>OZ038382.1:142542849-143803527 GCA_964036045.1 Eutreptiella sp. 'Long Island Sound 2002'
TGTGTCTTGGGGGGGGGTCTGCACCGCTGTAACCATTTTCTTGAACTCAAGTTCCTGTGTGTGTGGGGGGGGGGGGCGCACACTTGTATCAGACTTTTACTTGGATGTGCTCTAATGGTGGGTCCGCAACACGACATGCCAAATCAGACTTCAGACTTCAGACTTTATACCCATAGCTGGTTCACCCAAGCACATACTATACACATTGAACATTTCATACCCATCTCATATATTATTCAATCCATTTAACAAATTTTGAATCAATATGTGTCATTGAATTGAGTTCAATGAATTGGAGTTCAAGAATTTATCAAAGGTTGTTACAAGGTCCTCCTTTCCCCAATCCTTTCCTTCCTCTTTGGTCACCACGGTTAGGTTCTCAAGTTACCTTGGGATGTGTGGGAGAGAGGCCCCAAGGGTGGCACCCACACATCTAGGGAATATTGTAATTGAAGTCAAAGGGAGCACGACAACCCGTTTGGTAACCGGCATGGGCGACTTCATCTTGGTCTACATGAGTTTATTGAGCAATTTTCAAGTTTATTTTCAATTATTGCAGCAAGTTTGAATTGAATGAGATTGTAATTTGTGCCATATCTGTGCCATATTTGTGTCAGTTTGTGTCGAGTATGTGTGTGTACTCGCACGCGAGTGTGTATGTGAGCGAGCGGGCTTGGGTGCTCGTGTATGGCGCGCGTTCTCTGTACGGCGGTTGCCGTCCTGACTGGCAGGCCTGCTGTAGTGTAGTGGTCAAAGGGTTAGGCGCACATTTCATAGTATGAGTTCAAACCCCAGCGCCGGTACTCCTTTGGCGCCGGCGCCGATCTTTTTTTTAGTCCTGTGCGCGCTGTGTGTGTTCGCTCGCGTCGCCGAGTGTGTGTTTGTATGGGGTATTGCACGCTTGTACACTCGGCGTGTGTCCGTGCCTGCGTAGCGCGCGTAGGTTAGTTAGAACAGTGTGTTCAGAGAGTATGGCGCGCGTTGGTTGTGCGGCGAGTGCCGCCGAATTTGACGGGAGGACAGTACTCTAGCGGTTAGATGACTGGCCCCGAATCCAGTTACCTTGGTTCGATTCCCGGAGGCTGCAATGTTTTCCAGCCACCGGCGATTGTTTTCCTTGTGTTGCGCGCGCTGTGTGTGCTCGTTCGCGTGGCCGAGTCTGCCGTTGTGTAGTGGATGGCGTGCTTGTACACTGGGCGTGTGTCCGTATGCGCGTGTGGAGTGTAGGCGAGCTGTAGGAGTGTGTGTAGTGTATAGGCCGCGTGCTATTTGTGTGGCGAAAGCCGGCAAACCCAGCAAGCCTGCTGTGCCTTAATGGTTAGAGGGTCCCATCCTAGTTTTTGGGCTTGGGTTCGAACGCAGCTTAGGGTAAATTTTTTGACATTCGGTGCCATTGTTTTTTACTTTTGCGCGCACTCTTTGTGTGTGTTTTTGCGCGCCGAGTGTGTGTTTCGAGTGTGTAGGGTGTGTCAGTTGGGCGCACGCGTGTCAGGTGTTTTGCGGTGACAGCCGCTAGGAGTTATGAGGTGGTTGAGTGTGTGTACTCGTGAGTACACTCAACAGGTGCCGGGTGATTCAAATTATAGTATGTTGCTGGCACTGCGCCTTACCTGGACTGTGCAGCCCTGGGTTCAACACCAGGCCAGGGAGGTGGCCAGCTGCCAGTCATGAGGTTCATTTCAACAGCTATTCTCAAATCTTCTCAAGTCTCGAGTCATCCCCAAGAATTGATTTATTAATCGTCCAGGGAATGGGTGTTGTGTGAGGGAGGCACGCGGATGCACATGTCCTCACTATATATGGGTCCAATTGCCCAAAAATGCTCAAATACGGGTGTGGGGGGGCGGGGTCGATTGTTTCTTCATCCTTGGCGTTTTGGTCGGAAATAGCCCCCGAAAACGCTTCCGATATTTTTTCATCCCTAGGGATTTCGGAAGGCTCCCTCCCGGCTTCGGCCGGGGTTTCGGTCGGGGTTTCGGTCAGGGTTTCGGTCGGAAAAACGCTTCTGATATTTTCGCATCCCTAGGGATTCCAGGAGGGTTTGCCTGGCATGTCGGCTGGAAAATTTATAGGTCGATCGTCAGCAACGCTGGGAATCATGCCAAGATTTTCCGTCCCAAAATAAAAATTCTACGCTTTGCGTTTGAGCGACATGTGTCGCTCTCCGAGCCGGACTCGAAGGCGAACCGTTCTTTCGAAGGTTTTTTTGAGGGGTGTTGGGGGGGGGGGGGGGGGTTGGGTTGCGGCTTGGCTGGGGGGGTTTTTTGGCGCGGTGGTGGTGGACGCCCCCCCCCCCCTCCTCCTCCTCGTCGCTCACCCCACCCCCGCCCATGCTCCCCCACAACCCCTCATCCTCCCCCCCCCCCCCCCGCATACCCCACCTCCTGCATCCAAGCCCACTCGCTGGGCCGAAAGTGACGCGACGTCACTCAAACACCGCCTACCACACGCAAGGTCTCCGAGTCATGGAGACCGCGCAAGAGAGCAAGGCCCAAGGGTGGGTCTCGGGCCACGATGCAGTGGAGGGACCCTAGGGGTTTTTCTTGGGATCCCTCATCGTCTCGCCAGGCCACCCGGATGGGCCTAGCATGCGTCGCGTTGACCACGACGTCTATTACTTACAGACATGAAAAGAAAAACAACGCAAGCGTCAATCAATTTTTCCAACGACTTTTTTAATTTTTCGACATTAATAGTAACCCTTAACTTTTAATCTTTCGAGCGGCGGTTCGAAAATTACAAATTAATCTCGAGAAATTAATGCTGGCGACCTAAAAATTAAGCGAAACAAACAAGCACCATACCTCAAACGTAGCACTGGTCCTTGCTCCCTGTACTGCCCCCATGGCATCTCGGAAGTGAGACGCCGCGGTAGGGGCTTCAATGGGAGCTCCCACGCTGGCCGTTGGGGCCGATTGGGCCGCCGGCTTGGCCACGTTCGCGGCCACCGAGGCCGCCTTCGCTGTGCGGGAGTTGGGGATGAGACCCTCGTACGAGGAATGACACCCCGGATCATAAATGGGTCGGGGCAGGGCCAGGACAGTGCCCCAGTCGACCCGGAACACGACGGCCTTGCCTTGCCGCCAATGCTTGACCCAGGACACTGCCCCAGTCGACCCCGAACACGACGGCCTTGCCTTACCGCCACTGCTTGACCCAGCCCAGCTAGGTCTAGTGCTGTAGTAGCACCTGGTATTGCGCCGTCCCGAAATGGCGCAGGGGTCAAACAACAAATTCAGTGCGGGCAAACGGCCCACACTTGTGGCCTCGGGCATGGGGGCCAGGGCGGCACCAGGGAGGGGTTTCCAGACCCCCCCCCCCCCCATGGAGGCATCCTTACCCCAGGTGCCTCTTTGTTCCCCCTCCTTCCGGCGAATCAAACACCGGATTAACCTCCAGAAAAATCCACATGATTGTCATGTGGCTATGCGCGGGGGAGGAATAAACGGGGTGATCCCCCGCACATCCCGGCTCCAGCACCTGGACTGACCAGGCGATCGCCCCCGCCTTCCGGGCGGTGGCGGACCGGGGGCCCTGGGCTTTGAGGAGCCACTGCGGGAGCGGGGGGGGGGGGCATGGGGGGGGACATGGGGGGGGTCAACAACCTGAACTCCCTCCCCCTCCTCCCCGTCCCCGTCCCCGTTCCCCTCGTCCACCACCACTTCCCGCTCCCCCTCGTCTTTAACCCGCCCCCCAGGCTGGCCTGTACCCCCCCCCCCCCCCAGCCCTTGGCTCCTCTCCCTCTCTCTCCTCTCCCTCTTCTCCCTCTTCTTTTTCTTCTTCTCCTTCTTCTCCTTTTTTCGCCTATCCAAGAAGTCGTGGCTTGACTCCTCGGATGGGCGCGTGGGCGGCGGGCGACTCTCCACGGGTGGAGGTAGGGCAGGCACAGTTGCTGGAGCTTGCGCTGGAGGTGCTGCTGCCAGTCGTTCCTCGACTTGGGCCATCTGTGGAGAGACGCACGCGAAAAAACAAAAAATTTTTAATTCTTAATCCCCCGAGTTAATTTCTTGACCTTAATATTGTCGACCGGAAAATTGATTAATATATTAACTATTAATGGACGCGACTATTAATATTAATCTCGAAATATTGACCAACTTGCCGCAAATATTAATCGGAACACACAAGCAAGCGTGCACAAGCAAACCACACCAGGGCTCGATTGTTGGCTGCGAACATGTCGGACAACATCTTTTGCATTGCCGACGCGTCCATGAGAAGGCGAAAACAAAGCTGGCGGAGGGGAAGCAAGGGTGAACCCAACTAGAACGGCAGGGGGAGGTATTTTCGCAAGTGTGGGAGTGGTGGTTTTTGAATTTTGACCTCTCGTTGCGCAACTACGGGACCCCCCATACCGCCCTATGCACCATGGCCAAACTCATGGCCACCCGTAGCCCCCCGCCCTCCTGCCCCCGGCATCCCCCCCCCCCCCCCCCGCCCGGCCCGAGTGGTCATTGTATGCGCACTTAAGGATGGCGTTGAGGCTCTCAACAACATCCGCGCACACGGCACCCAATCCAACCCCCAAGCGGCGTGCGTTCACCACGGCCTCGGTGATATCCTCCTCCAAATAGAGGAGGTAGTTTGATTGGCACGCCTCCTTGCAACAATGTGCATGGTAGGCGCGCGCCACCTCGGCCGCACGTAGGTCCCCGCGGGGCGGCTTGTCCGTGTACAACTCCCGGAGGAGGTCACGCATGGCCACGACGGCTTGCCATTCACCATCCTCCGGGACGTAGTCCAACAACGGACCAAGTTCTTCCCGCACAAGGAACAACGCACGGGCCTCCTCCCCGTGAGATGCCGCCGACGCACCCATCTTCACACCCGTGCGGGCCCGGTAGAGGACCCGTTGCACGGCGTTGACGTTCTCCTTGGGGAGGTCCAAGAGGCGTGTCTCGATGAACGCCACTTGGAGCCGGCCTATGGCCATGCAACAATGCAGGATGCATAGGAAAACCACGCACCGGTCAACCACAATGTGTGGATCCCCTATGCATTTCCCATTCTCCAAGCTACGGCCGGTCTCCTTGTAGCGGAGGCGGGCGGCCTCCTGACGGTCCAATGTGCGCCGGGTCGCCACGTTGACCCATGCCGCCGCAACCTTGTCCCGTACCCCCATGTTGTAAATTGACCCCACCAAGGGCGAGGTGGACACACCGATGAGGCGCCGCACGAAGGGTTGGTCTCCCCCGATGACTAACCCGCTTGGCACCCAGCGCGACACCCAGTAGAACTTCTTGCAGTTTTGTATGGACTGCAATACCTACAAAAAGGACATGGATGAATATTTTCATTAATTTCTTGAGATTAATATTAAATTAATTTTTCAGTCGCTGTTAATATTGAATGAAATCTAGATATTGGTCTCGAGAAATTAACGCAAAAATTAACAAACAACGAATGGGCCACAAACGCTCAAGTTGTCGGCCCATATGGTTGCTAGTGCTGCCATGTCCTTGTTCCCGCACACGGCCATCCCTATCACCCACAAGTACGCTGTTGTGCGGACCCGTGCGCTGTGGTTGAGGAGCCCAATGGAGAGTTGGGTCCAACTACCACCGGCGCACGGGTATGCATCCCCACGCACTATGAAGGTGAGGGGCCTTGTCCAGTCGATGGTGTCCACTAGCGATGGACGTGATTGGACGTACCGGGCCCAAGAGGGTAGCGGCCAAGAGCGCCCACTCGCCGGGGGATCGGGGATGGACACGGGCAGCCGCAGGTCAAGGGGGGTGACCAACTCCTTCCACGCGTCCGTGGACGCATTCCAACCGGGGATGGGCTTGGCGAACGGGAGGCCCGTTGCGGCTGTGTAGGCCGGCCCCCATATACTCCATCATGTGCCGGAAGCCAAGCTTGGGGACGTTCAAGTCTATGAGTAGGCAGGGGGGGGGGAAAAATGCGATTCGCATTTTTTCGCATTTTCCGCATTTTTTTTCGCATTTTCTGGGCAGGTCCCTTAGTGTAATGTTCAAGAGGATACATTCAAGTGGCATTGTGTAGTTCAACTAAAGGGTAGTTTTGTAGTCAAGTCAGTGTTTGCATACCTTCCCAACACCGCCACTTTTGTTTGTTACATGGCTCCTTTTCCCTTAGACATGTCACATGCTATGCCCTCCCATTGCCCTCCTTCTGAGCCCACATCTGATGATGGAAATAGCCCACCCCGCCGCAAAGTACGTGGTAAGGGGAGAGGTGGTGCCGGCGCAAAGTGTGTTGGAGGCCGGTTGAAGTTCTGCATCGACGTTGCTTTCCTCGAGGGCAAGGGTCCGCAGCGGGGTGTGGAGCACAAAGAGATCGCGGGTGCCCTTCTGAGCTCCTTAGCCACTGCGCAGATTCATCCAGACCGCATCAACTTTGTCATTTCCGACGAGGGAAGCACCGTGGTCGCCGCTGCAAAGCACGTGTTGCAGCATGTTTGGAGGAACGCCCGGTGGTTTTTGTGTTGGAGTCACAAGCTAGCTGGCATTGGTGACATCCTCCGGAAGCACGACGTGTTCTCCATGATCAATCTTCTTTATCGCTCATCTTCTCTGGTTAAAGTACCAATGCATTCTGCCCGCCGACGCCGCTGGCGAGAGCGCTCTGGCTTGGAGACGGTCCCTCCCAATATTGGAGATACGAGATGGACATCGTGGCGAGATGGTGCTGATTGGTATTGTGAAAATTGGGAGGCGTGGAAGGACTTTGTGGTTCTGGATGCTGGAAAGACGAAGCGCAACGAGGAGAATTTGTCCCTTATGCATGAGATTCACGATTGCATCACGAAGCAAGGAGTGAATTGTGTCGTGCGGTTGGCTTTCATCACGGATCACACTTCCGTGCTCATGGCTGCCATCAACTTGGCGCAATCCGATGGACCAGTGGCCTGCTTCGTGTACGACAAGATGAAGGACCTCCAGTTCCATTGGGAGGATACTCTGCAGCGGAAGATCAACAACGGTGATGAACTTCTTGCATGGTGGGAGAGTCGGCCAGACTCCCTTTTCAAGGAGGCGGTGTTGTTCTTGATCACCATCCCTACCAGCAGTGGGGCAGTGGAGAGGTTCTTCTCGCAAGCTGGCAACGTCTCCAAGAAGCAAAACAAGTTGTTGAATCAGATGAGGCGATTGGCTTTTATGGCGCGCTTCAACTTGGATGTCGAAGGGCGCCTTGTATAGTGTAGCTTCCGACAGCCGCCAACGTATACCTACGGGCGGTTAAGCTATCCAACTAGGGGCGAATAGTCGGGGGCAACGAACCGCGAAACGCATCGATACGCCAAGCTCACTGGACTGGGCACCCTGTGGGCTTGGGAAGGCTTCCGACAGCCGCCAACGTATTTGTACGGGCGGTTAAGCTATCCAACTAGGGGCGAATAGTCGGGGGCAACGAACCGCGAAACGCATCGATACGCCAAGCTCACTGGACTGGGCACCCTGTGGGCTTGGGAAGGCTTCCGGCAGCCGCCATTGTATTCTTACGGGCGGTTAAGCTATCCATTGAGGGGCGAATAGCCGGTTGCTTCAATGGGGTATGGGGTGGAGGCAGTATTGGGGCTCTGCTGCTTCTTGCCGAGGGTGTAACGCCCCTCCTCCTAAACCACAGTAGAAGGGTGAGACTTCCCTACCACGCTTTGCATGTTGAGCCGGGGCCGTAGTCTTCACATTGATGGAGCGATGGTGTCAACAGATCAACATGCGTCTTGATAAACATAGGGGTTTTGGGAGTCCTATAGCATTTTAGCAAAACCGCATTTTATGCCGCATTTTTTCTCGCATTTTCCGCATTTTTTCCGCATTTTTCCGCATTTTTTTCAAATCCCGGCGACCGCATTTTTCCCCCCCCCCTGGAGTAGGCCGATGAGGTCCGGGGCCGGGAAGAGGTGGGAGGCATATTGCTTCACCGCCTCCTTTTGCTTGTCGCGAATGAGGGAGGGGTAGCCAACCTCTGTGGCGTTGGACCATCGGGCCCGGGCCAAGGGAGATGAAGCCACCCACTCACCAAGGAGTTGGGAGACCAAAGGGTCCCGCAAACTCTTGGCCCCACTCAAATGCACGAGCGTCATGCGAAGGTTGGTAAGGGTGTCCCAAGAGAAAGGCATAACAAGAGCTATACAAGGCAACATGGTGGTGTGGAGTGGGGGGGAATGCGGGCAACCGGAGGGCGGGGTGTCCAAGACAACCACCAACACAAGATTGGAACATCTCTACTATACTGTTGTGCAACAATATACCATGTAACCGGTAACACCCCTTATGGGTCGTCATATGGGCATGGAAGAATGAGTACAAATGACCCAATCAAAAAAAATTGAACGTTAACCTCTTAATATTTGCGAGATGAATATATATTCATATATATATATATATATTCATATATTAAAAGTTCCAATTAACCATATTGACTTTAATTTTGGCCACTAGGGCTGGAAGCCCCCCGGTCCATACGTTTTTGAATGTGGTTGAACCCGGAAAATCTCATGCCTGTGGCAAGTCCACCTCGCAGAGAATCTACCCCAAGCAACACACACACAAAATAGGGTAAAAGCTACATAAATACGGGCTAAAACATGCTTTACGTATCTTGGATGGTCATTTTAGGTTATCACCATATCAAAAAAATAAGTTTCGAAAATTTCGATTTTTGGGCTGTATAGGCTGAAAAATTGCATAAGCAGGTTGTGTACCACTCCATTGCATGACCCCCCCCCCCCCCCCCGCGCCCAATACCCAAATAGGGTGAAAAACACATAAATACAGCCTAAAACATGCTATACATACCTTGGATGGTCATATTGTGTGGTCAGAATATCAAAAAAATAAGTTTCGAAAACTCCAATTTTTGAGTTGCCCAGGGTGAAAAACTGCACAAGCAAGTTGTACACTGGCCCATTCACTCATGTGAACCATCATTGGTGGAAAGAGCCATTTCGCGTCTTTCGCACGGGTTGTGACAGGCCCTCGGCAAGGCTGGCAAGGCTACACACTGCAAAAAAACGTCATTTTTGTATCCTAGTAGGCATATGCTGTGGCAACATCCCCACTCACACCCAGCACGGGGTCACCGAGGTCGCCAAAAGAGCCAACATAGCAAAAATGGCTGAAAAAAGGATAAACAGCATAAGCGCTTGTCCCACTCCGCCCCATGCAAACCCCATGGAGTCGGGACCCAGAAACACTTTTTTGGCTCAAAATAAAAAAAAACCAAAAGATTCATGATTTTCGACCCAAAAAAAGGGTGGGTCTTTTTTTCGACATTTTTGACCCCCCCCTCGCTCAAAACCTCAAAAAAGTGGGTTTCAAGTGGGGGTGGTCTGGGGGGGTCCGTACCAAAAAATCATTGGGGGATGCATTTGTTGGACAAAATAATTATTTTACAGGGGCCTAAACTAACAATTCAACCCCTTGGGGTAGGGTACGAGAAATAGGCCCAGAAAGGCCCAAATGGGGGGGTATGTGGTGTTTTCCCTATATACGCCTGCCTGGCTTTGATCTACCAACCTCTGCGAGGTGATTTTGCACTTGGCCCACATGGGTCATCTCTAGTGGGCTGGGGGGCATGGCGCCAACTGCGCCCCCTTCTTTTTGCATGGCGCCACCGGTGCCCCCCTTTTTTAGTGTATGCTTCCTCCGTTGGGGTTAGGGACTCTCAATCCATGCTTTGTTGCGTGGCCCCTTGAGTTGGGGTTAGGGACTCGCAATCCACGCTTTGTTGCGTGGCCCCTTGAGCTGGGGTTGGGGACTCCCAATCCACACTTTGTAGCGCGGCCCCTTGAGTTGGGGTTACAGACTCTCAATCCACGCTTTGTTGCGTGGCCCCTTGAGTTGGGCTTAGAGACTCTCAATCCACGCTTTGTTGCGTGGCCCCTTGAATTGGGGTTAGGGACTCTCAATCCACGCTTTGTTGCGTGGCCCCTTGAGTTGGGGTTACTTGAGTTGAGGTTAGAGACTCGCAATCCACGCTTTGTTGTCTGGCCCCTTGAGTTGGGGTTAGAGACTCTCAATCCACGCTTTGTTGCGTGGCCCCTTGAGTTGGGGTTAGGGACTCTCAATCCACGGTTTGTTGCGCGGCCCCTTGAGTTGGGGTTACTTGAGTTGAGGTTAGAGACTCGCAATCCACGCTTTGTTGTCTGGCCCCTTGAGTTGGGGTTAGCGACTCTCAATCCACACTTTGTTGCGTGGCCCGTTGAGTTGGATTTCGGGACACCTAGTGAGAACGCCAAAGTGAGGGCTAAGGATGTTCAGGTAAGGGTACATATGCGAACCCATTGTCAGGACTGTGGCCATCCTAACCCCAAGTGCACTTGTGCATGGGTTGTGGGCCCCCGTATCACCCAACCCAATTAAATTGCTCATGCATACATGGACATATATATATATATATATATATATATATATATATATATATATATATATATATATATATATATATATATATATATATATATATATGTTTGGCTGTGTTTGTAAAGATGGAATGAAGACGCTACATTCGAAAGCATGGACCCAATTGTAGTTGTTTGATGTTGCCACTCGTCTTCTGCTAGCCGGGATGCCTTTGCTGCTTGGGGTGTACCTCTGCTGGAATAGGGTACTTTTTTTCATTTGCTGTGAGTGGTAAAACCAAAATTCATCCCACTTGTGTATGTTCTAAATGTTCAGCATGAAACTTAGGAGGCCTTAATTGCGCTCCCTGGCGACCCTCAAGAAGTTGAATTTGTTACCCTGAACTGGGGTGTTTTTTTAGGGTATGAAATTGGGGGGGGGGGGGGTCACTGTTTCAGACTGTGTTTTCAAAGCCATTTTTTCAACCATACCAATGTTCCAATTCCGAACAGTCAATTTCAACCCCCAAATCAGCCAAATTCCAAAAATGAAGCGAAATTTCGCCACTCCTTTGAAATTGGCCGATACCATACCCTTTTTTCATGCATTTTTTCTCCAATGAGACGCGAAATTTCGTCACTCCTTCATTATTTGATGAATTATTGCCCTTATTGTGTATTTGCAGTTGTGTATGTTGATTTGGTTTGATTTGTACCGAAATTTGCCCCTTTGATGAATTTTATGACCATTCCGACAATCTTGGTATGCAGTCTGTTCCCTATTCTGAGGCACTTATGTGAGTATTTGCTGTGAGGTGACCACAAGACGTGGATCCGGCACTGCTAAGGGTGGTTGTGGCAAGTCGTGAGTTTTAGAACGCTGATGACCTCATGACGGATGTTGCCAATGGGGGCTCTGCAAGGTTATTGGCTGTTTGGGCCCTGGCAATGCGAACACATCAACGCTCACGGAAGGATCTTACACGGTTGCTGTTTGCCTATGGAATACGGAAGAAGCCCCGTTGGTACACTGTTTTCTCAAATCAATTGATATGCTTGTGGTGACTTTTGAGAAAGATCACAGCCCATCATGCACAATCCCGGGATGTACCAATGCCTATTTCATTGAGCCGGAGGACACACCAATTGTTGGCTCCCACAGCATTTGTGCATGCAGCTATGCATTCACTTACTGCCAATGCACGGCAACAAGCAACTTGGCTTTGGCAAAGCATGCAGACCCACCAGATGGCGCCCTGGTACAACAATTGGGTGAGAAAGAATTATGGGGTGGACCCACTGCATCTTGACCACTCCATAAATTGCACAGCTGTGGCCGTCTTGCATCTGCCAACGCTACCACCATTTCCGGGTCATGTCTCAGTAATTCATGCCGTCCAGACAATTGGGGCACGTGTTGGTGCTTTGCAACTACGCCATGCGGATTTGTTTCGGCTGCTTTATGCTCTTCCTGACATGATTCAGGGTACCTTTGTTAAAGTTCCCTTGGACATCGTGCGGCAGAATGTGCTATCTCTCCGTTGGCAACCAATGATGCTATCTCGACTACGGTGTGGAACCAAACTGGATCACCTGAAACTTCTAGATACGATTTGGCATGTGCAGCAGGCAACTCGACATGAGTTGCCTCTATGTGTGGATATGAAGATTCACTATGAGCTCTTGAAGTACCTCAATGGGCAGAGTTACACTTCTTGGAACTTCCAGTTGCACTGGTCGAGCCTCTGCCTCATCTACGGGGCTTGGCACCCATACAAGCATATGATCACTATGCTTTACCGCAACTTTATGCCCATAATCTGTCTGATTGAGAGAGAGTACACACCGATTTCAAGGAAGGGGACGCAGTACCAACAAAGGTGAAGCTCCTTCATATGGAGAAGACAATACTGGCACTGTGTCTAAATGTTGGCACTTACCTACCAAGAGTTCAGGCAAAACTTGATGCATTTGCTGTGGCGGCGCAGAATGGACCACTGACGGACGTGCAGACTAAAAGCAAGGAGCTACTTTTGAGGTTGAAGGTGTGGTTGAAGGAGTATTGCCCGGCTGCATTTAGGATTGGTGTCCTCGTGAGGGACTACAATTGGGCTGGTAGAGATCCCGGAAGTGGGAAGAATGCCTTGGCAGTGTTGGAGACCTGTTTGTTGGTTATGTTTTCTTTGGTGGGGGATCAGTGGGAGAATGTGGAGTACATCAAGACATTGGTGGCTGCTCTGGTGCCATGGCAGCGTTGGCACTCTCGAATGCCCGGTGGTATTCACAGTGAGGAATACGGCGAGGCAATGTTGAGCAGGTTGTGTCCACAGTGCCGGGTTTGGACTACCATAACATCTTTCAGTGGCACCTCTGAAATTTTTATAACGTTGATTCAGACCATGACGGGAAGGAAGAACCTGCGGTTCTCACTGACGGAGAAGTGTGTGATGCGGTATGGATCCATGGATGGGTCCATTGCAATCTGAGAAAGTTCATTCTTAGTGTTTCTGTTGCATCCTTGCCCATTGTGCAATGGAAGCCCCCACCCCTTCGGGTTGTAGAGGCAGTTGTGTTGCGTAGTGTAGATGACCTTGGTTTTCCTAGAACACTTGCTGCAGTTCCACCATGTTGCTTTCCTTTCACTGTCTTCCACAAATATATTAGGACCCTGCTTTGTCAGAACCCCCCAAGCGATGATCTTCTTACAGTTTTACAGCAAACGGCGCCTCCTTCAACGACTGCAGGGCAACGGAATGTGGATATCCAGAGAGTGATGCAAACCACCCGCCCGCCTAAGCCCAAACCTAAACCAAAACCCAAACCAGGGAAACCAGTTGCAAAATCAGCTCCCCCCCCCCCCCCCCTAGACAAGGTGCACCCATTGCCAAACCAGCCCCGAGGAATCCAAAACAGGCAGCCGTACCCGGCCCGCAGCAACTAGTTGCGCATAATAGGGTTCAACATCTAAATGGGGGGGAATAGCCAGGTGCGGATAATGCGAGCGATGACGAGGACGATGGCCCTGAGGTGGCCTTGTTTGCAGTCCACAGTGACAGTGATAACAGTGGTGAGTCGGATGATGACGATGTAGTAGCAATTCTGGATGAAGAGGAGGTTTTTGGACAGGATACTTCAACATGGGACTTTCATACTTGTTGTCCTTACAATGTACCTGAAATTGTGCTTTGATTGTGGTGTTTTTGCATTGAGTGGCAAAATTTCGCCACATCTCGCATATGTGGTATTTTCAGTAGTGGATTTCCCATTTTTGCACTGAGACACAAAATTTCACATGGTTTTGCCTTTTTGTATTTTTCAAGCTTGCCCGGTAAAGGGTATTGTTACGCTGCAGCCAGTCCTACCAACAATTTGCTATTGTTTTTTGTCTGTGATCCCAACTTTGTTAATGTGATGTACTATCTTTTGCTGACAATATCTTGATGTGTGATTCAGGGTACAGTATGCAATTTTCCTGGATTCCCCTTTGCACAGGCTATAAATTAGGAATGGTAGGTATCAAAAACAACAAACTACCGCCGTCTGTAACTGAGATCCATGACCAGAGCACCCTGATTTCCTCCGGACCCCCAGTGTCATGTCATCTCTACCCCCAAAATCAAATACCAATGTGCCTGTGGCCCGAGAGCCACCCTCATTGTCACAACCATTGCAGGGGTCCTCCGAGGGCCCCAGTCAACGGGCGCCGCGCAGCCGTGCAAACAAGAAAGACCTTCGAAAACAGTCACTCTAGTAGATGCGGTCCAAAAGACAGTGGTGTTATCCTACAAGGTCTTGCGGGTGGATGTGAACCGGGAGCATGGGCAAATCAGGACGGTCAGCGAGACCCGACGGAAGCTGCGGCCGGAGGATTTGGAAAGGGTACCTCCCGTGGGGATCATCAAAGGTTTCGGTCTGGCCTAACAATCGTATGTTGCTACACGTGCACCTACACGTCTATCGTTTCTGTTCTGTCCTGGGGGCCAATTTTTTCTGCTATTGCTGCAGTGGGCAATTTCTGCATAATTGGTGGTCAGCATGTGTTTTGTGCGGCACGGAGACTAGCAAGTGAACGCGAGAAAAAGAATTCGGAACCTTTGAGATGGCAGCTGGAGTTTGAGTGTATGGTTCTGAAGTGGGATACCCCGTTGCGACAGAGGAGACGCCTAGCCGGCCACCAGCAGACAGCACAGCTGTCAGGCACAGGAGCATGCATGAGTGTAAGGGTAGTGCTGCTGATGGAGACCTTGGAGGAGCATGAATATGCTGATCTCAGTCTCACAGACGTGTGCCGCCAGATGTTGGAGGAGGCTGGACTAATAGCTGACGAAGGAAGCCTGGTGTGTGATTGTTGCTCTGATGCGCATTATTGTCCTGGGCCCTAAAAACTTTGGTCCTATACACTATAGGATTCTGTGGCACGACGATAGCTACCTTTGGCTAGAATGATTGAGGCAACTGGCTATACAGCACTTGATGGAATACACCATTTCGAGAACAGGAGGATCCCCTTGGCACTTGGATCATTCAAACCATTGGAGGGGCTCATTGGACCATACCTGGGACAGTGTGCCAGATACATGGAGACTCTACGAGCTACTGTTGCAGGATTGGCTAAAGTGGCACGTGAATGCCAAAGAGAGATGCGATGGGGCTGGATTGTTATGCATTCTGATTGTCGTGAGGAGTTGGTTCACCCATCCCGCGGTATGTTGTGTAGGCATCGTGAAATGCACTATCAAAGCATCCAATTCTGTTCATTGCCGCGAAATTTCGCGTCTCCTTTGCCAATATGGTGTGAACACCCAGTTTTCCTTGCCAATAGGAAACACCTCCGAGATTGCTACGTTGCAGCGTCACATCAAGGGGATTGGTGCACCGAAGTTCCGCTGTGCAGACTGGGTGTATACTGAGTTGCCTATGCCTCCTTGGGACTCTGTATGCAAGGCCGAATTTTGGACATCCTCAAAATATGTAGACTTCAGGAGCCACCTGGCCAGACCGCCTAATTCCTTTGAGGTCGTGAATTCCGAATGATCAATGGTCGTCGTCATTTCGTAGCCGGCTAGAAATTGGGTTGATTGCGGTAGCCCCCCCACGAGGCCGTGTTCAAAGTGTGGGCAGAAGCATTGGTGGCATGAACGACACGCTGTCGGATGTCAATGATGGGGTGCCCCAGGGGGGGGGGGAGTGCGGAAGGTGAACCCGCCCCCCTGGGTGAAGACACATGTGGCCTGCCATTGCAGGAGGTTGAATGGACGGAGTCAGTGGTGCCTGCCATGGTCGCGGATGGGACGAGAGTGGAGGCCAATGAGACATTCTGCAACACAATTTGGTCAACGATGCAGCGCAACGGTCAACTACATGGTGACCGTATGGGAACAATTGGAGCTAGGTTCGAAGGAGGGGTGTGTGAGTGTCCTCAAAGAACTATCGTGCGCGGGAGAACGCGGCCTGAGTTACCACCGAGATCAATGCCGGAGGACACCATCCTTGGCATCGTGCAAAGAGGGGCGTTTGAGTTGGGGATCAGTAGGTTATTATCACCTATGCGAACGGTGGAGAAGGCAAGACGTATCCAACTGCTGGTGCGTGAGGCAGATGGGTCGTTTGTCAAGGCGGTCACCAAACTCAAACCCAGGTTTGGAAGAGAGCCGGTCAGATGGGCGCTAGGTGAGGTTATCTGGGACATTTGCAATCTTAGGGTCGCATGGTCGTGGGAAAGCATGAAGGTGTTGGGCATGGCGGTCATTTCCGCAAACAACCTATTACGAGTGGGAAGCCATTAGGACACACAGACTACCAGGAGGCCTATTGGGATTCTTGGGGGAGAAGTCACGCCACGGGCTGCAACATCAAGAAGTTGGACTCCTGGTGAAGAGATGGTTGGCGTTCATTGACCGAGAACAAAAGGTACGGGGCCACCTAGAAGATGTTAGTGCCAACTTTGCATCCACGGTGCCGCCGGAGAGAACATGGGTCAAATTCGTTGAGAACACACAGCACAAGGCGCTGCGATGGCACTCACTACGCCGGCTGCAGGCGGCCCAGTTGTGGGCCTTAGGAGCGTCTGTCCAGGTGCTTCAATTGGCAGGAGGTTGGAGAAGTCAGCAAGTTGTGTACCACTTTGCAAAGCCCCAGCATGCATGGCAATACGAGAGACCGTGCAGGAAGCGGTTTGCAGAAACCTCGTCGTTACGGAGAAGAAGTTGTCGTGCCAATGGCCAGCCTGGCTGCGATAGGAAGTTAGGGAGAAGATCCAAATCGCTGAGGCTCACAGAGCCGTACAGGGTGCAGTAAAGGAAAAAGGAAAGAAGCAAAGGAGAGTCACCATGTTGGAGGAGGCGGAGGGACGGGAGATCATCAACGTGGATAGCAGCGAATCGGAAGGAGAGTACCGGTTCACGGAACGAGAGGACTGATGCATTGGAGTTGGAGCACGAGGCGAGAAGGGCAACTCAACTGGGGTTGTGGATATCACAATTTCAAGAAGTGCCGATGGAACAGAGGCCTCGTCTCACAGCGGCGGTGCTGACGTTGGTGGGCGGAGTTCGTGAAATCTCGGGTGGTAGAAGTGGGGACCACGGACTTTTCCTTCTAGCTTGCAACACTGTGGTAGGCTCCTGAGGCCGAAAAATATCTTATGCTTTGTGATGCGAAAAGAAAAGGCAACGCTTTCAGATGGGGGTCTTCTAGGGGGGGGGGGGGGGTAGGTTGTGGGATTGCCCCCGCTAGGTCACTACTCTTCATCAAGCAGAACTGCTTTGCATGCTTCAGGCTTGCCAGCCGGCCAGTTTCATGGGCTGCCCTATATTGTATTTGGGCACAGCCAGTTGGGTTTCACGTTGTCAGTGCATAAGAATGCGAGGGTCAACAGGGCTTGAGGTCCAGAATTGAATTTTGCGTCGTTGGTTTTGGTTTAGATCTTGGTCCACTACAAAAGTGGGAGTTTTTTTGGTCCCCACAGGATTAAATCTAGCAGCCCCGCCCAGTGGGTGCAATGATTTTAGCTCAGTAGGGCAGATGCGCCGGGCAGCACGCGCAAGAATGGAACAGTGGGAAGCTCGGTGGTGAATTACATTGTTTCTCCCCCTTGAGGCAATTTCCTTGGGTGTGGGCCTGTCATTTGTTGCCGGCATGCTTTGGGTGTTGTACCCCTTGTATTCATTCGTCTTTAGTCCACAGATGAGTTGGTATTGGATTCTGGGTTCTGCTATGCCTGTGACATAGTGAACAACCGAAATGTAGTTTGTGCTAGCAAACTGAAGTTCAGGCGAGTGAATTGTGTTACCAACACCGCCTCAATTTATAGTGCCGTAAGCTTTTTGTGCTTGGGCTGTTGATTTTTGTCAGGAATTTTGCTCCGGCTGCCTCACAGTTTGTATTTTCATGGCAAGCCCACCCACCCAGCCTTGAGGGTGGTGTGTCGAACACAAGATCTAGCCCTATGAACTCGGTTGTGTGTTTAGTGGATTTGAAACTGAATTGAGCCACAGATGAGTTGGTATTGGATTCTGGGTTGTGCTTTGCCCGTGACACAGTGAACGACCGAACCAAAGAAAACAATGATGTTGCGCACTGCATAGCATCCATGGAAAATTGACTACCATCTAACCACACTATTTGGCGGTAATTAAGGTTGCGCTGCATCACTCCGCTGCTTGGGAACTTCCACCGAAATTTCGAGTGCTTATAAAAGTTGGGAGGGACGCGTGGGAGGAATTTATTCAGATGTGCGATTGTGGGGAGGGGGGCATGGATATGGACCGGCCCCTTTCCATTTGGGGATATGGGCCGGCCCCTTTCCGGTTGGGGATATGGGCTGGCCCCCTTCTAGTTGGCGATGTCATTATGCCATTCATTGGAAGAAAGAATGGAACTTTGACGGCCCGGCAACAATCGTATAATGACGTGGATGGGTGGTATAGCGCACGCATTGAGCATTTGTTTGGACAGTTTTGGCATTGGGGTTTGGCAAGTCGACCACCACGCAAGAGGAGGGAGAGGGAGAGGCAGATGTGTGTGCCTTGTGCTGTCAGAGGCACTCCACCATCACAGCTTGTGGTGAGTGCTAGGAGCATTATTGTGATGAATGTATTGATGCCCACACTTGTGGGGAACAAATTGTTTATTCGCCAATACATGAGGAACACACAATGATGTTGAAATTTCCATTTCGCCTTATGCGGTGGTGCTTTATAGGGACAGCTGTCCCACTCTCACCTAGTAAAACAATTTCCCTGGCTGTTGGGGTTAGCCACGCGAAGGATTCCCTCCTCAAAAAGTGAACAAGTACTCACACTCGGAAGTACCAACGGCATACTCACTCAGCATTGACCCCCCCCCCCCCCCAACCCCTGCCATCAGGCCATAAGGATTCACATCGCCCCAGTACCAGGGCAATGCTACAACAAGTCACCTTGGACCCTGCACCTAAAATCCACAGCCCCCAGGGGCAAGGTGTCAATCATCACAGTGACAAGTCATTCAGCCTGAGCCCCAACGAGCTGCTAACCATCACATCATTATGGAACATCAGCCTTCGACCCGCAGACCAATGCTGGTTGATATGGTGAGCCCTGTAGAATGCCAACCAGCGACCACCACACCAGAGGTTAAAACCAATACACTCCCCTCCCCTCTGCCATTGCAGGACAGCACCACAGCAAATTAAAAGAAGCACTCCAACCTCACCTCCATCACTGCAAGCTTGATCAGGCAACACCATGTCTGGATGTGCAGTGAGTGCACCGCTGATATGTGGCACTTGGTGATTTGGAACCATCTGGCCTTGTGTTTCAATTTCCTGCATCAGTGGAGGCAAGCACCCTCCAAAGTTCACAGTCTGGGAATGACTGAACGGATGTGAACCCTGTCACTGCTGGCAGGGGAGTGGACACTACCATGTCACCAAGCTGCCATTGTGAGCAGTAGCACAACACCCCCACCCACCCAACACGAATCATGCGCGACCTGGAGGGACATGACATGACACCACAGATGAGGGCCTGACGTCCTCCTGCCCCTCTGTGGCTGGCTGTAGCCTTGCGGTGCAGTGTACATGCACTGTTCCGGGCCGCAGGTGAACTGGTGTCCAGTGCTGTGCCTTTTGTGTGACCTGTTTGTTGGTCAAGGTCACTGAGCAGGTGCCGGATGGGTGGGGGGGGGGGGCGAACCATAGAAAGGGAATAGGTGGCACAAGCGCAGCGCTGGCAGAGGTGGTTCCACCACTCTATTAGACTTCACCGCACAGCAGGCCCCGGATAAATGCTGTGTACATGATCCACAGCAGGCCTCCTCCCAACCCGACACTGATACCTCTGTCAATCTCGGGGTTCAATCTCTGTGCAAAGAGCACTGCACAGCACCGCATGTCTTGGCCTGTGCTCACCCGTGCCCCGCGCCTGAGCATTGCTGACTGGGAAGTAGTGCGCTCATCTTTCCAGGGCTCCCCTGTCACACGCAGTGTAAGCCCTGTCTCTGTTCCGTAGGAAGCCTCGATTCCTTCAACAACGTCAGCAGCTCATAGCACTGCAGCAGCAGTTACATGGGGGTGTTGGTGCGACCCAAGATGGCGGCCCCACGGCAGACAAGGCCACTGAACACGAAGAAATGCAAGGGCCAGGCAGTAGGGCGGAATTACCGGTGGTGGATGGGGCTCAGTATCAGGATCTTATTGCAGCGGATGCGCAGTACAGGCAGCACCTTACCGCAGTTGCTCACCTGCAGAACCGGATACATCATCTGATCAGCCACGTGCAGCAGATCGACCAGGGGTCATGCATAGCATAGCCCATTGGGTGCACTCTGCCTTCCAAGGGCCCACTCTTGCATTTGTATCCCACATTGCATCTATAAGACAAAAGCCCCCTAATCCACGTGTCAACCCGCAATCACCTGGCAACAGTTTTAGGTTCAACGCAACTGCCAGGCCTCAAGTCCTTCAACAAGGGCTCCTTCAATCCCGCTCTGGGACGGTGGGTTGACAGTGGCACTGGGCGGTGGGCAGTTGGCGGTCCCTGGCTGCAGCCAGGGATCAGTCCATTCTCTGTGCCCCATTCCGCAGGGAATGACTCACTGGTCGGCAGTTGAATTGGCCACAAATGGAACGAGACCCCTCCTAAGCCCAGGCATTACAGACACCGGCGGGCTGCAAACCCCAGGAATTGCACGCCGCCCTAGTGTTGGCACCATGTGTAATGTTTGACTTCACACTCAGGCAGGTCCTGCAGCGGGCATTATGAAGTTGGGATTGCGTGTTTCTCCGTCTTTTGTTACGCAAACTTGTAGAGTTTACAAGTACTACAAGTCCTGGTTACAGCGCCCGGTGATTGGATCAAGATCCGAGGATCAAAAATCCCACCAGGGCTGCAGCAAATTTTGCCCAATTCGTAACACCTCCACAATCTCGGCGGGTTAGGGTCAATCTTGAGACCCCATTGTTCCATTTCCCCCACTTTGGGAGGCAGTTTTCCATCATGACGCCTCCCCAGCAAGCCTCCCATCGGACGGAGTTTGAAAGTTGGAGATTTGCATGGGACAGGGATGGGCGGGGCTGGAACATGTCATGCCTGACTTTCCCTGCCAGGCCATCCCTCCATAAAGTGACAGAAGACACAAGGGCCCCCACCACCGGTGGGACAGTATTCCTCAATGCTGCTACATGTACATAAGACTGGCGTTGCACCTATGTGCGAGGTGATGGGCGTGTAAAGCGTAAGTCGCTTATTTATTTATTTTTTTGGCGTAAGTCGCGGTTTTTTTTTTTTTTGGCGTAAGTCGCGTGTGGGGAAAAAAACTGAAAAATGTATGATACGCGACTTACGCTTTTTTTGCGACGCGACCTACACCAAAAAAAAAAAGTTACGCGACTTACGCTTTTTTTTTATATAAAAAGGGCGACTTACGCCAAAAAAAAAAAGTTTACGCGACTTACGCCAAAAAAAAAAAGTTACGCGACTTACGCCAAAAAAATAAAATAAAAAAGCGACTTACGCTCATTTCCACAATCGAGTTACGCTTCTGATTTTGCCCCCCGCTCTGAAGCGGTGGGGATCCCCGATACGGCAGGGGTGAGGTAGCCACTTTGCCCACTTGTGGGCCACTTCTGATTCTGCCCCCCGCTCTGAAGCGGTGGGGATCCCCGATACGGCAGGGGTGAGGTAGCCACTTTGCCCACTTGTGGGCCACTTCTGATTCTGCCCCCCGCTCTGAAGCGGTGGGGATCCCCGATACGGCAGGGGTGAGGTAGCCATTTTGCCCACTTGTGGGCCACTTCTGATTCTGCCCCCCGCTCTGAAGCGGTGGGGATCCCCGATACGGCAGGGGTGAGGTAGCCACTTTGCCCACTTGTGGGCCACTTCTGATTCTGCCCCCCGCTCTGAAGCGGTGGGGATCCCCGATACGGCAGGGGTGAGGTAGCCATTTTGCCCACTTGTGGGCCACTTCTGATTCTGCCCCCCGCTCTGAAGCGGTGGGGATCCCCGATACGGCAGGGGTGAGGTAGCCACTTTGCCCACTTGTGGGCCACTTCTGATTCTGCCCCCCGCTCTGAAGCGGTCGGGATCCCCGATACGGCAGGGGTGAGGTAGCCATTTTGCCCACTTGTGGGCCACTTCTGATTCTGCCCCCCGCTCTGAAGCGGTGGGGATCCCCGATACGGCAGGGGTGAGGTAGCCACTTTGCCCACTTGTGGGCCACTTCTGATTCTGCCCCCCGCTCTGACGCGGTGGGGATCCCCGATACGGCAGGGGTGAGGTAGCCATTTTGCCCACTTGTGGGCCACTTCTGATTCTGCCCCCCGCTCTGAAGCGGTGGGGATCCCCGATACGGCAGGGGTGAGGTAGCCACTTTGCCCACTTGTGGGCCACTTCTGATTCTGCCCCCCGCTCTGAAGCGGTGGGGATCCCCGATACGGCAGGGGTGAGGTAGCCATTTTGTCCACTTGTGGGCCACTTCTGATTCTGCCCCCCGCTTTGAAGCGGTGGGGATCCCCGATACGGCAGGGGTGAGGTAGCCATTTTGCCCACTTGTGGGCCATTTCTGATTCTGCCCCCCGCTCTGAAGCGGTGGGGATCCCCGATACGGCAGGGGTGAGGTAGCCATTTTGCCCACTTGTGGGCCACTTCTGATTCTGCCCCCCGCTCTGACGCGGTGGGGATCCCCGATACGGCAGGGGTGAGGTAGCCACTTTGCCCACTTGTGGGCCACTTCTGATTCTGCCCCCCGCTCTGAAGCGGTGGGGATCCCCGATACGGCAGGGGTGAGGTAGCCACTTTGCCCACTTGTGGGCCACTTCTGATTCTGCCCCCCGCTCTGAAGCGGTGGGGATCCCCGATACGGCAGGGGTGAGGTAGCCATTTTGCCCACTTGTGGGCCACTTCTGATTCTGCCCCCCGCTCTGAAGCGGTGGGGATCCCCGATACGGCAGGGGTGAGGTAGCCATTTTGCCCACTTGTGGGCCATTTCTGATTCTGCCCCCCGCTCTGAAGCGGTGGGGATCCCCGATACGGCAGGGGTGAGGTAGCCATTTTGCCCACTTGTGGGCCACTTCTGATTCTGCCCCCCGCTTTGAAGCGGTGGGGATCCCCGATACGGCAGGGGTGAGGTAGCCACTTTGCCCACTTGTGGGCCACTTCTGATTCTGCCCCCCGCTTTGAAGCGGTGGGGATCCCCGATACGGCAGGGGTGAGGTAGCCACTTTGCCCACTTGTGGGCCACTTCTGATTCTGCTCAACGGCCCTTCAAGTTGGGACGTGTGGAACGCTTGGTCACTGCACGGGCAAAACCACCAAAACAGTCTTCCTCAAAGAAAGCCCACAAGAAGGGCCCGAAACAGCGAGGTCCGCGATCTAGTACGGATGATGCAGCATCAGATGCGTCCGAGGATGCTGTGGCAGTGCCCTCCAAAGGCGACTCCACCCTGCATAGGAAGACGTGGCACCAATTGAACCTTTTCCGCCCCCCTTGGACTTGTGGGCAGTGCGAGCGAAAAGTGTACCTGTGGTGCATGCACTGCGAAGGCTGTGGTTTTTGCTTGACCACAGTGGAGTGCCCCATGCGAGGCCGCATCCCTCCTGATGAGGATGCGTGGTTGTACCGCAAGTGGCAAACAGAGGTGGACGTGGATTCCCTCTTGCAAGCTACCTTGCCCCCTGGTCCTATTGAGGATGAGGGGGACTCGTACGAGGCGCTCGTACTAGCTGTCAGGGTGAGCGAGCTTTCAAATACCGCCACTCCAGAGCAAGATGCTGTGGTGCCTGTCCTTGCTCCTCCCTCTAACGTAGCCAAGCCGTTGATGGCCGGCATTTCCGAGGAGGAGGATACTGCTATCCCTGTGGCTCCAGCACGGATGGCGACCCGCCGGATGCCCGTCGGTGAAACCAAGCCTCTTGTTGTGGGAGATTGGTTAAGCGACAAGGACATTGTTGCGTGGCAGAACGACAGGTTGTACCACAATGAGGTCCAGGAGCCACGGGCATGGACTTTGGCGGTGACATACATTGCGTTCTGCCTGAATAGGATGAGGAAGTACGAAGACAGTAAGGGCAACAACCATAAAACTGTTCGTTTGGCTTGGAGGCGGCGCCACATATTTATTGTTAATAGTGACACTCGTGAAGGGCTCCATTGGTTTCTTTGTGCCTTCGACTGCAAAGTCCCAGTATGGGCCTTCAAAGTCCTCATTTGGGAGCCACTTTGTGGTACTTCTTTGGTCCGGCCAATGTTGAAGCGCCTCCAGTCAAAGGGTGTTGCCGCACATGCTCGGGCTTTGGGTTTTCAAGAGGATGGTTGGTCATGTGGCTATCAATCGCTGCATCTTTGTGATGAGGTGGCCAACCACAGGGGAAGCCTGGACGATGTTGTTGTTACACGTTTGCCGAAAGGATTCATCAATGAAGCACTGCGCATCATCAATGCAGATCGCTCCGTCCGAGTCCCCGGCACCATCCCGGAGAATGGGTGGGAAAAGGAGTTGACTTGCTGGAAGCCCGGAGAATCTCCTTCTCCTCCAGCCTCCAACCCTGAGTCCCTGCCCCCATCTACTTCCCCCCTCCTTTTCGATGAAGAGGATCCTCTTTCGGAACCCCAGGGCAACATTGCTGCCTCCTCCTCGGAGCCAAAGGTGGGAGATTTCCCTGCCTTCCCGGCCTCCAACCCCGAGGACGTGGCCCAAGATGGGAAGTCAGTGAAGGGCAATGTTAAGGCCCCTCCACAAACCCCGCAGTCCACTTCCTCGTCTAACCCCCCCACAAGTGATGATGCCCGTCCATCCGTGTTCATCTGTCGGAAGTTTTTCAAGGTGCCCGAGGCGTACCCAAAGGGCGCAGAGGGTCGGTTGGTGAACGACAGACAATTTATTCGAGAACTGGAAGAGATGCTTGTGAAGGACATCCGTAACGCTTGTGCGCGGAACACAAATCCGCGTGCAAAGCCGAAGGCATCGGACACAAAGTCTGATTTGATCTACAAGCGTGTGTTTGGCGACTTCTTGTAGTTGGCCCCACGCCATTATGGTTGCATGCGAAGAATGTAGTTCGCCCCAGGTGACCGGACTCAGGTGGTATCACTGGCTTGAGCTTCGTAGCCGGTGGCGCCGGCAGCAATATAGTCATTTTGATACCGCTTGCCAAAGGCCGAAGGGCAAATTGCATTTTTTGTTCGCGGTCATGATTCCGCCATGTGCCGCACGTTATTTCCGCCGCCATTCGGCGATGAGTATAAAAACCACCCTTCACGCCACGGCTCCATTGCTTTACCCGTGCCGGAGGTACCCAAAATGTCCGTGGGGGCTATATGCTTCACCTCCTCCGGTAGCAATGGCGGTTGTTGGGTGGTTCTTGTGTTTCCCCGCCTTTTTTTTGGAAAAATGGGTTTTTTTTTCCCATACGCGACTTACACCAAAAAAAAAAAGTTTACGCGACTTACACCAAAAAAAAAAAAATTTCCGTCGAAAAAAAAACGCAACTTACGCCAAAAAAAAAAGTTTACGCGACTTACGCCAAAAAAAAAAAAGTTACGCGACTTACGCCAAAAAAAAAAATAAAAAAGCGACTTACGCTTATTTCCACAATCGAGTTACGCTTTCCTCGGTGATGGGCTGTCTGTTTTGAGCAGTGACTGTACCTCACGCGCACACATTTCACTCACACAGCATGTCATTTTTTTTGCGGACCAAACATGCGGCTGTTGCGACACACGCAGTCGCATTTCTGTGTGTCGGGTGTTTTGCATGACCTATTGACTCGGGATGGAGACGGGCTTTGTGTTGGGGCAGAGGGTTTTGAGGATAGCGTTGGAAATTGGGCATGACAGTGGGATGTGGGATGGACGAGCGAGTCAGAGAGGGCCAAGTGGAGGATGTCCACGAAATGACGACGCAAATGAAGCAATGCGGTGTGAGGTTGCTTGCCCCGGACCCCGGGTTGCATCCCTACCTACAGTACGCTTGGTCTGAAGGAATGTGGCGCTGAGCCGCCAACAACTCTTCAAACCACTCCTCAAACTTTGCAGTCCGATTTTGGGTGTTGTGTCTCGGCCAATCTGAATGCATACTCGTGGTGTCCCAAACTTCCTTGGCCCGGCAGCAAAGCTCTCAGATTGTTTGAGCGATTGTGGAAGGCCAACCCCTTCAGACATCAGTGCACTGTTCTGCAAAAGTCGCATATTCTATCGTACGGTACTGTAGTCCTCTGGTCCTCCAGTTCTTGGGATACACAGGGAAGGCAAAAGAATATGTAACACACACTGGACACACAAAATTATTCTTTGGAGTGCAGGGGAAAATTGGGACACACATTGACACAAAGTCCAACACAAGACTGGTCCTCGATCCCATGCAAGAGTTCAGGGTTCGTTCTGCAGTGGCCCAACTGTGCACAACAATCCCACCAACCGTAACCACGAATGCTGTGCAGGTGCACAAAATCTCATTTTTGTTTCCTGGAGTGTGAGAAAATCAGACCTGAATGGCGGTACTGACTCGTAGTGGGCCCTCAGAGATGTGACATGGGCAGTCACAAATGAGCATGGCCCTGGATTCGAGTTGACATGTCAAGATTTTCAGAGCCGGTTGGTAGCCAGAACTGACAGCCAGCAGCCAGGTGAGGCAGGGCACGGTAGAGGAGCGTGCTTCACCCTGAAGCCGCACCCCAATGCCACTCAGTCCCCAATAGGGGTGAAAATGGGGGTGAAAAATGGGTCAAAAACAAGGGGGAGAGTTGCAGTTTTTTTAGCCAGTTTGAGGACACAAATAGTGAGTGAAACCGTCACCCCTTTGCACAAGCATGTTCTTGCTTGTCTTGGCAAAACGATCCCATGTCACCGTCGTTACCAGAATATCGGGGCACATGCACTTCATTTGGACAGCATGTCATTTCGCAGAACAAACATGCGGCTGTTGCGTCGCACACCATTGGATGCCTATGTGTTGGGTGTTTTGCATGACCTATGGACTGGGGATGGAGACGGGCTTTGTGTCGGGGAACAGGGTTTTGAGGATAGCAATCGGAGTTGGGGTTGGGGTGGGGACAATGAGGAAAGAGGTCTGCAAGTCGTTGCTGCGGTTTGCGCAGGGTCGGGGGTGTTCCCCCCCTATTTGGCATGGGTGTCCCTTGCCTTTGTCATTTCCTGACAGCATCTTCTCACGATGAGCCCCTGGCTTGCCATGCTTCTCCTCGTCGACCTCTGTGCCGCCGTCGAGGAACGCAACCCACACCACAACACCGTTGAGCACCACTCGCTGATCGGTCCTTTCATCTCGGAGTGGTGGCAGGGGGGTGTCCCCCACTGGGATTTCGGTGCCTCGGCGGTCATCACAGACAAATACGTTCGCGTGGCACCAGACAAACAGTCTCGCACTGGCTGGCTTTGGAATGATCAGGCAAATCACCTCACACAGGTACTGCAGATGGAGACTGGCATATGATAGGGTGGGGCAGGTGAAAACGGGGCTGAAGATGGAGATGGAGATGGAGACGGCGATGGGAATCGAAATGGCGTTCGGGGAGGGGGTGAGGGGGATGGGGTGGAAATGCATGTGAAACCGCAGCTGGAAGTCAAGGCAGTAAGAGCGATTGGTTGACAAATGGAAACGGGGGACTGGGCAGTGGAAAATCGAGAAGCAGGCAAAGTGCAGCGGCTGAACGAAATAAAAAGTCGGAGAACAGGACATCTGGCATTACACACCGCCTGTGTATACAAGGGGAAGATAGTTTAGGGGCAGAACACCACGTTGTGGCCGTGGATACCCGGGTTCCATTTCCGGTCTTCCCTCTGTTTCGCCTTGCCCGCACGCAAGTAAGTTTTGAGGCCCCGGGGTTGCTGGAGACATTCAAATCACTTCTTTTTTTGTGTTGCAGTGGGAGGCGCTGTTGAGCTTCCGCATTCACAGCCGCCGCAACCCGGGTGCTGATGGTCTCGCCCTATGGTACGTGGAGACGCCGAGCAAATACGACCCCAACAATAAGGGTTCTCAGCCTAATCTCTGGGGCAACAACGTGGATTTCAAGGGTCTTGGCATCATCTTTGACACCTACGATAATGATGGGCAGCGCGATAACCCTGTGGTCTCAGTCATTTACGGTGCTGGCGATCCCAATCAGAAATGGGATATTGAAAATGATCTCAATGCCCAGGTTTCGTTGTTTGTCCGGGGATGGGTTGGGCGATATGCATGTGCGCGCGTGGGTGCAGACCTACCCCTACCCGCTTCTCCACAATGGGCGCCTCTCTTCCTGCCTCTCTTACACATCCCTGAGAGGCCAATCCCAATGCGTTTGCAACTGACAGGGCAATTTCCGACTATTTTGGTTCATCAATGTAGATTTTCTTCACACGATCTTGCACTGCAAGACAACAGCTATTTCCCCCTGACCCTCGCTTCCGCATGGCACCGCAGGCAAAGATGCGGTGCGTCTACGAGTTCCGCAACACCCCAAAACACTCCCAAGTGAAGGCCCGGATTGTGTACGCCGACAAAACCCTGCGGATCTTCCTCTCCACCGCGGAGGACGAGAAGGAGACCTACTGCGGCCAAGTGGAGAACTTGGAGATGCCCACCGGGTACTATTTCGGCATCACCGCCAGCACTGGGCACCTGGCAGACAACCACGACGTGTATGGATTTGTGGTGACCGCAGCCCCGGAGGCCATCAAGCAAGAGGACCAGAAGATCTATGGAGATGTGGCTCCGCATCGCGTTGCCAATCCTGATGCACCCCAACAGACCGGCGGCCCCCACGTCGGGCGCTTGTTGTAGAGACTCTGTTGGTTCTCGTCACTGCTCATCTAGGAACCTGAAAGGGATAGATATCCAAGCAGAGCGTCAACCCCATTACTCCCCCGATATTACTGCATTTTGCTTCAAGCCATTAGCTACACGGCGTTGCAGAGGGTTGCTGAGTGGTGGGCACCTACCCCTAGGGGGGGAGGGTGAGATGGTGCCAGGCTTGGTGGGTGGGTCAGAGAGGGAACGTCATGTACCGTGCGTGCACCTTGCACAGGTTTGGTACGGGCATCCCAGGCCATTGGCAACAACACAACGCATGGAAGAAATTGGCGGGAAGGGGTGCAATTATCTTTTTGAAGGCAGGAAGCGCGTCGCAGAACTCTACTGCCCCCGATCTCTATGCCCCTCCAACACCCTTCAACACCCTCCAACACCGTCTGCAACCCTCCTCACAACGTCACGATGTTCACCAAGACATCAGTGTCTACTGCAAAAGGGGATTTTCCTCTGGGTTGGTGGGAGTCCGCCCCTTAAACCGGGGGTTAGGTCAGCACATGTCTGGAATTGAACCCCCCCCCCCCCCCCACTAGCGTCCCAGATGTCCAGTGTTCAACACACCCCAACACACTGTTGACCACTGTCACCACGCATTGCCCCAATAAGGCATTGTACCACGCAGGCGTCCCACCAGCGCTGCATTGCGTTGTGGAATGCTGTGTCGCGTTGTGTTGTTTGGTTGGCAGCCCTGTACACCACCAACGCCTCCCAGGCAAGGGAAGTAAGCTGGATTCCATTCTGCCATCCAACGGTGGTACGGAGTTGGCATCCATCCTACTACTAACTTTTGAATCTTTCGTGCCCCACACTGTACAGCATGCCCCACTGGCCCGCTTCCCCAATTGCATGCATGGGCATGACAGAGGCCGTGCAGTTGCCGTGCAACACCCCCCCTGCTATGTGCTGTGCCTGCATCCCCTGAACGCTGAATCCACAGCATTTTGGCAGTAACTCTGGGGCAACAATTGCCTCTCCCCAAGTGCTCTCCACCCCCTTGCGCCCCTGATCTCTTGTACCAACCCCTTTGTTCTGGGCTGCAATGCCAGCCCAACATCGCGTCAAGCCGTTTGGGACCCTGGGTGAGGATTGGACAGGGGCAGCTGTGTTGGGTGTGATTGACACTGCAATGCTCTTATATGATTCAGTGGCCCATTTTGCCCCCAAGCATTTGCAAACAGTTTCAACCATTATTTCGGAAGGATGTACCCTCCAGTTTGTGGCCTGCATGCAACCTCATCCATCATTTCATTTTTGTGTGGTCAGCTCCCTTGGCCATCCCGCTTTTGGCTGTTCCTGCAGTGATTATCAGGTTCTGTGATTTCATTATGGTATCGTCAAGGGCTGGGGCATGCAGTCGCCGTTGATGTCGTAAATGCAATAGAGGTGGTCGTACCGGTTCAGCAAAGAGGGCTTTAATGCAGCAGCTGTGTGCTTGGGTTTGCAGGGCACAGCTGAACGCTTGCGCCGTGACTATGGGACTGAACAGGTAATTGTGTTGGTCTGATATGGCATTTGCATATCTTTTGAAGGGGGCAAGGGCCCCAAGCACCAAAAAGTTGAGGTTGTCACAAAACGGATGGTGAAGATATTACGGACTGGTTCTGCTTTTGTGTGTGTTTGAGATGTGTTCACCAGCATGTTTGTCTGGTGTTTCGTGGTTGCTGAATCGTGTGGCATCATCTTTGATGACTCCAGCCAAAAGGCTGTGGTGTTATTGATGGTTTGAACCTTTTAGACAGGATCTGGTGCTTTTCATTGTAAATACAGTACATCTGTAGTGTCTGATGTTCAGTGTCTGCCAATGTTGCTCAAATGCCAATCAATCAATCCGTTTGCCTCCATGCAGCACACGAGGTTTTTGTCCAACATATCCACTCTCCGCCAGCGATGTTGTCTACCGTCATGGCAGAACAGAAGATCCATGATTTTTGTTTTGAAACATTTGCCTCCATAGTGAAGTTTTCTTTGGTGAACCACTCATACAAAACAAGGAGATGTTTGTATGCATTGAATTGGGGTTCACAATTTGTTCCAAGGGGGGCTGCTTCGCCCTGCAAGCAGATTTTTGGATGGGGTGTGCAAAAGTCACAGAGTGGCTCCATCCAACATTGCTGATTTTGAGAGACGTGCAAAATTGCACAAAGCTATTCTGCAATAAAGTGTGGAAGCGACAATCGGATTGGAAGGTGATACAATTGTTGGGGAGACAAAACACATGTTTTTGACAATAAACATCAGTTGAATACATGTGGGAATTGTGCAATGTAGACTCACTGAGGTTTTGTTGCTTTTTTTTTTTTTACCGTTTTGTGAATTCCGGGTAAGGTTCGGAATTGGTTTCAAAAAAAATAATCAGTTTTTTCCGATCGTTTTTCAAAAAATAACCGATTGTTCCGATTATGGCCCCTTCAAATAATCAGTTTTTTCCGATCGTTTTGCAAAAACTAACCGATTGTTCCGATTATTGCCCCTTCATTTTTGGATCTTTCATTTTCCAACAAAATTTTTATTGCACATAAAAAATTCACTAGGATTTTTAGTGATGATGTCATCTTTGCTTATCATCATGCAATCACTGATGACGTCAACACGATGACATCATCACGGTATCACTGATGACGTCATCACGATGACGTCATCACGGTACCATAATTCCAAACACTTTACATCTAATCAGCCTTCAGGGCCAGGCCATCAGAGCCATGCTGGCTTCCACACTCGGTGGCTTGCCAAACTCACCTATTGGTGGCAGGCCACCAGGGGAGGCATGGTCCGACTTTCTAGACACCCAGTCAGGCTGCACTACTTGTTGTACTACTTATTTTTGTCTCCTTGCAGGCAAAATCATGGGAAACCGTGGTGTGAAACCAAAGCCAAAGGCACCTGCAACCAGACTGCCAGCCAAAAGAAAACCGGGGCGACCTCGCCGCACCCCACAACACATTGCAGACCCTGCGGGCCTGTGTGATACCTACGATGTTGAAGATATTATTGCAGAACGCATGGCAAAGAACGACAAAGGCAACAGTGAAAAGCAATGGCTGGTCCAGTGGAAGGGTTTTCCTGCCTCCGCCCAAACATGGGAGCCGCTTGAGAATCTCAGTGGCTGTGAGGCCTTCATCGCGCGGTTCAACGAGGAGCGTGAAGCAAATGAACGGGCTGACCTCAAGAAGCGCAAGAGAACAAGAGATGCGCAGGAAGAAGAGCGCCAGAAGAAGCAAAAATCAGAGTCTGGGACTGCCTTATTAGATTCTGCCACGTCAGCACCACTGCAGGCTCAAACAGGTCGGCGAACTTCGGTTGTCTGGACAGCTTTCACAGAAGACGGTGAGGACCCAGGGTTTGCCAGATGTGTCCTGCACAGAGGAAATGGAGTCTGCGGCATTCGAATCAAACAATGCAGTGGCACTACGAATCTGCGTGCACATCTGATGGCACATCACAAGGAGTGGTTCATTCAGGAGACGGAAAAAAAGTGTGACATGCAGGACAAATTGGTGGCAAATGGCACTGGTGCTGTCGAATTACAAACAACACCAAAGTGGACTGCGCACAAGATACATTTGTCCAATAAAAAACTGAGCTACTGGCTTTGCCGCCGGAAATGTGCACCACACTTGGTCACTGACGAAGAGTTCAAGGATTTTTGTGATGAAATTTCATGTAGCAAGTATCAGCCTTGTTCTGAGAAGGAGGTAGTGAAGCAAACTTTGGAGATGGTTGCAGCTGGCAGGGTCAACAATCGCAAAATCATCACACAGTTGAAGGAACAGACAGTGAAGCCGAGCATGGCCTCTGACATTTGGAGTGACAGCGATGTATCACTGATGGGTACCTTTTTATACTACATTGACGAAGACTGGGAGAACCTGCACGCCATGGTCATTGGCTGTACAGGTTTCACTGGTGAACGGCATACTGGCGAAAACATTCGAAAGCAAACCATGGAGGATCTTCTTACTGTTGGACTGACGTTTGAGGACATTCACGCCAAAGTTTCCGATCAAGGAAGTAATATTAAAAAGGCCTGGGGTGGATTGCCGGGTGGTTACTGCGTCGGTCACACCATCGAACTGGCAGTGAAGGAATACCTGCAAAGTGAAGGAATTTCTGATGTCGTGCACAAGGCCAAAGGGATGACGACATATTTTCATGGATCAGGGAACCGTCTTGACCGGCTGGCGAACTTACAGAAACGGTTTGACATGCCTCAAAGGGAGCCACCACAAACAGGCAACTCTGTTCGAAGGCACTACACACATGACTCCATGAATTGGTTCCGGGAGCAGAAAGTGATTGTTCACAACTATGATATCAACTATGGTGCTGAAGCGCGACATGAAGATGGACCCTATGCTGACAGTCACATGGACTACAATGATTGGAAGGTGAATGAGCACTCTGTGGCAGTACTTTATCCAGCAGCCACAGTGGTGAATGACATTGAAGGTACTCAGTATGTGACAGCATCGCTTGTATTACCCAGTGTGTACATGCTCATCCACAAGGTTCGCAAAGGTGAGATAGTGTGCAATTGGGACGACTCAGTTGTTCAACCACAACAAACTACACCAGAGGTCAGAGCAGCACGTGCAAACCTGCGAACAGCTTTGGAGAATCGCTTCATTAAGGCTCTGCCAGACCATGTCTTTGAACAATATAGTATTGCCACACTTCTTGATCCTCGATTGACGTCCTTCAGGTTTCTTTCACAGGGACAGAGGGACACTGCTGTTGAAGCCTTCAGGGCGCAATGGACACAGAAGTGGCAACCTCAGCATGCTGAACGCCCTCAATCAAAACCTGCAGCACAAAAGAAGACAGGACTGTCAGCTCTTCTTCAGGATGAATTCGAAGAGGCAGCAGGTCCACGTGTTCATGTTCCAGATTTGCAACCTGACGACGAACTGTCAGCATATATGGCACTGCCAGTAGAAAGCATGCAGACGAATGTCATAGAATGGTGGCGTCGACACCGAAATGTTTTTCCCAACCTGAGTAGGATGGCGCGACAGTACCTTGCGACGCCTGCCACTTCTGCTGGAGTAGAACGGCTCTTCAGCGCAGTTGGTTTGGCGTTCGGTGATCTCGCGCACGCTATGACAGAGGAAACACTCGGCTGCAGGTTGCTCGCCGCATACAACTACACGCACGCTTTGTATTGTTATCCTTAAGCGTGCGTATTTGTTGTTCAGATTCTGATCATTACAATCACCACTTTTCCCAACCTGAGTACAAAGGCGCGACAGTACCTTGCGACGCCTGCCACTTCTGCTGGAGTGGAAAGTCTCCTCAGTGCTGCTGCTTTGACGCTCGGTGATCTCGTTGTCGTTCAGATTCTGATCATTATAATCAGGATGATCATGCATCAGGTTAAGGTTCGCGATGGCGGTTGTACGCGCTGTTTCATGCTGCAACCATCGTCCATGTAACAGTCGTGGTGTCGTACCACACCGGCACTGCTCAGAAGCTGACTTTCAGACTCGTTTTTGCAACCTGTGTTTATTGCGTTTTGCCTGGTGCTCATAACCCCGGTGCCTTTAAAAAGAAAAACCACAGTGGTGTGCATCATACGTTTTCGCTTATTCTGCAGTTCAGCGACAGTTTGCCATTTTTGATTCCTTGCTGATTGCACTGGCGGCTCAACTGTGGTGTGCCGCTGCGCGCCGAAATAATCGATTCCATTTCAATGCAAGTAGCAAAATAATCGGTAGATTGCAATTATTTTGTTTGGCTTGCCGATCATTGTCGATTATTCAATTAATCGATTAATCGCCAAAATCGATTCCAAACCTGAATTCCGGGATGAGAATAAGTATGTAGTGTGTGGACGACATCATGAAAAATTGCTACGGGAACACAAGTGTGTGTGCTATACCTTACTTTGCCATTGCGGTACGCATATACATGTCCCTCCGAATTTCTGCCATGTTTGTTGGAGGAAGAGCCCGAAAGTGGGTTTTTTGTGATATCATCATTAAAAAATGGATACACCATTGCAATCAGCACCCTCAAAGTAGGGGGAATTAAAGGGTGTTATTTCTTTTTGGGGTGCCGATATGTTTTTGGAATAGAAATCGTGAAAAATGGGGAAAATGGTCTAAACCCTGGATTGTAACCCTAGTGTACGCAGTTTCCACAGCACCATCATGGTGCAAATGTGTCGCAAATGGGCACCACAAGTGCGCGCGCCCATTTTGAATTAGGGGGGCGTATGTCGTTGACACCTCAAACTACCGCGATATATCAAAACTTGTTTCACTTTCCGTTGGGGAGGTGTTTGGCCGAAAAAATGTGTAAAATATGGCCCCTTTCAACCTTTGCAATTAAAATTGCGAGGAACTGGTAGATATCTGTGAGACATTGCGCCGCATGATTAGAAGAGGGGATCTTAAAGGACACATAGCAAACTTTAGCTTGAAAATTACACACACAGTGCGCATGTGGCGCTCATTTTACGACTTTTTTGACTTCTGTGCGAAAAAAAGATCAAATATTTTCTTGTGGTGAGGTCTGACGGGTGTGAGGGGTGGGATGTCACCCCATGACGCGCAACCACTGAAGAGGGATTGTTGCTTTGCGTCCCGGGTATCTTGCATGGATGCCCGTTAAGTTATTGGGGAGGGTGTCCATCTGAACACCGACTAACACTCGTAAGATGCAAGTTGAGAAGGGAACACAACTATGCAAAGGAGGGGAGTAGGGGGGGGGGGGGGGCTTGTCACACACCACCACTGGTTACAACTCCTCTGCTTGGCTGCGCTGGGGCGGAGAGTGATTGTTAGTAACCCCTAATTCTGTTTTTGGAAGGTGAACTAGTGTGAAATTTTTTTATTCTCAATCCTAAATTATAATGTGTTTTGTGAAGGAGCGGCGAGAGAGTATTTTGGGTTCCATAGTTCCATTGTAGCCCATATTTGAACTCACTAGTAGTAACGGACGGTCGATGGCAACATCGCTACTTGGAATTGACCACGTGGGTCGGAGCCCGCCTTACGGTGTGAGTCGAAGTAGTACAGAGTTGTCCATATCTATACCCACACCCGCAGCAATGTCGCTTCGTCTCGTGTGGGCCACAGCCGGGCGGTGGGTGCAATCATCCGCCTTGATGTACTCATTCTTGCATATAGTGAAGCGGTACCCAGAACCCCATGGCTAGGTTACGGCATACAACCGGTCACCGGTCCACTAACCCCATGTACGGAAGGGAAGACGCCCGTTGACGCCCGGTGCGAGCGGGAGCGTGTTCCGTGCCGTAAAGCCCCGCATCGGCAACCGATGCACCGCCAGCGGAGATTTATATATCAGAACATCAGGAATCAACAGGGTTTTATTTTCATATTGTTTCCTTCAATTTTTACGCTTCCGTTCTGATATTCACTGTTTTGGCAGCTGGCGGTTAGCTCGCGACTTTAGCGTAACCGCCAGTTTAACTGTTATATACAGATATTTTAGCGCAAATCGTGACGAAGACTCTAAAGTCTTCAGGAATTGCATTGATGCATCCGCAATTTTCACATCTTACACTCGCAACCTTAATCCGAATTTTTCAGGATGTCGAAATCGGATTTTCGACTTCTACATCCCCGCACTTGATTTGACCTCTTTCGAGTGGACCTACGTGCTTCCCTATGCACGAATCAACTTTCCTTTTTTCTTGCCCTCCATTTGTCTTAGAGATATGGGCAAAACAAAGTTGATTCGTGAGGCCACTTGTGAGGGTCATATCTCGTGCCGCTTGCGAGGAATGACAATAAGGAAACGTGGGATGTATTCACAATACTCCGGACGTAATTTAGGAAGCATTATACGCCTTGCGTTTCCACACGTGCGCGCTAGCGTAATGGATCATGGTCAAGAGGGTAGAGTTTGCGTTATAACTCTTTGGCCATGATATTGCGTGCGTTAAGATAACTTTCGAGTGTAGCGCGCAAGTGTTGGTGTTGCATAGGAACTTTCCTTGAGTTCCTATGAGCGATTAACACAAAGTTATGCCCTTGGAGGGGCATGACATATCGTGGGGGGAGCTACCTTTTTGGGCAATATGTGGTATGTACCATGTGTTGTGTTGCGTGCCCATTTGGCGGGTCCATCGCTCCAAGCCAAACCCGTCAATGGACCTCATATTGTGCAAGCCCCTTCACCATACTCCCCACGATCAATTGCAAGCCTAACCTTCGTGGAGGGAAGCTTGTGTGGCGATCCCAAAGCGATGCGTTGGGAGCAAGGTGTATGTTTTGCAATTTTCCATATTTTCATGTGCCCACTTGGGAAGTAGCGCTCGTAACCTTTCAAAGCGCCCCAAGTGGAGCACATATGTGGAATCGAAGGTCATTGGTGTCAAGTCATTGTGTTTAGAAGGATTGGTCGATTACTCAATCCAAGCCGAAGTTATTATAATATAATTGTGCGCCTTTCAAGGCACTTTTGGGTGTTGTTTCGCCAATTTTGCCGTTTTTGGCCCGTCATGATTTCAAGTGGCGACCGTGTATCTCGACGTTGCGCTCAATTGACATCATGACCCAAGTATGTTATGAGGGTACATACTTCGATTCCCAACATATCTTGGACCCGGCGAATAACTCCTCTTGGGCTGGGCATACCGAGGCCGCCATGTTGGCAATTTGGGACTATCCCAAATCATGGGCTCACTTGGCGACCCTGCCATTCCCAATACCGGAGGAGTTGGGCGACGCCCAAAAGATATGTTGGACACATATGACTTGATACCAATCCTATGGCACACTCCGGTCCAAGTCGGGCACATGCCTCATTTGCCCCAACCATGAGTGTGCGCATTTTCGGCCATTTTGAGCATTTTTCCACTTTTTTTTGCCCGCCGTGCACTATGTTCAGCCCACCCGTGCACGCCGGACGCATGGACCAATGGACCGTATATGGGTGTTATGCATATTGGTCCCCATGGTTCACACACCACGTGGGCGAAGCGGAGCAACCTTCGTTAAGGTGCTAGCCCAAAGTGAGTGTGGGCAATTTTGCCATTTTGGCATTTGTGGACCCAATTGGGATCGTCACCACGCCAAGTGGCATGGATATCTTTGAGAGTCAAGGGCATGGGAGTCTCGGTTCGACTCCCGGTGGATCGCGTAAGGAATGGCGGATCCGATCTCCCAGCCGGTGTGGAGATATACTATTGGGAGTACCCCCGAATTTTGGCTCATTTCGAGCAGCCAAAATGACCCCCTTTTGGGACCCCAATTACACCCCTCCGTGTGGTCAACTGGAGGCCCCATATCTCTTTGCCCACAGGGAGCCCGGAGCTAATTTCAAGTTGTACACTCAGATATAAGTCCTAATCCCTGCCTCCTACCCTGTGAGCCATTGGCCTTGCCCTGGCCGGGCAAGCCACGCGTGGGAATGACGCCAATTTTGGTGATTTTGGCATCATGACCCCACTTGACGAACCCGTGGTGCCCTGATGCCGGGACCTCAGAGGGAACCAGGTTGGGTGAGGGCTCCAGAAAGTTCGTACTCGAAGGACATAGGGTCAGTTGCCTCGTCCCTACCTCTGGCGGGTCCGGACGAGGAGTCAATTTTGGAGATTTTTGAGCTAATTTCAGTTTGGGCTGAAACAGCCCATTTTCAGCTACCAACTCCTAGGGGATAATGGCGGAGCCAGATCTCTGGCTCAGAGGGGAGTTGGAACCTGCCGTTAAGGGAGCATGGGGAACCACTGTCGGTTGGCCTTGGAGCCTCTTGGTTCCGAGGAACTCGCCTGTGGCTGGGCGGGACACCCCCCCCTTTTGGCAGGGTATCAGGGTCCGGACTGAGCAGGGCATGGGTTGTGTTTGAGCCACCGCCCCCACCAGCCACTGAGAGGGTCGGACCTGGGATTGGGATACGTGTTAGGACTGAGTGTCTATTGTCCTGTGATGCTCTTATCCCAGTCCAGTCTTAACCCCATGTGTACATATCCTGATGTGTTGCTGTACATACTTTCGTTCCCTTGTTGCAGAGTGGCAAGGATCCTGAAACGCTTTGTCACATGACATGAGCGCATTGATGCCCCTGTGAGCGTAGTGCTTTGCCTGCCTGCTCACTTGCGCGTGTCCACCGCAGCGTCCCGTGGCCAGGCCCCCCACGGGAACGCGTCAAAAGCGTTTCACCGCCGCGGGGTTACCCAGCCCTCGCGTGCCACTCGGGGCCACCAACCCCGAGCAGCGCGGCGCAGCAGCTCGCAGCTCGCAGCTCGCAGCGCAGCGCAGCGACTCGTAGCGCCGCCCAGCGACAGCGCCAAGTCCGTCACGGAGCCCGCAGCGCCGTCTAGAGCATCGCCCTGACCGCGCCGCGACCGTCAAGGAGGTGGACAGACCAGGACTCCCTCATCAGCGAGTCCTATCGGCCGACCAGCAAGGCCGCACACCCAGTCGCGTCAACCACCTCCACAACCACCGGCTGATCAGCACCAGCCGCACTCCCAGTCCAGTGCTGCAGCACCCGCCCCAACAAACACCACCAGGACCAGTTCGTTGAGTGGAACGAGTGCACACCAAGGACCTCAAGACCAAGTACGCCCCCCCGCTGCCATGGTAAACTGGCAAGAAGCGGGTAAGACGTGGCCGCGGCCCCACCCCCATGCAGCGCACCTACTGCGTGGGTTGGTTTGGGACCAGCACTACCGCCACAGCCACCCCCAGTGCGAAGGCGGCATGCCCGGGAGCTTCGAGCTCCGCACGGACATGGCCCCCGACCGCCTGCAGGCCCTGGAGGACTGGCTGCGGGCGGAAGGGTTTGCCTTCCGCTTCCAGCAGAGGCGCTGGAGGACCTGGACCCGGCCGGACAGGCCCGGCGAAGGGCTGCGCCCCGACGGGATTGAGCAGGATGAGAAGCCCAACGAGTACCCGTCGGGCGCCTCGATCAACGTCTCCATGTGGGACATGATCGAGAAGAACTTCCCGCAACCGGGGAGCGAGCGCAGGCTGCAGGGCAGCAGCAGCGCGTCTCCGGGGAAGGAGAAGCGGTCCGCCGGGGACAGGAAGCGGGACGGGAAGTGGCGGGAGTACCAGGAGTCCCTGGCCGCCGAAGCCGCCCAAGGCGCCAAGGGCGGAACCCCAGCCCCCAGTTTCCAACGGGCCAATGGCGGTCACCATGCCGGCTCCACCACCCTTGGCGACTACTTCCAAGTCGCCAAGCAGACCAAGGCCAAGCCCCGTCCGCTGCTCCTGAGGAAGTCAGGCCCCAGCAGCGACGTGGAGTCGGCCCACCGCGGGAGGATGCCGGCCGACCAGGCCAGCTCCAGCAGCAGCGTCGCTCCCGACCAAAGGGACGTGGCGCTCGCCTGTGAGCGCGCCTGTGGGCCGCCCTGCAACCTTCGGGTTGCCCGGCAACGGGCCACGCAGCGGAACGCTGCCGTGGAGGGCGCCGCGGGCATCGCCCAGCAGGAGGCTGCGGAGTGGGCGCATGGCATGGCCATCCACGCCACCACCGTGGCGGCCATTGCGGCCGGACTCACGGCCGTAGCCGCCCGTGAGGCAGCGATTGCCCAGGTCAAGAGTGAGTGGGCGGCAGCCGACGAGGAAGCCCGCCTGACGCAGGAGGCCATTGCCTGCAAGGAGGCCGAGGTGAAGGCGCTGGAAGAGGCGCTGGCTCAAGAGAGGGCAAAGAAGGAGGCGGAGGAAAGGGCCCACGCCGAAGCGATGGCTAGGGCCCAGGCAAACGCCGCCAAGTAGGACGCCATCGAGGCCGCGCGACGGAAGGTCGCTGAGGAGAGGGCCAAGACGGAGGCGGAGCTGGCGGCGTTGGAAGCGGACAAGGCTCGGCTGCAGCAGGCCCGGGAAGCCGAAGCGGCTCGTGCCCGGGAGAAAGCCAAAGCGCGAGCTGCCGCAGCCACAGCCGCCGCAATGGAGGAGGCAGAGGCCAAACTCCGCCGCGAGACTCCCCCGGGAGGATCACGAGTGGAGACCCTTCGAAAGCTTTTCGAAGGGGACGCCTCCTCCAAGATGACGCTGGACGAGGCCGACACGGGCAGCAGTGGGAGCAGTGGCCCCACTGCCCATCGACGGAGGAAGGGCAAGGGGAAGACCCCCGAGAGGCCGCGGAGGCCAGCGGGTGGACACCCCCACGACAGTGACCCCTTCTTCACCGCCAGCGACGGGGATGAACGAGGCCGCCGACATCGCAAAGTGGTGGCTTGGACGGGCGGAGGAGGCGGAGACGTCCCCATGGAGCCGGAAGGTGAGGATGAGGATCCCCCTCCTCCCTACCGGAGCTCGGAGTCTTCCGAGACCGAGACGCCCAGGTGGGGCGACATGGGTGAGGATGACGACATGGACTTCAACATCACGAAGAAGCGTCCATCCTCGGACCCACCGAGGCGACCCGGCGGAGACCCACCGGGACCCCCTGGCGGAGGACCATCAGGACCCCCTGGTGGACGCCCACCAAGTGGACCCCCTGGAGGCGGACCACTGGGCGGGGGAGGACCCCCTGGACCGGGCGGACCCGGCGCAGGCCCTCCTGGAGGACCCCCTGGAGACCCCGACGACCCACCAGGGAACGGCGACCCGGATACCACCTGGCGCTGGATTGTCTACCTCCGCAGGAGGGTCCAGTTCCTCGAGCGCGAGGTAGACACTGGCAAGGGCGAGATGACTCGAATCGCCAGGGTCGCCGCGCGCGCGCAGAGAGAGCTGGACATCGCCAGGGGCGAGACCAGGTCGTTGAACAAGGTCATCAGCGGCCTGCAGCAGAGGCTGGACACGCTGGAAGCCCGTGGGAGCGTCGGCAGCGACCACCCACCCCTGGAGTCTGGCTCGTCGGACGATGGCTGGGGACCCGGACCAGGTCCAGGCAGACCCCACGCCCCCGGCAGAGCCCCCAGGAGTCGCCCCAGCGCCAGTGCCCCCTCTCTCATCGCCCCCTCTCACCACAGCGCGGGCCGCCGCAACGAGCGCGTGCCGCCCAGCAGTGGCAGTGAGGATTGGCGTGATGAGTGGCTCAGCGCGAGTACCGCAACCGCCGTGCTCCACCGCGGACACCGGTACGCCCCCGGCGCCCCGCACCAGCCCCGGAGCCAATCCCAATGGCTGGTGGACGTTATGGTGGACTCAGGGATGAGGTCCCCAGAGGAGACGTGGAGTGGGATGTCGGCGAAGGTGAGGACCTGGATCTGGACCTGGAGGAGTTCGACATCAGCCCGCCGCGTGGTGTACGACGGGAGACCGCTGAACGCAGCCGCCGGCGCCGTGATGAGGAGGCATACATGGAAGGAGTACGGCGCGAACATCTAGGTTCAGCGTACATGGAGGAAACGCAGCGTAGCCACAGGGATTCCATGGAGGAGATGGACGTGGCAGCCGTGGGAGTCCGTGGGAGAGGCCGATGGGAACCTCCGTCGACCTCGCGGCCGGCGTTCATGGTCTCTAAGGCCGCGGATGCCGCTTTGAGGGAAGACTTGAAGGACATCAAGCCCCCCATGTACGACGGCAACCCCCTCAACCTCGACCGCTTCTTGGAGAAGCTGGACGATTGGGGGGTAACCGTTACTGAGGACATGCATCCCGCTGATGCGGAGAAGTATGTCTTCAGACGGTTCAGGTACCGCCTGCCGGAAGTGCTCCAAGAGCTATACTTGGTGGCGACCAAGGAGGGGAAAATCAAGACCCTCAAGGAAGCCAAGAAGTGGCTCAACGAGCAGGAGCGGGTGGACGCTCCGCAGGTGGCTGCCAAGCGGTGGAAGTCCATCAAGCTTCAGCATGAAGGACGGGAGATTCGCCTACGGGACTGGCGAGACTTCCGAGGGCAATACACCCTCTTCCGCCGCAACGTGGAGGATTGGAACGAGGGTGACGAGCAGGCTCGCCTGCTCTCCATGCTGCCGGAAGCATGGATCAAGAGGGTCACCAAGGAGGAAGCCAAGCGGGCCAAGTCCAACCACACCGTCAAGATGATGCTCCCCAAAGAGTATCATACGAACGTGGTGAGTTGCACGAGGAAGAACGTGGCCCGGGATGTCAAGCGGCACTCCCTGCGGAACGCTCTCCTCATCACCGTCTCGGGCGATCGCGAGAAGACCGCGATGTGGCGCCTTGACGAGTGTGACGTGAGCGGCCAGACCATCCGTCTGCAGGCCATCCCGGCGCGGATGAGCTGCGACGTCATCCTGGAGTGGGTTGGAGAGGAGGTGCTCAAGGAGTACCGGAACCTCCACCACAGTCGCGGGTTGAGGCCCGGCGACCGCGACGTCAACTACGTTGGCGAGGGACCTGGCGGGGAAGCTGCCATGGACCCAGCGGGAGCCGATGGCGATGAGACTCTCGTCGACGATGACCACGACGATGAGCCCGCCGAGGTGGCCGTTTGTGCCTTCGTGGCCAACAACCTGAGCGCGGGGAACAAACCGGGAAACTGGAAGCCCCTGCAGCAGGGTTGGAGGAAGAAGGAGAAGAGGGACCCTCGCCGCATTGGCGACCCTCCGCTGTCCTTTGGGGAGTTCATACGAGCTCACCCTCAGGGCTGTTTCGTGTGTTATGGGAGGAAGCGAGGCTTCAACCATGACCACCGAACATGCCCCGTGCACCAGGCCGACACGGAGGCCTACAAGATGGCGCACGGGTCGAAGAAGCGTGCATCCGCGGGTATCCGGCAGGCCAAAGTGGAGGTGGACAAGGACGAGCTCTCCAAGCTGGTGTCGCAGGGGACCGAGTTGGCCAAGGAGATCCAGGAGATCAAGAGGAACTGGGTCCCCAGGTCGGACAACAAGAACAAGGAGAACAACCAGAACGACCAGAACAAGGACAAGGACAAGAAGCCTGGGAGTAGGAGGAGTAGGAGGAACAAGGGTGTCAACGAGGTTGATGCCGGGGAGACTACTCCTACCTCCACACCTGACGCCCCCTAGCGGAGCCCCTGCAGCCAAGGGCCCCAGCTAGGGTGGTCGCAGGATGGTGACGTGGGAAGCGCCGAACCATCCCAGTCGGGAGTCGATAAGCACAAAGGGACTGCCGCGGGCGGAAGGCCTGGTCCGGCACCCAGTCGCGGAGGCGGGGTGAGGGCAAGTGAAGGCACGAACCTTTGCACCCGTCCGTCCTTCGCGACCAAGAATGTGTTTGATGTACTACAAGATCTATCCGAGAGTATCGGAGGATCACCCGGACCGCAGCTGGATGCTGCAGATGGGCAGCCTGAGCCCAGTGTCCACGACCTGCACCAGTCGCTTGTTGAGCTTCTGGAACGGCCGGAGATCCTGAGCTTGCACGCCGTGCGCCGAGTGGGGCGTGAGCGGCAGTTGCACCTTAAGGTCCGTGCCTTGTGCGGGGAAGTGGAGAAGGTCTTCGACGTGTTGGTCGACATGGGCGCTCAGGTCAGCTTGGTCAAGGCTGGCCTACTTCCGCCAGAGTGTTTGACCGACAGTCGGAAACCTGTCAGGCTGAAGGTGGCGAACGGCCAGTACATTCTGGGAGGCACGAAGGAAGCGGCCATTGGGCGGCAGTTCGTGAACCATCGTGAGCTGAGCCGCCCAGACCTCGGCAAGGAAATCCTCCTGCACGGTCGCCTCCACGAGGCCGAGATGGACTGGGACATGATCGTTGGGTACGACTTCATGATGGAGACGGACTCCGGCGTTCTCCCGGCCCAGGCCTCCATGACCCTGTACCAGGACGACCAGCTCTCGTGGCTTTCGTCACCTGAGCACCATGTGGAAGGCCAATGGATCCACCCCGAACGCGATCAGCTCGAAGTAGCCGCACTGGGCACTGAGCCAACTGGGCCAGCAAACCAGGAGTACGGCGTAAGGCCGGAAGTGGCGAGCCGAGTGGTTGCGGACCTGGGAGCTTCGGATCTGGCCCTGGATGCGTTCTCTTCAGGAACCTCCGCCCATCTTCGGGTTTGTGAGAAGTACTGGAGCGCCCAGGACTCCGCGTGGAAGAAGCACTGGGGTCCGCATCAGGGATTGATGTGGATCCATTGCCCCCGTTGGGACATTCCAAGAGCGATAGCGAAGATTCGCAAGGACCGCTCCAAGGCAGTGCTGGTCGTTCCTATGGGATGCACCGAGGAGGAAAGTACCCGACATTGGGTAGCCTCATTGACCAACATGACCTTAAACAAGGTCGTCCTACCGGCTGGAGAGAGTGTCTATCAGGACGCTAAGGGACAGCCCATGCCACCCCAGAGATGGCCAACGGAATTCCACTATGTAGATGGGGGCCTTGATCAGGCCGACGCCACGGACTTCGTGTGTGTCAACCGCATCATAGCAGAGCCATGGCGGCAATGCTTTGCGGTTCCCCCTGTTGACATCGGAGAATCGGAAGACCCCCTCACTGAAGAGGAGCTGGATCTGGTTCAGGGGTATATGGATCGGCCCTTTCACGACTGGGGAAACCAGCGTGAGGGCAAAGGCCAGGACAAAGCCTGGTGGGAAGTGGACTCAATCGTCTCCGGTTCCTATGATGGGAATACCTTCGTACAGAGGGTGCTGGATCACATGTCCAGCCAGGACGAGCCGCCTGGCGGTAACCCACCCACCTACGGCGATCTATTCCGAGGCAAGACCAGAGATGGCCCTTTGGGCCACCTGGGAAGACCGCCTGAGCCGAAACCGAGCGGGGTCGCTACCCCTGAAGTAAGCTTTGTGGTCCAGGTGCCCGGAAAAGCCAAGGCGGAGTCCGACGATTGCCCCAAGATTCAGGCATTGAGGGCCAGGCTGAAGCAGAAGTATGGTGACACCTTCTTCAGCGGAAAGCCTGTGTTTCCCCCACCGGTGCGTGGACCCTATGGCGAGGCCAAGATACGACTGAAGCAGGACCCCCGTGTGTATCGCCACCGGGAGTTTGCCCTGAGGGGCGAGAGGAAGGAGGCCATGGAGAAGATCCTCCGTGACTTCATCGAGAGAGGCTGGCTCGAGCCGTGCCACTCCGAATGGGCCTCTCCGTGCTTCGTCGTCCCCAAGAAGGTGGCCGGTGAGTGGCGGCTCTTGGTCGACTACCGCGGCCTAAACGCCCAAACGCAGCACGACAGCTATACACTGCCCCTCATTGAGGATATGCTGCAAAAACAACACCGGCGGAGGATCTTCACGGTGATTGACCTGAAACATGGTTATCATCAGATGCCTCTCGCCGAGGAGTCCCGTGCCTGCACAGCCATGAGCACCCCACTGGGACCTCTCCAGTGGAAGGTGATGCCCATGGGCGTTACCAACGGCAATGCGGCTTTTCAGCGGATGCTGGAGAACCTGCTTGAGCCGGTGCGTGACTGTGCGGACCCCTTCGTGGACGACGTGATCATCGCGTCCGGGGACCCCAGTATGAGCTACGAGGAGCTCCTGGAGGCACATGAGAGGGACGTCACTCGAGTGCTGGACCTTCTGGTTCGGCACAAACTCACGGGCAGCAGTGACAAGGCCACCATTGCGGTAAGCGAGGTGGTCTTCGCTGGCCACGTAGTCGGGAACGGGCAGCGAAAGCCCATACCTGGCAAGGTGGCTGCGATCGAGCACTGGGAAAAGCCCAAAACGGTCTCTGAGCTACGGGCGTACTTGGGGTTCTGCAACTACTACTCGGGGTATATCAAGATGTATGCCGAGTATGCAGCCCCCATGACCACCATGCTCAAGGGCAACCTTGAGGAGACCAAGAAGGGGTCCAAGAAGGCGCTGGTCTGGACTGCTGAGTCCGACCGTGCCTTTGAGGGGATGAAGCAGGCGCTGCTATCCGCAGTGGGTCTGCACCTCGTGGATCCCGACCGAGGGTTCGTCCTGCGCACCGACGCTTCCGACTACGCCGTTGGCGCTGTCTTGGAGCAAGTGCTTGACGATGGGAGGCAGGTGCCCGTGGCCTTCTGGAGCCGAGTCCTGGCGGAAGGCCAGAGACGGACGTGGACGCCCCGTGAAAAAGAGGCGTATGCCATCGTCATGGCTCTCAGGAAATGGGCTGGGTACATAGCTCTCCATCCCGTCACCGTCTGCACCGACCATCAGAGTCTGCAGTCGTGGCACAAGGAGCACGTGGACACCCCCTCTGGTCCCGCCTCCCGACGGGCAAGATGGCATGAGACCTTGGCCAAGTTCGACCTCACGGTTGTGTATATTCCTGGGAAGGATAACACCGTGGCGGACTGTCTCAGTAGGTGGGCCTATCCCGCCAGCAACGGCATGACGGATATCTCTGCCCATGGCGATGAGGCTGAGACCGCTGAGGCCTAGAAGATCATTGAGATGGAGCGCCTGATGGAGGAGGAGGGTATTAAATGCTTCGTCGTCATGGCTGCGGATGCCCCCCTCGGAAAGAGGGTGAGCAGAGCGGTCAGAGTACTCGCCCCTGAGGGAGCTGAGTCCGACAAGCACCTCTTCCCGGAGTCTTGCCTCCAGGACGACTGGACCGACGATTACGCCAAGTCTGAGGCCTTTGCGGCCGAGTATAGGGCTGTGACCGACCCTGATGACGGGCAGAAGTGGCCAAAGGGGCTGACTGAGGAAGATGGCAAACTCTACCGTAATGGTAAGCTGCTAGTACCGGAGTCCCGGGTGCTCGAGCTATGTGAAGCTTGGCACCACCACATGCTGCACCCCGGGGTCAAGAAGCAAGCCCTTGACATGCAGCGTCGGTTCGAGATCGACCATATTGTTCTCTACACCGCCATCAAGAAGGTCAGGAAGGGTTGCTCGGTCTGTCAGGCCCGCAATCCCGATAACCGGAACGTCAAGGGGGAAGCCCAATGGACCCCGGTTCCTGACCAGCCCATGGAGAGCGTGGCCATGGACGTCTTCTCCATGCCCGAAGTGCACATTGGCAAGGAGACCTTTGACTGTGTGGTTCTTTACGTGGATCGCCACAGTGGCTACGTAGTAGCCGTTCCGGCACGCAAAAAGGGGTTGCTTGCCAAGGAAGTGGCAGTCATGATGATTCGTCATTGGCTGACCGTCTTTGACATCCCCCGCACCATTTGCAGTGACCGAGGGCCCCAGTTTACTGGTGGCTGGTTCAAGGCCATGTGTTCCCTCATGGGAATATGTCACGCCAAGAGCGTCGCCTATCTCAGCCCGTCTAACGGCCGAGCTGAAGTGGCTGGACGGCAGCTGTTCGAGAAGCTGCGCAAGATCCACATCACCAATCCACGTCGGAACTGGTTTGAGGAGATGTGGCCTGCTCTGAAGGCCCATCATGACACCCCCACTCTGGGCGGTTTGTCCCCTCACCAAATTCTGTTCGGCAGGGACCCCCTGGGTCGGGGACTCCCCTTGTCTGGTGATGGCATGGCCATGGATGCCAAGGAATTCTTCGCGCGGCAAGAGCAAACGGCGCGGGACATCCGCCAGCAGCTCGAGAAGGAGCATGCTGAGCGTCAGAAGTCCGCCCCGAGCTCGACAGCGCAGAATTTCAGGGTGGGAGACCCGGTGTGGGTGATCAGACCCCGCCCTATGGGCACCCACCGCACCAAAACCTTGTTCACACCCGGAGAGGTGGTCCGCAGGATTGGTGAGGACACCTACCGCATCAAGGTGGGTCACGGACAGTTCCGGGAGCGCCACGAGAGTCAACTCCGTGTGCGGGAACACGACCTCCGTGGCCAACATGTGTCCCTGAGCTACGCCGCACATGAGGCCGATTCGGACGACAACTATGCTGAGCAGGACGACTATACAGTCGAGAAGATCCTTGCTCAGCGTCCGAATGCCTCGGCACCCGGAGGCCTGGAGTTCAAGGTTCGTTGGCGAGGCTATGGGCCGTCCCACGATACCTGGGAACCCGTCTCCTCGTTCGTGCCGCGGGTTAATACTCCCTTCATGGAGTACATCCGCAAGCACAAGACCAAGATCCATGTCTCGGACTTGGCAGCACTCACCCGGGCGATTGCAGCCAAGGGTGCCTGATCAGCGCCCTGAGCTCTCCCCTGATGCATTTTGAGCGCCTGTGAGGTCGACGGATCGTCCCTTACTTGCTTGCTCTCTTCCATCTTTCGGTGACCTGCCATCAGAGTGGCCATATACCCCCCCCTGCTGAATCCAGAGGAGGATGGCCCCTCTCTTCTTCCATTCGTCACTCCCCCCCCTGCTGAATCCTTGGGAAACCAGGTAGGGCGACTGACCTTCATATTTCTGAGCTCTTGGGGCCTTGAAGCCCATACGACGTTGCGCAACGGATGCCGCTGTCATCGGCATTGCGATTTTTTGGTGTGTGGTCTGATTCCATGGCACTTGCCGAATCCAGACCAGTCTACATGTGTCGCGACTATATATGGCTGGAACTGAAACGTTTTCCTGTCCACCCTCCTGCACATGCCTTATCCTAACCAGGGCGTGGTTTGGCACTCTGTCCAGAGTGTGTTTACACGCCTATTACCCCGCTTATTGCTTGTCTTTCTGTTCCCCAGGATATGTGCATCTGTATGTCAGCCCATCACTGAAGTGTGGACTGTTTTTCCGCCTCGACGGGATGCGAATCGACTACGAAGGCGCCCTGAGTCGCCGTTTACATGTTCTTACATAGGGTCCAGCCTGGACCAGTACCTAAGTACAGATTCTTCTGTTTGAGTGCCCGTGATACCGTGTGCCCTATTCGCTGTGATGTGGAGATCCTGATGGCGCCAGGCGGGAAGCCCAGTTGCCTGACTACACTCCCAGCGGTCCGCCACTGTCAGTCCCAGTGTGAGCCTACCGACTCGCAGACGCACTTGCAGTCGGATGGCGGCCTCCGGTGCTCCTGACCTCGGTCAGGCTGCCTGGGAAACTGGTGGTTTGAGGAGTCGACGCCTCCGCCCACACTGCATGAGGACTCCCTCATGTATGGCCTTCGTGGTAATAGGGCGAGGGAAAAGACGGCCTTGATGCCCGATCCCTTAAGGAGGAGCTCGTTCGGCTGTACCACTCTGGACTCGCGTCGTATGGATATGGACATGGTGCGCCCGAGGAAGGACCCGTGGGGACTCTCCCCCAGCCGGCGGGCCTTGGGAAGCTTGGGGTAGCCTGATGGATCTTTGTGGTCGCTCTCGACCTGTGGGACCACCTCGGTCGTCGTGTGTCGCCTATGTTGGCCGTGTATGCCACTGCCACTGTGGTAGTGACCGTAGCAGCCGGCACCCGGTGCGCCTGGTATGGGTTAACGGGTCCTTTGGATGCCGAACAATTGCCGCCAGGACCCGGGACTTGATACTTGATACTATACTTCAAATTACAAGACCCTACAGCACCGTACCTGTCTTACTGTAGGATTCGGGCAGCCTAACCTGCGAATCAGCCTGAAGTGAGGATGTGACATCCCCCCCCCTTCAGGAAATTGTCCTGGGTACCCGCTGCCATGCGTGGGTGTTATCGAGCCCCCCCCAGGGTTTGCTCTAAGGAGGGGGGTGAAGCGGTACCCAGAACCCCATGGCTAGGTTACGGCATACAACCGGTCACCGGTCCACTAACCCCATGTACGGAAGGGAAGACGCCCGTTGACGCCCGGTGCGAGCGGGAGCGTGTTCCGTGCCGTAAAGCCCCGCATCGGCAACCGATGCACCGCCAGCGGAGATTTATATATCAGAACATCAGGAATCAACAGGGTTTTATTTTCATATTGTTTCTGTCAATTTTTACGCTTCCGTTCTGATATTCACTGTTTTGGCAGCTGGCGGTTAGCTCGCGACTTTAGCGTAACCGCCAGTTTAACTGTTATATACAGATATTTTAGCGCAAATCGTGACGAAGACTCTAAAGTCTTCAGGAATTGCATTGATGCATCCGCAATTTTCACATCTTACACTCGCAACCTTAATCCGAATTTTTCAGGATGTCGAAATGGGATTTTCGACTTCGACATCCCCGCACTTGATTTGACCTCTTTCGAGTGGACCTACGTGCTTCCCTATGCACGAATCAACTTTCCTTTTGTCTTGCCCTCCATTTGTCTTAGAGATATGGGCAAAACAAAGTTGATTCGTGAGGCCACTTGTGAGGGTCATATCTCGTGCCGCTTGCGAGGAATGACAATAAGGAAACGTGGGATGTATTCACAATACTCCGGACGTAATTTAGGAAGCATTATACGCCTTGCGTTTCCACACGTGCGCGCTAGCGTAATGGATCATGGTCAAGAGGGTAGAGTTTGCGTTATAACTCTTTGGCCATGATATTGCGTGCGTTAAGATAACTTTCGAGTGTAGCGCGCAAGTGTTGGTGTTGCATAGGAACTTTCCTTGAGTTCCTATGAGCGATTAACACAAAGTTATGCCCTTGGAGGGGCATGACATATCGTGGGGGGAGCTACCTTTTTGGGCAATATGTGGTATGTGCCATGTGTTGTGTTGCGTGCCCATTTGGCGGGTCCATCGCTCCAAGCCAAACCCGCCAATGGACCTCATATTGTGCAAGCCCCTTCACCATACTCCCCACGATCAATTGCAAGCCTAACCCTCGTGGAGGGAAGCTTGTGTGGCGATCCCAAAGCGATGCGTTGGGAGCAAGGTGTGTGTTTTGCAATTTTCCATATTTTCATGTGCCCACTTGGGAAGTAGCGCTCGTAACCTTTCAAAGCGCCCCAAGTGGAGCACATATGTGGAATCGAAGGTCATTGGTGTCAAGTCATTGTGTTTAGAAGGATTGGTCGATTACTCAATCCAAGCCGAAGTTATTATAATATAATTGTGCGCCTTTCAAGGCACTTTTGGGTGTTGTTTCGCCAATTTTGCCGTTTTTGGCCCGTCATGATGTCAAGTGGCGACCGTGTATCTCAACGTTGCGCTCAATTGACATCATGACCCAAGTATGTTATGAGGGTACATACTTCGGTGCCCAACATATCTTGGACCCGGCGAATAACTCCTCTTGGGCTGGGCATACCGTGGCCGCCATGTTGGCGATTTGGGACTATCCAAAATCATGGGCTCACTTGGCGACCCTGCCATTCCCAATACCGGAGCAGTTGGGCGACGCCCAAAAGATATGTTGGACAAATATGACTTGATACCAATCCTATGGCACACTCCAGTCCAAGTCGGGCACATGCCTCATTTGCCCCAACCATGAGTGTGCGCATTTTCGGCCATTTTGAGCATTTTTCCACTTTTTTTTGCCCGCCGTGCACTATGTTCAGCCCACCCGTGCACGCCGGACGCCTGGACCAATGGACCATATATGACATGGGTGCTATGCATATTGGTCCCCATGGTTCACACACCACGTGGGCGAAGCGGAGCAACCTTCGTTAAGGTGCTAGCCCAAAGTGAGTGTGGGCAATTTTGCCATTTTGGCATTTGTGGACCCAATTGGGATCGTCACCACGCCTAGTGGCATGGAGATCTTTGAGAGTCAAGGGCATGGGAGTCTTGGTTGGACTCCCGGTGGATCGCGTATGGAATGGCGGATCCGATCTCCAAGCCGGCGTGGAGATATAGTATTGGGAGTACCCCCCAATTGTGGCTCATTTCGAGCAGCCAAAATGACCCCCTTTTGGGACCCCAATTACACCCCTCCGTGTGGTCAATTGGAGGCCCCATATCTCTATGCCCACAGGGAGCCCGGAGCTAATTCCAAGTTGTACACTCAGATATAAGTCCTAGGTCCTGCCTCCTACCCTGTGAGCCATTGGCCTTGCCCTGGCCGGGCAAGCCACGCGTGGGAATGACGCCAATTTTGGTGATTTTGGCATCATGACCCCACTTGACGAACCCGTGGTGCCCTGATGCCGGGATCTCAGAGGGAACCAGGTTGGGTGAGGGCTCCAGGGAGTTCGTACTCGAAGGGCATAGGGTCAGTTGCCTCGTTCCTACCTCTGGTGGGTCCGGACGAGGAGTCAATTTTGGAGATTTTTGAGCTAATTTCAGTTTGGGCTGAAACAGCCCATTTTCAGCTACCAACTCCTAGGGGATAATGGCGGAGCCATATCTCTCGCTCAGAGGGGAGTTGGAACCTGCCGTTAAGGGAGCATGGGGAGCCACTGTCGGTTGGCCATGGAGCCCCTTGGTTCCCAGGAACTCGCCTGTGGCTGGGCGGGACACCCCCCCCTATTGGCAGGGTATCAGGGTCCGGACTGAGCAGGGCATGGGTTGTGTTTGAGCCACCGCCCCCACCAGCCACTGAGAGGGTCGCACCTGGGATTGGGATACCTGTTAGGACTGAGTGTCTATTGTCCTGTGATGCCCTTACCCCAGTCCAGTCTTAACCCCATGTGTACATATCCTGATGTGTTGCTGTACATACTTTCGTTCCCTTGTTGCAGAGTGGCAAGGATCCTGAAACGCTTTGTCACATGACATGAGCGCATTGATGCCCCTGTGAGCGTAGTGCTTTGCCTGCCTGCTCACTTGCGCGTGTCCACCGCAGCGTCCCGTGGCCAGCCCCCCCACGGGAACGCGTCAATAGGGGGTCGGGGAGGGGGGGGGTCCGCGGATGGTACCGATCGCCTAATACGAAAAACTTCTTGCGCTTAGCCCGCTCTTGCCGCACCACGGTGGCCATCCACGGCCGAGGCACCGGGATCATCGGCCTGTGTACTCCTTCCGAGCCGCCAAAAAAATCTAGATTGCTTGCACCACGTACAGCGGTGGAGGCATCCCTGCGATTGAGTTGACATGGGTATTCGGGTCTTTCGAGTGCAGGCCGGGTTCATTGTTGCAGCTTCACCGTATCGGCATCAGCGGCACATGCACAGGGAGCTTCAAGTAGACATGGCCGTGGCGTTGCAGCCCCGAATTCTGTACTCCGGCGCACCGCATTTCTTTCCGGTGGGGCAACAATTTCGACTACGAGTCAGAAACAGTAGAAAAGTATTGTACCCTACCCCGAAAGATGTGGAAGTAAGTGTAGCACCTGTGAAGTCCACACCAAGGTCAACGCCATGCCATGGGCACAAGTCAATGGCCCCCGAAACATTGGAGCTCCAGAGAAAGTTTTTATGAGTCTTTCAGCTCTTTGTTGTGCCTCTCCTGCTGCTTGCTGCTGGTGTAGGGTTCCTGCTGCTTGTTTTTGGTGGAGAAAATGTTTTATTGATGAAATACAACCAATACAGGATAATCCAAGCAAGAGATGAGCAAGTAGAAGTCAATCAAGATCAAAGCATGAAGGACTGCAGTCACATAAGAGTTAGACAAAGACAGATATTAACAATAGACTACAGCAATAGACAATCAAAGCAACTCGGGTTGAAATATTTTACATGATTGAGAAAAACAGATTGGAAAACTGCCCCAAGGGCTCACACTCTGCATAGTGCCATCTTGAGATGTGCACTCTTTGTTTTTGGGTCCCATAGGTGCTGCGGTGGCATGGCTTGTGGCACTGAGGTCACTGCCATGTCACATGGGTACTTCCTACTTAACGGGCTGATTTGGTATTGAACCCAGGACCTCTCAAAAAGAGGTACCCCAGCCCCCTAGGGTGCATACCACTAGGATAGCTAAGAATTCATGAGAAAACATAGATAAATCCATGGGCTCTGAATCAATGTCAGCGCCTCAGTCAGTCAAGGAAAAGATGTTTTAGTTCACATTGCTTGGGGATTAAGGGGTCCACACAACATCCTGATTTAGCGTTTGGTTCTATAGGTCAAAATGTGTTATCACCCATTTTGGTTAGGCCAACATTAAGATAAAAATGCAGGATAGCTTAGAGCCTCTCTAATACAACTAAAGTCTACTCTAAAGCAATGGAAAAGCACTTTTTCATACTCCCCCCTTGTGCTGTGGTGGCCACCACTGTCGCATTTCAGGACAAAGGGAATTTTTCTTGGCCTTTCCCTGGTTTCCACATCTACTTTAAAATACCTATGGCCTCCCTTACACTCGAAAAGGGCGCTTTACCATGGCCAGCGCCTTTTGCTGCATTGCTCGTGACAATTACCTACAGAAAACTCAGCACTCCTGGCGCTGCAAGGGTTCCTGTGGCTTAGTGGGGTTAGAAAAGGGCATGCAAAGACCGTATGCATGTGCATCCCTCCCTCGAAGCTGCAGCGTGACACAACCCAACGCAAGACTCTCATAGGACGGTCGCTCTGAGTCTCCTGGAACCTGTTGGCGACACCTGTCCTGGTCTTAGGGCGAGGGGGCGACGATTGAATTAAAATTTTCCCTTGGTGGGGTCTTGGGTTCTGGTTCAGTCTCCTGCTGCTGCTTTTCGGCCCGAACAGCGGCCTACTCAGCGACGCTTCGCGAGGATATCTGTACAACAGAGGAATGGGAGGATGAGGGGCGAATCCACGCAAACGCCAAGCGACAACACCTAAATTCGTCAAATGACGGCCTAGAATTTTTTTGAAAGCACATACCTTACCAGAATCCCAATCTGCATCAGATGCACATTTTTATAAAAATTGCGGTCATCTCCTGCTTCTTTAAATCAGGAAATTCCCACGCGGAAAAAGACGGCGCGCCAGAGCGGGTCCTAATGAAGCGCCGGAAAACAAAGAATTAATAAGATTATAAACATACGTCACGTATAATGACGAAAATGACGAGACACACATAAATAGGTAAACATCGGGATTTCACCCTTGCTAACAGAAAGAATCCAAGATCAAAGAATTCCAAAACCCAAAATGACTTCAATGAAACAGGTACAAATCACAGGTTTGTGCTTGTCTCGTATGCAGCATGCACATTGCTTGTCTCGTGTCTCCGTGAACGAGCCTTGTAGCAGCGCGAACAAACGATACAGGGTAAGATTAGAAAGATTGCAGATGATCAGAGGTGAGATTGGGTGATTAGAACATAGACACGAGTGCATAAACGCTTGCCTCGCTTGTGTGTCGCTTTTTCCTTTCCCTTGCTTCGCTTCCCAGCAGTAGGTAAGGTAAGTAAGCCCAAGAGGGGCCACCCCCTGGTAGAGTTCGTGATTGTGGAGTAGATTGGTAGGAATAAAGAGATTGGAACAGGCGATTGCAAACCTCGTGCATGAATGTGCATGCATATGACGCATTAAAGGGTAGGCCACGCGTGGTGCGGACGGTAAAACCCTTGTTTAGGTTACCCAGGGGCTCCACCCTACGTTCTTTAAGAGAACGGGTGGGGTTCCTTAAGCTTGCTTGCTTGTACTGAGGTTCAGCAACAGCGTATTATAGGGCAGCCTGAGAAGCGTATAATACGTGGAAGCTGTCTTGGTTCCTCAGTCCTGAACCTCAGTCATTGGCCTTTGCTTTACAGGTGGGAAGGTCAGGGTGAATTGGTGCAGCTGCAGTTGCCTTCGGCGACTTTTGAATTTTTCGCCCAAGCTAAAACCGGCGCTGATCACACAATCAACAGACTGCCCCTCCGCCAGGAGTGGCGAGGGCGGTCCGACCTGTTCAACATCCACGCTGTGCACGCAACCTGAGCACTCCTTCCCTCTAAGCCCTAACAGGCGCTCCTGCTAGGCCACAGTCGCTAAGTAGCGCTGTGTTCTCTTGTCCCTTTCACAGGTAGGCCACTGGGGCCTTTGACACATTTATCTACAACACCAAGTAGCGTGCAGGTGTAGGTGTGGCAAGCCAGGGTGAGGGCTTGGGCCTCAGAGCCCGCTCATCCTTCGATGCTTGGTGCCACAGTAGTGAGTGTAGGACCTGTAGTGTGTGTGTCACTGTCCCGCCTGTTTCCTGAAATTGCATCAGGCTTTTGGTGGGCAGTGGCAGTGGTTAGTCCAGGTTTTGGCCACTGAGAAAACAGGCGTTTTCACGCCTCATAGCTTTTGGCCACCCCTCCCCTGTAGTAGGCAGGTAGGATGGAAAACAATACCTGGGCGCACGTGCTGGGTATTCCCCAAAGGTTTTGCGCCATCACAGAAACTGGGCGCTTAAGGGCGGAGAGACCCAGAGCGTACCCCGTGGCACCGGTACGACATCCGCCGGGTTCAGCAAGGGTGCAGACTTGGGTATAATTAGGACACCAGTTCTGCAGATTGCTCCCAGGACCTCAGGAATAGCACACTCACACACACGCTTAGGAAGGTATAGGAAGGGTTCAGTCCCTAGGTTTCTTCTCAGCGTCTCAGCGAACCTCAGCAACTCTCCTAGGTTGTTCTGGGACAAGTAGTCATACAGAACAGACTTTAGGGGTCGGTCCCTCAGGAAGAACAACGGCAGAGAAGGGTACCTAGGTAGCTTCTTCAACTTCAAAACCTTCCCAGAGGGTGAGGAAACGCCACCCTTGGCGATAGCGGTGACGGATGACCGACTTCACCAGGTAGAAGCCTTCCTTAGCCATCTCCTCGGCATTCATGTCGGGGAGTTCTCCTTCTACTTCCATTGGGCTGGCAGCCCCCTGTAGGTCCAGAGCGGCGATCTCCTCGTCGTTTAGTTCCCATTCTTCCCCACAGAGGTCCTCTGGATCGTAGTAGCGCTTGAGCTGTTGAGCAGCGCACACCAGGGTCCCCCCTAGTCGAGGAGAACACCGCACGGTGATACGGTTACCATCCACCGATAGGATCTTGTAGGGCCCAGAGTAGGGGTCATTGCTGGTGGAGCGTGGCCAGGCGGGTAGCCGACTGTGGTGCACCAGCAGCTGGCCGGATTATGACGACTGTGATTTGCCGGCTTTGTGCTCTTATGATGTTGCGGCTGATCAGGTGGGACACTACATGGTTCCATTCTTGTCGCAAATGTATAAAATGCGGGAGCTGTTTCATGCGGCTGATGTGAAGTCTAGGACGAAGGAGGCTGAGCGGTTTCAAGGAGCTCCGAAGGAGGATGTGGTCTTTGCCCTAGGAGGCGGGCACCTTGTGCTTGTTCTTCTTGTTCCACTGGCGCTCCCTCACTCTCTGGAGCATAGCCTCGGCCTTGTCCACCTTGTCTTGTTGCTCCTTCATCCACTTACCCACAGTGGAGTAGGAATCCTCAGGATAGGGAGCATGTAGGAACCACGCCGGGCGTCCCATGAACAGCTCATGGGGCGAATAGGCAGTTGCCGAACTCTCCTGGGAGTTCATCATCAAGGATATGACCGGGAGTAGTCTGACCCAGTCTTTGGTGCGTTCAGCGTTGCACCATATCCTTACGTACTCCTTGAGAACACGAATCTGTCGCTCACATAGGGGGTTACTCGTATGAGTATAGGGAATTCCCGTTGACACCTGGACATTGAGGGATCTCAGGACTCTCTTGTACCAGCCAGTGTTGGAGCGTACTCAGACATCTTCGTCTGAGTTAATCTCTTTGGGTGCCCCATAGACACAGAACCACTCTTCCAGGAGTATCTTGATGGTCTCCTCGCCGGCAATGTGTTTAGTGCATGGGAACACCCGGGTAAACCTGGTCAGCCCACAGGTTACCACTAGGGCAAAGCCATAGCCCCTGAACTTAGGCATCTCGCTGTAGTCCACGTGGAGAACACTGTTGGCACAGTGGGGAATAGGGAGAGTCCAATAGAGACCTGTATCCCTGATATCCCCAGGTTTACAGGACCGACACGGGCAACTGTCCACGATAGGTTGGAGGGCTCTCCGCAGTTGGTCATCAGTGCACGTAGTGTGGAACCACTGCTTGAATAGCCTCAGGGTACGGTCAGCACCCACATGACCACTGGACTCATGGGTCCACCTCAGTAGCGCTGGGACTCCGTCACTGGGTACCAGGATTTGGTCCTCGTGCCAGAGGTAGCTCTTGTCCCTCTTCCACTGCTCTTGGTTGACCAGGACGGAATCCAGGCGCTTCTCCAGGCGCTTATAGATATCTCCGAACTCCTTCAGGTACTCAGCTTGTTGGAGTCCATCTTGGGTCGGTTCATGGTCATGTTGAGGTCCAGGTGTACATCCATGTGGCTGAATGCCTCCTTTGCTAGCGCTTCTGACCTGGCACCAATCAGGTCGTCGAAGTTGTTGCGGCCGATGCAGTCCGCACACTCGTTTTTGACTTACCCTGGACATGGTGCACTGTCAGCCGTAGTTGGCTGAGGTCGGTCCACCAGCGCCGTAGCTTGGCCTTCTCAGGTGGGGGGCACTTCTGCCAAGTGCGGACCGGTTCTTGGTCGCACAACCATACCACGGGGTTACTCCCCAACAGGCGTGCCTGAGAGGATAGCACCAGCATGCCCGCGAGCAATTCCTGCTCATAGGTGGAGTAGTTACCCCGGGCCTGGTTCCAGTTCCAGTTCCAGTGACCCAGGGGTAACAGGACCCACTTGTCGTCAGGGTAGCTGTGCTTGAGGGTACCATCTCGGTTCAGTCCATCTGTCCCCCATTGGGTAATGGCCGGGTCGAACTCCTCCTTCTCTGTTGCTTGCCATTGGAACAACGTTCCACCATTGCCCACTTTGCTGGCGTCGGTCGACAGGATCATCTCCCCTTGTGCTCTAGGCAGGCCCAAGCACTTAGCGTTAGCCACCTTGTTTTTGAGCTCGTCAAACGCTTGTTGCTCTTGTCGGCCCCAGCGCCAGGCGGTACTCTTCTTGATCAAGTCCGTTAGGATGGCGCTGGTGTAGGTGAAGTTCTTGTTATGGCGGCGGTAGAAGTTACAGGCCCCAATGAAACTATGTACATCATGGAGTCCTTTCTTGGGGTCTTCATGCCGTACCTTAGCATCCATCAGAGGTTTGGCCTTCGAGGCTGCGGGGGTCCACCACCGATAGCCAATATCAAAACCCCAGGTACTGCATGGTCTCCTGCATGAACGCACACTTCTCCAGCTGGAGTCGTGTGTGGTTCTCCTGGCAGACTGCAAAGAACTCACCCAAGAGGATTAGGTGATCCTCCTGGGTATTGGTCCCTAGTCATACATCGTCGATGTGCGCCTCCATCTGGGCCCCACGGGATATGAGTTCTTGCACCTTGGGTCTTCGCCTTAGGATGGACGGATCTTATTCATCAGCTCTTGGAATAGAGCGGCTGCGTTGGCCACGCCAAAGGGCATGACCTTCCACTTGAACACCCTCACCTGAGGGGTGATGAAGGCGAGTAGCTCCTGAGCGTTGAACGTCAGGTCCACCTGCCCGAATCCGCTTCTTTTGTCCATCTTGGTCTTGTTGCGACAGGAGGGTATCTTCTCAAGGGTAGATTCCACGTTATGAATGGACCTTGAGTGGTTCAACGTCTTCTTGTTCAGCTGTCCATAGTTTACCACCAGCCGTTTGGCTGTAGACCCAGGTTTTGCCACCAGGAAACAGGGGCTGCAGTGTTGGGGGTAGTCCCCGTCCTTGTACTCCAGGACTAGGCCAGCGTCCATACACTCTTGTATCTGTCGCTCATTCTCATCAGCTTGCTCTTTAGCGGCCGGATACGGTCTCCTCCAGATCTTATGGCCCACGAACTCGGGTACAGCTTGAGGTCCATCTGTACCAGCTTGTCACATGAGGCTGGGGGTGGTAGTTCCCCGAACACCTCCAGATAGGTCCCTATGAGCTTCTGTATCCGCGGGTCCATTAGTTTGATCTTGTCCTCCATGTCCTCGTCAGAGTGTAAGTTGCTTGCCCCCTGGGTAATAGACGCCGGGAGGTGATCCTCCACTGGCTCTTCGCCCTTGGTAGTATCCTTCAACCCTTGGTAGGCATATAGAAGGTCTCGTTCAACCATCTCTGGCGGACGATGGCAGCATAGGCACGCTCAAGGGGGTTCACATAAACATTCCTCTGAGAGTTCAGGGTCCTCTGGGGTCCTCACATGGGCACCCCACACGCTCTTCATGAGCTTGAGAACCACCTCCCTTTGCCAGCTGGTGATCTTTTGTTCGAGGTCCTCCTTCAGTTGGGAGAAGTCTCCCTTACACCCTTGCTTCAGTAGCCATGAGCTGCGGGTCGGCTTAGCGTAGCATAGCTTTTTCGCCACCGATCTCCTCTTGGAGTCCACGTACTCCCTCAGCCTGGATCAGAGGTCCAACTCCTCGTCCAAGGGCTCTGCTCCCCTCATGGAGAGTAGGGGTTTCACCGGGGCGACGTACTCGGCGTTCTCCACTTCCTCCACACAGATCTGCACAAAGAAGGCGTCATGCTCAGTTTCATCATTAGAGTGAATAGAGCTGGGGAGCTCCGATAGTCCACACTCCGAGACTCCATCAGGAATAGGTACATGGCAGGGACAGTAGGGGGCAGTGTTGTTAGTCACGACGTACTCGTCTCCCCCTGGTATAGTCTCAATAGCATCTTGAGGTCGTAGTCGATCCTTCAGGTCATCCAGGGCGACTCCATCGCTCTCTCGTTGGATAGTCTGGACGAGGGTTGAGTCCAGGTCCTCCCAAGAGATAGAGGTCAGACTACCGTCCACCACGCTGAGCATACTTCCCCATCCAGGTTTCCAGATGGGTGTCTTGCGGCCCAGAGGCACGTAGATAGCCTCATCAGGTAACTGGACAGAGGTGATAGTCAGCCTGTTCAGGAGGGTTCGCCAGTACTCATTGCCCCCATGGGCTCCCCAAGCGGGGGAACACAGGACTGTACGGGAACGTTCCAGGGCCACCTTGGTCAAGACCTTACCCAAGTCACTGAACCTGGGGTTCCCGTAGGCCATCCCGAAAGAGGGCCAGTAAAATTTGTAGCAGCAGTTTTTCCCCTTGCTGCAGTAGAGGTCCAAGACATGTTGCTTGTCGCTGGCGAACAGCTCCACGTTCCGTTCTTCTCTGGAGTAGCCCAACTCCTTCAGCCCTTGGTCCACGACTTCCCTGAGTAGTTGATAGTCCTCAGTTTTGGAGGCCGCCATCATGTTTGAGGGCTCCTCCTTTGATACCATCAGGTAGCTCGAGGTGTGTTCAGACTGCTCCAGTGGCACGGATTCCCTGCCATCACCATGGTTCACGTAGAGGAGGTAGGGGGCTTGCAGCGTTAAGGATTGTATCTGGGTGTGCTGTACGAAGAAGTCACTACCCAGTACAAAGCTGAAGGCCTCGGTGTCCATCACATAGAACCGATGGGCTATAGTTCGGGAGCTCATAGGCACCTCCACTTCACAGTCCCCGCAGCTGTGCACCACATGTCCATCCCCCATTCAAATCTCCGCGGTAGGCATGGCTTTCGTCAAGCTCCCAAGAGGCAACATTTTCTTAGCCACTATAGATATGGTGGCTCCGGTATCCAGTACCCCCAGGTATTCACGTCCCCCAAGTCAGATACGTACCCAGAACACCAAGTCCAGGGCCCCACCAGAGCGTCTCCGTCAGAATTCCGCGGGTCATGTCACCTCGAACTCCTTGTTCCCCAATTTGCGGGCCATCCGCATGAAGCGGGTTCCCTTCTTAGCTTTGCTATCGTCATCACCTTCATGTCCTTGCTTGGCTCCTTGCTCTTGTTGGGCCTGAGTCTGCGAGCGTGTGGTCCGCCCCGAACCAGGCTGCCCTCCAGAGGGCTCGGAGATCCCCCCTGGATTAAGGTTGGGGTTGCCTCCGGACTTGTCTTGGTTCTTGTTATCCTTATCTTGCTGGCGGTCAGCGCCTCCTCCTCGTCCACCTTGGCTTTTGTCTTGGCCTTTCCCACGGCCTTTCAACTTGCCTTTGCAGGAGTCGTTCTTGTCCTTGCCACCGCCCTTGCCAGAGCCCTTGCCAGAGCCCTTGCCAGGATCCTGGCCCTTTAGCTTCGCCGACAGGCGTTGCTTGTGGTAGCACTGATCTTCATAGTGCTTGCGCATCCCACAAAAGGCACGGGTGATAGTACACCTGTAATGATCCGGCATCTTAGGCTTGCTGCTGGTGTTGGTCTCCTGCTTTTTCCCCTGGACCACGAAGCAATCACGCTGATGGCAGTCAGGGGCGTGCTGCAGGTGACCATGCTCGTCTCTGGCGTCACACCAGAAGAGCTTTTGGGCATTGCCCGTGATACGGGCGTGCTTGCAGGTAGTCCCTAGTCCCGGTCTGGGTCCCTGGTACCCTTTGCCATGGCTCCCTGAGCCTCCTCCTCCAGGACGGTAGGCATCCAGATGCTGGTCGCTCTCCTTCTCCAGCGCCAGCTCCAGGAGCAGGACAGACAAGTCCTCGTAGGTGAGGGTCCTTGCCTTCCTCTCAGCCGTGCTTCGGCATTCATCCCACACGGAGGTAGGGATCTTGGCCACAAGCCAGAACAGCAGCTTGTCGCTGCCGTAAGACCCTGGGGTCAGACTCCCCACCCAGTGGTCCAGGTCCGCGAGCAACTCTGTGATGCGGGCCGCCTTGAGGTTGTTGGGTAGCATTCCCAGGTTCTGTATCTCCGTCCTGATGGAGAGATCTGTCTCGTAGGAGGGGTACTGTCTCTCCAGGGCCACCAGAACCTCGGCGAAGGTGGCGGACTTCGTCACTATCTGCTTTACCTGTTTTTCCAAGTATTTTGTCTTGCAACATTGCAAGAGCAGATCGCATTTGACCCTGCCACTGGCATGGGTCTGGCCGGTCATCCTCAGGAAGCGCCCGAAATTTTCGGCAAACCCGGATAGGTCCTTGCCGGTGAATTTCGTTAGGTTGACCACGATCTTCGAAGGGGCCACCGCTTTGGCATCCTGAGAACGATGACGTCGGCTCTTCTTCTTCTTCTTCTTCTTCTTTTCCCTCGGATAGTCGCGGTCCTCAGGGTCATCATCGTCTGAAGGGCAAGCTGACGTAAGGGAAGGCGGCTCATCGTCGGAGGGGTCGCCGCCTAGGTCACTGGAGCCGTAAGGCTTAACGTCGACCATAGCCCTCAAGGCTGTAAGTCCAAGCTGGTCCAGCTGTGCTCTGGTGGACTTGGCCATGTGGCTGTATGGCGGCCGGGCGGTCCTCGGTACAAAGGGGCTCCTGGGCACCACTGCAGGCGTAGGCATAGGCCGGCTCCTCACTCCTCCAAGAGTGTGGCTCAGCCCTGCCACCAGGTGGTTAGCCTCCAGGCGATGAAGAGAGGCTCCCAGGGTCGTAGGTGAACCTTGGGGCGGAATCAGGGGCTCTAGCTTCTCTCTGATCTCTTGGGTAATGTCCCTAATCAGGGCCTTAGTTGCTCCACGTAGGGCTTCTCTCAGTTCAGACCTGGTCAGGGAACAGTTGGACGATCCCCTCGATCCCCTACACTTGCTCCTGCACGACTCAGGGCCTGTCCTTAGCCCACTCAGGGTTGCATGTCCAGGTGCTGGCATAGGATAGCCAGGCTCACTCGCTGAATACCCAGGAACATCAGCCACATAGGCTCCCATAGCGGGTAGAGGATGGTGATGATCCGCCGCATACCAGCGCGGCGCCGAACTGGAGGCCACTGGCTCACTGGCAGTAGTTGCCTCTGGAAACGCAGTGGTGGATGGGTCCACACCATAGGCAGGTTAGGTAGGCATGCCAGTAAAGCCTGTGCCCTCAGCCATAGGCGGATTGGTTATGGGTGTGGATGTTGCAGCAGCTGAGTCTGGAGTTCGGAGTGTGGTGGTTGTAGGAGAGGGTGATGCGTGGAGGCCAGAGGCGCTCGGTGCGCCCTCAAAGGTAGACTCGCTCGTTGGATCGTGCTCATGGTCCACTCCTTTATCTGCCATGCCTCCCCCTGCATTCTTCTCTCTCCCCCTCTTTCTCTTCACAGGGTAGGTGTCCACCTCCTCGACTGAGAGGGCCACCTCGCGCGCCATATGCCCCCTGGCGGTGCTGGCCTCGCTGCCTCCCGAACGCCGAGAGCGCTGCGACCCCACACTGCGCACGCTGCCGGCCTCGCTTGGTGCCCGTCCACCGCCGGTGTCTGCGGGCTGGGCGCCACCGGGGCCTTCGGCGGGCTCGGCGTGCTCCTCAGGCAATCGGGGCCGGGGCTTGTACTGGCGCCTGGTGTGGTGCCGAATATCCGGCGACCAAGCGGTGAACGGGACCTGCATGCAGATGTGGGGAGGTGTGCAAGGCAAAAATTGAGAAAGGGCGAGTGGAGACGGGGCAATGCAAGAGCAATAGGAGCAAATTGGACGAAATTCACAGAAATTCGTACGAAATTCGTACGAAATTCGTACGAATTTCGTAGGAATTTCGTACGAATTTCACATCTCGAGAAAATTCACACAAATTTATTCACGTGAAATTCGTACGAAATTCGTACGAAATTCGTACGAATTTCGCACGAATTTCGTACGAATTTCACGTGAATTTCGTCCAATTGTTGCAAATACACAAAGCAAACACACAAGCAGGCACACCTTGCAGTCGCATGGGCAGGTGATGCTCCATGCCCCGGTCCTCGCGCACTTGGGCGACCGCCACGCTGGGACCGTGTTCACCAGGTGCCACAGCGTGGTCGGCCGACCCGGGGGGGCAATGCCGGACAAGGCGAAGTGGATCTCCGACTCCGCGTCGACATCGCCCCCCTTCACGACCTCCAGCTGGTGCACGCTGCCCAGGAAGAACAGCATGCACTGGGGGCCGACCTCGATGACGGCGAGGTCGGCGGCCGGGGCCGACCGGGAGATGAAGGTGGGGTGGAAGGGGCAGGTGGGGGGGCCTGCCGGGAGCGTCTGCGGGGGGTCGGCGAACAGGGCCTGGGCAGCCTCCCCCTCCCACAACCCCACCCTCGCAACCGCCCCCTTCCCCACCCACAACACCTGGTCCACGCTGGGGAGGTCCCAGCTGGACAAATCCCCAGCAACGTCCAGGGCCTCCTTGGGGGGGATGGCGTCCAAGTGTGTGGTGTTGGCCTGGTGGTGTTTGTGTCGGGGGTCGGGGGTCCACAAGTTAAAAAGAGCCCCCTGCAGCCCATCCTTGGAGTCAGGGTGGGCAGGCAATCCATGATGGCGGCTGGTGGCCACCATCAGCAGCATGTCCCCCCGATGCAGCTGAACGGTGTCCCAGCGCGCCTCCGCCGCCTCACAGCTCAAGCTTTCTTCGCATTCTCTTTGACAATGTCGCAGCAGACTATGTCTCAGCTTGCCAGCCTGGCCTCGCGCCCCGACCCCGCAGCCGACACCCTCGCCCACTACCAAGCCCTCCCCGTTGCCCACCATCAATTGGAGGAGGCAACGTACGAGTCGGAGGCACTGGGGGTGGATGCCATCGTGGGCTGGGCAGCCTCCCTGGACCCCTCCCCCGATGTCATTCATCGACATGCGCAGCCCGACCCGCAACAGCTACCTCGGGGGGAGGGGATGGGCCACAACCCTGTGGAGGGAACTGCGCCACCAACTCCCCACCCTCAAATTTCTCCATCTGACCCCTCTCCCCCCCAGTGTTGACCAGCTCCTCAACTCGATGAGGAATAACCCTGTGGGGAAGCCTAAGGACGCCCACGTCCAGGTGTACCCCACCGCTAACCTCGTCCACACCCCCCCCCACTGCGATATGGTGTGCCTGCAGGATCTTGCTGCAGGTGCACCAGCAGGCCACTCTTTTTTCCCCTTTTCTTGGCATCTTGCCAACCCCCGGTGGTGGGATGATTTGGGCATCGCCCCTTTCCATCCCACCATCCCCCCCCAGGTGCACGTCCCCGACGTCACCCACCCCACCTTCTACAGCACAACTTCTTTGCAATGGTACCGTGGTGCTTCATGCGCCCCCCCCTTCATTTCGAGTGAACCCCCCCTCCGCACCGAACCCCTTCCCGACCCCCCTCATGGGGTGACGGGCAGCCCTGACCCCGCCCCCGACAGCCACCTGAGTAGCTTCCTCTGCTTGTCAGAGGACTACCAGGTGGCGGTGCAGGCGGGGACGGCCCTGAGGGCAGTGGAAATGAGGGTAAATTCGTACGAAATTCGTACGAAATTCGTACAAAATTCGTACGAATTTCGTACGAATTTCGTACGAATTTCACATACTGCGAATCTGTGCATCTAGCGTGAATTTTTGCGTGAATTTAGGTGCGTGAATCTCACATTCACGTGAATCTCACCAAATCTGTTAAACCATGCGGGGACTTTAAACCTCTAAATTGCACCTATTTGTTGCATCTTACTTTGGGCGAAGGTAGCACAACAAAAGCACACGATAGCACCAAGTTACGAGCAAAACACAGCAAAATTGGGTGAAATTCACGGTACCGTGAATCTCGGATTCAAACGGCCGGTTCACGAAGGGTACACACTCGACAACCGCACGGAGCTCCGACACCGTCAACCCGTCCCCAACTTGAGGAGCCCCCCCCCCCCCGCCCCCAACGTTCCTCTGCTGCCCCTACCTCTTCCTCTCGTCCTTCCCTTGGGACGGGGGGGAGGAGGACTGGGACGAGGTCTTCGACTGTCCAGCAGGGGAGGGGGGCTGCTCATCCTCGGGCGCCTCTCGCTTGATTCCCCTTGGAGGGCCCCATGCGGTGCTGCTCCTCAAGCCACGCTTGCTGCGCAGTCTCTGCAGCCCCGTTGCCGGCCCGCCCACGCGCGTGGCGCCACGGATTTGCCCAAGTCCGCGCAGCTTCATCCGCATCCCGTGGGCCACTGCACGGTATTCACCGAGGTCCGACCCACCACTGTTGCAGCCTGGAGTGTGGCCGGCTTTGCACTACCCGCCTTGGGTGCCACGTCCTCCAAGGGGAGATTTGCCGGGATCAACCGGGGCAGCAAGTCAACGGTAGCCTACAACACATAGGGATGCAGGCAACCCCCTTCCACACCCCCTCAGAGCCCACTCCTACCCTAACCCAGTTACAACTCGTAAAACTCAGGAAGGGGGGTCAGTATGGGGGTTACTGACTCAGTAAGGGGGGTCAGTAAGGGGGGGTTACTGAGTCAGTAAGGGGGTTACTGAGTCAGTAAGGGGGGGTCAATAACCCCCTTACTGAGTCAGTAAGGGGGGGGGGTTACTGAGTCAGTAAGGGGGTTACTGACCCCACCTTACTGACTCAGTAACCCCCTTACTGAGTCAGTAACCCCCACCCTTACTGAGTCAGTAACCCCCCTTACTGACTCAGTAACCCCCCCCTTACTGTCATCTGGCATTTGTCTGTGCCTGTGGTCTGTGACTATCTGTGACTGTTTGTGACTGTCTGTGACTATCTGTGACTGTCTGTGACTATCTGTGACTGTCTGTGACTATCTGTGACTGTCTGTGACTATCTGTGACCGGTCTGTGACTGTGTGTGACGGAAATCAGTGACGGATGTAATTGGGGGGCTGGGTGTCCCTCCCCCCCCCCCTGTTGTGACGAGGCAGGCGAATAATCACTGGGGGTTCTTGGGTTTTCCCCTTCCCCTGAACAACAAAGATTCCTAGCCCCTTTATGGGCATGGGGCAGGAATAATCACTGGGGGTTCTTGGGTTTTCCCCTTCCCCTCAACAACAAAGATTCCTAGCCCCTTTATGGGCATGGGGCACGAATAATCACTGGGGGTTCTTGGGTTTTCCCCTTCCCCTCAACAACAAAGATTCCTAGCCCCTTTATGGGCATGGGGCACGAATAATCACTGGGGGTTCTTGGGTTTTCCCCTTCCCATCAACAACAAATCATCAAATTCCTAAAGAGCAAAGAGCAAAAGGGACACAGGGGGGAGCGGGGGGAGCAGGGCAGGCATGGACACACAAACCCAAAGCGCGCCAAAGCATACACCCAAACCCAAACCCAAAACTAGGCCCAAACCAAAACCCGCACCCGAACCCACACCCAACCCCCAGCCCAAACCCAAGCCCAAACCCACACCCATGACAGAAATGTGACAAAGGGGCAAAACAGGCAGCAATGCATACAAAAAATAGCAAAGGCAAAAAAGGAAAGAAACACATTCACCTGATGGCATGCACACATGTAGTCCCCCTTCTTGCCTTGGGGGTTGTCCCGCACGTGACCCGAGGCCGCCAGCACGGAGATGTCCATAAGGGGCATGCGGGGGGGCAGCAGGTTCCACCGCAAGGCCGTCACCTCGTCGTTGTCAGTGGTGGGCACTTGGAACCCTGCAATTAAAATCGACCCCCAGTAACAACGAGGATGGTGCACGGCCTGGTCTTCAGGACCATGCGGCAACCGCCGACACCCGGCTGCGGTAGCGGGGCGTCATCCTCGTGTTGCACCCGGAATCAGCAGTCACTCGGCGCCGGGGTGGTGTCCTGAGGGACAGGGCTAGCATCGAACGGCACAGCAGCATAATGTGCCGTCAGCAACTCGCCTCCACCCGGCATCAGGCATGTCAGCATTGTGGGGAAGTGGCTTGGCCGTGCGTTGCTGGGCTGGGCTGCTGGCGCCTCATTCGCGGGCTCATCGCAAGCGGTGCACGCCACGGGTCGGGGGTGCATCTTGTGGACCCGTACACAAATGTGCTCTCGGTGCCATCAAGCACGTCCAAGTCCATGGTGACGGGAGAGAATGCCGACCATGCGAATTGACCGCTTGGCAAAAAATCAGGCGGAAAATCGCGGTGCGGAAACTGCAGGTCATGTGTATTGGCGATGATATAGGCCATCGCCGTCACCATGTGGCGGAGTTGGGTGGCTTCATTGACCTGGTGCCGCACATGTGCAGCCCAGCGCAAGAGCGCGGGTAAGGGGTGCTCGACACCCGGGAACTGGGTCCTCACCAAACCCGGCGGGGGGGGGGGCGGCACACCGTACACCACTTGCCGTGTGGGACCATCCTCAGGGCGCGCATACGTGGGCATGGTGCTATTAAAAATGTTCTTGCGCAGTTTGTGGTCCAAACCACCAAACTCACTGCGGAGGTCTGCCGTAAACGAGGCAACCCCACCTTGAGCAAACCAATGCTCGAACTCGAGCAACTTTTCCTTGACCTGGTTAACCATTGGGGCAGAAGGCAGAACAATGGCGGTGCGAGGCTCAACGCTACCTAGCAAACATGGGCCGCTCTGGAGTGGTAGAGCTAAAATAGTCCCGGTGGTGTATTTCGTTGGTGTTGTTGCACCACGAAGGTCTTCGAGCCAAGCTTGTGGCTGGCGGCTGTGAACAGAGTAAACCGGCACCCGCTCCTCACAATCTGTTGAGCGAACATAGCGAAGTTGCTGCACGCATTGTTGGGGGCACCATTGTCCCTCTTGAAAATCGCGAGGTTTCGGCTTCTGGACACTAAATTGAACTGCACCATGCAACGGTGCAACCCAAAGTTTTTGGGTTTTGTTCACTGTTGTGGTGATTTCCTTATCGAGCACTTTGGTAAGGTGGTCATACTCTGCGAAAGGGAGGCGGATCTGGAAACACGGCACGTGGGGGTGGCGAGCTGCGATGTCGAGGATAAAATCGGAAAGCACACACGGTGCCCTCTTGTCGAAGAGGGAGAAAGTCACCTTGACGGAACCAAAATCCGTATCCGCGGGAAACTCAACGAACTCACTCGCATGCTTAACAACCGCACCATGCTCGACAAACCCATCCCCCCCCCCGTACCCGCGTGTCCCAACTAGGTTATTGACATGGTTAACCCACGTTAGGACGGGCGGGAAGGCAGCCAGCAGCCCAGCACAAGCCATGGCACTCCGGGGCCACAAAAAGTCTAAAAGGAGAACAAAAGTGTGCAGGAAGGACACATCGCAAAACTCAGTAAGGGGGGTCAGTAAGGGGGTTACTGAGTCAGTAAGGGGGGGATTACTGAGTCAGTAAGGGGGGGGTTACTGAGTCAGTAAGGGGGTTACGGAGTCAGTAAGGGGGTTTCAGCAAGGGGGGTTACTGCTCAGTAAGGGGGTTACTGACCCAAGGTCAGTAACCCTTACTGACCCAAACGGGGGGGGTTACTGACTTTTTTCAACTTTGTCTACCGAGGGCATACGGGCGGAGAGACACATGTCCTCCCCTATTTTGGACATGGAGAACATAAATATGCGGCTAGGTCCTAGCAATATGGGCAGATGTGGTAATGGCAGAGGTGTCCATTTTGGGGGGGTTACTATGCACCCCCTTACTGTGTTACACCCCAATGTCCAAGTTATTCATATTTACAACATGGCCCATGGAAAGCCTAGATAACCTTGGCTTTAAGAGAGCCCGTCCCTTACAACTGTTGTGTAGGTCCCTCTTGAAAGGGCTATTCCTTTTTCCACAGGGAATGCTTGAAAATATATATATATATTCCTTTGGCTACAGGTACACATTTCATAAAGTCCGGTCTTCCGGTCTGACCGTTCTTCCCGTTTCGCGCAGTTTATTCTAGCAAAACTTCTACTTTACGCCGGTTTACACAGTTTATGCAGTTTATGCAGACTGAGCAGTTTATGCAGTTCGTGCGGGAACACGGAAGACCGGTCCGGACCGGTCGGCCCGGTCTGGTCTGGTCTCCGTACCAATTGCATAAAACCCCTTAAACCGAGTGGTCCGATCAGTTTGCGCAGTTCATTTCACTTCATAGTGTATGTGCGTTTGTGTGTGTGTGTGTGTGTGGTGTACGTGTGTTTGTGTGTTTGCGCGTGTGTGTTTGTTTGTGCCACATACCAATGCCTTCCATCCCCAGCCAAAGCCGTCGAGGGGTGGCCGCATTCGGGGTCGTTAGCTCTATTATACGGCGGGAGCTTCGCAATGGGGCACTTCCCCCCATGCCATATGACCGCCCTTCAGCCCTACTGATGGTACTTCGCAAAGCAATCAACGTGCAGCGAAACGCCACAAGCTTGGCATTTGTACACCGATGTGCCGCCCCGACAGCACACGCATGTACCTCGCTTGGCACGGATAGGGAGGTGCTTTGCCTGCACCTCAATTGTTCGGGCTGGAAAGATGTACCGCATGAGACGCCACTGCCAATTGTGCATGGTTTCCCCCGGGGCACAAAGTTTCAACGCTTTGCACGAGGTAAAAGCGTGGGTGGATGCCATGCGGAGCAACATGCCGTTCAAGGCCTTCCACCAGTTTGGGAACCGCCGCTCCTCCCGACGCTGCAAGCACAGCTGGTTGCACAAATCGACCCCGGGTGCAAATGTGCGGTAGTTGGCCACAATGCTGAGTAGGCGATACCTACGTTTCCGCCATACATGGGGGCCATGGTGGCAGTTGGTGACCAAGGGCACGGCACGTGCCGCCTTCTTGCCCACCTTTGGGCTTTTGAAAATGCTCAAGGCATACCCATCCTCCTTGTGAACCACGGTGTTCACCTTCCCAGGGTGCAGCCCCTTGCCCCCCTGCTCAACGAGATCCGCTGATTTGGGGATTAGCATCAAGAAGGGTCGAGACTGTGCCGCTAGAGACCTAGCTGTACCATGGGAACCAAAGTAGGTGTCCGCCACCAACACCCGGTTGCTGGGTGCCACATCATGCCAGAGCTGCACAATCTCCGTGGGGGTGTAATGGCCAGCATAGGTGGTTGGAGGTGGGGGGTTGTCACGAGGCATCGCACCACGGTACAGATAAACATGCCAAATGTACCGGTCCTGAGCATCACACAGCAGATACAATTTTACCCCCGTGGTATGGGGTTTCCGAGGGATAAATTGTCTAAATAGGAATAGGCCCTTGTGTGGGACGATAGATTCATCGCCACACATAATGTCACCTAATACCCACCCATTCTGCCATTGTTCGGTGCACAGTTCAATCAGGGCATCCACATCCAGATCCGCGAAGCGCTGCAACTTGTAGAACGCCCCACGGTCCGGGAAGAGGTACTCCATGTAGGGGTTGTAGTACATGCTATCCCTATCCCGTCTCCGCACCCTTCTCGGCATGGGCCGTGACGGACTCCACCACCACCTCCACATCCTCCGGATAAAGCTGGATCAAAAATCCAGCAACCCCTGGAATTACGTGTGGTTATTCACGTGTATTTGCTGAGAACTAGGGGGTCTTTGTCGTCCACCATGAAGGAGGAACGATGGATGATGAGTCCAAAGTCCACACCCTTCTCAAACGGACTCGCCACAGGGCGCCGCACTTGGGTCATCGTAAACCCCTCAAGACCGCCAAGGCGACAAACCCCAAGGAGCTTTTGATGGTGCTCGCACCAAGTGTGGGCAGCAACAAGGGCCAGAGTAAATAATTTGAGAGCTGAGGCGAAGCGGGGAAACATGGAACAAGAGCAAACGATCGAAGCGCCATAACCTCCGCGATAACTCGCGCGTTGACTAGTGTTCCCGCGATAATTACCGCGATAACTCGCGCAATAGCTAGGTTATCGCGCGACAATCCCCGCGATAACTAGTGCTTTGACGCCGTTCTGACTAGTTAGAGCACAAAAAGACCAAATCGCAAAAAGTGCAAAACGGGCAATACCGAGCAAACGAGACATGGAAGGCACATTGTTGCATCATAGTGCAGCCATGTAACATGTGAAAGTCCGGGTTCCAGCCATATTCCTTTGTCTTGGGTGCTACGATTTTTGGTAAAACCCTGCTGAAAACGTTTTCTACGCTTTGAGTTTACAACGTACAAAACGTACAAAACGTACGAAACGAAAATACACAACCCCAGAACCCAATTTTGCAACCCTCGGGTGGCAGAATGTACAAAACCTACGCAACGTAGGCGCGGCTGTTTTGACCCAAAACCCCATTTTGCAACCCTCGCAACCCCAAACGTTCCAAACGTTCTGTACGTTCCGTCATGCAAGACCCTCTTTTGCAACTCTCTAATGCAACCCACGTTTCGGATGCTGCGTGCATTTTCAATACCTCCAAAATCCCCAGAAAACCCCAAAACCCCAGGAAACCACCTATCCCATCGCGTCGGGCACCCTCTGTGGTGTGCCACGAAAGTAGCTCTGCGAAAGCCCCCCCCTTTCGTAGTGAAAAATTATTTTTGCGTATGTGCAATTTTGGCAGGCTTTGGGAACCAAAATGTGTTCTTGAGATCGAAGAGGTATGGAAAAAGTGGAACTTTGTTCCGTGGTGTAATGTGTGGTGAGCTGGTGTATGCCTGAAAAGTACCAGTTTTGCTACGAAAGCCCTACAAAAGCCCCCTCTCTCGTAGGGGCCTTCGTAGAAAATTTGTACACGAAAGCGGGGTTTCGTGCAAAACCTTGGCAGAATTTGGCGTGTTTTATGCCACGAAAGGGGTACGATAGGGGTACCAAAAAGAATGTAGAACTGCGGTCTGGTGTGGATTTCGGTCATCAAACAGAGTCCGCAGGAACGACAACCATTTGCGTTGGTCGCCAGTGTGGTGTGGTGCACTGGGACCTGATGGAAAAGGGTACCTTGTTGCACCCAAGCTTGTGAACACGTAAAAGGTGTCTTGTAGTACTCATGGGGGGTTTTAAGGGGTCATGTGTCTTGAGGGGGCCCAAATGACCTATAGGGACTGTGCTTCTCAACCGTGTACTCCATTGTTAACCTTTTTCAAAAATGGGTAAGACCCCTTGTTGCACCCTTGTTGCACCCCTTGTAGCGCAACAACCCCCCCTTGTTGCACCCCTTGTTGCACCCCCTTATCGCGCAATAACGCCCCTTGTTGCACCCCTTGTTGCACCCCTTGTTGCACCCTATGAAGCATCCACAAGACAACCACTTTGTGACATCTCTTGTCTACTGCAACCTGCGACGTCCTAGAAGGATTTTTGCTTTGTCTCTCTCCTCTGCCTCCTGTACCTTCCATGCAAGCTACCCCATGTCCAAGTTATTCGTATTTAAAACATGGCCCATGGAAAGCCTAGATAGCCTTGGCTTTAAGAGAGCCCATCCCTTACAACTGTTGTGTAGGTCCCTCTTGAAAGGGCTATTCCTTTTTTCATAGGGAATGCTTGAAAAAATATATATATATTCCTGTATGCCTGTGCAAAATAAGGTGAGTGAGCACATGTCCAATGGACCCACGTGCTCACCTTCCACCCTAAGTCCCCCCATGCCTCGAGGAAGCGGTCCACCGCATTAGTGTACATAGCAACATCACTATTTGTGAAAAAATCTTTTTGCCTCCAAAACCTATGGATATGTGCAAACTGGTGCAAGAGGGTACGAAGGACCACCCATACCAAAGGCCCAGTAGGGGTCTCCACATTCCCCATACGTGCTTTGGCAATGGTGACAATGTTGTCTGCCCATTGGGGGTTGGCCATGAAGGCATTGGCACTTGTAAGGTCAAAACTTCCCTCTTTGGTCCGCCTTGGTGCAATCCTTGGGAGGCAGCGTTCTAGGGCGTGGTGCGGAACCCCTAGTTAGAACGCAATTTCTGGAACACCCACCTGCCCTCAATTTTGGGGCAAACCACCTAAAAAAATGGATTCAGCACCCTCAAAAACCCCCCATCCCCTTTCTTTCCCCACATAACCCGCATCATGGGGGTGGTTTTTGGGGGGGGGGTCAAAGAGTTAGAGCACATTTAGAACAGCGTTAGAACGCAGTTAGAGCACCTTGCTCTAACTAGTTATTGCGCTAGTTATCGCGCGATAACTCAGTTATCGTGCAGTTATCGCGGGTAGTTATCGCGCACCCCTCCTCCCTCCCTCCCTAGGACAAACAACACAAAACACTTGGCACAAAGCATCTGTGGTCGTTTTTCATACAAAGTCATCAATGTCTGAGGCCTTGGCTGCCTCCAGTCCCAAAAGCCCTTGCTCCAGGGCGTCCATGGACATGCAATGGTGCATGTGGCGGAGGGACATACTTGGCCTCACCAAAGACCATCCCTTAAAACAATTTTTGAGCCTCCTCTTGTAAGGCCCATGCCGATACTCCGTTGGGATGGAGGAAAACTGAAAAATGTTCCTCCATTTCTCGGCAAAAAAGGTGGAATGTGCCAAGCACCAATGGATCCACCTGGTGGGGGACCAACCTGAGTCTCCCCACGCTTTTGAAAATTTTGTGGTCAACGCACGGTGGCGTTCCACTTGGGTTAGAGTGTACAACTCCCTCACCCTCCAAAGCTCATACAAACCCTCAATGCATTTCACCATGACATGCACAACAACCCATAACATAGGTCCCCCAGGGGTCCTCACTGTGGGGACATGCTCTTTGAGGCATTCCACAAATTGCCTTTGGAAGGGGGGGGAGGTTAGGAAAACTTTGGTGCTGGTTAGATCGAAATCTTTTTCTGTGGCCCTCGAGGCCGAAGGGAGGCGTTCCCTAAGAGGGATGCCTGCGGTCTCATCCTTGAGGGCTTGTTTGAAGGCCTGCAAAGCTGCAAGAGCTTGGGCCTTACCAGGGGTACTAGGGGGGAGGGCCTGGAGGGTGGTCTCAATGCGCTTTGCAATGCCGTTTAGGATGCGGCATGCTGCATGTTGGTAGTCCCCCGGCCGCCTATCAGGGGTCACACTTCTCAAGAATGACCCCCATCTTGAGGTGGACTCCACCCCCATTTGCTCAACAATCCCATTGGGGTCTTTGCACAAGCAACACTTAGACCCAGCCCCCCCCATTGCTTGCATCCCCTTCCCATCCCCTGTCAAAATGACAGTGCAAGTCAAAAATTGGTTTCGAAAGAGGACAACGTCCTCTTCCACATCCCTCACCTCTTGGTTGAGGTTGGCGGAGATGTCCAGGCTTCTCAAAAAAGCCTGTTCATCCCCGCCATCCATGCAAAACCATGAGGCCCATAGCTTCACCTTCGAAGCATATTTTGCCCCCCCCCCATACATTAACCCATACATCCGCACGGGTAGAGGATGCCTTCCACAAGGAAGTCGCATCAACTGAAATAACAATAATGGCAACGCCACTAGGGGGGGGTTTCCCAATAACTCGGGCCATAGATATTGCATTTTGCACAATTGATTGCAAAGGCACATGGGCAGCTGCCCTATTGCGGCCTGTGGTAGACTTTACAATGGTGGTTTGGGGAAAGTAGGGCATGATCCGTTGCCGAACGGTCCTTAGGTCCCGTTGTGTGCAACGGCGGGGCATTCGCAAAAGGGCCCGTTGGGAGAGATGCATGCTGCATGCCATGCGTAGCATGCTCAGGGCCTCATGCTCCTGAGCTGTTAATGCAAGATGGCCGCCAAGTGGGCCAGACAGGGCAGTGCACGCCCCACCACTTAAACAAACTTCGCCTTTGGTGTTGGTGCCACACACGACGTCTGGGTCACCCAATAGAACTCGCACCAGCCGCTGAACCGCCTTCAAACGCCGCCGCCGGGCCTTGGGGCACTGCAGATCGGTGTACCGCCGCAGGTTGGCTGTGTTGAGAGCCCGCAGGGCCTCATTGACAGCATTGTCCATGAAGAATAAGAGGACCTGGGCGCGAAATGAGGGAGGGTTTTGAAGCAAGGGCCCAAAAAACACACGCGATAACCCACGCGATAACCCCCGCGATAACTAGGTTATCGCGCGATAACCCCCGCGATAACCCCCCGCGATAACTAGTTAGAGCGCGATAACCCCCCGCGATAACTAGTTAGAGCACCCAGTTAGAGCGCGATAACCCCCGCGATAACTAGTTAGAGCAGGGGTTAGTGCGCACTAACTGGTGGTGTTAGAGCAAGCGTTGGGCACCCTAAAACCTTCACAAACGTTGATTTTGCACCCAGGAAACCTTGGAGATGTCAACAATGTGCAGGCACGGGGTACATGGCGCCACAATCACAAATTCAAATCAGTCACACAGTCTTTTGGATGATTTGGATAGGGTGCCTCTCAAATCAGTCAAATGGACATGTTCCGGGCTAGTTGCCCCTCCTCAGAGTCCACAGAGTACAGTAATAGAAATAGTGAACAATAATCGAATCAGCTGGAGGGGTTAGAGGAAGCATTGGGCACCCTAAAACCCATGGACAGCAGCTGCTGCCGCCACACAGGCGTGCAGTGCAGAACCCCCCCCGCACTATAAAAAATCACGCTCCATCGCTCGCCCTCCCATGGCAATGGAGCGTGTAGTGCCCTGGTGTTGAACAACACCGGGGCTTGGGGGGTGGCGGTGCATGCCCAACCCTCCACCGCCCTACCCTTGCACACACGGGTGTGCCGCTTTTTTTCCCTCAAGGAGGGATTCAGCAGGCCACCACTCTCCACCCAAAACTCACCCCCCGTGAAAGACCCCACACACACAATAAGCGCCATGGGCGCCCCATCCCGCAAATGGGAGTGGAGGCCCATGGTGTCCGTCCCTTGGGGGCGAACAATTTGGATGCTACACCATGTGAACCATGGTGGAGCATTGGAGGTGCAATACCCATTGAGGTCTGCTACCAAGGGGGTGAGGGCAGGCCTGAGGGTAGCAGCGGCCATGTGGGTCGCCCTAAAATTAGAGGGGTTGGGGTTTCCACTTCCCATGAGGCCAAAGTGGCACATGTCCACTTGGGCCCCATATCGCTCCTCCCCACGAAAAATGCCCTTGGGCAACCCCCTGAGCAAATCCACTAGTCATTGGCTCCCACTCCTACTCCCGCTACCCTGACTCTGCAACCCTTGCGGCGCCAGCCCCTGCTGGGCCTGCTGCGCCCCGAAGGAGGCACAGAGGGTGGAGGTGAGGCTGCGCACCTGCGCCTCAGCCACCCCCAAGCGCTGCCCAAGGTCATCCCCCCTCCTCCGCTGCCCCTCCACCTCCACCCTAAGCTGGGCCACCTCCACCTCCGCCTTCCGCCTCCCCTCCTGGGCCTCCCTCAGGGCCTCCCTCATCGCCTCCACCTCCTCCCCCCTCTTGGCGGCCAGGTTGAGGGCCTGGTCCAGGGCACGCTGGGTGTTGCCCTGGGCCTTTTCGGCCTTTGCCAAAGCCGACTTGTGGTCGGCCGACCGACCCTTGGCCAGTGCGGCCTCGACCCCCGTGGCGGCCGCCTGCTCCACCAAAACCTGGCAAGCGTCCGTCACGTGGGTGGCCACACTGGCCCCCAAGGCCTCCACGTCCAGGGCCTCATGGGGGGGCTGGGCTGCCGCCACCTTTGCCACCTTCGATGGCTTGGGGGAGGGCTTGGGGGCGGGGGTTTGGCCCTTACCCCTAAGGGGGGGGGGGGCATCCGGCTCAACCACCACCACGTCTGGTCCCCGCTTCGTCTGGCCTTTGTGCGGCCTTCCCCCCTTGGGTGCATACTGCCGAACCCAATCGGCAGTGGCGTCCACCACAGAAGGGGGGGGGTCATACCCACCAACCTGGTGGATGTCCCCCCCCCTGTGCAGCTTCTGCCACACTTCCCTCCCCGTATACTCCCCCTCCCACAAAAAACACACCCTCAAAAGGAAATAAGATTTCCTTTGGGGGGGGTCGCTCATCCCAAACAAACACAAAAAAGCCGCAACCGTTTCCCCCTCTGCGGCTTGCGGCCACTTGGCCGTTTCCCCCCCAACCCACACATAGGAGGGGAGGGTGAGGTTGGTCTTCCTCTCCAACCCCCCCTCCTTCTCTGTGATGGTGACCTGCCGGTACCATCCCGTCCCCCCCATCCTGCAGGCCTCATCCCCAGGCTCCCCAAACCGCCACGACGCCCCCTCCGGCAGCCTCTTCTCCCCCTCCAGCTCCAACCGGGCCGCCACCGGCTTGGCGGGCCGTGCCCCCGCTGCTGCTGCCGCTCCGCCCGCTGCGTCGGCTGCCTGGGCGTCGTCCTTGACGAAGATGCGGGGCAGCTGCAAGATGGTAGCCTGAAAAAAACAAAAGAAACAAAAAAAAAACACGCGATAACCCGCGCGATAACCCCCGCGATAACTAGGTTATCGCGCGATAACCCCCGCGATAACCCCCCGCGATAACCCCGCGATAACTAGTTAGAACGCGATAACCTAGCGCGATAACTAGTTAGAGCACCTAGTTAGAACGCGATAACCTAGCGCGATAACTAGTTAGAGCAGGGGTTAGAGCACGGTGTTGTGGGAGGTTTTCACACCTGGTGACATGGACACATGCCTTGGCCCTCCTTCTTGGCGTCGTCCAGCACCAGGCCCAGCCTCCGCAGCCACACGAAGTCCGTGACGGCCGCATACTCCCCCACCTGCCGCCACTCCACCACCTGGGCCACCCCCTCCGCCTCAGGGGCCACCCTTGCCACTCCCCCATACAACCCCCTCCTCACCACCAAAATGGTGCCCGCCGGCACCTTCATCCCAACATGCCCTTGCAGGGTGGGCCAGGGCAGTGCCTCCCCATGGCACACCTTGGCCAAGGGGCACTGATCGGGGTGGCCTGCGACCGCCCCCGCCTCCTCATTAGTGAGGGGGGCAATCACCTCCCTCCCAACCCCCCACCCCGACAACAAAAAATGCCCGGTGGTTGTTCCCACCGGGAGCCAGCACTGAGCAGATTGCTCAATGCTGACCCCATTGGGGTCCACCACCACCACCTCCTCCTCCCCCCCCTCCACCTCCTCCCCCTCCTGGCATGGCACACAAAGGCCATCTTTGTGGGCGGTGCACAAAATCAGCCGATTGCATCCGTAGCAATTGGCTACCACCTTCCCCCTACACCTAACCGCCCCATCACACTGGACTGTCCTGGCCACCCGGCCACCAGGTGCCCCCAGCTGGGGCCTCTTAATGGACTGGGTCACGTGCAGGTTGGGGAATCGAAGATTCCCCCCGAAGGTAAGCTCAATGGCAAAAAATGCCATGAGGCGGGGGTGGGACACCCCCGTCGGGGAGGCCTTGGGAATCCCCGACCCCCTGTGGACATCTAGGGCATTAAAAAAAAAGGCAGTGCCCCTCTTGAATGGCACAGCCCTCTCCACCCAAGGGTCAGGGAACCCCGAACTGCTGGAGGGCACAAAAAGAAAATGTGACCCATCCTCCTCCTCATGATTATGGGTTAGCATAATAAGGCAATTGACAATCAATGTGCCTTCAGGAATGGTGTAGGGGGGGGCGTCGCGATGGAGGTGCTGGGGGGTGTGGTCATAGCCCGAAATTTCGGCCATGTCAAGGATGGTGCAGCTCCATCCAACCCCCCCCACCACAGTCTTCTTCGCCGTCTCAAGCACACGATCTGCCACCCTTTTGAGGACTGGCAGATCATGGAGCTTGTGGGGGTTGTGCCTGTGGTGGTTGGCACCCCCATAGTTGCCATACAATGTACGGCGGGTCCCAGAATCTTGGGGCCTGCCGACAATGGGGGGGTTCTCATTGAAAATGGGTGCCTTCTCTGAGAGAGGCACCCTATCCAAATCATCCAAAAGACTTTGGAGCTGCACAGCACTCAAAAAATCGTGCTCCAGGAGGTGGTTGACCACCAGCTTCCCCCCCACCGTGCGCACAAGGTCATTGGGGTCCCTATTAAAGGCCCCCAAGGGCTCGGCGGCAACCACCTCCTCCGCCTCCCCAATAAGGGGGGGTGTTGCCCCAAATGGAAAAAGAATCACCCCCTGCCCCGAAACAATGTTGGGAGTGGTGACCCCATACAACTCACGCTCCCACTCCCTTGTGGGGCAAAGGGAGTGCATGGGGAGCTTGTTTTCGGGGTCGTCAGTGCAGACCCGGCGGGTGTTGTGGGTGAGGGGTTGGGGGAACCAACCATCCGACTGCCCCTTCCCCTTACCCTGTCGGATCCTTACCTTCTGGACACTAATCATGAGGGGGTTGTGGGGCTTCTCCTTCCTCCCCCCAGCCCCCACCCCCCCCGCATCCTCCTCCTCCTCCTCCACTTCCTCCACTTCCTCCTCCTCCTGACCCACATAGAGGGTCGTCTTCGTCCCCGCACCCTTCTCGGCATGGGCGGTGACGGACTCCACCACCGCGTCCACATCGTCCGGATGAAGCTGGATCAAAAATCCAGCAACCCCTGGATTTACCTCTAGCAACTCGAAGATGTAGTTGCTGAGAACCAGGGGGTCTCGGTCGTCCGCCATGAAGGGGGACTTATGGACAAGGAGTCCAAAGTCCACACCATGTTCAAAGCGGGTCGCCACAGGGCGCCTCACATTGGCATCACCCATCGTAAACCCCTCAGGACCGCCAAGGCGACGGACCCCAAGGAGCTTTTGATGGTGCTCGCACCAAGCGTGGGCAGCAGCAAGGGCCATTATCAAAGAATACGAAGGCTTTGAGAGATAAAGCGAAAAGGGGAAACAGAAAATGAAGCGCGATAACCCACGCAATAACCCACGCGATAACTAGTTATCGCGCGATAACCCCCGCGATAACCCCCGCGATAACTAGGTTATCGCGCGATAACCCACGCGATAACTAGTGCTCTAACCCCGTTCTAACCCCGCGATAACTAGTTAGAGCACACAAAGATCAAATCGCAAAAAGTGCAAAACGGGCAATATCGAGCAAACAATACATGGAAGGCACATTGTTGCATCATAGTGCACCCATGTAACATGTGAAATTCCGGGTTCCAACCATATTAACAACACCCAAAATTGGGGGGGTTCCGCACCACGCCCTAGAACGCTGCATCCCACTCTCTGCCTCCGGGATCCCCTTGCAAACTTCTTTGATCTCGTGCATCTCCCCGTCTAGCTCACGGACACCAACATGGATCCCTCTTTTGTGGAACTCCCCCCTTAGCCTTTTCACGAGGATGCACAGGATTCCACAAGTTGCATGCACGTAGTCACCTACTCCCCCCCCTGGTTGGGATGCACCTAAGGTAAGCACCCCATTGGCACCTCACCCCCCCATTCATGTCTAGGCCATTATCTTCCTCACAAATCCAACACTTAGATTTGGAGGAGCGGTTCCCGGCATGCATATTTTTCCCATCCCCCGTGATGACACACTTGAACCCTAGTGTTTTCCCTTCCCACACAATGTCACAATTGTGACACAAATCCTGCACCTGACCATTGAGGTCATGTGACTTGTCCATGGCTAGCATGAAATGTGTGTCACCACCCCCCACATTGCCCATGGGATGCAGCGTTGTAGGGCGTCGTGCGGAACCCCTAGTTAGAACGCAATTTCCGGAACACCCACCTAGCCTCAATTTTGGGGCAAACCACCTAAAAAAATGGATTCAGCACCCTCAAAAACCCCCCATCCCCTTTCTTTCTCCACATAACCCGCATTATGGGGGTGGTTTTTGGGGGGGGTGGTCAAAGAGTTAGAGCACATTTAGAACAGCGTTAGAACACAGTTAGAGCACCTTGCTCTAACTAGTTAGAGCACTAGTTATCGCGCGATAACTCAGTTATCGCGTAGTTATCGCGGGTAGTTATCGCGCACCCCTCCTCCATCCCTCCCTAGGACAAACAACACAAAACACTTGGCACAAAGCATGTATGGTCTTTTTTCATACAAAGTCATCAATGTCTGAGCCCTTGGCTGCCTCCAGTCCCAAAAGCCCTTGCTCTAGGGCGTTCATGGACATGCAATGGTGCATGTGGCGGAGGGACATACTTGGCCTCACCAAAGACCAACCCTTAAAACAATTTTTGAGCCTCCTCTTGTAAGGCCCATGCCGATACTCCGTTGGGAAGGAGGAAAACTGAAAAATGTTCCTCCATTTCTCGGCAAAAAAGGTGGAATGTGCCAAGCACCAATGGATCCACCTGGTGGGGGACCAACCTGAGTCTCCCCAAGCTTTTGAAAAATTTGTGGTCAACGCATGTGGCATAATGCACACATGCCTACAAGTGGTTCAACGGGGTTCAACGGGGTTCAACGGTGCGGTTGAACCCTTATCACAAATGAACAATCGTGATTGTGCTTCATGACAACGTTTGCACGGCAAAATAATCGCTTAATGTTGCCCAAAGCATGAACATATGAGTTGCAACGTGTTGCCCGCGTCACAAATGTGAATACTTTGTGGTTTGTACCATTGCACGCTTTTTGGTGCCATGACGGCAACCCATTCAACCGCCGGTTCAACCGCGCACTTTATCCCAATTTCTCGGTTCAACCGTCCCTAGGTACAAGAAGCTTATTTCGTGGGCTGATGCCAAAGAGAAGAAAACCCGTGCAAGCACCGTCCCATGGACACATTGCTTTCCGTCGTATGCAACGATGGATAAAGCTTGGTCCACGTTAAGTAAGAGACAAGTACTAAAAACGACCATAAAGGATGGAAGAGTTGGGGTTCGTTGGGATGTGGATGATTGGATACAATATATAGGTGATCAAAGGGATGTGCTAGAAGAAATGCACTTCCCAAGATTTAGGGATGATCACCCCTATGTACTTATAGTGCGTGCTGATGGGTTTCCATGTGGAGCAAGGTCATGGTGCCAAATTGCATGTGGTTTTGCAAACCACATGCAAAAAGCACGAACTTTGCTCTACAATTGGACCCTTGATCTTGCTCTCGTAAGTGAGCATGAAACGGATCTTGTGCGTGTCCTCTTTGGAGAGACATTAAAAAAAATACAACAAATTATTAACCGTGGCTACATGTTGCTCCGAGGGTTTTGGGTGCGAACGGTTGTCATTATTGGAGGCGATAGCCCTTGGCTTCGTCATATACTTGGTCTATCAACATTTTATGAAATTGGTTCAATTTATTCTTTTGCGACATGGTCTAGGGAGAAAGAAAGATGGGTAGGGTGTGAATGGCGACGAAGTACAAGACTTGAAGCAAAATTCCTAAAGTATAGGAAACAAGGAGTTAGTTGTGTTGGCGCAAAAGGGTGCATCGAAAGTCCATTAAGGAAAGTGGATGACCGTATAGGGTGTGTCATCATGTGTGTTCCTCATCTTGTGATACGATGTGGTGAATACTTAACAACGTTTGTGCGCACACGAGCCACAATGTTGACGGTACCACAACGATCCAAGGTTCAAAGCCTCCTAAAGGACGCTAAGACCAATGTTTCTCTGAAAGGCCGGTCCTTCCCCGATGGGGAAGAGACATGGCACTTGTTTGCCAATTGGTTGCCCATTGCAAAGAGTTTGCGTCCAACACCACATGTCACCACTACCGTTGAGGACATGGGGAAATTGCTAACCGCTATCTATCGGTGGACATATGATCCATTCGTCCAAGGGTGTGCACAAATTGCAAAGAGGTTTCAAAACACTATATGTCCCCATAAACGATCCCCCTACTTGCTGTGGCTCCGCAACGAGGGGGCCATCGTATTGGGTAATTTGCAACCTTGGGGGGGGGGCATGTTTTGTGGCGACATTGTTGAGTCGCTTAACTATGTCTTTAAAGACAACTTTCTAACCACAAGTTCCCGGGGTGGTGGTTGTAAGGCTACCAAGGAGGAAAAGGATGAGGCAATGCTCCGCCATGCGCACGAGCGCACCTTCCTCTACAAGGAGATGCCTCGATGGGACGGGCGGCGGCGACGGGAAGATGAGCACGTAGTGCACGCTCAATTGGAAGTTGGCAACTAGGAGGTGTGTGTGTGGTTCAACCGTGGTTCAGGAGGTTCATCCGCGCGGTTGAACCGGCTTCCCCACGGTTTCACCCCTGCTTCTCTCAGGTGCGTTTGCACCATGGACCCCGAGTCTTTGGGGAAGGCCTTGCAGGACTGCCTGCGGGCACTGGGTACGGGCCAAGGCGCCGATCCCCCTGCCGCGCCAGCGCCACAAGCAGCGGCAGCGCCTCCAGCCCCCCACCTGGCCGACAAGTTCCCGCTGAAGGAAGAAGTGGTGGTCCACAACACCTGCAACCCCGACACCACCCTGGCGCCCGAGACGCCTGAGTGGCGGTGGCTGGCTGACGTGACGCCGAAGTACGTGTTCCGCCGTGCCATGACGCTGTGGATGAAGAAGCACCGCCAAGAAGACAAGGATGGGGTACAGTCGTACCCCTGGGAGACGAAGTGCCTGAGCGCCGGGGAGTTTTCGGAGTGGAAGGTCTGCTGTTGTCTTGTTGTTTGCTAGTTGATTGTGCTGGTGTTGTGCTGGCGATCCAAGGGGTGCAACAGGTGTGCAGTAGTTCAACCGTCGTTTCAGCGGGTTCAACCGTGCGGCTGAACCGCCTTCACCGTCTTCAACCGTGCACTTTTGAGCGTCACCTTCCTACACACTGAATCGCGTTCCCCCACTTCTGCGGTTCACAGGCCTCCTTGCTTTCTCTGCAGTTGACCGCCAGTGATGTGCCTGAGCACATGTTCGTGGTGGATCGGCGTGGCCCTGGCATTGTCGTCCGCGGGCGATGGCCACCCATGCCCATCGTGGAGTGGTGGGACGTGTGGTATCGGCAGATCCCTGGCGCCGCTCAAGTGGTCGACCGCATGAGTCGTGGCGTGCAGCGGGGCTTGCGGGAATTGGGCAATGCCGGGCAAGGCAGTCCTGCGCCAGAACGGCAGAGGTCAACGCCTCTGGAGTCCAGTCCAGCCGTCACCACCGCGCCCCAACCAAGTCGTGTGGGAGAGAGCTTTGAGGAGTTCTACAAGAGTGTGTGGGACCGCCCACTTGGAGCAGGTGCAGCATCCGAGAGCAGTGGAAAGGCCCCCAAGCCTCCACGTCTTCCAGCACCACCGCCACCCGAAGAGACGAGCACCCCTGGCAGCAAAGTGGTTCCGAAGTCCCTGTTTCAGTCCGCCCGGAAGGAGCTCCGGAAGGAGAGGCGGACAAGTGCAAAGGCTGAAGCACCGCCCGCGAAGGCCCAAGTCTCTGGCGACAAGAAGCCGAAAAAGGAAGCCAAAACTGGCAGCGGTGCTTCCTCGAAAAAGCGGAAAATCGCCCCGGACAGCAGTGAGACGGACGAGTCAGACCCCCTTTTTGAAGAGCACGAATGGGTCCCAGCCGCAAAGCATATCCCAAAGAAGAAGAAGAAGAAGGTAGTTCCGGCCCCCAGTTCCGACAGTGAGTCCGGCAAGCTCCCCAGCGACACGGCGCAGGATGTAAAGGCCCTGGCAACAGAGTTGGCTGCGGGATCGAAGGATGGCGACGAGGAGAAAGCGATCAGGGCAGAATCGGCGCATGCGTCAGCTCTGGAGGTGTGCGCGGTTGAACCGGTGAAGTGTAGTTCAACCGCACGCTTGAACCGCCTGAACCACGGTTTCACTATTTTTTCCTTTTTGCAGAGCCTGGATCAAGCCCAACAACGACGACTGGCGGTTGAGGACACGCGCAAACAGCTGCGACAGCGGTTCGGATGGGCGGCCAACACGCCGATTCAATGGGTCATTGTGGACGGTCCTGATGGCGAGCCACGTCTGGCCGTGGGTACCCCGGGGAAAGCCACGAAGGGGACCCCCCGGCCCAAAAAGGGGGAAGAATTGGTCTTCCTTCCCCCACAGTGGGAGGAGGAGGGCGATGCAGCTGGAACAACGTGGCCAGTTATTGCAGTCAAGGACAGCACAAGCTTCAGTAACCCCCACGCTGCCGAGGAGGCGTTGAAAGAGCGCCGCGCCCAGAAACAGGAAGCGATCGATGAGGAGGGCAAGAAGACAATGGAGGACTTCTCCTCGTACAGTCCACTCGAGGAGAAGTCCCCCTCGTACAGTCCACTCGAGGAGAAGGAGGTCACTCCCGCGCCGGAAGCTGAAGCGGAAAAGGACAGTGACAATGGGGTTCCTGTGCCGACGCCGCCCGTGATTCCAGAGCCAAAGGACACTGAGAAGCACATTCCTGTGCCTAGTCCGCCGGAGGTGCCAGAGCCAAAGGAGAGTGAAGAACAGGTGGTCAAAGAGGAAAAGGTGGAGTCTGCTGGTCCAGGGGTGCAGGAGCACCAGCACAGTGGGGAGGACTCGCCTGCAGCCCCGGTTGGGCAAGAGGAGATTGAGGAGGTTGGTGAAGCGCTGAAGGACGAGGAAATGCCTGCATGTAAGCAGGAAGATAATGAAGAGGCAGCCCCAGAGGTTGGTGCACCAGTGCCTCACGTGAAGGAAGAGCCACTCCCAAACGACTGACTTTTTACGTGCCTCAAGGGAATGAGGGGGTGGCAGTGGCGGGAAGGACATGGAGCACGGTACCGTAGGCAGTTGTGGGGGGCCGTAATGGTGCAGGGGCATTACCGTGTGCAAGTTGCAGTGCAAACGAGGAGAGATCCGGAACTGGTCCGTCGCGTGAACGCACACATCCGAAGTGTACTCCCCCAACTAACCTACACTGCGCTCGCAGTGGTCCATGGGGTGGGCGATCATCCCATGCTTGTACATACGCATCCAAAGGATGACAGTCCCCTTACGGGGGAAATAGCCCTGGGTGATTTTGTGGGGGGGGAACTGTTTACCAGTGCCCTACTTTGTGCAAATGGGCCTTCTCGTCCTGCATGGATACGTTGGGGGCGTGATTTATTATGGGGACACATTGTGGATCCTCGATATGGGGTCATGTTTAACGCTCTTAGGCCCCACGTGCCTCTGGCGTGGTCTGGACAGCGCATTGTGCTCGTACCGTACACAGGCATTGCATGGGGACGTCTGCCTGTGGCGATGCAGAACGAACTGGTCACGTTTGGCTTCCCAAGGTGAAGATGTGTTTTTTGTGTAGCGCTTCGTGCAACAGCGGTTGAACCGGTGAAGCCGGTGCAACCGCGCGCCTGTCCAGCGGTTGAACCACCTCGAAAGCCGGTTACATTTTAGTGCAATCTATGAGGAAACAAGCTTCTGACAATCAAGTGTAGGCTTGCATGTAATTGTTGTTCACTAAAAAGGGTCCAAAGTCGTAAGGGGAATCCAAACAAGGCGCAGGGGTGTATGTCACCACGCCTAACGAAAAGTTGATGGTGAAGCCGTGCGGTTTCACCAATACAGCCGCCGCCACTGGCACCTACAACACCACCGCTGTGAAATATGATCCAAGAGAAATATGTCTCCAGTGTTTTGCAGCAATGAGGTAAGAGGGTTTTCAAAAACATTCTTTTTAGGGGGTGTGGCATCTCTTGCAGGGCTGAAAAATAGCGGTTTTCAGGTTGCTACTTAGCAATTTGTTGCTGTACCTCGATAGGGGTTCAACCGTGGGGAAGCCGTAATGAAAGTGCGCGGTTGAACTCGGTTGAACCACGGTTTCACTTGGGTAATTCAAGGGTACCTGATCCAAATGAGCACGTAGGGTATCTTTCTTCATCTAACTCTTATGTGACTGCAGCCCTTCATGTTTTGATCCTGTTTGACTTCTACTTGCTCATCTCTGGCTTGGGTTATCCTGTATCGGTTGGACTTCATCAATAAATCATTTTCTCCATCAAAAACAAGCAGCAGGAACCCTACACCAGCAGCAAGCAGCAGCAGAGGCACAACAAAGAGCTGAAAGACTCATAAAAACCTTCTGGTACCAAAAGGCAGACAGCCTCTGCGTGCCGGCAGCAACCCCGTGCCGTACAGCCAGCGCGCCCAGGACTGTCCTGAACAAGAAGGGCGAAGCGAAGTATGGACACGAAGCAGGACACCGACGTGAAGACGGCGCCTGAGACACCAGCAATGCCAGCGCCTGTAGTGCCTGGACCTGGAGAAGTTGGCGTTGTACCTTCGGTGCCCTTGCACGGGCCAGTGGATGTGGCTGACGATTCGCTGGAGGGTACCTTCGCTTCGGCATCCCAAGGTCCAAAATGAGGCGCACAGCGTCCGATCCTGTGAAAGCTTTTTTTGTAGCCCTTTTTGTCTGTTTGGAAGCCCTCTGTGTGTTACCAATTCGGTCAGCAAGTTGTTTCCATAGGCGTTTTGTCGTGCCGTTTGTGCAAAAAAAGGTGAACAAGTCGTCCACCAGCTGTTGGTCCCCCCAACCGCTGTAGTGGTCGTTCACCACTTGCAGCCAGTGGTGGGACATTTTTTAACTTTTTTTAAAAAAGCTTTGTCACGCGTCAGTTTCAGGCGGTTATGCAAATATTTTGTTCAGAAACGCGCGCGCCGCTGGCGCAGCCGCCACCGCCAGCGCTGGCGGTGGTTCAACCGCGGTTCAACCGCGGTTCAGCGGTTCAACCGCGCCCCTTCCGAGTTCAACCGGGTTAAACCGGGTAAAACCACTGTGTGAAGTACCTGATCCAAATGAGCACGTAGGGTATCAACAATAGAGTACAGCAATAGACAATCAAAGCAACTCGGGTTGAAATATTTTACATGATTGAGAAAAACAGATTGGAAAACTGCCCCAAGGGCTCACACTCTTCATAGTGCCATCTTGAGATGTGCACTCTTTGTTTTTGGGTCCCATAGGTGCTGAGGTGGCATGGCTTGTGGCACTGAGGTCACTGCCATGTCACATAAGAACTTCCTACTTAGCTAGGCTGACTGGGTATTGAACCCAGGAGCTCTCAAAAAGAGGTACCCCAGCCCCCTAGGGTGCATACCACTAGAATAGCTCAAAATTCATGAGAAAACATAGATAAATCCATGGGCTCTGAATCAATGTCAGCGCCTCAGTCAGTCCAGGAAAAGATGTTTCAGTTCACATTGCTTGGGGATTAAGGGGTACACACAATATCCTGATTTAGTGTTTGGTTCTATAGGTCAAAATGTGTTATCACCCATTTTGGTTAGGCCAATACTAAGATAAAAATGCAGGATAGCTTAGAGCCTCTCTAATACAACTGAAGTCTACTCTAAAGCAATGGAAAAGCACTTCTTCTCACTTCCAGCCCCAGCGCTGATATGTGACGCTTATCCGAGTAATGTTTGCGCCATCGAATCACAACACAGATTGCCACGGGGCAGGAGAGAAGAACACCCTCCAGCCTAGGATCAACGCAAATGGAAGAGGGTTGTGGCCACATCGGATCTTGGATTCGGCCCACGCATACAAGTTGGTGACGTAGACGAACTACTCGAGACTGAGCTGCTCAATTTGCTGGCGGTGTTGGCGGTTAAGCACGTACCACAACCAACAATTATCCACGTTGCCACCCAACATACTGTCGGAGGGCTAGTAAGGCTGCGAATGTTAGGCAGTCATATTGAATACAAAAGAAACACGCAAAATTACAACTTCCTCCTTGCGGAAAAGATTTGAAAGAGAAGGAGTGAGTAAGGGAGAGGGGTGGCGTTGAAGGGCTGTGTATGTGGTACCCTACGGTTGGCGGGATGCAATCACGATATCAAAGCAACACATCAATACCTTTGCAGTTGTTGTACGTGCTTATCAGTTTTCACCCTGCATAGATATACCTATGAGTGTGATATGAATGCCCTTAGGCGCATTGTATTCTGCGCAAGGGTCCGTGATGTCATGCATGAATGGACTTGCGGGTTGCCTTTTGGGTTTTGTACCCGCGAGACTTTACCAACTATTCTGGATGCTAGTTTTTCCCTTTTCCTACACTTTTATCCTTCAGACCTTCGTTAACAATATTTCTATCCATCACTACGACCCCAAGCTCTTCGGTGTAATAGTGATATGGAGCTTTCTGTTCAGTGGCCAGAAAATATGCTTTCAAATCAACGCTATGGAACACCTCAGGGCCCTTTACGGTAGTGACGTCGCAGCAGCCATTACCCACTCTACCTAGAATTTACGAAGGCCCCATTCCGACACGACTAAACTTGTTAGCTGTCTTATCTATACCCACTTCGTTCATGTTGATCCATACTGTATCGCTCTCATCAAACATTTGGCGTCCGTGTTTTGTGAGGAACAGCTTCGTTTCTTTTTCATGGATCTTGATAAGTTTATCTTGGAGCATTCATTGACCAGAACCCTTTTCAGGAATAAATTGCTCCAAATCCCGAGCAGTGTCGTGTGGTACAATAGAGGGGCAATCAACCAACCTTACTGGCTCTGTACGGAATATCAAACAGAAAGCAGATTGTTGAGATTGTTGCCTAGCTAGATCGTTGATCTTTCAAAAAGGCAGAGGTAGGAGTAGTAACCAATCCTTGGAGGCTTTTTGCCCAAGGATTCATCGTAGACTATTCAAAACCGATTGTGCAGAATTGTGTGCCCTTCCGGTGTTATAACAAAATCCGCTAGACCAACTGCTACCAACCTTCTTTTGCCTTTTGTTGCCCGGGTCTGTACAAGGTTTTCATAAAAAAAAGTCCAAAAAACCGCTAGGTTCTTGTGGGGAGTAGGCGGAACGGGCTGCTATCCAGCAAACACTTGCACTCCTTCACACCGCTGCCGAACGCAAGACAACAGCATTGATTCCAGAGTGAATCTTACACCGATTCTCTATGTAATCCAACTTGAAATCTTTGAGGTACAAGTCAGCTCACACAATTTAGTTAACTTCAAACCTAATTCGTTCAAAGCAAGATAACTCAAGGCTCAAAGAGCCAACCCGAACTGCTGAGAAGGTCACAAGGACAATGTGTGAATATGGCTGCTGCTCCATATCCACAGGGGGACAAAAGAAACAAAGCTTATCTAAGCACGATACAGACCAATCGTAAACAAGATGCAAGAGGGCAGGTCACGTCTCATCTTACACAAAGAATGGGCCACATCTGAACCGCCCATCAAATCAAGAAAGTGTCAATAATAGGCCACCACTTTGGTATTTTGGTGCCCGTATCCCTTGAAACCATAGGCTGCATTAGGGGTATGGTATCATGAGACCATGTGCATGTTAAAGAATGGTAAACTGTAGCAGTATGAGTGACTGTTGACAGTGATTTTTGAATCAATTTCTAATTTTGATTGTTTGGAAAAAAAACGATTTTAAAAGGAATTTTAGGACTGATAAAGTTGTTTTGAAAGGCTTTTGATGATGGACAGATGAACTTGGGGATTGCTACTTAGGCAACTGCGAGAAACTGAAAGTTATAAAAAAGAGGTAAATCCTAAGTTTTGGAGTCACATGCATGTTAAAGCTTTATTGTGTAAAATAAGTTTTGGGCTATGAGTTATATCATTGTATATTATGTTTGTTTTATAGATACGTGTTTTTTCTTTGGAGAACCAAGACAGCTCATTGGAATGCTCAGTGGTTTGGAAGCCTTCTATTGATTTGCCTGCTCATCCTGCTCATTTGATTACCAAAAAGGTTTGGAAATACTTGGGGAATGTTAACACTGGTAGCGGTCTTTTACTCATGGCAGATCAAGAGCACATTGAGCAAGGTGAGCCAACTGGTCTTACGCTGGAAGATCTGTGTGGTGGTCCTGTTGCTGCTGATGATGTGCGGCATGTTCCTGAGCCGGGGTTGAATGCCTCGGTTCGTAATCTTCTTCACCAGCTTGAGCAGCAACATCAGTTGTTGTCTAACATGAAGGCTGATTTTGATCAAAAGTGGGACCATCACGGCGCGCAATGCAAGAGCAAATGGAGGCGCAAAGGCGCCGGCTGGCTACTGTTCCCAGTGAGGAGCGTCACCAAGCTCATGTTATGAATCATTCCTCTTCGTTTGCTGAGCTTCGCGGCGGATCGCCTTCCGGTCCGTCTGGTCTGGAGAACACGAAGTCCACGACGTGCCCCACGCTTGGTTCTGGTGGAAAAGGTGAGATGGGTACGGTTGTGGACTACAAGGCATGGGCTATTCGTGCTCCTGCTTGGTATGAGACGACTTCTATGGCTGTTCCAAAAAAGAACTCTCAGCTACTGGTGTCTATTCGTGGTAAGCCTGCGCAAGTGATCAGTGCGTGTGTACCGATCGAGCTGGCGCTGGGACCTGATGGCATACAAGAAATTGGTGAGCTCTTGGGTGCGTATTTTGGAGTAGATGGTTGTGAAGGCCTTCTGTCCGCGATTCGTGAAGTGATTCATGGCAGACGCGGTCATAAGCCCATGCTGGAGTATTCCTTGGGTGTGGCTGAAGGTGTGGGGCGGATTCACCTCCAAGCTGTGGTGATTGATCAACGTCTCTCGGGTTGTGTTTTGCCGGAGAATTCGGATCTTCTTGTCGACCAAAAGGCTATGGTGCTGGCTACCACGAATCGTGATGTGTCATTTTCTTCTGTTCAAGTTGCTTTGCGGAATTTGTTTGCTGACTCACAAGGTTCACCGGCTGTCAGTTTGGTCACAAAAACGCGTAATGGGGCTGTCTTCCCTCTAGAAAAGGCAAAGACACCAATCGGAAGGGTGGATACAAAGGTGGTGGCGGACGTGGGGGGCGAGGTGATGGCAGAATTACGTGTTTTCGTTGCGGCAAGGCCGGCTAGTCGCTGCTGATTGTTGATCACCGCTTAGGAACCAAGGTGGCAAGGGCGTGTCCTTTGTTGCTGATGCTCAGGAAGTGCAGGCGGAAAAGAAGGATCCATTGGTCACTGAAGAGTCATCGCCGCAACATGGTGGTTCCTATGCTGGTCTGTGCTACATGGCCAACCGTGGTTGGATGTGGGCCTTGGTCGTCTGCAAAGCTTGCTCAAAAAGTGTCTCTTGAACGGACTTGTGGATATTGGGTGCACTGATACTATGGCTTTCGATGAGTGGCTTGCCCACTGGTATGAGTCGTTTGGTCAGCAGGTGGTTCAGAGCCTGGTTCCATGCACTTTACGTTTGGTGGTGGTGATACCCAGCTCGATGATCGTGTGGTATTCATTCATATTGTCATTTATTCCCACCGGGTGCAGTTGCAGCTGAACGTTATTGGTGGTCCGACTGCTTTGCTTATTGGTTGTAAGACGTTTCCTTGTTGCATGCGCGCATTGATGTGACCAAGTGTGAGGTTCGTTTTCGGATATTTTGCCGAGAGTTTTTTATGCCGTGTGAGCTGTCGTCGAGTGGGCACATGCTCATGCAGCTTTGGAGGCCGGCCTGGCAGCCTGGCATGCCCGAGGTGGTTGGTATCTATTGACGAGACGGCCCGGCCTCTTGGGGTTGGGCGTTCATTGTTAATGGAGCCTGGAACACGGCACACCTGCAGAAGGTTGTTCGTTCCCTGCATGTTACGATGGAGCATCCTAATTCGGCGACCATGGCACAGATGTTTGCGAAGCGCTTTTCCGGGAGGTCTCCGAAGCCCGTTCTTGAGGTCCTAAAAAAATTTAAATGTGATCTGTGTGAACGTCGGGAGGTGATGCCTCCAAGGCCACGAGCGGCATTACCTCGAGAGCCGTTGTTCAACCATACTGTTGGGAAGGATGTGTGGTTTTTTAGGCAGCACCTTGTTTTGCATATTTGCTGTCTCTTCATCCGATATTCACAAGGAGCTGTTCTGCAGTCGAAGGAAGCAGTGAATGTTTTGAGAACGTTTCTGGATAAACAGAGTAAGTTTTTTGGTGTTCTTGGCGTTGTTCTCACTGATCTTGGGGGTGTGATCCAGAACGATGTTGTTCGCACGATGGCTGATCGATACGGGATCGAGCCAAAAACGGCGGCCAGTGGGGCTCATTGGAGCATGGGGCGCGTGGAGCGGCAGCATACCAAGTTTGGGACCTTGAGTGAGATGTTGCTTGAAGTCTATCCTTCCATGACTTTGAGCTAGTGTGTGTATTTGGCGCACATGGGGAAGAATATTTTTCCTATTGCGAAGCTTGGGTACAGTCCACATCAGATTGTGATTGGTGTTAGTTGGAGGGTGATCGGGTCTATCATTATCATGAACCACCGAAACAAGGTGTTGTTTCCTGCAAAGGTCCTGCTACTGTGGTGGGTGTTGATGCGGGACTTGTGCTCGTCAAGCATGGTGGCGGTGTCAGGAGGGTGCCCACTATTGCGGTTGACCATGAGGCCTCCGTTGTGGGCACTCGATCAGACTCTGAACTTCAGGGAGACGTTGCTGAAGACCCATCCGAGGGGGTGCCGGATGTGGCAGGCGCGCATACCAGGACTGTTCTGCCTGAGGTGTCGGTGAAGAAGCGCTTTGTGGTGCCATCTGCGGACGTGGCCGATTCCCTGGATGTTGATCATGAGGATTGTGATGAAGCGCACAATGTTATTACACGGGACGAGGTTCAGGTGAACGGGGTGCCTGATGTTCTTGCATTTCTGGCACATGGCAAGCCGCTGTATACGCATGGTAGTGTGGAGGCAGCTTGCCACTCTGTGGTGCATGTGACGGAACTCTCAGGGTTGTTGAAGCAGCAAGCAGCGATTGTTCCTCAAATTGTCAATACCTTCTGTGCTAACTTTCACGATGAGTTGGTCCTCTTTGCCTTTTGCCTTGCGAATATGGCTCTGAAACGGAAGAAGGCACATGGCGACGTATCTGCTGCCCGTGGGGTGGAACAAGACTTTGCGGGGGCAAAGAAACGAGGGCTGGCCAGTTGTCACCGATGTGGTGTCTATGAATTGGTTCTTGATCGTGGGCAGACGGTTGTTACAACGCGTTGGGTGAATACCCAGAAAGTTCTTGATGATGGAACTGTCACTCCGAAGTCTCATCTTGTTGCTGGAGGGTTTCAAGAAGCGGACAATGACTCGTTGGACAGGACCAGTCCTACGTTGGATCGGAGCGTTTGGCGTGTGATTGCGGCAATGATGGCGGTGTACGGGTGGGTGCCATACTGTTTTGACATCTCCACAGCCCTCCTTCAAGGTTATCGGATCACCCGTGATGTCTTCCTTCGTCCTCCGCCTGAGATTGGTGAGCCTGGCATGGTTATGAAATTGAACAAAAGCGTTTATGGCTGCGTGGATGCGCCGTTGCAATGGTATGAAGCTCTTAATGAGGGCATTGTGGCGATTGGTGGTCTATGGTTGCCGTATGATAAGAGTAAGAAAAATTCATTGCCATGTGTTTCCTGGAGGGCTGAATCCAGGCCAAGCCCCCCTTAAAATCCTTTTCTTGATGCTAAAACCTATGAAACCGGTTCGGACCCCCGTGGCCATCTTTGGGTCACTTGGGGTGTGCATCTATGTCCCGGCAAGCCGCCATTGGCTGATATCATACTCTCCCATCCACCAGACCTAACCTGATGTGATAGTGTGATAGGTTTGGCCATTCGAGCTATGAGCGGCCATATTCAATACCGAGGCGCCGCCGGCTGAGATTTATATATCAAAATATCAGGAATCAACAGGGTTTTTTTATCATATTGTTTCCGTAATTTTTCAGCTATCCGTTCTGATTGTCAATGTATCAGCCACTGTCAGTTGGCTCGCGATTTTGCGGTAACCGATTGGTTAACTGTTATTTCCAGATATTTTGGCGGAAACCCCGATGAAGGGTCAGATTTCATCAGTAAAGGGTTCGTTGCTTCCGCAAATTTCATGTTTTACACTCGCAAAATTAATCCAATTTTATCAGACATTCAGAATCGGATTTTGGACTTCGAGGTCGCCGCACGGGATATGATGAATCTCGAGTGCTCCTACATTTTTCCGCGACCACGAATCATCCTTCCTTTTGTTGTCTCCTTCATTTTTCTTGGAGATATAGTCGAAAAAAAAAGGATTTGTGAGGCCACTTTGAAAGGTCATATCTCCGGCTCACGGCGAGGAATACCAATTTTGAGAATTTGGTTGGAACCGCTTTGGTCTCAACTTAATTTAGAAAGCGTCAAACGCCTTCCATGTGTACACATGCCCGGTGTAGCACGGGATACTGGTCAAGAGGGTAGAAAGTGATATATAACTCTTGGACCATGCAAACGAATATTTTAATGCGACTTTCTGAGTGTCTATTTTTTTTTCGGGCTTCCTCTTTGGTGCAATTCTCTGTACATGCCCAACGCCCGTGTCTCCGTGTGCACCGTGAGACGACCAGCGTGTTGAAAGGAGTTGTTGAGTGTCAAAGCGGGACCTCAAACGCTCTTCGAAGCCCACAGCGTGGATTATTTGGATTGAAGCTATTGTACTTGGGAGTTGGTTATTGCAAGGGATCAGGATTTGTGTGAACAAGCCACATTTCACTATTTTTTGTGGGAAATTGTGCAGGATAGGGCAAGATCATGCAGAAACTGGTGAGAAGCAAGACCATAGGAGTGACAGGAAATGGTCGAAGGGGTACAGCAGGGGCCGGTCCTGGTAGGGACCTTCTTTATGGTAGCAGAGGAGTACCTGCCCCCTACCGCCGCACCGGGGACTTGGACCCTCATGAGCCCTGCCCAAGAACGCCCCGGGTGCAGATCGTGGAGTCCGTGGAGTCGACGCCGGACTGGGAAGCCCGAGAAGAGCAAAGATGCTCAGAACGGAGAGCCCTTGCAGGACATGGGCTAGACATGGAGGACCTGGCCTCCATGTGTGAAAGGCAATGCCGCAAGGCTTGCACTCTCCGCTCCGCTGCGGAGGAGTTGGAGGAGAATGGCAGCAACGGCAGAGCTCGGCGTTACCGGAAGCGCGGGTCCCCGAAACCCGCGGCAGAAGTCAGGGCGATGGAGACGGATCTCAGCCCGGTCAGGCTGTGTTCAGCTGCAGATTGCAAGGGGCACTCCGAGGGCTATCGGACCGCTTACCCTTCGGAGTCGGAGGAGATGGCCAGACCGCCCACAAGGGCGCACACGGCCCCAGCACGCAGCCTGGAGCATGACGCCGAGGCGTTGGAGAGGCCGGCCAGAGCCAGAACGGCGCCTGTGACTCGGCACACGGAGCCAACGCGGGATAACATGGGCGACACACCCATGGCGGAGGAGTCCGAGGCGCCGGGAACCGCGGGATGCGCCGGATCAGGTGGAAAGCACGTTGAGTGCCAGTGCGAGCACGTATCCTTCCTCATCGGCAAGTACCCAAAGATGGGGATGGACGCCATCGTGCAGCACCTCGACCGCCTGGACAACGCGAAGGATGGCCTAGAGGAGGACGTCGCGGGGATCCTGGATGACCAGTCGGCAGCGGAGAGAGACAGGGCGGAGCTGCGAGCGGAGCAGGAGTGGTACCGGGAGAAGCTGGAGATGGCCCTGCAGAAGCAGCAGCGAGTGGTGGACAGCCTCCTCCACCTGGTGGAGGACATGTCGCGACGCCTGAAAAGGTTAGAGGAGTCCCAACCCCTCGCCTCGGGTCGGGAGCTCCCGGCAAAGCCGGCAGCAGCAGAGCTGGTGGAGCGGGTTAAGACCCTCAGGAGCGCCATAGATAAACCCATGGGCGGCCCTGCAGAGGCACCTTACGCGCCTCTGCGTGTTGACCCGGGTGCGCTGCCGTTTGTTCCCAAGTTCAGCGAATCCATAATGCGCGGGGAGCATACGGCACCGGCTGGGTCCATGCGGGAAGAGCACGCAACCACGGACCCGAGGAGCCTGACGGTACAGATGTCCCATGCCACCCAGGATCCATGGACCACTACGACTGCCTATGCAGTCTATGCAGAAGAGGAGATCCAGATCCAGACCATGCAGGGGCAAACCATGGGAAGGACCGACGGACATGGTCGAGGCCATCCAGGCGGAAACCTGTGGGTGAAGGACCCCACTACGGGGATATGGACAGCCGGTGGAGCAAGTCCTTCCCGCATCCCAAGCCCCATGGGTTCAGGCCCAGCTGGACCGCACTCCATGGAGGAGAGAGATGTACGGGGAGTGTACTCACATCCCCCGGCCACAGGTGGTATCCGTCTCGGCGGAGTGGTGGCTGCTGACGTCGGAGACGCCATCAGGATTGACGACCTCAGGGGAATCAAAATCCCCTACTACGATGGCAATCCCTCCAACCTGGATGACTTCATCCTGGATTGCGAGGACTTCGCCGAGGAGGTCGTCGGCGAGATGAAGGGAGCGCCAAGGGACAAGTGGGTATGTCGGACGTTCCCACACAGCACAGGCTGGTGCAGGACCCGAAGGAGGAGCTCAGGGATCAGCTCCGCGAGGGATTGATCCAGACGGAGCAGGCCAGCCTCCAGTGGCCGGAGGACGAGGAGCGAGTGGACGCCCCCAACCAGAAGTTGGAGGATTTGTGGTCCTTCCGCTGCCGCTGGACCGCGCAGAATTGAGGGTCCGGGAATGTAATCGGTACATCCGCAAGTACCGAAGAAGCCTCAAGCTGGTGGAGGACTGGAATGAGGCCAGCGAGATCCGATACCTGCTGAAGGACGTCCTCCCCGGCCACTGGAAGAGGCGAGTGGAGGACGAGGACAAGAAGAGAGCAAAGAAGCGCGTGGCCCTACAGATCATGGCATCGGAGGACACCCACGCCGGAATAATGGAGTTTTTCCGGCGAAACCTCGGGGAGCCCAGCCGAATGTTGGGGTTGAAGAACGCCGTCTACGTGGAGGTATTTGGCGACACCAGGGGGCAAAGGCTGATGCGCCTCAACAACGTGGAGTGGAGGCGCGGAGAGCTGCTGAGGATGCAGGTAATCTTTGCCCGCATGAGCCTGGACGAGATCGTGAAGTACATCACGGTGGAGCTGAAGCTAAACGCCACGAACGAGGCCCACGTGCAGGATCGACAAGGCCAAGGACATGGAGGTCATCGAGAAGATCGCCACCACCGAGAGGTCAAGGGGGACACGGTCGGCGCCGCGGAGGAAGGGAGTGGAAGCGGCCAAGATCTCTGGACCGCGACCACCCCAGAGGTTCATAAAGAAGCCCACTTCTTCGCGTTCGTAGCGCACAATATGAAGGAGAATGGGCAGGACAGGTCCAGGTGGAACCGCCTGGACCCAAGGACCAACAACCGCAGAGAACCGCGGAGGATCGGGAACCAGCCGCTCTCGTTCCGCGAGTACAGATCACAGCAAGATGGTTGCTGGGTCTGCTACGGCAAGGGGAACAACCATGCACATGACCACCGGCATTGCAAGGTATATGAGGAGGACAAGAAGACCTACTTCGCCGCCTATCCCGACAAGAAGCCCAAGGAGCAACGAATTGCCGATTGGAAGGCAAGGGGCGGAGACGGTGGAAAAGGCCAAGGAAAGGGCCAAGGGAAAGGCAGAGGAAAAGGCAATGGTGGAGGACCCGGCCCAGACCGACGCGTGAGGTCAATCGAGGAGGTTGCTGAGGACATGTTGAGGAGGTTGGAGGAACTCAAAGCCCAGCAACGTGGTGGACAAAGTCTGAGCAGATCGCAGCAGGAGGGAGCTGCGGCAGGCTACGTGTAGAGGAGCCCCCACGGGAGTGGGACCTCGGAGGTCTCTCCTCCGAAAATCAGTGGAATCCGAGAGAAAGCGAAGGCACATCGGGTGCCGAAGAAGGCTCCAGAATAGCCAAAACCACTGAGTTTCGTCACTCCCAACCCCTGGAGCGCCCTGCCAAGGGAAGTGTACGTGGGCAAGGGACGTGGCAAGAATGAAGGAGCGACAACGGAGAGCCCCGTGGACGGGCAGGTCAGCCCAGGATCTACACCATCCGTGACCATACCCTCGAAGTCCTATTGCACCCGGATGTGCTAGAGTTGCATGCCGTGAGAGTCATCCATACACCGCAGGGTGACGAGCGGCAGTTGCACTTGAAGGTGCGTGTACGGTGCGGACAAGAGGAGGTGGTGGTGGATGTTTTGGTGGATACGGGTGCCCAGGTGAGCCTGGTCCGGAGAGGGTTGTTTAAGGAGGAATCCCTGCAGCCTAGCCGTAGACCGGTACGCCTGAAGGTGGCCAATGGAGAGATTATGGGTGGTGGCACCCATGAGGCCACTATCAGTATGGAATTCTGGGAGCATGAGCGCTTGAACCGCCCTGATTTGGCGAAGAGAAGCACTCTATCCGGGAGCTTCTATGTGGCCGACATTACAGATTGGGATATGATCATGGGGTATGACTTCATGGTGGGAAACGCCATTGGAGCCCTTCCCCATCGTGCAACGCTGGTCCGGGAGGATAATGAATGCCTTACGTGGCTGTCCACGGACTATGCATGCGGATCATCCCAATGGAATGCTGAGGAAGAGGATCGGATCGTCCAAGCAGTGCAAGCTCCGGGTGCCAAGTCCAGAGGAGACCGCGGAGTTCAGCTCACGGAGTATGGAATGGCGCCGCAGGTGTATGCCAGGGTGATCCAGACGCTGGGAGCCGAAGCGCCCGAGACGGACGTCTTCGCTTCCCGGGATGCCCCACTTTTGAGGAAGTGTAGGAGGCATTGGCATCGAGGAGACTCAGCCTGGCACAGGCATTGGGGTTTGAAGGAGTGGGGGCCCATGTATTGGCATGGCTCCCTGGAAAATACCAGACGTACGGTGGAGAAGATCGTCGCGGATAGGGCGAAGGGGATCCGGCATAGGATCCACCCCATGTCCCCTGGAAGGTCTCAAGTCAACGCTGGATTCCATCACCCTGAACGAGATGTCAATCGGGCCAGAGGAGGAGTTGTTCATCGATGCCAAGGGTTTATCAATGCCCTCCCCGGGTCAAGCGTGGGGTACCAAGGCTTTCCTGGTGGATGGGGCGCAAGCCCAGCCCACGGGTGATGAAGCATTCATCCGTAGGGTTGAGGTGGTGCCCATGCGGGTCATGTTTGAGCCCAAGGAGGGGACGGATCAGCCACTTGATGGCATTGACATCCTGTCCCACTCCGAGATCGACCACGTTGTCAACTACATGCGGATGGGGATGCACGACCGTGTGGCAGTCAAGAAGGGGCGGGACATGGTCACATCTCCGCATTGTCGGGATGACAAGACGTTGGTCACCGGCAAGTACGAGAAGGATGAGTTCGTGGCGAGGGTCATGGATCACATCGCGGACCAACATGATGGTCCGGTTGGGTCCGACCCGCCGACGTGGGATTTTCCAAGAATGGGGGCCGGTAGCGACACAAACCAGGCCGATGCCGCAAATTTCCGAAGATTATCGGTGGGAATCGCGACCCACGACGATGAAGACGGCATATCGGACGAGGAGAAGTCGGACTCGGACCCGGAAGAGGCCTATACCGCAGTGCGGTCGGTTGTATCGATACCGAAGCAAGCGGCTGAAGAGGCCCAGGAGAACCCGAAGGTCGCCGAGCTGAAGGAGAGGCTGATAAATGCCTATCCGCGGCTATTCAGTGGCGTCGCCAACAAGAACCCTCCAGATCGTGGGAGGTTTGGCACAGCGAGGATCAAGCTGAAGCCAAACCACAAGATCTATTGTCATCGGGAGTACCAACTTCAGGGCGATCGGGCCGAGGCCATGAAGAAGTTGTTGGCCGAGTTTTTTGAGCGGGGCTGGATCGAACCCTCCGACAGTGAGTGGGCCAGCCCAGCCTTTATCGTGCCCAAGAAAGAGAAGGGCGAGTGGAGGTTGGTGGTTAATTACAGAGGTTTGAACGAGCAGACCGAGCACAACTCGTACTCGCTTCCTCTGATCGACACCATCCTCCAAAAACAACAGAAAAAGCGGATCTTCACGGTATCAGACCTGAGACACGGCTATCACCAGATGCCGCTACAACCGGACTCCAGGCCCTGCACAGCGATGTCGACGCCGCTGGGGCCCATGCAGTGGAAAGTGGTGCCTATGGGCGCCAAGAATGGCAACGCCACTTTCCAGCGCATGATGGAGGACCTACTCGGTCCTGTCTGGGACTGTGCCGACCCCCTTGTGGATGACATCATCATCGGGTCCGGCACGGAAAGCATGACTGAGGAAGAGCTAATCGAAGAGCATGAGAAGGATCTGCGCCGAGTGCTCAGCGAGCTGGACGAGCACAACATGGAGTGCAAGTCCACCAAAGCCTCACTCTTCGTGAAGGAAGTAGAGTTCGCGGGTCACGTGGTTGGTCACGGGCAATGCCGTCCCATGCCTGGGAAGCTGGCGTCCCTGCACCACTGGGAGAAGCCCCAGACCATCAGCGAACTCTAATCCTTCATGGGGTTCTGCAATTACTATTCGGGCTATGTCCGGATGTATGCAGAACTATCGGGGCCGCTGCACAAGATGCTGCAGGTGGGGAAGTTCGATGGCCGGAAGGGGAGCAAGAAGAAGCTTGCCTGGACCCCTGAGGCCGAAGATGCGTTCGGCCACCTTAAGGAGACACTCTTGGGGCAGCCGGGGCTATTCCTGGTGGATCCGGACAAGGGATTCGTGCTACGGACGGACGCCTCGGACTATGCTGTAGGGGCAGTCCTCGAGCAGGTCCGGGACGACGGGTCGCACGTACCCGTGGCGTTTTGGAGCCGGATCCTGGCCGAGGGCCAACGTGGAACCTGGACCGCGAGGGAGAAGGAGACGTACGCCATTGTTTGTGCGCTCAGGAAGTGGTCTGGCCACATCGGATTGCAACCGTTGGTGGTTTGCACGGACCATCAGTCCTTACAGAGCTGGCACAAGGAGCACGTCGACACCCCCTCGGGACCGGCGGCAAGGAGGGCCCGATGGCATGAGACCTTCGCCAAGTTCGACCTCAGCGTCGTATACGTCCCGGGGAGGGACAACACTGTGGCGGATTGCCTCAGTCAATGGGCCTACCTGCGGGCAAGGCATGGATGGACATATCCAGCCATGGGGACGCCAAGGAGACTGAAAAGGCCAAGCGCATCATCGAGATGGAGAAGGCCATGGAGCAAGACGGGGTCAAGTGCTTTGTGGTGATGGCAAACCGTACGGACCTGGCCAAGTTCCGGGGCGCCCGAGTCCAAGCTATTCGAGAGGAAACCCTCGAGCAATGGATGGTGGCCCCTGTAGAGCTAGTCAGGTCGGTGCTTACAGAAGACTGGTCGGATGACTATGCGGCATCCGAGCACTGGAGCAGGTACTGGAATGCCGTGAGCGCCCCGTTGGACAACGAATGGCCTGAGGGCTTGACCGAGGATGGGGACAAATTATTCCTCAAGGACAAGCTATTGGTCCCTGAGAACCGAGTGGAGGAGCTCATTGACCACTGGCATAACGCCCAGCTCATGCATCCTGGTCGGGACAAGATGCAGCAGGACCTGGAGTGGCGCTTCAAGTTGCCACCGGGGTACTACGCCATCCTGGACAAGTACTGCAGCGACTGCGCCGTTTGTCGGGCCACGAAGAGCCCCAACCACTCCACTGCGGGCAACCCGGTGTATACGGCTATACCGCAGGCCCCTATGCGGTCCGTGGCCATGGATGTATTCGCCATGCCTGAGGTCACCGTGGAAGGAGAGACCTACGACTGTGTCATCCTGGCAGTGGATAGGCACAGCGGTTATATCGTGGCGGTCCCTGGCAAGAAGTCCAAGAAGAAGGACAAGAAGGACAAGCATGGAGTGGGTTTGCAGGCCAAGACCGTCGCTAATGCCATGATCAGGCATGGGCTGACGATTTTTGATGTCCCAGCTGTCATCTGCAGCGATCGTGGCAGTCAATTTGTGGGGACGAGGTTCAAGACGATGTGCAAGCACATGGGGATTCGGCACGCCAAGACCGTGGCGTACCACAGCCGGTCGAATGGCCGGGCTGAGGTGGCCGGGCGGCAGATGTTCAAAAGGTTCCGCCAGCCGCACAGTGACGAACCGGGCCGGAATTGGTACAATTCGCTGTGGAGAGTACTCCAGGCGTACCACGACCTTCCGGGGCCCACTGGACTGTCGCCCCATCGTATCCTGTTCCTGCGGGATCGAGTGTCACGCACTCTCCCGTGGTTGAACCATGGCAAGGTAGCCCGGGATGCGAGTGCTATGATGACTGAGGCGGACGACACGGCGGCCAAGATGTGCAAAGCACTTCAAGACGAGCATGAGAAGAGGGCCAAGTACTTCAAGCAGGGAAAATTCCAGAAATATGCTCTCAGAGACACCGTGTGGGTGGAGGGGCACCACAAGGATGTCCTGTCCAGGCATCGGCAGGCGTCTTGGTATGTGCCGGGGGTAATCGTGTGGAAGGTCGGGCAGGATGTGTATGCGGTTCGTGTGGGGGATAACAAGATCCTTGACCGCGACCATACCCAGCTTTGTCCCCGTGCACCAGACCCCAGCGGACGTCCCGTCACCTTCGAGTTCACAGCCGGAGATCTGGACTCGGATGACGAGGGTGAGGACGACGACTTCACCGCCGAGAGGATCCTGACGGAAACGCCAGACCCGGGGACGCCTGGGGGGAGGCTTTATAAAGTTTGTTGCAAGGAATTTGCTGCATCCAGAGATTTGTGGGAACCTCCGAGCAGTTTTGTGCCGAGGTATACCACGGTCTGGATGGAGTATCTAAGGAGGAAGAACATTTCCTTGGATGTCAAGGACGTGTTGGTTCATTTGGTGGCTGCTACAGCACCGTAATGGATCCCCCTTGGCATTTATGTTTGTCTTTGTGCTTGGGAGACGGGTGTGGGCGTTCATCCGGGGTTTTTTGGGCCTTGATTGGCTATATACCCCCTTCACTCGATCTCCACATATATATTTCATTGTGGTATACGTATTTAGGTCAACCAACGACGTTTCTCTATCTTCGATCCCCTTGGTCCATGTTGTAGATCAAGAGGAGACCGGATATGGCGGAGGGCACCGTTTTTGAGTGTCCTCACCCCTCCCTTGGGGCATGGGGGACGCCTATGCCGTATGTGGGGCCTCCATGTGTCCTTGGGACATGGGGGGGAGGATTTGGAGCCCATCGGGGTCCTTCCGTCCTCTCTTCAATGACTTCCGAGCAAATACAACGCTCTGAGAAGGTGGGTGAAGCCGGTTCTGACCCCCGTGGCCATCTTTGGGCCACTTGGGGTGTGTATCTATGTGCCGGCAAGCCGCCATTGGCTGATATCATACTCTCCCATCCACCTGACCTAACCTGATGTGATAGTGTGATGGGTTTGGCCATTCCAGCTATGAGCGGCCATATTCAATACCGAGGCGCCGCCGGCTGAGATTTATATATCAAAATATCAGGAATCAACAGGGTTTTTTTATCATATTGTTTCCGTAATTTTTCAGCTATCCGTTCTGATTGTCAATGTATCGGCGACTGTCAGTTGGCTCGCGATTTTGCGGTAACCGATTGGTTAACTGTTATTTCCAGATATTTTGGCCGAAACCCCGATGAAGGGTCAGATTTCATCAGTAAAGGGTTCGTTGCTTCCGCAAATTTCATGTTATACACTCGCAAAATTAATTCGATTTTTTCAGACATTCAGAATCGGATTTTCGACTTCGAGGTCGCAACACGGGATATGATGAACCTCGAGTGGTCCTACATTTTTCCCCGATCACCAATCATCCGTCCTTCTGTTGTCTCCTTCATTTTTCTTGGAGATATAGTCGAAACAAAATGGATTTGTGAGGCCACTTTGAAAGATCATATCTGCGGCTCACGGCGAGGAATACCAATTTTGAGAATTGGGTTGGAACCGCCTTGGTCTCAACTTAATTCAGAAAGCGTCAAACGTCTTAGATGTGTACAAATGCCCGGTGTAGCACGGGATACTGGTCAAGAGGGTAGAAAGTGATATCTAACTCTTGGACCATGCAACCGAATATTTTAATGCGACTTTCTGAGTGTCTATTTTTTTTCGGGCTTCCTCTTTGGTGCAATTCTCTGTACATGCCCAACGCCCGCTCTCCGTGTGCACCGTGAGACGACCGGCGTGTTGAAAGGAGTTGTTGAGTGTCAACGCGGGACCTCAAACGCTCTTGGAAGCCCACAGCGTGGATTATTTGGATTGGAGCTATTGTACTTGGGAGTTGGTTATTGCAAGGGATCAGGATTTGTGTGAAGGAGCCACATTTCACTATTTTTTGTGGGAAATTGTGCAGGATAGGGCAAGATCATGCAGAACCTGGTGAGAAGCAAGACCATAGGAGTGACAGGAAATGGTGGAAGGGGTACAGCAGGGGCCGGTCCTGGTAGGGACCTTCTTTACCTAAGTATTTTTATCTCTCTTTTGAAGCCTTAAGTACACTTTCTCAAAGTAACTAGGGTTATAACCCTAGCCCCCCATGAAGTTCACCCCTACCACTCAACTGAGCGGAGGTATCTTCCTTCATGGAGGTTATACGGAAGAAAAATAGGCATTTCATGCCTTAGGCCTTGGAGGTTAAGCCTAGTGGTCTCCCACCCGAAGACCCCTATACTCAATTGTTTCTACCACTTATTGTGGTTCTAGTTTTTAACTATTCCTGAATTCAGTTGCTTGGCCAAGTCATAATATGTGTCTGGCCTAACTCCTATGCCCCACATTCCTAACCAGCCCCATTTCACCCAAAAGACTGCACATGAAGTGCTTGATACTAACTTGGAGGCTAGAGTCAGGCCCGTTTTCACAAAAAACCTTTTTTTTATCCTTTTGTGATTGAATCTTTGTATTTATACCTCCTTTGTCTATCTGCAGCCCTTCTGTGTTACACTGGATTTCAAACTATTCATTGATTCGATCCATATCCTGTTCTTGCTCTACTTGCTGCTTTGGTTTTGGGATTTCAACATCAAAAACCTGCAGGACTTCATCAAAATCTATAGGGCGCTAATCAAGGACATCTTTCCGGTAGCAGAGGCAAACCCTGAGTACCTTTTGAACCGACTCTGAGCAGAAGCACAAGAAAAGCACACTGAAAAGCACATTGAACATGTCCACTCAACTGTCCTCCAGAACCTGGCCGATCAGAAGTGTACAAGTACAACTTGGCAGTGTAGCCCACCCAAAGAGTGAACCGCCACTCAGAGCAGCATCTGGGTCTCAGGAAGATCCAGAGCACAGAAGGGCGAATCTAAATCCGCCCAGAACAACCCCTTTAACCATGGAGACCTTAGCGGCCCATGGTGAGGACAGCCTGCAAAGGCTCCGCAGGCGAGTCGAAGCCTCCATCGCCCGGTCGGCCTGTCCGGCCTCTTCTTCTACTTTTCTTGGAGGTGGTCCTGAAGAACAAGAGGACCTACGAAGCAGGATGGACCAGTTTCTGCTCCACGAGGAGTACCACAAGTCCACCGTAGGGGAAGATGGAGAAGTACCTGTTGATGCCCTCGGATCTCTGCCTCAAACTGAGATGGGTTCCTTCCTTTATTCGGGGCCATCTACAGACATGGCGGACACAGTATCACTACCGAGACGACAAAGAGTACACGAGCACCCGAGAGCATGGCATCCAGACCTGCCAACAACTTCAAGGGCTCCTGAAAAGAGTCTGGATCCTCTTCATCCAGAGCCCACCTACGGGGCTCTGGATCGCACGGCCGAACTTTTGGCCAAACTTCTATCCGGATCTGAAGACCCGGATGTGAGCGTCTGTCAGAGGTTGTCAAGGCAAAATTGGGTATCACCGAACCCTTACCCAAGCCAACACTACTCTCACCCTCACCCGGATCGAGGACGTTGGCTGATGATATCAAAAGATCAAGGGTGTCCAGGTTGCTACCCAAGGTCACTTGCCCCAGCCCTTTTCATCCCCGCGCTAGGACAGTCGCAATTGCTGATTTACAGGACGTGCCTGTGACTGAGACTGAGAAAAGGGGGCTGTCAGCCCTGGCACCCCTTGCAGGCGTATCTCCTTCCCCTTCAGGCCTAACCCCAGGGGGTGGGAAGATTGGCAGACCGATTGCCGAGGCGAACATCCAGCTAGAATTACCAGAGTTTGACCCGAAAAATCTGCCCGAATGGGCAGAAGAATTTGCTGAGTTTCTTTTGCTAACTGGCCAATCCCATGTGGATGTGGCCACCAAATGCCCACTGCTGAAACGCTCATGCAAAAAGAAATTTTTGCAAAAACAGGTGAAACAGATTGTGAAGACCTGTTCAACCTGGGCAGAGGTACTCCAAAGACTGGAGAAAACATTCCCGGTCTATGAGACTGACCTCAGTGTGCGCACACAGATAGAGGAGCTACCTATGCTCCCTGAGTTTCCTTCCGCTGCGCGAGTCTCTGAATACGTGTGCGACCTAGAGTATCTGTTTTGACGGATGAACGTGGGCTCCTATGGAGCCACTGAGCCCCACCTGTGCCTCATGAGTAAGATTCTCCAACGTACGTGGGATGACTGCCGCGCTACCTCTGAGAGGAAAAGTCGGACCCACTCGTACGACGACCTGGTGGACCTGCTGATCGAGCTAGCTCTTGAGAGGGAGAATGACTCGCACATGGAGAAACTCCTCAAGAAGCACTTGGGTTGAGGTGGTATCCCTACTCCCGAACGTGGCGAAGGGAAAGGGCCTAAAAATTCCACTAACGCCAACAAGGGAGGTGGAAAAGGAAGGGGTAACCTACGTGCCATGAATGAGGTAAAACCTGATGCAGGTACACCCCCTCTGTTCTACTGTAAACCTGTCAATGACAAGGGGGGACCTTGTCATGCCCCTGACTGCGACCACCACAGTAGTTGTATGCTGCAGATGAACCAACAGCAGCACTCCAAAGATGGGAAAACTGTGACCCATCAGGATCATTTCAGTTGTACCATCACCTGTGGCTATTGTGGCAAACGTCGTCACTACGAGGACGAATGTCACATAAAGAAGCGCGAGAGTGATAAACTCAAGCGGCAGGAGGCTGAACGCCAGAAGAACCAAACACCCACCAGAAACCCCCAGAATGGGGATAAAGGTGGTAAAGGAGGTGGCAAGGGGGGTGGCAAAGGTGGACCGCCTAACCCCCAGAGGCGCTCATCAGCGCCCGCTGCTACTCCCCCTCCTGCCGAAGGTGACCCCAACAAGCGCCCACAGGGGGATAACGCTTCCCCTGAGGGGAAGAAATCCAAGAAGAGGCGACTGGCCTGGAAGGCCAAGTCCCTCATGGCTGCAGGGGTGGATGTCAAGTTCCCTGCTGAGGAGTACGGTGGTGGCTCCGAAGAGGAGGACTTGGTTTTCTGGATCCTCGTGAAAATCGGGGATCAAGGTTTTCCAGCGGTGCTTGACACCGGTGCAACACTTTCCATAGTGGCCCGGCGCCTGCTAAAAACTTTCAAGAAAACTAAGACCGTGGCCATAAGAGTAGGGGATGAGCATACCATCCATTCCTTTGGGGGGGTCGATCTGACTATATGCCTGGGCGACGAAACTGTGACCCAACACTGCAGAGTGTTGGACACCGACGCCTTTGACATCGTCATTGGTACCGACTTCCTACGAAGAAACCCCCAGGTAAAAATGCTGTCTCTCGAGCGCCCCTATTCTTTGCACTGCGACTTTGGCAGTGGGCTCTTCTCCGTACATTTGGAGTTGTCAGGATGAAAAGAGTCTGGGCTGCGCTACGCATCCAAGACTAACTATCTTACTGAAAACTACCAATTGGCCCGTCACGTTCTTGAAAATGGACTGGCGGCCCTTCAGGTAAACCTGGATGAGATCCAGGTGGAATTGTTTGCGAGCCGACAGCAGCACTTCATGCAGTTGTACTGCTCGAAACAATTGAACAATGCTTTCCTTTTTTTCTTGAAAGCAATGGGCCTAGCGCATGCTAACCCTCCCTTCTCCCTGCTCGCGAAGGTCCTAACCAAAATCGCTTATGAGGGAGGAAGGGTTGTCATGTGCACCCCTGACTGGGGCTGCTCTGGTGAACACGCTTGCTGGCGCGGTATGTTAGATCCAACAACCGTGGGAAGAGTGCAACTCCCCGACGGTCCCATCTATGTGCCTGGGGACTCAGACACAGCTATGCAGGCCCCTGAGTGGGCCAGTTCCTTATCCATCGTCGATGGATCTCTCAATCCTGTACCCCTGTGTGACTTAGACCAGGTGCTACTGAAAGAGGTCAGGGCCGAAAATCGTGGCCTGACCCTTTCGGATCTTAAAAACCGATCTCCTGAGCACCTATCTGCCACACTTATAGGGTGTGAATCTCCCGATGGCTGTCTGGAACCTGCAGCTGTTAAGGAGGATGCTGACGACCAACTGTCTGAGATCGCCAGCACTATCCCCCCTGTAGATCCCAGCTGCGTTGATTCAAAACACAGTGCCTTCCTAGCCCAGCTGTTGCTGGAGGAGGTAGATCTAGAGTCAACCTCAGAACCCACCTCCCCTGTTCGGAAACCGGTGCTACACATGCAGCCTATGCACACAGGTGAACCCGTGGCCCGGAGTCCTGATGCTCTAGCGCGGCCTGCTTCTAATAACATGCCACTGTCTGAGCATGACACTCAGGAACTCTGACGGCTGTTGTACCTGAAGGCCGAAGGTATTGAGCGCCAAGAGCGGCTGCAATACCTCAGACAGACCTGGAAATCCTCCATCTGGGCTGAGGAGGATGATGATTCCTATACGCTGCCTGATCCTGAGATACCCCTAGTGTACTCTTTGCACTATGGGCAGCAATGTCCCCCTGAGCGGAAGATGGTTGTGTACCTGCCAAAACTGCTGATCGGCAGAAAAAGAAAGAACATGGAAAGAGCAACCTCCATGCTGAGGAGGATATCCTGCAGAAACTCGAGAGTCTTAACCTTGACCCCCGACTGAAGAAACTGCTGCTAACCTATGAGGAGGTGCTTGGCGCCTTGCCGCCCCCCCTCTCTTGTAAAAAACTGGTCCAGGTGGACCTGAAACTGAAACCTGAATTTGAAAAGACGCAAGTGAGGCGTCGTCCCTATCCTGCTCCACAGGAACACGTTGAAAAAATGGAGCGCCAGATCGAGGAATGTATTGATGCTGGCCTCGTGGAGCAATATAAGAAGGGGGACTACCCCCATCACTGCAGCCCCTGTTTCCTGATTGCTAAACCAGGGTCGACTGCCCTACGACTGGTTGTTGACTATGGTGAGGTCAACAAGAAAACCCAGAACCACTCAGGGAGCATTTCTAACATGGAAAATACCCTAGAGCATATTGCCAAATGCAGGTACAAGACCAAAATGGACAAACGCAGTGGTTTCTGGCAGGTAGACCTATCCGTCGCAGCTCAGGAGCTGCTGGCTTTTATAACCCCTAAGGGTCGTGTGTTTAAATGGAAGGTCATGCCTTTCGGGGTGGCTAATGCCCCAGCGCTCTTCCAAGCGCTAATGAACAAAGTTTTGTACATACTGAGGCGCCTCTAGTGCAGGAGTTGATTTCTCGGGGTGCAGAAATGGAGGCCCACATCGACGACGTGAGTTTGGGTACTAATACCCAAGAGGACCATGTCCTTCTTCTCCGTGAATTTTTCATTGTTTGTCAAGAAAACCATCTCCGAATCAAACTCGAAAAATGTGAGTTTATGAAAGAGGAGATGGAGTATTTGGGTTTTGACGTGGGGTATGGCTGGTGGAAACCAGACGCGTCTAAGATGCAGCCCCTACAGGACATGCAGATTCGCGATGACCCTAAGAAGGGTCTACACGACGTGAGGAGTTTTGTGGGCGCCTGTAACTTCTATAGGCGTCACATCCAAAATTTCACCTACTTCTCTGGCCCCTTCACTGACCTAATCAAGAAAACTACTCCCTGGAGGTGGACCGCCAGAGATGAGGAGTGTTTCCAAGAGTTGCAGAAGAAAATTGCCTCCTCCAGCTGCCTGGGAGTACCCCGCCCTAAGGGCGAGATAGTCCTGATCACTGCTGCCAGTGATGTAGGGGGGGGTGGAACGATCTACCAAATGGCAGGAGCTTAACTCAACCGAACTAACGCACTGCCATCATCGTACTAGTGGACTGAACCGTGATGGCTCCTTGAAACATGACTATCCTACCAGTGAGTGGCGGCTGGTGCCACTGGGACACTGGAATTGGAAATGGAACCAAGCGCGTTCCAATTACAGCACCTATGACCAGGAACTCCTGGCCGGTATGTTGGTGCTTTTGTCACAATCCCAACTCCTGCGATCTAACCCTATTGTCTGGCTCTGTGACCAGGAACCTGTGAAGTCTTTTCAGAAGGGCCCACCACCAGAGAAAGCAAAACTAAAGCGGTGGTGGACTTACCTGAGCCACTTCAGGCTGACAGTTCATCATATCCCCGGTATAAAAAATGAACTGTCTGACTATATATCGCGCAATAACTTCGATGCGCTTATAGGTGAGAGCTCTGAGGCGCTCGCCAAAGAGGCTTTCCAGCGTATGGATGTCCGGCTTGACCTGTCCATGCGCAATGCTGGAATCCTGGAGGGTTGGAGCCTAACCGACTATCAGTCAGAGTATAAAGAAATTTTTCAGACCCTCAGCACTGGTCTTGAACCCCGTTTCATAGACGGGCACCAGTGGTAGAAAAACAACCGGTACCTCTTCTACGAGGACCGTAATGTTGTACCTGAGGCCCGACTTGATGGGTGCCTACAGTGGTCCCATCTCAGCTCTGGTCACAATGGCGCTAATCGCTCAGTGGACTTCTTCCGTGGTTGTTTCTACTCTAGTCTAACCCTGACTGAACTGAGGTCTCGTATGCAGACCATTGTGGATGCTTGTGGCTGTCATGCCAGCAAGCAGAGCGACAGTAGGGATAGGGGACTGATTTCCAGCTTACCCATACCCTATTGTGCTAACTCTCTTCTCTATGTGGATTTCATCCATGGTCTACCTCGTTTCGGCGGCTATGATAGTTGCCTAGTGGTCACCCGTGGCCTATCCCGCTTCACCCGTGTGTTCCCTTGCAATGAGAAAATCACGGGTGAGCAGACTGTGAAAATGTTGGTCGAACCATGGTTCCAACCCTATGGGGCACCTAAACAGGTGCACTCTGATGAAGATGTGCGCATCCGCAGTGACACTGGGTGGTACAAACGAGTGCTAAATGCCCTCAACGTGGAGGTAACCACAGGTGTGCCCTATACCCACACATCCAACCCTCTTTGTGAGAGATAGAACCGTGTGGTGGAACAAAACCTAAGAATCCTGATGAAACAGGAGCGTACCAAAGACTGGGTACGCCTAGTGCCCTGGGCAGTGCTGACCATGAACTCACAGCGGACCTCTTCGACGGGTTTCACCCCCCACGAACTGTTCCATGGAGGACCCCCTGCTTGGTTTTTCAAAACCCCCTTTCCTGAGGACTTCAAGAGCCCTGTGGGAGATTGGCTGGAACACAAGCAGTCTATGGCTAACCAGGCTGGGACTAACCTGACACACATTCGTGACCGTGAACTGAGCCGGCAGAACCGCCTACGGCGACCTGCCAGCTTCAAAGTTGGTGACCTTGTTTTGGTTCACCATTCACGCCTACCCTCCTGGCCGCGTAACTGTTTACAGGACCCTTACTTTGGACCCTATTGTATCATCAGGATAGATGGATCCAGGATCCATGTCAGATGCAGTCCACGTCCAGGTGGTGAACTGCTGTGTGCACCTAAACAGTTAAGGCACTATCACTCCCCTGACGATTTGTCCTGGGATGAGTGGCGCCTCAGCGACAGTGAGGTCGAGCGTATTGACCTAAAGAACACTGCCAGCCCAGAGGAGGCAGACGAACTCGAAGAGATGACTGCCGACGAGATGGCAGTCGATGGCTACTACGTGGTTGCAGGTATTGCTCGCCACGAGTATAAACAGGGCTGGAAATTCCTAACCCCGTGGGATGGCTATGGATTATCTTAGGCGACCTGGGAACCTATGTCAGCCTTCATACATCCAGATGGGAGTATCAACCCCATCCTCCGCTCCTACCTCGTTGAGATCAACGAGGGGCAGCTACTAACCCGTGCTGAGACTCTGTCCCAGCGTAAAAAGACAAACTAATTTCCCTGTGTCAGTCTACTGACTGTGTTCTAACCTTACAGGTGGAGTGAGCACTCTTGTGCAGATGAGCCTGTGTATGTGTGTAAGAGCAGTTGTCACAGTTGCCACGCATTGCATCGCAGGAGAGGACCGTTAGGCCCCGTGACAACCACTCCCTGGCCGAAGGCCATTGGTTTTTCACAGACCACTGCTTACTGAGCACTGCACTGACCCTGTCTGTGCCCTGCAGTCCCATGCCTATGGTTTCCAGCGTGGACCAGGTGGCCGCTTATCAGGTTTGCAGCCACCCACCGAGTGTATGCCTTGTTGACCATGTGTTGCATGGGGAGCGCCCTGATGTAATGACCTTGGGGAGCCAACGAAGAACGGTGGCTTACTACTCCAGGGGGGAATGACAAGCAAGGTGTTATGAGGCAAGGTGCGTCTACCCTCCTTGGGGACAAGCGAGCCCACAGTTAGGACCCTTGACTGGTCCAGACCAATGGGGTTCTACCCTTCCTTACAGGGTTTACCATACCCCTAAGTGTGCTACGTATGTCTGTGTGTGTCTCATTTCTCTCCCCGGCGTGGCTCCCAGAGACCGGGCCTCGCTGACGTCGGACCGAAGGTCCTAATCAGGTACTATTACCACTCCTATGGCGCCCAATTTCTGTGCTGGCGCCTATCCTTTGGAGAAGACAGCAAAGGCCCTACCTACTAGAGGGGAGGGGTGGCCAAGTGTGCTAAGGGCATACAAAACGCCCATTTTTGCTAAAGGCCAAATGCTAACACACTCCCCTGCCCACGTGGAAAAGCACGCGGGACAGGAGACTCCACTACACTACACTCACTAACGCCAGCACCGGCCTTCGAAGGCAGGGTGAGCGCTCATCACTTGCACTCAACTCCTGCCAGGCCTGCTGACCCTAATACCTACACAGGCTACTTGGAATTGCTGTTGAAGATGTCACGGGTCCTACTGACCCTCCTGTGAGAAAGCAGGAGAACACAGCGCTACTAAGCGACTGTGGCCTAACAGGGACGCCACTACGCATTTCCCTGTCAGGGCTTCGAGGGAAGGAGTGCTCAGTGTGCGTGCACAGTGTGGATGGCGGTGAAGTCGGACTGCACTCACCACTCTTGGCTGAGTGCAGCTATATGTTTGTGTGATCTGCGAAGGATATTTTAGCGCTGCTCAAGGAGACTGCACCAATCGCCCTTACCTTCCCACCTGTAAAGCAAAGGCAGATGGCCTGGGTTTGCGGCTGAGGAACCAAGACTACCTCCACGTATTATACGCTTCTCAGGTAGCCCTATAATACGCTGTCCTCAAACCCAGGTGCAAGCAAGCAAGCTTAAGGAACTCCACCCGTTCTCTTATAGAACGTGGGTTGGAGTCCCTGGGTAGCCTAAACAAGAATTGTACCGTGCGCATTTCGCGTGGCCTACCCTTCAATGCGACATATGCATGCACAGGTATGCATTGGGTTTCCAACACTTCATACTGTCTCCTAATTTAACCCATCACAACCAATCACAGCGTGAATCAACCAGGAGGTGAGATCCTCCTGGGCTTACCTACCTTACTCACCACGCATCATGTGAATCCCGAGGAAGACACGAGCGCAAAACAATCCTACACGCTTAAACCTACCTACGGCCAACTATAAACCACCCTAAGCGATTAATGCACTGTGTGTCATGCATGCTTTTGTTGTCTTGTTTCCTGCAGAAAGAGGAGAGGGAGTGGCGCACTGCACAGCGAAAAAAAAGCCTAAGCGTTTTAAGAAACCGTATTTTAGCGCTACGGCAACACGAACACCAGCAAGCACTCCCTTTTCTTACCTGTGAAGAGAGAACAAGGGTGAATTAGGGCACAGGGAAAGCGACACAGCGTGTGAATGCCTCAGATAGGCACATGCATCGCGAGCACAGCGCATATACTAACCCTACGTGTGCGCTGCGCGCTCCATTCGCATCGCATACCTTTCATTTTGTTTTGACCTGTGCAGAGCAAAAGAGAGGAGCACGCGAACCCCCAACAAACACAGCGGTGACTACCCTAACGTTTTAACGAAGCAACCAACACAAACGCAATGCATGCGTGTGAAATGACACTGGCATACCTGAGAGGTGGGTTGTCCACCTGCTCTGTGGTGTGGGTTCATTTTCGATCCTTTTCCCTAAAGTTTATAAAAATTTTGATGCAACTGTGCAAAAATTTCGTTTAGAACTTTAAAAACTACGGCTCATACCTTCCTTTTCTAGAGCCGTTTACGGTTGCGCAATACCTTTTCAGGAGTCCGCTTCTGTTGCGCTTGTCTGCGACTTTAGGTTTTGATGTAAAAATGACGATTTCTTACGTTGTTTCGTCAATTTTTAGCGAATTGACTCCTTAAATCGCTACACCTTTTGCTAAACCACAGGATTCACTCCCTGTTGGTTTCATTTTCTATTTTTTTCAGCTCCTGGAGATTTTTGTCCTCCATTGGGAGTATTGCTCCGCCCTGGCCCTTGGTCAGGATGTTTACTAAAACGCTGTTTATGCAGCGATAGCCGTATGCATTAGAGCGTTCGGCTGTACCCTAGTGGGCAAGCATGTGTGCTCTAAGGAGGGAGTCCTGGGGTCAAACCCCACTATCCCCAAATTTTTACCAAAGGTTTTTGTCGCACGCTGGCGACTTTTGAGGAACGCCTCATTGAAGGGACATCATTCGGGGTACATTACACTGTTTTTCAAGGGTACCTACAGTGTGATAGGCTTCTCCGAACTGATGAGAAAGTTTTTAGTAGGTTTAATGCATTTTCTGAGTTAATTTTGGGAGTAGATGAGCATTTTTCCTTGGTCGTACTAGCTTGATCAACTAGTACTCCAGGGGAGAGTAAGAAAACTCCACTGCCATGTCTTTCTTGGAGGGCTTGATCCAGGCCAAGCCCCCCTTAAAACCCTTCTGTTGATGCTAAGACTAATCTAAGTATTTTTATCTCTCTTTTGAAGCTTTAAGTACACGTTCTCAAAATAACTAGGGTTATAACCCTAGCCCCCCATGAAGTTCACCCCTACCACTCTACTGAGCGGAGTCATCTTCCTTCATGGAGGTTATACCAAACTAAAATAGGCATTTCATGCCTTAGGCCTGGGAGGTTAAGCCTAGTGGCCTCCCACCAAAAGACCCCTATACTCAATTGTTTCTACCACTTATTGTGGTTCTAGCTTTTAACTGCTTCTGAATTCAGTTGCTTGGCCAAATCATAATCTGTGTCTGGCCTAACTCCTATGCCCCACATTCCTAACCAGCACCATTTCACCCAAAGGACTGCACATGAAGTGCTTGATGCTAACTTGGAGGCTAGAGTCAGGCCCGCTTTCACAAAACATCTTTTGTTTTATCCTTTTGTGATTGAATCTTTGTATTTATACCTGCTTTGTCTATCTGCAGCCCTTCTGTGTTACACTGGATTTCAAACTATTCATTGATTCGATCCATATCCTGTTCTTGCTCTACTTGCTGCTTTGGTTTTGGGATTTCAACATCAAAAACCTGCAGGACTTCATCAAAATTTATAGGGCACTAATTCAGGACATCCTTCTATAAGTGTGCATGGATGTGGTGTGCGGAAGATGATTCCCTGTTGGCGATGTTGTGTGCGCATGTGAATGACCTGTATTGTTCTGCCGATCCGTCGATTGAAGATTTGTTGTTGGTCAAGCTGCTGGCGTTGTTTCCTGTTGGGAAAGAAAGGAGGAGAGATTTTACTTATTGTGGACTTCAAGTATCAACAGAACTCGATAAGAACGGTCAGGTGACGTCCATCTTGGAGGATCAACGGACATACATTGAAAAGATTGTACCAATGGAGATTTCTCACTCTACTGGATCAGACTCCTCTATACTCTAGGCCGCGCGCACGGAAAGAAGCATGGTATGAGGGACACCCGCACGTAACCGGAAGGAGGGAACGACACGCCGCCGGAGAGCGCACCACCGCCACCACAAACAGACATACCACAAACCCAAGGGCACACGAAGAGCAAGAGGTATGCCCGCACACGCAAGGGTCCGACCAACGCCACAAGCGCCAAAAGGTATGGTTAAAAAAGCAAAAAGTACACGCCAAGGGCCGCCGCTAATGGAGACGCAAGCGAACCGCGGCGCCAACGCGCCCACCGGCCAAGCAACCGCCACGAGAACCACCCCCTTCTTCTCCTATCTCAATCTATAGGCTGCCAGCGCCGAGGAAAATGTGGACACCACCAAAGAACACACAAAGAGCAAAAGGCCGCCAACACCGCGGAACGGAACATGAGTGGTATGAGGGAATACCTAATGGGCAGCCCAAGCGGAAAGAAGTGATGGTATGAAACCGGGAAACCAGGAAACCAGGAGAAGGGAGCCACACGCCAGCGGAGAGCACACACCACCGCCACCAAACCACAAACCACAAGCCAGAGGGCACAAAAAGGGCAACTGGTACGCCCACACGCGCAAGCAAACACAAGCAAGGTATGGAGAGGCCCAAGCCCGCCGCCGCAAACGACACAAGGATGGAAGGGCCAAGGGCGGACTAAAAGAACGAAGCGCACAACGCCGCCACATCAGCGCACCCGCTGACCGAACAAATGACATGAAAACTACCCTCCTCCCTTGCTCTATAGGCCATCAACACGAAAAGCCAACGAACAAATGAAGAACAAGAGGCCACCAACGCCGCGGAACGGAACATGAGTGGTATGAGGGAATACCCAGGGGCAGCCCAAACGGAAAGAAGAGAGGATGCTATGAATGGTATGGATGCCCACACGCGCAAGCATACACAAGCACTGTATGGCGAAGGAGCAAGAACCTGCCGCCGCAAACGCCACGTGAAAGGGAGAACCAAGGATGGACAATGAGAGCAAAGTACACAACGCCGCACCCGCCGACCAAGAAGGCGCCAAGAAAGCCACCCTCCTCCCTCTCTCTATAGGCCATCAACACGGGGGACGGCGTGGGAACACAACAAACAGGTCTGTCCCCGCAAGCGCAACACAGCCACCACCGCCACGGACAAGCACACCATGGTATGGCACGAAGGGTGAAGAGCGTACGCACACACGTAGACACAAGTGCAAAGACAGGTATGTTATACGCCTAGCAACGGAGAACGCAACCGCAACGAACAGTATGTTACATGGTGACCGTGCCGAGCCGCTGAAGGCCCAAATACCCCCATCCTTCCTTTGTCTCACAGGGCCCAACAAGAGAGAAAGACGAGCAGGCAAGGAAAAAGACCGAGACATACACCAGAGCGGAGGCAGGGAAAAAGTGCATGCCAGGGAGGAGGGCGAGCCAACGGAGAGCAGAGGAAAGGGAAAAGAGCAACGAAGCCACAGAAGAAGCAGGGGGAAGCCAGCAGCCGAGCGAGGGACGCGCGCAGAGAAGGGGGCACCGCAAGCACACGGCGAGCACAACACCGCAACGAAGCACCGGAGAGGGGGGCACCAGAGGGACAGGCGAAAGGCAACACCACGCCACGCGGCACGCACCGCACAGGCACCACACACACCGCACACACCCACACCCGCGCCCACGGCACGTGACCAGCGGGCCCCGGCAGCCCGCTGGCAGGGCGGGCAGCACGGAAGTGGGGGCGCCTGAATCCAGACGCCCCCCGCCACCCCCGTGGTGCGCAGCCCCCCACAGGGCAGGTGAGCCACGGGGCCAATGCAGGGCCCCCACGACCGCACACCTCCGTCTGCAGCACGTGGGTGGTGGACCCCCGACAGCCCGCCCGGAAGGCGGGCAGCCGGGGGAGGGGGGGCGCCTGACCTCAGACGCCCCTCACAACAGTGAAAGGCACCCCCCCCGGGGACGCCCTTCCGCCACCCCCACAGCGCGCAACGCCAGCCCGCAAGGGCGCACGCTGTGGGGCCGGTGCTGGGTCTCCACGCCCGCACCAACCGCACCCGAGACACGGGGGTCATGGAACCCCGGCTGCCCGCCCCAGAGTACAGGCGGCCGGGGGAGGGACAGCGCCTGACACCAGACGCCCCCTCACAACGGTGACAGGCCAACCCCCCCGGGGACGGCCCCCCACCACCCCGCAGCACGCAGCCCCCACAGGGCATGCAAGCCAAGGGGACAGTGCTGGGCCCACACAGCCGCACACCCGCGCCCACAGCACGTGGGTAGCGGACCCCGACAGCCCGCCCGGAGGGCGGGCAGCCGGGGGAGGGGGAGCGCCTGACCTCAGACGCCCCTCACAACAGTGAAAGGCATCCCCCCCGGGGAAGCCCTTCCACCACCCCCACAGCGAGCAACGCTGGCCCGCAAGAGCGCACGCTGTGGGGCGGGTGCCGGGTTCCCAGGCCCGCACCAACCGCACCCGGGACATACGGGTCGCGGAACCTCGGCTGCCCGCCCCAGAGGACGGGCGGCCGGGGGAGGGACAGCGCCTGACACCACACGCCCCTCACAACGGTGGCAGGCCACCCCCCCGGGAAGGGCCCCCCAACACCCCCGCGTCACCCAGCCCCCGCGGGGCATGCACGCCAAGGAAACAGTGCTGGGCCCCCACACCCGCACACCCACGCCCACAGCACGTGGGTAGTGGACCCCGACAGCCCACCCGGAGGGCAGGCAGCTCGGAGAGGGGGAGCGCCTGACCTCAGACGCCCCTCACGACGGTGAAAGGCACACCCCCCGGGGACACCCCTCCGCCACCCCCACAGCGCGCAACGCCGGCCCGCAAGGGCGCACGCTGTGGGGTAGGTGCTGGGTCCCCACGCCCGCACCAACCGCACCCGGGAGGGTTGCCGAACCCCAGATGCCCGCCCCAGAGGACGGGCGGCCAGGGGAGGGACAGCGCCTGACACCAGACGCCCCTCACACCAGTGGCAGGCCAACCCCCCCGGGGACGGACCCGCACCACCCCCGCGGCACGCAGCCCCCACAGGGCGTGCGACAAGGGGACAGTGCTTGGTTCCCACACCCGCACACCCGCGCGCACAGCACGTGGCGAGCGGAACCTGACAGCCCGCCCGGAGGGCCGGCAGTCGGAAGAGGGGGAGCGACTGACCTCAGACGCCCCTCACAACGGCAAAAGGCACCCCCCCCGGGGACACCCTTCCGCTACCCCCGCAGCGCACAACGCCGGCCCGCAAGGGCGCACGCTGTGGGGCCGGTGCTGGGCCCCCACGCCCGCGCCAACCGCACCCGGGACACACGGGTCGCGGAACCCCGGCTACCCGCCCCAGGGGACGGGCGGCCGGGGGAGGGACAGCGCCTGACACCAGACGCCCCCTCACGACGCCGGCGGGCCACCCCCCCCGGGGACAGCCCCACCACCCCGCGGCACGCAGCCCCCACAGGGCATGCGAACCAAGGGGACAATGCTGGGCCCCCACGCCCGCACACCTGCGCCCACAACACGTGGGTGGCGGAGGGGGAGCGCCCGATCCCAGACGCCCCTCGCAACGGCGAAAGGCGCCCCCAACGGGGGCACCCTTCCGCAAGTGCCCGCAAGGGCGCACGCCGTGAGGCAGAGGCAGGGTCCCCAAGCCCACACCAACCGCACCCGGGACACACAGGTCGCAAAACCCCGGCCGGCCGGAGGGCGGGCAGTCGGGGGAGGGGAAGCGCCTGACATCAGACGCCCCTCACAACGGTGAAAGCCCCCCCCCCCCCCGGGGACGCCCTTCCGCCACCCCCACAGCGAGCAACGCCAGCCCGCAAGGGCGCACGCTGTGGGGTCCGTGCTGGGTCCCCACGCCCGCACCAACCGCACCTGGGAGATACGGGTCGCGGAACCCCGGCTGCCCGCCCCAGAGGAGGGGCGGACGGGGGAGGGACAGCGCCTGACACCAGACGCCCCTCACAACGGTGGCAGGCCACCTCCCCCGGGAACGGCCCCCCACCACCCCTGCGGCAGGCAGCCCCCACAGGGCATGCAAGCCAAGGGGACAGTGCTGGGCCCCCAGACCCGCACCCACAGCAAGTCAGTGGCGGACCCCGACAGCCCGCCCGGAGGGCGGGCAGTCGGGGGAGGGGCAGCGCCTGAACTCAGACCCTCCTCACGATGGTGGAAGGCACCCCCCCCGGGGACGCCCTTCCGCCACCCCCACAGCGCGCAGCGCCGGTCCACAAGGGCGCACGCTGTGGAGCCGGTGCTGGGTCCCCACGCCCGCACCAACCGCACCCGGGACACACGGGTCGCGGATCCCCGGATGCCCGGCCCAGAGGACGGGCGGCCGGGGGAGGGACAGCGCCTGACACCAGACGCCCCTCACAAAGGTGATAGGCCTGCCCCCCTGGGAATGGCCCCTACCACCCCCGCGGCACGCAGCCCCCGCAGGGCATGCAAGCCAAGGGAACAGTGCTGGGCCCCCACACCCGCACACCCACGCCCATAGCACATGGGTAGTGGATCCCGACAGCCCGCCTGGAGGGCGGGCAGCCGGAAGAGAGCAGCGCCTGACCCCAGACGCCCCTCACAACGGCGAAAGGCACCCCCCCCCCGGGGACGGCCTTCCGCCACCCCCACAGCGCGCAACGCTTGCCCACAAGGGCACACGCTGTGGGGCCGGTGCTGGGTCTCCACGCCCGAACCAACCGGACCCGGGACACACGGGTCGCGGAACCCCGGCTGCCCGCCCCAGAGGACGGGCGGCCAGGGGAGGGAAAGCGCCTGACACCAGACGCCCCTGACAACGGTGACAGGCCTGCCCCTGTGGGACGGCCCGCACCACCCCCGCGGCACGCAGCCCCCACAGGGCATGCAAGCCAAGGGGACAGTGCTGGGCCCCGACACCAGCACACCCACGCCCACAGCACATGGGTAGTGGACCCCGACAGCCCGCCCGGAGGGCGGGCAGCCGGGGGAGGGGGAGCGCCTGACCCCAGACGCCCCTCACAACGGCGAAAGGCACCCCCCCCCGGGGACGCCCTTCCGCCATGCCCACAGCGCGCAACGCTGGCCCGCGAGGGCGCGGGCAGTGGGGCCGGTGCTGAGCTCCCACGCCCGCACCAACCGCAGCCGGGACACACGGGTCGCAGAACCCCGACTGCCCGCCCCAGAGGACGCGCGGCCGGGGGAGGGACAGCGCCTGACACCAGTCGCCCCTCACAACGTTGGCGGGCCAACCCCCCCGGGGACGGCCCCCCACCACCCCCGCGGCAGGCAGCCCTCAGAGGGCATGCAAGCCAAGAGGACAGTGCTGGGCCCCCACACCAGCACACCCGCGCCCAGAGCAGGTGACGAGCGGACCATGACAGCCTGCCTGGAGGGCGGGCAGTCGGCAGAGGGGGGGGGCCTGACCTCAGACGCCCCTCAGGACGGCAAAAGGCCCCCCCAAACCCCCGGGGACGCCCTTCCGCCACCCGCACAGCGCGCAACGCCGGCCCGCAAGGGCGCATGCTGTGGGGCCAATGCTGGGTCCCCACGCCCGCAACAACCGCACCCGGGACACACGGGTCGCGGAACCCCGGCTGGCCGCCCAAGAGGACGGGCGGCCGGGGGAGGGACAGCGCCTGACACCAGACGCCCCCTCACAACAGTAACAGGCCACCCCCCCCGGGGACGGCCCCCCAACACCCCCGCGGCACGCAGCCCCCGCAGGGCATGCAAGCCAAGGGGACAGTGCTTGGCCCCCACATCCGCACACCCACGCCCACAGCAAGTGGGTAGTGGACCCGGAAAGCCCACCCGGAGGGCGGGCAGCCGGGGGCGGGGAAGCGCCTGACCTCAGACGCCCCTCACGACGGCGAAAGGCACCCCCCCCGGGGACGCCCCTCCGCCACCCCCACAGCGCGCAACGCCGGCCCGCAAGGGCGCACGCTGTGGGGTACGTGCTGGGTCCCCACGCCCGCACCAACCGCACCCGGGACACACGGGTCGCGGATCCCCGGATGCCTACCCCAGAGGACGGGCGGCAGGGGGAGGGACAGCGCCTGACACCAGACGCCCCTCACAACGGTGGCAGGCCACCTCCCCGGGGACGGCCCCCCACCGTCCCCGCGGCCCGCAGCCCCCACAGGGCATGCAAGCCAAGGTTACAGTGCTGGGCCCCCACACCCGCAAACCCACGCCCACAGCACGTGGCAAGCGGACCCTGACAGCCCGCCTGGAGGGCGGGCAATCGGAGGAGGGGGAGCGACTGACCTCAGACGCCCCTCACAACGGCAAAAAGGCACCCCCCCCGGGGACACCCTTCCGCCACCCCCGCAGCGCACAACGCCGGCCAGCAGGGGTGCACGCTGTGGGGCCGGTGCTGGGCCCCCACGCCCGCGCCAACCGCACCCGGGACACACCCGGCTACCCGCCCCAGGGGACGGGCAGCCGGGGGAGGGACAGCGCCTGACGCCAGACGCCCCCTCACAACGGTGGCAGGTTACCCCCCCCGGAGACAGCCCCCACCACCCCCGCGGCACGCAGCCCCGACAGGGAATGCGAACCAAGGGGACAATGCTGGGCCCCCACGCCCGCACATCCGCGCCCACAGCACGTGGGTGGCGGAGGGGGAGCGCCTGACCTCAGACGCCCCTCGCAACGGCGAAAGGCGCCCCCCACGGGGGCACCCTTCTGCAAGTGCCCGCAAGGGCGCACGCCTTGAGGCAGAGGCAGGGTCCCCACGCCAACACCAACCGCACCCGGGACAAACGGGTCACAGAACTCCGGCCGGCCGCCCCAGGAGACGGGCGGCCGGGAGAGGGACAGCGCCTGACACCAGACACCCCTCACAACGATGGCGGGCCACCCCCCCGGGGAGGGCCCCCCACCATGTTCACGGCACGCAGCCCCCACAGGACATGCAAGCCAAGGGGGCAGTCCTGGGCCCCCACACCCGCACACCCGCGCTCACAGCACGTGGATATTGGACCCCAACAGCCCGCCAGGAGGGCGGGCAGTCGGGGGAGGGGGAGCGCCTGACATCAGACGCCCCTCACAAAGGAGGAAGGCACCCCCCCGGGGGACGCCCTTCCGCCACTGCCACAGCGCACAACGCCGGCACACAAGGGCGCACGCTGTGGGGCTGGTGCTGGGTTCCCACGCCCGCACCAACCGCACCCGAAACACACGGGTCACGGAACCCCGGCTGCCCGCCCCGGAGAACGAGCAGCCGGGGGAGGAACAGCGCCTGACACCAGGCGCCCCTCACAACCGTAGGCCACCCCCCCCCGGGGACGGCCCACCACCAGCCCCGCGGCACGCAGCCCCCACAGGGCAAGCAAGCCAAGGGGGCAGCGCTGTGCCCCCATAACCGCACACCCGCGCCCGTAGCACGTGGACAGCAGGCCCCGGCAGCCCCCAGGAGGAGGGCAGCTGGAGGAGGGAGAGCGCCTGACCTCGGACGCCCCTCGCAACGGGGTCACCCATGCTACACGGACGGCGGGGGGAGCATCTAATGCCCACACGCACACATGAACGCCGGCCTGCGGAGCCAGCGTACGAGCTCCCCGACCCACGCCTCGCCGCGCCCACAGCACGTACACCAGCCACTGGAAATCCGCGCCCCACCCCCTGCTCTTAGGCAAAGCGACAAGAGAATGGCGGAACCCGCGGCCCCATACAAAACAAGCCCCCGATCTCCGACGCTGGACGCAGCACACGAGGTCATCAGGGCGCTGGGACTCAGAGGCGGCAAAGGAGACCCCCCACAGGAGGACGCGGGCGCGGACTCCGACCTGGAGATAAATCCGGAGCGCTCCGCGGGCAGCGCGCCCGCGGAACCTGCGCCGCCGGCGGGCGGCGTGCCCACCCTCTGCCCCGCGTGGAAACGGGGCCACTGCACCGGAGAAGGCTGGTGCCCCAAGCAACACCCCCAACCCAGCCCCGATGACGGAGCGCTGCCCGCAGTGGGACACGCGCCGCACGCGCCGCCCTGCGCTACGGGGTGGCGCAGGGCTGGATTCTGGATGAGACCGCGCGCGGCAGCGTGAACGTCCAGGAGGACGTCGACCGAGTCGCCCATACGGGCCAAGCAGAAGTGGCCTTGCACACCCGGGGCCGCCACGGCGGACCAACGGAGGGGTTGATCGTGGAGCCCTCGGGAATGGTGCTGGTCCTGGCGGCAGACATGGTCCGAGGGGTGCTCCACGCATCCCGTGTGCCTCGCGCGCGCCCACAGTGGACCATCCAGGTGTACAGCCCCCAACGGGCGTGGCCCTTCTCCACATGGGCGGTGCTCGCCCTGATGTGGCACCTGGCACCGGAGGACGCCCCCACAGACACCGCGGAGAAAATTGCCCGGGACCTCCACGCCTGGCCCACCGACCAGGATTTCCCCTGGCCCAGCCCCCGGGGTGGCCTCCCAGTGGCACCCGCAGGAGAGGGGTTCAGCCATGCGGCAACCCTCCAGTGGCACCCCGACAAGAGGGCACGCCACTTCCTGCAGACGGGCACGGTCCTGGCCGCCCCGCCAAACTCCGGGTGGCGATGGGACGCTGGGGGGGGCGCAACCGCTACCGGACCCCTGGGTCCTCCCGCTGTGGTATTTGCCCACGGGCACCCTGGCCCATGCCGCCCAAGCCGTCGAGGGGGCCTTCCCGCAGCCGCTCCTCCCCGGCGTGGCCCTGCTCCGCAGCCTGCAGGCGGGAGCGGCCTGGATACGGTGGAGGGAGGAGGGCGGGCGCCAGAGCCCGTATTTCCCCCTGGTCCGGGGCCAGGCGCTACTCCACACCAAGGGCATGGGGAGCGTGAGATGGGGGGCCATTGTGTCCCACACGGCGTGCAGGTGGATCACTGCGGCCGCCCCGCAACCCATGCGATCGCCACCGGCGTGCCACCGCCTCCTACGGGCGGTCCCTTCTTTGGCCCCCCACCAAGCCCTCACGAAAGGGATATGGAGAGCCATGCTGAGCCACCGCAGGGAGTGGATGACGAACCCGGGTGCACGTTGCCCGCCGAGGCCGGTGCTCGAACAGCTCACGGCCCCCAAAACCCGGGGTCCGCCACGCCCTGCACAGGGCGCCGGCCCTTACGGAACAGCTCACCGACGAGGTGCAGGACCTAGCGCTGGAGCTTCTGCGGGTGCTCTACCCGCAGACCCACATCCCGCCTGCCGGTACATCCAACCGCCTGGGCCGCCTGGGATTGCAGCGCCGTGTCGAGGGCGCGCACCCGGGAGGCTTGGTGAAACAGTGGCTAACACTCCGCAACCCGTCCACCGCACAAGGCCACTCGCACCTGCACTAACTCCTCTTCCTACCCCGGCCGGCCCCGGAGCACCCCCAACAGAACCCATACCACACGCACCCGGAGCGCCTGGGCGCGCAGAGCTTCCCGCAGCCCGCCCCGCCCGCCCTTCCCGCCAGGGCAAGGCCCGGAGGCGCTGCAACAGGACCCCCCGCTTCACATGAGCACCACGGTACAGCAAAGGGGCGGCAACGGCGCGGGCGGGGCCGAACCAGACTGCACAAACTGCGGAGCACTGGCCTGGACGGCGGCCTGCAGGCACCTCGCCCGAGATACCACGGGGCTCAGGCAGTACAGGCCAGCGGACCGCACGGCGCTGGCGTCCACGGTCGCGGCCGTCACCATGGGACCCGTGGTGGCGTGGTCAGCGCAACTGCTGCCCCACGTCCCCTGCGAAGACACGCAGCCCCGCCAGTCGGCCGCAACGCACACGCCGACGGCAACCCTCACGGCGGAGCAGCTATACGTTGCCGTGGCGGCGCTGCTGGCAGACGGCGGGGAGAGTTTCGTCCACCACCACGGCCTGGCGCAGATCGCAGGAAGCATACAAGGGCCGCAGCGCGACGCGCCCCACCCGTGGCATGCCACACTCCATGGGCGCACCCGCGTCAGGGAAGCGGGCGGCGGCTCACCCCCTCCCGGGCCTCAGCAGGGGGAGGCACTAGTGCTGCAGACGGCAGGCTACCAGGCCATCCTGCACGGCCACGCCGGAGGGTACCAGTCGCACATCCTGGCCGGGGGCCGCTGGACCGTCTGGCACGGCACCGCCAGGCAAGGGGCATTCCCGCCGCAGCCCCATGTTGACTGGCAGCAGGGGCCCACCAAGGCCCACTATATGACGGCTGACCCCTGGCCGCTAGAGGTCCTGCTACACACCGTCAGGGCCCCCAACAAGAGGCAGGAACCGGGGTGGGAGAACCCCCCCGCACTGGTCTGGAGCCCCGACCAGGAGGAGCATCTACGGGCCTCATGGCAGGCAGACGCCATCAGGGCCACGGACGTCCCAGACCTCCACGCGGGGCCAATCACGCACGCCCGCCCGGCGGCTACCCTAGCGGTGGCTCAACGGGGACAGCAGAACCCGCAGTGGGTGGTCTGCATGTTCAGCCCGGCGGACGCGCACATCGTCGTCTGCGACCCCGTCCGCCTGCCGGGGCCCGAAGCCTTAGTCCGCGTGGCAGACTGTACTCGCATGATCGTCAAGGCGCTGCGGGAGGGCGAACACCACGCCCTCCTGCTCCAGGTCCGGCTGAAGGACAACGCCAAGGCAGCAAGGCCAGGAGTGTGGCCGGCAGCGGCGCAGCCCGCGGACCTAGAGCTCCAGCTGGCGGTCCCGACCACAGTGTACCACTGGCTACAAGGCTTCCACAACCTACGATGGAGGGGCAAGCCTGACCGCCAAATCAGCGCCGCGCACTGGCAAGCGTGGCTGCAGGCAGACGCGCAGCGCGATGCCGTCCGGAGTCTCGGACCCGCGCCCGCAACACGAGCCCTCGATGCGGCGGCCCCGGGCCACGCGTTAGCCCCACACACGGTTCCACTGGCCAACCTGCCCTTCGAACCAGCGCCGGAGGGCGCCATCCGAAAGTCAGTGCCGCTCCCCCCGGCGCGAGGGGCCACAGAACCAACGAAATGCCCCCTGTGTGCAGACAAGTACTACACAAGCGGGGCGATGCTGGAACACCTGGCGTGGCACGCGGTGCACGCTGCAGCCCCGGTGGAGGACAAGGAGGCGGCCTCCCACATCCTCCAAGGGAGGGCACGGAGGTCCAGGTGGCATGCCCCCTACGCCCGGCGCCCCCCGCCCCGGGCGGCCGGCCCCGCAGAAGACGAGGAGGAGGCACCCGGAGCGGCCCCGGGAGCCGGCGGTGCGTCCCAACAGGGATCCATCCCCGGGGGACTAGCCCCCCTGTGGGACCCGCTGGGAACGGGCTCCCCGCACCCCATGGCCCCGGCGCACCCGGGAGACCTGGCTGCCCCAGCGGACCCAGCGGCAATGCCGATGTGGGACAGCTGACTCGAGGAGGACACGGCGGACAACGCCCTATGGCTCCTCTCATGGAACCTGCGCAACGGCCTCGTCCCACCAGACCAGTCCCTCCGGGACCAGCTCCCGCGGCGAGGGGGGCCAGCGGCCTGTACCGACAAGGAGCACCTCATCACCGGCATGCTACCACCGGAGGGGGGCTTTGCCATCATGCTCCAGGAAACAGGGATCGCCACCCGGGCGCAGGAGATGCACGTGGCCGCGGCGCTCTCCGACAAGGAGTACACCCCTTCAGCAGCAGCGGGCTGGCGGAGACGGGAGCCACCTCCACCTAGAGAGGAGGAGACCTCCTCACCGCGGTCAGCAGCAAGTACGTGGCAGAGCAAGAGGTGCTCAGTTTCACGAAAATCGTCCCCGGGAAGGCCGCGGCCCTGGAGATCCGCACGGACGGGGGAGGCCTCACCCTCATCAACGTCCACGGACCACAGGCAGGCTGCTCCCCGTGGGCGGGAAGGGCGGCGTTCTGGGCCGACATACAAATGTATGCCACGGCGCGCAGCTTCGGTGGGAGACACCCGGTGGTAATCGCAGGCGACACCAACGTCTACATGGATGCCGGCTCTAACCCAGCCACGGAGCACTTCCGCGCCGGCTGGGGTGCCTGCGGTTTCCGGAGGGCCACGGCAGGCGGTGCGGAAGACATGACCCCCACGCTCGACCCATCCCGGCACAGAGTGGACACCTTCTTGGTCAACGAACCCCTCCTGCCCTGGTCCCTGCGGGAAAGTGTCTGCGCCCGCGGCATGGCACAACCCCAGGTAATCGGGTCTGACCACCTCCCTGTCCGCCTGGCCCTGCCAGGCCTCCTCAACGCGGCAGGGCACGCGACGATGCCCACCCCCTACAGCCAAAGGGAGGACCGCCTCCTCCCGTACAACGCCGAGGCCGCGCCCGTACAACACTGCCTGTGGGCAGCGGTTACCGCCGCGCAGGATGAGCCCTACCTGGCGCCCTGGCTGGGTGCCGCAGAGCAGCACGCCTACGGGTCCATGCCCGCAGCCGCAGTGGACAAGGTGTTCGAACACCTCCGCGCGGCGCATGACGCCCTGGCGCGTGTGGTGGGACGCCGGCAGCCGTCCCCGGCGGTGACGGACCCAGAGGGGGTGGACCCCCCTGAGAGCGGGAAACGGCTCCAGGCGGCGATCCTCGGCTACAACACCCTGGCCGCGTGCGCGCCGGCGGCATACCAGGCGGATGCGGCACGGTATGGCATCCGGTCCGAGGGGGCGCCCCGGCTCACGGAGGAGCTGCGGGGTGCGTCGCCCGGGTTCCGTTTGGCCACGCAGGGCCATCTACAGGAGGAGCTGGAGAGGCAAGCAGCCGCCAACTGCGCGCACTCCTGGCGGCTGACCGCAAGCGCGCCATCAAGGATTTCTGGCGCCGCCACGCCCCTGACATCGCCCAGCGGTGGAAAGCCGTGCGGGGGGCCATAGAGGTAGAGGCCCCGGGCCCGTCAGGCCTCTGGAACGTGCGGGTCCCCAACACCCAAACGTTCCTCACGGAGGCCCACGACGTGATGTTCGCGGTTCGCGCCTTCTGCTGGGAACTGTATGACAAACACCCGCTGGACCTCCCCGGCTTCCAGGCGGTCCTCAGCCGCCACTTCCCCCGGGTCCCTGACGGGGCCTGGGCCCAGGTCCATCACTACTCCATGCAGGACCTCCAGTCCGCCCTGGACAAGGCCGATGGCAAGGCCCCGGGTCCCAACCACGTGGTGGCCCGTTTCATCAAGGCCCTCCCGGCAACCGTCCAGTGGCTCCTGGTCCACTCCTACTTGGCCATCCTCCGCGGCGCCCCGCCGCCGATGCACTGGAGGAACGCGCACATCTGGCTCAGCCCCAAGGTACCCGGCTCCGCCTGACTGGACGACTACAGGCCCATAGCTCTAGGCCAGCTGGACATGAAGCTGCTCACGGGCCCCCTCACCCAGCGCATCAGGGAAGTGCTCACACGGCACAGAGGGGTCAGCAACTGGCAGCAAGGGGCCCTCCTTGGCTCCAACACCGCCCCCCCCCTGTTCATGGCACAGCGGCAGCTCCAACGGGGAAGGCCCAACTAAGTCTTGTCCTTTGACGCCCGCAAGGCCTTCGACACCGCCCCGCATGGCGCCCTCCACCTCATCCTGCGCCACCTCTCCGTGCCGCCGGAGGTCATCGACCTCCTGCTCTTCCTCCACACGTGCGCAAGGCTGCGCATCGTCACCGCGCACGGGCTGACACCACCCGTCAACATGCTGCGCGGTGTCCGGCAGGGCAACCCCGAGAGCCCCCTGCCGTACGCGCTCCTCCTGGAGCCCCTGCTCAGGGCCCAGGGGCACCGTCTGCGCCCGCCCAGAGAGGCCGAACGGGCCCTCATCCAGGCCTACATAGACGACCTGCTGGTAGTGGCCCACACGCAGCAACACTTCGTCGAGGGCGTGGAGGCGGTGGCCGCGTACCTGGGGATAATGGGCATGGAGCTCAACCCCCGCAAGTGTGCCATGGCCACCACAGAAGGGGTCCCGGGCCTGCAGTTGCGCCTCTGTCCCCACCTGGAAAACCCGTGGCACTGGGTACCGGCGGCAGACTCCGTCCCCTACCTGGGACTGCAGCTGCAGCCGGACGGGGAGTTCTCCCTGCAGCGCAAACACCGCCTGCGCCTGGCGGCGGTGCACCACTGGTGCCTCAACACCCTCGCGCCACCGAAAGTGGTACAGGACGTCATCCTGGCGATACTGGGGGGAGTGACGCAATACGTCGCCCCTTTCATCGCCGACGACTCAGACACCGCGCACCACCTGGACCACATCAGGGTCCAAGTTGCGAAGGACAGGGCGCGGTACGCCTTCGACGACTCGCGGGACAGCCTGCAGGATGACCGGACCCTGGGGCTCACACGAGTGCCCACGCGGTGCCAGCAGGCAGCGGTGGCCCTCGTGGGTACACTCGTCCACCACCGCTCCACCTCCGTGCGCGCCAAGGTCACCAAGATGCTCTGGGATATCGCCGGCCCGCACGGAATATGCCCCGAGGTGCACTACCCCGTCCCGGAGTTCGCAACCCTGGCGGGAGGCGACTGGGTCCGCCGCATACCCCGGGCCCTGGCCGCCCTGGGAGTGGGGCTCTACAACCTTATCGCGTGCCCCAGGGCGCCCCGGGTCCAACTACAGTCGCGACCGGGCAACGTCGTCACGCTGCGCACCGCCAAGCTAAGACACCGCGACACGTGCCGCCTGACGGTGCCGCACACGACGCCGTGGCATGGGCACCACGGGCCACACCACCACTTCCCCGACAACGACGACCCGTGGCCGACGGCGGTGCGGGAATGCCTCAGCCAGTGCGCCGATGAACACCTCCACTATTGCCGCCGCGAACAGGAGCCAGCCAACCACCCCGGATGGTGCAACGCTTTGGCCCACCTCTTCCACACCACCGGCACCCGGGACCCCCGCCTCAGACTCGTCCACCCCACGAGGGCTAAGCAGGACGCCCACACTGGCCCACGGGTGACCCCAGACGGCCTGCACCTTCACGTCGGGGGCTACCGCCGTCGGGGCAGCCTATCCCCCCCCACGCAGGGGGCGGCATACCACCCACCGGCGGCCCTCCTGTACATCCTCCGCGATGTACTCGCGGAAGGCGAGCACCAAGGGCCTAACGCGGATGTGGCTTGGCCCGAGCCCCTGTGCCCACAGCCCCACGCGCCGACGCCGGTGTGGTTGGTAACCACGGACGACTCATGCGCCCGAGCGACGGAGCAAGCGCAGCTCCAGACCGAGTAGGTGATAGTGCAGGTGGGGGCAGGCCAGCCCAGGCCCTGTGGACTCCCCCGCGGCACCGCCCTGCTGGTAGCTACTGAGGTGCCGCACGACCCACACATGGCAGTGCACGCGCTGCAGGACCAACCGGAGGACACGGGTCACCTGGTGGTGCACCAGCGCGGAGGCCCGCCGTGGCTCGGGGAGCATGTGACGGCACTCCAGTCCTCGGCAAGCACGGTCGCTGGAGCAGAGATCTAACTGCACGACCACCCGGCGGTCCGCCCCGGCGACACCGGGGCGCTGAGCGGGGACCAACTGACCCCCGGCCACCCCGACGTCCGGTGGCACTCCGCCGACCTCAACGCGGGGTGGCTCAGCCCCACCGGGTACTACTGGATCCCGGAGGCCTGGGGCCACACCTCCTCCCATGCGTCGGGGGGCGGACCCTGCAAGCACGCCACCAGCGTCGCTCTCGCCGCCGACCTCACCCACACGTGGGCGGTGGCCATCTCGGGCACGGTGCCCGACGGGGAGGGGGTGGAGGCCTCCCTCCCCCTACAATACGGCGCCCACCGGCCATGGGTCCATACGGTGGACGCCGAAGTCATCCTCCACCTCCTGCGACACGAGGATCGCGAGCGGACCACGGGGGTCCCCGCGGGCGCGGCGAAGGTAGTCAACCAGATGCCCCTACGATGGCTCTGGGGCGGCCTGCGCGCGCGGGGACAACACGCCGGGCACCCGTTCTGGTATGTTCGAGCCACCTCACACCATAGCGACACCCTACTGCACAAGGTGGACTGGGCGGCGTCCCAGGACACCGTCCTGCAGAACACGCCCCCGGGCCCCAGCCACGCCCAAATCATCGTCGCCGGTCATGACGGCCACCTCAACCTACGGCCCCCCACGATGCGGACGCTCGGCAAGATCGCGCAGCGAGCACAGACGGACCATGCGCTGACGCAACGAGGACACACACCTCTGGGCGCCGCCCTCGCCACGGCCTATGTCCACGCCCGAGACCTCACCACGACGGCCACCAACCACCGGGCGCTGCGGGCCAGGGACGGCCACACGCCGGTGCAATGCAGGCTCCGCGTCCAGAAGGAGCGGCTCTCCGGCGTCGCCGTTCTCCCACAGCCGTGCCTCCTCCGCGGCGGCCCGGAGGAGACCCCGGTGCACATGCACGTGGGGTGCGCCCAATCGCGGATCCTCTGGTCCCACTACCGGCTGGCGGTGCAAGAGGCAGCCCACCAGCCTCCGCCCGTGGACAAAGCCCTGTGGGTGGCCTCGTGGCACTCCACGGGCGCCACGTGGACGGAAGTCTTCTGCTCTGGGCTGGTGCCCGAGGAGGCGGAGGCGCAGCTCCTCACCATAGCCCGCTACGACCCGCCGGGAGGGACCTCCGTGGACGACTTCCTCCACCACATGCTCCGGCTAGGGGATTTCGCATGGGAGCTTCGCAACCACCAGCTGGAGCAACTCCTCCGCGAGCCCCTAAGCGCAGCGGCCTGGGTGCACCAATGGCTCACCGCGGCAGAGGGCAACTGCCCCCTCCCTCCCCCGCGCCCTGACAAGGGCTTCGTGGCCTCCCTCCGTGTCGTGAATGGCACTCTGGAGTGCCCGCCACAAGAGGACCCCCAGCCGTACCAGGACCTGCCGGGGAGTTTCTCGAAGCACCTGCAAGACGCCCTCTTCCCACAGTGGATCATCGGGCGCGGCTCCATGACCCCATGGGAGGCACGTATAGTGGGCGAGGAGTGTGCGCGCTTTTGGGGCTGGTGGTGCGCCGCCACGCGCGCCCCGGAGACCCCTGCGCAACGGTATGCCGCCATCTCGCTCGAAAGGTGCCGGCCGCACACCCAACCGAGGCCCACAATGGTCCGCGGGGCGGGCCCCGACCACCCGTGAAATGCGGCGACGATGGAATGGCTGCAAGCGGCCCCGGAGCCACAAACAGGGTGAGATGGGGACGTGTCCTCGCTCATTCGAGCGCCCGTCCCCCCCCCGCATCGTCCTTCACACCGCTAACGTGCTCCGAGCCACGGAGATACACACATGGGGACGCGACGCGCCCACCATCCGATGGCATCCCCCGGAGGACGGAGCCGCCCGCCTCGCCGTGGCGCACTTCAAAACTTGGGGGCCTGTGTACGACGACGCCCTGTCCCGGCTGGACGACACCCAGGGGCCTTTACTCCTCATGCTCCCCACCGTCCTTGCAGCCGCGCTGCGCCAGGAGCTGGACAGCTGCGACAGGCTGCGAGTGGAGTGGGAGGCAGTCGCGGACGACAACCTGCTGGCCCTCCTCCACCAGGGCGCCGCGGACGAGTGCCAGGGGGACATGCTGGCGCCCCACCTAACTGGGCGCCACGTGCATATGGCAACCCCCCCCCGGGGGCGCCCCCGCCCGGCGTGGGAGGACCTCATCGCCGCCTTCCACGACCACAGGATTCCCCCCAACAACACGTGGCGGGAGGTCCAGCAGAAGACGCTCGGCAGGGACTACCGGCGCCGCGTCCGCGCCCGCCTGCTGCAGATCCGGGACCCCCTGTGACGGAGGTGGGACGACCTCTGGCTCCGCGATCTCGGCCCCTGGTCGCCGCCCTCCCACCTCCCACGCACCTGCGACCTCTGTGGGGAATGCCACACGGTGTCCTCCGCGGAGCCGACAGGCGCCAACAGGTGCGCGCAGTGCACCCAGGTGGCCGCGTGCCCCTGGCCCGAGCCCCCCGCGGGCCTGCACAGGCGCACGGAGGAGGAGGCTTTGCACCGGCGCATCGGGGGAGCACAAGCCCCCCCACACGAGCGCGCGGGCCCCGCCGGCGCCGCCCTCCTGTAGATTCACGTGCACCTGCGGGACCCCACGTCCGTCGCGCACCTGTCGCACGTGTTCGCGCCCTGACCCCCACCCGCCGCCACACTTTGCAGAGCCCGCAGCACCATGCTTCGCGGACGGGGGGACGGGCCAGGGTACGCCAGGGCCCGCCGCCAAGCGCAGGAGGCGGCCGTTCGGGGCCTAGTAGCGGAGGCGGTGACGGAGGCGCACGAGGCGCACGCTACCGCACGGCGCGACCCAGCGGGCAGTGCGAGGGCTTTCCTCAGTGAGGCTGCCCTCCCGGCTGTCCGCGCCCTGAACGGAGCAGGGGCCCCTGCGCTACTCCCGGCAATGCACTGGATCGTGAACGCCGTCCAGCCGGGGCTCATCAGCCCGGAGGCGGCCCTCTACGGGCACTGGATGAAGTGGCGCGAGTCCAACCGGTCAGGCCGGCCCCTGTTCATGGGGGACACCCTGCAACTGACGCGCACGGGGTCTGCCATGTCCCTCCGCAGCAGCGCCGCAGCCCTGCTGCACACCCTCAGGACGCGCTGCCCCGGGGACACGGCCCTGTACCTGAACCAGGCGCGGGCCACATACCCGGGGGGAGTTCCCGAGTTGGACGCGGCGCTCCACCTTCTACACCCACCGGACGAGGACCTGGAGGTGGACGAAGTCATGGTATTCGTGGAAGGCGCGGATGAGGCGCCCACCCGCCCCCGATCGACCAACCCGGTGTACCACGGCCGACCCCCCCGTACGCCGTCATGTGCGAGGCGTTCCCCAGGGTGCCCACCTGGTGCCCCGCCCTCCCGCCGGCGACGCACGCACCCCGCGGCTGGGCCAACCTGAACCTGTCCTTCCCCCTCTCGACGACCAGGGGCGCCCACCACAGGGGGGAATGACCTCTGGCAAGAGCGCCTGGGCACCCCCCTGCTCCTCCTCGTCGTCGCGACCCGGGGGGACCCAGAGCGGGTCTCGGGGATCACCCCCGACCACCTGTACGGGGCAGCGCCCGTACCCCGCCCCCCCCTCCCAGCGCCCGCGGCGCGGGACGGGGTACACACCTTCCTGCGAACACAGGAGGTCACCGCCGTTACGGGGGTCCACCTAGTGCGGCTCCCCCCGGCACCACCCGACGACCCCCGGGGGCCCAGGGCCCTGAGCCCCGCCCCAAAATGGGAGCTGTGGCGCGACCTGTGGGCCGCGTGGTTCCCGCGCCTTCCCTCCCAGTGCCGATGGATGGCCACCGGCCCCCGCCCCCACGGGGCTGACGCCACCACAAGGCCCACCTGCTCCCCCCCTCCCCCCCGCGGAGCACTGCACAGCACTGCCCAGGGCACAACACAGATACACCGGGAGGTGGTGGGAAGGGCAAACCTGCCACCACGCATGCCCACCAGGACAACAGAGATGTCGGACTCCGATGGCTGCCCCCAGCGGGATGACCGCGACCACCGCCGGTCCCAGTCCGGCTCCCCCGTCTCCCCGGAATGTGCGGGGGAGACCCTCGCTGAGCGCGAGGAGCGGAGGCTGGCGGAGGCAGCGGTGCCGGTCGGTCTGCCGGCTGGGCAGCCCCGGGCAGCCTCCGCCGACAGCGGGCCGTTGACCCAGGGGCCTGCGCCAGCCGAGGAGACCGCCCCCGCCGCCCAGGCAGCAAGCCCTGCCGCCCCGCCCCAGGAGGGGGCCCCAGGCGCACAGGGGGCTGAGACCGCGGCCCCAGCAAGCCGCGCCGCGGCCCCAACCGCGGCCCCCGGCGCGCCGCCAGAGCGGGCAGTGGCCCCGGCGCAGGCCCCGGGCGCCTCGCCGGGGGCTACCGCGGCCACAGAGGAGGACGGGGAGAGTGCACACGGAGTTGAGACCGCGGCCCCAGCGAGCCGCGCCACCGCCTCGGCCGGCCACGCCACGGCCCCCGGCACGCCGCGGGCGCGGAGGACGGACCCCACGCGGGCCCCGGGCGCCTCGCCGGGGGCCGCCACAGCAGCAGCAGTGGGCAGGGAGGGCGCGAAGAACCGCGCCCACGCCAGCCCCACCCACACCCACACAAGCCCCCCCAAGCCGTTCCCCCCCAAGCCCTTCCCCACGGGGCGGACGCGGCACGTCCGCCCCCCGGCGCCGGAGCGTTCGCTGCCGGGCGTCACGCTGCCGCAGCTGCAGAGGCAGCAGGACGCCCGGCGCGTGATCCGGGAGGGGGGGGACAGCGCGCAGGCGGGGCAGGGTGCCAGCCACGGGAGCGCGGAGCGGGGGACAGGAGGCGACAGGGGGAGTGCCCAGGGACACACGCAGGGGGCGGGCCAGGGCACACGCGGCAAGGAGCGAGGGCGAAAACGTGGGCAAGGCGCCGAGGCCAGCGGCAGCGGAGGGGGACAGAGCGCGGGCAGCGGACGGCGCGACGCGGGGCAAGGAGCCGGGAAGGGGCCAGGGCACGGGAAGGACGTGTAGGGGCGCGAACAAGGCGCCAAGGCGGGCGGCCACGGAGCGCATGGAGCGGACCGAGGAGCAGTTGGCGAGCGTGGGCGCAACCAAGGGCATGGGCGCGGGCACGGGAAGGGCACGGGCGCCGGCAGTGCAGGCCAGGGCGCGGGTGACAGGGAGCGGGACCCACGGCACGGACAGGGGGACAGAGGCGTGGGGGCCGGGAAGGGACCAAAGGGCGAGGGCAAGGGCGGCGTGGGCCTCCGGGGACAGCCAGGACGGAGCTTGGGAGCCCTGGGGGGAGGGCGGAGCGAAGGGAGGGGGCCGGAGGGCGGGGCGCCCCCACAGCAGGACGTGCAGCCGGTTCGGTGCATCCCCCCCGGCATCGAACAAATGCCGGCGCACCACACCCACCACCACCACCACCACCAAGCCCACCTCTACAACATCGACCCCGACGCCGGAGACCTCATCCCCCCCGAACCCCCCCGACCCCAGCACCAGCCAGCCCCCCCCGCGCCGAGGGCGGAACCGGCGCGGATGGCCCCTGCCTCGGCGGTGGGGGGGCGGGGCGTGGCGCCGGCGCCGCAGGCACAGGGGCCGCAGGGAGAGCCGGCGCAAGGGGCAGGGGGGGCCCAGCCCTGGGATCGGGACTGGGGCACGGTCCCGGACCCCCTGGGGAATGAGGCCCTCCCCCTGGTGGTGGAGGTGTATGGGTGGTTGAGCTGGGCCAGCTCAGGGACCAGCAGGAGGATGAGGAACCAGCCCTTCGATGCCTTGCTCCTCCGGAGAAACGGGGGGAACCGGGAGGTACCCCCGGGGGGTTGCGCGGCCCCGGAGGACCACGAGAGGGTCCTCCAGGCGGTGACTCGGGCGGCGTGGCCTGACAGAGAGCCGACGTGGCCGGCCTTCCTGGAAGGGGTGGGCGGTGCTCCGCATCACGGATGCGGATGCCAACAACTGGCTCCCCCGGGCCTTGCCCCACGCCCTCACCCACTGCACTACCGCCGGCGGAACCCGCCACCGCCACAGCCCCAACCCCCACACAAGAGGCGACACAGGTGACGGCCACGCCCCGTCGGCCAAGAGGATGGGCGCGAGAGAGTGGGAGGGGGACAGTGCCGCGGGACAGCCCCCCCCCGGCGAAGCCGGGCCCCCCGTCCCACGCCCCCCCCACGGTACAGCGCGACGGGGGGGCGCGCGCCACCTCCAGTGGGATGGGGGACGGGGGCACCGAGCGCGAGGGGGGGCCCACTGCCCCGCAGCCCACTAACCGCTGACCGCTGACCCGAACCGCCGCCCCCGGCACTCACCGGCCCTCCCCCCCCCCCCCCCCCCCCGGCCAGCCGGCGCCGCGCGGCGACGGCGAGGGGGGCAGGGGGCCTGAGCGAGGGCCTGCATGAGGGTCCGGCCCTCAACGGGTAGAGAGGGGCAGGGGAAGAGTGCGCCCCCCCAGTCGACCGCTGGCCCCCCAGGGCCAGAACCACCAGGCCGCCCCCCCGCGGCCGTCGGGGGGCGGCGTCAGGGGACCAGGGGACTCCCCCCTCTCCCCCCCCGCCCCCAGCCCATGGGTGGATGGAGGCCAGCCGGAGAGACAGCGGCCCCGCATCCCCCCAGGGGGGCCGCGGCACCCGGGGGGGGGACACCGCAGCCGCGGCAAGCATTCCTGTGCCTAGTCCGCCGGACGTGCCAGAGCCAAAGGAGAGTGAAAAACCGGTGGTCAAAGAGGAAAAGGTCGAGTCTGCTGGTCCAGGGGTGCAGGAGCACCAGGAGAGTGGGGAGGACTCGCCTGCAGACCCGGTTGGTCAAGAGGAGATTGAGGAGGTTGGTGGAGCGCTGGAGGGCGAGGAAATGCCTGCATGTAAGCAGGAAGATAACGAAGAGGCAGCCCCAGAGGTTGGTGCACCAGTGCCTCACCTGAAAGAAGAGCCACTCTCAAACGACTAACTTTTCACGTGCCTCAAGGGAATGAGGGGGTGGCAGTGGCGGGAGCGACATGGAGCACGGTACCGTAGGCAGTTGTGGGGGGCCGTAATGGTGCAGGGGCATCACCGTGTGCAAGTTGCAGTGCAAACGAGGAGAGATCCGGACCTGGTCAGGCGCGTGAAGGCACACATCCGAAGTGTACTCCCCCAACTAACCTACACTGCGCTTGCAATGGTCCATGGGCTGGGCGATCATCCCATGCTTGTACATACGCATCCAGAGGATGACAGTCCCCTTACGGGGAAAATAGCCCTGGGTGATTTTGTGGGGGGGGAACTGTTTACCAGTGCCCTACTTTGCGCAAATGGGCCTTCTCGTCCTGCATGGATACGTTGGGGGCGTGATTTATTATGGGGACACATTGTGGATCCTCGATATGGGGTCATGTTGAACGCTCTTAGGCTCCACATGCCTCTGGCGTGGTCTGGACAGCGCATTGTGCTCGTACCGTACACAGGCAGAAAAGTTTATAGTGTTTTCAGCACTGTGTTTTTGCTTCTCCTGCTGCTTGCTGTAGGTGTAGGGTTTCCTGCTGCTTGTTTTGGAAGATGAAAACCTTTGTTTTGCAGAAATAGAGTCAATCCAGGATAACCCAAGCCAGAAGTGTGCAAAGAGGAGAAGATCAGGATCAAAGCATGAAGGGCTGCAGTGTAAACAGTGAAAGATGATTGGATATTCACAGAAACTGCAACTCAGGTCATAAATGAATGCATATTCACAAAGATAGCTGAAATGTTTTTGGAAAAGAGTTAGAAAACTGCCTCAGGATCACTGTCTCTCCATAGTGCCATCTTAGGAGATGTGCACTCTTTGTTTTGGGTCCCATATGTGCTGAGGTGGCATGGTATGTGGCGATGAGGTCACTGCCATGTCACATGGGATCTTCCTACTTAGCTAGGCTGACCGGGAATTGAACCCAGGACCTCTCAAAAAGAGGTGCCTAGCCCCCTAGGGTGCATACCACTAGGGCAGATAAGTATTCATGGAAAAACATAGATAAATTCATAGGCTCTACTTTGGATATGTCAGTTCTCAGTCAACTCAGGAAAAGATGAATAGCTTCACATTGAAAGGGGATTAAGGGGTCCACTCCAAATCCTGATTGGGTGTTTGGTTCCATAGGTCAAAATGTGTTATCACCAGTTTTGGTTGGACCAATACTAAGCTAAAAATGCATGGATGCTCAGTGCATCTCTAATACAACTAGAGTATGCCGCAAAGCAATGGAAAAGCACTTTTTCTTACTCCCCCCTTGTGCTGTGGTGGCCACCACTGTCGCATTTTAGGAAAAAGGGAATTTTTCTTGGCCTTTCCTTGGTTTCCACATCTTCTTTAAAATACCTACAGTTTCCCTCACACTGAAAAATGGGCGCTCACCATGGCTGGCGCTCTTTTGCTGCTCTGTTTGTAACATATCCTACAGAAGACTCAGCGCTCATGGCGCTGCCGGGGCTCCTGTGGCTTGGTTGGGTTAGTATGGGAGCATGCCAAACATGTGCATATGCATCCCTCCCTCCAAGACGCAGCGTCGACACAACCCAAAGGCAAGACACAATATACACACTCGCATGGGTTCTCGTAAACCTGCTGGCGACCTGTGACCTGTCTTAGGGCGAAGGGAGTCTCAAAAAAAAATTAAATTGCCCCTTGGTGGGGTCTTGGTTCTGCTCAGTCTCTCCAGGCACCTGCGTTTCGGCCCGAACACGGCCTACTCAGCGAGGCTGCGCGTGGGTATCTGCAGAGGCAGGAATGGGAGAATTATGGACGAATCCACGCAAAAACGAAGCGACGACACCAAAATCCGTCAAATGACGGCCTAGAATTTTTCTGAAACGACACACCTGAGCAGAATCCAATTGTGCATCTGAAGCACATTTTTATAGAAATTATAGTCATCTCTGGATTTTTTAAATCCAGAAATTCATACGCATAAAATGGCGGCGCGCAGGAGCGGCTCCTAGCGAAGCGCCAGAAAATGGAGAAATAATGGAATTATAAACGTATGTCTCACGTAGTCTTGAAAATGACGAGACACACATTGATAAATAAACATACAGATTCCACCCACACTAATAGAAGATTCAAAAATTCAAGAATTCGACAATCAATGAAAAAGACTTCAATGAATCAGGTATAAACTACAGGTATGCTCGTCTCGTATGCCGCATACACATTGCTCGTCTCGTGTCTCCGTGAACGAGCCTTGTAGCAGCGCTAACAAAGATAGAACGCGATAGAGGGATTGATTAGAAAGATTGCAGATGATTGGCGGTCAGATCAGGGTGATTAGACATACACACAAGTGCATAGCAACGTTCTTCGCATGCGCCCCTCACTTGCTCTCTCTCCCAGCGGTAGGTACGGTGAGTAAGCCCAGGCGGGGCCACCCCCTGGTGGAGTTCGTGATTGAGGTAGAGATGGGCAGGTGTGCCCAAGATCGTCGTGCATACTCGCGCATGCACACACGCATGAAAGGGTAGGCCACGCGAAGTGCGCACGGTAAACCTTGTTTAGGCTACCCAGGGGCTCCTTGGTACGTTCTTTACGAGGACCTGAGGAGTCCCTTAACGCTTGCTTGCTTGACAAGGGTAGCTGGTCTTCCAGCGTGTTTGCGCACAGTGTATTATAGGTCACACTGAGAAGGGTATAATACCTGGAGTGTGGCTTGGTTCCTCCGCCGCAAACGCCCTTTCATTTGCCTTTGTTTTACAGGTGGGCAGGTAGGGTGATTGGTGCAGCAGCATTTTTTCATGCCCTGCTAAACAAGGGCGCAGATCACACAAACAAGTAACTCCGCCTCTGCCTGTGGCAGAGCAGGGAGTCCGACTTCATCGACATCTGCGCCGTGCACGCAAGAGCACCTCTTCCCTCCAAGCCCTAGCAGGGGAAACGCGTTGTGGCGTCCCCTGTTAGGCCACAGTTGCTTAGCAGCGCTGTGTTCTCTTGTCATTTCACAGGAGGGTCGCTAGGACCGACGAGATCTTTGCCTTCGCAACGCCCAGTAGAGTGTGCGTGTAGGAGTGGTAATCCTGCGTGGGGGCTTGAGCCAGTTGCCCCAGTGCTCGCCCACCAGGATGGTGCCACTGTAGGGTGTGTAGGACCTGTAGTGCGTGTGTCACTGTCCCACCCGTTTCCTGCAATTTTAGCAGGGTTGGTGGGCTGTGGCAGTGGTTAGGTCAGTGTTTTGGCCACATAGCAAAACGGCGTTTTCATGCCTTCATAGCTTTTGGCCACCCCTCCCTGTAGTAGACAGATAGATAGGGAAAACAATACCTGGATTAGCACGCTGGGTATTCCCCCAAGGTTTTGCGCCAGCACAGAAATTGGGCGCTTAGGGGAGGGGAGACCCGGGGCGTACCCCGTGGCATCAATAAGCCAACCCTCCAGGTTTAGCAAGGGCGCAGACTTGGGTATAATTAGGACACCACTTCTGCGGCTTGCTCTCAGGACCTTAGGAATAGCACACTCACACATACGCTTTAGCAGGTAAGGGTAAGGTTCAGTCCCTAGCTTTAGTCTTGGAGGCAAGCGTCTCAGCGAGCCTCAGCAACTCACCAAGGTTTTTCTGGGACAAGTAGTCAACCAGAACTGAGTTTAGGTGTCCCTCAGGTAGAACAAATGCAGAGAAGGGCTCCCAGGTGGCCTCTTCGACTCCAAACCCTTCCCAGAGGGTAAGGAAGCGCCAACCCTGGCGATAGCGGTGGCGTAGGACAGACTTCACCAGGTAGAAGCCCTCCTTAGCCATCTCCTCGGCGTTCATGTCGGGGAGTTCACCTTCAACTTCCATTGGGCTGGCAGCCCCTTGTACGTCCAGAGCGGCGATTTCCTCGTCGTTAAGCTCCCACTCCTCCCCACAGAGGTCTTCAGGATCATAGTAGCGCTTCAGGTGTTGAGCAGCGCACACCAGGGTCCCCCCTAGTCGGGGAAAACACCGCACAGTGATACGGTGACCATCCACAGATAGAATCCTGTATGGCCCGAAGTATGGGTCATCGCTGGTAGAGCGTGGCCAGGCGGGTAGTCGACTGTGGTGCACCAGCACCCAGTCCCCCTCTTGGTAGGTGGCCGGTACTCGGTGCTTGTTCTTCTTGTTCCACTGACGCTCCCTCACTCTCTGGAGCATAGCCTTGGCCTTGTCAACCTTCGCTTGTTGCTCTTGGACCCATTCACCCACAGGAGAATGGGTGTCCTCTGGATAGGGGGCATGTAGGAACCATGCCGGGCGCCCCATAAATAGCTCATGGGGCGAGTAGCCAGTCGCTGAACTCTCTTGGGAGTTCATCATCAAGGATATGACGGGGAGTAGTCTCACCCAGTCTCTGGTGCGTTCAGTTTTGCACCATATCCTGACGTTCTCCTTCAGGACACGGATCTGTGGCTCACATAGGGGGTTGCTCGTGTGAGAGTAGGGAATCCCCGTAGACACCTGGACATTGAGGGATCTCAGGACCCTCTTGTACCAGCCAGTATCTGAGCGTACTCGCACGTCCTCATCGGAGTTGATCTCCTTGGGCGCCCCATAGACACAAAACCACTCCTCCAGGAGTATCTTGATAGTCTCCTCCCCGGTAATGTGCTTGGTACATGGGAACACCCTGGTAAACCTGGTCAACCCACAGGTTACCATGAGGGCGAAGTCATAGCCCCCGAGCTTCGGCATCTCCGTGTAGTCCACGTATCGAACACTGTTAGCACAGTGAGGGATGGGCAGGGTCGAGTAGAGACCTCTGTCCCTGATATCCCCTGGTTTACAGGACCTGCACGGGCACTTGTCCACGATAGGCTGGAGGGTTTTCCGCAGTTGGTCGTCAGTCCACGTAGTGTGGAACCACTGCTTGAACAGCCTCAGGGTACGGTCAGCACCCACATGACCACTGGACTCATGGGTCCACTTCAGCAGCGCTGGGACTGGGTCACTAGGCACCACGATGCGGTCCTCGTGCCAGAGGTAGCTCTTGTCCCTCTTCCACCGGTCTTGGTTGACCAGGAGGGGTTCAAGGCGTTTCTCCAGGCGCTTGTAGATATCCCCAAACTCCTTCAGGTACTCCGATTGTTGGAGTCCATCCAGGGGGCGTATCATGGTCATGTTCAGGTCCAGGTGTACGTCCATACGGCTGAACGCCTCCTTAGCCAGCGCTTCAGACCGGGCACCAATCATGGAGTCGAAGTTGTTGCGGCTGATGTAGTCGGCACACTCGTTCTTCACTCCCTGGATATGGTGTACCGTCAGCCGTAGTTGACTGAGGTAGGTCCACCAGCGCCGTAGCTTGGCCTTCTCAGGTGGGGGACCCTTCTGGGAACTGCGTACGGGTTCTTGGTCGCATAGCCAGACCACAGGGTTACTCCCCAACAGTCGTGCTTGTGAGGATAGCACCAGCATACCCGCGAGCAATTCCTGCTCATAGGTGGAGTAGTTCCCCCTGGCCTGGTTCCACTTCCAGTTCCAGTGGCCCAGAGGTACTAGGACCCACTTGTCGTCAGGGTAGCTGTGCTTGAGGGTTCCATCTCGGTTGAGACCTTCCGTCCCCCATTGGGAAATGGCCGATTCGAACTCCTCCTTCTCTAGTGCTTGCCATTGGAACAACGTTCCACCACCGCCCACATTGCTGGCGTCGGTCACCAGGATAATCTCCCCTTGTGCCCTAGGCACGCCCAAGCACTTAGCGTTGGCTACCTTGTCTTTGAGCTCGTCAAACGCTTGTTGCTCTTGTGGGCCCCAGCGCCAAGTAGTACTCTTCTTGATCAAGTCAGTCAGTACAGCGCTGGTGTAGGTGAAGTTTTTGATGTGGCGGCGATAGAAGTTGCACGCCCCAATGAAACTGGGTACATCATGAAGTCCTTTCTTGGGGTCTTCGTGTCGTATCTTGGCATCCATCAGGGGTTTGGCCTTAGAGGCCGCTGGGGTCCACCACCCATAGCCAACGTCAAACTTCAAGTACTGCATGGTCTCCTGCATGAACTCACACTTCTCCAGCTTGAGTCGTGTGTGGTTCTCCTGGCAGACCGCAAAGAACTCACCCAAGAGGATTAGGTGATCCTCCTGGGTATTGGTCCCGAGGCATACATCGTCGATGTGAGCCTCCATCTGGGCCCCACGGGATATGAGCTCCTGCACTTTAGGTCTCCTTCGTAGGATGGACAAGATCTTGTTCATCAGCTCTTGGAACAGAGCGGGTGCGTTAGCCACGCCAAATGGCATGACCTTCCACTTGAATACCCTCCCCTGAGGGGTGATGAAGGCCAGTAGTTCCTGCGCGTTGGGCGTCAGGTCCACTTGCCAGAATCCACTTCGCTTGTCGATCTTGGTCTTGTAGCGACAGGAGGCTATCTTCTCCAGGGTAGACTCCATATTGGGAATGGACCCTGAGTGGCTCGGCGTCTTCTTGTTCAGCTCTCCGTAGTCCACTACCAGCCGTTTGGCTGTAGACCCAGGTTTAGCCACCAGGAAACAGGGGCTGCAGTGTAGGGGGTAGTCCCCGTCCTTGTACTCCAGGACTAGGCCAGCGTCGATACATTCTTGTATCTGTCGCTCAATCTCGTCGGCCTGCTCTTTAGGAGCTGGATAGGGTCTCCTCCGGATCTTGTGACCCAGAACTCGGGTTTCAGCTTGAGGTCCATCTGTACCAGCTTGTCACATGAGGCTGGAGGGGGTAGTTCTCCGAACACCTCCAGATAGGTCCTTATAAGCTTCTGTACCCGCGGGTCCAATACCTTGATCTTGTCCTCCGTGTCCTCGTCGGAGTGTAAGTTGCTTGCCCCTTGAATAGACGTCGGGAGGTGGTCCTCCACCGACTCTTCGCCCGCGGTAGCATCCTTCAGCCCTTGGTAGGCATATAGAAGGTCTTGCTCAACCATCTCCGGTGGACGATGGCAACATAGGCACGCTCGAGGGGGTTCACATACACATTCCTCCGAGAGGTCGTCCTCCTCTGGGGTCCTCACATGGGCGCCCCACACGCTCTTCATGAGCTTAAGATCTACCTCCCTTTGCCAGGTGGTGATCTTCTGTTCGAGGTCCTCCTTCAGTTGGGATAGATCTCCCATACGTCCTTGCTTCAGTGGCCATGAGCTGCGGGTAGGCTTCGCGTAGCATAGCTTTTTCGCCACCAACTTCCTCTTGGAATCCACATACTCCCTGAGCCTGGATCGAGGGTCCAGCTCTTCATCCACGGGGTCTTCCACCCTCATGGAGAGTAGGGGTTTTAGTGGGGCGACGTACTCGGCGTTCTCCACTTCCTCCACACAGGTCTGCACGAAGAAGGCGTCGTGCGCAGTTTCGTCATCTGAGTGGATAGAGCTAGGTAGCTCAGATAGTCCACACTCAGAGACTCCATCAGGAACAGGTACATGACAGGGAGAGTTGGGGGCGTTGGTGTTAGTCACGACGTACTCATCTCCCCCGGGTGTAGTCTCAACAGCATCTTGAGGTCGTAGGCGATCCTTCAAGTCACCCAAGGCGAGTCCATCGCTTTCTCGTTGTATAGCCTGGACCAGAGTCGGGTCCAGGTCCTCCCAGGGGATGGTGGTAAGACTTCCGTCCACCACGCTGAGCATGCTCCCCCATCCGGGCTTCCCAATAGGCGTCTTGCGTCCCAGAGGCACGTAGATGGCCTCATCAGGCAAACGAACAGAGCTGATAGTCAGCCTGTCCAGGAGGTTTCGCCAGTACTCGTTGCCCCCATGGGCTCCCCAATCGGGGGAACACAGGACCATGCGGGAACGCTCCAAGGCCACCTTGGTCACCACCTTCCCCAGTTCACTGAATCTGGGGTTCCCGTAGGCCATCCCGAAAGAGGGCCAGTAAAATTTGTAGCTGCAGTTCTTCCCCTTGCTGCAGTATAGGTCCAGTACATGCTGCTTGTCGCTGGCGAACAGCTCCACACTTAGGTCTTCTCGAGAGTAACCCAACTCCTTCAGACCTTGGTCTAGGACTTCCCCCAATAGTTGATAGTCCTCAGTTTTGGAGGCCGCCATCATGTTCGAGGGCTCCTCCTTGGATAGTCTCAGGTAACTCGAGGTATGTTCCGACTGCTCCAGTGGCACAGACTCTCTGCCACTGCCGTGGTCCACGTAGAGGAGGTAGGGCGCTTGCAGCGTCAGGGATTGTATCTGGGAGTGCTGTACGAAGAAGTCAGTACCCAGTACAAAGTCGAAGGCCTCAGTGTCCATCACATAGAACCGATGGGCGATAGTCCGGGAGCCCATAGGTACCTCCACTTCACAGTCCCCGCAGCTGTGCACCACATGTCCATCCCCCATGCGTATAGCGGCGGTGGTCATGGTGTTCTTCAGGCTCCCACAAGGTAAAATTTTCTTGGCCACTATTGATATGGTGGCGCCAGTGTCCAATACCCCCAGGTATTCACGTCCCCCTAGTGGGATACGTACCCAAAACACCAGGTCTTGGGTGCCACCAGAGCGTCCCCGTCAGAACTCCGCGGGACAGGTCACCTCGAACCCCTTGTTCCGCAATTTGCGGGCCATCCTCATGAAACGGCTCCTCTTCTTGGCGTTGCCGTCATCACCACCTTCATGCTCACGCTTGGCTCCTTGTTCTTGCTGGGCCTGCGTTTGTGAGCGTGTGGTCGGACCAGATTGCCCTCCAGAGGGCTCGGAGTTGCCCCCTGGATTAGGGTTGGGCTTGCCTCCGTTCTTGTCCTTGTTCTTGTTGTCGGGCTGGCGGTTAGCGCCTCCTCCTGGTACACCTTGACCCTTGTCTTGCCCTTGACCACGTCCTTTCGCCTTGCCCTTGCCGGAGTCGTTGCCTTTGGCCTTGCCTCCACCTTTGCCTGAGCCTTTGCCAGGATCTTCCCCCTCAAGCTTCGCCGATAGGCGTTGCTTATGGTAGCACTCATCCTCGTAGTGCTTCCGCTTACCGCAGAATGCACACGTGATGGTGCAGCGGTAATGATCCGGCAGCTTCGCTTTGGCGCCGGTGTTCTTCTCCTGCTGCTTCCCCTGGACGACGAAGCAGTCTCGCTGCTCGCAGTCAGAGGCGTGCTGCAGGTGGCCCTGCTCATCTCTGGCATCACACCAGAATAGCTCCTTCACGTTCTCCATGGTACGGGCGTGGGCGTGTTTGGGGGTAGTCCCCTGCCCAGGTCGGGACCCTTGGTACCCTTTGCCTCCAGAACCTCCACCACCAGGACGGTAGTTGTTCAGGTGCTGGTCGCTCTCCTTCTCGAGCGCCATCTCCAGGAGCAGCACGCATAGATCCTCGTAGTGGAGGGATCTAGCCTTGCGCTCAGCCGTCAGACAGCACTCGTCCCATAGCTCTCTGGGGAGCTTGGCCACCAACCAGAATAGCAGGTCGTCGCTGCTGTAGGAGCCGGGCGTCAGTCGTCCAGCCCAGTGATCCAGATCAGCCAACAGCTCAGACACCCTGCCAGGCTTGGGGTTGTTGGGCAGCACGGGTAGGTTCTGGATCTCGACCCTGATGGAGAGGTCGGTTTCGTAGGTCGGATACTGCCTCTCCAGGGCAACCAACACATCGGCAAAGGTGGCGGAGTTAGTCACGATCTGCCGGACCTGCTTCTCCAGGTACTTGGTCTTGCAGCACTGCAGGAGCAGGTCGCACTTCACTCGCCCACTGGCGTGGGTTTGGCCAGTCAGTCGCAGGAACCGCCCAAAGTTCTCAGCGAACTCGCTGAGGTCCTTGCCTGTGAACTCAGGCAGGTTCACCACGATCTTGGAGGTGGCTATAGCCTTCGCCTCCTGAGCTCGGCGTCCTTCAGGGCGTCGGGTCTTCTTCTTCTTCTTCTTCTTCTTCTTACCCTTGGGGTCCTCGGGGTCCTCAGGGTCATCGTCATCTGAGGGCGAAGAAGAATCCATCGACGGCGGCTCGTCATCGGAGGGGTCTCCGCCTAGATCACTGGAGCCATAAGGCTCCACGTCCACCATAGCCCTTAAGGCTGTCAGCCCCAGCCGGTCCAGCTCGGCCCTCGTCGAGTTCGTCACGTGGCTGTAGGGCGGCTGGGCCGTTCTCGGCACGAAGGGACTTCTCGGAATAGCTGCAGGCGTCGGCATCGGTCTGCTCCTCAGGCTCCCCAGGGTATTTGTCAACCCTGCCGTCAGGTGGTTAGCCTGTACTCGGTGGGGTGACATTCCCACCGAGATAGGTGACGTTTGGGGCGGGATCATCAGGGGCTCCAGCTTCTCACGGATCTCTTGAGTGAGGTCGCCCACGATTTTTGAAGTGGCTCCTCGGAGCACCTCGTTGATCTCCGACCGCGTCAGAGACCTGTTGGAGGATCTTCCCGATCCTCTACTCCTGCCTCCAAGAGACTCTGGTCCTCTCCTCAACCCACTCAAGGGTGCATACCCAGGAACATCCACATAGGTTCCAGTAGCATGTAGTGGATGGGGATAATCAGCTGCATACCATCACGGCGCAGCGCTGGAAGCCACAGGCTCACTGGCAGTAGTTGCCTCATGGAGCGCAGTGGTAGGTGGGCCCATACCATAGGCGGGGTAGGGAGGCATGCCGGTAAACCCTGTGCCCTCTGCCATAGGCGGGTTGGTTGAGGAAGTGGATGTTGCAGCGGCTGGGAGTGTGGTGGTTAAAGGAGAGGGTGATGCGTGGAGGCCAGAAGCGCTTGGTGCGCCTTCGAAGGTAGGGTCATGCGTCGGGTCTTGCCTTTGTTCCTCTCCTTCGTCTGCTCCTTCTCCAGCGTCCTTCTCGCTCTCGTTCTCTCTCTTCCTCTTCACAGGCTGAGGCTGAGAGACCACTTCTTCGACCGACAGGGCCCCGAAGGCCGTCTGGAGGCCATCCAGGGAGTCCTCAGCCGCATCCACTGGCCCATGTAAGGGCTCCGCCGAAGGTACAGCGCCAGGTGCCGGCCTTGCCGGTGCCTCAGGCGCTGGCGCTGTCTTCACGTCGGCGTCCTCCTTTCTTGGATCCATCTTAGTCCGCCCTTCTGCTTATATTTGCCTGTACTCGGAGCACTGGTTGTACGGCGCGGGGTCGCTGCCGGTGCACAGAGACAGGCTGCCTCTTGCTACCACAAAAGTTTATAGTGTTTTCAGCACTGTGTTTTTGCTTCTCCTGCTGCTTGCTGTAGGTGTAGGGTTTCCTGCTGCTTGTTTTGGAAGATGAAAACCTTTGTTTTGCAGAAATAGAGTCAATCCAGGATAACCCAGGCCAGAAGTGTGCAAAGAGGAGAAGATCAGGATCAAAGCATGAAGGGCTGCAGTGTAAACAGTGAAAGATGATTGGATATTCACAGAAACTGCAACTCAGGTCATAAATGAATGCATATTCACAAAGATAGCTGAAATGTTTTTGGAAAAGAGTTAGAAAACTGCCTCAGGATCACTCTCTCTCCATAGTGCCATCTTAGGAGATGTGCACTCTTTGTTTTGGGTCCCATATGTGCTGAGGTGGCATGGTATGTGGCGATGAGGTCACTGCCATGTCACATGGGATCCTCCTACTTAGCTAGGCTGACCGGGAATTGAACCCAGGACCTCTCAAAAAGAGGTGCCTAGCCCCCTAGGGTGCATACCACTAGGGCAGATAAGTATTCATGGAAAAACATAGATAAATTCATAGGCTCTACTTTGGATATGTCAGTTCTCAGTCAACTCAGGAAAAGATGAATAGCTTCACATTGAAAGGGGATTAAGGGGTCCACTCCAAATCCTGATTGGGTGTTTGGTTCCATAGGTCAAAATGTGTTATCACCAGTTTTGGTTGGACCAATACTAAGCTAAAAATGCATGGATGCTCAGTGCATCTCTAATACAACTAGAGTATGCCGCAAAGCAATGGAAAAGCACTTTTTCTTACTCAGGCATTGCCTGGGGACGTCTGCCTGTGGCGATGCAGAATGAACTGGTCACGTTTGGGTTCCCAAGATGAAGATGTGTTTTTTGTGTAGCGCTTCGTGCAACAGCGGTTGAACCGGTGAAGCCGGTGCAACCGCGCGCCTGTCCAGCGGTTGAACCACCTCGAAATCCGGTTACGTTTTAGTGCAATCCATGAGGAAAAAAGCTTCTGACAATCAAGTGTAGGCTTGCATGTAATCATTGTTCACTAAAAAGGGTCCAAAGTCCTAAAGGGAATCCAAACAAGGCACAGGGGTGTATGTCACCACGCCTAACGAAACGTTGATGCTGAAGCCGTGCGGTTTCACCAATACAGCCGCGGCCACTGGCACCTACACCACCACCGCCGTGAAATATGATCCAAGAGAAATGGGTGTCCAGTGTTTTGCACCAATGAGGTAAGAAGGTTTTCAAAAACATTCTTTTTAGGGGGTGTGGCATCTCTTGGAGGGCTGAAAAATAGCGGTTTTCAGGTTGCTACTTAACAATTTGGTGATGTACCACGATAGGGGATCAACCGTGGGGAAGCCGTAATGAAAGTGCGCGGTTGAACTCGGTTGAACCACGGTTCCACTTGGGTAATTCAAGGGTACCTGATCCAAATGAGCACGTAGGGCAGTGGACCGCCTGCACACTCCCGCATTACCCGCTACCGACCGGCAACCGGAACGGCGGCACCCAGGGGAGCGCAAACGAAGCAGCCCACTCTGAGGGCGGCCTGGGGAAGGCAGGGGAGCAGACCGGGGCGAGAAGATCTCCCCCCCCCCCCCCGCCACACTGACCCACTGGCGGACGACCGGGCTGCGCCCGGCGCCAGCGGCCGCCCGGCAACCCCGTCTGCACGTGTATGCCCCGGTAGGGCGCGCTGGAGGCGAAGGGTGGCAAAGACGGGGGCCACGGGCCACCCCACGGGGCAGGAGGGCGGGGAGCAGCGGCGCGGCCCCCCCTCCCCCCCCTCTCCCCCCCGCCCCCCCCCCCAGCCTGCGGGCCGCGGGGGCGCCGGCCCTCCGCCCCTCCCGGGGCCGGGGGGACGTCCCCCCTCCCCCAGAAGGGACCGCGACGCCCGGGGGGGGACGCAGCTGGATCCGCACGCCACTCGCCCCTGCGCCCCGACCCGCCTACACCCGCAGGGGTGGCGACCGGCGGGCGAGCCCGCACCAGCCACCAGAACAACGCACGGGCCACGCCCGGGGGCGGCACGCGACGACGAACCGGAGCAGTATGGGGGCCGTGCCCCCGATTACCAGAGCATCGCCAATGACGCCCGCAATTTTGCCCGCTCAGGGAGGGCAGAGGGACGGGCTGGGTCTATCGGAGCCTCCGGGGGGGGCGGTTCACGGGCCGCCCCTCCCCCCCCCCCCCCGCCAGGCTGGTCCGCCAGCGGCAGGACGCACCCCGTGCACGGGGCTGCCCCGCGACCCCGACCGAACGCGTACGCCAGGGGGGAATGCGCGGGCAACAAAAGGGGGGCTGGGTAGAGAGCCGCAGGCCGCCCCCCCAGAGGGAGAGCAGGGGGGCCAGGGCGCGACCCCCCCCCCTGTTGTCCCACCCCCCCCCAACGGCCCGCAAGCCACGGGGGCGCCGGCCCCCACCCCCCCGAGGCAGAGGGGATGATCCCCCCTTCCCCCGGCAGGACCGCGGCGTCCGCGAGAGAGGCCGGAGCAGGGCCCGCCCCCACGCCCCAGCCGCCTGACCTCACAGGAACCACGGAGAACAAGCGAACCCGCGCCAATGCGCCAGGGCGCCACACGGACCGCGCCCGGAGACGGCAAGCGAGCACGAACCGGAGCGGTATGGGGGCCACGCCCTCCGTGGCCAGAGCGACGCCAGTGACACCCGCTTTCTTGCCTGCCCAGGGAAGGCAGAGGGACGGACCGAGGCAGGGCAACCCCCCGCCCCACTGGCCCCCCCGGCAGCACAGTCGGCGGGCACGGCGCACAGGCCGCCCCCCCCCCCCCCCCCACGCGGGGCGGCAAGGGGGAAACGGGGAAGACACGAAACCAGGTACCGGCCCGAGCCCCCCGAACCGGCCGCGAGCGCCGCGCACATACGACCAGGGCACTGCACCCGCCAAGGCAGTAGTGGCGCACTGCGCCACGCCCGAGCCCCAAGGCCAGGCAGCCTCCGTGCCAGCCCACGGGGGTCCCACTGGCGACAAGCCAGTAGCACAGGCCCGGCAGTGCCGGGGCCCCGGGCGACCACGCATTAGGGGGGCGACGCAGTGGGTAAGCGCCCGCAGCCACGGCTGCAAATTGATGCACTGACCGGGGAGTGGCGAAATGGGGAAGCCGGGGAGGGACGGGGCTCCGAGCCCTGTGAACCCGGGGGACTCCGCCACCAGGCAGGAGGTGCGTCATGGAGGGCCCCCCACTAGGACCTGGTGGGGAGGATATCACCTGGCCGGACCAGGTGGCCCCCCATGGCCGAAAGCCGTCTACTACCCGCAAAATCAAACCTCAAACCTCAAACCTCTACTGGATCACAGGATCGCTGTCTTGAACGACAAGAATGTTCAGATTATCGAGGAATCGTGGGGGCACTGCTCTAGACTTGACCTCAACGCGGCCTGATCATGCATACAAAATCTGCAAGCTATCTCAGGACAATGGAGCACCAACGGAGAGACACGCTATTCAAGCGATTAAACTATTAAATACCATGAAATAACAAGCTCTGGTGTTACGGTATCCACGACGGACAAGTGAGCTACGGCTCATTGGATATCATGACAGTAGTTGAAGAAATACAGAAGATGGTCGTACCGTGGGAGGCTGGATGTGGGTATTTTTCAGCAAAGGATGCGTTTGGGAAAGAAAGGTTTTCACCGCTGCAATGGAGGAGCAAGACATTAAGACGAGTCATAAAGAGTACCTTTGTTGGAAAAACACTCTCATGTACCGCAACCCTGGACGATCTCTTCCATCTTGCGAACTCGTTGAAGGCCATGATCATGACAAGACAGGTTCCATTGACTTTGTGCACGGATTGCGCATCGTTGTGGGACCATATTTATTTGAAGAAGCAAATTTCAGAGGAGAGAGTGCTGGTGGAGTTATCACTTATCACAGAATACCTGGAAGCTGGAGACATACAGAATTTGGAATGGATTGATACATCAAGACAGCTGGCAGATGAATTTACTAAAAGTAAGTCTCCGGTATTACTGACACAATGTTTGAATTCTAGAATTCTACCATGATCGTTGATTGTGGGCATTTGATATATTATGTTTGACACTATGCATTCTGTTTCGCTCACCGCAGAATTCGAGGTATAAGTTTCCACTAAATTGCGTATATCGCTGTGAGAGCGACTTGATTTTGGGTTTCGCGCGAGCGCTCAAACTTCCATTAAGCTACCGTTGATTCATACCGTACTGTATTCGCGAAAAGGAAAAGAAACGGATATCAAAGAATGGTAAACTGTAACAGTATGAGTGAATGTTGACAGTGATTTTGGAATCAATTTCCTTTTTGATTGTTCGGAAAAAGACATGACTTTAAAAGGATTTTTGGGACAGAAAAGTTGTTCTGAAAGGCTTTTCGTGATGGACCGATGAACATGGGGATTGCTACTTAGGCAACTGCATGAAACTGAAAGTTTCACAAAAAGAGGTAAATCCTAAGTTTGGAGTTGCATGCATGTCAGAGCTTTATTGTGTAAAATAAGTTTTGGGCTATGAGGTATATCATTCTATACTATGTTTGTTTTATACGTTGGTGTCTTTTCTTTGGAGAACCAAGACACCTCATTGGAATGATCAGTGGTTTGGAAGCCTTCTATTGATTTGCCTGCTGATCCTGCTCATTTGAATACAAAAAAGGTTTGAAAATACTTGAGGAATTTCAACAAGGCATTCAAACTTGCAGCCTACACACGCCGCTCAAGGGTCGTCCCAAGAATCACCATACATGACGTAATTGGCAAACTTTAAAATTCTTCCCTAAAGGCTTCATTGTGGGGGGGGGTGTGGCGGTTCCATGACTCCTAGCCTTTGTGGAATCCAACCGCCAGCTTTGGTGTAGGGATGCACGATGCTATTGTCCTCCTTGATGCAAATGAACACGCCTTCAAGTCGCTTAGACAGGATGTAAGGGAATTGACAACGCAAGGAAAGCACTGGCCAGTGCCTTCCTAGTGGGCGTCCCTACAAAGTTGCCGCCCACTGGGGTGTAGGTTGCTTCATTCGAGCCTTTCAGATCTGGGCCCGACGAGTGATGACAGGAATGGGATTCCAACCGACGTGCGTACCAGGCAACACTAGGTTTTTACCAACCGTACTCAATGACTAGGGCGACTGTCAAGCGTGCAACATGCTTGTTAGTCCGTCTTGTCCATGCGCCAAGCGTACCAAATGCAACAGTTGCAAGGCACCCAAGTACCTAAATCGAAGGCAAAGGTCCTCCCTTGGAGGCATGCAACAAGACAAAGAAAACGGGCCGGTAGGCTGTCAGCAACAGAAGAAAGGTATGGTCCCATAACATGGTACCAATTAAGTGCCTATGCCCAATCTTCCAATATGCATGTCACCAAAAGGTAAAATGCCCCAAGTCGAGTGGCGGGGCAAATACAAATCTCAATAGCGATGGGCTTTGTGTGATGCACTTCAACAATGGCTCATGGTCCCGTCCCAAGTCGTGTGCTATATTGTGTTCTTATAATTGACACATAGGGCAATTTGCCCCAAAATGCAAAAAAGAAGCCAAAATGGCAAGTACCTATCGTCCTCATACACCGTGACCATGGGCCGGCTCCACAAATTAAATGTGGCGATGGATACATGTAGGGATGCAGATTAGCAGCGAATTCAATTTAAATTCGCCGAATTCGCTGCGAATTCGTTCCCAGCGCGACTTCTTTGCGAATTCGGCCGGAAATTCACAGTACTGCGAATTCGGGGCGAGTTCGCGTTGCGAATTCGCAAGCGACGGCAAAATGATCACGCGTGCGCCGTCTTTTGTCCAGATGAAAAACTCACTTTGAATTCTGCCACGCAATAATTTTTTTGACTTTGTGCGATGAAACTGATGATCATTCTGCTACGATTGAACTATTCAGTTCCTTGTTTGGTGCCTGCGTACTCGTTTTCGAAAAAAATTGTTTTTGAGTTTCGAAAACACCGCCTGGCCTCAGTGAACACGACGGTGCCCTCCACTATTCGAAGAACCCCACCAGTTCGGAGAACAACGCGTCGCGAACTTTTAGTTTTCGACTTTTGTTTTTCAACTTTGAACGGTCAAAACGTGTTCTCCCTTGCCTACCCTTTACATTGGTGCCCTCCTTACCCTTCCCCGTGCCGTGCATGCAGGGAAATGCTTTTCACCAGGTTTGAAAAAGTCCAGATTTGACAATGCAGTGTGACAGTCCCATGGTGATGATTATTGAGCATCAAGACAATAATAATGTTAATTGATTGCCCACTGCCAAGGTTCGGAATCGGCTTTACCAATTAATCGGATAATCGGATGAATTGGATTAATTGGGTCTAATGTGGCAAATAATCGGTAAAACTGATTATTTTGAAAACTGGTATAAGCCAATTAATCGGACACGTTATGTATGAAAAAGAAATATTTCGTTGATACACCATGAAATGTTTTTTATCAAAAACCAGAGGATTTTGCAACATCACACGCAATTTGGGATAAAAGTCAAAGGTTTAGCATGTCTTTCACCTCTATTTCCTTGTTTACTACCCGTTAGGTAAAAGTTCACGGCTTTTCGGCAATAATTGCATTTTGTAGAGACAACAATCGAAAATGCCCGATTATCTTTATGTCATATAATCGGAATAATTGGTTATTTTTATAGAAATAATCGAAAACAATAGGTTATTTTTACATGAAACCAATTCCGAACCTTACCCTCTGCTAGTTTGCTTTATGTTTCTCTTGTATTTGTTATCCTCTCCCTTAGATGAATTCCAGTCCAATGATTAACAAGTGGTTCACATCTGATGGTTTGTGTGTGGATTGGTGATGTCGCATGCTTCGTTGCTGCTTTTTTTCCAAAAGGCATTTGAAAGAATCAAGGAAGCGTCTATACCTGGAAATTTGGAATTCTTGGTTTTCATTTGTGCATATTTTTTCCAATCGTTGAAGCACGGTGAATGCAAGCAACAACAAACAACAAAAATTCTAACGTTATGGAAGCTTTTGGACTTGAAACCTTTTATGCCATATGGTACCGGGTAGTGGCATACCCATATGCAAAGAGGTGCATTGCAACCTGGAAGGTAAATTGTAGGTGCCTATGGATTCTCAGCCTCGGGTGAATTCAAGCGAATCAAGGAGGGGTTTGAATTTGAAGTTGCAAATTCGAATTCCGAGGGGTCCACAAATTCACGCGAATTCGGGGCGAATTCGAATTCGAGCGAATTCGTGCGAATTCGAACCTGCATCACTAGATACATGAGACCATCCGCAGCTGCAGCCCTTTGTCTGCAGCCCGGCGCCGCCACAGTGAAGAGCGAGAGAGGGAGAGCAACCAAGGTGAAGCGTGAAAGCGCGTCCACGGTATTTTGTCATTTTGTCCAAAATCTTTTTATAATATTTCAGCATGGTTGTTGATGCAATATGTTCCACAGGGTCACTGTTACATATTTTGATACCAAGATATACAATGCCGCAGTTTTTGGCTGACACTTGGACAACTGAGATGTATATTGTGGATAACATGTTTATATGTTTACCTTGTTTTATTCTTTAACGGTGTTCACGGTCTTGTATGTTTGCATATGCGCTTCTCTTGTCACGAGACATTCAAAGACTGGCCGAGAGGTACGGTACCAGCGTCTTTGGATTTCTATGTGTTTTGTGATGGGCCCTGGTGTTGTACTATTCGGTGTGGATTCCATGAGCATAGCTTTGGAGCTTTTTTGAAACAGCAGCCTATTGTAACAAGAGGACTTAAAGTAGGTGCAAAGTCGTGGCAGACATTCACGGCGAGTGGAGTGATTTGAACATACACCCCGCCGCCACAACAGCACCCGAGCTGTCACGGCTTGATGCCAGATTGATAACGCTTACTTTTGTTGCCGCCCTAGTTAAAGACACTGCACACCCAGCAAATACCAGATGCAGTAAGTGCCGCCGCAACGGCCGGCCGCAGTGAGAGAATCATGAACATCACACATGCTGTGGTGAGGAGTATCTACAACGCAAAGACAAGCATAATAGCCGATAGCGGGAAGAAAAGCGGGTGCCTTGAAAGCAGAATGGGAAGGAGAACGTTGCGTGGAGTGTAGGCGATATAAACCAGACACCCACAATTTCAGATCAAGGAGTTCAGAAAGCACCTCATATGATAAATATACAAGTATGTGAGTGCTAGATACAAGCGCCGCCAAGTATCAAAAGTGTAGGCACAATGGTTCGGTTCGCAAATCCTTCTCACGCACAAGACAACGCACACATGGCACTCTGGAGATTCCGCCACATTCATGGGGTGCACCGAGGACACTAGTGGATTTTTACACGGCGCGTGTCTGTATGCCCTGATTAGGTATCTACACCGTCACTCTGAGACAGTCGTGGGGATTGTTGAACAGTTGAAGTGGATCGACGAAAATCCTTGTGGTGATGGATGGTACTCAACATGGTTTTCCGAAAGGTGGCAGAACGCTTGCCTCTCATGAAGACGCTCATTTTCGTCATTGTGTTTACATTATCGGTTTTGTAGCAGCGAGCTACGCTCTTGTGGGGTGTTAAGACCAGATTTTCCGCAGGGGACCTTCTATTTACCAGTGTTGCTACATGCTTTGTTCATCAAAATAAAGCTGTGAGTGCCGCGGCCGCTAGTGAAGGCCTTGAGGGACGCCGTGGTCACGAATCTGGACGCAGTCAACGAATGCAAAGACCCGTATGAGCTAGCGCCCTCAGTGAGGTGCTTTGCGACCTCACTCATGCTCAATGCTGCAGCCGCAAAAATTATTCAGGGTGAACTGTCTTCTGGTATCCCCTCCCTTCCTACGCATGCCAGTCAACCTCTTTGGAAATCTTACCTCAGTATCTTTTTGTTGTTCACCAGTAGACAGGCACCTTTTAATATCAAATCTGCAAAGACTTTGGTTTTTTGCCGCTGAGTGAAGGGCTGACTGCGGGATAGCTCTCTTCAGGGCCGCAAGCTTTCAGATTTTACTGACCTTTTCAGAAGCTTCAACTGGTCATTTGTACAGGTTGTGGCCTGCCATTACACATTTGTAGTGTACAATATTTTGCGCTTAGCCCAAGAGGGCTTCGTGGATTCTTTGTTGGACACGGTTGTCCTTAGACCGGTTCTGTAAAATGGTTGTGGATTTGTGCCTTTGTCATTGTTTGGTTGTTTGGTAGTCATTCGCAGTTGAGTTACAGCCTTTTGGGGTCATGTGTGACGGGAAGAAGTATCAGTGGTTGTTATTATTGGTCAAGTGAACACCTTACCGTGCACATTTTGCGTACTTGAGCATCATCATTGGTTGTTCCCGCCGCCGCTGCCGCCGCTGACCCGGTTCCTCAGGGTCATTTGAGTGGCCGTTTTTGGACTCCATCCTGAATGCACGTACCACCAACGTTTAGGGTCATGTGTGTTTGGGCAGCACCGGACTCAGCGCTAGGGTTAGACCCAGTGGGCAATTCGCAGAGATGTGTTAAAATTATGAATGTTGAGAGCATGAGCCACATGAATGTTAGCTAGGTTTGGCCGCTTAAACGGGCAGCAGTGCCATGCCACAGTATAGTGTGCCCAATGGCGAGGACACCCAAAGAACGTCTGCAGGACTGTTCAGAGAGGTCAGCCGACAGCAGTTGGGTTTGGTAGCACGGCAGTGTTTGCACGTCAGGGACAAGAAATGGGAATGTGTGGGTTGAACGAATTACTGTGACACAAACATTTGTGTTCTGCCACGATATACCGTGGTAGGGTGAAGACCAAGACTATGTAGACAACACTCAATTGACTCCAACCTTCTGATGTTTTGCCTGATCGGTAACGAAGGCGACCAAGAGAGGGGCCCAAGAGAGAACAAGCGACCAAAAGGAGCCCAGAGAGAAAGAAAAAGCACCATGTTAGTGAAGCAGAATGAAAAGTAAAGAACAGTCCAGAGAGCGGAAAAACATACTGTTCGGGCTAGGAGACATGATGACAAGAATAAAGTGAAAAAGACAGGAAGCAAAGAGAGAAACAGAGACCCAGCAAGGGCGAAAACAGAGAAAAAGAGGAGGGCGTGCATAAGACACACCAACAAAAGAAGAGAGCCTGGGGCAATCTTTGCACTTCGCGCGCACTGCGCGCTACTTTTAGACTATGTTCTCCCCGAACAGCCCCCAAGCAAAGAGCCCCATGGAAGCGCCCTTAGAATTAGGTGACCCAAACTGCCCCAGCTCAAGAAAGTTGCAAACTACCTTCCCTTCACATAACACACATCATGCACAACTGGAAAGATTGTTCTTTTTCTTCAATAGCACCGGAAGGTTGGGGCCCAAAAGAAGGCGGAAATGCTACGTCACCCCTGCATTCTCGGGGGTCCCCAACAGAGAAACAAAACCGAAGTCAAAACCCACGCTAGGGGTCACCATGATGCACCACGCCACAAAGTGTGGATTCAAAGATTGTGCCGGTTTCCTCAATAGCACCGGAAGGTTGGGGCCCAAAAGAGGGCGGAAATGCTACGTCACCCTTGCATTCTCGGGGATCCCCAACAAAAAGAGACAAAATCACAACTCAAAACCTCCGCTAAGGGTCACCATGATGCCCCTAGGGGCCCCTATTATCTCAAAGTATGGGTCTCTAGTATGGCCAGACGCCCAAATAGTTGCACTGCGCGCGCACTGCGCTAAATGCGCCCCCTCTGACATTGCTAGCTGCAACTTTGGCACCCTAGAAATGGTTGGACAAAAGCCTAGAGCGGAGCAGTCCATCGCACAATATCCCTTGAGGTCATTAGATCCGTTCCACAATGTCACTGTATTCCGGCTTGGTGTCGGTGGCGTTTGGACTGATTTCCAAGCAGCTCCAAGCCCCCATCCCCATGGCCCACAAGGCGTTGAGTTGCAACCAAAGCCATTGAGGCATCAATTTGCCAAAATTCGGTACAGTGGACCAAACGGTTGTGCCATAAATGCCCACTTTGTTCTAACGGTCCCCCAACCTTACCTCGTCTAAACCTGGCTTCGCACGGGATACGCCAGGTACGTGGAGGGCAGGTGTGGGGGGGGGGGGGGGAAGCACCTGGACTGTGGACAATGATCTTGCATGTTTGCCACAACGGTAATCATTCACACTGTAATCCATGCCATTGTCCCCGGGATGGCGACCCATGCACAGGGATGGAAGCACGTGCACACGGAACGAGGCATGGGCAGCAAGGGAACTGCATGGTCCACAGAATGCCTGGGGTGTGGGAGAAACACTCCGCCACCGGTCCAGTGGTCTGCACAGCACCTCCATGAAACAAGGCCTCACTACTCATTGGTCCTACTGTGTGCAACTGCCCTGTTTCAAGCACCATTGTGTAAAATCTAGGGTGCCTCACTGGTCAGGCCCATCCTGGGCAGCATGAAAAACCCCACGTTCCGGTTTCTGTGCAGTCCGCAGTTGGAGGGGTCAAGGGTCCCTGAGAACTGTGTGTTGCCAAGCACTAAGCCCTGACAGAAGGTGAGATATATAATGAGTGGCAGAGGTGAAGTGGGGGCCCTGGCGTGCACTCGTGACTGAGGATTGCCCAGGCTCAGCACAGGTCTTGCTACCCTGTGGTCCCTGACCTCCACCTCAGCCTCTACCTCCACCTCCGCTAACGATACTGAGGTCTCAAGAAAGCGTCGGTCCCAGCGGCTGTGCATTCCCTGTCGACCATGACTCGACCAGCAGCGCCAGCAAACTACCAACTGCCGTCCGTACGGCAGCACACCGCCTTCAGTTCAGGCGAAAAGGGATAAATCCGTCGCAGCCACTGATTGGGTATTGTACAGAGAGGGCCTGACATATGTGGGCGGCGGGGCGGTTTTGGAGGGCCATGGGCCTTCAGAATACCACAGGCGATGCAACACCCTGCAGTACCGGGGGCTGTCCCCAGGGCGTGTGTTGGTCAACAATCTGAAACGCGCACCGTATCTGTGACAAAGGACCGTTCCATTTCTGTCACTGTTTCTGTGGAGGTGCAGACCAAATCTCGAGCCCAAGCAAGGGGTTGCTCGCACAGCCCAGATTCCGCGGTGGCCAACGCCCATCGCGCAGCACCCACCGTTCCCGGAGCGCAGGGCACACGCCAGCCCTGCAGGCAGCATCCCGTTGACACTCAGGCACATAGCCACCTCATCCTCTGGAGGCCTCCGGAGGCAGAAGCCCCACGTCACGCGGCGTCGGGGCCGCCCCGCCCCCATCCCCGGCACTGCACCACGTCCCTCCTCATGCGGCGCGCTCATTCTTAATGTAGTGGTACAGAATGTTGGGGCCCCACCCGGTGGCCCCCTTCACGGCCCACGGGCGGTCATCGGCGCCCATGAGATCCCCGGCCACCCCCGCGATGTCCAGGTGCGTGTAACCCACCCCCTCCTCGGCGAACTTCGCCAGGAACGCCGCGGCGGTGCACGAGCCGGCGAAGCGGTTATTGCCCATGGAGTGGACGTCGCACATCGTGCCCTTCAGCTGGTCCGAGAACTCGCTGTACGTGGGCATGCGCCACACGCGCTCATCCGCCGGGATGCTCGCCGCCGTGAGGGCAGCGGCGGTGGAATCGTCGTCGGTGAACATGCCGGCGGCGTAATGGCCGAGGGACACGAGGATGGCGCCCGTGAGGGTCGCGACGGTGAACATGGTGTCGATGGTGTACTCCTTTTGGAGGTACGTCATGGCGTCCGCGAGCACCAGCCGCCCCTCGGCGTCCGTGTTCATGTTCTGGACAGTCAGACCCTGACAGACAGGGGGATCGGGTGCAGAGGCACCGGTGGGCAATGCCACTTTTCCTCACACCCAACCCTCGACCTCTTTTCTGTTTTGTCTGATGAGGGCGGGGTCAGCCCAGGGTCAGTAGTTGTGGCGCCGTGGTATCGGGACCGGGGGATTATCAGGGCATGAATCCCATTTCTGAGGACCACTCACCGACACGCCAGCGCACCCCTTGGCGCGTTTCCAACCGTCGGTGCCAAACCTCAGGTTCGGACCCCCCCCCCCCCCCCCCTGCTTTGATATTGTCAGGAGGCCTCGGCTTCACTCCTGTCGGCGGTCAAGTGGCCGGCCATTAATGCTGAGTAAGAGCTTCACATTCAGTCATTCCCATGACAGTGGCGTTTGCAGGGTGCTCACCAACACTGATGGGGGGAAGATCCGTGGCGCGCAGCATTTCTTGGAATTTTGCAATTAATTGTTCTCCGTTTTTTGGAGCAGGCCTTGGGGGGGCGGGGGTTGAGACCAGCAGGCCCACGGGTGAAGGGGGGCGGGGGGTTCCAGCCCCTCTCACAGGGAAGCTGGGCAAGCTGGGGGGGTGTCGATTCGGAATTGAAAGCCCTTGGTCAGGCCTACCGGCAGGGACGCTTTGGAGCGGGAGGACGGGTGGGGTCTGAGATCCAAAATTGTGTGCACCAAAAAAATATTTTCAGTGTAAAATGTGACTTTTCGTCCACTGAGGGGGGGGGGGGGGGGGGCTTCTTGAAAAACTCTAGCAACTCGAATACCAGCGGGGACCCGGGGGGGGGGGGGGGACTACCAACGGTCCTGATGCGACCACCCCCCAGCTATCTGTCAAAACTCGGGGAGGGGGGGGGGGGGTTGGGGGGGGGTCCAGCCGGGGGTGGGGGTGTTCCTGTCCGTGGTCAGGGGGGGGGGGGTTCCTGCTGGGTCCGGGGGGGGGGGGGTCTGGCCGGGGTCAGGGGGGCGTCCAGCCAGGGGTGAAGGGGGGGGAGGGGTAGCGTTAGGGTTAAGGTCACCGAGCTGGTGGAACCAGTCTTGGTTTTATAACGGTTTTGAGTGTCTAGGGTGGACCTACTAGGTTTAGCAGCAGCAGCAGCAAGCAACAGCACGCGCGAAATGAATAAAAATCAGAACTCCCTCGTGGTGCTTTGGATTTGGTTGAAATTTTGGTGGATGATACCTGTGGGTGTGAAGTACAATCACACAAAGTTTGAGCAAGAAACTCAACGATGGCGGCTGGGAACGGGATTCGCAAGTAGCGGACCTCAGTTTCAAAAACTGCAGTTTAGGGCCAAAAACAGCCATTTTTGGGCCAAAAAAGCCGTGGAACACATTCAAAACGGCCAAGCGAACGGAAACGGTGGGTACACTCCACATGCGGCTTGACTGCCCCGTGTCAACGAGCTCTTTGCGGCCCTCTAATCAAGACTGAATATTGGGACCGAGCTGGTGGGGTAGTGCCTATGCTTCTGTGCGTACTAGGGTGGAGGAAAGTCAATTGGTTGGGGGATGGCGATTGAGGGTTGCATGCATGTTGTTGTGTGTTTCGTATTCCTCTCCCCTCATTTTGCATTGGCAACTGGTTTTCGCTTCATCGTGATGCCATTATTGCATGAATGTCACTGCATGTTTTGTTTTCCCCTCCCTCCTTTTGAGTTTGCAAATGGCTTTCGCTTCACCGCGATCCCATTATTGCACGAATTGCACTGTCTGTTTTGTATTCCCCTCCCCTTTTATGTGTTTGCAAATGGCTTTCGCTTCACCGCGATCCCATTCATTTTCGACTGCATGAGTTCCAACATTTGCTCTTGTGCGTGATAGGTAGATAGAGAAGTTAAAAAGTCCGCCTTGTGTCATTGTGTGTTCAGTGTTCCCCTAACCACTAGATATCTGCTCCCGTGCGTCAGGCAGGTTAATGATGTTGCATGTATGTCATTGATTGACTGTAGGTTAATGATGGCGATTGAGGGTTGCATGCATGTGGTTGTGTGTTCCGTAATCCCTCCCCTCATTTTGCCTTGGCAATTGGATTTTGCTTCACCGCGATCCCATTATTGCATGAATGTCACTGAATGTTTTGTCTTCCCCTCCCTCCTTTTGAGTTTGCAAATGGCTTTCGCTTCACCGCGATCCCATTATTGCACGAATTGCACTGTTTGGTTTGTATCCCCCTCCCCTTTTATGTGTTTGCAAATGGCTTTCGCTTCACCGCGATCCCATTCATTTTCGACTGCATGAGTTCCAACATTTGCTCTTGTGCGTGATAGGTAGATAGAGAAGTTAAAAAGTCCGCCTTGTGTCATTGTGTGTTCAGTGTTCCCCTAACCACTAGATATCTGCTTCCGTGCGTCGGGTAGGTTAATGATGTTGCATGTATGTCATTGATTGACTGTAGGTTAATGATGGCGATTGAGGGTTGCATGCATGTGGTTGTGTGTTCTGTATTCTCCTCCCCTCATTTTGCATTGGCAATTGGCTTTCGCTTCACCGCGATCCCATTATTGCATGAATGTCACTGAACCATGAGGCCCACTTTCAAGGCTTTTTGGACTTCTGAGGGGCCAAAATGCCCCCAAAATGGGCTCAAAATGGGCCCATTTCACCCGTTTGTGCGCCCCAAATGGTCTAGGATGAGGTCTGGAAAAATGCGTTTTTGACCCATTTTTGACCCATTTTTGGTCCCAAAACAGCCTAGTTTCAAGGCATTTTGGGATTTTCGGAGGACCAAAATGGGCCACCACAAGCTCAAAACGGTCCAAAAACACTTGTTTTAGCGTCGCACATGGTCTAGGATCATTTTTGAGAAAAGTCATCTTTTTGCCCCTACTGGACCCTGTTGACCCATTTGGGCACCCACCTGTTTGGGCTTCAGCTTGCAGCTTGCCGCAGCCTAGTGGGCCTAGGCATTGGGGTCTAGGCGTCCCTTTGGGCAATTCTGAGGGGTGGAAACCACAAAAAGTGGGGGGTTGCGGGTGGAATAGGTGCCCTCGGAATCGCATTTTGAGCGATGTAGCCAAAGATATGGCCTATTCTTGGTTTGTGGCTGTCGGCATTTGGAGCTTCGGGGGGCCTTTTTGGGCCGTTTCCTGGACATATTATGGAGTTAGAGGGCGGCAAAGAGCTCGTTGACACGGGGAAGTCAAGCCGCACATGGAGTGTAGCCACCGTTTCCCTTCGTTTGGCCGTTTTGAATGGGTTTTAGGGCTTTTTTGGCCGAAAAATGGCTATTTTGGCCCTAAACTGCAGTTTTTGAAACTGAGGTCCGCCACTTGCGAATCCCGTTCCCGGCCACCACTGTCAAGTTTCCTGCTCAAACTTTGTGTGATTGTACTTCACACCCATAGGTATCATCCACCAAAATTTCACTCAAATCCAAAGCACCACGACGGAGTTCTGATTTTGGCCCATTTCGCGCGTGCTGCTTGCTTGCTGCTTGCTGCTTGCTTGCTGCTTGCTTGCTAAACCTGGTAGGTCCACCCTAGACACTAAAAAGGGTTATAAAACCAAGACTGGTTCCACCAGCTCGGTGACTCCACCATATGTCCTTGAAACGGCCCCAAAAGGCCCCCTGAAGCTCCAAATGCCGACAGCCACAAACCAAGAATAGGCCATATCTTTGGCTACATGGCTCAAAATGCGATTCCGAGGGCACCTACTCCACCTGCAACCCTCCACTTTTTGTGGTTTCCACCCCTCAGAATTGCCCAAACGGACGCCTAGACCCCAATACCTAGGCCCACTAGGCTGCGGCAAGCTGCAAGCTCAAGCCCAAACAGGTGGGTGCCCAAATGGGTCAACAGGGTCCAGTAGGGGCAAAAAGATGACTTTTCTCAAAAATGATCCAAGGCCAAAAGAAGTGTTTTTGGGCCGCATTGAGCTTGTGGTGGCCCATTTTGGTCCTCCGAAAATCCCAAAAATGCCTTGAAAATGGGCTGTTTTGGGACCAAAAATGGGTCAAAAATGGGTCAAAAACGCATTTTTCCAAACCTCATCCTAGACCATTTGGGGTGCACAGACGGGTGAAATGAGCCCATTTTGAGCCCATTTTGGGGCATTTTGGCCCCTCAGAAGTCCAAAAAGCCTTGAAAGTGGGCCTCGTGGTGATGGGGTTCACTTGCAAGCTGATTTCACTTTGTCAAGAGCCATCAATGTGTGAATCATTCTTGATGTCCCTCACCAGTCATAGCTGATGTTCCCTCTCCCACCAGCTCGGTCCCAATAATCAGTCTTGATTAGGGTTAGGGCTAGAGTCACTGAGCTGGTGGAACCAGTCTTGGTTTTATAACCCTCTTTAGTGTCTAGGGTGGACCTACCAGGTTTAGCAGCAGCAAGCAGCAAGCAGCAAGCAGCAACAAGAAGCAGCACATGCGAAATGGGCAAAAATCAGAACTCCCTCGTGGTGCTTTCGATTCAGGTGAAATTTTGGTTGATGATACCTATGGGTGTGAAGTACAATCATACAAAGTTTGAGCAAGAAACTCAACGATGGCGGGAACGGCATTCGCGGGTGGCGGACCTCAGTTTCAAAAACTGCAATTTAGGGCCAAAAACAGCCATTTTTGGGCCAAAAAAGCCGTGGAACACATTCAAAACGGCCAAGCGAAGGGAGACGGTGGAGGCACTCCACGTGCGGCTTGACTGCCCCGTGTCAACGAGCCCTTTGCGGCCCTCTAACTCCATGATATGTCCCGGAAATGGCACAAAAAGGCCCCAGAAGCTCCAAATTTTGTGTAGATTGGCTGCCGACAGCCACAAACCAAGAATAGGCCATATCTTTGGCTACATGGCTCAAAATGCGATTCTGAGGGCACCTACTCCACCCGCAACCCTCCACTTTTTGTGGTTTCCACCCCTCAGAATTGCCCAAACGGACGCCTAGACCCCAATACCTAGGCCCACTAGGCTGCGGCAAGCTGCAAGCTCAAGCTCCAACAGGTGGGTGCCCAAATGGGTCAACAGGGTCCAGTAGGGGCAAAAAGATGACTTTTCTCAAAAATGATCCTAGACCATGTGCGACGCCAAAACAAGTGTTTTTGGACCGTTTTGAGCTTGTGGTGGCCCATTTTGGTCCTCCAAAAATCCCAAAAATGCCTCGAAAATGGGCTGTTTTGGGACCAAAAATGGGTCAAAAATGGATCAAAAACGCATTTTTCCAAACCTCATCCTAGACCATTTGGGGTGCACAAACGGGTGAAATGAGCCCATTTTGAGCCCATTTTGGGGCATTTTGGCCCCTCGGAAGTCCAAAACAACCTTGAAAGTGGACCTCGTGGTGATGGGGTTCACTTGCAAGCTGATTTCACTTTGTTAAGAGTCATCAATGTGTGAATGATTCTTGATGTCCCTCACCAGTCATAGCTGATGTTCCCTCCCACACCAGCTCGGTCCCAATATTCAGTCTTAATTAGGGTCACTGAGCTGGTGGAACCAGTTTTGGTTTTATAACCCTTTTTAGTGTCTAGGGTGGACCTACCAGGTTTAGCAGCAGCAGCAGCAAGCAGCAAGCAGCAAGCAGCAAGCAGCAAGCAGCAAGCAGCAGGTAGCAGCACGCGCGAAATGGGCAAAAATCAGAACTCCCTCGTGGGGCTTCCGATTCAGGTGAAATTTCGGTGGATGATACCTATGGGTGTGAAGTACAATCACACAAAGTTTGAGCGAGAAACTCAACGATGGCGGCTGGGAACGGGATTCGCAAGTAGCGGACCTCAGTTTCAAAAACTGCAGTTTAGGGCCAAAAACAGCCATTTTTGGACCAAAAAAGCCGTGGAACACATTCAAAGCGGCCAAACGAACGGAAACGGTGGGTACACTCCACGTGCGGCTTGACTGCCCCGTGTCAACGAGCCCTTTGCGGCCCTCTAACTCCATGATATGTTCCGGAAAGAACCCCAAAAAGGCCCCCTGAAGCTCCAAATGCCGACAGCCACAAACCAAGAATAGGCCATATCTTTGGCTACATGGCTCAAAATGCGATTCCGAGGGCACCTACTCCACCCGCAACCCTCCACTTTTTGTGGTTTCCACCCCTCAGAATTGCCCAAACGGACGCCTAGACCCCAATACCTAGGCCCACTAGGCTGCGGCAAGCTGCAAGCTCAAGCTCCAACAGGTGGGTGCCCAAATGGGTCAACAGGGTCCAGTAGGGGCAAAAAGATGACTTTTCTCAAAAATGATCCTAGACCATGTGCGACGCTAAAACAAGTGTCTTTGGACCGCATTGAGCTTGTGGTGGCCCATTTTGGTCCTCCGAAAATCCCAAAAATGCCTTGAAAATGGGCTGTTTTGGGACCAAAAATGGGTCAAAAATGGGTCAAAAACGCACTTTTCCAAACGTTATCCTAGACCATTTGGGTGCACAAACGGGTGAAATGAGCCCATTTTGAGCCCATTTTGGGGCATTTTGGCCCCTCAAAAGTCCAAAAAGCCTTGAAAGTGGGCCTCGTGGTGATGGGGTTCACTTGCAAGCTGATTTCACTTTGCCAAGAGCCATCAATGTGTGAATGATTCTTGATGTCCCTCATAGCTGATGTTCCCTCCCCCACCAGCTCGGTCCCAATCTTCAGTCTTGATTAGGGTTAGGGCTAGGGTCACCGAGCTGGTGGAATCAATCTTGGTTTTATAACCCTCTTTAGTGTCTAGGGTGGACCTACCAGGTTTAGCAGCAGCAACAGCAAGCAAGCAAGCAAGCAGCACGCGCGAAATGGGTAAAAATCAGATTTCCGCCGTGGTGCTTCGGATTTGGTTGAAAGTTTGCTGGATGATACCTATGGGTGTGAGGGACAACCACACAAGGTATGAGCCAAAAACTAAACGGTGGCGGCCGGGAAGAGCTGTCGCAAGTGGCGGACCTCGGTTTCAAAAACTGCAATTTAGGGCCAAAAAAAGCCATTTTTGGGCCAAAACAGGCCGAGAACCCATTCAAAACGGCCAAACAAAAGGTAAGGGTGGTACACTCCACGTGCTATTGACTTTCCCGTGTCAACGAGCCCTTTGCGGCCCTCTAACTCCATGATATGTCCCGGAAACGGCCCAATAAGCCCCCAGAAGCTCCAAATTTTGTGTAGATTGGCTGCCGACAGCCACAAACCAAGAATAGGCCATATCTTTGGCTACATGGCTCAAAATGCGATTCCGAGGGCACCTACTCCACCCGCAACCCTCCACTTTTTGTGGTTTCCACCCCTCAGAATTGCCCAAACGGACACCCAGACCCCAATACCTAGGCCCACTAGGCTGCGGCAAGCTGCAAGCTCAAGCTCCAACAGGTGGGTGCCCAAATGGGTCAGCAGGGTCCAGTAGGGGCAAAAAGATGACTTTTCTCAAAAATGATCCTAGACCATGTGCGACGCCAAAACAAGTGTTTTTGGACCGTTTTGAGCTTGTGGTGGCCCATTTTGGTCCTCCAAAAATCCCAAAAATGCCTCGAAAATGGGCTGTTTTGGGACCAAAAATGGGTAAAAAATGGGTCAAAGACGCATTTTTCCAAACCTCATCAAGGACCATTTGGGGTGCACAAACGGGTGAAATGAGCCCATTTTGAGCCCATTTTGGGGCATTTTGGCCCCTCGGAAGTCCAAAAAGCCTTGAAAGTGGGCCTCGTGGTGATGGGGTTCACTTGCAAGCTGATTTCACTTTGTCAAGAGCCATCAATGTGTGAATGATTCTTGATGTCCCTCACCAGTCATAGCTGATGTTCCCTCCCCCACCAGCTCGGTCCCAATAATCAGTCTTGATTAGGGTTAGGGCTAGGGTCACCGAGCTGGTGGAATCAATCTTGGTTTTATAACCCTCTTTAGTGTCTAGGGTGGACCTACCAGGTTTAGCAGCAGCGGCAGCAAGCAAGCAAGCAAGCAGCACGCGCGAAATGGGTAAAAATCAGATTTCCGCCGTGGTGCTTCGGATTTGGTTGAAGTTTTGGTGGATGATACCTATGGGTGTGAAGTACAACCACGCAAAGTATGAGCCAAAAACTAAACGGTGGCGGCCGGGAAGAGCTGTCGCAAGTGGCGGACCTCGGTTTCAAAAACTGCAATTTAGGGCCAAAAGCAGCCATTTTTGGGCCAAAACAGGCCGAGAATCCAGTCAAAACGGCCAAGCGAAGGGAGACGGTGGGTACACTCCAGGTGCTATTGACTTTCCCGTGTCAACGAGCCCTTTGCGGCCCTCTAACTCCACCATATGTCCTTGAAACGGCACAAAAAGGCCCCAGAAGCTCCAAATTTTGTGCAGATTGGCTAGCGACAGCCACAAACCAAGAATAGGCCATATCTTTGGCTACATGGCTCAAAATGCGATTCCGAGGGCACCTACTCCACCCACAGCCCTCCACTTTTTGTGGTTTCCACCCCTCAGAATTGCCCAAACGGACGCCTAGACCCCAATACCTAGGCCCACTAGGCTGCGGCAAGCTGCAAGCTCAAGCTCCAACAGGTGGGTGCCCAAATGGGTCAACAGGGTCCAGTAGGGGCAAAAAGATGACTTTTCTCAAAAATGATCCTAGACCATGTGCGACGCCAAAACAAGTGTTTTTGGACCGCATTGACCTTGTGGTGGCCCATGTTGGTCCTCCAAAAATCCCAAAAATGCCTCGAAAATGGGCTGTTTTGGGACCAAAAATGGGTCAAAAATGGGTCAAAAACGCATTTTTCCAAACCTCATCCTAGACCATTTGGGGTGCACAAACGGGTGAAATGAGCCCATTTTGAGCCCATTTTGGGGCATTTTGGCCCCTCAGAAGTCCAAAACAACCTTGAAAGTGGGCCTCGTGGTGATGGGGTTCACTTGCAAGCTGATTACACTTTGTCAAGAGCCATCAATGTGTGAATCATTCTTGATGTCCCTCACCAGTCATAGCTGATGTTCCCTCCCCCACCAGCTCGGTCCCAATATTTAGTCTTGATTAGGGATAGGGGTTAGGGTCACTGAGCTGGTGGAACCAGTCTTGGTTTTATAACCCTCTTTAATGTCTAGGGCAGACCTACCAGGTTTAGCAGCAGCAGCAGCACATGCGAAATGGGCAAAAATCATAACCCCCTGGGGGTGCTTTAGATTCAGGTGAAATTTTGGTGGATGATACCTATGGGTGTGAAGTACAATCACACAAAGTTTGAGCGAGAAACTCAACGATGGCGGCTGGGAACGGGATTCGCAAGTGGCGGACCTCAGTTTCAAAAACTGCAGTTTAGGGCCAAAAACAGCCATTTTTGGGCCAACAAAAGCCGTGGAACACATTCAAAACGGCCAAGCGAAGGGAGACGGTGGGTACACTCCACGTGCGGCTTGACTGCCCCGTGTCAACAAGCCCTTTGCGGCCGTCTAACTCCATGATATGTCCCAGAAACGGCCCCAAAAGGCCCCCTGAAGCTCCAAATGCCGACAGCCACAAACCAAGAATAGGCCATATCTTTGGCTACATGGCTCAAAATGTGTAACCCGAGGGCACCTACTCCACCCACAACCCTCCACTTTTTGTGGTTTCCACCCCTCAGAATTGCCCAAACGGACGCCTAGACCCCAATACCTAGGCCCACTAGGCTGCGGCAAGCTGCAAGCTCAAGCCCAAACAAGTGGGTGCCCAAATGGGTCAACAGGGTCCAGTAGGGGCAAAAAGATGACTTTTCTCAAAAATGATCCTAGACCATGTGCGGCGCCAAAACAAGTGTTTTTGGACCGCATTGACCTTGTGGTGGCCCATTTTGGTCCTCCGAAAATCCCAAAAATGCCTCGAAAATGGGCTGTTTTGGGACCAAAAATGGGTCAAAAATGGGTCAAAAACGCATTTTTCCAAACCTCATCAAGGACCATTTGGGGTGCACAAACGGGTGAAATGGGCCCATTTTGAGCCCATTTTGGGGCATTTTGGCCCCTCAAAAGTCCAAAACAACCTTGAAAGTGGGCCTCGTGGTGATGGGGTTCACTTGCAAGCTGATTACACTTTGTCAAGAGCCATCAATGTGTGAATCATTCTTGATGTCCCTCACCAGTCATAGCTGATGTTCCCTCCCCCACCAGCTCGGTCCCAATATTCAGTCTTGATTAGGGATAGGGGTTAGGGTCACTGAGCTGGTGGAACCAGTTTTGGTTTTATAACCCTCTTTAATGTCTAGGGCAGACCTACCAGGTTTAGCAGCAGCAGCAGCACATGCGAAATGGGCAAAAATCATAACCCCCTGGGGGTGCTTTAGATTCAGGTGAAATTTTGGTGGATGATACCTATGGGTGTGAAGTACAATCACACAAAGATTGAGCGAGAAACTCAACGATGGCGGCTGGGAACGGGATTCGCAAGTGGCGGACCTCAGTTTCAAAAACTGCAGTTTAGGGCCAAAAACAGCCATTTTTGGGCCAAAAAAAGCCGTGGAACACATTCAAAACGGCCAAGCGAAGGGAGACGGTGGGTACACTCCACGTGCGGCTTGACTGCCCCGTGTCAACAAGCCCTTTGCGGCCGTCTAACTCCATGATATGTCCCAGAAACGGCCCCAAAAGGCGCCCTGAAGCTCCAAATGCCGACAGCCACAAACCAAGAATAGGCCATATCTTTGGCTACATGGCTCAAAATGTGTAACCCGAGGGCACCTACTCCACCCACAACCCTCCACTTTTTGTGGTTTCCACCCCTCAGAATTGCCCAAACGGACGCCTAGACCCCAATACCTAGGCCCACTAGGCTGCGGCAAGCTGCAAGCTCAAGCCCAAACAAGTGGGTGCCCAAATGGGTCAACAGGGTCCAGTAGGGGCAAAAAGATGACTTTTCTCAAAAATGATCCTAGACCATGTGCGACGCCAAAACAAGTGTTTTTGGACCGCATTGACCTTGTGGTGGCCCATGTTGGTCCTCCAAAAATCCCAAAAATGCCTCGAAAATGGGCTGTTTTGGGACCAAAAATGGGTCAAAAATGGGTCAAAAACGCATTTTTCCAAACCTCATCCTAGACCATTTGGGGTGCACAAACGGGTGAAATGGGCCCATTTGGAGCCCATTTTGGGGCATTTTGGCCCCTCAAAAGTCCAAAAAGCCTTGAAAGTGGGCCTCGTGGTGATGGGGTTCACTTGCAAGCTGATTACACTTTGTCAAGAGCCATCAATGTGTGAATGATTCTTGATGTCCCTCACCAGTCATAGCTGATGTTCCCTCCCCCACCAGCTCGGTCCCAATATTCAGTCTTGATTAGGGATAGGGGTTAGGGTCACTGAGCTGGTGGAACCAGTCTTGGTTTTATAACCCTCTTTAGTGTCTAGGGCAGACCTACCAGGTTTAGCAGCTGCAGCAGCACATACGAAATGGGCAAAAATCATAACCCCCTGGGGGTGCTTTAGATTCAGGTGAAATTTCGGTGGATGATACCTATGGGTGTGAAGTACAATCACACAAAGTTTGAGCGAGAAACTCAACGATGGCGGCCCGGAACGGGATTCGCAAGTGGCGGACCTCAGTTTCAAAAACTGCAGTTTAGGGCCAAAAACAGCCATTTTTGGGCCAAAAAAAGCCGTGGAACACATTCAAAGCGGCCAAACTAACGGAAACGGTGGGTACACTCCACGTGCGGCTTGACTGCCCCGTGTCCACGAGCCCTTTGCGGCCCTCTAACTCCATGATATGTCCCAGAAACGGCCCCAAAAGGCCCCCTGAAGCTCCAAATGCCGACAGCCACAAACCAAGAATAGGCCATATCTTTGGCTACATGGCTCAAAATGCGATTCCGAGGGCACCTACTCCACCCACAACCCTCCACTTTTTGTGGTTTCCACCCCTCAGAATTGCCCAAACGGACGCCTAGACCCCAATACCTAGGCCCACTAGGCTGCGGCAAGCTGCAAGCTCAAGCCCAAACAGGTGGGTGCCGAAATGGGTCAACAGGGTCCAGTAGGGGCAAAAAGATGACTTTTCTCAAAAATGATCCTAGACCATGTGCGACGCTAAAACAAGTGTTTTTGGGCCGTATTGAGCTGGTGGCCCATTTTGGTCCTCCGAAAATCCCACAAATGCCTTGACAATGGGCTGTTTTGGAACCAAAAATGGGTCAAAAATGGGTCAAAAACGTGTTTTTCCAAACCTCATCCTAGACCATTTGGGTGCACAAACGGGTGAAATGAGCCCATTTTGAGCCCATTTTCAGCCCATTTTGGGGCATTTTGGCCGGGGGGGGGGGGGGGGGGCGTTTCTGCGAAATGTGAAGTCATGCTATTTTGCCTAAAATTGGCCACTTCGAAAAAGGGGGGGGGTTCACCCCTTTTGCGCGCAACGGAAATTTTCCAAAATGCGCCGCGGGGGGTGACCTTGGATGTGCACAAGTGCGTATTAGCCCATTTTTTGGGCATGCAGAAGCAAATTTGGGGGTGTCTTGCTTCAAAAGTGACGGATCTTTGCACGCTTACTTGATGTTGCTGTTTCACATATCAAGTGTGGCAGGGACGCGGTGGCGTGAGGGGTTAGCATACAACAACGGAGGCCTCCACTTTACCTCCTCACCAATGCAATGGTGGTCGTAGCCGCCCACACACCCTGCCGGGGGGGGGCCATGGACAATTTCTCTTCGGCGCGGCACAACACCGAAGAGGGTGCCTCACAGAGTGCCCAATCCTGCCAGACGTACGTTTCGTCACGTTTGGCGTTTCGCGTCACCGCCTCATGGGGTGCCCAGTCCCACAATACGGTCGTTTCGAATCGTTTCGCGTTTCGGATCACCGCTTCATGGGGTGCCCAATCCCACAATGCGGTCGTTTCGAGTCGTTTCGTGTTTCACGGGGTGTCCAATCCCGGAACTTTGGTTGTTGCAACAACAAAAACATTGTCTGTCACGCTATGGTGGTGTGTTGTTGTGTGTTTCACGGCAATGCGCGGAACCGCATGCACTTCGCACCCCCCCCAAAACAAAAACTCCCTAGCGGTAACACCCATCTACCACTTTCACTTCAATCTCTATTTCCTCAAGGCACCGCTTGCACTGCGTTGGTCCCAAGCCCCCCGCCATAGCGTAACATCTCATGCACCTGCTTGTGCACCTCACGTCATCTTCTACTTCCGCTGCCTTTTGGAGTCCCTACTCGACTTCCGTTCTGGTGCTTGTCGCTTCTGTGCCACTGAAGCTGCCACGGGTGCCTTCCCACTTTTCACTTGCTTGCCTTGCCCGCGGGGTTGCTTGGTGGTCTTCTTGTACACTTTCTTGTGTCCTGTCGCAACGACCACTTTGGCAGTGCTGTCCGAACTGCTGCTGTCGGAACTAGACTCCGACGATGTAGAGGACGTCCCACCACTACTAGAATTGGTCGTTGACGAACTATCCGTGTCGGAGCCGTCTGAATCATCGGATGCGCGACGCTCTGGACGCCAATCTTCATCGGCCTCACTTGTAGGTGGTTGTGTGCCATATTTGTCCCCTCCTTCATCACCCGTGGTTGTGGCTTGTCCCATGCCTTCCCATGCTTCCTTGTCCACATGAATGGTAATCTGCCGAACCTGTCACAAAGATTCAACTTCCACGTGCTAACCGTTGATGTCCGGGGGGACCATCAAACAAAAGGGGACAAAATCCAAATTGGCCAGATGTTCCTAAGCAACGCAAGCGGGGGGCAAAATCAGAGAGGGCCCACTTGTGGGCAACGTGGCTACGTCACCCCTGCCGCCTCGGGGATCCCCTCCGCTTCAGAGCGGGGGGCAGAATCAGAAGTGGCCCACTTGTGGGCAAGGTGGCTACGTAACCCCTGCCGCCTCGGGGATCCCCTCCGCTTCAGAGCGGGGGGCAGAATCAGAAGTGGCCCAATTGTGGGCAAGGTGGCTACGTCACCCCTGCCGTCTCGGGGATCCCCACTGCCTCAGAGCGGGGGGACAAAATCAGAAGTGGCCCACTTGCGGGCAAGGTGGCTACGTCACCCCTGCCGTCTCGGGGATCGCCGCCGCTTCGGAGCGGGGGGACAAAATCAGAAGTGGCCCACTTGTGGGCAAGGTGGCTACGTCACCCCTGCCGCCTCGGGGATCCCCATCGCTTCAGAGCGGGGGGACAGAATCAGTAGTGGCCCACCTGTGGGCAAGGTGGCTACTTAACCCCTGCCGCCTCGGGGATCGCCGCCGCTTCAGAGCGGGGGGACAAAATCAGAAGTGGCCCACTTGTGGGCAAGGTGGCTACGTCACCCCTGCCGTCTCGGGGATCCCCACCGCTTCAGAGCGGGGGGACAGAATCAGTAGTGGCCCACTTGTGGGCAAGGTGGCTACGTCACCCCTGCCGCCTCGGGGATCGCCGCCGCTTCAGAGCGGGGGGACAAAATCAGAAGTGGCCCACTTGTGGGCAAGGTGGCTACGTCACCCCTGCCGTCTCGGGGATCCCCACCGCTTCGGAGCGGGGGGCTAAATCATAAGTGGCCCACAAGTGGTCAAAAATGCTATATAGGCCAGGTATTTGCACTGTGTGCCCTCTGCGTGGGCACTGCGTGCATGCTGCGCACGCATAGCCCGGGATACTCACCCAAGAATACCTGTCACCTGACTGGTTGCACAGCAAAGCAGCAAAGCCCACATGAGAACGACGAAACTGCCTTCAACTTGGTACTGCACTGTCCCTATGAACAAACCACTCAGCCTTGTAAAGTCCGCTTGCTTCGAGAGTTTCGGTGCCCGTGGCTTCGCTCTTGGAGGCGGATGAGGTGTCCCTTGACTCGGAGCGCGGGGAATGCGTTGTCCGTGGTCTCTTGGGTGATGGGGACCGCGAATAGGGTGAAGGGGAGGGCGGTGGTGATTCTGAGCGTGGACGCGACACACTTGTTGATGGCGAGCAAGATCAGTGATGTGCTGGGGACGAAGGCCGTACCACAAACTCCTGAAGGTCCGCGGGCTATGTATGGCTACATCACCCCTGCCTTCTCGGGGTCCCAATAGTGGGGAGAGTTCAATATGGGGGATGGAAAATGGGTAAAAATGGTTGACATTGGGCAACGAGAGGTGACAATTCAAATGTGCCACATCCGAAATGCATAGGAAGCTAAAAAAACCCCAGTATGGAACCAAAAACTTGTCAAAAGGGGCCAAAAATAGGGTCTGAGTATTGGCCAACATTCAAAACTTTGCACTGCGTGTGCACTGTGTGCGCACTGCGTGCGCAGTGCGTGCATGGCATTCCCATAGTGGTAGTGGGAGGTGCGCTAAGCAAACCCTTCCCCCCCAAAAAGGGGGGGGTTTCGGTTATGTGAAAACCCTACTTTTGCCTAAAAATTTGGCCAATGAAAAAAAGGGGGGGGTTATGTAAAACCCCCATGCTGTCATTCTCGGCAGAAACGCCCCCCCCCAATACCTAGGCCCACTAGGCTGCGGCAAGCTGCAAGCTCAAGCTCCAACAGGTGGGTGCCCAAATGGGTCAACAGGGTCCAGTAGGGGCAAAAAGATGACTTTTCTCAAAAATGATCCTAGACCATGTGCGACGCCAAAACAAGTGTTTTTGGACCGTTTTGAGCTTGTGGTGGCCCATTTTGGTCCTCCGAAAATCCCAAAAATGCCTCGAAAATGGGCTGTTTTGGGACCAAAAATGGGTCAAAAATGGGTCAAAAACGCATTTTTCCAAACCTCATCAAGGACCATTTGGGGTGCACAAACGGGTGAGATGGGCCCATTTGGAGCCCATTTTGGGGCATTTTGGCCCCTCAGAAGTCCAAAAAGCCTTGAAAGTGGGCCTCGTGGTGATGGGGTTCACTTGCAAGCTGATTACACTTTGTCAAGAGCCATCAATGTGTGAATCATTCTTGATGTCCCTCACCAGTCATAGCTGATGTTCCCTCCCCCACCAGCTCGGTCCCAATATTCAGTCTTGATTAGGGATAGGGGTTAGGGTCACTGAGCTGGTGGAACCAGTCTTGGTTTTATAACCCTCTTTAGTGTCTAGGGCAGACCTACCAGGTTTAGCAGCAGCAGCAGCACATGCGAAATGGGCAAAAATCATAACCCCCTCAGGGTGCTTTAGATTCAGGTGAAATTTTGGCGGATGATACCTATGGGTGTGAAGTACAATCACACAAAGTTTGAGCGAGAAACTCAACGATGGCGGCTGGGAACGGGATTCGCAAGTAGCGGACCTCAGTTTCAAAAACTGCAGTTTAGGGCCAAAAACAGCCATTTTTGGGCCAAAAAAAGCCGTGGAACACATTCAAAACGGCCAAGCGAAGGGAGACGGTGGGTACACTCCACGTGCGGCTTGACTGCCCCGTGTCAACAAGCCCTTTGCGGCCCTCTAACTCCATGATATGTCCCAGAAACGGCCCCAAAAGGCCCCCTGAAGCTCCAAATGCCGACAGCCACAAACCAATAATAGGCCATATCTTTGGCTACATGGCTCAAAATGCGATTCCGAGGGCACCTACTCCACCCACAACCCTCCACTTTTTGTGGTTTCCACCCCTCAGAATTGCCCAAACGGACGCCTAGACCCCAATACCTAGGCCCACTAGGCTGCGGCAAGCTGCAAGCTCAAGCTCCAACAGGTGGGTGCCCAAATGGGTCAACAGGGTCCAGTAGGGGCAAAAAGATGACTTTTCTCAAAAATGATCCTAGACCATGTGCGACGCCAAAACAAGTGTTTTTGGGCCGTATTGAGCTTGTGGTGGCCCATTTTGGTCCTCCGAAAATCCCAAAAATGCCTTGAAAATGGGCTGTTTTGGAACCAAAAATGGGTCAAAAATGGGTCAAAAATGTGTTTTTCCAAACCTCATCCTAGACCATTTGGGGTGCACAAACGGGTAGAATGAGCCCATTTTGAGCCCATTTTCAGCCGATTTTGGGGCATTTTGGCCCCTCAGAAGTCCAAAACAACCTTGAAAGTGGGCCTCATGGTGATGGAGTTCACTTGCAAGCTGATTTCACTTTGTCAAGAGTCATCAATGTGTGAATCATTCTTGATGTCCCTCACTAGTCATAGCTGATGTTCCCTCCCCCACCAGCTCGGTCCCAACATTCAGTCTTGATTAGGGCTAGGGTTGCTGTTAGGGCTTGTAGCCCTCGCGTAGCCCTCCTTCAGGTCAAAAATTTTTCTTGTTGTTTAACACAAATATGAATTCTCTACAAAATTTTGAGTCTTTTGACTATAAACACATAGTATGAAAAAAAATTGGCGCCTTCGGCGCCGGACAGTTTTCTCTGGGGACACTTGTTGGGGGCCGACCCAGCACCACTATCTTTCAAAGCCCGGGGGGGGGGGGGGGTCGCATACAAGGACCCGGCCCGGCCGCCCCCCCCCGGGAGCGGGAACCCGTTACGTAGTAGCACGTGACGATGGCTCCCATCACGGATGTGGCAGGGATGGGACACGTGTGATATTTTGCCTTTGTGGATGGTCATAATATCAGAAATCTGTAAAAAAAAAAGTTTTCGATTTCACCGGTTTCAAGCCGTTGAGGCTGAAAAATGCTTCGTGTGCTGCTCACCGCTGGTGTATGACTCGTTGCTGGATATCCCCCGTCCCACAACACCCGAGGTCAGTGTCAGTTGCCTGCTTGATGGCTTGAGGGGCCCGCAGGGTGAGCACCATGCGTGGGCAATCAAAGGTCGTCCCCTACATCGTAACCGCAGAGATACAAGTGCAAATGCTGCGCACATCCTCAGAAAATCCAATGCCTCCGCCCCCAACGAATGCAACTTACACAGAGTGACGTAAGAGGAAGCAATGGAAGCAATGAAACCCATGGTTTGTCTGAGACTACCCCCCCCCCCCGCGCGCTCCCTGGAATGCTGGGATCACCTCTTGTCAACCCTCCCCGCTTCACCAAATATTCTTGTCCCAGATCATTGGCATATCTATTTGGCACAACCTTCTTCAAGTGTACAAACCTTTCAGGGCATACCGAAATTGCATCACCAACCAACTCTCCGCCGAGGAAGCAGAGCAAGCAGGGCGGCGAGAACCCCGGGAGGTGCACCAGGTGGGGCGAAACGGTCCCCACCCACTTTGCTGGTCGTCGGACGAAAGCGACAACGGGGGGGATGGGTTCGCCCATCCAACTGGTAAGGCACCTCACGCTCACAGCTCGATTATCACCTTCACCGGCTTTCTCTCTGGTAAGGTCATCTGTCTCTGTGACATGTGTGGTCTTCGGACATTCTTGTTTTGGCTGGGAATGATTGTAGAAACATTTCGTCCCATAGCGGCAGGTTCCCATACGATGGTAGTGACATTGGGGTCCGGGGGTCCGTAACCCGCCCCCCCTTCTCCAAGAGACACCCCTCTCCCTTGTAATGGTGTGGGATGCCCTGTCCTGACTCCAACGATTCCGCGCCACCCTTTCCCAGTGCCCCTCAAAAACTGCGGTTTCAGGGTCTAAATGGTACAATACTCATCGTTCCTTCCCACCCACACTCTCTTGCCCCTTCTCTGCCCCCGTGCATCCCTTCCAGCCCTTCATCCCTCTTCCCCACCTCCTCGGGGTATCCCTTCGCGCATCCTGTCCCACCTGCCTCCCTCCGGCACACCCTGTGAGCGGCTAGGGTGGGACTCCCCATACTGATATCATAGCACCCACACCAGAGCAAGGGGACATGCCTTGTACGACTTGAGGATCTCGTGTGGTTTGCACGCGTCCTTCCCAATCGCATTCTCTGCCAAGGCCACAACGCCCACCACGTTGGCCCTCACCCCGGTAGCGGCCAGCGCGTGCATCAGCCCCAGGACTGAGCAGGCTCCTCCCTTGTCCATGTGCATGTTCTCGATGGATCCAGTAGGCTTCAGGTTCAAGCCACCACAGTCGAACACCAGCCCTTTGCCTGTGAGAACAAATAACATCACAAACTGGTGCGGGGCGGTCGGGCTCCCGAGATGCAGCTTAACGGGCATTTGGTGAAACCTAGTATGCACGTAGCAAAACCTAGTAAAATGTAGCAAAACCTAGTAAAATGTAGCAAAACCTAGTAAAAAAAAAATTTTTAAAAAAAAAAATTTTACTAGGTAAAAAAAGCAAAAATTTTAAAAAAATTTCCCTTACTAGGTTACTAGGTAGTGACAAATTTGGACATGAATTTGAACAAAAAACACCAAGTTTATGGGGGGGGGGGGGGTCAACGGTAGGTGGTATTTATGTTGAAGGGCATGGTGCCCCCTGGTCTACTCCAAGCCACTTGTGTAAGTGGCGCCCCACCCGGGCCAAACCGTGTATTGCAAGGTCAGCAAAAATAAAATGAGGCTCAAGAAAAGAAGGAGCTTTTATTATATCATAAATATATATATACATATATGAGGTGCACACACGTGTGCTTTATATGAAGTCGCAAAACACGCGCTTGTAGATGAGGTCCAACTTCTTATCTTTGTATGTGGGTTGTGCAGAGGGAGGGTTGTGCTTGCACATGTTGCGAAGCACGCCCGTGGTCTTTTCTTCCAACTCTTTGATTAGATTTTTGTCATACTCCAATTTCCCAGAGGCATCTTTGGGGTAATGCTCTGGAACAAAAATTTCTTCACCACGGATCACCACCTTTGGACGGACCTCATCTACAGAAGGCGGCTTGTCAACCACAAGCCGGTCACCCAAGGCGAATGCCAACACAATGCATGCCAGTGTGGCAGTAAATTGCACTCTCCATTTGTGCAATGCCACACATATCTCCGAGGGACAGAAACCGGAAGCATGCAGGGCACACCGATAAACTCCACAATCAGAAGTGGCCCACTTGTGGGCAAGGTGGCTACTTAACCCCTGCCGCCTCGGGGATCCCCACCGCTTCAGAGCGGGGGACAGAATCAGAAGTGGCCCACTTGTGGGCAAGGTGGCTACTTAACCCCTGCCGCCTCGGGGATCCCCACCGCTTCAGAGCGGGGGGCAGAATCAGAAGTGGCCCACTTGTGGGCAAGGTGGCTACTTAACCCCTGCCGCCTCGGGGATCCCCACCGCTTCAGAGCGGGGGGCAGAATCAGAAGTGGCCCACTTGTGGGCAAGGTGGCTACTTAACCCCTGCCGCCTCGGGGATCCCCTCCGCTTCAGAGCGGGGGGCAGAATCAGAAGTGGCCCACTAATGGGCAACGTGGCTACATAACCCCTGCCGCCTGGGGGGTCCCACCGCTTCAGAGCGGGGGGCAGAATCAGAAGTGGCCCACTTGTGGGCAAGGTGGCTACTTAACCCCTGCCGCCTCGGGGATCCCCACCGCTTCAGAGCGGGGGGCAGAATCAGAAGTGGCCCACTTGTGGGCAAGGTGGCTACTTAACCCCTGCCGCCTCGGGGATCCCCACCGCTTCAGAGCGGGGGGCAGAATCAGAAGTGGCCCACTTGTGGGCAAGGTGGCTACTTAACCCCTGCCGCCTCGGGGATCCCCACCGCTTCAGAGCGGGGGGCAGAATCAGAAGTGGCCCACTTGTGGGCAAGGTGGCTACTTAACCCCTGCCGCCTCGGGGATCCCCACCGCTTCAGAGCGGGGGGCAGAATCAGAAGTGGCCCACTTGTGGGCAAGGTGGCTACTTAACCCCTGCCGCCTCGGGGATCCCCACCGCTTCAGAGCGGGGGGCAGAATCAGAAGTGGCCCACTTGTGGGCAAGGTGGCTACTTAACCCCTGCCGCCTCGGGGATCCCCTCCGCTTCAGAGCGGGGGGCAGAACCAGAAGTGGCCCACTAATGGGCAACATGGCTACATAACCCCTGCCGCCTGGGGGGTTCCCACCGCTTCAGAGCGGGGGGAAGAACCAGAAGTGGCCCACTTGTGGGCAAGGTGGCTACTTAACCCCTGCCGCCTGGGGGATCCCCACCGCTTCAGAGCGGGGGGCAGAATCAGAAGTGGCCCACTTGTGGGCAAGGTGGCTACGTAACCCCTGCCGCCTCGGGGATCCCCACCGATTCAGAGCGGGGGGCAGAATCAGAAGTGGCCCACTTCCGGGCAAGGTGGCTACTTAACCCCTGCCGCCTCGGGGATCCCCACCGCTTCAGAGCGGGGGGCAGAATCAGAAGTGGCCCACTTGTGGGCAAGGTGGCTACTTAACCCCTGCCGCCTCGGGGATCCCTACCGCTTCAGAGCGGGGGGCAGAATCAGAAGTGGCCCACTTGTGGGCAAGGTGGCTACGTAACCCCTGCCGCCTCGGGGATCCCCACCGCTTCAGAGCGGGGGGCAGAATCAGAAGTGGCCCACGTGTGGGCAAGGTGGCTACTTAACCCCTGCCGCCTCGGGGATCCCCTCCGCTTCAGAGCGGGGGGCAGAATCAGAAGTGGCCCACTTGTGGGCAAGGTGGCTACGTAACCCCTGCCGCCTCGGGGGTCCCCACCGCTTCAGAGCGGGGGGCAGAATCAGAAGTGGCCAACAAGTGGGCAAGGTGGCTACCCAGTAACCTAGTAAAAAAAAAAACTTTTGTTTTCACTAGGTTCTGAAACCTAGTAAAAACAAAAACTTTTTTTTTACTAGGTTTTGAAACCCAGTAAAAAAAAAACTTTTTTTTCACTAGGTTCCCAATACCTAGTAAAAAACCAGTGAACCTAGTAAACCGTTACCTAGTAAAAAAAAAATTTTTTTAAAAAAAAATTTTTACTAGGTTTCACTACAGACCCCAGCCTAACAAAAGGCCAGTCCGCTGCACCCCCACAGAGACAGGCTGGCTGACACGGATCTCGGTTTTCGACTGCGAGGGGGGTTCATCGGAAGGATTTTGTGTGTTTCGTGTTTTGTGCTGTGGTTACGGGGGAGGGTCGCAAAGCCTCACGCTATGCGGTAGCCACCCTGGTGCTACTGTTCATTCCCGTACACCAAAAACTGGGAGGGGGGCGGGGCATAAAGGCCATGTTTCTGGTGTGGCCGGGTTGGTTGGGTGGACGGGCCCGGCCAATCCATCCTCCATTGTCAATGACAATTTCCTGAGGGCCTAGACGAAGTACCACCAAATTGTCCGCGCCACTTTCCTGAGGGCCGAGACGAGGTGCTGCAGAGTTACCTGGGGATGCAAAGTTGAGGGTGGGGAAATTTTCATACCAATTGATAGATACCACTGGAAAATTTTTGGCACCAAATTCCTCAATGGTGGCACAACAGGCATGGCTTATCCTGCACCGAAGAGGCGATGTGTGCGCCGTGTGCCCGCCAAGTGTGTCAAAGGGGGGTCGATGATTTTTGCAGAACCCTAGGAAATATTTTCGTAGAAATTTTGGAAACATGCCTACCTTGTACGAGTGGCAAATAGGGGGACTTTATGGCAAAATGGTGCCACATTCACACTAGGTTCAACCCACATTCAAAAGCAACGTTATTGGCCATTCACAAAAGGTAGTACTATGAAAGCTTCGTTGTGGTAAATCAAGTGCCAAGAGCGCTAAAAATCAGACCTGTAAAACTGGTTGCGAGTGAATTAGGTGCGCTGTTCATGCTCCCAAATTTGTGACATTCCAAGACTTCGCACTCTCCCCATCCAATCAAGGGGGGGTGTGGCGCAACATTCTGGCCATGGGGACTGGTGTGATGAGGATGGGGTGATGTATAAAAAAGAAAATGCATTTCTTTCCAGGCGGACGTGAGCACAGGCCCTGCCTCTCCCGACAGTCAGGGTTATCTTAGACTGGCATGTGTGAGGACTGCATGCAATTCACCAACATCGATTGGCAGAGTATGCACGCACGCTTGCACCCATGCCCATGTGCTCGCGTGCGCTGGCAAGCGCGCATTCACCAAGCATGACGAGCTCACGCGGCTGCACATACTGCCATACCAACAACTCCCATGGTCTTGTCGGAATCTGGATCGCCCTTGTAATGCATGTAGACGATCTTTGGTTCATGAGCAGCCCCTCCGCCTACCGCCCGAATCAGGTTCATGCCCTTGGCCTTGATCTCCTCCATATCCACGACGCGGGTCTCGATGCTGGGGAACTTGGCGCACAGCTCCAATGCCTTGTCTGCCATCCAGTCAGTGGTGGCAATATCCGCTCGGGTGTTTAGGAGGTCCCGAGTGATGCATGTGCTCGTGGCAAGAGTGACGTACTCATCGACGGTTGCCGCAGGTGTTGAGGTGAGGAGGGTAAGGTCCTGTGGAAGACGGAGGTAAAACGTCTTGGACGGGGAGAAACGGCATTGCATGTCTATGCAGCATTGGGGGAGTGCACCAGAAATATGGAGTAGGAGCAGTAGGGCCACGAACTGTCAGGTATGGAACCTGAACTTTGCTGCGGCCCGGCCTGCCTTCACACGGCCTTCACTGCATTCTCAGTTCACAACAGTGCAAATCAGTTCTTGCCAGTTCGAGTTATCTGGTCCCTGAACCTCCCTGGCTGGGGTCAGAGGCCCCACAAGTGAGGGGGAAATTTTCAGGTGGGGAAAATTTGGGCATTTTGATGCCTTGTGTACAGACCGCAGATAGTATGCACGAAGTCGCCCCCCCCCCCCCTACCTACCCCCCCCCCTACCCCCCCATCCCCCCCCTTACCCCCCCCCTACCTCCCCCCTACCTCCCCCCTACTTCCCCCCCCTACCTCCCCCCCCGCATGACCCCCTGGAGCACCTGCAGCGCAGCCCCCTGACCTGGGCCGCCTCCGTATCGTCACAGCCAATTGCGGCGGCCTCGGATCGGAGCCCCGACGGACCCTCGCCTCATCGCGTACCTAGCCTGTGCGGAGCCCAACATCGCCCACCTGCAAGAGGCGGGCACGCAGTTTGCCGCCGCGTGGCTGGCTGGCCTGCCGTACCGCGTGTGCGTGGGGCCCCCTCTTCCGGGGGGGGGGGGGCTGGTCACCCCTAGTGCACGCCCGCCTGCTGAGCAGGTCCCAAGTCTGCAAACATGCCCAGGAGCATAGCCTCAGCGTGCGTGTAGAGCCCGCCCGGGGCGCGGTGCTGGCAGCAGTCAACTTGCACCTCCCACCGGCCTGCCAGCGGTCCGACGCACGGCCGTCGTCGGCGACGCCTCCGCTTTCCTGCATGGCAGGGTCCAGTGTCAAGATCGTGGCCGGCGACCTTAAGAAGGCCCAAGGCCGCCGCGGGGGGAGGACGGCTCTCCAAGGCCTGGGCCCGAAAGGCCCGCTGGCCGGGTTCCGGGCCCCGTACCGGCCGGGCGACCCGACGAAAGCAGTCTGGCTTGTGGGGCGCCCCTCGGAGCGCGAGCAGGACTAGGTCCTCGTGGGCCCGGAGACACCGTGCGTGGGGGCCGACAAGGTCCTGCTCCCCGGTCTCAGCACCAGCGGATGGTGCAATGCGACCTGGTGTTCGCGGAACGCGTCTTCGCAGCGGCAGACCCGTCCTGCCGCCGCTTCCGCTGGTCCCAGCTCGGGCCGGAGCGGCAGGCACCCGCGGCGGCAGCGGCCTCATTGGCCCTGTTGTGGTCGGCCCACGCCCGCTTGACCCCAGATGGGACGGTTCAAGCGGTGTGGGCCGCCCTGGATGGCCTGGTGCCCTCCCAGAAGGATTCCTGGCGCCCCCCAGACCGGGACGTCCTGCGGGCGGCCCAGGAACTCGACACGGGCGCCGGGTCGGCGACAGCGGACGCGGTCCAGGCCTAGTGGCAGGAGCGCCAAGACGCGGCGTACGGGGCCCTCCTGCGCGTGGAGAAGGCCAAGCTAGCTGGGGTGGCCCTGACATCCCAGACGGGACGGACACTGAGCCTCCGCTCGCCCAAGTTCCGCCTCCTCACTGAGGTCAGCCCCGACGGCGTCCGCTTCCCGGACACGCTGGAGGCCTTCCAGGATGAGCTACTCCGCCAGGCGCAGGAGCTGCATTGCGGCCATGCGGGCCTCCTGCTGGACCTCTCGCGCCTCCAAGCCCCCGTGCGCCCGGGCGACCCCGCGGACGACCCTGCCTTCATCTCGTGCATGCGCGCGGCGCTGCCCCGGCCACGGGAGCCGCCGGTCGCGAGGGCCCCGCTAACATACCACGACATGGAGCAAGCTGTGAAAAAGGGCTTCCCGGCCACGTCCCTCGACGAGCTGCCACAGCCCCTGGTGTCCGCCCTGCCGGGCTTCGGCCTGCGGGTACTAGTGGGTGTCCTGGAGGCCCTCGCGTCGGGGACCCCCAGCCGGCTGCTCTCGGCGGTACTCCAAGAAACTCCCGGCGTGGCTGGTGCGCAACAGCCGGCCCGTCATGCTGGAGCCCTACCTCCGGCGGCTGGAGACAGGCGTTGTGCATGATCGCCGGGTCACCCAGCGGGAGCTCAGGCGCGCCATCCCCCCGGAGCACTTTGCCTATCGGCAGCAAATGTCAAGCAAGACGCTAGCCCTGGCCTGCCGCTGGCTGTTGGCCGGCTGGGCCATCAAGCACGGGGAGGTCTGGTCGGACGACTGGGATGAGGCGAATGCCTTCTGCAATCCCGACCGCGAGGCTGCCGGGGCGTGGGATCACGAGGCCCCAGAGGAGTCTTTGTCGCCCTGGCTCCAGCGCTTCTACGATGGGCTCCACGTGTGGGTGGCCTCCCCATACGGTCTGGCGGGCCCTTACAAGCTACGCCATGGCGGTGCCCAGGGCGACAGCCAGGGCGTGGGATATTTCTCCAAGATCTCAAAGAAGCGGACGGAGTGCCTCCGCCACGCGGTCCGCGAAGGACTCTACCCCGAGGACCAACGCCTTGGCGCGCCGGACCCAGTGCCCTACGTCCCGCGGCAACCCGCCGCCCCGCCCCCGCCCCCCACGGCTTCCTCCACGAGGTTGCCTTCAGCGACGACCACCGCCACTTCGCCCTCAGGGGGTGGGGTCTGGCCTTGCTGATGGGCATCTGTGCGGTCACGTGCGCGGCTGCCTGCGGCTCGGTGCAGGTGGGAAACTGAAGGTGTACCACCTCGTCCTACGCCATCGCCGGCTGCACTACGCCCCAGGGACTCTGCCCACGACCCTGGGCCCGCTCCCGCTGCAGTCAGGGGGCTTCATGCTCACCGGGGTACCCGTGGTGATGGGCGAGCACCCGGGCCCGCAGATTGCCAAAGCACAGGCAAGCCTGGCGAAGATCAAGTGCGCGCTCTACCACCTGCGCCCGGCCTACGTGCTCGTCCTCCGTATCGTCCTCGCGTACGTCATCTCGGCCCTGGACTATGTCTACGAGGCCATGCCAGCCCGCCAGACGCGCCTACGCCACACCCAGTGGGTAGTGGAAAGGACCCTGACCAGGGCGCTGCGGGTGCCGCGTAACGTGCCCAGGACCCTCCTGTGGATGCCCGTTGCCGGCGGGGGCTTTGGCTTCCCCCTCCTGTACAGCCGGATGTGTCTCCAGCACGTTCTAGGGTACCTCAGGGCCATGGATTCGCGCAGTGTGCTTGTTCGCGCGAAAACATCTGCGCCCTCAGCCACCCGAACCACTGGAAAGGCCTGGACTACCCAGACCAAGAACGCCTGCTCCACACCATGGCCAAGACCCACCTGGAGGTGCACGTTCTCCCAGCTGCAATGGCACAGCCTGCGGCCGTGGACACCCGGGTGTACAGGCCGTACGAGTCCGGAGGGGTCCTCTTGGCCGCGGATGGAGCGATGGAGACCACGCCGGACAGCGACAACCTGGGCTGGGGCGCGCTGGTGGCGGACGCCGCGGGGGTCCTTGCCACCGTCGCCTCCGGGGTCATGACGCGGGCCGCCAGCCCCTGGGCCGCTGAATGGGCAGGCAAGCTGGAGGCGTGGCGCCTCGCCGCGTCGCTGGGGGTCGCCCCCGCGGCAGTCCAGTACGTCGGGGGTGACTGCACCTCCGCCACCCTCGGCAGTGACGGGGGCGTCCCCTCCCAGTCCCCCTGGGTAGACAGGGTACATGTCGCCTTCGCCGAAGCCCTGGGGCGCGGCCGTCCTCACCTTATGTGCCTGCGCAGCACAACACCCAGTGGTCCAGCCTCCTATCAGACCTCCAGACGCACACCCCCGACCTGGCGGCGATAGGCCTGGGCATGGCGCGCGAGGGCACGTACCCACTTCCGAGCGCGCTGGATGGGACGGCCCAGCTATTCTCGTCGCGCCGCCTGGTGACGGCAGTCCCCCGCGAGATGGATCGCCTCTACGCCCAGCTGGCGGCCCCATCCGTCACCTTCGTCCGGGGCCCGCCAAAGGACGACCAGCTCTTGATCGAAGGGGAAGTGCCCACAAAGGGCCGCCGATTTGCGGCCTGGATGCGCATGGCACCCTCGACCCACACCTCAGCGCACGCGGAGTTCCACTGCGCGTATTGCTCACAGCCCTACAAGGGCTGGGGGGATCACATGGTCCACTCCTGCCCGGTGGTGCTCGCGGCAGCCTTGACCGGTTTCAGGGCCATGTGCGCGCTGCTGCAGTCCCGGGGCCACGCCGTATGCTGGTGCGATTCCCTGGGAGCCACGGTGTACGACAAGGCGGGCCACACCTCGTATTGGACGCTAGTGCGGGACGAGGACGTGGTTGTACAGTCCGAGAGCGCCGAATGGGACGTGGCCGTCACGTGGTCTGGACTCCTGTGGGCCGTGGCCCCGCAGCCCTGGCCCGCCCGCGAGCGTGCCGCCCTAACGGCGGGATACCTCCGGGCTGTGGCGGACTGCGTGGTACTTCCACCATCCGCCCGGTGGTCGCGCCTGATGCGGGCCGGGGGGGTCGGGTGGCCGGTGGGCCTGTCCCGCCCCCTCGCAGACACGGGCACCCTACTGCGCTACGCCTTGGGCGAGTCCGCGTGCTAGGTGGCAGGACCGTGCCCAGAGCTGGTGGGCCGCGGAGTCCCCGTGTCCGTGCTGGACCCATCGGAACGCAGGGCGTGCCCAGACGTGCTCCTCAGCGTCGGCGCCCCACCGTCCCTGCGGGGTGCCGTCCCAGAGGTGGTCTTGGCCCCGCCCGCAACCAGCCGGGCACTGTTCCCGGGCTTCACCCTCCAGCCACTCGGCCACGGGCCCCTGCTCGCGTTCCCGGCGGGCGCGGCGCCACCCGGCCTCCTCGCGGCCCTTTGGGCCTTCTTCCCCGTGGAGGAGGCGCCCCCGGGGGACCTGCCGGGGGAGGGTGACAGTCCCGAGCCCCAGGCAGGCGATCTTGATCTGGGCCTGGAGCTTGACGCCGACAAGGACGACGAGAACCTCCTAAGCTAGTCGCCCCCCCCCCCCCCTCCCTCTCCCTTCAACCCCCTCCCCCCCCCTCTCGCCCCCAAAGCCCTGGGTGTTGTGGTGCACAGTGGACGAGAACCCCAACCCTCCGCCCGGGGCGGCGGTTTCACAGCTCACCCATAGCCCCTCAATTGGTAACGGGGCGGGGGTGGGCCGCAGTGGCGCAACGCCCACCGCTGCCTCCGCCTGTGCTGATGTGCGCAGGGGTGGCGGCCCAATCCCCCCCACCAGTGCTGGCATGCACATAGGTGGCGAGCATCCCCCCACCCTAGGCTGATGGCACAAGGTGGTGGCCCTGCCCCCAACTCCCAGCAGCCGTGCATGGCGCCCTGCCGAGCCCTCCGCACCCCCCCCCCACTCCACCCCCCCTGCCTGCCCGCCCCCCCCCCCCCAAGCAGGATGCGCGCGTCCCCCTCCCCCCTCCCCCTGCTCACCCAACCCGCGGCACGGCGACAGGCGTGCCCCCCCTGGCCCGCAGATGCGGCGGTGTGTGCACTGCATGCATGGCCGGCACATATGCAGAGTCCTCAGGACAGCCATCAAGCGCCCCCCAGGCGGTCTGTGAGCCTCAAGATCGGCCCTTAAATCAAATCAAATCAAATCAAACCCCCCCCACCTCTTCCCCCCCCCAAAACCTTCCCCCCTCTACCTTCCTAGTCCTACTTGCCCCCCCCCCCCCACGACCCCCCATCTGCGTGACCCCAGTATAAAAACCCTCAGGATGGTAGCTGTGGGACGGATTGCCCACACGCAATGCCAGCCCCGAAATCAGTTGTGATGCGTCGTGTTTGTCGTGCCACCGCGTGACTCCTCTCGTGCCATCGTGGCCCTTGTTCCAGCTCTACTCCACCCGTGCGGTGCACTCTTTTTCCTCGTCGCCGTGTCTCCAAGGGTTGAGTGCCGCACTCCAGGTGCGTCCCTCCCCCTTGCGCAGCCCCCTCCTATCAACAGTGGACGCGTCGTCCTACTACCAGCTCTGGCCAGTCGTCGACCTCGCTGTAGCAATCTTCCACGCCGCTACGCGGAGATTACGACGGGGACTGCATTCCACATATCTGCCACTCTACGTGACGCCTTGTGCAGGGGTATCATGGACCTTTTCCCGCGACGCTCCACCGGTGAGCCCCGCTCGCCTAAACGCGCTGTGGGTCACAGCCGCGCACCGGCGCGGCGCTCCCCTTGCACCCCCGTCCTCGTGAGTCCTGGGACCCCAACCCGTTGACGCGCTCCGTCGGGCGGCCCCGTGTTGATCTGCGCTCTCGCGCCATGGAGTTTGTTTCGTTGCACCATGGCCACACTCGTGGCACATGATGCTTTTCTTTGGCACCCAGACCAATGGTTGCCACCCCTGCCATCCTGCGTTGCTCTCGCAACCCCTCTGCCCCACCCCCTCTTCTGTGTCTCGCGGCCACAGGGCACCCGCCCCCTTTTCGCTACAGCGCACCATGTCTGACCACTCATCGCAATCCTAGGACCCCCCCCCATCTCCTGAAGCTAATGGAGGCAGAGCCCTCTGCCCGGGCTCATTCCCCATGTTCCTGATGGATATTGCCCACTCCGCCAGTGTGCGGCCCCCCTCCTTACAGGCAATGCCTGTGCTGGACGCCATGGCCGCCTCGGCCATGCAAGCCATCGCACGCTGGGCCCTTACAGCCTCTGCCCTTTTCCTCCAGGACGTCCCGGAAAGAGGAATTGGCATCCCCCCAACTCCGGTTACCGGATACGCCCACTTCCTCAGTGTCTACATCCAGCACCTCAATCACCAAAACCCCTTGGTCCGCCGTTCTATGCGCCATGGGCTCCTCGCCGCCCCTTGCTGTTTCCATCCCAGGCAACCGTGCCTCACCGCGGGCCTCGGGCTTCGCTGTGCCGCCCGCCCCACTGACCATGACCTGTTCTTCGCCCTAAGCCACCAATGTGACATCTCCATCCACCTCCCCCCCGCAAAAGTCCTACCCGAGCACCCCCCTCACGTGATGGCCCCATCCTCCTCCGACCTCGAAGTCCACGACACTCATGCGTGGATGATCGCGGGCCACCGCGACGCGGGCGACGCGCACAAGGCAGGGTGGCCGCGAGTGTCTTCCCGCCCCACCCCCACGACTGGCAAAGCCCCGCGCATTGCCCGTTGCCACGCGATTCCCGCCACCATCCCCACATTTTCCTGGATCCCGGAGAACTACGGCATCCTTCATGATGCTTCGTGGTGCCCAAAGTCCCTGGTGGAGCCGTGGTGGTGTTCTGCCCCAGTATGCTGCGGTTCCAAATATACCCCGTCAACATCCCCCTGAAAGTGGACAATGCCTACGGCGGAGTTGTACACGGCATGGGTTGCCCTCTCCGCCCGAGGTCCCTCTACTGACCCTACCTTCACCTTCCAATCCAGCTCGTGGCACTTTGCCGATGTCAAGGGGTACATAACGGCTCAAGAGCGGCAACAGACGGACGACTCTTTACAAGGGGACCTGTCAGTGCGTGCCGCACGTTGGCCCGCGGTCAGCCTCCCCCTCGCCACCTCTACTCCCACATTGCTGGCACCTGGCTTGACACCCTATTGGACCAGGCGGACGCAGGGCTCTTCGCCAAGGACTGCCCGGCTACGGTGGGATGGCTAGACCCCATACAGGAACCACGGATCTGCTTCTCCCATGTTGGCCTCGAAGTCCACGACGCCCTGCCCCATGCCCGTCAAGCCCTTCTCGTCTCCCACCACGCTGCCTCCGGATCCCCCCTACCGCAACGCAACCCCGCCCTCACCGAATACGCCACCGCCGCCAGGCGTGGCCTCCTTTCACGGGGTGTCCACCTGGCTACCACTGGCCTTCGCCTTTCCCTATTCGCCCCCCCCCCCCCGGGTCACGCCTTGCCCCCTCTGCCTCCAGCCCGCCCCTGGTGAACATGTCCTATCCTGCCCGCTTGACCCTCTGCTCCGCGCCCACTACCATCGGTGGCTCGCGGCCCGACTCTCCCAGAGATGTCATGCCTGGCATCACTATGCGTCCACAGCCTAGGCAGTCCTCATCCTCTGGGGCAACGAGCCCTTCCTGCTGCCCATAGAGAGCTCCCCAGTCCATGACTCTCTCCCTACTTATACCGTCAGGCGCCTTGGTGCTATCTCCTCGCCACACCGAGATGCCCTCCAACACCGGGGGTTACGGCCAGCCAACCTGCGTCGCCTCCTCTGCGACGTCGTGTTCACCACCATCCTCCTACAAAAACGACACGCGGTGCCCATCCTGCCCCTCGCTAGCAACTACTCCCCCCGAAGGGGGGCCCCATGGACAAGACCCTCGTTAACAACCCTCCACCACAATGGTACCACGTTACCAACCGGTCCCCCGCGCCTCGGGCTACCAGGTGGCCGGCCTGGGACGTCATCCTCAGCCTATGGTTGTCGGGAGAGGGTGGACACCAGGCAGTTAGCACGCCCCGGCTGTGGCCGTTGTGCGCCAGCTGGGGCGGGGGAGAAGCTACCTGGCGGCAAGGACGCCCCAGCTGTAGCCGGTCTGCGTTAGCCGGGGCGCGAGGGAGCGTGGACATGGACATGCAAGCCCCGCCTGTGGCCGTTCTCTGCTAGCCGGGGCTGGAGGGAAGATACCGGGCAACTAGGGCGCCATGGCTCTAGCCGCTATGTGTCAGCCGGGCAGGAGGGTGTGCGGGCTAGGGACATGCACGCCCCGGCCGTGGCCGTTCTACGCTAGCCAGGGCGGGGGGGAAGACACCTGGCCGCCAGCATGCCCCGGCTGTGGCCGGCGTGCGTTAGCAGGGGCAGGGGGAGGGAAGATACCTGGCAGCTAGCACGCCCCGGCTGTAGCCGGTTTGCGTTAGCCGGGGTGGGGAAGAGCGTGGACGAGGGACATGCACGCCCTGGCTGTGGCAGTTCTGCGCTAGCGGGGGCTGGAGGGAGGACACCTGGCAGCCAGCACGCCCCAGTTGTGGCTGGTCTGCGTGAGCCAGGGCAAGAGGGACGATACCTGGAAGCGAGGGCTGGGCGGGGCGTGGGGGGTGGGTGGGTTGGTTTTGGTGGCCTCGCCACGAGAGGGGGGGCAGGGGGGCGTCAAAAGGCCCGCCCCCGATGTATTGGTCCCCTACTGCGGTCCAGCCTACGGCCTGCCTCCTCGCTTTGTGGTGGCTTAAATTTGGGCCGACAGAGGGGGAGGTAGGGGGGGGAGGCAAGGAGGGGAATGGGGGGGGGGGGATGAGGGGGTGCTGGGTGTACCCCGGCTCTCTACCGCGGCTCCAGGTAAGGGGGGGAGGTTGGCGGGGTGAGGCAGAAGGCGTGGGAAGTAGACGGTGCATACACAAGGCGGTGCACACACAAGGCGGTGCGCACAAGGCGGTTTGTGGCCACCGCATGAGTCATGTTATTTAAGGGACCACAGGAAAGGTAATGCACACAGAGAGCGGTGCACACAAGGCGGACCACATAAAAGGCGGCCTATGGCCACCACAGGAGTCATGTTATAGAAGGGGTCACAGGCAAAGCGGTACACACGGAAGGCGGGGCACACACAAGGCGGAAGACACAAAAGACGGTTGGTGGCCACCGCAGGAGTCATGTCATTTAAGGGGCCATAGGCAAGGCGGTGCACACAGAAAGCGGTGCACGGACTAGGCGGAACACACAAAAGGCGGCCTGTGGCCACCACAGGCGTCAAGTTATTTCACGGGCCATAGGCAAAGCGGTACACACAGAAGGCGGGGAACACACAAGGCGCTCCCCACACAAGGCGCAACCCCCAAAAGGTGGTATGTGGCCACCACAGGAGTCATGTCATTTAAGGGGCCACAAGCAAGGCGGTGCACACACAGGGCGGAACACACAAAAGGCGGTCTGTGGCCACCGCAGGAGTCATGTTATTTAAGGGGCCACGGGCAAGGCAATGCACATACAAGATGGTTCACAGACAAGGAGGTGCACGCACAAGGGGGTCTCTGGCCTCCACAGTAGTCTTCTTAATCAAGGGGTGCGCGGGGGTAGCCCCCTGCGTTTAGCAAAGCGAGCCGAGGGTAAAGGAAGGCAAGGGTAGGGGTGGGGGGGAGCGGGGGTGCTCGGGAAGGGGGGGGGGGGGGATGGGGGGCGGAGGAGGAGGAGGAGCGCGTGCCGCGGTCCCATGGACGATGGGCCTGAGAATCGTTCCCCGGGGGTCCCACGCAAACCCGCCAGGGGAGTCCTCCGTCTTACCTCCGCAAGAGCAAGACATATCTCGCCGCACACGTGAGAAGGCGCTTCCCAGCAGGCCATTCGGGTCTCAACGCCGGTGTACGACAACTCCACGGTCCGATCTGCCTCCGGGTCCCTGTCACCAACCGTTTGATGGCCCTGGATCCACCCGAGTCAGCATCCCACAATCGTCCAGCGCGTGAAGGCGTGGGTCTCCCCGGGGCATCACCCCCGACTTGGAACAACGCCAAACAAGGAGCGCAGTCTGGCCCAGCTAAGCGCTGCACCGTAACAATCCGGGCGAGTGTGTTCGAGGATGTGATCACGTACGTGGATACGGGCACGGGGAGGGCCGGCCTAGAGCCACTTGCAAGTCCTTGGAGACAATGCGGGCGCCCTGGGAGGCCGCACCGAGGATGGCCAAGAAGGCCGAATGAAGTGCCGCACACGAGGAGGGGATCTCATCTCCACGGAGGCCAGCCTCTAGGCTCCGTCCTTCGCCACCGGAATGGATGGCCCAGAGGCGGCGCCGGTCTGGGAAATGGCAAGCCCGTGTCGGTTGAGGCCGTCCAAGATGATCACGTTGTGCGCCCCCAACTCAATTTCTTCTCCCGTGAGCAGCGGGATCCGGTTGTACTTGAGGTGTACTAAAGGACCCTGTATGGGCTCCGCCTTGGACGGGTGGTCATGCTGGACTTCATGTCGCGGGCTGGGAGGAGGTCCAGCCCCGGCTACCGCAGAACGGCCACAGCCAGGGCATGTATGTCCCTGTCCGCGCTCCCTCTAGCCCGGGGTAACGCAGACCGGCTATAGCCGGGGCGTCCTTGGTGCCAGGTAGCTTCTCCCCCGCCCTAGCTCGCGCAAAAGTCATAGCCGGGGCGTGCTCACTGCCCGGTGTCCACCCTCCCGCCCCCACTAACGCATAACGGCCACAGCCGGGGCGTGCATGTCGTTTGTCCGCACTCCCTCCCACCCCGGCTAACGCGGACTGGCTACAGCCGGCGCGTCCTTGCTGCCAGGTAGCTTCTCCCCCGCCCCGGCTAGCGCAAACCGGTTGCAGCCAGGACGTACTAGCTGCTTGGTGTCCTCCTTCCCGCCCCGGCTCGCGCAGCATGGCCGCAGCCAGGGCGTGCATGTCGCATGTCCGCGCAACCTCCAGCCACGGCTAAAGCAAACCAGCTACGGCCGGGGAATGCCGGCTCTGAGTGCCTTCCGTCCCGTCCCAGCCGACGCGGAACGGCGACCGCCGGGGCGAAAATGTTCCCCGTCGTAGACCCGCCCGCCCTGGCCGCCGCCGCCTGGCGGCGGCACGGGCGGAAGTGTCCCGGTCGCCCCCCTAATCCTTGGGAGGGAGAACGGTTTCTAGGGGGCGTTAGGGCGCGGGGCAGGGCACCCAGCACGGGACTCTGCGCCACAGGCACGATGGCAGAATTCCGTGCCCTATCCCTTGCGAAGCAGAGGCTCCACCTCGAGGCCCAACCACAGCAGGTGGGCCGCGTGGATCGCGTCGCCCTCGTGGAAAGAACCCTCCTAGGCACAGTGCAACACTAGCCTACGGCTACTAAGGCTGTGGGCGTGCCCCTCAAGAACGCAACCGCCCGCACGTTGGGCATGCATCTCTCCATCCTCAGGGGCAAGGTGACCAAAGCCGAGCGCGCGTTGCTCGTAGCGCGGTGGCTCGAGGTGCTGTGGATGCCTGTGCCCGTCGTGGTAGACTGGTACCGTCAAGAGGTCCTCCCCACGGGCGGCGACCACGAGCTCCAATTCGCGGGGTCGGTCGTGCGCCACATCCGGTGGGGTACCTCACAGCAAAGGTGCAGGGACAAGCTGAACCGCGGCCCCAACCCACTCCGGCGCCTCCTCAACCAGGCTTTCAGCCCCGCGGGGCCCCAAGTAGCCCTGCACTGGCTATGGCTCCGGATCGCCCTGGACCGCCGTGTGCCGCCCTGAGCGACCAGGAGGCGGTCTACGTTGGAGTCCCAGATGCCAACGGATACCCCGCCGACTGCCCCGTTGTCCCGCCACACCTGACTGGCCCGCTTGCTCTCCGGCTCCCCGCGCCGGGTGAAGGCCAGCCCAACGCTCCCCTAGCCGGCCCAGCCGGGCGCGACCCCAGGGCGTACGCTGGCACGGCGCCAACTCAGGAGCCAGGGACAGCTGCGAGGCCCCCTCAAGCGCCCCAAGAGGCCCTGGCGTCCGCACCGGCCCCGGGCCCCCAAGCGGCGGTAGACCCGCCGCACGACCAAAGCCAACCGCTGAGCCCCTCACCGGGGGGACCACTGTTCGCCCCCGTCCGTGATGCCACGGCTATCGCGGAAGGCATACGCCGCCTGCCCCGCCCTCCATCCACGGGGGGTGCACACGGCCTAAGCCCTGCACCACCCCTCCCCTAGCTACCGACGCACTACCCCCAAGCACTGCCCATAGGAGCAACGCCAGCGCCTACGGCTCCTTAGCGCCAGCTGCCCCTATCGCACTACTCTCCGGCGGTGCACCCGCCAGCCCCCCAATATTCCCCGCACCCACAACCGGCCGCCCGCGCGTTTGCCCGGTCCCCCTACGACGTACGGCCAAAGCGTCCAAGCTGATAGCCGCCGCCTGCCTATCCACGGCCAAGGATGACCTATACCTCCACATGGCCGCCTTCTCATCCGCTCTCGGCATCCTGTCCGCCCTCCGCGCCGCTCAAACGGGCGACCAGGTGGCAAACGTGCTCATACCCAACGAAGCGCGCTGGGGGGCGGAGGGATGGGCGCTGGCGGCGGCGCTGGCCAACTGGGTCGCGTACTTGGAGGCCGGCGACTTTCTCACCCTGGCGGACGACACTCGCCAGTGGTGCGCCTAGCGGCTACGGTAGTCCGTGGCGGGCCTCCTTGAAGCCATGCCTTTTGCCACGAGGCCATTGCCATCACGTGCACAGTCGATGTCCCGCGCGACATCCGCGCGCCCTCCTGCGGACCACGGACCGGGGCACCTTCGGGACAGCCCTCGTAGGGGCGGTCGCGACCGCCGCCCGCCCGGAGGACCTCCTGGCGATCAAGACGGCGGTCAAAGACCAGGGGGGGGCATGTCATCCCTGCCCGCCTCGGCCAGGGCGGCCACCTAGCACGTGCCGGGAGCAGTGGCGCCCCCTCCCGCGGCCCCGTCCCCGGCCTAGACGCTATAGGCCTCGGCGCGGATTCGGGGGGCGGCGTCCATGGCAGCGACACCAGCCGACCACTACCCCCACCTAGTGTCGTTGCCTATGCCCTGGCCGACGGCCCCGGCTCCGGCCCCTTGGCCCCTGCCGACTACCCCCGTCCAAGCCCCACAACCGGCCCCTTGCGCACACCTACCCCCATCCCCCGTCACTGCCGCCCCCTGCCAGGCGTCATGCGCGGCCCCGCCCCCCGCCCCCCCACACCCGAGGCACGGATGGGCTCCCCCGCCTGCCGCCAATGGGTCATCGAGGTCTCCGGTCTCAATCCGGACACCATGACGACCGCCGCGGTCAGGGACGCCCTGGGGGCCCACCTGGATCCACCAAGTTCGTCCCGCAGCACTGCCTCCAATACGGCTACGAGTACGTCCCCTGCTTCGAGGCGGTGTGGCGCGCGTTCACGGGGGACCACACCCGCGCGCTGATGCCGGTGATGACGGCAGCAGGGTACGTGCCCGCAACGCGGCGGTCACACCGTGCCGATGGCTCCGTCTTCTCCCCACCGCCCGAGCAGGGCTAGCCCCCCAAGAAGAAGGCGACAGTGTAGCCGCCGCTGGAGCAGCCCCCGATGGGATGACAGCCGCTGGGCCCAGCGGCCATGTCACCTCCACCTGCGGCTTTCCCACCACCACCGACCCTCCTGCCCGAGGGCTCCCCCCAAGCCTTGCCCTGGCCCCCAACTCAGCAGCCCCCCCCGCACCCGACCATGGTCCCGACGGCACCTACGGTGTGTGTGTGGCCTCCCCTTGGGGCAGCGAATCAAGCCCCTGGGGCGCCCGGGGGCCGCGCAGGGGGGTACTGACTACCCCTCCACCTCCCCCATGGGGTTTGCTGCCCGGATTAGCTAAGGGCTGTGGTGGTGGCCCTGCTACCCCACCCCGGCCCTCCGCTGGTGCACGCTCTGGCCAGCGTCATCAGCAACCTGTTCTGGAATGCCACCCCCCGCACCCGCGGGTCCCCGACCGTAGGGGGAAGCCCGGCGGGGCTGGTCGCCGTTTGCCTCCGCCGTGCCGCATGGTACCGGTGCCTAGCAAAAGGCGCGCTCGCAGGCTACCCCGCTTGTGGCTCCCGAGAGGCACTACACCACCCCGCGGCGGGGGACAAACGGAGCGCGAGGTACAGAGTGATTAGCGACCTCGCCCAGTTTCGCCTCCCAGCCATCGGGGTCCTCGGCCTCACCCCCCCCCGTCCTCCATGCCTTGCTCGGCATCCTCCAGCCTTGGGTGCGGGTGCTCCACACACACGCTCCGTCTTGTCCCCTCGTTGTCGCCCGCGTGGTACTCTGCACCTGGCGCCCAGCCGACTCAGACCCCTGCTCAACAGCCCAGCAGGATGGCGCTAGGACACCGGAGACCACGGTTGCTTAAGCCCCGGGGCCGAGCCTCCCGCAGCCCTCGTATGCCGTGGGGCTTCAATGTTCCAAGTGCGGGAAGCTCTGCGCGGCCGGGGTGACCAAGGCCTCCGCCTCGCCCCCGGGGACCCCGCAGCGGGGGCTATTCTGTAAACGCCTCGACTACGCCACGCCCGTCACCGTGGAGACGGCGTCGCGGACCGTCGTGCAGCTCGGGGAACGGCCCAGCCCGGGGCGGTCCCGGTGGGCCGACTGCACACAAGGTGCGAGCCGCCACCCCCGGACCCGGGCCTACCTCAGGAGTATGCCTCGTACACACCGCATGCCGCACGACCCCCTGGAGCACCTACAATGCAGCCCCCCCGGCGTGCACGGGCTCCGCGTCATAATGGCCAATTGCGGCGGCTTGTCAATGGGGTTGGACCCCCGGAAGGTCCTGCGCCTCATCACGTACCTGGCCTGTGCCGAGCCCGACGTCACCCGCCTAATAGAGGCGGGCCCGCACTTTGCCGCCGCGCGGCTGGCCGGCTTGCTGCACCGCGTGTGCGTGGGGGCCCTCTTCCCAGGGAGGGGCCTAGTCACCCTGGTGCACGCCCGCCTGCTGAACGGGTCCCAAGTCTGCGAGCATGCTCAAGAGCACACCATCTACGTGCGTGTGGAGCCCGCCATGTGCCGAGCCCGACGTCACCTGCCTACAAGAGGCGGGCCCGCACTTTGCCGCCGCGTGGCTGGCCGGCTTGCTGCACCGCGTGTGCGTGGGGGCCCTCTTCCCAGGGAGGGGCCTAGTCACCCTGGTGCACGCCCGCCTGCTGAACGGGTCCCAAGTCTGCGAGCATGCTCAAGAGCACACTGTCTACGTGCGTGTGGAGCCCGCCATGTGCCAAGCCTGACCTCACCTGCCTACAGGCTCTTCCGAGGGAGGGGCCTAGTCACCCTGGTGCACGCCCGCCTGCTGAACGGGTCCCAAGTCTGCGAGCATGCTCAAGAGCACACCGTCTACGTGCGTGCGGAGCCCGCCAAGGGTGCGGTGCTAGCGACTGTCAACTTGCACCTCCCACCGGCCCTACCCGCAGCTCGACACCGGGCCGTCGTGGGCGACGCCTCCTCCTTCCTGCGCAGAGCAGGGGCCAGTGCCAAGGTTGTGGCCGGCGACCTCAACAAGGCCCAAGGCCCGCAAGGGGGCGGGTGGCTCTCCAAGGCCTTGGGCCCGAAAGGCCCGCTAGCCGGATTCCGAGCCCTGTACAGGCCGGGCGACCCGATGAATGTCGTCTGGCAGGTGGGGCGCCCCTGTGAGCGCGAGCTGGACTGGATCCTCGTGGGACCGGAGACCCCGTGCGTAGGGGCTGAAACGGTCCTGCTCCCCGGTCTCAGCACCCACCGGATGGTGCAGTGCGGCGTGGGGTTCGTGTAACGCGTCTTCGCGGCAGCGGACCCCTCCTGCCGCGGCCTTCGCTGGTCCTATCTCAGGCCGGAGCAATAAGCGCCTGCGGCGGCGGCGGCCTCGCTGGCCTTGTGGTGGTCAGCCCATGCCTGCCAGACCCCGGATGGAGCAGTCCAGGCGGTGTGCCGCCCTAGAAGGCTTGGTGCCCTCCCAGAAGGACTCTTGGCTCCCCCGGACAGTGACGTCCTGCGGGCGGCCTAGGAATTGGATGCGGGCGTCGGGTCGGCGACAGCGGACGCGATCCAAAACCTGGTGGCAGGAGCGCCAAAACGCGGCCTACGGTGCCCTCGTGCGCGTGCAGAAGGCCATACTGAAGGGGGTGGCCCTGACGTCCCAGATAGGGCGAGCGCTCCGCCTCCGACCGCCCAAGTTCGGCCTCCTCACCGAGGTTAGCCCCGACGGCGTCCGCTTCCTGGGCACGCCGGAGGCCTTCCAGGAGGAGCTTCTCCGCCGGGCGTAGGAGCTGCACTGCGGCCACGCCGGCCTCCCCCTGGACCTCTCGCGCCTCCAATCGCCTGTGCACCCGGGCGACCCCACAAACGACCCTTACTTGATCCCGTGCATGCGCGCAGCGTTGCCCGGCCACCGGAACCTCCGGTCGCGAGGGCCCCGCTGACATACCACGACATGGAGCACGCCGTCAAAGAGGGGTCCCCGGCCACATCCCTCCATGCACTGCTGCGGCCCTTGGTATGCGCCCTGCTGGGCTTCGGCCTGCACGTTCTGGTGGGTGTCATGGAGGCCCTGGCATCGGTGACCCCTAGCTGCATGCTCTCGGCGGTCCTCCACCTCTGCCTCGCCAAGAAGCTCCTGGCGTGGTTGGTGCGCAACAGCCGGCCCGTCATGCTGGAGCCCTACCTCCGGCGGCTGGAGACAGGCGTCTCGTAGGACCGCCGGGTGACCCGCCAGGAGCTTAGGCACGCCGTGCCCCCGGAGCAATTCGCCTATCGCCGGCAACTGTCACGCTAGACCCTGGCACTGGCCTGCCGCTGGCTGTTGGCCGGCTGGGCAATCCAGCACGGGGAGGTGTGGTCCGACAACTGTGGTGAGGCGAATGCCTGCTGCAACCTAGACCGCGAGGCTACGGGGGCGTGGGATCACGAGGCCCCCGAGGAGTCTGTGTCGCCCGGGCTTCAGGACCTCTACAATGAGCTCCACGTGCGGGTAGCCTCCCTGTACAGCTTGGCGGGCCCGTACAAGCTGCGCCATGGTGGGGCCCAGGGCGACAACCAGGGTGTGGGGTACTTCTCCAAGATCTCGGAGAAACGGACGGAGTACCTCCGCCACGCTGTCCGCGAAAGCCTTGACCCCGAGGACCGGCAACCTACGTCCTGCGGCAGCCCGCCGCCCCTCACGGCTTCCTCCCCAAGGTAGCCTTCAGCAACGACCGCCGCCACTTCGCCCTCAGGGGGTGGGGCGATGCATGGCTGATGGGCATCTGCGCGGTCACGCGCGTGGCGGCCTGCAGCTCGGTGCAGGTGGGAAAGATGAAAGTGTACCACCTCGTCCTGCGCAACCGCCGGCTGCACTACGCCCCGGGGATTCTGCCCACGACCCTAGGCCCGCTTTCGCTGCAGTCCGGGGGCTTAATTCTCACCGGGGTACCCCCGGTGGTGGGCGAGCACCCGGGCCTGCAGATCGCCAAGGCGGAGGCGAGCCTAGCGAAGATAGAGCACGCGCTCTACCACCTGCGTCCGGCCGAAGCGCCCAACCTCCGTATTGTCCTCGTGTACGTAGTCTCAGCCGTGGACTATGTCAACGAGGCCATGCCGCCGTGCCCGGCGCGCCTTCGCCGCACGCAGAGGGCGGTGGACATGGTCTTGACCAGGGCGCTGTAGGTGCCGCGGAACTCGCCCAGGGCCCTTTTGTGGATGCCCGTCGTAGGCAGAGGCTTCGGCTTCCCCCACGTGTACAGCTGGATGCGCTGATTCCGCAAGTTCAGGGGTTTCTCAGGGCCATGGATTCGCGATGTGTACTCGTTCGCGAGAATGTCCGCGCCCTCCACCAGCGAGACCACTGGAAGGGCCTGGATGCCCCGGACCAGGAGCACCTGGTCCGCACCATGGCCGAAACCCACTTGGAGGTGCACGTTCTCCCGGCGGCAACGGCGCAGCCAGCGGCCGTGGACGTCCGGGTGTACCAACCATACGAGTTTGGGGGGGCCCTCCTTGCCGCCGATAGGGCGATGGAGGTCACGCCCGAAGGCGACGCCCTAGGCTGGGGTGCGCTTGTGGCGGACACCACGGTGGTCCTTGCGACTGTCGCCTGAGGGGTCCAGACGCGGGCCGCCCATGGGCCACTGAGTGGGCGGACAAAATGGAGGCGTGGCACGTTGCAGAGACGCTAGGTGTTGCCCCCGCGGCAGTCCAGTACGTAGGGGCAAAGTGCACCTCCACCACCCTCGGTGATGATGGGGGCGTCCCCTCCCAGTCCCCCGCGGTGGACAGGGTTAGGGTCACCTACGCCGAGGCCCTAGGGCGCGGCGGGCCCGACCTGTACGTGCCAGCGCAGCACAACACCCAGTGGTCAGGTTTCCTGTCCGACCTCCAAGCACACATCCACGAAACGGCGGCGGTGGGCCTGGGCATGGCGCGCGAGGGCACGTACCCGCTCCCGAGCGCACTGGACGGTACGGCCCAGCTGTTCTCATCGCGCCGCCTGTGACGGCAGTCCCGTGAGAGATGGACCGCCTCTACACCCAGCTGGCGGCCCCATCCGTAACCTTCGTCCGGGGCCCGCCAGGGGATGACCAGCATCTGCAAGCCTGGGCCTAGCTCCTGGCCGACGGGGAAGTGCCGACGGAAAGCCTCAAGTTTGCGCCCTGGGCGCGCATGGCGCCCTCGATGCACACCTCGGCGCACGCGGAGTTCCACTGCGCGTACTGCTCGCAGCCCTACAAGGGCTGGGGGATCGATCACATGGTCCACTCTTGCCCTGTGGTGCTCGCAGCGGCCCTGACCGGTTTCCGGGCCATGTGCGCCCTGCTGCGATCCCGGGGTTATGCCGTATGCTGGCGCAACTCCCTAGGGGCCACGGTCTACGACAAAGCACGCCGCCCCTCGCATTGGAGGCTGGCGCGGGATGAGGACGTGGTCCTACAATCCGAGAGTGCCGCCTGGGACATGGCCATCACCTGGTCCGGGCTCATGTGGTCCAGGGCCCCGCAGCCCTGGCCTGCCTGCGAGCGCGCAGCCCTGATGGCGGGGTACCAGCGGGCAGTGGCAGACTGGGTGGCGCTTCCACCGCCCGCTCGGTGGACGCGCCTAATGCGCGCCAGCGGAAGCGGGTGGCCGCCGGGCTTGTCCCGCCCCCTCGTTGACGCTGGCACCCTACTGTGGGGCGTCGCAAGTCTGGTGGGGCTGAGCTTGGATGGGGTCGGACATTGGACCAGTCAACTGAACGATGGGTACTCAGAGATACCCCCCTTCCCACAATCACCAGACCTTGGTCTAAAGCCTGAGCCAGACCTGTACGCTGCGCGAGACTTGTACTTGAATGTGGGAAAGCTCAAAGGGGATGCAATAAGCGATGAGGAGGGAAATTCTGACGGTTACAAGCCGTTTTGAGAGCAGCTGGAGCGGCTAGGGCAGGACTGCCCGTCACCCGAACAAGCAATGCCGCTCCACATCCCAAGTCCGTGGCACCAAAACCTAACACAACCCTGAACCTGCACATGGAGGCACCGGTCATCATCCATGATGCCATAATCATAGAAGTAGTCGGACAGGATGGCGTGCTGCGCCACCAGCCCCGCAGCAGACAGCCCATCGTCTAGTTCCACATCAGGGACGGCGACCCCCGCGGCAGTCATCTTGCGGGCCTTCAGCTCCTTGACCACCGTCGTAGCAGCCACGCGGAACGTGCGGGCCGTCATCTTCTCCTTCTCTCCCAGGCCCACCAGAAGCACGCGGGAGGCGTTGAAGCCCTCGAGGTCGTACGCCGTGGCCACCTGCCCGTCCTTGCCCTCAAACTCCTCCTTCTGGGCGTCGGGCAGCGGCAGGGCTTTGGCGTCCTCCTGCGTCACCATGTACACAAGTGTGGGCCCGGCGAAGGCCTCAGCCCCCGTGGCCTCCACGGAAATCTTCAGCGCTACCTCGCCGATGGTGATCTCTGGGTGGGAGAGGGCTGGTACGTCTGGCAAACTCGCGACGATGTTAGCAGGAATACATGGACACAGTGGTGGGGTGTGGGGGAGGAAAGAGCGACAGCGGAGCAAGAGAGAGAGAGAGAGAGAGAGAGAGAGAGAGAGAGAGAGAGAGAGAGAGAGAGAGAGAGAGAGAGCGAGCGGGGGGCAGAGGGAGAGATGGAAATGGCAAGGGAGGACGGCAGGAGGGAGGGGGGGAGGTCACCTTTCAGACCGGTGGTTGCCGCCATGCTCCACGTTGGAGTTGCAGTCTGCATGGCAGCCATGCCCCAGTGATCGCCATAGCTCATGCTCACAGGGGGCAGTGGTGCCAAGGGAGCTGATTTGCGGGGCGGTTTCAGCCAGCTCAACAGCCCAGCGATGCCAACGGGTAGGATGGCCGCCAAGAGAGCAGCAGGCAGAATCCCTTGGGGGACCTGCAGCAGATATTGGTTCAGGGCAGGATCAAGAAAACGAGGACCAGAATGCAAAGCGGACACCCACGGTGGTGCACGGGAACACAAAGCCGAACATTCACAATCTTTTTGGCGTGGAAACTGTGAGTCATGCATCCTTTGGATTGAGTCACCGACATCATCCAGGCGTTTGCCTCTCATTGGAAAAAATGGCACGCCCCAATTTTGGTGGTCAGAAAGCAGAGAGCTCTTCTAGGCCAGAAAAGCCCCTTCCCCCCATCTGGTTGTGTTGCTGTCCAGCTGGCGGAGCCTACTGGGCTCTCGCCATTTACCACTGCCCCTCCCTTCAACCCTTTCCCTCCAGAGGCAGCGGCGCCTATCGACCTCTCACCACCTCGTGCCCTCACTCTCCCTGCCTGGCCTATCCTTACCTCCCTACGCACCCTTCCTTTCCCTTCCTAGGTTGTGCCAACGGCCCCCGGACTGTCCCTGTTTCACTACTCTCTGTTGGGTTTACACAGAGGATGGCAACTGCCCTCAACGTTGGCCAGGTGCGTCCAAGTGGACACCCCATACCAGCAGTGGAGGACCCCTCCCCAACGGCGGGTTGGGGAGGGGTTGGCCCCGGGATGTCCACTTGCGGGGTCGCTTCCCCGACAGGGGCACATCACAACCTTCCGCCTGTCCGTTCCCGCGCTCAGTCCTCCTTGTGGTGAGCGAATCATGTGCACCCCTCACCCCCCACTTGTGTCCATGGTGTGTGCATGGTGTGTCCATTCCGGGCGTGGCATGGGTGCCACCTGGAGTGGGGGAATGTAGAGTGATGATGTGTTGGGTGGGTGGTGATGGTGCAGTCGTGGGCCGATGCGTGGGGATAGTTGTTTTAGTGGGAGTTGGGGTTGGCCACTTGCATCTGCCGGACAACCTCCTCCAAGCGGTGGGAAGTTTGCAGCACCGTCTGAGCTGGACCACAGGGAGCAACCAACTTACAGTGACAACGGGGTTACGTCACTCACATATTCATTCACCCTGGGATGGTCCCATTTCACGATCCACACGAATGTCTTGACACTGAGATCTGCATGGACACGTTGGTCCTGCCAATTACGACTCTGAACGCAGCTGCAAGGCTGCAACAGATTCCACTGGTTCCAAGGTCCAATCACTCGCAACCGTCGAAGGCTGCTGCTTGGGAACTGTGCGCATTACCATAATGTTCCCGGACCCCACAGTCGCATCATCAAACTGCGAAGAGAGGAGGGAAATTGGGGGGAACTGGTGGGGAAACTGTTGTTGCGCACCCAGTTCCCACCCCCCAAGCACCACAACAGAGAGTTCTTGCACCAATGTACGTCATGGTCGACCATGGTCATCACGCAATAGACCTTGCTTGGAGGTCTGCTCATCATCTCTGGGGAAGCGTGTGCTTCGAACCCGGCCACATGGCGGGGCAGGAAGGGCGCCCCATCACTGTGTGTACTCACAAAAACTTTTTTCGAAGTGTTGATCAAAACAGGTCTGCAGTGTCACTACCTGGCGAATCTCCACGCGTTCACGAGCCGCGGTTGGAGCATCAATGCCACGAGCCTCTAAGAAATGCTCTGGAGTTCCGGCCACGGCGTACGCAGGCTGAGCCATGCCACGGGAAGGGGTCGCCGGGCCTCTTGCAATGGCGCTTCGCACTGTGCGTGGCATAACGGCAGGCATTGCATAAGTGGCTTGCGCTGGCGGCGTGGAAGCAAGGGCGAGCATGGCCATTGTACCCAAGGCAGTGGCCACAGCCACCAGCGCATGGCTCCAGCGTGTCGGCTGTGTGGAAGTCGCCAACAGAGGCTTTTGCTCCAACGGATGTTGGTTGGTCGCAGTGATAGACATCAGGGGGTCTGCAGAAGGAAGGTGAGCCACCCTGTCCTGAGTGCTTTCTTGCGGATCCGTGTCGCTGTTTGTCAATATCACCCGTCGTTTCTTTTTGTTGTTTGGTGTTGAGTAAAGCAAGGTCGCTGGGCTGTGGGTTCTGGGTTCTGGGAGCGTATGGGTTTTGGCACTATGATCGTCTTGTGAAAGTGGATACGCGCACCATACACAAGGATTCGTTATGGTCGGTGTACTGCCTCGTAGCTCGTGGAATCCAGCACTGGATTATCAGTGTAAAACTACACATACCTGTGAAACCAGGCAATTGGGCTGGGCGACATTTTGGTCCAAAACACAGTGTTTTGCTGGTCCCCAAGCACTTGCTCCGATTCCACAAAATCGCCTTGGACGCACTTTGCATTCTGCTACAACAAAAAGTGGAGCGAGAACGGTGAAGCCGAAAAGCATTTTGTGGTTGCAGGGACCCGTTTTTTGTGGCTGCTTGTTGCGTTGCTGGCAAGAGGTGCACGTGGAGGTGCACGTGCAGAGAGGGGTGCCTGCGATCCAGCAGCCCCACAGCCCCACAGCTGGAAACAAATATGGATGGGTGGGTGGCCACCTTCCTCTTATCGCATTACTTCTGTTGTTTGGCTCAGGTATGCTCAACACCTGCGGTTCCGCTTTAGGAAATGGTGCACGTTCAAGAGGGCGCACCTATTCCGTCGTCGGGTTCGCACAGTTCAGGTGGTTCGGACGAATGTATTATTGCCGGGCTGGGGATTGAGTAGGGAGAGGCGTTGCGGGTGGTTCAGTTGGTGCTCGTTCGGGGGGCACGAAGTGTTTGTGGACACTGACTTGATTCATGCATCAGTTGACATTCTCTGACATTGACGGTTGGCCGGTTTGAATACACTAAGGCTGCCAAATATGGATTAGTTAGCAGTTAGTGAGGCCACAGGCGTCGAATGCACCGCTGAGATATGGGGGGTGTTGTTGCTGGGTGATCATTTGGTGACAAAGGGAGCATGTATAAACTCATGGGGAGCCATGTAGCACCAACTTGGCCCTCCTATTGATGCCTATTGGCCCCCGAAATTTTTCAACCCAGTGCTTGCGCTTTGGCCACCGTTTTACTTTTCTAAGACAACGACCTCACTGAGCAACAGCACTGCCCAGCTTGGCAGTACAAAGGTTTGAAAAAGCGGGCCACGAAGTTACACTGATGGTAACAAAAAAGCGCACCAAAATTGAAAATTTCGAGACGGATATTGGAAGCACAGAAACAAGAAGCACGTAACTGGGCAAAGAACTATCCACTAGGACAAGGAGAAAAGGCAAAAGCAGGACGGAAGGCCGAGGGCGAGGCACACACAATTGCGTGTGCACTGAGAATTTTGGGTTGAGAAAAGGAATGGCCGGACCCCCCCCCCCACTTGTCCCTCCCTCCCTCCGACCCAGGTCGGCGGCCGCATACACCCTGGTGCCCCCATGTACATGGCATTATGAGGAGTCAGAAATGCTTCTTTGGCATACTCGACAGAAGCCATCTCCTTTCGAAAATTTGTTACCTTCTTGTCATTCTCACTCAAAAACCAATATACTTACAAGTGGTCTTCAATCTTGCGGGGTGTCTCATTTCAGGCAATTAGATTGCACTTTCGCTTTGGGAGAGCTAGTGACCTTGAGGAACTTCAAGATTGTTGGAGCTAGAGACAAAGCGCGAAAAAACGACTTTTTTCCAAGACAAGCCAAGCCACGCTGTGAACTCAAAGCAGTAGCACATCAATAAACGTCGCAACAATTACAAGTAACACATAGTTAATTGTTGCAGCAGTGACCGAAAAACGCTGTCGAAGGAATTCGAGCTGAGCTGATCTATTGATTCGGCGTCAGAGAACAGGCAAACGTGCAGTTCCAGCCAAAGAGGTCGTTTGTTGGTTTCCCGCGATGGGAATGGCCATGCAGGACCAGCGCTTAGGACTACGCGTAGGACTAAAGGATCTGCCCACAGCCTGGCACAGGCCTGGCGTCTGCGCTTTTGAAACCGAAAATGGGAAAACTAGAGCGGACACGGAAAATTAGCGACGGGCTAGAAAATGAAAAATTTACGTTACGTCCCTTCGAGCACCGTGGTGTCTCTGTGCAAGGGCTGGGGGCTGGCATCGGTGTGTGGGGGGGTGGGGGCGTTGGGTTCCCAAAACAGTTGGTGCTTTTGTGAGTATCACGGCTGTACCTGCGGAAAGCAGATCCGTGTTATTTGGTACGTGGTGCTTTTAGGGAACTAGACACCATTTCATGTGTTGCAAAAGCCGCCTATAACGTTGGACTCTGATGACCTACATGACCGTCTTAGGCCGTGAACAGTTTGAATGTGCGGTCAACCAATTCTCGATAAATTGTGATACATTTTCAATCCCTTATTTTCGGCAAAAGACAGAATAACCGGCACCAGTATCTTGTAGAAAAGTTAATCGCTAATGCATATCCATTAAACAAGCTTACATGGAAGATATCGCTCTTATGACTTGATGGACATTAGCACGAAAAATCATAACTGATTCACAGCTTTGCTTAACAATAGTTACACAAAGTGGTTTTACCTCGGGTTTCCGTGTGCTTCGCTTTTTGTGGGATTCTACGGGAAAACCCCGCGTGTTAGATTACCCCGCCTGTCGATGCGCGCCGAAATCTGCTTGCGCGCGTATCGACGCGCGCCAATCCCCCCAAACGGGATAAAAAGGGTACGGTACGATTCGAACCTCCGAGTCCTCCCTCCTGCATGCAAAACGCGCGCCTTTAGCCATTAGGCCATCACCCCGCCTTCCGGGGCGTCGGAATATACTACTTTGAGATCTGTTCCCTCCTAGTAAAATTGCACATCTCCCTCCCAACCAACATGTGCAGAATTGGTGCAAACAATCCAACAGGCGAACAACCAACTTGTGACCTATGGAAAGGGACCCTAACACCAAGTTAAACCCATAAAACCTACGTCACCCTGTGGCCACACACCCAAAAAAGAACTTCTAAACTCGAAACATGGGACATGTCCCGATCCAACCCATCATGTCTCAAGGACATGGCATGTCCAGGGCACATGACCAACGACCAAAGTTTCACTTTAAGGGAACAAACCCCCAACAAGTACAACACAGGACCAACCCAAGGACAACCGAAACCACAGTTTGGACAAGACTAGACGGCTGCAAGCTGTGCAATACAAAAAACACCACTTCAAACGCAAACAGTGGCACAAAGTTATGGCACGGCGGCATGCCGCAGAGCGCCCACCAGGGACCCGGAACACCGGGCCATGGTGAACCACGTGCGGGCACAAGCCAAGGATGCACGCGGCCGGCGACACCACCGACGCTTGCGGGCACGAGAAGGGCTGCTAGAGCCCACACGAGATGACGAGGATGGGATCGACGCAGCGTGGCGCGACATCACGTCATATTGGAAGACGTTCCGATTGCCAAAATCCCGACGGCGGCTACGTTGGATGACGGAAGGAGAGGCGCCAGTGGTGGACATGACATTGCCGCCATTGCGCCTCGCTAATGCCGAATTCGTTGAGGCCATGGGGGCACGCCAGGGAGCCATCGACTCCCAATGCCGAGCCATCCAACAAGCGATGAACGCGGGACGGTATGAGGACGCTGGAGCCACGTACATGTTTGACCTTCGGCAACAGCATACACCAATTCATGACGGGGCAAAGGAATTGAAGAGGATGATCGAAAGATCAGCGACGCTACGATCACTGTGGCGCCGCTACACGGAGCACTATGGCATATTCGTGTGGCAAGAGGTCACGGATGAGCGCGGGAATCATTTCCTGCAACACTGCCGCCTATGGGCACAACGTCTAGAGAGTATGAAGGGTACAGGTACATGGTGCCTGTCATATGCATGGCGTGGATGGGTGGAAGATGTACTGGGCCATGTAGACATGTGGGTTGGAGGGGTGCCAATGACTGATTGGCACGTACCACTAGCGACCACAGACGAATCCTGCTCGCCGTTCACGACGCCCGTGACGGCGGTTCTATCCGACAAGGAGGAGGAGATCACGCTGGTGTGGACAGTGCAGCCGGACGACAACCGGCAGACGTGGGGCAACGTGAAAACATCCGTGGAGACACGGAATTTGCCCACAAGGGTGCTCATCGGGTACCCGACACAGCGTCGAGCACTGGTAAACAGCATCATGCGGGATTGTGGGAATTCGTGGCGTATGTGGGTCGCGTACCAAGGCGACTCCCCAACATGCAAGTCTCAGGATATGTACATCGACAAGCGTAGACGCTGCCATAATACGACAGTAACCATCGAGTGGGTAGTATGCGAGTGGAGGCCGGACGGCCTGCAGCCCATCGATCTGCACAAGTATATCCAGGGACTGTCCAACGTCTGCAAGCGAGGCCGAGGTGCGTGGCGCCTACCGCCGGGTACCAACCTGGGGGACCGGGAACACCGCCGACGCCACCATGCAGCCACATTGGACGCACTGCAGGCTGAACGTGCACAGCTGCTCGAGAGTGGGAAAGACCTGGAGGCCATGGCGGCCAACATGGCCAAAACGTGGAGAGTCCTGCAAGACTCTGAAAAGCGCTGGGTCAAACGGGTGTTGGGCCAGAGCAAAATTTCAGAGCCCAGCTGGATGGAGTATGGGACGTGGGTTTATGTAATTATGAGCATCGCCGATGGCACTGTATATGTGGGAGAAACAGGGGGAAAAGGAGAGCAACGCCGGATCATGGACCGCTTTTGGGAACACGTGGTCGCGGCACGCAGCCTACGGAGCGGAGCCAACAAAGTGGACCCCACGTGGAAACGCTGGCAACGAGCCATGGGTTCGGCAGGCCTGGAATCCTGGATCATCGTACCAGTGGAGCGCGTAACGACGGGGACGCGGCTCATTCGAGAACGCAGCTGGATTCGAAGGATGGGGAAAACATATGGCCGTCTGAAGAGGTTTTTTGCGCTGTTTGCTTCGTGTACTGCTTATTAATAATATTCAAATGCGTCTACATACAACTCAGTCCAAGTGAAAGTTTGACCAAATTACACTGCGAAATCGATGACTCGACGACATTACAAATAGCTCACCTGGTAAATAGACACCTGAAAAAGACATTCCCAGCGTCTCAACCTTTCATCTGCCAAAAATTTCGAGAACATCTCAAAACTCTGCACGTCGCGCTTCAGTCCAAGTTAGCGGGGTTTTCCCTTAAGGGTTTTAGCGGGGGTTTGCCTTACACACCGATGCGCCACCAACTGGCAGCATCCGCCTTCAACTGGCATGCACCCCCCATGCACTGGCCCAATGTGGAACAATCCAGGTTGTATAACGTCAAAAACAATCCATGCATGCAAAAATTGTGGCGTTTATACGCAGCCGTGAACAACTATCACTCATGGCTTTCCATCAACACACAATTGGACCATGAGGACCTGGGTACTTTTCTTCGTGAATACAACACACTCAACCTCCTCTTATATGAACGGGATATACCGCAGACACGCTACGCTTTTTCGGGGGGTTGGGAGGATTTCTTTGCTAACTTGCTCCGCGTGAAGTGTTGTAGCGGTGGCTCCCCGCTCACTGTTATTCCTTTGTGCCCGATACGGACCATGCAACGCCTTATGTAGCACCACCTAGCAGCCCCCAACCCTGCTGCTCCCGACGTGTGGATGACATGGATGGACTTATTGATGAATGAGATGGTGGTGCCCACATGTGTGCATGTGCTTGCTTGCCTGTGTTTTGCCATTGCACCTTATTTTTTTGGTTGTTGTTTTCCAAGGTGTTTCCGCATTGGTCCCCATTGATTTCTCGTGGTTATCCAATTTTCCCATTTTTTGAGCTCCCACATTTTCCCCATTTTCCTCTATTTTTGTTAACAGTGCACGTGTTTTTTTTTGGTTTTTGTGATTACTATGTTTCTCGTTTTCCAAGGTAGTTCCCCAATGATCAATTTGCGGTGGTTTTTCAATTTTCCCATTCCCCTATACTTTTTTCTTTTCATATGGGGGGGGGGATTTAGGCCCATTTTCTCCCCAAACCCCCCCTTCCTGACCCACACCTGAAATCAGGCGTCCTCTTGGATACAGTGCACACACAACATGCCACATCAGACATCAGACATCAGACCTTCTACACAATCCTGTTTCCCAATAAAGTTACTACAGAAAAATAGAAACCTACAAATAGCATGCAATAGTATGTACAGAACCTCCCAAGGGGAGTCAAGCCGCCCCCCACCCCCGCCCCATCTTTTCTACCAGGCTTTTGCCATTGGTATGTGTAAAATGAAACCAAAAAATTAAAACAAAACAAACAAAAAACAAAAAAAACCTTATTTTCATTGATCTACCCGTCCACCCCTCAAATCCCTTGTTGACGGATGTTTATGGCCTGCTGGCGTGTGGTGGAAAGCGCGAATGAGGAGCAGGGGGGTCCTGAGGGAACTAGATTTTCTTTTTTGTTAGACTGCCCTTAGGGACCGCCCCAAGGGACCACCAACCGCCAACCACCAACCGCCACCAACCGACAACCGCCAATCGCAAGCGGCGACCAACCACCGACTTCCAACCACTGCCAACCACCATCAACCACCAACCACCAACCACCAACCACCAACTGCCACCAACCACCACCAACCACCACCAACCGCCAGTCGCCAACCGCCAACTGCCAATCCCCACCAACCGCCAACCACCAATTGCCACCAACCATGGTTAAACATATGAGCTACACGGGGTCTTTTTGCAAAACTGCCGTTCACGAACTTTTTTTTTCCTCTTAAGGACCGCCCTGATGAAGTTCTGGGAAGTCTGGTCTTTGCACCGCTGCTTCTTGCTCGATGAGGTGTTAACCTGGCAGAGCTAGGCGAGAGCCCGCAGACATTATGGTGGCAGTGAGTCGGGATTAGCTCAGTGAATGGTGGTCTGGGTTGTAGGAGACGTGTGTTGCCGTGGCTGGGGCAAGGGACATTTTTTCCGGCCTGACTTGCATTGTCTTTGGTGTGTGCAAGACAGTGTGCCACAGATACAAGCGCGTAGGCAAGTCATGATGACCGTGTGCAGAAGCGATGTTACATGTCTGTGTGTTTCAGGGGTGTGCAGTCGTGGATCAATTTGAGTCACTGTGCATCCCTGAATTGATTTGTATGTTTGTTTAAAAAGCGTGGTGAACACGAAAGGCGGGGCCAACAGAGAGACCGAGAGAGAGAGAGAGAGAGAGAGAGAGAGAGAGAGAGAGAGAGAGAGAGAGAGAGAGAGAGAGAGAGAGAGAGAGAGAGAGAGAGAGAGAGAGAGAGAGATAGAGAGAGAGAGAGAGAGAGAGAGAGCGAGAGAGAGAGTAGAGGGCATGAGCGGCCTGAAACTGATTGGGCCATGTGAATGTGTGCTGGCACCTATTCTTGTCTCAGCCTATGGTCCAGTGAGCAGTGTTTGCCTTTGTCCCGCTTTTTGCCCACTTAATCACCTTTACATGTGCAATTCAGTCAATATTGCCCGATGCAAGATACCCCATGGCCTACCCCTTGAAGATGTACGTGCTGGGGTCTGCTGTCCCTCTCACTGCAAAGTCCACCCCAGAGACCTACTTAGCCAAAAACTGATGTTGTCGTGTGCTGCCTGTGCTGCGGCATGAGTACATGGTGTCTGCATCGTGCGCATCCTGTTGGAAAGGGCTGAGTAGTGGAGACGGTGCACCACAGCACATTGCTAGTGTCGAATTTCAAATAAGTTTGAATTTGGATGGCATAACGTGGTCGACCAGTGCAAGTGATTTAAAGATGGGGCACAAAGCAGACAGAGGGCTGGAGTGCACGGAGGGTCAGGGTCCATGGTAGCATAGTGCATGTGAGGCGTGTGTACATACGACAGAGCACCTATGATGGCACCTACCTCGGTGAAACCCTGCCGCATGGCCTATGCAGCATGTCATGATGTGTATGTGCATCGGAGCCTGAAGAACCTTGCAGCACTGTTTGTTTTGCTTTGTAGCCTGTGATGCATCACTAACAACTTTTGCTTGCGGTGTGGTTTGACTCTTACAGCCCGTCAGCACCACTGTGTGTGGGGATCCCGGACCCACCCACCCACCCCTCCGCCAGTTTTCTTTTGAGTGTCCATGTTTTTTGCCTCTCAGCTATGCATTGGTTCCCATGCTTGTTCCATGATTTCTTCCAAGGCTATAGTCCTCAAGAAAAGGCATTTCACCAAAAGTTGCTCGCAGTGGATTTTGTTGTGATTTGTTTGGGACCATTCGCTCTGACTGCCCTATTCAAGGCATTGTCCCCTAATCTCGATGCAGCCGCTTATTCAAATGTTCGCCCGCAAGTCGTGCTGGTGGCATCTGTGCTGTCCGCTGTATTGGCCGTGTTTGTGTTATACGAACATGCCCTGGTCTGTCCATTCCCGATGGAGGACACCGTGGATATTTGGGGTGTTACACAGAAGATTGGACGTTGGATCTATTTAACTCGTCAGGTGCTAGCAATCCAAGCGTTTCATGTAGTTGCCTCCTGCCTCGCGGATTTTGACTTGTGGCCCGCAATGCGAGTCCCAACTCATTCCGCGTCGGTGCTGGTGGCAGGGCTCGGTATTTTCGTCACCATTCAGTTTTTTGCCTTGGTGTACAATGACCCTACCTTCCTTGACGAATGCCAGAAATGGGCAAAACGGGGCATCCCTTTCCGCTTCTTGCACGCGTGGGTGCACATTCCCTGCGGCTTCTTGGCCATCGTGGACATTCTTGTCATCAAGGACCGCCTGCTGCTGCGCGCTGCCACATCGCCTTTGACTGATCTCGTTGGGTATTTCTGTGTGTATGTACTTTGTTACATGGCCTTGGTCCACGGCAACCACTACGTAACAGGCTTTTGGCCTTATGGCGTGATGCGTGACCTCGGAGAGACCTGGGGCACTGCATGGACGGGCTTTTGCCTTTTGCAAACCGCCATCTTAACCGTGTTCCTGACTGTGGCGTGGCTCATCATGCGCTCTGTGCCGCCGCTGTGGTGAGCAATGCAGCCATGTGGAAAACGTATCATGGGGCAGTTGGTCGTTTGTAGTATCATTCCGGCTTCGCACCATTTGTACTGTTCGTATTCAGTGGAACGTGTATGTCATCGTGTTTTGCTTGTGAAATGTGGCCCTGCTGTTGCAACGGGCTGTCTGCAATGTCACCTCGCTCAGTACACATGTGAATGTCACATGATCAGCTCACAAGTGGCACAAGGGGGAGGGACGTGGGGAGGGGGCGAGGGGGCAATCAACCTCGCACACATGCCAATGCATGGGGGCACGCAAGCCAATCATAGCATGTGACCCATCAGACCAGGCTTCCGCTTAAGATGGTGGGGATTGGAGCAGTTGGTGGTTCCGCAATTACATGTGAAAGCATTGGGTGTTGACAAGGTCTGTCAAAAGGCAAAACAGCTGGTTGAACAGGCAAACTCGTCGAATGAAACGGCGCAAAGTTCTGTTGCCAAATTCAAGGACTCGACAAGTTCAGTTCGACCAGGCAAATTTCAATGGATTGACTGATTCATGGAGTTGCCATTTTTTGAGGAAGAACCAGAAATAAACACATCCTGGGTCACAGTTCTGTTGGCATAACATCACATAACATTGGCATAACATTGCAGAGCCATGGTCAGTGGTTTTCCAGGATTCCTTGTGCATATTTTTCTCGACACAAATGAATAGGTTTCGAACCCCCGCCTTCTCCCAACAGCCCCCCCCCCCCCCCAAACCCGCATGCATCCACGGATGGAGTTACAGTTGCCATTCCTTCCTGGATCCTCAATTAATCATATATGTGGCATGATGGAGGTTGCGGGATGCTACAAGCAGATGACGTGGCACCATCCAATGCGAATGACACCTCTCACAAGCCCTGCCCACGTGGGGTGTGTGGGGGCGCACCTTGAGCTGTGCGAAAAGTTGGCTGTTTTTCACCACTGGTTACCACGGGACCCAGGGTCCTGAATTCTGCACCCCGCGCTGTCTTGGATTGATCACGCATGCTTCTGTAGGTGGGTGGTTTTCAAGGGTGTTCCCGGGATAAGCAACGTAATAATTGGCATAATTTGCGCTGTGCCTGCTCTGTGCCCGCGCTGTGCGAAAACACCCCCTGTGACCAACTGCAGTGTGATGGAGGGCTCCTCCGCTTACTCTTTTCTACACATCGAACTCTATCCATTTTTTTTGAGATTCAGATGGTAGGTTCAATGAAGGAATCAGGGGAATATCTTTGCTAGCAGTCGGGACTTGGGACTGAGAACAGATGCACTGGAGGCATAGTGGCGCCATCCTCAGGGGGCTACCAGAGTTGCTTGCAGCACCATCAGTGCTTCATACAATGCACTGATCTTCAAGTTTCGACCAGTGTGCCGACTGTGACATACCATATCCCTCGGGCACGGCAACTTAGATGTGCATTTCAGCTCATGAACGACCTCTTTTCCGCTGCCAAGGCATATCTGCACCAGAAGTAGGGCGTCTCAGGCAAATGCACAGGCATGCACACACATGTGCATGCACGTGCGCGCGCACACACACAAGGATCCCCGGCTCACTCAACCAGGCTAATCGTAGGTCTCGCAACCGTGAGGTTGTGGGGTCGATCCCCGGTTAGGGCATGTCTGGAGGCGGGCTGTGGCAGCCGTGCGGCAAGGGCATCCTTGCTGCGGAAATCGCCAAATTGAGTAGGCCGTGGAGGCCGCCTCGCTGCCGCGAGCACCACCAGCTGTGAAAGCCCCAATACACACACAACACACGGGGCGACATGGCGATGACCGGCTCGTTGAACTATTACCGTGGAGCTGGCCCGGCGGAAGCCATGGAGCTACCACCCCACTTCCATGGTGGTCCTGGGGCAGCGAGCCAGGTTCTGGCCTAAGTGCATATCGCACTGGTCGAGGGGCAATACAGGGATGCACCCCTGGCTTGCACCGAAGGCCTGCTATAATGGGGAGCGACCCGACCCGAGGACGCCAGTGTGGCCATACAGGTCCAACCGGGAAGACCTGGTAAAAAACAGTACTACCGCGCGCACACACAGACACACACACACACACACACACACACACACACACACACCGCAGCTGCTCATCCATGTGGCCCAAAAGCCGCATTGATGTTGGTGTGTCTCATCTTCTTTCTTCCTTTCACACATAGGCGGCGACTCCGAAAAACCGCAAGGATGAATCACACACAGTGTATATTCTCTTCTGCAAATGTTTGCAGTCACCGGATGTTTGTTGACCACACAACGTGGTCAACTCTGGCAGATGCCATAGCAAATGTCACGGGACAGAGTCTTTGTTCTAATTTAGAAGTTTTCAGGCTCACTGCGGCAAAAGAGATTTCCAGCTTGATCCAAGCGTACGTGGATGGCATGAAGTGGTGTCCCTGATCCACCCAAATGCCAATTGCATTGATTCAGGACAGGTACATCGTCAAGCAACGGCGTTTGTCTGACAGCTTTAGTGTATGATTGAGAGTATACCCTGTGGCTGCCCTAGATGGGGCGTTCACCCTGGTCTGCAATCATTCAAGAGTGTCATGTAAGAGGTTGGTGTGAGGAATTGGTTCAGTTAAGATGGGGTGGTAGACAGCAGTGGGAGCGGCAGGTTTTGGAGAAGGGTTAGGGCATCTTTGCCTTGAGAGTTGTGGCGAGTACATACACAGCACGAACAGCGTACCTCGGAGGTATCGGGCAGTGGAGCGTATGCGGGGCGTCAAGCGGGTGTCATGAGCCAATGGGAGACGTGCAGTCCAGTGGGCACCTAAAGTTGCCGAGCTAGGGGAGGATGCACAGTGCGTCCAGCCCCCACCAACGCCAAACTCAGCTTTGCCTTAACCTTGAAAGAAGATCTTTTCCCTTGTGTACAACCCTGAATTTTTCCCTTTTCCGATGGACTGGGCACAGCAGAAAAGCGAGCCCATATGCCAGAGATAGAGAAAGAGGCAGGGACAGAGGGAGGGACAGAGGAAGGGGCAAAGGAAGGGGAAGAGATCAGGGCAAGAGCAGGGGAATGGGCAGCAGGGGCAGGTGGGTGCAAAAGTGGGAGCAGGGGTCGGGGCAGGGCTTGTTACCATGTGATTGGCATTGAAAGGTGTCCACAGTGCCATGCTTGCCTTTTTTCCTCGCACTGGAAGACCCTACCAGGCACATGATGAAGCAAAGGCGCAGATTCGAATCCGGGTTGGACCATGGCCTCTGGTTTGGCAAGTTGGCAACCTGTGGCACCATGCTCCATGTGGGTGGGGCTGCTCCCCCCCTTTCCCTCCCCCTTGTATCAACGTTGCCACCTTGTGTGTGGATAGATTATGTGACACTCGTTGCTGCAGTGAGAGAATTTATATAGGGGCCTCACTAGCACTGCCTTCTTCCGGCAAAAGAAAACCCAAGTCGCCCTGCCCCTGTGTTCTTCTGGTGAAGGGAGGTTGCATGCCATCCTTTGCACTTTTGGGCGGGCGAAGTACGTGGCTGTAAAACATGGTACAAGGCTTTCGGCTGTTCTGAAGCCATATTGGTTGTATCTCATGCATCTGTAGGCCGTTTGTGTCTGTCCACTGGGTGGAATACAGGTATTTCTGAATCCCTGGTCTGATTATGGTGGGGCCACAACCCCTTAGTCACTCCAACTTGCACCCCATGTGGAAGCTGTCCCAACATGACCTGTAAAGAGGAATGGATCCCTGTTGGTTGTGATTGATTGCTCGGCGCACCCGAGCTTCGTTGTATGCAAATGCACAAAGAAAGGGCAAAGAAATGCTATGTCATGCAGAGCAGGGCAAGCCCACAATAGATTGACGGAGGTTGGAGAAGGGACCAAGAGCAAGAGTATATTAATTTGCACGGCACCCATTTTGTGCTTGCTGGGCAAAATCGTTAGGGCTGATCACCCCTGCTCGGCCTTGGCCCAAGAGGGTGCTGACCGCGCGGTGCGGCGCGCGGTGTGACGTCAGCCCGGTGCACACACAATATATGCTCACACTAAAAGTTGCTGAAATGTGGCCAGTGTGCACTGTATGCAATTATTGGGTGATGCTTTTGGTGTGTATGGGTAAAATATGTTTTGGGGGCATCATCTCGGGGAACGTAGTGATGATGCATGCACAAAAGCTTCCCATTTCAATGTGGTTTCTCCCCACACATTACATGTCCATGAATTCCGAACTGTTGGCACCAGGCACTAGGCACTGGTGTCTTCTATCTTCGAGTGTGTGCCCGCCACCATTCTGGGCTCATCGTCGAAGGCAGATTGCGTGGCAATCCAATATGAGCGGTCTGGCCGTTCCTAGCCATTCCTAATCAGTCCATGTGTACTTGTACACATGGTTACCAATTCCGCCCCTGCCTACCTTCCCAAAGGGTGCACATTGCACTAAAGCATTGTGTCCTCTCACGTGCGCGGTGCACGTGGTGCGTATGGTGCGGTGTGCGGGGTGGGTGGGTGGGGGGGTGGGGGGTGCGTTTTAGCACCCTCCAAGGATGTTCCCATGGTCCATAAGGTGGTTCTGGGCCTAGGCTTGTCAAATGCACTAGGTGCTTTAACTAATTGGCATTGCGAAACCACATGTTTGCAACCAAACACCAATATCGCAAATGTGCCCAAAATTGTTTAATCCTTGTCTCCACCACCCATGCGCACCATTGCTACATGCCCCCTCTTGCATCGGGGTCCCCAAGGAATCGGATGATGGTCGCCCTCATGTGTGGACAATTTGTGACGCAACCAACATTCGCCAAGATGATGGTGGGGATGGGGTTCATGTTTGTGCTTTGTGTTGTCAACAACACCACCACACTTTGTGGTAATGGTAAAGAAAACTATGGTACTAAATGTGTTGACCAATAGAGCATATCACTGTGCCAGGCATGTGTTGGGCATCTTGGCCCAAACATCCCCAACCGACAGTATCCCAGGCGCTATTTAGAAACCCCAATATAGCGGGTATTTTGGGGGCGTTACGTGCATCATGCGCGCGGTGTGCACAATGTTTGTACAAGACCATTCCCAAGCTGCATAGTAGTGCCTAGTATTGGCAACAATGAGCCTTGTTATGCATCTATATAAGTTGCTTGCATGCTTTGCCCTCATTTCCAGTGTATTGGCGTTTGTTGTTTTGCATCGTTTCCTATAGGTTTGTGGTATCCATCAAGAATTTGGATTTGGATTGGCCCCTTTCGTGCGCGTTGTGCTGACACGCACCCTTTGCAGCCATTTTAATCTTTCATGTTTGAGGGACTTCAACATGGCACCTGTTACGGAGCCCCTTTGATGCCTCCACGCTCAAAGGACCATACGTGGAATGCTTTTTGGGGCTACTTTGATGCATGCATCTAGCTTGGCAAGGTGGTTCCATCAGCTAGTCCACATTTTATTGCACTTTACAATTGCAGTCGTCTATAGACACCAACTGCTGCAGTGGATATGATGGGGGGGCAAGGGTGGGGGCAAGATAGGGTCGGGGGCTTTGCCATGGCTTAGGTGGATGTGGTAACATTTTGTAAACCACAAGCGCATGGTGATTGTGACATTTGGTGTGGATGGCATACAACCCGCAACATTGCAATCCTCATCAAAGTGAAGAAAGATGGCCGAGATGAAGCTTTTCACAAATCCATTCTGGTTGCTTCGGTTGTTGAAATAGTGGTGACAGCCCTTCCGCCATCAGTGTAGTAGATCACATACAGTGGTGTTCGCATGGCCTTGTCTAGAAGCCTTCGGTGTTTGGTCTAGAGCTCTTGCAATCCCCGTACGCTTCTAGTTTTCAAAAACTTATATTTTGGAGATTTGGGTGCGGGGTGCGTTGTTTTTCCACTTCGCAGATCCATGATTTGATCCAATGGGGGGAGCGGGTTGATTATGATCCGAGTTGCTACCGAAGCATGGCTTGTTTTTGGTTGCATTGTGATGTAGATGATGTATGAAGGACATGCCCCCCCCCCCCCCTGTCTTCTTGGAAAAGAAGACTTGGTGCGTCTTTTTTTGCTTTAAAAAGCATGTCGCAAATTGCAAAGTGTGCTATCAAGACCAGTGTTGTAATTGTTGTTTCCTTTGTCAATTTACCAATGAACCAAATTACCATTGAACCAAAATTTGTTGTGGATCATGTGCATGCATACGTCCATTGGTGCCATTTGTTGCAATTTGTTGCACTAGAATTTTTGTGGTTCAAATCTTTCGTTGTAGATACAAAACATGCATAGAATTTTTTGTTTGTCTAGTACGGCAAGACGCCCAAATAGTTGCACTGCGCTTGAGGCGCCCCCATAATTATGCAGCAGTACGAGTCAATCTCCGGATCTAAGTACGTTGTCAAAACATACCATAGTTTTTTCCCTTGTCAAGGACAGGGATCAAGGATGCCAAAGAAGGAGCAACTTATACCCTCAAACCCTCAATCCACCGGTCGACGTCAAAGACCCGGGCCCGGCGCCTCCCGTGAGGGGGGCTCACCATGGGAAGATGGATGAATGCATGGATGGATGGATGGATGGATGGATGGATGGAGGGATGGATGGATGATTATGTATTGATTTCCACAAATGGGTTGGATGGTTGCAAGTACAACGTAGAAGAAATTGTGCAACAAATATCTTCTTCCCACAATTCATCAAAGCGCATGCACTTTATACAAATGGGGGTTTCCTTGTGCACTTGGTACGGTGCATTGTAGCCGCCACAGGCCTAGAATAGTTCCCTCCACCCCAACACACTAAAACCTTCAATGAGAAAATAAAACCACTATTCAATATCCATTTGTGGTACTTGTACACAAAACAGTACCTAGGGGTGTATGCACGCTGATCTCTTGGCAACATTGCTCTGTATAAAAGAGACACTATGGCCCCGCACATCTGCACACCCGGCACACATCCATACTAGTGGCGGGTTTATTTCGATTGTGTGCCTCAAACCATCAATCCACCAATTGCTTCTTTTTTTTGACGAAGCTACAATAGTTTTGCAATAGGGGGAGTCTTTGCACTGCGCGCGCACTGCGCGCTACTTTTAGACTATGTTCCCCCCGAACAGCCCCCAAGCACACCCCTTGGAAACGCCCTTAGAATTAGGTGACCCAAACTGCCCCAGCTCAAGAAAGTTGCAAACTACCTTCCCTTCACATAACACACATCATGCACAACCGCAAAAACCATGAACAGCGCATGGGCAGGGGCCAACGGACAAATCCAAACGATGTTGCCCAAGCTGTCAATGGCAACCGTAAATTTGTATACGCACCCGGCGTATTTAGGAGTCAACAAGACATCGCAAAGGATGCCTCCTATGGATGCAATGGGCATGCTATCCACGTAGTGCGTGAGGAAATATGGAAAGTGTGGAACGTGGTTCCACTCCGACAATCTTTCCGCCCATCGAATTTCAGCAACCACACCATTCAAGTAAGAACGAACACGATGCACACTTGCCCACCAAGCCTCCTCAAAGCACCCTCTTGCTCCAGAGAGGAGATGAGCACACCCAAAAGAGGGCGGAAATGCTACATCACCCCTGCATTCTCGGGGGTCCCCAACAAAGGGGGACAAAATCAGAACTCAAAATCTCCGCTACGGGTCACCATGATGCCCCTAGGGGCCCCTAGTATCTCAAAGTCACATGATAGGGAGAAATTAGGGATTTTTCCTACAATTGGCAATATTCTTGCCTGCACAGACAATACTACATCCCCACAATGTTGGACAGCCCCGGCTTTTGATGTGCACTCTTTTAGTGAAATACGTACTATTAGGAATGAACGACACCATGCCACGATTGTCGGCCAGAGCATAGGTTTATCTGGGTCACATAAAGATACAGGGACGCCTATTGGCATCGCATGCTTGACAGGATGACCGTGGGTTGAGTGCAACCCCCGAACGGTCCTATCTATGTGCCCGAGGATTCAAATGAGACTTTGCAGGCCCCTCAGTGGGCTAGCGATTGGTCCATCATTGATGGGCCCTTCACCCTGAGTTGGCTAGCTATTTGTCCGTCATTGATGGGGCTCTTAACGGGTTGAAATCCAGTTTTCCTGGTCCCCCGCAGCTTTTTGTAAAAGCTTCTCCTCGGATCCCTCCATGCCATTACACCATCACACAGTGCTGTCATGTCTCCAGCGCACGGCATTGAGCACTGCCCACTCTGTGTAGTCGAGCCTTAGCTCGTGCGGCTGCCGTGGAAACCAGCGAGCGCTTTGTGTGGGGACCGTCTTGGGTGGTGTGTGCATGCCCTGGACATCCTACCCCTCCTGTTAGCGTTTGTCCGGTCCAGTCGGAAGGTGTGCTGGCTGCGGCACACTGAGGGGGTGCTCCGGAGTATTAGCACCACTGCTGCTGATGGCGCCCAGTTACCATGGGCACGTGCACCATGCAGGTCATTCGTGAGCGGGATGCCACATGCGGCGTCCTTGGCCTCTCGGCGCTTGTTGACCAGTGCGTGTGCTTGGCGTGTTGTGTGTGCGGTGTCCTTGCCCTCTTGGCGTTTGTTCACCGGCGTGCACGCTTGCTGTGATGTGTTGTGTCCGCGGTGTCCTTGGCCTCTTGCCGCTTGCTCACCGGTGTGCACGCTTGGTGTGTCGTGTGTGCGGTGTCCTTGGCCACTTGGCGCTTGTTCACCGGTGTGTGTGCTTGGCGTGTTGTCTGTACGGTGTCCTTGGCCTCTTGGCGTTTGTTCACCGGTGTGCACGCTTGGTCTGTCGTGTGTGCGGTGTCCTTGGCCTCTCGGCGCTTGTTGACCAGTGCGTGTGCTTGGCGTGTTGTGTGTGCGGTGTCCTTGCCCTCTTGGCGTTTGTTCACCGGCGTGCACGCTTGCTGTGATGTGTTGTGTGCGCGGTGTCCTTGGCCTCTTGCCGCTTGCTCACCGGTGTGCACGCTTGGTGTGTCGTGTGTGCGGTGTCCTTGGCCACTTGGCGCTTGTTCACCGGTGTGTGTGCTTGGCGTGTTGTCTGTACGGTGTCCTTGGCCTCTTGGCGTTTGTTCACCGGTGTGCACGCTTGGTCTGTCGTGTGTGCGGTGTCCTTGGCCACTTGGCGCTTGTTCACCGGTGCGTGTGCTTGGCGTGTTGTGTGTGCGGTGTCCTTGTCCTCTTGGCGTTTGTTCACCGGCGTGCACGCTTGCTGTGATGTGTTGTGTGCGCGGTGTCCTTGGCCTCTTGCCGCTTGTTCACCGGTGTGCACACTTGGTGTGTTGTGTGTGCGGTGTCTTTGGCCTCTTGGCGCTTGTTCACCGGTGTGCAGACTTGGTGTGTTGTATGTGCAGCGGCCTTGGCCTCTTGGCGCTTGTTCACTGATGTGCAAGCTTGCTGTGTTGTGTGTGCGGTGTCCTTGGCCTCTTGGCGCTTGTTCACCGGTGTGCACGCTTGCTGTGTTGTGTGCGCGGTGTCCTTGGCCTCTTGCCGGGTGCTCACCGGTGCGCACGCTTGGTGTGTTGTGTGTGCGGTGTCCTTGGCCTCTTGCCGCTTGTTTACCGGTGCGCACGCTTGGTGTGTGGTGTGTGGGGTGTGCTTGGCCTCTTGGCGCTTGTTCACCGCTGTGCACGCTTGCTGTGTTGTCTGTGCAGTGTCCTTGGCCTCTTGCCGCTTGTTCACCGGTGTGCACGCTTGGTGTGTGGTGTGTGCGGTGTCCTTGGCCATTTGGCGCTTGTTCACCAGTGTGCACGCGTGATGTGTTGTATGTGCAGTGTCCTTGGCCTCTTGCCGCCTATTCACCGGTGTGCACGCTTGGTGTGTGTTGTGTGCTGTGTCCTTGGCCATTTGGCGATTGTTCACCGGTGTGCACGCTTGGTGCGTTGTGTGTGTGGTGTCCTTGGCCTCTTGGCGCTTGTTCACCGGTGTGCAGGCCAATTCGGAGTATGCTGAGTATAAAGAGATGGGGTGAACAGAAATTTTTCGTGCCCTTTACCATATGTGACATATTTCCTTATGGTGGCTGTGGCGCCAATGGACCAGCACTTTCTAGCCAATCTCTAGAGACGGAGGGGACCGGTGAACAAGCGCCTAGAGGCCAAGGACACCACACACACAACACAACACAGCAAGCGTGCACATCGCTTAGCAAGCGCCTAGAGGCCAAGGACAGCAAGGACACCGCACACGCAACAAACCAAGCGTGCACCCCGGTGAACACGCTCCAAGAGGCCAAGGACACCAAACGCACAACACAGCAAGCATGCACACCGGAGAACAAGCGCCAAGAGGCTAAGTACACCGCACACACAACACACCAAGTGTGCACACCGGTGAACAAGCGGCAAGAGGCCATGGACACCGCGCACAGAACACAACACAGCAAGCGTGCACGCCGGTGACCGAACGTCAAGAGGCCAAGGACACTGCACACACAGCACGCCAAGCACACGCACCGGTGACTAATCGCCAAGTGGCCAAGGACGCCGCCTGCAAGACACACCAAGCGTGCACACCAGTGAACCAACGCCCAGAGGCCAAGGACACTGCACACACAACACAACACAGCAAGCATGCACACCGGTGAACAAGCGCCAAGAGGCCAAGCACACGGTGCACACAACACAACACACCAAGCCTGCACACCGGTGAACAAGCGTCAAGAGGCCAAGTACACCGCACACACAACACACCAAGCGTGCACACCGGTGAACAAGCGCCAAGAGGCCAAGGACACCGCGCACACAACAAAACTCAGCAAGCGTGCACGGCGATGAACAAACGCCAAGAGGCCAAGGACAGCGCACACACAACACGCCAAGAACACACACCGGTGAACAAGCGCCAAGAGGCCAAGGACACCGCACACACGACACACCAAGCGTGCACACCGGTGAACAAGCGCTCAGAGGCCAACGACACCGCACACACAACACAACACAGCAAGCGTGCACAGTGGTGAGCAAGCGCCCAGAGGCCAAGGACACTGCACACAGAACACGCCAAGCCTGCACACCAGTGAACACACGCCAAGGGGCCAAGGACACCGCACTCACACCACACCAAGCGTGCACACCGGGGAACAAGCGCTTAGGGACCAAGGACGCTGCACACACAACACGCCAAGCATGCACATCGATGAGCAAGCGCCAAGACGCCGAGCACACCGCCCACACAACACCTCCCTGCAAGCATGCACACCGGTGATAAAGTGTCAAGATGCCAAGGAAACCGGACACACAACACGTCAAGCGTGCACACCGGTGAACAAGCGTCAAGAGGCCAAGTACACCGCACACACAACACACCAAGCGTACACACCGGTGAACAAGCGCCAAGAGGCCAAGGACACCGCGCACACAACAAAACCCAGCAAGTGTGCACGCCGATGAACAAGCGCCAAGAGGCCGGGGACACCGCACACACGACACACCAAGCGTGCACACCGGTGAACAAGCGGCAAGAGGGCAAAGACACCGCACATGCAACACAACACAACAAGCGTGCACAGTGGTGAGCAAGCACCCACGGGCCAAGGACACCGCAAACACAACACGCCAAGCGTGCACACCGGTGAACACACGCCAAGAGGCCAAGGACACCGCACTCACACCACACCAAGCGGGCACACCGCTAAAAACACGCGAAGAGGCCAAGGACACCGTGCACACAACACACCAAGCATGCACACCGATGAGCAAGCGCCAAGACGCCAAGCACACCGCACACACAACACCTCCTGGCAAGCATGCACACCGGTGAACAAGCGCCAAGAGGCCAAGGACACCTCACACGCAACACACCAAGCGTGCACACCGGTGAACACGCGGCAAGAGGCCATGGACACCGCGCACACAACACAGCAAGCATGCACACCGGTGAGCAAGCGCCAAGACGCCAAGCACACGGCACATCCAACAGAACACAGCAAGCGTGCACATCGCTTAGCAAGCGCCAAGTGACCAAGGACACCGCACACACGACACACCAAGCGTGCACACCGGTGAACAAGCGCCAAGTGACCAAGGACACCGCACACACGACACACCAAGCGTGCACACCGGTGAAGAAGCGCCAAGTGGCCAAGGACACCGCGCACACAACACAACACAGCTAGCATGCACGCCGGTGAACACACGCCAAGAGGCCAAGGACACCGCACACACAACACGCCAAGAACACGCACTAGTCAACAAGTGCCAACTCGCCAAGGACACCGCACACACGACACACCCAGCGTGCAAGCTGGTGAACTAGCGCCCAGAGGCCAAGGACACCACACACACAACACAACACAGCAAGCGTGCACACCGTTGAGCAAGCGCCAAGAGGCCAAGGACACCGCACACACAACACAGCAAGCGTGCACACCGGTGAACAAGCGCCATGACGCCAAGGACATCGCGCACACAAGGCACCAACTGTGCACACTAGTGAACACACGCCAAGAGGCCAAAGACACCGCACACACAACGCACCAAGCGTGTACACCGGTGAACAAGCGCCAAGAGGCCAAGGACATGCACACACAACACACATGAAGCGTGCACACCGGTGAACACACTCCAAGAGGCCAAGGACACCGCACACACAACACATCAAGCGTGCACAGCGGTGAACGAGCGCCAAGAGGCCAAGGGCACCGCGCACACGACGCATTAAGCACACACACAGGTGAACAAGCGCCCAGTGGCCAACGACACCGCACGCGCAACATATCACACCACGTGTGCACACCAGTGAACAACAGCCAAAGGGCCAAGGACACCGCACACACAACACACCAAGCATGCACGCCGATGCACACACACCAAAAGGCCCAAAACACAGCACATACAACACACCAAGCGTGCACACCGGCGAGCAAGCGCCACTAGGCCAAGAACACCGCACATGCAACAGAAAACACCAAACGTGCACACCGGTGAACAAACGCCCAACGGCCGAGGACACCGCACAGACAGCGCACGAAGCACGCACACCGGTGAACAAGCGCCAAGAGGCCAAGCACACCCCACACAAGACACACCAAGCGTGCCCACTGGTGAACAAGCGCCAAGGGGCCAAAGACACCGCACACACAACACGCCAAGCATGCACACCAGTGAACAAGCCCCAAGAGGCCAAGGACACCGCACACACAACGCACCAAGCGTGCACACCGGTGAGCAAGCACCAAGAGGCCAAGGATACCGCACACGCAACAGAACACACCAAACGTGTACACCGGTGAACAAGCGCCAAGAGGCCAAGCACACCGCACACACAACACACCGGGCGTGCACACAGGTGAGCAAGCGTCAAGAGGCCAAGCACACCCCACACACAACACACCAAGCGTGCACACTGGTGAACAAGCGCCCAGCGGCCAAGGACACCGCACAGACAACACGCCAAGCACACACACTGGTAAACAAGCCCCAAGAGGCCAAGGACACCGCACACACCACGCACCAAGCGTGCACACCGGTGAACAAGCGCCAAGTGGCCACGGACACCGCAGAAACGACACACCGAGCGTGCACACCGGCGAACATGCGCCAAGAGGCCCAGGGTGCCGCACACATAATGCACCGAGCGCCTACACCGGTGAACAAGCGCCCAGGGGCCATGGACACCGCACACAAACACCACCAACAGCACACAAGCAAGCAGGGAACAACCCACCCCTAGCAAAGGCCAAGCCCACACCACCGGAGAGGAAAAAATGTACGCACCATGGCCGACACCACCGTCCAAGCTCAAGACAAGCCACAAGCCAGCGGGTAGGAGCCACGGCGGAGGGAGGGCAAGTAGGGCAAGCCCAAAGGGGACCCCCCACCCACGTTAGGGGGGGGGGAAACAGGAAAATTGGAGCCAGACCCCCCCCCCCCCAACACACACCCCACTGCCACGCATTGACGCTGCAGCCGGGCAACAAGAACGCCCGCCACACAGCCGAACGGGCCCGTAAGGGGGTTTGTCCCCGCGCCTGCGCCATAGCATGCCCGGGCAAGGAGCGCACACCACACATAGGCCAGGCAGCGCACACAGGCAGCACCGCACAACTGCACACACCACAACACACGACACAAAAACACCACGGGACACACACACACCCAACGACGAGCTGCCGCGAGCAAGCCCCGCAGTCCCCACAGTACAACGGCCGCTGTCCGGATGCACGAGTGAGCGCCCGGAAGAACGCCCATTGCCTGCCGGCTACGACCCACAACCAACGGGCGGCCGTCTTGATGGACGTGTGAGCACCCGGCAGCAGACCAAGCCCCCGCCAGCTATGCTACAACCGCCGTCCGTCCGGACGTGTGAGCACCCAGCAGCGAACCCACCGCATGTTGGCTACGACCCCGTGCCTGTGCCCGGATGGACATGGGCCCCTCCGACGCCTGGAGGGGCGAGTGCCAAACCACCGCCAACCTCGCACTCAAAGAAGTGCAAGCCACGACATCGGGCAACTCCCGCAGCGACAAACCCGCCCCAGGTGCCCGACCACAACCACCCGCGCCAGCCACACATCGCCGCACATACCACGCCCACCGCCCACTGGCAACAACCCCCGCGGACTCCTAGGCGGGAGGCACCAACGGCCGCCCGGAAGATCAACACCCAAGCCACCGCAAACCAGCCCACACACGGACAACCTGGTACACAACAACAGCCAGACCACCACCTCCAGGACCACCCACACCAAAGAACCAACCGACACACCCGGCCACAGTTGCCCACACCACCCGGGCACCAAGGCACTGCCACCACCAAGCACACCAGCCCCAGCCACCACAACCAGCAGCACCCACACGGACAACAACACCCCAAGAGCCCGACCACAACCACCCACGCCAGCCAGACACCACACCACCAACCGGGCCCACCGCGCACCGACAACAACCCCCTACCGGCGCCCGGGAGGACAGGGAACAACAGGTGCCGAACCAACACAAACCAGCCCACACACAGACAACCCCGTACACAACGACAACTAGACCGCCACACTGCAGCACCCGCGCCAAAGAACGTGCCGGCGTCAAAGTCAAACTGAGTTGAGGCACCCTCATCAATACATGGACATGATCATAGACCACTCTTCTCATAAAGTATAAGAGTTGGCCTCAAATGAAGTTAGAATTCCTTGGTTTGACTGATTTTCATTGGAATATGATAGTCCGATGATGCACGGACATGATGACCGAGGATCCCCTCATCACACTTGATGACCCAAAATTGTGAATTCGGTCTTGAGTGCCTCATCATCCTCAGTGTGGGTTGGTGATGATGAATGTAACCATCACCTGTGAGATGATGACCATCCTACATCCCGGGTGTGGGCAGGAATCATGTGCCCAATTTAGGATCATCATGATTCCCCACCATCATATGCATCATGCGCTTGAGTGTTGCATATCAGTCAATTCCTGATTTTCCGTCCCAGCATCCATCACTCCGTTTCCAATTTTCATTTGCCTTCATCATTCATTGGATTGAGGTGATGGCGCACAAGTGCAACACCATGTGTGAAGATAGGGCCTCATTTGTGAGCACATGCTCCTTTGGGCTATTTGGGGAGTTTGTTGTTTTCCTTGGCTAGCTATATCGCCTCGGAGTAGTTGTTTGTGCTGATGGTTGTTGATCTGTGCACACAAAAGAAATTCATATACCCTCGTATGTACTATGAGCGTTGGTCTCTCACACAATATCATCCGTTTTGAAGCCCACTGTGCAACTCCTGGAGGACTTGATCTTTGAACCGTATTCACCAATATTCAATCTTCTGCGATGTCATTTTTGGATTCATTGAATACTTAAAGGGATAGGAACAAGCTTAGACTTCAGTGGGTTGATCCCGGAGAAGACTTTTGGGCTAGTGCTCTCCTTTCCGGTTCATAGTCGCACTGGCAACTTTACGGTCTCTGACCAGTCCCAATTGCTACCCCCTGTGGAGTCAGGTAGTTCAGATGGTGAAGAACATTGTTCTACCAATCTGGAAGATTTCAGGATTCCCAAGGAAACCGACCACTGGTCAAAACCCCGCACCCGAGGCGCGTTGTCACCCCTTACACTCGTCGTGCATAGGGAAAGAGAGGCACCAGCAAAGGACCGGAGGGTCCACACCGGGGACAGGGAGGTGGAGATGCGACTACCCAGAGAAGCCTATTGCATGATGACTGCCTAGTTGCTGCTTGTGGCTGTTGCCAATCATCTTCTTTGTCCAAGCGGCGATGGCACGTGCGAGACCAATGTCGAGCCCACTTGCTTGTGGATGGTACCTTGTCCCTCCCAAACTTCTGAATTCGAGTTTCGGCGGCCGCGGTGGAGGTCGAGGTAGAAGAGCCCTTCATCGGATACCTTGAGGAATTCTGGCGGATCCGCGCCTGCGAGGCAAGGTGTGAAAACTCATGCTATTTGAGAAACACTCATGAAGTCCCTGTTGTGGCAACCAACATTCCTATGGACATTGACCCGCGCCAAGGAAGGAGGCAGAATTTGGAAAGGCGGGACCCTCCAAGGGAATGAGGACGAGCGTTGGCGTCCCCAATCCCAACTCGAGGGGTCACACGAAAAACAATGAATTGTGAGGCCCAAACCCCAACTTGAGTGGCCAAAGAAAAAAGGTTGGATTGTGAGTCCCTAATGCCACCTCGAGGGGCCACGCAAAAAAAGCGTGGATTGCGAGTCCCTAACCCTAACTCTAGTGGCAACACAACAAAGCGTGGATGGTGAGTCCCGCATTCCAACTTGAGGGGCCACTCAACAAAGCCTCTGGATGTGCAGCTTCCGTCACAAAACACCAATTTGCAGCCAAGCCAATGAGGGAGGCTATGGCGCCTATTGAGAGCAACACCGAGGAAACTTCGGTGCCTGTACCTAGTCCTCCTGTTGCTCCATCCCCTCCCAAACCTGTTGGAGATCTGGAAACACAGTTGGACAAGCCCAAGAATTGTCCTGTGTTAAGGGTGTGCTCAACGCAATCGGGTGATTTGTTACTTGGACTTGATTGATCATTCTAATTTACTAATGGAGCGTTTGGATTTTATTGTAAGGGTTGACAAAGGGTGTACCTCCGGGATTTGTTTGGATTTCGTGAAATATGGAAGCATTGGTGAGGTCAAGGACGATGGGAGTCACGGGGAAGGGGTGGAGAAATCGGCTAGAGGCGGTAGAACTCGCACAATGGCAGGGGTCGGTGCTTCTTGATGGTAGCAGAGGTTTACTTGCCGCCTATCGCCACCCGGGGGGCTTGGGCCCTCATGAGCCCTGCCCAAGTGGACCCGGGATCACCATTGACGATACCATCCAGGGATTGTTGGTAGAAGCCCGAGAAGAAAGAAGATATTTGGAAAGGAGAATGGGTACCGACATGGAGCACATAGGCACCTTTTGTGAAGGAGCATGTCAAAAACGATGTCATCTCCGAGTACCCGCGGAAGAATCACACGAGGTCACGAGCTGCAGCAGCAGCTCAACGATCAGGTGCTACCGAAAACGCGGTTCGCCAAAATCCTCCAAGGGGGATCCGGAAAAGGCAATAGAAATGACGCCGAGCCCCGTCCGCCGGATGTTTAGTGCTCTGTGGGATTGTGAGGGATATCATACTTGCTTCCCTTCGGATAGTACCGGCATAGAGCTAGATTCCCCAGCGGGTCGGTCGCATACCGCCCCAAATCCTTACCTTGCTCATGACGCAGATTGGGAATCATGACGGCGAAGGGCCGCCACAACCTGAGTCCCAAGACATACCAAGTTTAGGATGATGGGATCGGGCCCCATGGGCGAGGTAGGAGACGTTGAAGAAGATCGTACGATGCACGGTAACGGGACATGCGACACCGTCATGGGTGGAGGAGAACAGTGTGGAGCTCCGGGAAATCCGCCACGAGACAGCCGGGATCCTAAAGGAGATGATTGCCGTTCTCACGAGGACACCAACGAAGCAGAGCGCGGGAAAACTAGGAGTGGAGGTCCTTGCCATTGCTAGCAAGTGGATATCCTTATTGGCAGTTATCCCAAAGTTGGGAAGGACGCCATTATCCAACACATCCATAGCCTCCTGGATGCCAAGGACACCATGGTGGGAAAAATGCACTTGTTTGAGGACGGCCGAAACATGTACCAAGATAAGATGGAGACTGCGTTGGACAAACAGCAGCGGTTGTTGGATGGAATGGTTCGGCTCATGGGATTTGAACTTGGGATGCGCACGTTGGGAGGTCTGGCAGGAGTTCCAGACGGAGTCCAAGCCCGAGGACCGGATTTGCCAAGAGACCCTGCGCCGGAGGCGTTGCTGAGGCGGGTGAAGACCCTAAGGACGGTGATGGAAGATGTGAGACCCATAGAAAGTCGGACGGAGTCCATTCCTTATGGGCCGCCAAGAGTTGATCCCGGAGTGCTTCCATTCACACCCGAGTTTTCGGCCAGTGTGATGTTGGGAGAGAAGACGCCGGAAAAGGGCTCGGGGATTGGTACGCCCGAGCTTGATACCCGCGAGGGGAGGGTCCAGATTGACATGAGCAGTCCTCCAACTGCGTCAACGTTTGGCGCCACAGCGGCTTCTGCGGCATGTGTGCACGAATAAGCCTTGAGGTTAGCGGCTCGCCGGGATGGTTCAAGTGGAGGAGCGGAGGATCCATGGGTGCGGGACCCGTGGTCGGGAATATGGACTATGGAAGGTCCGAGCGTGGGAGAAGGTGAGCCCTAGCCGCGTGAAGATATGGAAATCAGGGGCGTACATTCCCACTCCCCGCGTAATGGGAGTTGGGGAGGAATCTGCCTTGGGGGCGTCATCGCCTCAGATGTTGGGGATGCCGTGAGGCTTGAACAAATTCGGGGTGTCAAAGTTCCCTACTGTAACGCCCATCCCGCCAACCTAGAGGACTTTGTTCTCGACTAGGAAGATTTCGCCGAGGAAGTCGTGTGTGAGATGCGGCACGAGGTCCGTGACAAGTGGGCATGCCGCACTTTTCCACACCGTTTGGCCTCGAACCTGAAGCAGGATTTACGTGATCAAATCCGGGAGAAGAGGATTGCTAGGGAGCAGCAATGCTTGGATTGGTTGGAGCAAGAAGAAAGCATGGACACTCCAAACCAAAAGTTGGATGATCGTTGGTCAATACCCCTCAACTTGGAGCGTGGAGAGTTGCGGTGGAGGGATTGGAGGAGGTATCTCCACAAGTACCGCCGGCTTCTGACGCAGGTTGAGGATTGGTCAAAATCAAGCGAGATTTGCCATCTCCTGCGTGCTGTACTACCATTGTACTGGAAGAAAGGTATGGAGGACGAAGAAAAGAAGTGGGCCAAGAAGCACATGGCAGTACACGTTATGTCGCTAGAAAATCGGCATCCTTGTATCATGGAGCATTTCTGGCGCAACTTGGGAGAGCCGGACGGGATAATCCCCATGAAGAATTCGGTCTACGTGGAAGTGGTCGAGGACACGGCCGGAGGTCGTCTCTTACGGCTCAACAACGTCGAGTGGAGCCGTGGAGAGAAGCCGAGGATGCAGATGATCCCAGCCCGTATGAGCCTGGACTCAATAGTCGAGTATGTGAGCGTGGAATTGGAGGTTAATTCCAAAAACGGAGCTCACATGGAGGGCATTGGATGTCTAATGCCGTGTACTATCGTTGAGGTGACTCCGACACAAATAATCAATGACGTTACACTATGGTGTCCATTAATGCTTCAATGGCGTGTGTTTTCTTTGTTGGTGCCAAGAGGGAGGGCATTCTATGTGCAACACTGGTTATTAAGGGAGTAGGCAGTAAGCAACCATTTGCAGATTTGGTGGGGCGGCTTCAGCCGGAGGGGGGGGGGGGTCTCGGACTTCTGAAGCTACAACTTCAGGATTGGAAAAAAAGACGGGTCTTGAGGACTGGGGAATCATGGCATTGAACATGCCCGAGAACGATAGTGGATCCGTAAGGTGACGCCCAACCTCAATATGAGGGACACGCCCAATTTAAATACTCCAGAAAGTGGGAATTACTCTTCAGGGGAGGCATTGTGGAGGCGGACCCCGACCGTAGGTCCGTCCAAAAAAAGATTGCACACATGCAACACACACTACGCACATGTGCCACACTGCCTGAACGCCGCACACTCCTACATACAGCACGTAAATGCGTCACCTCTGATGCTTGCAATTACCTATACCAGAGAATAAGCCATAACATCAAACAGGCCGCTGGTCTGAGGTTGCCACAGAGATTGCCAATGAGAGTACCATAGTTACGCGGGATCGATGGGAAAGCCATCCGAGATACCATTGCATGCCACATTGCTGCGCTACCTATACCACAGACCCTCTGCGAACATTACTGTAGAGTGTTGTCTTTACAGCAAACACTACAGGACCTGCTCTGCACAAGGAAAATTGACCTGTCTTTTGCAAAAACTACAACGGCAAGCTGAACTGCCCTGCAGCTGCGCTGACACACCACATGTACATAAGGTGGAGGGCCACTTAGTAGTGAGGAAGCCTGCTCATGTGCGCACCTTGTTTGGCAGCCAACCGTCCATCCTGCTTCATGACCTGCAACGAGAGATCGTCCCCTCATGGTATAAATATAAGCACTCACCACCCACAGCCTGGGCGGCCTCTTTGGTCATCTACCCGTGCAGGGTGACGCTTTTGTTCTGACAGTGACATACTGTCACAGGTACGGTCAGCATGGTGTTTCGAGCGCATGGCCCAAACCTGGCAGTGTAGGGAAGAAGTCAATGACTGACGTTCTATCCAAGTTGGGAAACATCTCAGCGACATCGCGTTCGAACATCTCCACAGAGGGGTGGGTTTGTTGTTCACTGAACCCCTTATTCCACCTGGGTACGAACCTGGTGACGCATCGCGTTGTCAGGATCGCGGTGGAGGGCAACAGGCGGTTTCCCTCCTTCAGGAGGATGGTCAATGCACGTCCCACCAGTCGTCCCCAATATCGCATTGTGTGGCGGTAGTATGAAAACAGCACGTGCTGTTTCCATTCCCCAGTCCACTCCTTCATTTTGTTTTTTGGAAAAACAAAGCTGTGTGGTGCTGCTGTGTGCTTGGAGGCGCTACAGTGTTTGTGTACACCGCATGCTTGTGCGTGCTCATAGAGAAGGGAAGTGGCGTATGCGATAGCCTCTTTGGGGCTGTCAAAGTCCTTCGGGACTTCAAACTGGCGTGCATCAGAGTATGTTGCCAGTACCTGTTGATACAGTCACTGTCACATCACCAAGCATTTTCCTGCATTCTTGTCACATGGCAGGAAAACCAAGTCGTCCTGTTGGTCCGTCGCAAACTTGGCAATCAGTGAATCACTGAAAAAAATTTCATAAACTGGTGCTACAGGCCCGGGAAAGCGGGGAAAGGAGTACCTCTTTGCCCTAAATGGAGTTGACAAAAAACCGGATCAGTTAGGCACCGGATACACTCAATATCTTACCAATCTTACATTTCCAGAAGTGTTAAATTTTGTCACATTTGACGCCATGCACAATGAGGTGTTCACTGTGGGTGGCAGGGTGTTGCGCCAGAAACGAGGTGTTGCCATCGGGGGTACATGCAGTGCCCAATTCGCCATCACCACACTGTGGTCATCTGAACATACTGGTTACCCTGCAGTCACCACACAGTGCAGGGATGTAGAAGGACAGCATCGACCGTCACGGTCATGGGAATCACGACCGCTGGGAGAATCGGAATTGCAGAGAAATACAAGAAGCAGGAGATCGAAGTTTGGGGTCCGAGGATGGAAAGATGTCGTCCGGCGGGGAATACATGACTTGGAAACATCATGAAGATGCCCACTTCTTGGGGTTTGTGGCCCACAATAGGAAAGCGTATGGTCATGACAAGGCCAAGTGGAGGAAAGCACCACCGCGTCAAGGAAAGGAGCCTCGGAGAATTGGAAATCCTCGTTGAGCTTTTCCGAGTACCGGCGTGAACATGGTGGGTGCTAGGTCTGCTATGGGAAAGGGCGATCCCATAAGCACGACCACAAAATGTGCAAAGTGTACCAGGAGGACAAGCGGGCACTTCTAAGCCCACCCCGAAAAAGTCCCCAAGGAGAAGCGGAATGACGAATGGAAAAATCGACACGCTCGTGGAAGTCGACATGTGGGATCGAGCCACGGCGGCGATCGGCGGATTCGGCAAATTGATGAGGTTGTCGAGTCGCCAAGGAAGCCACAGAGGACTTAGAAAATTTGCAAAAACAAATGGGAGGCCAAGGCCCAAGTGATTCGCAGTAGGATGGTGCTGCGGTAAACCGGACCTAGAGAGGCCCCCACGGGAATGGGCAACCGGAGGTTTGTGCGCCTTAAGTCGGCAAAATCGAAAGAAGGAAGGTGCCCTTGGTACCCAAGAGGGCTCTGGAAGAGCCAAGTAAACTGAGCTTTGCCAGTCGCAGGCCATGGAACGCCCGTCCAAGGGAAGTACATATGGGTTTGGGCCCCACACAAGTAAATCATGGAGAGTTCACGGAGAGCCCCGTGGATGGGCATGACCAGCCCAACAGCTACACCACCTGGGATCATACGCTCGAAGTATTGATGCATCCAAGCGTACTAAAGTTGCATGCCGTGAGAGTTGTCGATACTCCACATGGAGACGAACGGCAGTTGCACTTCACAGTGCGAGTAAGGTGTGGAAAGAAAGAAGGGATTGCGGATATATTGGGGGATACACGTGTCGGAGTGATCTTGGTTCGGAAGGGGTTGTTTTCGGATGAATTTCTGAAGCTCAGCAGAAGACCGTCGCGCTTGAAGGTCGCCAATGGCAAAATTATGGATGGTGGTATCCATGAAGCCACTATCGTCATGGAATTTCGGGAACATCATCACTTGAACCGACCTAATTCGTCAAAGCGGATCGTACTTTCCGGGAATTTTTGTGCTGAGCTCAAGGACAGACTTATTGAAGCCTATCCGTGGCTTTTTTAGTGGAGTTGCGAACAAGAAGCCCTCCAAATTGCGGGAAATTTGGTATGGCCAAGATCAAGCTAAAAGTGAACCCGAAAAGGTACTCGTCACCGGTAATGTCAACGCCAAGGAGAACGAGCGCAAGCGATGAAGAAGCTCTTGATGGAATTCGTTGAGTGTGGTTGGATGGAACCCTCCGATAGTGAGTGGGCAAGCCCGGCCTTCATCGTTCCAAAAAACACGAAGGGTGAATGGAGACCGGTTGTATATTACTGGGGATTGAAAGAACAAGCTGGGCATGACTCATACTCGTTGTCGCTGATCGACTCCATCCTACAAAAGCAGCAAAAGAAGCACATCTTCGCGTCGGCGTACCAAATGGTGGATACGATGGTCGTGAGGCGGCAGCACAGAAACCACGAGATAGTCCCGTATGTCGATGGGCCATCATCAAGAAGCCATTGGCCACACCGCTCTTTACCACAAGTGTATATCTGCGGGGGCAAGGCGATACGATTTGTGGAGTTGGTGGCTTAAATGGGGCACACCTCCGTAGCACGCCGGTGCCTCAGCGGTGGGAGAAGGGGATTGGGCCAAGTGGACACAATGAGGGGGACGAGAGGAGGGTGGAGAGTAGAACATGCGGCGATAGGGATGTGTTTGGGGACAGGCACAATTTCAGGCATGCGAGCACAAGCAACATGGGAAACCACCATGGTGAGCAGCCGGTGGGGTTGAGGGTAGGGGGCGAGTAGAGTACACAACAGACAATGGTCTGGGGGACGAGGATGGGTACAGGGACAGGTGTCTGGGCACTAGGAGCCAGGAGCGACTGGCAAACGGGACGATGTTAGGGAGAGAGCCAAGAAGAGGCAGGCAGCGACAGAACGTGCCGAGTGGTCCCCCGACATGGTCACGAGATAGCGGGCAGTGGGCAAACAAGCGAATGCACATTGAGAGAGAATAGTGAGGGTGTGGAAGTTGGCTATGTTGGTTGGAAGGGACCCGAGGGTGGTGTGGCAGGGAGGGTTTGTATTTTGGAGGAGGTGGAGGATAGACTAGTGGGATGGTTCCACTAAATGTGTCACCGATGATGTATGGTGGAATGTCTAGAGAATTGACCGTGCAGCGGCGTCGAGGAGGGTGGGGGTGTAACACATGGAAAAGGCGACAAACAGCCCAAGGATGCCTTCTTGGTAGAACGGAGGCGTCCGCGTACAACACCAAACAAGTCGGCACCCAATCAGAGACGATGGTGGTTGGCATAGAAAGGAGACGCGGAACAGGTGAGGAACTAGGAGCACGGGAGGACTCAAACATGGTGCGGTCACTGGCTGGGCGCCCTAGGAGCCGTGGGGCGGTCAGCCGCACCGGTACAACATGGGAATGTACATGACAGCAAGGTTCCTAGGCTTTGAGAGATGAGAGGGGGGTGGGACTGGAAATGCACGCTTAGGGCACGGATTTGCATGTTACGCGGAGGCAGAGCAGTTCGAGGCATGGGGGGGGGGGGTTCGGGGGCTAGCCCCAGGCACGGATGTTCCCGGGTGCAGCAGAAGAAGCGGGATAAGGCGCCGGGGCAGCACACGGGCAGGAGGCTCCCCGGCAACAAATAGGTGGGGACATAGGACTCACGACTCACTAGGGGGGGGGGTGTGTGAGGAATCTGATAGTGTTGGGGGCTTTGGAAAAAAAACCACTTTTAAAAAAATGGTGTGTTGGGGGATTTAAGGTTTTTTTTCGACAGAGGCACACCAATTTTGCGAAAATTTTTTGGTGACATTCTTTAGCGCTCCACATCCAAAGTTTTGTCCTTGCCCCCAATGCAACCACTTTTGTTTTTGTCTACTTTCCCGGGGACCCCCGAGAATACAGGCGTGACGTTGCATTTCCGCCCTCTTTTGGGCCCCCGAGAAGGCAGGGTTGAGGTAGCCAATATTGATTTTGGCCCTGTTTGTTAGGGGATCCCGGAGAGTGAAGGCGCAACATAGCATTCCTCGAGACTTCCGGAGATTTTTGGTGTGGCCATTGCTTTGGCAAGGATGCGCAATCATGTAGCAGTGCACTTGCAAAAGGGGGAGGTGGTAATGGACCTAAAGATGTTTGCTGAGGCCGAACTTTGCGGTTTGAGTGGTTGCGGTAAAGGCACCCTTACCACAAGTATTGTGCGCAAATAAATTAGTAGCACATGCCCGGGTGTGGTCCCATTGAAGCCTGCAGTGGCCATGCCAAAACAAGAAAACATGCCTCGTGAATGTCCTAGGTGTACCGCCACCCCCCGGGGTTTTGAAAATCAAAACTCACTTGGCACGTTGCCATTTCATGGTGGCACCAAAGACCATGGATTTGACGGACTGGGTTGTAGTTAGTTAGGATGATGAGAAAAAAAGTGGGTGAGCCAAAAAAATGCCATGTTGATGAAGTCCAAGATCAATTTGAAAGTGGTTGACAATGAGGGTGCCTTCCTCTCCGAAGCCTCTCTTGGCCGCTCGGATTGGGAGTGTAAACCGGAGGAGGATTCAAGCTCTGCGGCATCTCGGTCTTTAGCAGATCACCACTCGTCTAATGGTAGCGATAGTTTTGCATCTTTTGAAGATGGTAATACCTCCTCTTCTTCCTAATCTTCTTCCTCTTCTACCCATTCCTCCAGGGTGGAAGTTCTCCCTAAACAGCACGCTGCTCCTAGCAAGGGCGTGAGGCGGCCCATCGCGGTTCCCCAAGCGAAGTGCTAAGAGGAGGCACGGGGTGAAGCATTCAAGGCGGAAGAAGTAGGCACAATTAGCCGCACATGCATTACACAAACTATCACCTCCGCCACCCCTTGTACCTCATTCCTCTCCCTCTCCTTCACCTGCATTAGCCTGCACACTATGACTAGAAGTCCCACACAATGGCGCGGTGACGGAGGCCCAGCTGCCATAGCCTTAAGGGGCCATTGGGTTGCGTCAACCGACCAGTATAGTCATCCCCCCCCCCCCGTTCTTTTAGGCCCTCCCCTTGATACCTTTCTCACCGCATGGTGTATTTCTAACCCCATGGTGCAATTCAAACCCTATGAATGACCTTAATGCGTTCCAACTTCCATGCTGCACTCCTAACCCCATTGTGTATTTCGAACCCCATGACTGCCTCGGAGACCCACGGCGCTGAGGTTTCAAGTAGTCATGGCCGCAACTACCCAAGCCGGTGAAACCCTACCATAGACATTGGTAGGGGCGGTGCCAATTGTCGGATCACTCCCAGGCCGCATACCCAACTATTCGGAGGTGCCCGACGCTATGTATTGCATTGGGTGTGGGGTTGCAGGGGAGGGGGGGGGATGCCCTTGCCGCGGAAAATACCTCCGAGCAGCGAAAAACCCCCTTAAAACCCTCCTCCAACCCCCCCCTTTTTTTAATTTTGCTCTTGGGGGGGGGTTAAGCAGGATGTCCCGTTTCCGAGAAACACCACCCCCTTTGGAGCGATAGCCCGGGGAGCGGATTTTCCTAGTTAGCATCGATGTGGCGAACCGAAGAAGGCTGAAGGGCGGCTCAAGGGTTGGGTGTTCCCGGGTAGCAAAGGGGCGGGGGCCACAAGAGGCAGCACCGCCGGCACGGGGAACGCAGGTTTCCAAGTAGTAGCTAGGAGGAGGCAAGAGAAACCAAGACCTACAACCCAACGAACACGTCTTCCTAGGTGGGAGACTAACGCCCGGGGGGAAAGAGCACCGCGCAAAGGACCAGACACCCAGGGGTCGGACCTCCCCGGGTGGACTAGGGGTAGCGGCAAGCTGCACGGAAAGAACATCAGTCCCAGGGACATAGGTCCCTTGGTGCCAGCGAGGCGGCAAGAACCGGCGGCGGATCCACGCACCCGGGGAGTGACAGCCAAAAGGGTATCGGAACGCTGACAGTGCCCCACCATATACCGGCGGGGGCAATCGCCGGGAGAGGGTGTCCGGGGCTAAGCCGAATGCACCGTGGCATAGGACCCCGAGTGGCGGTAGCCATGCCTTTAGGTCTAGTGAGGGTGCCGGGACAAGAGGGTGGCAACTCATGTCCAATGGGCCCCAACCGTGACGCCCGTGAGGGGCGATGTGGTGGTTGCTGCAAAGAGCCTACACTAGGCGGTCTCGGGTTGATAGTACCCGAGTGCACCAACGAAAATGCAGTGGGTACTTTGCCCACGAGGGTGGGGAGTCGGCGTTGCACAGGTGGGATTGTCGCGCCGGTGCACCTATGCAAGGCCCTGTCTGCAAGGGACCTATCACACTCAGCGGCTAGGTGCGAGGATGATTGGCGAGGTGCCACTTGGACCCCCGTGGAAACTAGGTGGTGGCCCGCGAGGGGGACCTTGCATGTGGGGGAATCTATGGCGGAGAATGAAATCCTCCAACCCAGGAGTGGCCGGCGCACAAAGAGAGGTGTGGCAAAGCAAACCCACCACGGTGGCTGACAAGAAGGCAAATCAAGTCAAGTCAAGTGGGTATGGTGCCGATAAACTCACTTTATTCTTTTTGGGGGCTGCATTGCGATCATCTGCCACCACATGCTCGGGAGAGGAGGTATGATATTGGGCCACCCGCTGGATGTCCCCCACCTTCGTGGTCTGCCAAGCAAGGGGCACACCGCAATGGGGGTGCCACGAATCGGGCGTGGGTGTTACTAGTTAAGTAGGTGTGTGTGCGGACTGTGGGGGGCACGCTTTTGCTGCGAGCATCGTTGTTTTCGATGTCACAAACTTTGTAGCACGAATCCATGTGTCTAATGCAGAAGTATGCAAATCTGGGAGTATATACAACAATGATTCCCGGATTCAGCAGGATGCCAATGGTGTTCCTCGGGAATCTTGGTAGCTTAAGAGCTTTCGGGGCCGCGTTGTGGGTGGTGGTGTTAGTGTTCGTGCGTGGGGCACTGCAGGCGTCACAGCCACTGGTCCTTAAGGCATAAAGTGTGCATGAGGGGTATGTTGTGACATGATCTAAGCAAAGGGAATGACACCCCCTCCCCTCACCAGAAGATGATGCCCCAGGGCGGCTCTATGGGGAATCTTATACTAGGCACACACAAAAGAGGAGTGCTGCACGCTTCAATGTTGGGTCTTGCATGTTTCCACTGAGCACTGGTGCCTCTATATGTATGAAAGTAGGGATGAACGTGCTATCGGTCATAAAGGGACGTCTATAGCCGAGCCCTCCGCGAAGGAAACAACCCACGAGGGCTCGTGCGAATGGTTCTCCCTTCAAGGTCAATGGTTTTGGGCATCAATGGCCCGATTTTTTGATACAGTTATGATATTGGCACCCGGAGCCTGACTGGGAAGTCGGGAGAGGGCGCACAAGGGGCTCGACCATGCTTGAAAGCACTTGATCCCATAGGATGAGAGGTTATGAAGGACACTTGCAAGGAAGGTACAAAGGGCTGTCACCTTGCTGACGCGTAGTGAAAGGTGTGAGTGTGATCGTTGAAGGAGGGACAATTTGATTAGGTTTCAGTAGACTGCGCGCAAAGCGAATAGGGCGCCGTAGGTGCCCGAAACAAAAGAAAATGGGCACGGATAAAAGCAGAAATGAAACCTAGCTTAATCGATTGGGGATGTGAGCAACTAAGCGATGTGGGAAAGATATAGCCCACTAGGACATACAAGAGAAATCTCCTACTCGAATTCTTTGCTGTTGGGCTTTCGAAGGCCCATTGATTGATACGTAATCACGCATGGCACGCTAGCTGGGTGGGGTAATGGCAGAGTTTCTGAGACTCGTCACACCATGTATCATGAGGATGTTGTTGTAATTGGGCCCCATGAAAGATCAATCAATTGCACGGATTTGTAGGCGGAGCGCTGCCGCAACACCCAATTCTCATCCAGTGCCCATGTCCAGCAAACTATTGTTTGGCAAGTACTGGTCTAGCCATGAATGTACTATACACCTGCAACGTTATATTCATTGATTCTCCATTGTGGCACTAACACTGCTCTCACAACAGCACATGGCCTTCTATCAACCAACCGTGAACTTGGGTTGGTCTTTTACTGTGTCGTCCTCAGTGTGGACCAGGAAGGTGGATACATTGTGGCCATATCTGCGTGCACCAAGGGGTCGCTCGCCAAAGAAGTGAAACTCATGATTGGCTTGCCACTAGCCGACCGTCTTCAACGTCCCTTGCACCAAGTGCCGTGATTGGGGCCTTCCTTTTTGAGGTAAACTTGTGGACTGGAGTACATGTCCACCACCATGCTCTCCACGTGCTCGTTAGGATTCAATCCAGTGGGGTACCCTGGTGACATTCTTTTTGTCAAGATTGTAGGCGTTGCGCACTGCACATCCCTTGCTTACCGTCCTGACGGTATGATGCAAGCGAATCTCGTCGATATGGAAGGCCGCTGCATGGCCTCGGCTTGCTTATGCACTCCCACGTGGACAATGTGCTGGTGCTAGGCTTCACACGGCTCTAGCACCCAGCAACGCGGGACTACCAAGTGACCATACCGGTACAGCTTGCCGTCCTCCAGGATGAGCTGCTTTGGCCGATGTTGGCCATCATCAAGGTCCGTCACGGCCCGATAGTGGACCGGCTACAAGTGTGACCCACGAAAATCCTTCGTCCAATTGTCTTGGAGGCAAGAATCTGGGAGGAGGTGCTGGTAGGAGCCTCGCGTGTCAGCACCCAAGGATCTGACCGAACGCCCAACCCTCCGGCTGACGAAAACCCTAGCGGCTATGACGACGAAGCGTTTCACCTCCTCTTGTTCCATCACGCGCTCCATCTCAATAATCTCATTTGCCTTAGTAGTATCGTCTTCATCTGGGCGGGCAGCCACGTTTGTCATGCCCTTGTTTTTGGGGTATGCCGACCGGCTTAGACCGCCTGCCATGACATTGTCCCTTCGGGGGAGGCAAACCAATGTAACGTTGAAATAAGTCAAGGTCTCGTGCCACCATGCTTTTTCGGAAGCTGATCTGAAGGGGTCATCCACGTGCTCTATGTGCCACAATTTCACCCTCCGGTGGTTTTTACCGCCCAAGACGAGATGCATCGCAACATGCCTGGCCCACTTCCATGGGTCGATGATAATGTCAAAGGGCCCCCTCTTCCCTGGTCGTCCACGTCGGTCATGAGCCTTCTGCTAGGCCTCCAATCGTCAAGCACCTGCCCTACAACCACTCTGACCGTGTAGTTGGATGCATCGGTGCAGAGCCCAAACCTTGAGTTGGGGTCGACAATGTACTTTTCATAGCAGAGTCTGCTTTATGTCCTAGAAAGCACGTTGGCACTCCTCATTCCGGGCTGGAACCCTCCTCGACTAGTTCTTTGTCTTCCCCCATAGACCTTGAGCAGGGTTGTCATGGGTGGTGCATACACAGCATACACCTATATGTAGACGGAGCACTAGTTGCAGAACCCTAGGTATGCTGGTAGCTAGGACACCGCTTTCGCCCTTTCCCGGTGCTCAGTGGCCGCAACGTTGCCCGGCCTTGGCTTCCGCTGGCCGTTGCAATACACCCGACCTACAATGACCACTTCGCTTACCGTGATGGTGGCCTTGTCAGTACTGCCCGTGTGCTTGTGCCCAACCAGCAGGCCAAGCACCCTAGTGAGGCCCCTGTTGCGTGCATCCAGCAGCTTATCGTAGCTTATGGTCCAAGGGGCGCTGGATCAGTTGTGGACCACGGGTGCACTAGGACTGAACGGCATCCCTGTGTCCATATTCCGGTCTTTTTTCTGATGTTTTCTCACCCACGTTGCTTGAGGACATGCGGTTGTATAAGAAAGGGGCCACGCTATCCTATGACTTGCTCATGGGGCTCATGTACATGATACCCCAACCACAGAATTGAGCAATTGTGTCCAAAATGCGCCCGATTTGTTTTGGTAACACTTGTATGCAGCTGAATACCACAGTATTTCTGATCCAAGTACAGGACATAGTGGCACCGTTTGTACACCCTCGGCAAGTAGTTCTAATCAAGAGCAGACAAATGCAAAATCACCTTTGGTCCCTTCGCTCGCTATGTGCTTCCCTCGAATGTAGCAGCTGAGGTGCACTTTGTATGGGCGGTTGTGTCGCTGTCTCATGTTTTCATTTCTGCTGTTCAAAGGTTTTTTCTGTTACCTGCGAGTTATGTTCATTTAGTTATGATTGTTATGAAAGCCCCGCATAAGCTCATGGTCCGAGTCTGCCCTGTCCAATCAGTTATGTGCGTGCCTCAGTTTGGCATTCGTCAAGGAGATTGCCTATCCCCACTTATTTTTTCTCTGCGTGCTTCCATGTTTCTCTGGCAGTTATGGTCTGAAGGTCTGTTGGACGTGGTCCATGCATCCATTTATGTAGATGATTTGATGTTGGTGTTCCCCAGTGAACATGAATTGGACGTGGTTCACCAGGGTTTGGACTATATGGAACATTTCCCCGCCGTTTGTGGTCTATTGATCAACCATGATAGCACAAAGTGGATCAAAAGAACGTGTGGAAAGTGTGGAACTGCTCATGTATGATTTAGGTCATCAAGAGCTCAGTGCTATTAAATACCTAGGGGTGCTTATGGGGGATGTCTTGACGGAACAGGCATATTTGGTTCCCATGGCTGCGGCTCTACACACGGCTCGGGTGGTGGCATCCCTTGTGCCAACTACCGTTCACACAGCTCAACTACTGAAGCAGTGAGTGCTGCCGCATCTGTGCCTAGTATCCTGCACATATTGGCCTTCGCCGTCGGTTATTTCATCCCTTTGGGATGCGTATCAAATATGCCTCGATTTGGAAAGTTGGGGATTGACAACTTTAGTGCTGAGTCAGCCAGTGGAAGTTGGTGGCTGTCATATCCTTACACTGGAAGTGTACCTATAAACTCTGTTCGGTTTTCCGGCATTCCGCATGCTTATGGGTAATTACACTTTCCCTACCGTAGCCCACTAAAGGCTAACCAGTGATTGTAGAATTTTTCGATTGGTTTTGGACTCAACTTGTCCAGTCCCATTCCAAATGGGACTGATTCCAAAGGTTCGGTTATCTTATGGGATGTGGTCATTGAAAGCCCTGTGTGTCCCGTACAAAGTCTTCAATGACGTTTCAGCGCTCGCTAAAGTTGAGTGACATTGTTCCGTGTGGCACTCATGTTTGTTCGGAGAAGGAAGAGGTATCTCGTATTTTTGTCCTTGTCTGATTCATAAGGGAGTCGTTACCCTAGGTTCTATACGCAGAACCCAAGAGTATCCGTCCTTCATAGGCGCGGTATGGCACTTGTTAAAATCGGCTGTGTGACGTTGCCGTTTGTCTAGGCGTACCATGGCAGGACTGGCGCTATGCGGATGTCTCGGGGCCTCTCCACAAGGTGCTACAGGTAGGCAAGTTCGGATGTCGCAAGGGAAGCAAAAAAAATTGGTGCTGTGGATCTCGTTTGGGTTGTCTTGTGTTCTTCAAATATTGCCTCGTTTTACCAAAATTTGACAACCCCGCGCAGGATCGTTAAGCAGGGCACCAAGTCAAACCCCATCCGCAATTCAAAGACAAAAGCCCTGTCCAGAAGATATTGAAATATCATACACAATTCAATTCACAGGTGCTGGCATCTCGATTTTTCTTATTAGCGTGTGCAGTCTGTAGTGCGCGATCGCGCCTGTGCGCGCATACTGCTCTACTGATGCTCGAAACCATAACACTACCCCCCGCCTGAGACCTCGAAGATGTCTCAACCAGCTGGGTGGGCGACGCACTTGCTGATGGATATACAAACAGTGGGAAAAATATTTTTTCCCGTCCTCCGACATGTGCTGGTGTGCATGAAACATAATAATCGTCGAACCATCATTCTGAGTTGTGTCACGGCACTTGTGTGTCTTCAGACCCACAGCCGTGGCTTTGAGTACACGAAAACACCTGTCGTCATCGCCTAATGATACGCCGTGTTCGACCCGTCACCGCGTCTGAGCTGACACTATTCGCTGATCCGCCTCGCCACACAGTGCGGCGCTACCCACAGCAAGGCTGTGCGCTCTTCGATATATCACACAACAAGGACACAAGCCGTCGAGGCCAGGTGTTGGACACGTGCCAGCAAGGCCAAGTGCCCAAAAAACAGGCATGATATCAAATAGTCATGTGATTGAACTGTGCATTCATCAGGACTTGGCCTTGGACAGGTCGATATGACACGTTAGGCTTCAAGCCATTACCAGGCATGAATGAATCGAATTACCAATGCTTGTTCCACCGGAATTCGAACGCATCCGTAGTGTTCAGTCGACAGTCCCTGTGGCCTTCCATCATGGGGCACGCAATGCACTTGTAAATGTTGTGGCCAGTGTACTGTCAACGGAGCCTACTGTCAAAGGTGCGCTTCTACATGAGACCCGCGGCTCAACCAATCGAAGGTTTGCGTCAGCCGGTCGACAATCGACGTGAGCTTTGTGTTCGAAAAGGAACACATGGTTGCGACAAAGAGTTCGATGTTGTCCGATGCCCAACGTCTCGGCTCTCGAAGGGTAGAACTCCCAAATGCTCAATGCATGCCATGCTTTGTCGTTCCAAATGTCACCTCGCGTCGAAGCTTGGAAGGGATACTCATAGGGCTGACCAAGCGTCCATCGATACTTTGGGTTTTGGTTGTAGGCGACAGCATCTTTGTAGAAGAACTTGCTGGTACTGGTGTCGACTCGCCACCATTTAGTGTCGGCGATCGAGACCCTTTGAACAACGATGAACGCGTTGACATCCCTGGGGTTGTAGGCGTGGCCATACAGATCGAGGATCTCAAACATCTCAGTTCGAGATTTGCCTTGAAGTTGATGAAGGTTTCGGTGCACATGCTGCCCGTCAGGGAGAGTACTCTGCAGGGCAAATCGAACCGCCTTTGTGGTTGCGAGGCTCGCTGCAGTGTCGACAATGACAACGTCAAGGGCCGGTTTATCTCGACAGTGTACATCAATCTGATGTGCTCTTTGGAAATCACGCTTGAGGCGAGTAAGGAACTTGAACATCGGAACGTCATAGTGGTGTCAATATTCATTGGAATTGCGTGGCAGTTACCGGCCCCGAGGGGGTCCGGATTGAACGGATCAAGTTCTTCCGTAGCGTCGATATACGCTTCTTTGTGGTATGGAACTTCCCTCGACCAATAGTTTCCTCGTCCATCGTAACCACTTTTGACGGCAGCCAGAAAGTACTTTGAGGTTCTTAGACGTTGGACAAGATCTCCTCCATGTCGGAAGGGAAAAAGCTCGATGTACGTGGGTCACTCGGTGCCATGCGTGCCGTCTTCTGGATGTGGGCATCAAGGTCGTGGTAAGTCGTCTCCACTCCGGCCTGATAGGTGGTCGACAACTGAACCAAGTGGATCGGCGCACTTGGGGCAACTACGTTGTACGCACCGGTCGAACTGGGTGGGTACATAGTCGATTGACCCAACTTGTGGATCTCCTGCAGTTGAACCATCAAATCTTGTCATGGAATCGGAGCGCATTGATATCACTTGTATCCAAGTCGAATAGCAATGATTCGCTGCTGATGTTTCCTGAGGAGCAAGTTGGCTTTATACCCAAGGAAAGGTGCTCGATCTTCGAATAACAAGTCATCGGCCGTACAGACGTTGGTACGGTCTCGAGGGAGTCCAAGATAGGAGACATCTATTGAAGCTGGTCGACGCATTTTGTACTCCTTCCACTGACGTCGGTATCCAAACATCAAGCGGACTGCGTCAATGACGTGAATCAAGTCGCTACCCCGCAGACTTCTCGGTGCATTGTGTACATGTAATCGATTTCCTTTGGTAGGCGTTCTTCATCGTGTTGACCTCGCTGCTGGTAGTTGACCTCCTCAAGATAGTTTCTCGACTTGACGAGGGCCGTTCAAACTTGACAGCAGGCGGTTTCAATTCGACCATACCGCTGGTAACCGGGTGGTTTACCCGGGTTCCCATCCTCGCCGAACGACGTGTCATGAGCTGCTCGCATTTCTTCGATTGGCAAAGGTGCTGGTTTGCGCCAATTGTCCATATTGATGGTATGGCGCAGCTCGCTGATTTCGTCTCTCGTCACCGGCAGGAGCTCTCCCTGGAATTTGTTGAGTGGGACATGTGCAGACTTCGACTCGGATGCGATGATGGGCAAGCATGGGTGGAGCTTGCTGTAGATTCAGGCGAGCTTGTTGTCCTCATGTGTCCCAAACCGATATGGCGGTTTCATCCCAAATTCGCCTCGAGAGCAAAGTTCATCGACGGTTGTCAACTCGGCTTGGTGAACCTCGACGTGGTAAGGTTGCCACTTGGACTCAGGTTGATGATCCATGACTACGTCGTGGTATGGTGGTCTCTCGGTCAAATAAGGGTAGTCCTGCTTGTCTTCCATATAGCATTCAGGCATGTCTTTATATACGGATGGAAGAGTTCGAGCGGAAGCTTGCGTTCTCGGAGCGTTCGCTCCTCCCATCCACGAGTCGATCCACGCTTCGTCGAGCACTGAGCAGACTAAGGGAGTTGATTCAATCGTATCCCGTATAGCAGTTGAGGTCCTCCTCCTCATGTGAATCGAACCACTTCTTATCCGGATTCAACCATTCCTCTGACTCAGGCTCGGACCGGTCATCAGGCTCAGAGGGCATACACAGCTGTCCAAGGTACTCAGCGTCCTCTTGGGGAGGGTACCCTGGCATCCGGTAGGATTTTGGTTTGATTTCGGCTGGGGGTCCTCCCTCCGGAGTCGACGTCATGACATCGCATTTTTACAATGGCTCGTTTGAGTACCCCTTGGTTGGTCATGCCTCCCGACTTGATGACTCGCCCACTCGGTGCAATCCCGGCAACTGTCCCTCGGGGGGACTCACCTTCGGGTACGTAACTCGAAGCTCCTTTGTCTCCTTTTTTACCTCCTTTGCCTTTGGAGCTGCCTACATAAGCTGATGGATTGTATGTTGGTCGATGTGAGGACGGAGCTCGATAGGTCCGTCCGTTGAAATCGTCCATTTCGTCACAATCGATGACGTTGTCCAAGGTCGACGCTCGAGAAGGCAGAGGTTGGCTGGAAAGTCGGGATGCTCGACTGGTGGTGCTGCGGACTGAACGTCGATCGGCATTGTCCCTTTCTGAGGGTGAGGCTCCAGTGGTCAATCTTGATCCACGCATCAGTTTTGGAAAATTCACGCCGTGAAGGACGTGAAATCACTCAGGGTGGAGCCGAAGAAACTCAAGATACACTTTATCCTCATCTAGGGCTTTGCTCGATTCCCAAGACCACGTGTCATCATCCCATTCACATCGTTACAGCAAAGTTCGACGCTTCTTGGACGTCTAGCCAGAATCTTAATGAGTCGAGGGAAAGGCCCAGTCTTGACAGGTGGCATCGGAAATTCCCACACCGGTTGTCCCTCTCCATGGATGAAAGGCTTTATGCTGTCGCGATGGAAAACACGCAACCCGTCGAAGGGCGCAGGAATGTTCAGTTTAACGTTCTCGCCTTTATTAAGCAGCCGTGAACCTTATATGGGCCACACCAAACAACGTCCCATTTCTTCTTTTGTCGATCTTTGGGTACCAGCACCCACCATGGTCCCCCCACCTCGGGCACTCGAACTTGTCGGACTATTTGTAGGACCACATGCATCTGGCGTTGACGTTCTCTAGCAAGCGTGGCACGCACAAAATCGAAGGTACGTTCAGCTCGATGCATGTAATCACTTAGGGTCGAAGGTTCATGTGCATGAGATGTCATTCTGGGGAAGTCAAATGGGAAATGTGGTGTGCGTCCCTCATCAGTCTCGAACGGCGACAATCGAAGGCTTTTGGACGTCAAGTTCTTGAACTGGATTTCGGCGAACAAGAGGTCAACGTCCCATGCGATGTTGCCGAAGATACCGTCTGTTCGCAAACGCCGAAGGATCGATTGGATGGATCGCTTAGCCAGGCCATTGCCTCAAGGGTGGTTGGCCACTGTTTGATGCATCTCAATCCTGAAGCGATGTGTCAATTGCTTCCATGCTTGGGACTCCAACAACTTGTCTCGATCGGAAACGATTTGTCGAGGACATCCTTTGAGTCGGATCACTTCTCGAAGGAACACGTAGATGAGGTCATTAGCCGTGATGTCCTTGCGGCATGGTATAAACATTCCACGCTTCGAAAATCGGTCGACCACGGTCATAATAGCGTCGTGACCTCGCATGGTTGGAGGCAACCCAGAGACCCAATCAATAGACACGCCGTACCACTTGGTGTCAGGTACCAGTAAGGGTCGAGGTTGTCTGGCAGTGTTGGCATGCCCCGATAATCCGCTTGACACACGTCACAACTCAAAATGTAGCGCTCCACGTAACGTCGAAGGTGGGAACAAACATAGGCGCGTTTGATCAAGGCCATGGTTCGAAGTACTCCCGAATGACCGTAGGACTCGGACACGTGGTACATGGCCACGACAGACGTCACGAGCGTTCGGGGTACAAGAACATGTTTGCCCACCGTGGACAGGTGGAAGAACTTACCATCATCAAAGGCCAATTGGGCGTCTCAGAGTTGATGTCGTGCCGTAGGGCTTCAAATGGCGACCTCATAGATGTGTCTCGTACGTGGATCTTCTTGATACGCCGCCGCCCACACTGCTGGTGAAGTCGGATCCCTGCACTGGTAATGTCAGTGCACTCTGCGGTGCGTGCCCTTGAGACTCGATGGGTACGCCCCCCCATTCTTCAATATTTGGGGCACATTTTGGCCCACCCACAGTGGGCCCACAAGGCCCGGGCCAACTACGTGGCACTGGTCCAGTCACACCTGGCCCAGTATGCCTCTGTCCCCATGAATGGATGGGAGAGGGCACAATTGGTGAATTTTGTTCTTATGCCGCGCTGGATGCATCGCTTGATCTTGCTCCCATCGGACAAGATGTTCCATCGCATTGGCACCATGGTATCTGAGTTTGTCCGCCGGCCCAAGGGCATGGAGACATCCCGCAACCACCACCTCCCGGGTACGGCAGTGAGAGATGGAGGTCTGGGGCTACGATACATCTACCGGGCTTACCGCAGGCGTTTCATTACCAGCATGCAACACACACTCAGGGCCCACCCTGACCTTTTTCCTTTTCCCTTGGACAAAGGTGTCCCTCGCACTCAGACGCCCCTTCTAGCCTATGTGTCACTGCTTCAGTCACTCGGGGCCATCCCCAGGATATCCCTCCAACTCATGAAGCGGCGTCCCTGCGGTCCAAAGCTCTTTGATAGCGAGGACACAGAGGTCGGTCGGCTGTTGGCTGCCCAACAACCTACAGTGGGACAGCTTGGTATTGCCATGAAATACTGTTCCCCATCCCCCGTGTGGCGTATTCAGGAACACGGAGACACCCCGACCGGCTTCAAGAGGACGGAGGTATGCGGTTGTGAGGTATACACCAATGAAAAACCCCCAGTGGGCAATTCTTGGCACAACGATGGGAGCAAGTTGTTGGTGACACCAGACTTTCACGGGTCGCCGCAGGGGTCTAGGGCGGGAATGGCACTAACTTGTGGCCCTTTCCAGTGCATTGCCAAAGTCCACGGGCCCCAGACATCATATCGCGCTGAACTAATGGGACTGTGTGTGGTTGCTCACCTGGCGGCCCCGGGGTCCACCATCACCCTGGACAATCAGGCAGTGGTGGATCATGGCCCTGTGGAACCCCACCGAGAGGCCTCCGACATGGACCTACGCTCCCGAGTGTCGGCCACCCTGCGGGAAAAGAATATTCGGGTCCGCTAGGTCCCAGGGCACCGGAAAACCTCATCTGCCCGCGATGCCCAGGAATTGGACGACATCAAATGTAACAACGAAGTGGACCTTCTCGCCAAACTGGCAACGTCCCTTCCTCTACCTATCCACAATCCCACAGGTCCGTCCAGCATATCCGTGGGGGGGACTGAGGCTCCGACCCCCGCGAGCAAATGGATTGCTGCCACGCGCCCGTATCAGATGTACCGGGGCCTGCATTGGGCAACCTGACTCCCTCTACGGGCACTGCGCCGACACGTGTGGGTCCAGTGGATGGGGGGTAATGTGCGATGGGCGGGTTGCTCCCCCCCTTGGGAAAAAACCAAAGTCCCTTGCCCCCTATGTTCTCAATGGCATCGAGGCACCCCAAACGCACGACTTGTGCAATGCAGTGCATGGTCCCCGGTTTTCCTCCACAAGTGGGTCCGCACATGGGGTCCTTGGGAGGACATGGCACAACTGTGGCTTGACCAGGCCTCACCGGAAGATCTGGACCACATTTCCAAACTGCGTATTCCACAGTCCTTTATTGATGCTGTACCGTAGGAAAGGTTGCGCGAACTCCGGTACCGCGTGGCATGGCATCAGTATCATATGGTGCATGCCACAACCCTTTTACGCCAGTCACTACCCATGACCCCACGCACAGACGGCATTCGCTCGAATGCTGACAACCGCAGCACGCCCATATGGTACACCAAACTCCGTCGCCGAGTTGTCTCCCTGAACCGACGATACCACGCTGCGGGCACAGGTACACTACAAACCACGGGAGGGAGGGCGCAACAAGCAGGTCCCAAGCGACCGCGGTCGTCCCCTGACGCCCGTGCGTCATACATCCTGCAGCAACCCTACTCTAACAACACGGCCTGTACGCTCCTCTGTCTCCTCTCCTCTCTGAGTCCGCCTCTTCAGGCCAGGGTCCACGACTATGTATCAAACCCGTCCACCCCCTCAAATCTAGGGCCCGGCCGGCCTCCCTTGGCTCGTCAGGGCCTCCCGTGGGAAAATTTCCACATGAGGTCTGTGGCTCAGTTACACACCCTATGGAGAGACATGTGCCGCGACCTACAAGCGCACTACAGATCCTACACACTTCTACTTCATATGGCCTGCAAGACCACCGTCTGGTTGCGTGCGATGGTCTCGGCGTGGAGGACCCCGTTACTGTCGGCCCGGTACCTGTTCCGCAGGTCTTGCTTTCAGTGTGCCATGCATGCCAAGATGAATATGGCTCACATATGCCCTGCTCACATATCATAATTACACCCTCTCTTACCTACCCACACTCAAACTGGCCACCACCCTCCAGGGGGTATATCAGCGCCAGACACGCACCATCGGGGGTTCCACTCTGCACCATGCATCCATGTCCCATCAGAAATATATGACATGGGCCTCCATGATGGCATACCGCATGAGGGCCCACGAGTAGTGGCTCCGCACGTGCATGGGGGAGGCTGAACGCTTGTACAGGGTTGCTTTCTCCAGCACATCCCGGTCTATCCGATCCTCATATGCGGAACTGATTCACTCCCATCACAAGGAGACACACGAATCAGCAGTTGCCCTGAAGCGACGGCTACACTCCCAGTACGTCGGCCTCCATACTGGGCGTCTTTTGGCGCGTCAATGGGGCGTCTGGGTCACAGTCACTGAACACTCGCAGGAGGTAGCCTGGCGAGAGAAGGGCCAGTATCTGGAGAGCGAGTTGGCGGCCCTGCGCGTTCTACAGTTGAAGCGTCGGCGCCCGCTATCCCCGGATGTCCGTGTCTGTAACCGGCGGTGCTTGCACCCCACCAGTCCGGATGCTTTCCAGCTTACGGGGTCACCCGACAGAGACGGCGTTGACCTCCCCTTCACTCAACTCACTGGGTCCCCTATTCTGGAGATCCACTTCTGATACCGCCCCAGTGTATCGGCTCTGCATTGAGGGATACACCCCTACAACCACTTTCCACCCCAGTGTATGAGTTTTTCGATTCTGCACTAGGGGCTCCCTGTAGTTCCTGACTGTTAGTCGCTCTTTGATCTTAGTTTTTTGATCTAGTCACAACTCCACAGTTTTCTAGGTGTTGACCCTCTGTGGTCGTGGCAGGCCCCACCACTTGCATGGAGTGTACAATACATACAGGTCCTACGCCCCCATTGGGCTCACCCTCTGTGGAGAACTGCCTTACCCGCATCCCACCCATTGGTTAAGCTGACTTTACTGTACATACCTCTAGGCCATTGCTGCCTAAGTACACTGTCTGCCTTGATGGCCGAACTCACCAGTGTCGGAACCAAAAAAAAAGACTCGATGGGTACGGCGTGTTCGGACCCACTTTGGGTAAGGGCATTGGTTGTAGGGTGCCGTCTCGATTACGTCGACAATGGATCAACTCCATCAAGGTCGGGGCATATCGGTGCTCTTTGCCAAAAGTAACTTGAAGGGGGCGGTCCATGTCCACTTGGGGAAGGTCATCGGGGTCGACTGACTGATCTGGTATCTCATTGCAAGCGTCGTCGACGTGTAGTGCAGGTTCATGTAGATCCTCGGTTACCTCATCGGTTGGCAATGGTTCTAGCTCCTCCGGTCCGGCGGCTGGTTCGGTGTCGGACTGTGGTGCAGGACCAGTGTCAGGGTTGGCATTGGGATCCTCCCCCACGGAACGTCCACTTCGGAGTGAGACGTACAGATGGTCGCATGCCTGGGGCCACACCTCATCGTGTGAGAACGTGTCTTCGAGAACGTGCAAGAACTCGTCATCATCAGCATAGGACCTCATTCCTAGGTCGTTTGCCCTAGTGCCATACAAAGGCCCCAAATGCTCTATTTTCGAGATTCCGCTAGTTCGCAAGCTGAACTACTCGCCAGGTCTCTGCTACTGGTTGGGCGTGTATTCTCATTGGAAATTGCGCCATTATGTCAAGATTTCCTCTAACGTCGCTGATGTGGAACCATTTTGACAGCACCGGTTACATTCTTTGACCGTGTATTCACAGAGTGGAACCCTGGGGTCATACTCTCATGTCTTCTCAGCTTCTGACCGATCTGTGAAGTACTTTCAATAGTTTGGCGCTCCTCAGGTAGTTAGAACAGGGTCTCTAGGTCCTCTCCCCCCTCAGACTAAGGCAAACCGGTGGGCAGAGCGCAAGCAAGCCGCGGTTTCCGTTGTGATGCTACACATCTCTGAGTATGCAGCGAAGGGCTTTTATGTGGTGTACAATGATGGGTCATCTAAGAAGGTTAGCACCGGTGGTTCTGAAGTCAAGATACGAGGGTGGGGTTGGACTGACTTGGGCACTAATCAGTCTTTCTTCCGCATTCCAACGCATCTCCCCCGAACCAACTCGGTCGGTGAGCTGGTGGGGGCGGTCAACGCAGCTCGTTTGCTTATGCGTTGCTCCAAGCTGCTTTTAGTTATGGATTCTAGGTATGTAAAGGACCGGTTTGGATCGGTTCGAAAGTAGAAAGCAAATGGGTGGCGATTGGCGTCGGGAGAACAAGTTGCCCACAGGGAACTTTTGCGAAGATGTGCTTAAAATCCTAGATGACCTTGGTGGTCGAATTTGGATTCTTTGGTGTTTGTCCCACGAGGGAGTCCCAAGAAATGAAAGAGCTCATGGCCTAGCTAATGCTGGCACGGACATGGCCGAGGCACGTCTCCCCCAACCCTCTCCAAGTGCGCCCCGTCCTAAACGCTTTGTAGACTTTCAGTCTCCTAGTCCGCGTGACTCTGTGTTGTTTTCCGTTTGTGGACCTAAGCACCGTAGGCTTGAGTTCTGATGCCCCGACCAAAGGACGTCAAGAAGTCAGAGCATGTGGCAAGGTGCGTACTGTTGGATGAGGAGAGGTTGTTGTTCTCAGATCTTGTGGATTTCATACTAGATCTAGTTCCTCTCCAGCTGTCGGGTGGCTCGACTGAGAACTACCTTCGCATTGGCATTCTGCGGCCTGAGGGAAATTTACGCCTCTCACGCCTTCTGGCATCCGCATTCCGCATTGTTGCGCTTCACTCTTCAGACGTTGCAGTAGATGTAGGCAGTAAGGCGGGAACCGGTGCGTGCTATACCATGTGGACCGGGATGATCCCAACTCGATCTAGAGTCAGGGTCATCAAGGCAAGTGTGACAAGGGACCAGCAAACGGGCAGCTCCCAGATGTGGTTTCAGGGCTGGGCGCCGGCGATGCACGCGATGCGAACGGCGTTCGTGGGGGGACCCTCCGTTCTCAGGTAAAGTATATTGGCACCTCCACCGAGATGCACGGTTCAGGCTATGATTCGAGCAAGTGCGAGTCACTCGGAGGGGCACAGTACCCTCCCGTGATGAGCCACTCGAGGTTCAATGTCTGTAGTGTGAGTTACTGGAACACTTGGTGCACCAAATAGAGTGAATGCATCAAATATGAACAATCATTGAGTACATGAATACTGCATAAGGTTACTTTAGGGACACCTGACACTGTGTTGAGTCCTTGCATGAGATAGACCTCCCTACCGAGGAGCAGCCAAGATAGCCGAGGGCCAAACTCCCCACCTACCTCCGTCAGCTTTTTCACCACCTAGAATGCGTCAGCCGACAAGCAAAACACGGCGAGTCAGTAATCGATAACATACAAACGGCGAGATATAATAGACAACGGACGATAGCACCACTGACCAGGGGGTCGAGCTCAAGTGGTTGAACCACGGCCACTCCAAGCAAAACCCCAGCGACTACGCACCAAGGCAATTGAGTGACTCGCACTGGGCTTAGTGGGCTCCGGACTAGCCTCCCTCACTCGTATCAGAGCACTGGTAAAACACACCATACAAACCAAGCCCGCAACAGAAGGGAGAGCACAAGGGTGGCTATGACGTAGGCCAAAACCAAACCAGTGACAGTGAAGGATCGTCCAGGGCCAATTTGGACAGATGCACGCCTGCACTTCAATCATGCGTAGTCCACCAGCGGAACTCCAAATGATGGGGGCAATTCTAGATTGGACACAAACAACTCTACATCACATTCAAGGGAAAGCATTCCCCACCGTAGCCATATCTTGTGGTCCAGAGCACCAAGAATCAGACCAAATGCATAGTCTTGCATCGACTTAAACATGAACTCAAGTAGTCGGGGAAGGACGAATACAACCTTGGCAGGAGTAGTTCTGAGGACACGTTCTATTTCCATCATGCTGTACCCAGAATAGGCAACGGGAGAGAGGGTAGGGGGGGGAAGGGGTGAGTCCGGGGATGCCCATTTGAATGGCGACGCCAACCCGCCTAGCACTATCATGCTACTCGTGTGGAGTGTGACACAACGGAGCGAGCCGAGGGCACGCTCCGTTGTGCAACACCCCACACACACCCCTTTGTCGAGCAAGCCATTCTTTTGATGTTCACAGGTGGCAACGAGAAACCCTGGGCATCTGTGTCCTATGGGAAACACAAGCTACAAAGGCATATCAGCCAAAATGCCAAAAAGGCTGGTGTAGAAAATATGCACATTGGTCATGGGTTGGCATCGGTTCTCATGCAGGTTCTCCTAAAATGGACAGTGACAGGCTGTACACCCATTCCCTCCAGCAAACCCACACTTCATAGAACATGCAGCAACAGTATATAAACTACACCGTCTGCACCTAGCCTGCCTTTCGTTCAAAAACTCAGCTTATGTACTGCTACACAACCTTTCGGTGTGTCAATCTCCAGGTGTGGCCACCCCTAGGCCACCCATTGGCCTCCGGAATCATTCAATCGGAACCACTTCTTGAAGAAATTGAGATATGATACAGACTATGGAATGCTACAGACTTGATGGATGTACAAGGGGTAAAGCCATAAAAGACCACATGCAGGCAACGCTGCAAGGCGGAACACTGAACGCTGAAGGCTGTGGCCTCACCACAGCATCATGAAGAATGGTGCCGATGGCATGTGACACACAATATGGCACCGCTGGTGCCGTCAGGATTTGCAAGCATGGTGCTGCTAGATACTGAGCACATCATCAAGATGGGGAAAACGTGCGCCGCTAGGCACCGAGCACATCATCAAACATTGTGCACAAGGCGCAACGAGATTTGCAGTCAATGGCCAAGAAAGCGACGTGTTGGCAAATAAATGGCTCCACAAGGTGCCGAAAAATTCACAGTGGGCAAGTGCTAATCAGAGCCTGAGAAATCTTCAATCCCAAATTTTGAGTTCCACCAGCCCGCCTTGTTCCTCTACAGGCGCGCATATACAAGCAAGAAAGGCCGAAAGGTGCTAACAACATGTAACACAAAGACGATAGACCCCACCATGCACCCCTTACCATAGACTGTAACTGGATGGGTGGGTGGATGTGTGAAAGGCTGCGAGTGTGTTCGTGTGCAGGTGTGTGTTGGTGAGAGAGAGAGAGAGAGAGAGAGAGAGAGAGAGAGAGAGAGAGAGAGAGAGAGAGAGAGAGAGCTGGCTATTGCCGCCACCCAGAACGACTCTGAAGGTTCCATCTGAGTCTACTTTATGTCTCTGTGCATGTGGCATAGTGTGTGCATGGATAATGTCTTGTTCCATCAGTTCAGGGGAAGCTTTGGACGAAAGCGAGGGCTGTATTCGATTGCACACACTAACAGGTGCTTTCTCAACGTGGGTTTGTACCCTTGTTGCAGCTCAAATGCATTTGTGATCAGTCCAGCTTCGTGCCTGTGCCTATGCCTGCACCCCTCTCTACCAAGCTAACAATTTGGAGCGCGCCGGTTTTTGTGGCGTCAGATGTCCTGATTTTTTGACTGGGGGAAGGTCGGGGGTGGATGGCAGCAACAACCCCCCCCCCCCCCCCCCAACACACACACAAAGAGGGGCTAAATTGACAATACCCCAAGTACCGACACACATGCACGCCGGCCCTTGTATTTTGTCCATGGCGAATGCCAAGCTCAACACATGAACGGATCGCTGTTAGAGTGCCAACATGTTCGAAAAACACCTTCCGTGATCGTGATCAGACAACCGTGCGTTGCAGTCATGCGAACATGCATATTCTCCCTCAGTTTCTTGACCATGATGTTTTTGAAAGGTTGGGGCCCTTGCACCACCTAATTCTGAAAGACCACGTGTCCATGTGCACTAGCGTTGCATAAAGCCCTTACCACAGTATGCATGTTTGGAAGAGAGGAATCACCGGTGGGCAACTTAGAGAGGGCAACTACAGAACCCCATATGCAGAGTCAGCTATTAAAGTCACATACTTCCTTGTGATCGCAGGGGCCTCCCTGGCGGTGATCGGATATTTCGTATACCTTGTCCTGACAAGAGGCTACACATCCTACCCCATTGAACATCCAACATGGGCGGATGTTGTGAACAACACGGGGAACGTCATCTCTTGCACTTGTACCACGGACAACATCTTGTACACGAATGCGCTCATCAAAGACCAGAGTTGCGCTGATGGATCCGAATTGAGTAAAAATTTGGTCATACGGACCAGCGCCATGTCATCATTCTTGCGTTCATATTGGGCTAACACCCTTTCGCGATTGCAGACTGACCCCGAACATTGGAGTCCACTTTTCTTTGACACTAGTTCCAGCTTGAGCAGATATGAACAAGCGACGAAGGTGCACCAGTTCATGTGGGCCTTGCTGGTGTGCTCATGGGAATACAGCCCTTACATGCAAACTTTCTACTCCGACATGTCCCTGCTGTACACCTGCGGTTGCAACACGTCACTCTGCACTAATGCATTGAGAAACAATATATGGCCCAATACAACCGAAAATTCTGCTCTGAACTGTACGGTTGCCAAATCAAATTTAACTTCAGACTACTTGCAAGTGCTTGAGAATTACATGACACACCTTGCTGCCAATACCACAGAGAAGCTTTCAGGTGTCGGCATGTCAGTTGGCATCGCTGCCGCTATCACTGCCTCTTTACACGCAGTTGCGACGTTGGCGGGCACGGTTCGAACCCGAATTATATGGGAAGATATCAGCGTCGATGCCTGGGCAAATTTCCATGACTACAACGAACGTGTGTTGCGAGCGTTCTTGAGCTTCAATGGAGACACCATCATAGATGAGCGGGTGTTTTCAGCTGTATCAGCCCATTACCATTTGAACCCGGGGGAAGAGACAATTATCTCATACCTGACCCTGAATGCGGAGCTTATGGCTAATGCTATCACGTTTTACATTGGTGAAGGAATCTACAATAGCATAGCCGAGACAGACATGAACGAGACGTTTTTCGACTGGTGCGTCGCGGATCAATGCCTTGAGACGCAGCGAACGAAGATACAGGAGGTCGTTTTGACGGCGTTGGGCACAATCAGTCTCATCTTTGCTGTTGGGTGGGTTGTTGGGCGTCAGGTACTGCGCATTCTTAGCACGAAAAGCTGCTGTCTACTCCCCAATCCTGTAGATTGGAAGGAATATGACTTGCCCAAGGGCGTGCCATGGCCAGCCAGCAAAGGCAAGCAACAGCTCAGCATCGACTCCTCCAATACGCTGCAGGAGATGTTCGTCTCTGCTAACTCTGCCACACACCAGCCCAACTCCTCACACCCTCCCACACCCCCATCCAGCCCACGCAAAAGGGACAACACATGATGGTTCGTACTCAATCTTTGGTCTTACATTCTCCGCCATTTTGGACGTATGGTGCGCACACCATTGGGCTCTCGGAGACTCATGTCCGACATACTTGCCACCATCGCCGCTCCCTGTTGCACAATAAATGGGGATTTGTCTTGATTGCTCCATTCCTGTGTACAGTAAGCTTGAGCGCTCATGTCCCACATGATTCGCCCAGCTCCCTGTGAACAGTAGTTCAACCCCTACAACCCTGCACACAGCACCCTGTTCACTATTTGGGGTTTATGTGCAACACGGGACTTATGCAGTCTCTGGCTTTGCAGTGCTCCCGACTTTGTTCTCCACTTTGTGTATTTATTTTATGTGTGTTTAATAAGGTGAGCTTTGCTGTTTGTTGCCGTTGGCTTTTCGCACAGGCCAAATCAGACACCGGTAGGGGTGTGGGAACTGGGCTTGACCTGGAACCAGAACAGTGATGGCCATGCTTTCGTAATTACATTCGTAGCACATTTAATCCCAGCAAAGACCTGCCAAGTTTTGAGAGGACAGCACCCTTGGCAATAACGTACTCTGACGATCTACATACATACCAATCGGAGTGCCGAGTGGCAGGGCTGGTTCAGGCATCTGCTTGAATCGGGATTCGGGGCATGCACAGAAATTTTGAACTCTTTTAGAACTCAGAGGTGTGGAGCTTTGAATCATCTTCTTCATCTTAGTGGTGCTTAGCCCATGGTATGTATGCATGATGGACGTTGACCTTCTGAGCAATCCGGCTGCCTGCTGGGGACTTCCCAATGTAAAGACCAGACTCTATCTACAGACTGCCTCCCGATGCTGTTCCCGATGCATCATGAGTCCGGGAAAAAGGCTGTAAAGGGTATAACGCCCCGCGGACACATACTTGATGGTGATCCGCAGGCAATTGCATACGCGCCTGCCTTTGCAATCCGAATCCGAACACACATCATTTACAATGCACGATGCCTATCAGGCTATTTCACTGTTGGTACTGTTTGTGATGACGTCCCACACCTCAGACTGTGATGGCCCCTGGGCGGGCAAGTCATCTGTTGCGGTCAACTGTAGTGCCTGCAGCTGTTGAAAAAAAACGCGGCACCTGACTGCAGACACAATGCATAGCAAAACGAGCAAGGGCTTAGCACTGTCAATAAAACTTATTTTGTGTGACAGTCAAAGCAGTTGCACAACAATGTTCAAGTTGCACATTAATGTTCAAGCGCTTGTATGTCACTGGATTTTTGCCACATGGTTTTAGCAATGATTTGCCTGTGGTAAGATCCAAGCCGTTTTAGCATCCAATTCTTCATTCTTCTGGCGAACTTGAAATTCTCTCTTGCAACTGACGACTGATCTTCTTAGCTTCATATGCCTTTTGCTTTCAATGATGCCACCAGAGGACTTCTTCAACTATGTGAATGCGTACAAGGATCCTTCTTTCAGACTTCAGTGTGTCCGTTTTGCTTCCGTGGAAGGAATGTCCGTTGATCATCTTCTACTCTCCCACTTGAAGGCTCAGTGAATCAAGAAAATCCTTCTGCTACTCTTCCCATCTCCACTTCGGCATAGACGAATAAGGATCTGATCGTAGGAATAAATCTAGGTGCACATCCATTTTTTGAAAGGCACTTTGTGCGGCTGCTTCCAAGTCAATTTGAACGATCTCACCAAAGTTGTTTCTTCAACTGCAATCCGACAATGCATTCTTGGCACTAGGGCATTGAGACACAGCAATGGGCATCTGGGACGGCAACACGTACCATCTTTGGAGCTTTGGTTTCTCCAGAGGTTCTTTGTCAAGGAATGACGTCGTGCCTTGAACGTCACATATCTAGATTATCTTCTGTTTGCTCAACAGTCTGTACTCACTGGACATCACTAGAACTCCACCCAATAATTCTTGTTGAAACGTTGAATATTTTGTTCGGGCCCCATTCTATTTCCCATTAAAATGGCTAGTAGGTATCAAGTAGTGGTCGGCCTTGTAGCTTGTCAATGATTTTCCATTTGTCTTCTCTAGTCCAAAAAACGTCTCCTTATGCGACCTCGTTGATTTGTTTCCTCTTAGACTCTTCAACTGTTTAGATTTGGTACATGGATCCTCCACATCTATAATGGTAGGAGTGTGTAACGAAGATGAAGGGCTCATTCGGCAGTGGGCTTGCCAGGGTCTGTATAGAATACACTTTTTCTTGTATTTGTTCGAAAGCTTGGGGCCATTCCTTATCCCGCTTCCTTGGATTCTTCTTCTTGATGTACTCGCTGATGGGGCCAAAATTCCAGGTAAACCTTGCCATATGTTGTCTGTAACCTCTGACGGCTCCCAAAAAAAGGTATGTAGGCGGGCGTTTAAGTCTTGTGCAGGTGGATTCCGCTCAGGGCACCCAATTTGGCGCTACTGGGGTCCCACCACCCTTCACCAATGTCAAACCCAAGATGCTCCAATATGCACTGAAGGAATTTGCAGTTGTTCGCCCTCAAACGGCAATTGTATTGTAGCAATGTGTCAACTAATGCTTCCCATAACTTTGACATTGCGCACAGGAAGTTGCTCCTACAAAAATGTCGTCAATGTGGGCCTTCAACACGGCTCCTTCTTCTTTGACCAACATCTGCACGCACTCTTTCTTCAACACTTCAGCGATGACCTTGTTTACTGTCCCTTGGAATAATGCAGCTGCACGATGAACTCCACACCGCATAATCAACCATCTATAGGTTTGTCTTGACGGTGTCACAAACACCACTAATTCGGAAACCCTTTCTGTCAGCGGGATCCGCCACAATCCGCTATGCATGTCCATTTTGCACTTCACTTTTGGTCTTGGACTTTCTTCAATTGTCTCAATCATCTTCGGAATTGTTGCTGCATCTGGCTTCAACCTTTTGACCCTTCAACTGTCTCAATCATCTTCGGAATTGTTGCTGCATCTGGCTTCACCCTTTTGACCGTTCGTGGATATGCGACAAGCATCCTCTTCTTTGTTGCTGCTCACTCTTTCATGTTAGCTACAGACACTTTCTTGGCGATAGTGAACGTAGGCGAAAAATACTTGGCGTAATCAGTCCAAGTATATTCTTCTGCTAGCTTCGCTACAACGTTTTCAGCCATTTCCTGGTCGATCTCTTGGGAATCTTCCTTGGCAACCACACACGGCTAGCATCTGAGAAACGACTTCTTAAATTCTTCTTTTAATCTCAAGTCCCTTGTTACCAACTTCACCCAATGTTCTTCGTTGGGCAACAGCCCAAACAGTTCTTGGTACTTGTTGCATAGTCTCGACATAGGTTCTCCTAAATTCTCAATCTTCTTCAAAATTGCCGGATCTTCCAGATTCCAAGTTCCTTTTACTCTTAGGTGACTCCTTCCGATGGTGTACCTCGTGGGCGCGGGCCACGTTTTTGGGCTAACTCAAAACTCGAAATTATAGCCCTATTTTTCTTTTTTTTGGGTGGTCGCTCACTTCTTTGTAATAATGACCCGCACATTCCGTATAACACATGCTGGTGTTCCATACCAAAGCGATGAACACATGGTATCAATTCTCCAAGGTACGAAAAAGGAAAACAACACTTTTGTGCAGCAATTGGAGACTTCTTGTAACACCGAGTCGTGTCTGGACGAATTGCACCCCATCTCCGGGCCTTGTATGCCGAGGGAGCTCTCCACAGTTGACTACAATCATGGGGTTGTGCCATCCATCGTACTTCTTAATTGCCCCTGTGGTCCATTCCACTTCTTTCGAAATCAGGTCCTTGAAAGCCCCTTTTCTTCAAAAGAACGCACATCACCATGTTATTTTCCGTATTACCAAGAAATGATGTGTTCTTTACATATGTTGAGGTATGTCCCTTCATACACATTGGTAATATGCATTCCCCTACTTTGCTGTGGCCATGTTTGTCATAGTTGCACACTCATTGCGTTGTCATCGATATCTTTTACCCGTTGCCTTTGTTTGTTACACCGTACCAGTTTGTCTTACCATTTTTTATCTTCCTAGCACTGGACTATAAGATCTTCCATTATCCTTCGTTAACGCGTTGTAGCGCGTTGTTAGGCAACTTGGAAGGTTTGTATGCCCTCTTGCAGTGTTCATCATCGGCCTCTTCTTGTACCTTTGTGGTTTCCCTATGCGGGCTCTCCCTTTCCGCGAGTTCCTTCTTGTTCCTCATCTTACGGATGACCGTGCCCTGTGTAAGGTGGCTGGTTCAAGTGAATTTGTTGATGCCTTTGTCGACAAGGCATGGCAGCCGAGGGCAGAATATAGCAGTCACCGCTGCCTAGGTTGTTTTATTCAGCAAAGGGATATATCTGCGACCGGTTTTAAGCCAACTCGTTAGTACACAGCTGCTGCTGATGAGATATTTAATCTTTACCAGTTGCGCTTTTGTTGCATGAATCTCGATTGAAGAGAGAGCACAAGGAGGTGGCTGTAAGCCAAAAGTACCGTCACACCTTGGCATGCTTCGGTGCTTGTTTGTTCAATGCTCCCTCTTTTTCAAGGCAGCCACAACGGGGGTATCCTGCTATATGGGCTTCAATATATTGTACACAATGTATCATTGAGTCCCTAACCGCAACTCGAGGGGCCACGCAACAAAGCATTGATTGTGAGTCCCCAACGCCAACTCAAGGGACCACACAAAAAAGCGTGGATTATGAGTCCCCAACCCCAACTCAAGGGGCCATGCAACAAAGCGTGGACTATGAATCCCTAACGCCAACTTGAGGGGCCACGCAAGAAAGCGTGGATTGTGAGTCCCTAACCTCAACTTGAGGCGAAACACAAAAAAGCCTGGATTGTGGGTCCGTAACCCCAACTCATGGGGCCACGCAACAAAGCGTCGATTGTGAGGCCCCAATCCCAACTCGGGGGGCCACACAAAAAAGCGTGGATTGTGAGTCCCTAACCCCAATCCGAGGGGTCACACAAGAAAGCGTGGGTTGTGTGTCCCTAAACTCAACTCGAGGGGCCACGCTAAAAAGCATGGATTGTCAGTCCGTAACCTCAACTCTGGGGGCCACACAATGAAGCGTGGATTGTGAGTCCCTAAACCCAACCCCGGGGGCCACACAACAAAGCGTGGATTGTGAGTCTCTAACCCCAACTCGAGGGGCCACGCAACAGAGCATGGATTGTGAGTCCCTAACCCCAACTCCAGGGGCCACGTAAAAAAGCGTGGATTGTGAGCCCCTAACCCCAACTCGAGTGAGCCAGGCGACAAAAGTGGATTGTGAGTCCGTAACCCCAACTTTTTGCCTGGTTCCCCAATTTGGAGTTAGGCACTCACAATCCACGCTTTTTTGTGTGGCCCCTGGAGTTGGGGTTAGGGCCTCACAATCCACGCTTTGTTGTGTGGCCCATCGAGTTGGGGGTAGGGACTCACAATCCACGCTTTTCTGTGTGGCCCGTGGAGTTGGGGTTAGGGACTCACAATCCACGTTTTGTTGTGTGGCCCTTAGAGCTGGGGTTAGGGACTCAGAATCCACACTTTCTTGCGTGGCCCCTCGAGTTGGGGTTAGGAACTCACAATCCGCACTTTTCTGTGTGGCCTCTGGAGTTGGGGTTAGGAACTCACAATCCACGTTTTGTTACGTGGCCCCTCGAGTTGGGGTTAGGATCTCACAATCCCTGCTTTGTTGTGTGGCCCCTCGAGATGGGGTTAGCGACTCACAATGCACGCCTTGTAGCGTGGCCCCTGGAGTTGGGGTTACGGACTCGCCATCCCACCTTTGTTGCGTGGCCCCTCGAGTTGTGGTTAGGGAGTCACAATCCACACTTTTATGCGTGACCCCTCGAGTTGGGGTTACGGACTCGCAATCCACGCTTCTTTGCGTGGCCCCTCGAGTTGGGGTTAGGGACTTACAATCCAGGTTTTTTTTGTGGCCCCTCGAGCTGGGGTTAGGGACTCACATTCCACGCCCTTTTGTTCTCCCCGATTTGGGGTTAGGGACTCACAATGCACGCTTTGTTGCGTGGCCCCTCGAGTTGGAGTTAGGGACTCACAATCCACCCTTTGTTGTTTGGCCCCTCGACTTGGGTCTGGGGACTCACAATCCACGTTTTGCTTGCGTAGCCCCTCGAGTTGGGGTTAGGGACTCGCAATACACTCTTTGTTGCGTGGCCCCTCGAGTTGTGGCCCAATGGGCACTGGTTTCGGTAGCACCTAGTGTTGGGGTTAGGGACTCACACTCCACACTTTTTTGTGTGGCCCCTCGAGTTGCGGTTAGGGACTGACAATCCACGCTTTTCTTGTGCAGGCCCTGAAGGTGAGGTTAGGGACTCACAACCCAAGCTTTGTTGTGTGGCTCCTCCAGTTGGGTTTGGGGAGTCACAATCGACGCCTTTTTGCGTGGCCCCTGGAGTTGGGGTTAGGAACTCTCAATCCACGCTTTCTTTGCGTGGCCCCTGGAGTTGGGGTTAGGGAATCATAATCCAAGTTTTTTTGCTTGGCCCCTCGTATTGGGGTTAGGGACTCACAATCCACCCCTTTCTCCGTGGCCCCTCGAGTTCGCGTTAGGTACTCACAATGCACAATTTTCTGTGTTGCCCCTAGAATTTGGGTTAGGAACTCACAATCCACACTTTGTTGCGTGTAACCCTCGAGTTGGGATTGGGGACTCACAATCCACGCTTTGTTGTATGTCCCCTCGAGTTGGGATAGGGTCCTCACAATCCACACTTTTTTGCGTGGCCCCTTGAGTTGGGGTTAGGCACTCACAATCCGTGCTTTTTTGTGTAGCCCCTTGAGTTGGGGTTAGGGATTCAAAATCGACGCTTTTTTGTGTGGCCCCTCGAGTTGGAGTTAGGGACTCGAAATCCAAGGTTTTTTGTGTGGCCCCTCGAGTTGGGGTTGGGGACTCACAATCCACGCTGTTTTGTGTGGCCCCTCGATTTGGGGTCAGAGATCCACAATCGACGCTTTTTTTGTGGCCCCTCGAGTTGGGGTTAGGGACTCACAATCCATGCTTTTTTGTGTAGCCCCTCGAGTTGGGGTTAGGGATTCAAAATCGACGCTTTTTTGTGTGCCCCCTCGGGATGGAGTTAGGAACTCGGAATGCACGGTTTTTTGTCTGGCCCCTCGAGTTGGGGTTGGGGACTCACAATCCACGCTTTTTTGTGTGGCCCCTGAATTTGGGGTTAGGGATCCAAAATGGAAGCTTTTTTGTGTGGCCCCTCGAGTTGGGGTTAGGGACTCACAATCGACGCCTTTTTGTGTAGCCCCTCGAGTTTGGGTTAGGGACTCACAATCCACGCTTCTTTGCGTGGCCCCTCGAGTTGGGGTTAGGGACTGACAATCCACGCTTTCTTGTGTGGCCCCTGGAGTGCGGGTTAGGGACTCACAATCCATGCTCTTATGTGTAGCCCCTCTAGTTGGGGTAAGGGACTCACAATACACGCTTCTTTGACTCCCCTCGAGTTTGGGTTATGGACTCACAATGCACGCTTCTTTGTGCATCCCCTCGAGTTGGGGTTAACGATTCACAATCGACGCTTTTTTGTGTGGCCCCTTGAGTTGGGGTTAGGGACTCAAAATCCACGCTTTTTTGTGTGGCCCCTCGAGTTGGGGTTAGGGAGTCACAATTCACGCTTTTTTTTGTAGCCCCTCGAGTTCGGAGTAGGGACACACAATCCACGCTTTGTTGCCTCGCTCGTACAGTAAGGACTAGGGACTCACAATCCACGCTTTTTTGTGTGGCCCCCTGAGTTGGGGTTCGGGATTCACAATCCACGCTTTGTATCGTGGCCCGTCGAGTTGAGGTTAGGGACTCGCAATTCACGCTTTTTTGTGTGCCCCCTCGAGTTGGGATTAGGCACTCACAATCCACGCTTCTTTGCGTTTTCCCTCGAGTTGGGGTTAGGGACTCACAATCCACGCTTTGTTGCGTGGCCCATCGAGTTGGGCTCAGGGACTCACAATCCACGCTTTTTTGCGTGGCCTCTCGTGTTGGGTTTAGGGACTCGCAATTCACGCTTTTTTTTGTAGCCCCTCGAGTTCGGAGTATGGACACACAATCCACCCTTGTTGCGTGGCTCCCTGAGTTGGGACTAGAAACTCACAATCCATGCTTCCTGCGTGGCCCCTCGAGTTGGGGTTAGGGATTCACAATCCACGCTTTATTGCGAGGCCCTTCGAGTTGGGGTTAGGGACTCACAATTCACTTTTTTTTTGTAGCCCCCCGAGTTGGTATTAGGAACTCACAATCCAGGCTTTTTTGCGTGACCCCTCGAGTTGGGGTTAGGGATCCACAATCCACGCTTTTTTGTGTGGCCTCCCGAGTTGGGGTTAGGGACTCACAATCCACGCTTTTTTGTGAGGCCCCTCGAGTTGGGGTTAGGGACTTAGAATCCATGCTTTGTTGTGTGCCCCCTCGAGTTGGGGTTAGGGACTCACAATCCACGCTTTTTTGTCAGGCCCCTCGAGTTGGGGTTAGGGACTCACAATCCACGCTTTGTTGCGTGGCCCCTCGAGTTGGGGTTAGGGACTCTCATCCTCGCTTTTTGCTTGGCCCATCGAGTTGGGGTTAGGAACTCACAATCCACGCATTTTTGTGTTGGCCCTGGAGTTGTGGTTAGGGACTCACAATCCACGCCTTTTTGTGCGGCCCCTCGAGTTGGGGTTAGGGATTCACAACCCACGCTTTTCTGTATGGCTCCTCAAGTTGGGGTTAGGCACTCACAATCCATGCTTTGTTACGTGGCCCCTGGAGTTCGGATTAGGACTCACAATCCACGCTTTGTTGCGTGGCCCCTCGAGTTGGGATTAGCACTCACAATCCACGCTTTTTGGTGTGGCCCCTCGAGTTTGGATTAGGAACCCACAATCCACGCTTTTTTGCCTGGCCCCTTGAGTTGGGATTCGGGACTCACAATCCGCGCTATGTTGCGTGGCCCCTAGAGTTGGGGTTACGGAGTCACAATCCAGGCTTTTTTGTATGCCCCCCGAGTTGGGGTTAGGGACTCTCAATCCACGCCTTATTGCGTGGCCCCTCGAGTTGGGGTTAGGGACTCACAATCGACAATTATATTGCCTAGACCCTCCAGTTGGGGTTAAGGACTCACAATCCACGCTTTTTTGTGTAGCCCCTCGAATTGGGGTTACGGCCTCACAGGCCACGCTTTCTTGCGTGGCCCTTCGACTTGGGGGTAGGGACTCACAAGCCACGCATTTTTGTGTAGCCCCTCGGGTTGGGGTTAGGGACTCTCAGTGCACGCTTTTTTGTGTGGCCCCTCCAGTTGGGGTTACGGACTCACAATCCACGTTCTGTTGCGTGGCCCTTCGAGTTGGGGCTAGGGACTCACAATCCACGCTTTTTTGTGTGGCCCCTCGAGTTGGGATTAGGGAATCCCAATCCACGCTTTGTTGCGTGGCCCCTCGAGTTGGGGTTAGGGACTCACAATCCACACCTTTTTTGTATGGCCTCCCGACTTGGGGTTAGGGACTCTCAATCCACACTTTCCTTCGTGGCCCTTCGAGTTGGCGTTGGAGACTCACAATCCACACTTCGTTGCGTGGCCCCTCGAGTTGGGGTTAGGAACTCACAATACACGCTTTCTTGTTTGCCCTCCGGAGTTTGGGTTAGGGACTCACAATCCACGCTTTGTTGCGTGGCCCCTCGAGTTGGGGTCAGAATTCACTATCAAGGTATGTTGCGTGGCCCCCTGGAATCGGGGTTAGGGATTCAAAATGGACGCTTTTTTGTGTGGCTCCTCCAGTTGGGGTTAGGGCCTCACAATTCACGTCTTTTTGTGTAGCTACTCAAGTCGGGGCTAGGGACTCACAATGCACGCTTTGTTGCGTGGCCCTTCAACTTGGCCTTAGGGACTCACAGTCCACGCATTTTTGTGTAGCCCCTCTGATTGGGGTTAGGGATTCAAAATCGACGTGTTCTCGTCTGGCCCCTCGAGTTAGGGTCAGGTACTCATAATCCCCACTTTGTTGCGTGGCCCCTCGAGTTCGGGCTGGGGACTCACAATCCACGCTTTTTTGTGTAGCTCCTGGAGTTGGGCTTAGGGATTCACAATCCACGCTTTTTTGCGTGGCCCCTCAAGTCAGGGTTAGGGACTCACAATCCACGCTTCTTTGCCTGTCCCCTCGAGTTGAGGTTAGGTAGTTACAATCCACGCTTTTTTTGTATGGCATCCTGAGTTGGGGTTAGGGACTCACAATCCACGCTTTCTGCGTGACCAACTCGAGTTGGGGTTAGGGACTCAAAATCCACGCTTTCTTGTATGGCCTCCCGAGTTGGGGTTAGGCACTCAGAATCCACGCTTTCTTGCGTGGCCCCTCGAGTTGGGCTTAGGTAGTCACAATCCACACTCTGTTACGTGGTCCCTCAAGTTATTGTTAGGGATTCACAATCCACGCTTTGTTGCGGGGGTCCTCAAGTCGGGGTTACGGACTTTCAATCCACGCTTTGTTCCTCGGCCGCTCGAATGGGGATTGGGGACTCACAATCCACCCTTTTTTGCCTAGCTCCTCGAGTTGGGGTTAGGGACTCACAATCCACACTTTTCTTGTATGGCCTCCCGACATGGGACTAGGGACTCACAATCCACGTTTTCTTGCGTGGCCCTTCGAGTTTGGGTTAGGGACTCAGAATCCACACTTTGTTGCGTGGCCCCTCCAGTTGGGGTTAGGGACTCACAATACACGCTTTCTTGTTTGCCCTCCTGAGTTTGGGTTAGGGACTCACAATCCACGCTTTTTTGTGTGGCCCCTCGAGTTGGGTTTAGGTACTCAGAATCCACACTTTGTTACGTGGCCCCTCGACTTATGGTTAGGGATTCACAATCCACGCTTTGTTGTGAGGCCCCTTGAGTAGGGGTTAGGGACTCACAATCCACGCTTTGTTGTGGGACCCCTCGAGTTGGGGTTAGGGACTCACAATCCACGTTTTTTTTCTGTGCCCCCCGAGTTGGGTTTAGGGACTCTCAATCCACGCTTTTTTGCATGGCCCTTCGAGTTGCGGTTATGGACTTTCAATCCACGCTTTGTTGCGTGGCCGCTTGAGTTGGGATTAGCAACTCACAATCCACGCTTTTTTGGCTCGCTCCTCGAGTCGGGGTGAGGGATTCACAATCCACGCTTTTTTCTGTGGCACCCCGAGTTGGGTTTAGGGACTCTCAATCCACGCTTTGTTGCGTGGCCCCTCGAGTTGGGGTTAGGGACTTTCAATCCACGATTTGTTGCCTGGCCGCTGAGTTGGGATTAAGGACTCACAATCCACGCTTTTTTGCCTAGCTCCTCGAGTTGGGGCTAGCGACTCACAATCCACGCTTTTTTGTGTGGTCCCTCGAGTTGGGGTCAGGGACTCACTTTCCACGCTTTGTTCCGTGGCCCCTCGAGTTGGGTTTAGGGACTCTCAATCCACGCTTTGTTGCGTGGCCCCTCAAGTTGGGGTTAGGGACTTTCAATCCATGCTTTGTTGCCTGGAGGTTGAGTTGGGATTAGGGACTCACAATCCACGCTTTTTTGCCTAGCTGCTCGAGTTGGGGCTAGCGACTCACAATCCACGCTTTTTTGTGTGGTCCCTCGAGTTGGGGTCAGGGACTCACTTTCCACGCTTTGTTCCGTGGCCCCTCAAGTTGGGTTTAGGGACTCTCAATCCACGCTTTGTTGCGTGGCCCCTCAAGTTGGGGTTAGGGACTTTCAATCCATGCTTTGTTGCCTGGACGTTGAGTTGGGATTTGGGACTCACAATCCACGCTTTTTTGCCTAACTCCTCGAGTTGGGGCTAGCGACTCACAATCCACGCTTTTTTGTGTGCCCCCTCGAGTTGGGGTCAGGGACTCACTTTCCACGCTTTGTTCCGTGGCCCCTCGAGTTGGGTTTAGGGACTCTCAATCCACGCTTTGTTGCGTGGCCCCTCGAGTTGGGGTTAGGGACTTTCAATCCATGCTTTGTTGCCTGGACGTTGAGTTGGGATTAGGGACTCACAATCCACGCTTTTTTGCCTAGCTCCTCGAGTTGGGGCTAGCGACTCACAATCCACGCTTTTTTGTGTGCCCCCTCGAGTTGGGGTCAGGGACTCACTTTCCACGCTTTGTTGCGTGGCCCCTCGAGTTGGGGTTAGGGACTTTCAATCCACGCTTTGTTGCCTGGCCGCTGAGTTGGGTTTAGGGACTCACAATCCACGTTTTTTGCCTAGCTCCTCGAGTTGGGGCTAGCGACTCACAATCCATGCTTTTTTGTGTGGTCCTCCGAGTTGGGGTCAGGGACTCACTTTCCACGCTTTGTTCCGTGGCCCCTCGAGTTGGGGTTAGGGATTCACAATCGCCTTTTTTTTTGTGTGGGCCCTCGAGTTCGGGTAACGGACTCACAATCCACGCTTTTTTTTGTGGCCCCCCGAGTTGGGTTTAGGGACTCTCAATCCAGGCTTTGTTGCGTGGCCCCTCGAGAGTTGCGGTTTTGGAATTTCAATCCGGGCTTTGTTGCGTGGCCGCTTGAGTTTGGATTAGCAACTCACAATCCACGCTTTTTTGTGTGGCCCCTCGAGTTGGGGTCAGGGATTCACTTTCCACGCTTTGTTCCGTGGCCCCTCGAGTTGGGTTTAGGGACTCTCAATCCACGCTTTGTTGCGTGGCCCCTCGAGTTGGGGTTAGGGACTTTCAATCCATGCTTTGTTGCCTGGACGTTGAGTTGGGATTAGGGACACACAATCCACGCTTTTTTGCCTAGCTCCTCGAGTTGGGGCTAGCGACTCACAATCCACGCTTTTTTGTGTGCCCCCTCGAGTTGGGGTCAGGGACTCACTTTCCACGCTTTGTTGCGTGGCCCCTCGAGTTGGGGTTAGGGACTTTCAATCCACGCTTTGTTGCCTGGCCGCTGAGTTGGGTTTAGGGACTCACAATCCACGTTTTTTGCCTAGCTCCTCGAGTTGGGGCTAGCGACTCACAATCCATGCTTTTTTGTGTGGTCCTCCGAGTTGGGGTCAGGGACTCACTTTCCACGCTTTGTTCCGTGGCCCCTCGAGTTGGGGTTAGGGATTCACAATCGCCTTTTTTTTTGTGTGGGCCCTCGAGTTCGGGTAACGGACTCACAATCCACGCTTTTTTTTGTGGCCCCCCGAGTTGGGTTTAGGGACTCTCAATCCACGCTTTGTTGCGTGGCCCCTCGAGAGTTGCGGTTTTGGACTTTCAATCCGGGCTTTGTTGCGTGGCCGCTTGAGTTTGGATTAGCAACTCACAATCCACGCTTTTTTGTGTGGCCCCTCGAGTTGGGGTCAGGGATTCACTTTCCACGCTTTGTTCCGTGGCCCCTCGAGTTGGGTTTAGGGACTCTCAATCCACGCTTTGTTGCGTGGCCCCTCGAGTTGGGGTTAGGGACTTTCAATCCATGCTTTGTTGCCTGGACGTTGAGTTGGGATTAGGGACACACAATCCACGCTTTTTTGCCTAGCTCCTCGAGTTGGGGCTAGCGACTCACAATCCACGCTTTTTTGTTTGCCCCCTCGAGTTGGGGTCAGGGACTCACTTTCCACGCTTTGTTCCGTGGCCCCCCGAGTTGGGTTTAGGGACTCTCAATCCACGCTGTGTTGCGTGGCCCCTCGAGTTGGGGTTAGGGACTTTCAATCCATGCTTTGTTGCCTGGACGTTGAGTTGGGATTAGGGACTCACAATCCACGCTTATTTGCCTAGCTCCTCGAGTTCGGGCTAGCGACTCACAATCCACGCTTTTTTGTGTGCCCCCTCGAGTTGGGGTCAGGGACTCACTTTCCACGCTTTGTTCCGTGGCCCCTCGAGTTGGGCTTAGGGACTCACAGTCCACGCATTTTTGTGTAGCCCCTCGAGTTGGGGTTATGGATTCAAAATCGACGCGTTTTTGTGTGGCCCCTCGAGTTGGGATTAGGGATTCACAATCCACGCTTTTTTGCCTGGCCCTTCGAGTTGGGGTTGGGGACTCACAATCCACGCTTCTTTGTGTGTCCCCTCGAGTTGAGGTTAGGGAGTCATAATCCACGCTTTCTTGCGTGGCCCCTCAAGTTGGGGTTAGGGACTCACAATCCACGCTTTCTTGTGTGGCCTCCGCAGTTTTGGTTAGGCACTCACGATCCACGCTTTCTTGCATAGCCCCTCGAGTTGAGGTTAGGTAGTCACAATCCACACTTTGTTACGTGGCCCCTCGACTTATGGTTAGGGACTCACAATCCACGCTTTGTCATGAGGCCCCTGGAGTTGGGGTTAGGGACTCACAATCCACGCTTTGTTGCGTGGCCCTTCGACTTGTGCTTAGGGAGTCACAGTGCACGCATTTTTTTGTAGCCCCTCGAGTTGGGGTTAGGGATTCAAAATCAACGCACTTCTGTGTTGCCCCTCGAGTTGGGATTGGGGATTCACAATCCACGCTTTTTTCCCTTGCCCTTCGAGTTGGGGTTGGGGACTCACAATCCACGCTTCTTTGTGTGTCCCCTCGAGTTGAGGTTAGGGAGTCACAGTCCACGCTTTTTTTGTATGGCCTCCCGAGTTGGGGTTAGGGACTCACAATCCACGCTTTCTTGCATGGCCCCTCGAGTTGGGGTTAGGTAGTCACAATCCACACTTTGTTACGTGGCCCCTCAAGTTATGGTTCGGGATTCACAATCCACGCTTTGTTGTGAGGCCCCTGGAGTTGGGGTGAGGGACACAATCCACGCTTTTTTGTGTGGCCTCCGATTCGGGGTTAGGGACTCTCAATCCACGCTTTGTTGCGTGGCCCCTCGAGTTGGGGTTAGGGACCTTCAATCCACGCTTTGTTGCCTGGCCGCTGAGTTGGGATTAGGGTCTCACAATCCACGCTTTTTTGCCTAGCTCCTCGAGTTGGGGCTAGAGACTCGCAATCCACGCTTTTTTGTGTGCCCCCTCGAGTTGGGGTCAGGGACTCACTATCCACGCTTTCTTGCATGGCCCCTCGAGCTGTGGTTAGGTAGTCACAATCCACACTTTGTTACGTGGCCCCTGGATTTATAGTGAGGGATTCACAATCCACGCTTTGTTGTGAGGCCCCTGGAGTTGGGGTGAGGGACTCACAATCCACGCTTTTTTGTGTGGCCCCCCGAGTTGGGGTTAGGGACTCTCAATCCACGCTTTGTTGCGTGGCCCCTCGAGTTTGGGCCAGGGATTCACAATCGGCGTTTTTTTGCCTACCTCCTCGAGTTGGGGCTAGCGACTCACAATCCACGCTTTTTCGTGTGGTCCCTCGAGTTGGGGTCAGGGACTCACTTTCCACGCTTTGTTCCGTGGCCCCTCGAATTGGGGTTAGGGATTCACAATCGCCGTTTTTTTGTGTGGGCCCTCGAGTTCGGGTAAGGGACTCACAATCCACGCTTTTTTTTGTGGCCCCCCGAGTTGGGTTTAGGGACTCTTAATCCACTCTTTGTTGTGTGGCCCCTCGACAGTTGCGGTTTTGGACTTTCAATCCACGCTTTGTTGCGTGGCCGCTTGAGCTGGGATTAGCAACTCACAATCCACGCTTTTTTGTGTGGCCCCTCGAGTTGGGGTCAGGGATTCACAATCAACGCTTTGTTTCGTGGCCCGTCGAGTTGGGGTTAGGGCTTCACAATCCACGCCTTGTTGTGTAGCCCCCCAAGTTGGGGTCAGGGACTCACAATCCACGCTTTGTTGTGTGGCCCTTCGGCTTGGGCTTAGGGACTCACAGTCCACGCATTTTTGTGTACCCCTCGAGTTGGGGTTATGGATTCAAAATCGGCGCGTTTTTGTGTGGCCCCTGGAGTTGGGATTAGGGATTCACAATCCACGCTTTTTTGCTTGGCCCTTCGAGTTGGGGTAGGGGACTCACAATCCACGCTTCTTTGTGTGTCCCCTTGAGTTCAGGTTAGGGACTCACAATCCACGCTTTCTTGCGTGGCCCCTCAAGTTGGGGTTAGGGACTCACAATCCACGCTTTCTTGTGTGGCCTCCGCAGTTTTGGTTAGGCCCTCACGATCCACGCTTTCTTGCATGGCCCCTCGACTTGGGGTTAGGTAGTCACAATCCACACTTTGTTACGTGGCCCCTCGAGTTATGGTTAGGGATTCACAATCCACGCTTTGTTGTGAGGCCCCTGGAGTTGGGGTGAGGGACACAATCCACGCTTTGTTGCGTGGTCCCCGAGTTGGGGTTAGGGACTCTCAATCCACGCTTTGTTGCGTGGCCCCTCGAGTTGGGGTTAGGGACTTTCAATCCACGCTTTGTTGCCTGGCCGCTGAGCTGGGATTAGGGACTCACAATCCACGCTTTTTTGCCTAGCTCGTCAAGTTGGGGCTAGGGACTCACCATCCACGCTTTTTTTTGTGCCCCCTCGAGTTGGGGTCAGGGACTCACTATCCACGCTTTCTTGCATGGCCCCTCGAGCTGGGGTTAGGTAGTCACAATCCACACTTTGTTACGTGGCCCCTGGATTTATGGTGAGGGATTCACAATCCACGCTTTGTTGTGAGGCCCCTGGAGTTGGGGTGAGGGACTCACAATCCACGCTTTGTTCTGTGGCCCCTCGAGTTGGGGTTAGGGACTCTCAGTCCACGCTTTGTTGCGTGGCCCCTCGAGTTGGGGTTAGGGATTCACAATCGCCGTTTTTTTGCCTACCTCCTCGAGTTGGGGCTAGCAACTCACAATCCACGCTTTTTTGTGTGGTCCCTCGAGTTGGGGTCAGGGACTCACTTTACACGCTTTGTTCCGTGGCCCCTCGAATTGGGGTTAGGGATTCACAATCGCCGTTTTTTTGTGTGGGCCCTCGAGTTGGGGTCGGGGACTCACAATCCAACCTTTTTTTCGTGGCCCCCCGAGTTGGGTTTAGGGACTCTCAATCCACGCTTTGTTGTGTGGCCCCTCGACAGTTGCGGTTTTCGACTTTCAATCCGGGCTTTGTTGCGTGGCCGCTTGAGCTGGGATTAGCAACTCACAATCCACGCCTTTTTGTGTGGCCCCTCGAGTTGGGGTCAGGGATTCACAATCAACGCTTTGTTTCGTGGCCCGTCGAATTTGGGGTTAGGGATTCAAAATCGACTCTTTTTTGTGTAGCCCCCCAAGTTGGGGTTAGGGCCTCACAATCCACGCCTTGTTGTGTAGCCCCCCAAGTTGGGGTCAGGGACTCACAATCCACGCTTTGTTGTGTGGCCCTTCGGCTTGGGCTTAGGGACTCACAGTCCACGCATTCTTGTGTAGCCCCTCGAGTTGGGGTTATGGATTCAAAATCGACGCGTTTTTGTGTGGCCCTGGAGTTGGGATTAGGGATTCACAATCCACGCTTTTTTGCTTGGCCCTTCGAGTTGGGGTTGGGGACTCACAATCCACGCTTCTTTGTGTGTCCCCTTGAGTTCAGGTTAGGGACTCACAATCCACGCTTTCTTGCGTGGCCCCTCAAGTTGGGGTTAGGGACTCACAATCCACGCTTTCTTGTGTGGCCTCCGCAGTTTTGGTTAGGCCCTCACGATCCACGCTTTCTTGCATGGCCCCTCGAGTTGGGGTTAGGTAGTCACAATCCACACTTTGTTACGTGGCCCCTCGAGTTATGGTTAGGGATTCACAATCCACGCTTTGTCGTGAGGCCTCTGGAGTTGGGGTTAGGGACTCACAATCCACGCTTTGTTGCGTGGCCCTTCGACTTGGGCTTAGGGACTCAGAGTCCACGCATTTTTTTGTAGCCCCTGGAGATGGGGTTAGGGATTCAAAATCAACGCATTTTTGTGTGGTCCTTGGAGTTGGGGTCAGGGACTCACTTTCCACGCTTTGGTCCGTGGCCCCTCGAATTGGGGTTAGGGATTCACAATCGCCGTTTTTTTGTGTGGGCCCTCGAGTTCGGGTAAGGGACTCACAATTCACGCTTTTTTTTGTGGCCCCCCGAGTTGGGTTTAGGGACTCTCAATCCACGCTTTGTTGTGTGGCCACTCGACAGTTGCGGTTTTGGACTTTCAATCCACGCTTTGTTGCGTGGCCGCTTGAGCTGGGATTAGCAACTCACAATCCACGCTTTTTTGTGTGGCCCCTCGAGTTGGGGTCAGGGATTCACAATCAACGCTTTGTTTCGTGGCCCGTCGAGTTGGGGTTAGGGATTCAAAATCCACGCCTTGTTGTGTAGCCCCCCAAGTTGGGGTCAGGGACTCACAATCCACGCTTTGTTGTGTGGCCCTTCGGCTTGGGCTTAGGGACTCACAGTCCACGCATTTTTGTGTACCCCTCGAGTTGGGGTTATGGATTCAAAATCGGCGCGTATTTGTGTGGCCCCTGGAGTTGGGATTAGGGATTCACAATCCACGCTTTTTTGCTTGCCCCTTTGAGTTGGGGTTGGGGACTCACAATCCACGCTTCTTTGTGTGTCCCCTTGAGTTCAGGTTAGGGACTCACAATCCACGCTTTCTTGCGTGGCCCCTCAAGTTGGGGTTAGGGACTCACAATCCACGCTTTCTTGTGTGGCCTCCGCAGTTTTGATTAGGCCCTCACGATCCACGCTTTCTTGCATGGCCCCTCGAGTTGGGGTTAGGTAGTCACAATCCACACTTTGTTACGTGGCCCCTCCAGTTATGGTTAGGGATTCACAATCCACGCTTTGTTGTGAGGCCCCTGGAGTTGGGGTGAGGGACACAATCCACGCTTTTTTGTGTGGCCCCCGATTCGGGGTTAGGGACTCTCAATCCACGCTTTGTTGCGTGGCCCCTCGAGTTGGGGTTAGGGACTTTCAATCCACGCTTTGTTGCCTGGCCGCTGAGTTGGGATTAGGGACTCACAATCCACGCTTTTTTGCCTAGCTCCTCGAGTTGGGGCTAGGGACTCACAATCCACGCTTTTTTGTGTGCCCCCTCGAGTTGGGGTCAGGGACTCACTATCCACGCTTTCTTGCATGGCCCCTCGAGCTTGGGTTAGGTAGTCACAATCCACACTTTGTTACGTGGCCCCTCGAGTTATGGTTAGGGATTCACAATCAGGCGCTTTGTTGTGAGGCCCCTGTAGTTGGGGTGAGGGACTCTCAATCCACGCTTTGTTGCGTGGCCCCTCGAGTTGGGGTTAGGGATTCACAATCGCCGTTTTTTTGCTTACCTCCTCGAGTTTGGGCTAGCGCCTCACAATCCACGCTTTTTTGTGTGGTCCCTCGAGTTGGGGTCAGGGACTCACTTTCCACGCTTTGTTCCGTGGCCCCTCGAATTGGGGTTAGGGATTCAAAATCGACGCGTTTTTGTGTGGCCCTTGGAGTTGGGATTAGGGATTCGCAATCCACGATTTTTTGCTTGGCCCTTCGAGTTGGGGTCGGGGACTCACAATCCACGCTTCTTTGTGTGTCCCCTTGAGTTCAGGTTAGGGACTCACGATCCACGCTTTCTTGCGTGGCCCCTCAAGTTGGGGTTAGGTAGTCACAATCCACACTTTGTTACGTGGCCCCCCGAGTTATGGTTAGGGACTCACAATCCACGCTTTGTCGTGAGGCCTCTGGAGTTGGGGTTAGGGACTCACTTTCCACGCTTTGTTCCGTGGCCCTTCGACTTGTGCTTAGGGACTCACAATCCACGCATTTTTTTGTAGCCCCTCGAGATGGGGTTAGGGATTCAAAATCAACGCATTTTTGTGTGGCCCCTCGAGTTGGGATAGGGGATTCACAATCCACGCTTCTTTGTGTGTCCCCTCGAGTTGAGGTTAGGGAGTCACATGCCACGCTTTTTTTGTATGTTCTCCTGAGTTGGGGTTAGGGACTCACAATCCACGCTTTCTTGCATGGCCCCTCGAGTTCGGGTTAGGTAGTCACAATCCACACTTTGTTACGTGGCCCCTCGAGTTATGGTTAGGGATTCACAATCCACGCTTTGTTGTGAGGCCCCTGGAGTTGGGGTGAGGGATTCACAATCCACGCTTTGTTCTGTGGCCCCTCGAGTTGGGGTTAGGGACTCTCAATCCACGCTTTGTTGCGTGGCCCCTCGAGTTGGGGTTAGGGACCTTCAATCCACGCTTTGTTGCCTGGCCGCCTAGTTGGGATTAGGGACTCACAATCCACGCTTTTTTGCCTAGCTCCTCAAGTTGGGGCTAGGGACCCACAATCCACGCTTTTTTTTGTGGCCCCTCGACTTGGGGTCAGGGACTCACTATCCACGCTTTCTTGCATGGCCCCTCGAGTTGGGTTTAGGTAGTCACAATCCACACTTTGTTACGTGGCCCCTGAATTTATGGTTAGGGATTCACAATCCACGCTTTGTTGTGAGGCCCCTGGAGTTGGGGTGAGGGACTCACAATCCACGCTTTTTTGTGTGGCCCCTCGAGTTGGGGTTAGGGACTTTCAATCCACGCTTTGTTGCGTGGCCCCTCGAGTTGGGGTTAGGGACTTTCAATCCACGCTTTGTTGCGTGGCCGCTGAGTTTGGATTAGGGACTCACAATCCACGCTTTTTTGCCTAGCTCCTCGAATTGGGGCTAGGGACTCACAATCCACGCTTTCTTTGTGTGGTCCCTCGAGTTGGGGTCAGGGACTCACTATCCACGCTTTCTTGCATGGCCCCTCGAGTTGGGGTTAGGTAGTCACAATCCACACTTTGTTACGTGGCCCCTCGAGTTATGGTTAGGGATTCACAATCCACGCTTTGTTGTGAGGCCCCTGGAGTTGGGCTGAGGGACTCACAATCCACGCTTTTTTGTGTGGCCCCCCGAGTTGGGGTTAGGGACTCTGAATCCACGCTTTGTTGCGTGGCCCCTCGAGTTGGGGTTAGGGACTTTCAATCCACGCTTTGTTGCGTGGCCGCTGAGTTTGGATTAGGGACTCACAATCCACGCTTTTTTGCCTAGCTCCTCGAGTTGGGGCTAGGGACTCACAATCCACGCTTTCTTTGTGTGGTCCCTCGAGTTGGGGTCAGGGACTCACTATCCACGCTTTCTTGCATGGCCCCTCGAGTTGGGGTTAGGTAGTCACAATCCACACTTTGTTACGTGGCCCCTCGAGTTATGGTTAGGGATTCACAATCCACGCTTTGTTGTGAGGCCCCTGGAGTTGGGCTGAGGGACTCACAATCCACGCTTTTTTGTGTGGCCCCCCGAGTTGGGGTTAGGGACTCTGAATCCACGCTTTGTTGCGTGGCCCCTCGAGTTGGGGTTAGGGACTTTCAATCCACGCTTTGTTGCCTGGACGTTGAGTTGGGATTAGGGACTCACAATCCATGCTTTTTTGCCTACCTCCTCGAGTTGGGGCTAGCGACTCACAATCCACGCTTTTTTGTGTGGGCCCTCGAGTTGGGGTCAGGGACTCACTATCCACGCTTTGCTCCGTGGCCCCTGGAGTTGGGGTTAGGGATTCACAATCGCCGTTTTTTTGTGTGGCCCCTCGAGTTCGGGTAAGGGACTCACAATCCACGCATTTTTGTGTAGCCCCTCAAGTTGGGGTTAGGGACTCACAATGCACGCTTTGTTGCATGGCCCCTCGAGTTGGGGTCAGGGACCCACAATCCATGCTTTGTTGTGGGGCCCCTGGAGTGCGGGTTAGGTACTCACAACCCAAGTCTTGTTGCATGGCCCCTTTAGTTGGGGTTAGGGACTCACAATCCACGCTTTGTTGTGTGGCCCCTTGAGTAGGGGTTGGGGACTCACAATCCACGCTTTTTTGTGTGGCCCCTCGAGTTGCAGTTAGGGACTCACAATCCACGCCTTTTTGCGTGGCCCCTCGAGTTGGGGTTAGGGAATCACAATCCCCGCTTTCTTATGTGGCCCCTCAAGTTGGGGTCAGGGATTCACAATCCTCGCTTTGTTGTGTGGCCCCTCGAGTTGGGGTTAAGGACTCACAATCCACATTTTTTTGCGTGCCCCCTCGAGTTGGGTTTAGGGACTCACAATCCAAGCTTTGTTGCATGGCCCCTCCAATTGGGGTTGGGGACTCACACTGCTCGCTTTGTTGCGTGGCTCCTTGATTTGGGGTTAGGGACATTTCCGCCCTCCTTTGGGCCCCCAACAAGTCAGGTGTGAGTCAACCACTTATGATTTTGTCCCCCTTTGTTGGGGATTACTTTTGATTTTGCTCCCTCCGCTCGGCCGTTGGGGACCCTCGAGACTTTGGGCGTGACATAGGGATTCCGCCCTCTTTTGGGCCCCCTTTTTTCCTTTTGCCGTTTGTGTTTGCAAGTCCTCCAAGCCAAGCTTCGCGGAAGGCACCGAGACATGCACGAACAAATTGGCGACAATGAGTCCGTTGGGCACGGATGACACCTTTAGAATACGCATGTAGTGTGCTGTTATTGCTTGGTTGTTTGTGACACCCTACCCTTGATCTGATGAAGCAGCTTACTCATCAATCATGGGTAAAGAGTGAGAGACACAGGCTAAGGTGCAATGCATGCGGGGGGACCAACAATCAAAATGTATGCCCTCCTATTGTGGGCTGCTACACTCATTGGACTTTCCGGGGGTTATTTCACGCCTCCGGCTCCGCTCTCTTCCTTGCATTGTATGTTGTATGTCATGTTTTGCTTATGCACATGGGGCGCCCGGCTGTGTCTCTCTCATGACTCCTCCCAGGTATTTGTGCCTTTTGATTAGTTTCTGTTTTTTCAACTGTGTTTGCCGCCAAGATTCCACCCCCCAAGGCGCGCCCAGGGACATCAACGTATACGGAGGGGATCCGGATATGGAAATCGAAGGGGGCACTACATGCAGGTTTGGTGTACATATTGTGGGTTGAGGTTTCACCCAAAACACCTATTTTGGTTCTGGGCATGTAAGTGTTGTATGTATGTACGTTCAGAAACACAACTGGGCAACCCCATGTGCTCGAATGCTAGTGGGGGGTGGCCCCAACCTTGTTTTGGGCACCCCCCGTATCACACACCCCGGTGTGGGGTATAGGTGGCCATGTTTGCCGCGAGACAAATTTTGGGTCCGTATGTTAGGCTGCACCATCAGCCACCCGTCAACACAGCACAATAGTTTTCTTTGGCTGGGTTGTGACTAATGTGTCTCCATTGCAAAGCAACAATGCCAATTCAGAGCTTGTGCGTTGAATCTGTGGCGCTGCGTGGTCCAAGGCCACTACCTCAAGTTGCTATGGCCATACGTACGCACTTGCCTCCGACCCCCAACCGGCAGTTGTGTGCATCTTCAATATTCCAGCCGGAGAGGGTGGTGGAAAGAAAAAACTGATGACTGGGGACGCTTGGGGCTCCTCATCACTGTGGAGTCGCGATGCCCAACCCCCTTCTAAAGCGGGCTAGGCGAAATACCTTTCAGAAAGTGTATATATCCACCAGGGTAACGCGCACTTTGGCATGCATTGCATTGGCATTCGCGTTGGGTGACCGGCTTTTGGTTGACAAGCCGCCTTCTATAGATGAGGTCCGTCCAAAGGTGGTAATCCGTCGTCAGGAATTTTATGTTATACAACATTACCCCAAAGGAAGAGGCCTCTGGTAAATTGCAGTATGACAAAAAATTGATTAAAGAGTTGGATACAAAGACCACGGACGTGCTTCGCAACATGTGCAAGCACAATCCTCCCTTAGCACAACCCACCTACAAAGATAACAAGGCGAACCTCATCTACAAGCGTGCTTTTTGGGACTTCATGTAAAGCACACATGTGTGCACCACACGTGTGTGCACCACAAACACACGAATATATGTATATATATGTATACATGTATATATGTATATATGTATATCCTCTAATCTACACCCCTCTCCCCAACTCTACGTGGCTCCACCATAGGGCTCTAAGGTACGTGCACAGGGTACAAATTGGTGCATACATGTGGCGGAAGGGGCTAAGCTCATTCAAAGCGGGCTCAAAATGGGCTAAAAACACTTGTTTGGGCATCCCCAATGGTCTAGGATCACATTTGGAGAAACACATTTTTGACCCTTTTTTCACCCATTTTTGGTCACAAAACGGCCTCGTTTCAAGGCATTTTGGGGTTTTCCATGGGCCAAAACGCGTCACCACGGGCTCAAAATGGGCTAAAAACACTTGTTTGAGCATCCCAAATGGTCCAGGTTCACTTTTGGGGAAATGCGTTTTTGACCCATTTTTCACCCATTTTTGGTCCCAAAACGGCCCATTTTCAAGGCATTTTGGGATTCTCCATGGGCCGAAATGCGTCACCACATGCTCAAAATGGGCTAAGAACACTTCTTTGAGCATCCCAAATGGTCCAAGATCATTTTTGGAAAAACACATTTTTGACCCTTTTTTCACACCCATTTTTGGTCCCAAAAAGGCCCATTTTCAAGGCATTTTGGGATTCTCCATGGGCCAAAACGCGTCACCACGGGCTCAATATGGGCCAAAAAGACTTGTTTGAGCATCCCAAATGGTCCAGGATCACTCTTGGAAAAGTGCGTTTTTGACCCATTTTTGACCCATTTTTGGTCCCAAAATGGCCCCTTTTCAAGGCATTTTGGGATTCTCCATGGGCCAAAATGGGTCACCACGTGCTCAAAATGGGCTAAGAACACTTGTTTGAGCATCCCAGATGGTCCAAGATCACTTTTGGAAAAACACATTTTTGACCCTTTTTTCACCCATTTTTGGTCCCAAAAAGGCCCCTTTTCAAGGCATTTTGGGATTCTCCATGGGCCAAAACGCGTCACCACGGGCTCAAAATGGGGTTAAAACACTTGTTTGAGCATCCCAAATGGTCCAAGATCACTCTTGAAAAATTGCGTTTTTGACCCATTTTTTCTCCCAAAAAGGCCCCTTTTCAAGGCATTTTGGGCTTCTCCATTGGCCAAAACGCGTCACCATGGGCTCAAAATGGGCTAAAAACACTTGTTTGAGCACCACAAATGGTCTAGGAACAACTTTACAAAAAATGTTTTTTTTCGCCCCGGGGACCCTGGTGGACCCATTGTGGGCCCCCACCGTGCGCGGGCCGGGCTGCCCTCCGGCTCCACCAAGTGACCACTGGTACGGGGGTCTAGGCGTCTCGTTGGCTGAATCCGAGGCTTGGAAACCGCAAAAAGTGGGGGTTGCGCGTGGACTAGGTGCCCTCGGAATGCGGATTTGAGCCACGTAGCCCATCATACGGTTCGTTTTTGGTTTTGGGGCTGTTTGACACTACGACGCACATTCGGCCCTTTTTAGCCATTTTTGGGCCGTTTCTCGGACATATTGTGGAGTTAGAGGGCAACAACGAGCTCTTTGTCATGGGGCAATCAAGGCGCACGTGAAGTGTAGCAACCGTTTCCCTTCGTTTGGCTGTTTTGACTTCGGGGTCGTTCGGGGCCAAAAAAAGGCTGTTTTGGGGGCACAAAATGCGCGGTTTTGGGGGGGCACCTCCTGACTTGGCGCCCCCGCTCCGGGGCGCCACCAGTGAGTTTATGACTCAAAACCAGGATTTGGCAAGGTCACCACCTAGGGAATAGGATGGCTACATTAGGGAAGGATCTGAGGCGTTGGGATGCAGTAATACCCATAACGGAGGCGTGAGGTGCTTGCTTGCTTGCTTGCTTGTTCGCTAGATTTAAGAGGAGAGGGGTGTAGTAATATTTATGGTATTAAAGCTCCTTCTTTTCTTGAGCCTCATTTTATTTCCGCTAACCTTGCAATACACGGTTTGGCCCGGGTGGGGTGCCACTTACACAAGTGGCTCGGAATCAACTAGGGGGCACCATGCCCTTAAACACAAATACCACCTACCGTTGACCCCGCCCTCCCCATAAACTTTGTGTTTTTTGTTCAAACTCAAGTCCAAATTTGTGACTACCTGATAACCTAGTAAGGAAAAATTTTGTTGAATTTTTGCTCTTTTTTCCTAGTTAAAAAAACTTTTTTAAAGAAAAATTTTGAAAAATTTTACTAGGCTTTACTACATTTTACTAGGTTTTACTACATTGTACTAGGTTTTACTACGGTGCATACTACATTTTACCAAATGCCCACAAAATTCACATTAAGTTGGCATTCACAAGCTAACAGGGAGGATGCGGGTTTGAACCCATGTGAATGGAAGAAAAATGGGGACAATGAAGCTATAGTGCACCAAGGATTAGTCATCCTTGTTTGTGGTACCCTAGGAAATATTTTTCTAGAATTTTTGGGCACATAGCGACCTTGTAAGAGGGGCGGGCAAGGGGACTTTATGGCAAAACATGGCCACATTCACGCTAGGTTCAACGCCCATTCAAAACGAACGTTATCGCCCATTCACTAAGGGTACAATGCTCTGCCAAACTGCCTATCAAGGTACAAATTACTTAATTAATTAAGTCACCGATTCCAAGCCCTTTCACAAACAAATGGAGACACAAACCGGAGAATACTGGCCTACGATGTGTGCATGGCCAATACATGATGCTTCGGATTGTCTACCAGTTGGGACCAGAAGGGACCGGAAGGGAGTTCACCATGCCCCTTAGGGACAACGAAGAAACACAGCCTGGTCAGCGGATTGATTTCTCCGCACTTGGTGAGTCCTGAAGACCAAAGGTGTTGTGTAGCCATTTTTGATTGCGTTCATGTAAAATTTCCGGTACTATGGAGTTCCGGTGCTGTTGAGGTTGACTGGCCCATGTCATTCCTCTCCGCGTTGGAGACCCCGAGAAGGTAGGGATACGTAGCTAATTCCAAGTAGCTAATTCCAATGGAATAGGGCTAGCCTCGGACAGGGAGGGCCTCGTCATCCATTGGGTGATGCTTGGATGATAAAGTTGGTCAGCATGATGGGGCATATAAGGGAGGCATCCACAATACGGTTTCGTTTTTTTGGGGGGGATTTAAGTGACAGGTGGCAAGAGTACAATTATGTGCTGTGGAGCACACTTTTGCACATGTATGGTAGTGGAAGGTTGTGGGTAATATTTGGTCGGGTGGTGAGCATGAGTTGCGTGAGACCAGCTGGGTCTTAATGCACATGTAGCAGTTTGTCAGCAGCACAAAATAAAATATCAGCCTGTGGCCCATGGCCACATTTGTCTGAGGAATTGTGGTCCTAGATTTCTGCTTTGGTGCCACTTGAAGAGGTTGATAGTACAGCACTTCCGGTCTCCTGTGCCAACAAGGGTGTGCAAAATGCATGTGAGTTTTCGTTTTTCTCTCTGCTTTCATATTTATGTGTCTTGTTCATTATTTGTCGTACTTCATGTTTTGCCAGGCGTTGGGCTCCAGATTTCTAGCGTAGACTCTGAGAACATCACCAGATGACGATTTCCTTGTTGTTTTGTTTTGCTGCCTGGGGTCTATCGTGGTAAATGCCATGTAATTGGCCCGAAAGGTTTGCAGTGTGCACACTATGTGTGCACCTTGCACCTGTCCCCCCTTGGAAGAGTTTTCAGTGACCCTATCCATTGTGTGAAGCGGCACAGGGCAGGAGGAGGGAAGGAATGGGAAATGAAATGAGCCACATCTCTTGCCACGGCCACAGGGCCAGGACAACAAAGGGGGGGGGGTATATCCATGCAGGACAGGGCAGCAATGGACAGCAATTGACTGTTGTCTGGCACCTTCGTGGGCTCATTGGGGCCCCTCTACTAAATGTTGTTTGAATAAATGTGAGTGTGTTCTGTTGGCCAAGGAAAACCCTGGGCCTCTCCCATATTCTGCTTTGGACGTTGTTACTCACCCCTTTGCCCCAAAATTGCTCGTTCAACAGCCTCTGCTTCAAACATGTCCAAAAAGTTCGACGCATCGAAGCAAACACGTACTCTGGATGGCTGGTTGCAGATGCCTAAGAAGCACAAGCCCAATGGTAGTGCGCATGCACCCTGCTTTCCCCTTGGGTAGCCCCTGTGTAGTCTCCATGCGCTTACTGCCGATGCACACTTTCTTTGTGCAGCCTGAATCACTGGCCGTCAATGAGACACGGCATCGAAAAGGTCTCGACCCCTATTATTTCACATTCTCAGGCTATGATTCCAAGCCCACAGCTCATTCCCCTGCCGCACCGTCAGCTTCATCTGGATACAAGGCCTCAGCTGCATCCACTGCAGCAGCTTGCTCATCATCGTCGTCCTCGTCCTCTGCAGTAGCTGCCCCTCAGTGCACGTCGCCCGGAAATTCTCTTTCGCCACAGTCTCCTGCGCAGTCACATTCACTTTTGCCAAAGCACTCAAACTCGCTTTTCCCAAAGCCTCCTGTGCCCTCTGTAGCTAGACCTTCACCAAAGGCAGCAGGGGACAAAAGGTATGCCTTCGTTGCAGCATTTTGCGTGGCAAATCGCCTCGCAGAGGTTGTTAGATCAAAGCCAAGCAGGCGTATATAGGGGAAAACACCAGATACCCCCCCATTTTGGGCCTTTTTGGGCCTATTCGCGTACCCTACCTCAAGGGGTTGAATTGTTAGTTTGACTCCTTGTAAAGTCATTATTTCCCCCCCAAAAAACACATTCCCCAATGAGTTTTTGGTCCGGACCCCCCCAGACCCCCCCCCCCCACTTGAACCCCACTTTTTTGAGGTTTTGAGGGAGGTGGGGGGGGTCAAAAAATGACCCCCCTTTTTTTGGGTTGAAAATCATGAATCTGGTGGTTTTTTTTCGATTTTGAGCCGAAAAAGTGTGTTTCCGGGTCCCAACTCCATGGGGTTTGTATGGGGCATAGTGGGACAAGCGCTCATGCAGTTTATGCACTTTTCAGCCATTTTTGCTATGTTGGCGGTTTTGGCGACCTCGGTGACCCCGTGGTACCCACTCTGAGGGGTGTGAGTGGGGATGTTGTGACAGTATATGCCTACAAGGATACGAAAGGACGTTTTTTGCAGTCTCTAGCCTTGCTTAGGGCCGGTCACAACCTGTACCAAAGACGCGAAATGACTGTTTCCACCAATAATGGCCTACATGAGCGAATGGGCCGGTGCACAACCTGCTCATGTAGTTTTTCACCTTGGACAGCTCAAAAATCGAAGTTTCCGAAACTTATTTTTGATACCATGATCACCTAAAATGACCATCCAAGGTATGCAAAGCATGTTTTAGGCAGTATTTATGTGTCATTCAGGTTATTTGGGTATTGGGCGTGGGGGGGGGGGGGTCCTAAGGGATTGGTACACAACCTGCTTATGCAGTTTTTCACCCTGGGCAGCTCAAAAATCGAAGTTTCCGAAACTTACTTTTTTGATACCGTGATCACCTAAAATGACCATCCAAGGTATGCAAAGCATGTTTTAGGCAGTATTTATGTGTTTTTCACTCTTTTTGGCTACTGGGCGGGGGGGGGGGGGGGTTCCTGAGGGCTTGGTACACAACAGGCTTCTGCAGTTTTTCACCCTGGGCAGCTCAAACATTTGGGGTACCATGATCACCTAAAATGACCATCCAAGCTGTATACAGGACGTTTTAGGCAGTATTGATGTGTTTTTCACCCTATTTGGGTATTGGGCGCGCGTGGGGTAGGGGGTGTTCCCAAGGGTTTGGTACACCACCTGCTTATGCAGTTTTCCACCCTGGGCAGCTCAAAAATCGAATTTCCGAAACTTTTTTTTGGATACCGTGGTCACCTCAAATGACCATCCAAGGTATGTAAAGCACTTTTTGGGCAGTATTTATGTGTTTTTCACCCTATTTGGGTATTGGGCGCGCGGGAGAGGGGGGGGTCCTAAGGGATTGGTACACAACCTGCTGATGCAGGTTTTCACCCTGGCCACCTGAAAAATGGAAGTCTCCGAAACTTATTTTTTTGATACTGCGATCACCTAAAATGACCATCCAAAGTATGTACAGCATGTTTTAGGCAGTATTTATGTGTCATTCAGGTTATTTGGGTATTGGACGCGCGGGGGGCGGGTGGGGGGGGCGAATGGGTGGGGGTTCTCCCAAGGGATTGGTACACCCCCTGCTTATGCCGTTCTTCACCCTAGCCACCTCAAAAATCGAAGTTTCCGAACTTTCTCTTTTGGTACGGTGATAACCTAAAGTGACCATCCAAGGTATGTGAAGCATTTTTTAGGCCGTATTTATGTCGTTTTCAGCTTATTTGCGTATTGGGCGTGCGGGGGAGGTTCTCCCAAGGGATTGGTACACCACCTGCTTCTGCAATTTTTCACCTTGGACACCCAAAAATCGAAGTTTCCGAAACTCATTTTTTAATATCGTGATCACCTAAAATAACCATCCACGGTATGCAAAGCATGTTTTAGGAAGCATTGCTTTGCTTTTTACCCTGTTTGGGTATTGGGCGCGCGCGGGTGTGTGTGTGTGTACCAATCCTTAGGGATTGGTACACAACCTGCTTATGTAGCTTTTCACCTGGGGCAGCTCAAAGGTATGCAAAGCATGTTTTAGGCACCATTTATTTGTTTATCACCCTATTTGGGTATTGGGCACGCGAGGGGGAGGTTGTCCCAACGGATTGGTACACAACCTGCTTACATGCTTATGCAGTTGTCCTTATTTTTTTGATACCGTGATCACCTAAAATGACCATGCAAGGTATTTAAAGCATGTTTTAGGGACTTAGGGAGTATTTATGTATTTTTCACCCTATTTGGGTATTGGGCGCGCGGGGGAGGGGGAGGTTCCCAAGGGATTGGTACACAGCCTGCTCATGCTCATGTAGTTTTTCACCCTGGACAGCTCAAAAATCAAAGTTTCCGAAACTTTTTTTTTGAATCTGTGATCACCTAAAATGACCATGCAAGGTATGCAAGGCATGTTTTAGGCAATATTTATGTGTTTTTCACCCTATTCGGGTACTGGGCGCGCGGGGGGGGGGGGGGGGTTGGTTCCTAAGGGATTGGTACACAACCTGCTATTCCCGGGCACCTCAAAAATCAGAGTTTCTGAAACTTATTTTTTTGATACTGTGATCACCTAAAATGACCATCCAAGGTATGCAAAGCATGTTTTAGGCAGTATTAATGTCTTTTTCACTCTTTTTGGGTATTGGGCGCGCGGGATCGTGAGGGATTGGTACACAACTTGCCTCCGCTGCTTTTCACCTTAGGTAGCTCAAAATTTTAGGGTACCGTGATCACCTAAAATAACCGTCCAAGCTGTGTACAGGACGTCTTAGCCAGTATTTATGTGTTTCTCACCTTGTTTGGCATTTGGGGGGGGGGGGGGGGTTAGGGGCGGTTCTCCCAAGGGATTGGTACACAACCTGCTTATGCAGTTTTTCACTTTGGGCAACTCAAAATCTTAGTTTCGGAAACTTATTTTTTTGATACTGTGATCACCTCAAATGGCCATCCAAGGTATGCAAAGCATGTTTTAGGTAGTATTTATTAGTTTTCCCCCTTATTTGGGTATTGGGCGCGTGAAGGGGGGGGCATCTCCGAAGGGATTGGTACACAACCTGCTCATGCAGTTTTCCCCCGTGGGCAGCTCAAAAATTGAAGTTTCCGAAACTTCTTTTTTTGATAGTGTGATCACCTAAAATGACCATGGAATGCTTTACACATTCAGGCATTTAGGCATTTAGGCAGTGATTATGTGTTTTTCACCGTATTTGGGTATTGGGCGCGGGGGGGGGGGGGGGGGCGTTCCTAAGGGATTGGTACACCACCTGCTCATGCAGTTTTTCACCCTGGGCAGCTCAAACATCGAAGTTTCCGAAACTTTTTTTTTTGATACCGTGATCGCCTCAAATGGCCATCCAAGGTATGCACAGCACTTTTTGGGCAGTTTTTTGTGTTTTTCACCCTATTTGGGTATTGGGCGCCCCCAGGGGGGAGGGGGGGGCTAAGGCATTGGTACACAACCTGCTTATGCAGTTTGTCACCCCGGGTAGCTCAAAAAATCGAAATCTCCAAAACTTTTTTTTATACCGTGATCAACTAAAATGACCGTCCAAAGTACGTACAGCATGATTTACGCAGTAATATGTGTTTTTTCAGCACATTTGGGTATTGGACGCGCGGGGGGCGGGTGGGGTGGGAGCTTCTCTCATGGGATCGGTGCCTCGCTTGTTCTTTGCCCAATTTAGTCTCCAAAAATGGCCGTTTTTGGGCCGTTTTCAGGAGGATTGTGCTAAAAACTCAGGACGATCGCCGGTCTGCCAAGTGGGTTTTTTCAATCAGCGCCGTTCTTCTTCCATTGCGAATGGGCTATCAAAGGGATGCAAACGGGTCTTTAATGGGGCGTGAGCCATGCCGTGGTGCCACGCGTTGGTCAATTTTGAGGAGAAAAGGAGTTGTTTTTGAGGTGTGTGTCAGGACGATTCCAACGGTGGAAGCACATCTGCAAAGCACGTAGTCTTTCTGCCACGGTATTTTGCAATGCGTTAAGCAAGACTAGGACCCAGCTTGGTCTTATTTTGAGTCTTCATTACCGAGCTGGATTTACCCTGTCGAGGTTTTACACCCCTTCTTAGGGTCGAAGGATTACCGAGCTGGGTTTACCCTGTCGAAGTTTTACACCCCTTCTTAGGGTCCAAGGGGAGCAATACATTTTAGCAGCAGCAAGCAAGCAGCAAGAAAATGCAAGAAAACTCCTTTCGAGGGCATTGTGCCTCAAAACCTGGAAGCAAGTAGCTCAAAAGCACCGTAGAGCAAATGCGCTGTTCTACGGACGATGTACAGTTAAAAAATGGCCGTTTTTGTGCTGTTTTCAGGACGACCATCCAAACTCAGGACGATCGCGGTGTGTCAAGTGGGTGTTTTCAATGAGGGCCGTATTTCTTCCATTACAAATCGGCTATCAAAGGGATGCAAACGGGTCTTCAATAAGGCGTGCGCCATGCCGTGGTGACACGCGGTGGTCAATTTTGAGGTGACAATGAGCCGTTTTGAGCCGTGTGTCAAAACGATCGTCGCGACGGTGGAAGCACATCTGCAAAGCAAGTGGTCTTTCTTCCACAGTGATTTCCAATGCGTTAGGCAAGACTAGGACCCAGCTCGATACTAGTTTGAGTCTTCATGAGCAACACATTTTAGCAGTAGCAGCAAGCAGCAACAGCAGCAGCAGCAAGCATCAGACGCAAGAAATCTGTTTTCGAGGGCAATGTGGCTCAAAACGCGGATCCAAGTAGCTCAAGACGACCGCAGAGCAAATGCGCATCTCTTGAAACATGTTTCGTGTTATTTTGAGCCTTCTAGCCTATTCTACGCCCGATTTAGTATCCAAAACTGGCCGTTTTTCACGGGGGCCGCTCCTGGTCGGGATCCGACCCCAAAGGAGGGGGGTCCCCCCCCCCCCCCTCTACAGACCCCCAAATTGTCGTACGGAACAAGTGCTTTGTCGGCGCCAGAGGCGCCGGAGATTTTGTTTTAGGCATAGGGCAGGGTGAATTTTTTTGTTCCACCCTATTTGTCGGTACTCAAAATACTCAGAATTTCGTGAAGAATTCAAAAATGGCCGAAAAGCACAAAAAAGGATTTTGACCCTGACCCGGCCTCCGGGTCGGACCTTGGCTGATGGGAGCCTGTTTGAGCGTTAGCCAGGGCGGTCGTAATGGGACGTGATTTTTTTTGTTAAGTTTCCCCGCTTTGAAGCGGTGGGGACCCCCCAGGCTGCAGGGGTTATGTAGCCACCTTGCCCACTTGGGCGCCACCTCTGATTCTGCCCCCCGCTCTCAAGCGGTGGGGATCCCCCAGACGGCAGGGGTTATGTAGCCACCTTGCCCATTTGTGGGCCACCTCCGATTCTGCCCCCCGCTCTGAAGCGGTGGGGACCCCCCAAGCGGCAGGGGTTATGTAGCCACCTTGCCCACAAGTGGGCCACTTCTGATTCTGCCCCCCGCTCTGAAGCGGTGGGGACCCCCTCAGGCGGCACGGGTTATGTAGCCACCTTGCCCACTTGTGGGCCGCTTCTGATTTTGTCCCCCGCTCTGCTGGGTTTGGGTCAACGAAGGGGGGGGTCCGCCCCCCCCGTCCCCTTTGGAGGGGGGTGGGTCTCCCCCCCCCTTACAGCCCCCAAACCGTCGAACACCCCTCGTGGTCACACATTGGCTGGCGGCGGCCCCCGTGCCGTTTTTGGGCTCTTTTCAGGACTATCGTCCTTAAAATTCAGGACGATCGCCAGTGTGTCAAGTGGGTTTTTTCAATGACGACCGTTCTTCTTCAATGGCGATGGGGCTATCAAAGGAATGCAAATGGGTGTTCAATAAGGCATGTACCATGCCATGGTGCCATGCGGTGGTCCATTTTGAGGTGAAAACGAACCATTTTTAAGCGGTGTTTGAGGGTGATCACCATGAAGGTGGAGGAGCACCTCCAAACCAAGCGGTCTCTCTTCCACGGTCATTTCCAATGCGTTAAAAAAGACTAGGACCCAACTTGGTCCCAGTCGTAAGTCTTGATTCCCGAGGTGGGCTCACCCTGTCGAGGTTTTACACCCCTTCTTAGGGTCCAAGGAAGAGCAGCAACAGCATCATCAAGCGACCCAAAAGTCTTTTTAGCCCAGTATGTGGCTCCAAACCGGTATCCAAGTAGTTCAAGCAGTGGCAAACATTTTGGTATGCGATGTCACTTGCCCGAGTTAACGCTTTTGGAGGAGCGTATGTTGGGACGAGTGCAGACTGCAATAAACACAGTGAAGCTTGTTAATGCCAAGAATGGTGCAACATCGCGGTGGGCTGTTCGAGGGCACGCCGTACCGCATGACGGACCCGAAGTGTTGGCAGCACGTCTACGGGATGTAGAGGCTCTTGTGGGCACAAAGGACTTTTTGTGGGACCGCGCTGTGAAGGGGAGGCAAGATCCACAACGCAAAAAACGAGTAGAGCGAATCTTCACACCGCAATGGGATTGATTGGTTCAATGGTTGCGAGTTTTGAAAGTGATCAAGCCGGAATATGCCAACATCGTAATCTTGGAGGTTGCACCACGCAAAGTGCTGAATTTCCAAAGAGGTGTGTTTGACAACATGTCAATTGGTGATCACCCGGTTGTGATTGCGGCCGAAAAGCAATCCAGTGCGGACATTTCGGTACAAGAAAAGGCGACGTGGATGACCGTGAGGTACGATTGGATGTTGTTATGCCTTCGGATGGATGATTATTGACTCGAGATTGGAACGATGTGCCACAAGTTCTTCAATCTATCAAGCAGATGCGCGGCGACTGTCATAACAATATAGTTGGAGGAGAAGAAGTTGGCATGAATGAGTTTGAGGCCAGTGACCGCCTTTTGACATTTTGGTTTCCCTCATTGTTTATGTTTGGATGGTTTCAAGCGGCCATGTGGAGTTGCGGAAGCGGATACAAGGCACGTGTTGTTGCAATACAACAATCGCTTTATTGAGGCCCACGACGTTTGTTTATTGCTCTTTAATTAAGAGGCCCGCCACACAACATTGCGAAGTGTTAGGGATTTAATTCCTGCCACTTGTTTTTAATCATTTTCGCTTGAGGACTCACAACCAATCCCACGGACCATCGTGTACAAGTGGCGCAAAACGACAACCGTACTTCCCCCATGCTACTGTCATATGTGTTGTGCAGGACTAATACTCAACTCGGCCCTAGTCATGAGGTTTGATTACGAGGTGGGTTTACCTTGTCGAGGTTTTACACCACTTTTTAGGGTGGAAGGGTGAGCAACACATTTTAGCAGCAGCAAGAAAGCAAGCAGCGGCAACAGTAGCAAGCAGCAAGCTGCAACAAGCGGTTAAAAAGTCCTTGCGCGGACACCGTGGCGCAAAACTGGCATGCAAGTAGCTCAAAACGACCGGGAAGGCGCATCACCACAAACAAGTTTCGTGCCGTTTCAAGCTGTCTAGCCCGTTCTATGGCTTATTTACTGCCTAAAAACGGCTGTTTTGGGGCTGTTTTCAGGACGGTCGTCCTGAAAACTCAGGACGATCGTTGGTATGCCACGTAGGCGTTTCCAATGAGGGCCGTTGTTCTTCCATAGCGATTGGGCCATGAAAGGAATGGAGATGGGTGGGGAATAAGGCCTGTGCCATGCCGTGGTGCCATGCGGTGCGCCATTTCGAGGTGAAAACAAGCCGTTTTTGATCCATGTTTGTGGACGATCATACTGACTGTGGAGGAACCTGTGCAATGCAAGCGGGCTTTGCTCCACAGTATTTTCCAATGCAGCAGCAACAACAGCAGCAAGCAAGCAGGCGGTTACAAAGTCCCCGCGACCACATCGTTGCTCAAAACCGGCATCGAAGTAGCGCAAAACGGCGGGGGAGGAAACAAGCATCACCACGAACAGGTTTCGTGTTGTTTCGAGCCGTCTAGCGCGTTCTATGGCCGATTTAGTGTCCAACGATAGCCGTTTTTGGGCTGTTTGCAGGACGATCGTCCCGAAAGCTCAAGACGATCGCCGGTGCGCCAAGCAGGTGTTTCCAATGAAGGCCGTAGTTCTTTCATAGCGACTGGGCTATCAAATGATGGCGAATGAGTGTTCAATAAGCCTCGTACCATGCTTCGGAGCCACATGGTGGTCCATGTGTAGGTGAAATGAGCCTATTTTGAGTCGTGTTTCGGGAAGATCGCCTGACCGTGGAGGCACATCTCCAAAGCAGCCATTGTTACCTCCACGGTGATTTCCAATGCGTTACACAAGACTAGGACGCATCTCGGCCCTAGTTTGAGTCTTCATTACCGAGCTGTGTTTACCCTGTCGAGTTTGTACACCACCCTTTAGGGTCCAAGGGTGAGCAACACATTTTAGTAGCAGCAGGAGCAGCAAGTAGCAACAGGCGGTCCAAAAGTCCTTGCGACCACACAGTGGCTCAAAACCCGCATCGAAGTAGCTCAAACCATCCGAGGAGCAAAGGCGCATCACCACAAACAGGTTTCGTGCCGTATCGAGCCGTCTCGCCCGTTCTATGGCCGATTTAGTGTCTAAAAGTGGCCGTTTTGGGGCTGTTTTTGGGACGATCGTCCGGAAAACTGAGGACGATCATCCGTCTGCCGCGTAGGAGTCTCCAATCAAGGCCGTTGTTCTTTCATAGCGATTGGGCGATCGAAAGGAATGCAAACGGGTGGGGAACACGGCGTGTGCCATGCCGTTGTGCCACGGAGGGGAAAATGTTGAGGTGAAAACAAGCCGTTTTTGAGCCATGTTTGAGGACGATCGTAGGTGACCTTGGAGGAACATCTGCAAAGGAAGCGGGCTTTGCTCCACGGTGATTTCCAATGCGGTAACCAAGACCAACACTCGGACCCAGCTCCGTCCTCGTCTTGAGTCTTGATTACCCAGCTGCGTTTACCCTGTCGAGGTTTTACACCACCTTTTAGGGTCCCAGGATGAGCTACACATTTTAGCAGCAGCAACAACAGCAGCAGACGCAAGAAAACTCCTTTCGACGGCATCGTGGCTCAAAACCAGCATGCAAGTAGATCAAAACGACCGCAGAGAAAATGCACATTTCTTGAAACGAGTTTTGTGTTATTTTGAGTTGTTTAGCCCACTCTACGGCTGCTTTAGTGTCCAAATATGGTTGTTTTTGGGTTGTTTTTAGGACGATGGTCTTGCCAATCCAGGACGATCGCCGGTGCCCCAAGTGCGGGGTTTCAAAGGGGGCCTTTCTTCTTGCACAACAATTGGGCTATCAAAAGAATGCAAATGGGTGTTCAATGAGGCGTGTTCCACACGGTGATGCTTTGCGGTGGTCCCTTTTGAGTTGAAAAGGGGAAATTTTTCAACGGATTGGGCTGTTTTTTGGACAATGGTCATGAAATCTCGCAACAGACGCAAGAAAACTCCTTTTGAGGGCATGGTGGCTCAAAACGCCGATCCAAGTAGCTCAAACCGACCGCAGAGAAAATGTGCATCTCTTGAAACAAGTTTGGTGTCATTTTTAGGGTCTAGCCTGGTCTACGGCCGTCATAGTGTCCAAAAACGGCAAAAACCGAGGACGATCGTTGGTGTGCCGCGTAGGCGTTTCCAACGAGGGCCGTTGTTCTTCCATAGCGATTGGGCCATCAAAGGAATGCAAATGGGTAGAAGGCAATTTCGAGGTGAAAACAAGCCGTTTTTGAGACATGTTTCACGTCGATCGTCCTGACCGTGGAGGAACATCTCCACCGCAAGCGGGCTTTGCTGCACGGTGATTTCCAATGCGCTCACCAGCATTGCGACCCAGCTGGGTCCTAGTCGTGGGTCTTGATTACCGAGCTAGGTTTCCCCTGTCGAGGTTTTACACCCCTTCTTGGGGCCAAGGGTGAGCAACACATTTTAGCAGCAGCAAGCAAGCAGCAGCAAGCAGCAGCAACATGCGGTCCAAAAGTACTTGCGGCGGTACCGTGGCTCAACACCGGCATGTGAGTAGCTCAAAACGACCGGGGAGCAAAGGCACATCACCACAAAGAGGTTTGGTGCCGCTTTGAGTTTTTGTGTATGACCGGTGTGCCTCGTTGGTGTCTCCGATGAGGGCCTTGGGTCCTTCATAGCGATTAGGCTGTCAAATGATGGCAAATGGGTCTTCGGCAACGCATGTACCTTGCCGTGGTGCCACGCGGTGGTCTATTTTGAGGTGAAAATGAACTGTTTTTGAGCCGGTTTTCAGGACCATCAAACCCGCCTCCAAGAAGCTCAGAACGACCGGCCAGCTGACACGCATTAACACAAGCAAGTTTCTTGCCCTTCCGAGCCGTCTAGCCCGTTCTCTGGGCGATTTAGTGTCCACAAGTGGCCGTTTTGGGGCTGTTTTCAGGACGATCCTCCTGAAAAGTCAGCATGATCGTAGTCACCATAGGAACATATGCAAAGCAAGTGGGCTTTGCTCCACGGTGATTTCCAATGTGTTAACCGAGACCCAGCTCGGTCCTAGTCGTGAGTCTGGATTACCGAGGTCCGTTTACACTGTCGAGGTTTTACACCACTTTTTAGGGACCAAGGATGAGCAACACATTTTAGGAAGCCGAAAGCAGCAACAACAGCAACAACAGCAAGCAACATGCGATCCAAAAGTCCCTGCGATGGCATCGTGGCTCCAAAGAGGCATCCAAGTAGCTGAAAAGGACCGGGTTGCAAAGGCGCATCACCACAAACAAGTTTCGTGCCGTTTCGAGCCGTCTAGCCCGTGCTCTGGGCGATTTAGTGTCCAAAAATGGCCTTTTTGGGGCTGTTTTAAGGACGATTGTGCTGAAAGTCTAGGACGATCGCCGGTGTGTCAAGTGGGCGTTTTCAACGTGGGCCATTCCTCTTCGAGACCATTTGGGCTATCGATGCAATGCAAACGGGGATTCAACAAGGCACTTACCATGCCGTGGCGCCACACAGTGGTCCATTTTTAGGTGAAAATGACCCGTTTCGGGGGGTGGGTTTTAGGACGATTGTTCTCAGGGTGGAAGCACATCTGCATAGCAAGCGGTTTTTCTTCCACGGTGAATTCCAGTGGGTTACGCAAGGTTCCATGCCGTTTTGCGCCGTCTAGCCCGTTCTACGGCCCATTTGGTGTCAGGAAATGGACGTTTTGCCGGCTTTTTTTTCGGATGGTTGTTTTGAAAGTTTAGGACGATCGCCGCCGTGTCAAGTGGGCGTTTTTAATGAGGGCCGTTGTTCTTCCATAGCGATGGCGCTATGAAAGGAATGCAAATCGTTGTTCAATAAGGCATGTACCATACGGTGCTTCCACGAGGTCGGTTGAGGTGAAAATGACCCGTTTTTGAGCCGTATTTGAGCACGATTGTCCTTATTGTGGAGGCGCATCTCCAAAGCAAGCAGTCTTTGCTCCATGCAGACTTCCAATGTAGGACCGAGCTCGGTCCTAGTTTGATTAGCAGCAACACTAGCAGGCAATTAAAGATTCCTTGGAATGACACGGTGGCTCAAAACCGGGATCGAAGTAGGTCAAAACAACCGAGGAGCAAACACGCATCACCACAAACAAGTTTCGTTTCCATTTGCGCTGTGCAGCCCGTTCTACGATCGATTTAGTGTCCAAAAATGGGCGTTTTTGGGCTGTTTTCAGGACGATCGTCGTGAAAGCTCAGGACTATCGATGGTGTGCCTCGTTAGTGTTTGCGATGAGGGCCTTGGTTCCTTCATAGCGATTGGGCTGTCAAATGATGGCAAATGGGTTTTCGGCAACGCATGTACCATGCCGTGGTGCCACGCGGTGGCCTATTTTGAGGTGAAAATGAGCCGTTTTTGAGCCGGTTTTTAGGACCATCAAACCCGCATCCAAGAAGCACAAAACAACCGGGGAGCTGACACGCATCACCACAAACAAGTTTCGTGCCGTTTCGAGCCGTCTAGCCCGTTCTATGGCCGATTTGGTTTCCAAAGAAGGCCGTTTTGGGGTTGTTTTCAAGACGATCGCCGGTGTGTCAAATGGGCGTCTTCAACGAATGATGTTCTTCTTCGAGAATCATTGGGCTATCAAAGGAATGCAAATGGGTGTTCAATAAGGCATGTACCATGCCGTCGTGCCACACGGTGGTCCATTTTGAGGTGAAAATGAACCGTTTTGCAAGCGTGTTTCCGGACAATCGTCCTAACCGTGGAAGCACATCTCCAAAGCAAGCAGTCTTTCTTCCACAGTGATTTCCAATGTGTTAAGCATGACTAGGACCCAGCTCGGTCCTAGTTTGACTCATGATTACCGAGCTAGGCTTACCTTGTCGAGGTTTTACACCACTTTTTAGGGTCCAAGGGTGAGCAACACATATTAGCAAGCAGCAAGAAGCAGCAGCAGCAAGCAGCAACAACAAGTGCTCAACAAGTCCTTGCGACGACACCATGGCTCCAAGCCGGCATCCAATTACCTCACAACGACGGGGGAGCAAATGCGCATCACCACAAACAGGTTTCGTGCCGTTTTGAGCCGTCTAGCCTCTTATATGGCCCATTTAGTGTCCAAAAATGGCCGTTTCGGGGATTTTTCGAGCACGATCGTCCTCAAAGTTCAGCACGATCGCCGGTGTGTCAACTAGGCCTTTTCAATGAGGGCCGTTGTTCTTCCATAGCCATTGGGGTATCAAAGGAATGCAAATCCGTGTTAAATAAGGCGTGTACCATGAGGTGGTGCCACTGGGTCGCTTGAGGTGAAAATGACCCGTTCTTGAGCCGTGTTTTGTGTTCCGCGATTGTCCTTGCTGTGCAGGCACGTCTCCAATGCAAGCAGCCTTTGCTCCATGATGATTTCTAATGCGTTACCCAACACTAGGACCCAGCTCGGTCCTAGTTTGAGTCTTGATTACCGAGCGGGGTTTACCCTGTCGAGGTTTTACAACCCTTCGTAGGCTCCATGGATGAGCAACACATTTTTGCAAGCAGCGGCGGCGGCAGTAGCGGCAAGCAGCAACATGCGGTCCAAAAGTTCTTGCGATGACACGGTTGGTCAAAACGGGCATCCAACTAGCCCAAAACGACCGGGCGGCAAAGGCGCATCACCGCAAACAAGTTTCGTGCCGTTTTGAGCCGTCTAGCACGTTCTATGGCCGATTTACTGTACAAAAATGGACGTTTTGGGCATATTTTTAGGACGACCGTCCTGAGAGTTCACTACCATCGCCCATGTGTCAAGTGGACGTCCTCAACAAGGGCCATTCTTCTTGGAGAACGATTGGGCTATCAAAGGAATGCAAATGGCTGTTCAATGGGGCATGTACCATGCCGTAGTGCCACACGATGGTGAATTTTGAGGTGAAAATGAGCCCTTTTACAGGCGTGTTTCCCAATGATCGTCCTAAATGTGGAAGCACATCTGCAAACCAAGCGGTCTTTCCTCTAGGTTGATTTCCAATGCGTTATGCAACACTAGGACCCAGCCCGGTCCTAATCGTGAGTCTTGATTACCGAGCTGGGTTTACCTTGTCGAGCTTTTACACCTAAAGCAGCAGCAGCAAGAAGCAATGGGCGGTTCAAAAGTCCTTGCGAGGACATAGTGCCTTAAAAGCGGCATCCAAGTAGTTCAAAACGACCGGGGAACAGATGCGCATGACCACAAACAGGTTTGGTGCCAAATTGAGCCGTCTAGCCCGATCTAGGGCAGATTTAGTGTCCAAAAAGGGCCTCCCATCTGAGGCAACTGTGCCTGCTGTGGGCGGCAGAGATGCTTGCGGATGGGGGGAGCTTTGTGTACGGCCTACAGCGGCCGTGTGTCCTTCCATCAAACACTTCCCCCATCCGGGATGGGGCCGCCCCGCCATTCACGTACCAGGATCGCTTGTGTGCCGAGTCGGTCTTTTGAATGAGGGCCATCGTTCTTTCATAGCAATCGGGCTGTTAAATGATGGCAACTGCGTGTTCAATAAGGCATGTACCATGCCGTGGTGCCACAAAGTGGTCCATTTTGAGGCGAAAATGAGGCGTTTTTGAACTGTGTTTCAAGACGATCGTCCTCAGCGTGCAAGCACGATTCAAAGCTAGCGGTCTTTCTTCGACGGTGATTTCCCATGCCTTACGCAACACTAGGACCAAGCTCCGTCCTAGTTTGAGTCTTGAGTACCCAGCTGGGTTTTACCTGTCGAGGTTTTACACCCCTCCTTAGGGCCAAGGGTGAAGAGCACATTTTAGCAGCAGCAGCAACAGCAAGGAGCAAGTAGCAAGCAGCAACCACGAGCAGTACATAAGTCCTTGCGACAACACTATGGCTCAATACCGGCATCCAAGTAGCTCTAAACTACCGGGGAGCGAACACGCATCACCACGACCAAGTTTCGTGCCATTTCGAGCCGTCTAGCCTGTTCTATGGCCGCGATTTGGGAACGTTGTCCTCACCGTGGAAGCACATCTGCAAAGCAAGCGGTCTTTTTTCCACGGAGATTTCCAATGTGTTACGCAACGCTAAGACACAGCTCCGTTCTAGTGTGAGTCTTGAGTACCCAGCTAGGTTCACCCTGTCGAGGTTTTACACCCCTTCGTAGGGTCCAAGGGTGAGCAACACATCTTAGCAAGCAGCAGGCAAGCAGCAGGAGCAAGCAGCAAGCGGCAACATGCCAGAACACTATGGCCCAAAACCGGCATCCAAGGAGCTCAAGGCGAATGGGGAGCAGACGTGCATCACCACAACGAACGTTCCTCTCATTTTGAGCCGTCTAGCCCGTTCTACGGCCGATTTAATGTCCAAAAATCGCGTTCTGGGCTGTTTTCGGGACCTTCGTCCTGAAAGTTCAGGACTATCGGCGGTGTGCCTAGTGGGTGTTTTTCCCATGAGGGCCGTTGTTCTTTCATGGCGATTGGGCTATCAAATGGGTGTTCAGTAACGCATGTACCATGCCATGGTGCCGCGCGGTAGTCTACTTTGAGGAGAAAATGAGCCGTTTTTAGGCCGGTTTTCAAGACCATTGTGGTGACCATGGAGGCAAATCACCAAAGCAAGCGGTCATTTCTCCACGGTGATTTCCAATGTGTTAAGCAAGACTAGGGCCCAGCTCGTTCCTAGTGGTAAGTGTTGTTACCGAGCTGGGTTTACCCTGTCAAGGTTTTACACCTCTTTTTAGGATCCAAAGATGAGCAACACAGTTTAGCAGCAACAAGCCGCAATAGCAATAGCAAGAAGCAGCAGCAGCAGCAGCAATAGGCGGTCAAAAAGTTCTTGCGACGACAATGTGGCTCAAAACCCGCATCCAAGTAGCTCAACACGACTCGGGAGCAAATGCACATCACCACAAACAAGCATGTAGAGAAACAAGTTTCGTCGTATTTTGAGCCGTCTAGCCCGTTGTACCTTCTTAGGGTCCAAGGGTGAGCAACACATTTTAGCAAGCAACAAACAAGCAGCAAGAGCCGGCAGCAAACAGCAACACGCCAAGACACCGTGGCCCAAAACCGGCATTCAAGAAGCGCAAGGCGACCGGGGAGCATACGCGCATCACCACAAAGAAGTATCGTCTCATTTTGAGCCGTGTAGCCCGTTCTACGGCCGATCTAGTGTCCAAAAAACGGGCCGTTCTTGGCGTGTTTTCAGGACGATCGTCCTGAAAGTTTAGGACTATCGCCGGTGTGCCTAGTTGGTGTTTTCCATGAGGGCTGTTGCTCTCTCATAGCGATTTGGTCATCAAATGATGGCAAATGGGTGTTCAATAACGCATGTACCATGCCATGGTGCCACGCAGTGGTTTATTTAGAGATGAAAATGAGCCGTTTTTAGGCCGTTTTTCAGGACCATTGTGGTGACCATGGAGGCAAATCACCAAAGCAAGCGGTCATTTCTCCACGGTGAATTCCAATGTGTTAAAAAACACTAGGACCCAGCTGGTTCCTAGTGGTAAGTGTTGTTACCGAGCTGGGTCTACCCTGTCGAGGTTTTACACCTCTTTTTAGGGTCCAAGCATGTGCAACACATTTTAGTAGCAGCAGCAACAACAAGCAGCACCAGCAGCAGCAACAAGCGGTCCAAAATTCTTTGCGACGACACCGCGGCTCAAAACCCGCACCCAAGTAGCTCAACACGACTCAAGATCAAATGTGCATCACCACAAGCAAGCATCCAGAGAAACAATTTTCGTCGCATTCTACGACGTGTAGCCCATTCTACCGCCGATTTAGTCTCCAAAAGTGCTCGGTCCTAGTGTAAGCCTTGATTACCGAGCTGGGTTTTCCCTGTTGAGGTTTTACAACCCTTCTTAGGGTGTGAGGATGAGCAACACATTTTAACAGCAGCAAGCACCAACCAGCAGCAGCAGCAAGCAGGCGGGCAAAAAGTCTTTTTGTGGACATGGTGTCTCAATAGCGGCATGCAAGTAGCTCAAATTGACTGTGCAGCAAATGTGCATCTACAGGAGCAAGTTTTGTCCCATTTTGAGCCGTCTAGCCCGCTCTATCGCCCATTTAGTAGTCAAAAAAGGCCATTTTCACCTTTTTTTGAGGTAGTTTTTAGGACTATGACCTCCCTTGACCTACCGTTGTTGCACTATAACACCCCACACACCGCGGTGTGCATCGCTGCTTCACTTCTAAGCACCATCCCCCAAGCACCCTCCACCCAAGCCCCCTCTGGGACCCAGCTTTTTTACAGTTCGCCCATCCATGGATGCCGCCGAGCTGAGGAAGTTGCTGGGGGAGAATCAGAAGGCAACCCTCGCCCTGGTGGTATCCCGTCCGTTTGCTGTTGTTCGCGCTCATATTGCATTCACAATTGGGCGTTCTCAAACCCGAAGCTGCCGTCATAAATGAATTATGAACCAATTTGTGAACCGATGAATTATGAACCGGTTTTATGTTCGATTTATGAATAGCTGGCCCCACGTCCAAAGGAGCAGCGGTGCGCAGCCCAGGCTCTAGCTCAAGCTCAAGCTGAAGCTCAAGCTCCACCCCCACCTCCACCTCAAGCTCCTCCGCCCTCTCAATCCCACTTCTCCGGGCGACCCCCCGCCGCTACCACCGCATCGCCATCCGCCAGCGACTCCTCGAGTGAGGAGTCGTCGGACTCGTCGGAGCAGGAGAGGAAGAGGAGGAACACACAGAAGAAGAAGGAGGGGAAGAGGAGGAAGCAGGAGAAGAAGAAGGAGGAAAAGAGGAAGAAGAAGGAGGCAGCGGGGGGGGGGGTGAAAGGGGAGGACTCCGGGGAAGACATCGAGGAGGTGAAGGCCAAGACGGAGGGGTTGGCAGTGGAGGACGCACGGGGTGGGGGGGGGGGGGGGGCAGGGGGTTTTGGTTGTGACCCCGTGGTTGAGGGGGGAGGCCGGCCATGCATAGGGCCTGAGCCACGCCAACTAGCACAATTTGCCAACCCTCCGCTGGGTGCACGGAGCGCTGGACAGTGGGTGCTCCCCCAATGCTCCCCTTTTTTCGATGCCCGACATACATTACCCTGCGCCGGGCACTTTGCCGCCTTTTGCGGCACCACATCCGCAGCAAGGTTACGGGGGGGGGGGCGGCCGCACACAGGGGGGGCTTGGACATGGAAACCCTTGCCGGGAACACCCCTTTCCCCCATCACCGAACCAATTGGTGCCGGGGCATCAACGCAAGGCAAAGGTTTTACGGGCCCGCGGTTGGGAATTGTGCTTCCTTCACTGGGAGGGAAAGGGGTGGGTGAAGCTGCAGCGCTCCGGGCGCAGGTTGGAGTGCATCCCGTAATGGGAATGCATTTTTGGGGGGCCGTATGACCCTGGGCACGAGGCCTCGTACGAGTCGGCCGTTGAGGGCCTCACCATCACCCGCCCCCCCCATCAAGCCCCTTGGCCCGGCAGCCCCGGCCACAAGCAGCACCACGGCCCCTACGGCCATCCCCCACGGCACCCCTCCCATCGCAGCTGGACCTTTCCGGACCGCCCTGGGCGCCGTGCGCACCGTAGGACCAGAGCCGGATTTTGAGGTATCTGCATTCATAATTCGTTCATAATTAGTTCGTAATTCGCCGTTCATGATTTAGCGACGCCGCACTGCCCGTTTATGAACCACGAAAGCGTTATATGAAACTGTTTCATGAACGCATTTTATGAACCGCACTATCACAAGTCATGGACGTGGAAGTGAACCCGGCGGACATCGCGGGGGTTCGCATCCGCTACCGGCTGGCCACCGGCGACTTTAGCTTCGCCCTATCCGCCCTGTACCAGCTCCTCCTCCTCAACCTGCAACGGGGGTGCTCTATCCTGTCTGGGTTCCGGGAGTTGGAACGGTCCTTGCGCCTAACGGACACTTGGGCGGCGAATACGCCGTACTCGGCTAGGCTCGGTGAGTTGGGGTAGGTGGGCTGTGTTGACGAGGAGATCCTGCCGTCCATTTGTGGGTTGAGCCCCCACACCCCCCGCAGCGCCTCCCCAACAAAGTCCCCCCCGCCGCCAACAAACGCAACCCCCCCCCCCCCAAACCCACCAAGCCCCAAAAGCCCTGCAAGCACAAGCGCAAAGTCCTTCGAATCGAGCAGCAACTCATCATTGGACCAGGCACTCCCCTGTGCACATGGGAAGGACGTGAAGGGGATGCAGCCGCAGCAGCAAAAGCGGTGTGAGGAACCCCCCTCTTTGGAGGGGGATGACTCACCTGACCCCCTGTTAGTTGCACACTTTTTTGTGCCCTACACCGAAGGTGTCCACCCGGGGGTTGTAACCTCGGTTGTGGGCGGGGGGGGGGCGGGGGGGGGGGCGAGTGTGGGGGGAACACCCAGGGGAAAAGGAGATGTTTCGGGTTGAGAGGCATCGATTGTATGCCTCTCATGCTTCAGCATTGACCCATTGGGAATAGCAGAAGGCTGCAGCTGCAGCTAAGAAGGCGGACGAGGCACAAAAGCTTACCCCCAAACTGGACGCTGACCCGCCGGCTGAGCCGGCCTCCAAGCCCGCAAAGCCGGATTTCAAGCGTGAGGCTAAGCAGCCTCCTTAGCCCAAGCCCAAAGCTGCCCCTGGGGCCGCCCCCATGGAGGTGGATGCCCCAGCGCAACCCTCGGCCAAAGCCCCAGCCCAACCCCCTGCCCAAATCCATGCCCAGGCCCCGGATGCGTGCGAAACCCGAGCCACGGTCCCCCTTTGGGAGGACCGGACATGCCCCAACCCTCAAGTTTAGGGCGGCAAGAACAAGCAAGGACAAGCCACAAAGAAAAGCAGTGAAGTGGATAGAACAATATTTAAAATTCAAGAAGTTTTGTGTGACTGTGCATCTGTTCATAAAGCGCGTTCATAAAACGAAAAACCCGTTCTTAAAACGGGTTCTGAATTATGAATGGAATTATGAATGGAATTATGAACGGGGGAGAATGTTTTCATAATTTGCCTAAACTGGCAATAATGGCAATTTTTACAAAAAAACCCCGCTCCACAACAAAAAAAACTCACCTGGAGGGTGTTGACCCAGCCGGCCAAGTTTTGAACAAAAGTGGCCCATGGTTACCCGAGCAAGAGCAAAATGCGTTCATATTTCATAAACCAATTTATGATGAACAAAACTACGTTTCATACAGGTACCAAGGGAGGACCAGCAAAAGACTGCTTGCCGTTTTGGGTTGCCCCGTGCAGTCGGAGAAGGGTACAATGAATCACACCCACATTTCTTTTTGGCGTATTGTACCTCTTCGGGAAGGCACATCATGCAGATGTATGAATCCCAGGTGGAATTGAATGCCAATGATGGGAAGGTGAGCTGCGTTCTCGTTATGTATGGGGATTGCGGCGGCCACATCCTTGTGATGGACGTGTGGTTGAAACCAAAAAACTTTTGGCCTACCTTTATGCTAGCAACACGAATGTGCAATACTTCGGAGGTGAGGACGTGCTAGTTGCCGTGGACAAATATGTTGTTGGTTACTATTACGAGAATCCGGTAAAGATTGCCAATGTGTTGAGCACAATTCGCCAAGTCACTCGTGAGGTGGACAAAATGGACACCACGAAGTTTGCACAACAAGGAGAGAAGGAGGCCATCTTGCTAAAGCGCATTATCAACTCATTGGACAAGAAGGTGGAGTTTAATGCGCAAATGGCAGCTGTCTCTTTGTTGGGGTATCCCTCCTGGTTTTGCTCTCACAAGTTTGCACTTGTGCATCCTCTGACCACTGTAACCGCCCTTCGTGCTTTATTCATTGGAATGTTGGAAGATGGAGGCGGGGAGAGTGAAAGTGATGATCAACATGAAGCACAAGTGCAGAATATTTGTGCCGATGCGCAATCCATTTCTTCATCTTCGTCAGATGTGGTGGATGATGACCCCTTGGCAACATCACGTGTCCGTTTGCAAGCATCACAAATGTCAGCACATCAGCCTCCAAATGACAATGGCACGGTGTCTTCGGACGATGGCGTAGATGACAACAATACTTTTATCGAGCACCTTAACTCCTTGACAATGGATGTGGCACAATCAGATGCGGATGCAACATGCTGAGCACACCTTTACACCGTGGGTGAAGGATTGGAAGTCAAGCGAATTGCTGTCGCGCCTGCCATCCATTATGCTTGTCGTGGGAAGCGGCTTAGGACCCTTTGCGCTCTTGAGTACTATTGTCTCATCAAAATAGAGCAAAGGCGTGCAACGGACCCTATTGAAGTTACCCACGGATTGAGTGCTCGACGCCCCGAAAATGCCATCTTTGATTTCCATCCCTGGCATGTGCTTGATGACAGGAATTATGTGCAATACCCAGTGTCGCAATCTAGGTGCCCTATGTTGGCAGGGAAACACATGCGTGTTTGGCCCGGTGTGGATGGTAGTGCTCGCACACAGAAGGCTTGGGCCAAGTTTCTCATGTGCAATTTTGTTCCTTGGGACATTGAAGAGCCGCCGAAGATCACATGGAACAATTTTTTGCAATGGGAGGAACATTGCAAGAGTGCACATGCGACATACTTGGAGCGCAGTCGGCATTCCATGGTTGTCCGGTTGAACCAGATTGGGCACTATGATCGCTTGCGAAAGTCATTGGTTGATGACATTCGCAAGCGTTGCCGCAAGATTTGGGGTGTGAGGCACCCTTTGGATATGAATTTCAAAGGAACCGAGGAGATGGATTGAAGGAAACAAGAGCGGTGGTGAAGGATACCGGATTCACTGAAGCGGTGCAAGAAATGCAAGAAGCAATTCAAAGAGCCAAAAGCGAAAACCAAAGAGGACGTGCAGCTTCAAGTGAGGAGTTTGATATCCTGAAAGAAGCGTTGAATTTGCAATTGGGTTCGGCACCGGCAATGAATCATGCCTTACGGGAAAAGGAAACAAAGTTTCTTTACGCATTGGGCGATAATGAGCATCACTCACATTTACTCCCATGCCCAAAGAGTGATCGCTGACATCAAGGTTGAGCAATCCAATGTACACATTAGATCAACAAGAAGTCCGGATCAACCAGAGATCATCGACAAGATCACTAATTACGTGAGGTTGGAGGCCAATTGCGATTCAGCTACAAATCCAATGGCACCTTTAGTCTTCCTACATGCTAGCGGAGGGACTGGAAAGAGTTGGGTGGCACGGGAAATCCACGCAAGATTACGGCAAACGTTTGGTTGGAACGTTGTGTGATTTGTTGCTCCATCGGGAATCGCCGCAAGTAATCTGGCGAAGGGATCTACCATACATCATGCATTGGGCCTTGCTGTTTTTGATGGAGACAGTGACACACTGCAATGTGAGAGCGACAAGGCAAAGTTGCACCGCTCGTGTAAGCTTTTTGAAGGCCGCAAAGTCTTGATAGTGGATGAAGTCTCAATGGTTGGTTGTCGCATGCTTCGGGATATTCATAGCCGGCTTTGTGAGATCATGCGATGCCAAGATAAACCATTTGGCGGTATGTGTGTGCTATGGATCGGTGATTTTGTGCAATTGATGCCTGTTGGTCAAACGGAATTGTTTGGATCCGTAAAAGTCCAAGTGGATGGGCAAGATTTGAATGATGTATTTGGCCGGGAATCGTTCCAAAAGTTTGATGAGGTGAGTCTCGTGAAACAACATATGCTACATCGGTGTCCGCCTTCCGTGAATGGACCGCTAGTGCTCTGCAAACACGCATGGAATTCGTGGATACCATCGTGGAAATAACCGTAGAGGAATTCAAGGGCCCTACTTGGCAAGAAGCCACCATTGTTAGCAGTGATCAAAAGACAGTTCACGCTGTGAGTCATGCTTCAACGATTTGCTATTGCTCAAGGATTGCCCATTGTAGCTTGGAGGTTGCCAATGGTTGACAAGTATGCAAAGAAGTTTGGACACAATTCAAATTTCATATATGACACGGTGAAAGACATGAACGCATACTTTGTCCCAAAAGCACCTTGTTGCCTCACAGGCAATTCAAGACCGGAGAAAGGGTTGTCCAACGGCACCCAAGGACGGTTGCATAGCATTGTCCTACATGCCGATGAAGCGCAAAGTAGAGCGCAAGAGAGCCCTGATGCACGTGCTGGTACTGTAGTGATGCTTGAGTTCCCACCATTTTGCGTCACAATAGCCATTGATGCTTCAGCCCTAGGTACAAGTGGAATGCAACATGAGGATGCATCAAAGGTTATTGTTCCTCTCATGCAAGTGCAACACAAGATCAACATTCAGCGGTACATTGTTGTGTGCACCAAAGGCGGTGGATCTTTGTACACCCACGCGCATCCCTTCCGAATGACCTTTGGATCAACCTATCATGGGGTGCAATGTACGTCAATGGAGAAAATGAGCTTGGTCGTGGATGACAAGAGCCTACGTGCGTTGACGTACAACGCCTTCTACGTGGGCATTAGCCGGGTTCGCACAGGTGCAGGTCTTCGTGTCATTCGCTTGCGGAACCGTGAAGAGGAACCGGAAGATTGGCGGGGGCGATTGAAGTCACTTGTTCCCAAAGTGATGGTTGTTCGATATATGTTGAAAACGAGCTATGAGAATGCTCAAAACTTGTTGAAAGCCATGTACCGTGAATGGGATATTGACTCCGATATGAGAGGCCACGACAAAAGAATACATCGCAAGACACCCAAGAAATTCCCGAAAAAGGGAACATTTCCTTGCAACAAGCAATGTGGTCTGGTGTTCATCACTACGCATCATCGTCGACTGCATGAAGCAAGTTGCAAACATAACCCCAGCAACGCCGGCCAAGAGGATGTACAAGATGCTTCCATTGTCAAGCCTCACTCAAGTGGCAAAAGACCAATCAATACACCGACTCCGGTAGCCTGCAAGAAGCAATGCAAGGGTACACATATAGACACCCGTGAAAGGCAAGATGTGGAAGAGGTATTCATTGACACGGTGTTGCAACCCGCCTTGGATGAAGACACTTTCATCAACGCCGCTACCGAAGCAGGAACATTGCTAGATGAACATGGACAACAAAGACTAGAACGAAAAGGAAAGCAACGTGTACACGGCAATGATGCGTCACCAATTTCACCTTCAGAGCGTAGACACCATTCCTCCTCATCAACACCGTCAAAAACATGCCATGCAACTTCACCTCCTAAAGCCTCCTCATTGTCGCCCCATTCATGTTCACCGGTATTTGCTTCGGCTGCGATGCCCATCCCATCATCGTCATCTTCTTCTTCTTCCTCCCCATCAATGAATGCTCCGCCTACACCTTGGGTGCCATGTCACGTATCCGGTTGGTGTTTTCCAAGGGTGCCAATACTGTCGCATGTGTGCCGTGCCATTCGTGTGTCTGCATTCTTTGTCTTCTGCTGGTTGCGCAGACAAGGGGGATATTCCTGTCCGGTTGGCAAAGGCTACGAAATGTGGGATGATTTCCACGTGAAACTGCCGTGCTCCTCAAAGAATGTGAATTATACTCGCTCAGGTTTGTTGCAAAGAGGGGGCTGTTTTGGGTTTGCTGGGTTGGTATTGGGTTGTAAGTTTCAGACACGAGAGCAGCCCGGAGGGGTAGTGAGGCTTTGGGAGGGAATGGCATTTTGTGGTGTGTTATGGGGAGCAACCACCCACTCTGTGCGCAAGTCTGTCACTTTGGGGTGCTGGATTGATTTGCCGTCCCCGCCACAGAGTCATATCTCACGCTGACGCCAACAAGTGACGATGTGGCCACATATGTCCATTGTGTCCGCCGTCTGCGCCCGGGTGCACGTTTTTCTGCGGGTCTATTCGCCTGTTGGTTTGGAGGCGTCCGTTTCTGTCCGTCCGTTTAGAGGAACAGGAACGCTCTTCATTTGATGGCCAAGTGCCAGTACCAATTTTGCCCTGGACCTCCTTCATGCATGACGGTCGTTCTCTTGAGGGGTAGGACCTGATAGTGCCCGTAGCCGTAACGTTTCCACAGGTGCTGTTAGTGGACCCAAGTGGAGCCTGATTGTGCAGCAGATGCGTCGTCCTATTGCCAACACCCGGGAATTGGAAGATGTATGCCCATCTCGTGACGCCTGCTTCCTGACCCTCCGCATGTTGATTAGCCCGAGGGAGAGGAACTAAGACAACACCGGGAGACAAGACAATCCAGTGCCTCCGAGTGAATCGATTCCCGTTTCGCACCGGAGGTGGATGGCTCTGTTGAACAAGGTCGGCCTGCCAGAGGCTCCGTCCACAAATCTGTTCGTCTCCCTGAATTGCCCAGTCTGACCTGAGAGCTGAGTTTCTACTGAGTGTACGTCATAGGAGGTCCAGCGTTTTCGCCCCCGAACCGCCTGTGCCCGCACATACCCTCGTCTACACAAATATGCGAACGTGCAATGACACTGTTAGCACACAGTCCACGCGCAACCCTGCATTCCTGCCCTCACATGACACGTGGTATGGCACCGCAACTTCCTGAATGTACCCTCTTTGACCGCTGGACTCCTTCACCCCTTCGATTCCAACTTCCGCTCTTCTCCTTGCCGTGGTCACCCCCATCCACCCGCTGGCCCCAACATCTCATTGCCGTAGTCTCCCTTGCCCCGACCCCCGCGCCTTCAATCCTGCGTCATGTGCAGGTCCTTTACCAGATCAATCCTGCATATCGTGGCAAATGGGAGTTCAACGGCCTGCGAGGGTTCTTGGAGGGCCTCGCCAACCCCACGGAACTCCGGGATTTCTTTACCACGACGCTGCCTTACCTTCAGCGCTTGGTCCTCAAGACCCCAGAATTATTCCCTGAGCCCATTCGCCTGTTGAGCGCTGGCAGGTGCAGCAGCTGCAGCCTCTGACACCTTCTTCCGAGCCCTGATCTATATTTTGTTGATTGACCCCCTACTTGCCACCAAATTAAACCAGCCTCACCAACGCAAAACTATGAGCTATCCTCCACAGCACCAGCGCTAGGCGGAACTTGCACGGGGAAGCTCGCTCCCTGTCATTTGCATGCAAAACCGTCGGTTCAAGGCAAGACATTCCGCGTGCTTCGAAACCTCAAATCAAGGGATGGAGGACCAGGGGCTCGAGCTAGAATGCCCCCCCCTCCCCTCCCCACGGCATGACATCTCCTTCCCCAATTTGGGGCCCTGTTAAGGTGGGGTTATGCATCCTCATGTCTTTTCTTGAAGTGTTCACGAAGTATGTCTGATGGAGCGCAGTGCCCACCAGCACATGGTTTGTACGAGCAATTTTTTCAGGGCTCCCCAGCCCGACACAGCGCAGCAAGACGCTGGGCTAAGAGTAGAATGTCAATGTAAGACCAAATCGGGTACTCCAGCACTGCGCCATCGGTAGTCGTGCAAGTGCGCCATCAAACACGCTATGCGTCAGCAATTGCGTTTGTCAAGGGTTTGAGGCAGGTGTACAAACTGGGACGATATGACTTGTTTTTGCAGAGCGCCTCCAATGGGGTAAATGCCGACTCTCAGGCTGCTTCTTGGGCTAAGAAGGTGCAGGGATTTGTCAATGCGGAAGTGAGCTGCCAGGGCGATGGGCTAATCGTGCAAAGGGACCTGACATTTGACGGACCTATATCCGGGCGAGCTTCCTCTGCTTGCACCCAAACGCCCCCAGAGTCCCCCGTTGCCCCGTGCCGTTTTTGAGACCATGCACCATTTACCACGTGTCATGTTGGGACCGACACCCATCCACTGCGCCCCTTAATTTTGGTGCAGGGGAGGTGATGTTGTGCTGACACAGCTGCAAGTTGCATGTCTGGTGGCGAACGCCTTCTTCTGCACTTATCCTCGACGCAACCAGAAGGTTTGTCTGCCCTTGAGATCGTGCATGGCATTTTTTTTTTGCGAAGTACTGCCCTTAAGAACTGCCTCCAGGGATCACCAACCACCAACCACCAACCACCAACTGCCAACGGCCACCAACCGCCAATGGCCAACTGCCAGCGGCTATCAACCGCCAACTGCCCACTGCCACCAACCACCAATCACCAACCATCAACCGCCGCCAACCACCACCAACCGCCAGTCGTCAACTGCCAACTGCTGATTGCCACCAACCGCCAACCGCCAAGTGCCACCAACCACGGTTGAACATATGTGCTACATGCGGTCTTTTTGTGAAACAGCATGGTAAGACTTAACAAAAAATTTTTTCTGAATTTTTTTACTAAGTTTCAAAACTTTGTAAAAAATATTTGTTTCCTAGGTTTTTCCTCTGCCGGTGCGTTTTTCACTAAGTAAATTCCTTGGTAAAATTTTTTTTCCCTTCTCATGAATTTACTTAGTTAAAAGAAAGTTTTTTCAATCAGTAATTTACCTAGTGGAAATTTGTTTTGGCGTTGGGGACCCCCTAGACGGCAGGGGTGACGTAGCCAATCTGCCCACCGGTGGGCCACTGCTGATTTTTGTCCCCCGCTCTGGAGTGTCGTCCACCCCCTACACGGCATGGGTGATGTAGCCAATCCGCCCATTCTGTGGGCCACTTATGATTTGTCCCCCGCTTTGAAGCGTTGGGGACTCCCTTGACGGCAGGGGTGACGTAGCCAATATGCCCGCTCGTGGACCATTGCTAATTTTGTTCCCTGCTCTGAGGCATTGGGCACCTGCCAGACAGAAGGGGTTATGCTGCCAATCCACACTCCTGTGGGCCACTGCTAATTTTGTCCCCCGCTCTCAAGCGCTCGTGACCCCCCGAGATGGATGGGGTTATGTAGCCAATCCACACACTTGTGGGCCACTGGTGATATTGTTCTCCGCTCTAAGGCGTTGGGTGCCCCCTAGACGGTAGAGGGTGACACAGCCAATCCGCCCACTTGTGGGGCACTGTTGAGTTTGTCCCCCACTCTTAAGTGTTGGGGATCCCCCAGATGGCACCCTTGAGACGGGAGGCGTGATGTAGGCAATCTGCACCTTTGTGGGGCACTTCTGATTTTCTCCCCCGCTCTGAAGTGTTGGGGACCCCCCATACGGCAGCGGTGAATTGGCCACTTTGCCCACTTGGGGCCCAATCCTGATTTTGCCGCCCACTCTGAAGCGCTCGGGACCCCCTAGAGGGCAAGGGATATGTTGCCAATCCACACTTGTGTGGGCCCTTGCTGATTTTGTCCTTCACTCAGAGGCGTTGGGGACCCCCTAGACGGCCGGGCTGACGTAGCCTATCCGTTCACTTGTGGGTCACTGCTCATTTTGTCCCCTGCTATGAAGCGTTGTCCACCCCTTGCATGGCATGGGTGATGTAGCCAATCTGCCCATTTGGGGGCCACTTCTGATTTTGTCCAATGCTCCAAAGCGTTGGGGACTCCCCAGAGGGCAGGGACAATGTAGCCGATCCTGCCTTTTTTGGGCAGCTGTTCATTTTGTCCCCCGCTCGGAAGCGTCGTCCACCCCTTGGACGGCATGGGTGATGTAGCCAATCCGCTCATTTGTGGCCCACTTCTGATTTGTCCCCCGCATTGAACCGTTGGGGACTCCCCAAACGGCAGGGGTGACATAGCCAATTTATCCGCTTGTGGGCCATTGCTAATTTTGTCCCCTGCTTTGAATAGTTGGGGACTCCCCAGACGAAAGGCGTTGTGTTGCCAATCCACACTCTTGTGGGCCACTGCTAACTTTGCCCCCTGCTTTGAAGCGCTTGCCCCCCCCCCCCCCCCAACGGCAAGGGTTATGTAGCCAATCCGCCCATTTGTGGACCACTGCTCATTTTGTCCTCTGTTCTGAGGATTTGAAGACTCCCTAGACGGCAGGGGTTACGTAGCCAATCTGCCCAATTGTTGGCCCTCGCTTATTTTGTCCCCCGCCTTGAAGCGTTGTCTACCCCCTACACGGCATGGGTAATGTAGCCAATCTGCCCATTTGTGGGCCACTTACGATTTGTCTCCCGCTTTGAAGCGTTGGGGACTCGCCAGACGGCGGGGATGACATAGCCAATCTGCCCGCTTATTTATTGCTAATTTTGTTCCCTGCTCTGAGGCATTGGGGACTTACCAAACGGAAGGGGTTATGTTGCCAATCCACACTCATGTGGACCACTGCTAATTCTGTCCCCCAGACCTAAAGCGCCGGAGCCCCGAGATGAAAGGTGATATGTTGCCAATCCACCCACTTGTGGGCCACTGCTAATATTGTCTCTTGCTCTGAGGTGTTGGCCACCCCCCAGACGGACGGAGTTTTGTTGCCAAGCCACAATCGTGTGGGCCACTGCTGATTTTGTCGCCCGCTTCGAGGCCTTGGGCACCCCTCAAACGGGAGGCATGATGTAGCCAAACTGCCCCCTGGTGGGTCACTTCTGATTTTGTCCCCCTGCTCCAAAGTGTTGGGGACCCCCCATACGGCAGCGGTGAATTGGCCACTTTGCCCACTTGTGGTCCACTCCTAATTTTGTCGCCCACTCTGAAGCGCTCGGGACCCCCTAGAGGGCAGGGAATATGTTGCCAATCCACACTTGTGGGGGCCCTTGCTGATTTTGTTGTCCGCTTGAAGGCGTTGGGGACCCCCTGGACGGCAGGGGTCCCCTGCCGTGAAGCGTCGTACACCCTCTACACGGCATGGGTGATGTAGCCAATCTGCCCATTTGTGGGCCATTTATGATTTGTCCCCCGCTGCGAAGCATTGGGGACTCCCTAGATGGCAAGGGTGATGTAGCCAATATGCCCTTTTGTGGGCCTTTGCTAATTTTGTCCCCTGCTCTTGGGTGTTGGCGACCCCCTAGATGGAAGGAGTTATGTTGCCAATCCACACTCCTGTGGACCACTGCTAATTTTGTCCTCCACTCTGCAACGCTCGGGATCCCCCCAACGGAAGGGGATATGTTGCCAATCCACACTTGTGTGGGCCCTTTCTGATTTAGTCCTCCGCTCTGAGGCGTTGGGGAACCCCAAGACGGCACAGATTATGCAGCCAATCCACACTCTTGTGGGCCCTTGCTGATTTTGTCCCCCGCTCCGAGGTGTTGGGCACCCCTCAGACGGGGGGCGTGATGCAGGCAATCTGCCCCCTTGTGGGGCACTTCTGATTTTGTCCCCCGCTCTGAAGTGTTGGGGACCCCCCATACGGCAGGGGTGAATTAGCCACTTTGCCCACTTGTGGTCCAATCCTGATTTTGCCGCCCACTCTGAAGCGCTCGGGACCCCCTAGAGGGCAAGGGATATGTTGCCAATCCACACTTGTGTGGGCCCTTGCTGATTTTGTCCTTCACTCAGAGGCGTTGGGGACCCTCCGAATGCACAAGTGACGTAGTCCATGCGCCTACTTGAGGGCCATTGCTCATTTTGTCCCCTGCTTTGAAGCGTTGTCCACCCCTTGCATGGCATGGGTGATGGAGCCAATCCGTCCATTTGTAGGCCACTCATGATTTGTTCCCCGCTCCAAAGCGTTGGGGACAACCTAGACGGCAGGGGTGTCATAGCCAATCTGCCCGCTTTTGTTTGCAGTTCCTGTAGGTGATGCGTTCAAGATAACCCGGCCATCAAAAATTTTCCTCAGCTGCCCCCCCCCCCCCCCTCATTTCCTCAGGTTGTTTGCAATGTGCTATTCCATGTCTGAAATAGTAGGTCGGCATACGCACATGCCACAAAAGCCTCTCTTTGAATATACAGGTCCGGGCCCTTGTGAACCCCCCGAACAGGAATCACCATCCACGGGGGTGCATGGCAACAAGCCATGTCGTCCTCGCAAGCGCCTGAAGCGCCGCCTTTGGTAGCTGCAGTTGAAGGTTGTCACCTCCCCGTGCTTTTTTCCTCATGACTAACAATTTTTGGACACATGCTTCATGGTTTCTTTGACTGGTCTTTTCCTAGTTGGACTCCGTGGTTGGTGGGGGATGTGCACCCCGTACTTGAAATTCCCCTTTTGTTTCGCCCCTTGTCATGGCATGGGTGTTCGGCAGTGCCCTTCCCGACTAAGTGTTAGAATGGGAGGTGCTGAAGCTGCACTTGCTGGGGACGCCCCGTCTTCACTTTGGCATAGCGACGCCGAGAAATCCCTATCACAGCTTGCTTCTCCGCAACCGCCTGGTCTAACACCCCAGCCCACCCCGCCATCCCCCCTATCACCATCGTACACCGCGCCCTCAAATAAGCCACCATCACCACCCTATCGCACCCCCCCCCCCCCATCCGATGTTGACACACCCCTTCTGGCCAAGGCCACCGATCCCATCGCCCCAAGGATAGAGCAGTGGCTAGTGTGGCCTCTAGATACCCTCGACGGGCATTTTCATGTTGCGTGGACGGGGTATCACTTCGGCTTGCAAAGGCATAGGCAAGTAGCCTTGTGGAAGGGGGGAAATCGGGTATCTAGGTCCCGGCACAAGCCCCCCTGCCGCCTGGCAAACAACACTGCCAGGACTCATGGCACACGGCCAAACGTCTTTGCTACCACTACGCCCCCCCGACCGCCCACAGACCTCGTTGCTGCCAGGCCACTCCCACCACTCACCATTGCCACCACCTGTGAGGGGACGCCTTCAGCTTAGCCCAGACACATGCACCGTGTCTCAGATGGCTCGTGGTGACCCACTATCAAAACCAAAACCCAGGCCAATCCCCACACCCACGTCATGGCATGACCGGTGTCGTCTTGGTGCCCCCTACTTTCATCACCGGGATCACGCATTCGCAACGACACCGATCAAGTATGGGTGGGAAACACCGCAGTTGTGGCCACATAGTTCAAATACCTGGGCTACATTGTGGCCCACGCCTCGCGCAGCGCTACTGCTGCCCACATCATCCGTGCAACGGACATATGTCCGTCACCCCTAGGTTGTGTTGTCGCATGCATACAGGAACATGCACAACCTATTTTTCTGTTTGTGTGTATGTGTGTGTGTGTGTTGTCAAGGATTTTTTCACGATGTCACATCAAAACCCTTTCCCCGAGCTACCCCGGATCGAAGTAGGGGTGGATGCTGATACCATTACATGATGACATTAATGAGGAAAATGCGGGAACATATTTGGAGACCAATATTCTGCGGGCCCTTGCGGTATTGTGTTTTTAGCCCAAGCCTCTGTATTTCATTAATGCCGATGATAGAGCCACCTTCCTTCACACCTTCCTTCGCCTTTTGCAATACTGGCCAGGCAAGTACGATACCACAATGGAGAGGTTAGTTAACAAGAATTTCGCAATGCCAAAGCTAACGGCGGCACAAGCACGCGGCACAAACGACCCCTCACGGCACCACATAGGGACGGGCATGGTCTAGAGGCACATGCAGTTCACGCCCCCCCCCCCCCCATCAGAAGTCCGACTCCCATTAACAGACAGTGACACTTCTGAAGCAGCAGAGAGGAAATCCATGTACCAACTACTGCAATCTTTACTATTGGAGCCGTATGCTTCTACCATGCTGTGGACACATCAATTGCTAAAAGACTGGACCAAAAGGCCGGCATATCGAATGAACGAGATGTCAAAAAACAACATCTTATTCAGTATCCACCCATACACATAGTGGTTTAGCCAACACAAGGTGAACATCTAGGGAAGGTGCAATTTCTCATCAACACCACTATTAGTGATGACATCGCTGCCTCCGTTGTGGATGCAAACACTGTTTGCATTGAGGGAGTGCACACGCCGCCTAGAGGCAACAATAGTGGGTTGCAACGCGAGGATGACGTCCTCCGTGATCCCTGGAAACATACACTTCGCCTGAAGGAACAAATGAATGCCTCAGTACCGCCAGTGCCACACGATTGCAATGGATTGGGTGGGATATCCGTGTCCCTTGCTCCCCAGGGCGTGAAGAATGATCTTGTGTGTAACGTCCTTTTGAATCCGGGTCATATTTGACCTATTTGTGACTCATTCTTTGCATTGTGCCTTGCTACTATGCCCGTTTGCCGTGCTCTCTTCTCCTAAAATTAAACAAAATTAAGGACTTCGAAAATGCACTTCGGTACCGTGTTGAAATTCATACACCAATTCACAAAAAATTACATTCACACTCCCATTCACACGCACATTCACAGGATTTAGACGACCGCTAATTTCGCACGAAATCCGCACGATTTTCGCACGAAGTTAGCATTCATCTTACGATTATGACATTTCCCATATGTCACACATTGTTTTCCCTGTGCAACAGAGCTTTACATCTGAGATTTCGCAACACTTGTCTTAGCTAGCGTCCCTGCCAGATTCCGCCGCCGACACCCACTCCCTCTACCAATCCTCGCCCATCAGTTGGAGGAGGCGAACTACGACTCCGATGACCTCCCTGTGGGGTCAATTGTGGAATGAGGGGGGGGGGGGGGTTAGCACCCCCCCCCCCCACCCGGTGTGCGGTAGTGCACATCGATATGCGATCTCCGGGTCGCACTCAAGTGTACTGCCGCAAGGCCTGGAGTACAAGGCTGCGGGTAGGGTTGAACGGGCAGTTCCACGGATTTCAACCCTGAGGCTTATTCCGGGGGAGAAGCCGGTGGTCAGTCTTCTGGGGATTATGGGCGGGCAAGCGTAGGGAGGGAAGCCTAGGGAGGGTGTGTGCGAGGTGTACCCTATGGACAACTCCACCTGGGATGTGACATGGTCGCCCTTCACGAATTCAACGTTCCTAAAAAGGAGGACCACTCCACCATCCCCTTTCGATGGCAGATCTCGCAGCCAAACTGGTGGGATGATCTTGCCATCACCCCCTACCCCCCCACCCATTGGTTGCCCCCGAGCACCCCCGGCGTGACCTCACCACCCCCACCCTTCACACCACCACATCCCAAGCCTGAGACTGAGGCTTGGCCCTTCCCCACCCCTTCATCACTGCAACCCCCCATCTCCGCACAAGCACGCTATCCGAACCCCCCTTTTTGCCACCCTCCTCCGCCCCCCTTTGGACGAGACTAGGGTCGCGCCCCCCTTTGCCCAAAGCTTCGTGGACAGCCAGGGGTACACCGTCGCGAAGGGTTTGCTGTCGGAGGGGGAGTGTGGACCAGCATAGGCCAAAGTAGATAAAATTTTGGAGGGAGGGAATGACAAGGTGGTCCAGTCCTGACACCACATTTTCCACGCTGAGTTTGCGTAGGCTCAGCGCCGCACGCCAGAACTCCCCCAAAGATGGCAACCGAAGCCAGCAATTCGATTGCCCTCGCTGGGGGACTTCTTCTTTTCGTCATGGTACCATGCTTGCGTGTATATAGGTGTTGGATTACGCCAATTTTGGGCGGCCAACCTTGTTGCTGCTGCTGTTGCTTTTGTTGTTGTTGCTCCTCCCGATGTTAACACCGGTCCCGGTGTGTGGATCCTTCGCAAGTGGTATGTGGTGTCTCCTCATTACCCCCAAAATGCTGATGGTCACCTGAGGAATGACCAAGAATTTTGCACCAATTGGCAAGGGGAATTGAAAAAAAGCTTTGTTTGGGATGTGCACCAATACTCCCATACAGGGAGGCAAACCGAGCTATGCAGATACTACGGCCGACTTGACTTTCAAGTGTGTCTTTTGCAACTCCTTGTAAGTAGTTGGCACTAATGTTGGTTGTGGCCCTGTGAGGACTCTCTTCATGAGCGTGATTCTGTTCCTAGTGCTGCCGCATTGATGTGGGCCATGGCCCTGTCAAGACTCTTTTCTTGAGCCTGAATTTGTTTCGAGTCCCCGATCCCAATTATATCTTGTTATGTTGGCCCAGTGCCAACTAATTGGTGTGCATGATGGTTTGGCCTGGGTGGGGCGCCACTAACACAAGTGGCCGGGGATCGACCCGGGGGGCCTTGTGCCCTTAAACATCGAAAGCTTGACTACCCTGGTTAAAACGGGGGCTGGGTGGGGGGGGGTGGGGTAAAAAAAAGGTAAATTTTTTAAAAAGAAAAGTTGTACCTAAGTTTACTAAGTTTTACCTCATCTGGTACTAAGTTTTACCAAATGCCCAGCGAAGAGGGGCCCGACAGCGCCCAAATTTTACATTAGCATTTTCAAGGTTTTCTTTGTTGACTTGAACACCACGCAAATTGCTCTCGGTCGGATTTGCCCGTCGCCATGGGGATAGGGATAGCGGGATGCATTTCAGATCTTTTGTGCACAGGTTGTGGTCATGGTCCTGACCTCTTTTGATGGATGCGGGCACACATGAAGCAACCCTCCTTCCTTGGGTGTGCCGTGCATCGCCTGCGTAGCAGTACATTCGTCTCTTGCAGGGTAAGACGGGCGAGTACAGTCGTTACCCATCCATTAACTTTGTGGACTTGTTCAAAACACAGACAAGCTCTGCTCTGGAACGCTCCACTTGTTCACGCTCCCAGGTGCATATGAAATGGACCTGTCGTCCATTTGTGCGCGTTTGTGCTGGTTGCGTTATTTGGTATTTGTTTTTGTGGTCTATGTGTTGGATATTGATTGAACACATTGATACATGGGACATTCTTGGCCATTAGTATCCATGAGTACACCCGGGGTATCTGTTGATATGCTCTGCCCCAAACCCCCCCAAACCCCTAAGAATGGCTGACCACCATTGGAGGTAGGAGCCCCCCCTTCCCCCTTCTAATGCATCGTGTGTGTGTGTGGGGGGGTTTTTACACTCTTTGCTCGCGGGGGGGACCTATCAGTCAGTCACAGGCCAACAGACCTCTTAAACCCCTCCCCCCTGCTCTTGACCCCTTTCCCGGATCTCCTTTAAACAACTAGCCCCAGGAAAGGAAACAAACAAAAGTCAGTTCAACAAACCGGGCCACTGACAGCACCACTTAGAAATTTTGTTTTTCATTTTTTGACCGTCTCAGTTTCCTGTGAAACAGGTGCTGTCTGATGGCTGGGTGCCTGGGCAGGCAGGTTTCACTTCCTGTCCTAAAGGGGGGGAGGAGAGGATGCTCCTGCAGCGTGAGAAACACGGGTGCTCCGTGCGCGTCACAAAACCCCCCATGGGGACGAAGAAGCAGCACAGTTAGATCTCCCTCCCCTCCATTAGCTTCCCGGACTGCAGGTGCTTCTCCAGGGCCAGTTTCAACACCTACCCTCAGCTCTGTCTTGAAGTCCAGGGCCATGATCATGGTGGAAGATGCCAGTACCGCGCCAGGGGATGGGACAAACACCCTTCCCCCTTTGCTATCCCTCCTAGGGGATTCAGGGCAGGGGGGGGATCAGGACGACTAGCGGCGTTCATGGGTTCCGCTTCAGGGGAAGGGAGTGGGCAGCACCCTCCTCCCTCGTTGCTCCCCTGGCCGGGGGACACAGGGCAGGGAGACGTGGGCACAGAGCAGGCGCAAGGCCTGCCACTGTTGGCGGCCCTCCGCGGGGGCGGGACGAAGTCTGGGATCGGAGGGGGGGAAACGTGAGCCCATACAGAAGCTCTACAACCTGCATCGTGCGCCTGCATCCAAGAGCGTGCGCCACTGTTGCACCCAGCGCCATGAGGGACACCCAGCAGTCGGGGGCATGTCGCATGAGGGGCGAGACAGCGCTGCCAACCAGTACCCCAGGGAGGAGGGGGGTTGATGGTAGCCTCGCAGAGCCAGGGGGAACCTCACCTGCTGGCACGGCAGGGGGTCCTGCAGGGGCATGGGCAGTTCTCGGCGGAAGTGACCTGACCCAGAGGACCCCAGTCCTTCCGTCGCACTGCGATACATGGGGTGGGCAGGGGAGGGAAGGTACTGGCACTAGCCAGCCCTGACCCGCTAACCCCCTGACCATCCAATCCTGTTGTGCGCAGGACTTTAAAAGACGCCTAAGGTGGCAGTGAGGGTCACACACACACATGCACACACAATTGACACAAGAGGAACAGAAAAACTCATGCACAAACTCACCAGAAGCAACAAGACAAGGACCATTATTCACTACCACATGTACGCACACAGGCGCGTGCTTATGCATCACGCACAAACGTATTACTCAAACACTCACGCTCATGTGTAGGGGGTTAACCTGTTCAAATGCATGATGCCAACAGGGGTGGCAACACGTTGGTTTTTAGGTGGAGGGGGGGCAGGGCTGTATTGGAAGAGAGGAAGGGGTGTGTGGGGGGCGGGGGGGCTTTGGCCGAAGCCCCCCTCCTCCCATGGTTGTCTATCTCAGGTGCTTGTTGTTAAGGCCCAGAGCAAGCGTACCCTGGAAACCTACGTTAAAACCAATATGCTTAATTTCAATTTTTCAGAATTGAAAGGGGCTCAAAATTAACCTGTCAAATATTAATACGTTAACCTAATTTTCGCTCGTTTGCACCGCTTTGCTTGTGCGCGTACTATGCCCATCAAGGGTTTTCGGTTGGTCAAAGGGTGGACAACGGGGTGGTACAGGGGTTTCATACTCTTTGAGGTAGTTCCATAGGCCCACATCCTTCTCCCCGGTCCCCCTACTCACACCACTCCCAACTACCTTAGTTTGTTGTGTAGCTCTTGTTATGCCTTTCCCTCGGGACACCATTCTCAAACTAAGTATGACACTCACGTGTTTGAGTGGGGCCAAGAATTTGCGTGACCCATTGGTCGCACCACTCCTTGGTGCGTGGGTGGCCTCATCCCCTTTGGCTAAGGCCCGTTGGTACGAGGCCACTGAGGTTGCCCAACTCCCCTTCATCCGCGACAAACAAATAGAGGCCGTGAAGCAACATGCCTCCGTCCTCTTCCCGGCACCCGAGTTGATTGGGCTACTTCTGGACTTGAATGTCCCCAAGTCCGGCTTCCGGCATGTGTTGGAGTTCATGACCCGCCGGGGGGCCGCTTCTACCGCGGCGACGGGCCACCCATTCCTCTGACCCATCCCTTCACGTGACCGCTTCACGGACACATGGAAGGAGTTGGTGAAGCCCCTTGCGCTAGAGCCACCAATGTCCGTGCCGGAGCCCGCTACAAGCGGCCACTCTTGGCCGCTACAATCCTAGGCCCCCTACTGCTACTTGCTTGTTGCTTGCTGAAATTTGTTGCTCACCCTGAGACGCTGGTTGTAAAACCTCGACAGAGTAAACCGAGCTCGGTAATCAAGCCTTCTACGAGGACCAAGCTGGGTAGTAAATGCCATCGCTCCACTCGAGATGCCTCAACTTTTAGGACGATCGTCCTCAGCCTCAAAAGAGGCTCCAAAAGACCATTTTTGGATAGTACATCGGCCATAGAACGGCCCGGACGGCTCGAAATCACACAAAGCTTGTTGCATGTGATGCAAATTTGCTCCCCGGTCATTTTGAGCTACGTGGATGCCAAGTCTGAGGCACAATGAAAATCGTCCCGACCTTTCAAGACGATCGTCCTAAAACTGACTCAAAATAGGCTGAAAATGGCTTTTTTGGACCACTAAATGGGCCATAGAACGGGCTAGCCGGCTGGAAATAGCACAACACCTGTTTCTCTAGATGCACAATCGCCCTGCGTTCGTTCGGAGCTACTTGCATGGCGCTTTTGAGACACCATGTCTACAAAAGGACCTTTTCACCGCCTGCTTGCCGCTTGCTGCTGCTTGCTAGCTGCTTCTATTAGAATATGTTGCTCACCCTGACACCCTAAGTAGGGTTGTACAACCTCGATAAGGTAAACTCAGCTTGGTAATCAAGACTTGTACTAGGACCGAGCTGGGTAGTAGATGTTATTTCTGCATTCGGGACACTTGATTGACACACTGGTGATCGTCCTTAAAGTTTAGGATGATCATCCTAAAAATTGCCTCAAAACAGTTTTTTACCACTGAATCGGCCATAGAACGGGCTAGACGGCTCAAACTAGCACAAAACCTGTTTCTCTACATGCACATTTGCTCTGTGGTGGTTTTGAGCTACTTGCATGCCATTTTTGAGAGACCATGTCCACAAAAAGACTTTTTGCCCGCCTGCTTGCTGCTTGCTGCTTGCTTGCTGTTGCTAAAATGTGTTCCTCATCCCCAAACCCTAAGTGGGCGTATAAACCTCGACAAGGTAAACCCAGCTCGGTAATCAAGACTCACGGCTAGGACCGAGCTGGGTCCTAGTCATGGTTAACACATTGGAAATCACTGTGGAGCAAAGCCCGCTTGCTTTGCAGATGTTCCTCCACGGTGACTACGATCGTCGTGAAGCATGGCTCAAAAACGGCTTGTTTTCACCTCAAAATTGCGCACCCCGTGGCACCACGGCATGGCACGGGCCTTATTCCCCACCCATTTGCATTCCTTGGACGGCCCACTCGCTATGGAAGAACAACGGCCCTCATTGGAAACACCTGCGCGGCAGACCAACGATCATCCTGAGTTTTTAGGACGATCGTCTTTAAAACAGCCCCAAAACAGCCATTTTTGGACACTAAATCGGCCATAGCACAGGCTAGATGGCTCGAAATGGCACAAAACCTGTTTGTGGTGATGCGCCTTTGGTCCCCGGTCGTTTTGCGGTACTTGGATGCCGGTTTGGAGCCACGGTGTCGTCGCAAGGACTTTTGCACCGCCTGTTGTTGCTGCTGATGTTGCTGCTAAAATGTGTTGCTCATCCTTGGACCCTAAAAGGTGGTGTAAAACCTCGACATGGTAGACCCAGCTCGGTAATCAAGACTCACAACTAGCACCGAGCTGGGTCCTACTCTTGCGGAATGCATTGGGAAGAACCGTGGAGCAAACACTGCTTGCTTTGCAGATGTTCCTCCACGGTCAGGACGATCGTCCTGACACATGGCTAAAAAACGGCTTGTTTTTACCTTCGAAATCGCCCACCGCGTGGCACCACGGCATGGCACACGCCTTATTCTCCACCCATTTGCATTCCTTAGATGGCCCAATGGCTATGGAAGAACAACGGCCCTCATTGGAAACACCTACGTGGCAGACCAACGATCGTCCTAAAAACAGCCCACTAAACGGCCATTTTTGGACACTAAATGGGCCATGAAACGGGCTAGACGGCTCGAAACGGCACGAAACTTATTTGTGATGATGCGCGTTCGCTCCCCGGTTGTTTTGAGCCTCCTTGCCTTCGGTTTGGAGCCACGGTGTCGTCGCAAGGACTTTTGGACCGCCTGCTTGCTGCTGCTGCTGCTTGCTTGCTGCTGCTGCTACTTGCTAAAACGTGTTGCTCACCCTTGGACCCTAGGAACGGGTGTAAAACCTCGACAGAGTAAATCCAGCTCGGTAATCAAAACTCCCAACTAGGACCGAGCTGGGTACTAGTCTTTATCACCGTGGAGGAAAGACCGCTTGCTTTGGAGACCTGCCTCCTCGTCTTGAAAACAGCCCCAAAACGGCCATTTTTGGACACTAAATCGGCCGTAGAAAAGGTTACGGCTCAAAATGCAAAGAAAGTCCCTTGTGGTGATGCGCGTTTGCTCCCCGGTTGTTTTGAGCTACTTTGATGCCGCTCTTGGGCCATGGTGTCGTCGCAAGGAATTTTGGACCGCCTGCTGCTGCTACTGCTAAAATGTGCTGCTCAGCCTTGGACCCTAAGAAGGGGTGTAAAACCTCGACAAAGTACACCATCGGTAATCAAGACTCACGACTAGGACCGAGCTGGGTCCTAGTCTTGGTTAGCGCACTAGAAATCACGGTGGAGCAAAGCCCGCTTGCTTTGTAGATGTTCCTCCACGGTCACTACGATCGTCGTGGAACATGGCTCAAAAACGGCTTGTTTTCACCTCTAAATCGCCCACCCCGTGGCACCACGGCGTAGCACACCCCTTATTCTCCACCCATTTGCATTCCTTGGACGGCCCAATCGCTCCGGAAGAGCAACGGCCCTCATTGGAAACACCTACGTGGCAGACAATGATCGTCCTTAGTTCTCGAGACGATCGTCCTGAAAACAGCCCCAAAATGGCCATTTTTTTGGACACTAAATCGGCCATAGAACGGGCTAGACGGCTCAAAATGGCACAAAACCTGTTTGTGGTGATGCGTGTTTGCTCCCTTGTCGTTTTGAGCCACTTGGATGCCGGTTTTGAGCCACGGTGTGGTCGCAAGGACTTTTGGACCGCCTGCTGCTTGCTGCTTGCTTGCTGCTTGCTCCTGGTAAAATGTGATGCCCATCCTTGGACCCTAAGAAGGGGTGTAAAACCTCGACAGGGTAAACCGAGCTCGGTAGGACTTTTGGACCGCTTGCTGCTTGCTGCTACTTGCTACTTGCTTGCTGCTTGCTGCTGCTAAAATGTGATGTCCATCCTTGGACCCTAAGAAGGGGTGTAAAACCTCGACAGGGTAAACCCAGCTCGGTAATCAAGACTTCTACTAGAGCTGAGTTGGGTGGTAGATGTCATTGCACCATCTGAGACACCAGCTTGGCACAGTGGTGATGATCCCCAATTTTCGGGACCATCGTCGTAAAAATTGCCTCAAAACAGCCTAAAAACATCCTTTTTTGAGCGCCAATTTTGCCATACAATGGCCTAGACGGCTCGAAATGGGAAAAAACCTTGTTGCATGTGATGCGCATTTGCTCCCCGGTCATTTTCAGCTACTTGGATGCCAACCCGATTCACACTGACGATCTCTTGAACTTCAAGGACGATCGTCCCGAAAACTACCTCAAAACAGGCTGAAAATGGCCATTGTTGACCACCGAATGGGCCTTTTAACGCGCTAGACAGCTCCAAACAGCACAAAACTTGTTTCACTCGATGCGCTATTGCGCCGCGGTCATTTTGAGCTACTTGCCGGTTTTGAGACACAATGTCCAGCAAAACGACGTTTTGCTCGCCTGGTCCTAGTCTTGTTGTCGATTGTGGAAGAATGTCGCTTGCTGTGTCGATATCTTGGTTACGTGGTCTCGTGAAACGAGGCTAAAAAAAAGGCTCATTTAACATGAAAATGAGCCACAACATAGCAACTTGTCAAGGTGCATGCTTTTTTTTAAGCCCATTTGCAATGATTTGATAGTTCGCTGACCATGGAAGATGAACGACCCTATTTGCATTGGTAATGTGGCAACTAGAAATGGTTTTGAACGGTGACGGTCAGACAAACGTTGCGAATTGGTTCAAAAATCAGTATCTTTCACCCTAAATGGCAAGGGAAAGCCCACATGCCATGGGAACATGCCATGTTGTTATTCGCGTGTATGCGATGATGAAAAGAACATTGGAAACACCACATCATTGGACGCCATTTGTAGATTTGTAGATGACACATATGTTCAGTGGAGTTGTAGGTACCGGCATGCAGAATTGCGATTGGCAAACCAATTATTGGAAAGGCCTTGCGCTTTCAGCAACAATAGCCACTGAGGGAAGACCCTGGGGTGCGAGACAGGCTGGTCCATAGAGCACATCTAGCCTTTGAGGTTGCAATGAAACGAATGGAATAACAATAATTTTCCGGAAATGATGTAAAAAGATCATGCTACGAAAAAAAAATGGAGTTGCAGTTCACATGTCGCCGTAGAGAACATTTGGAAACATTACACATGAAAATTGAATGCACTGCAATTATATGGCAAGGTCGTTTGTATACCGGAGGGGGCACTTTCCATCGGCAGGAGCATAGCACCCGTTGCCCCCAAGCCTCCGTGCCGTGGGCACAAAACCACAAGACTTGGTAAACCCAGATATGTTGAGACATCCACATTTTTCATGGCTGAGGTTCTTCCAAAATGTGCCCCATGAGGTATGATGGTTGCGCCCAACCACATACACCATGGATAGTAGCACTTCCGAATTTCTTGTCCCCGCTTGTGAGTTTGTGAAATTGCAACATATGTTCAGCAGCAAGGGAAAGCCCCGTTGCCCACTCTGAACATGCCCCCTTTCCACACAGTCCACCTTGTACAAACATCTAATCCATGCTTCTTGACCCCAGCCAATGGTTTGTTCAGCAGCAAGGGAAAGCCCACTTGCCCACTCTCAACATGCCCTTCATCAAAAGACTCCAACTTGTAAAAACCCCATATCCGTGCTTCCTGACCCCAATTCAATGCTTTGTTCAGCAGCAAGGGAAAGCCCAATCGCCCACTCCGAACATGCCCCTCTTCTACAAAGTCCACCTTGTACAAACGTCAAATCCATGCTTTTTGACCCCAGCCAATGCTTCGTTCATCAGCTCCGGAAAGCCCACTTGCCCACTCTGAACATACGCTTCTTCGAAAGTGTCCAACTTGCAAAAACCCCACATCCATGCTTTTTGACCCCACTTCAATGCTTTTTTCAGCAGCAAGGGAAAGCCCACTTGCCCACTCTGAACATGCCCCCTTTTTACAAAGTCCACCTTGTACAAACGTCCAATCCATGCTTCTCGACCCCAGCCAATGCTTTGTTCAGAAGCAAGGGAAAGCCCACTTGCCCACTCAAATATGGACTTCTTTCAAAGAGTCCAACTTCTAAAAACCCCATATCCATGCTTCTTGACCCCACTTGAATGCTTTGTTCCGCAGCAAGGGGAAGCCCACTTGCCCACTCGGAACATGCCCTTCTTCGAAATAGTCCAACTTGTACAAACCCTAACATCCATGCTTCTTGACCCCACTTCAATGCTTTGTTCAGCAGCAAGGGAAAGCCTACTTGCCCACTCCAAACATGCCATTCTCGCACAAAGTCCAACTTCTACAAACACCAAATCCATCCTCCTTGACCGCACTTCAGTGCTTTGTTGAGTAGCAAGGGAAAGCCCACTTGCCCACTTTGAAACTGTTCTTGTTCCACAAAGTGCACCTTGTACAATGCCCGGATCCAGGCTTTTTCACCTCACTTGAATGCCTTGTTCAGTAGCAAGTGAAAGCCCACTTGCCCACCATGAAGATGCCCTTTGTCTAGACGGTCCACCTTCTACAATACACAGACCCATGGTTCTTGACCCCACAAAGTCCAAAATGTGAATCACCCTTCGGCCTTTGGCAAGCAACCGCAACTGACTATATTGCTGCTGGCGCCACCGGCTGCGAAGCTCAATCCATTGCTATTACTTGAGTCCGGTCATCTGAGGCGAAGCACATCTAGACCTTTTCAACCCAACTTGTACTTGTCCTTCAAGATATTATATGTCTTCAAAAGCAATTGAAAGCGATCCGTCGGCAATAGTGATCCAACTTCAACCAATCTGTATCCCGGCACGGCCGAAACGTGGCATGGCACCCAAGGTGTAGGCGGTCTGTTCATTGATGGGGAGGAAGAAGAAGACGACGATGATGGCACGGGCGTTGCGCGTGAAGCGAATCCGGGTGAAGAGGAGTGGCGACAATGAGGAGGCTTTAGGAGGTGAAGTTGCATCGCATGTTGTTGACGGTGTTGATGAGGAGGAACGGTGTCTCCGCTTTGAAGGTGCGTTGGGTGAGACATCATTGTCAAGTACACGTTGTACACGTTGTTTCTCTTTCCGTTCTAATCTTTGTTGTGCGTGTTCATCTAGCAATGTTCGTGCTTCGGTAGCGGCGTTGATGAAAGTGTCTTCATCCAAGGCGGGTTGCAACACCGTGTCAATGATTGCCTCTTCCATTTCTTGCCTTTCACGGGTGTCTGTATGTGTACCCGTACATTGCTCCTTGCGGGCTACCGGAGACGGTGTATTGATTAGTCTTTTGCCACTCAAGTGGGGCTCGATAATGGAAGCATCTTGGACATTCTCCTCATGGCCAGCATTGCTGGAGTTATGTTTGCAACTTGCTTCATGCAGTCGACGATGATGTGTAGTGATGAACACCAGACCACATTGCTTGTTGCAAGGAAATGTTTCCTTTTCACGGGACTTCTTGGATCCCTTGCGATGCATACTCTTGTCGTGGCCTCTCATATCGTAGTCAATATCCCATCCCATTCACGGTACATGGCTTTCAACGGGTTGTGAGCATTGTCATAGCTCGTTTTCAACATATATCGAACAACCATCACTTTGGGAACAAGTGACTTCAATCGCCCCCGCCAGTCTTCCGGTTCCTCTTCACGGTTCCGCAAGCGAATGACACGAAGACCTGCACCTGTGCGAACCCGGCTAATGCCCACATAGAAGGCGTTGTACGTCAAGTAGGCTCTTGTCATCCACGACGAAGCTCATTTTATCCATTGACGTACATTGCACCCCATGATATGTTGATCCAAACGTCAATCGGAAGGGATACACATGGGTGTACAAAGATCCACCGCCTTTGGTGCACACAACAATGTACCGCTGAATGTTGATCTTGTGTTGCACTTGCATGAGAGGAACAATGACCTTTGATGCATCCTCATGTTGCATTCCACTTGTACCTAGGGCTGAAGCATCAATGGCTATTGTGACGCAAAATGGTGGGAACTCAAGCATCACTACAGTACCAGCACGTGCATCAGGGCTCTCTTGCGCTCTACTTTGCGCTTCATCGGCATGTAGGACAATGCTATGCAACCGTCCTTGGGTGCCGTTGGACAACCCTTTCTCCGGTCTTGAATTGCCTGTGAGGCAACAAGGTGCTTGTGGGACAAAGTATGCGTTCATGTCTTTCACCGTGTCATATATGAAATTTGAATTGTGTCCAAACTTCTTTGCATACTTGTCAACCATTGGCAACCTCCAAGCTACAATGGGCAATCCTCGAGCAATAGCAAATCATTGAAGCATGACTTCATTCGCAGCGTGAGCCGTCTTTTGATCGGTGCTAACAATGGTGGCTTCTTGCCAAGCATGGTCCTTAAATTCCTCGGGGGTGATTTCCATGATGGTATCCACGCATTCCATGTGTGTTTGCAGAGCACTAGCGGTCCACTTAGGCGGACACCGATGTAGCATGTTGTGGATCCGTGGCTCTATGTTGTTTCACGAGACTCACCTCATCAAACTTTTGGAACAATTCCCGGCCAAATACATCATTCAAATCTTGCCCACCAAGTTGAACTTTTACGGATCCAAACAATTCCGTTTGACCAACAGACGCCAATTGCACAAAATCACCCATCAATAGCACGCACTTACCGCCAAATGGTTTATCTTGGCATTGCATGATCTCACAAAGCCGGCTATGAATATCCCGAAGCATGCGGCAACCAACCATTGAGACTTCATCCACTATCAAGACTTTGCGGCCTTCAAAAAGCTTACACGAGCGGTGCAACTTTGCCTTATCGCTTTCACATTGCAGTATGTCACTGTCTCCATCAAAAACAGGAAGGCCCAATGCATGATGGATGGTAGATCCCTTCGCTAGATTACTTGCGGCGATTCCTGATGGAGCAACAAATCGCACAACGTTCCAACCAAACCTCTCTCGTAATCTTGCATGTGCATGGATTTCCCGTGCCACCCAACTCTTTCCAGTCCCTCCGCTAGCATGTAGGAAGACTAAAGGTGCAATTGGCTTTGCGGATGAGTTGCATGTGGCCTCCAACCTCACGTAATTAGTGATCATGTCGATGATCTCTTCTTGGTCCGGACTTCCTGTTGATCTAATGTGACCATCAGATGTGGAAGGAACATCCGTTTCCGGGGACTCCTCCTCACTCTTGATATCATCGAACACTCTTTGGGCATGGGAGTAAATATCAACTCCATGTGGGTAATGATCATCATCGCCCAATGCATAAAGAAACTTTGTTTCGTTTTTCCGTAAGGCATGACTCATTGCCGGTGCCAAGCCGAATTGCAAATTCAAGGCTTCTTTGAGGATATCAAACTCGTCACTTGAAGCCACACGTCCTCTTTTATTTGCGCTTTGGGCTCTTTGAATTGCTTCTTGCATATCTTGCACCACTTCGGCGAATCTGCTATCCTTCACCCCCGCTCTCGTTTCCTTCAACTCCTGCATCTCCGTACCCCCGTTGAAATTGACATCCAACGGGTGCCTCACACCGCAAATCTTCCTACAACGCTTTCGAATGTCATCCGCCAATGACTTTCGCAAGCGATCGTAGTGCCCAATCTTCTTCAGCCGGACAACCATGAAGTGCCGACTGCGCTCCAAGTAGCTTGCATGTGCAGTCTCCCAATGTTCATCCCATTACAAGTAATGGTTCCAAGTGATTCGGGGCGGCTGTTCGATATCCCAAGGAACGAAATTGCACATGACAAACTTGGCCCATGCCTTCCTTGTGCGAGCACTACCATCCACACCAGGCCAGACAAGCATGCGCTTCCCTGCCAAGATAGGGCACCTAGATTGTGACACTAGGTATTGCACATAATTGCTATCATCAAGCACATGCCGGGGATGGAAATCAAAGATGGCATTTTCGGGGCGCCCATCACTGACTCCATCGGTAACTTCAACTTGTACAAACCCGCGATTCGCACTATGTGACCGCACTTCAATGCTGCGTTCGGCAGCAAGGGAAAGCCCACTTGCCCACCCTGAACATGCACTTCGTCCACAAAGTTCAACTTTTCCAAACCCCGGATCCATGCTTCTTGATCCCACTTCAATACTTTGTTCAGCGGCAAGAGAAAGCCCACTTGCCCACTCTGAACTTGCCGTTCCTCCACAAAGTCCCACTTGTACAAACCCCGGCTCCATGATTCTTGACCCCACTTCAATGCTTTGTTCAGCAGCAAGGGAAAGCCGAGTTGCCTACTCTGAACATGCCCCTTCTTGCACAAAGTCCAACTTGTACAAATCCAAGATCCATGCTTCTTGACCCCACTTCAATGCTTTATTCAGCAGCAAGGGAAATCCCACTTGCCCACTCTGAACATGCCCTTCTTCACAAAGTCCAACTAGGACAAACCCAAAATCCATGCGTCTTGACCCACTTCAATGCTTTGTTCAACAGCAAGGAAAAACCCACTTACCCACTCTGAAGGTGCCCTTCTTCCACAAAGTCCAACTTGTACAAACCCCGGATCCATGATTGTTGGCCCCACTTCAATGCATTGTTCACCATAAAGGGAAAGTCCACTTGCTATTGCGAACATACACTTCTTACACAAAGTCCAACTTCTACAAATCCCAAATCCATGACCCTTGACCATACTTCACTGCTTTGTTCGGCGGCAAGGGAAAGCCCACGTGCCCACTCTCAACATGTTCTTCTTCCAGAAAAGCGAACAGTTACAAAGCCTTGATCCATGCTTCTTGACCCCACCTCAATGCTTTGTTCAGCAGCAAGAGAAAGCCTACTTGCCTGCTCTGAACATGCCCTTCTTGCACAAAGTCCAACTTGTACAAACCCCAAATCCATGCTGGTTAACCATATTCCACAGAGTCCAACTTCCACAAACCCGATTCGCACTCCTTGACGGTACTTCAATGCTTTGTTCAGCAGCAAGGGAAAGTCCACTTGCCCACCCCGAACATGCACTTCGTCCACAAAGTCCAACTTCTACAAACCCTAGATCCATGCTTCTTGACCCCACTTCAATACTTTGTTCAGCAGCAAGAGAAAGCCCACTTGCCCACTCTGAACTTGATGTTCCTCCACAAAGTCCCACTTGTACAAACCCCGGCTCCATGATTCTTGACCCCATTTCAATGATTTGTGCAGCAGCAAGGGAAAGCCTAGTTGCCTATTCTGAACATGCCCCTTCTTGCACAAAGTCCAACTTGTACAAACCCCAAATCCATGCTCCTTGACCATACTTCATCGCTTTTCAGCGGCAAGGGAAAGCTCACTCGCCCACTCTGAACATGTTCCTTTTCAAAAAGTCGAACAGGTACAAAACCCGCATCCATGCCTCTTGACCCCACTTCAATGTTGAGCAGCAAGGGGAAGCCCACTTGCCCACTCTGAACATGCCCTTCTTCCACATAGTCCAACTTGTACAAACCCCAAATCAATGGTACTTGGCCCCACTTGAATGCCTTGTCCAGCAGCAAGGAAAAGCCCGCTTGCCCACTCTGACCATGCCCTTCTTCCACAAAGTCCAAAATGTGAACCACCCTTCGGCCTTTGGCAAGCAACCGCAAATGACTATATTGCTGCCGGCACCACCGGCTGCGAAGCTCAGGCCATTGCTATTACTTGAGTCCGGTCGCCTGAGGCAAAACAGATGTGGAGCTTGTCAACGCAACTTATACTTGTCCTTCAAGAGATTATATGCCTTCAGAAGCAATTGAAATCGATCCGTGGCCCAAGAGTCTTTCGACTTATCAGGATGGAGCTGCACACTGAGTTTCAAGTAATGTTTCTGACCATGTTGAGCATCAGTGGCAACCAATAGAGTCAAAGCCATGGTGACCTTGTCCTTGGACTTCGGCAATAGTAATCCAACTTCAACCAATTTGGATCGGTCCTAGTCTTGCTCAACGCATTGGAAATCACCGTGAACGAAACACCGCTTGCTTTGGAGATGTTCCTCCACGGTGAGGATGATCATCTTGAAACACGGCTCAAAAACGGCCATTTTTGGACACTAAATTGGCTCTACAACGGGCTAGACGGCTGGGAATGGCACAAAACTTGTTTGTGGTGATGCACATTGGCTGTACGGTTGTTTTGAGTTACTGAGATGCCACTATGTCCTGATATTCATCCCGAAAAACAGCCCAAAAACGGCTAAATTTCACCTCAAAATGGAAGCTGCATGGCACCACGGTGTGAGACACGCTTTATGGAACACCCATTTGCAATCATTTGGTACCCCAATTGCTATGGAAGAAGAACGGCCCTCTTTGGAGACGCCCATTTGACACAACGGCCATCGTCCTGACCTTCCGGGACGATCATCCCGATAACTCACTGAAAACGGCCATTTTTGGACACTAAATCGGCCATGGAACAGGCTAGACGGCTCGAAATGTTACAAAACTTGTTGCAGGTGATGCGCATTTGCCTTGCGGTCGTTTTGAGCTACTTGGATGCCCGTTTAGAGCCACGATGCCCCCCCCCCCCCAAAAAAAACTTTTCATCGCCTGCTTGCTGCTGCATGTTGCTGCTAAAATGTGTTGCTCACCATGGCCCCCAAGAAGGGTTGTTGAACCTCAACAGGGTAAACCCAGCTCAGTAACTGTTTTCTTACCTATGCCTCCACTGGCATCACATCATTGTCCGCTGCGCTTTCTCATGGTATTTTCTGTGCTGCTGTGCAGGAGGGTAAGCTGCGATGCCTGCTGCATTATTTGCACATTCAAGCGACTTCGCAGCCACACCAAAAAGTGCTGTACCGCCGCGTCGTAACTCCCAGCCCCAATTGGGTGGACTCGCAGAAGCGTCTGTGCAATTTAAGGTACCGTGATCCGTTCGTGAAGTTTTTCTTACCCTTTTTGGGCCTCTCATAGTGCATTCGTCGCTTGTCCCTTTTGCCTGCAAAATGGGAGCGTCAGCCATAGTTACGTTCGTTATGTGCAGTTGAGTCAATGTGTGTGTACGTGTACATGTGAAAGGCTGGCTGCATGGTGAGTGACTGGTGCCGAAATTCTGCCATTCATTCCAAAACAGCAGTATCTGAGCCACAGTGCATGGAGTCCTTGTCGGTGCACCCTGTGTCTGCTGAGTCTGCAATCCCCTGTATTCGGATTGCATCCCATAGCCAGGGTTCCGAAGATTCGTTTCGGCAGTTTCAATTTAGAATTGCATCTTCTTGTTGTCTCATATTCAATCGGTGGTACCACTCAATGGAGCCGCCCCCGGCGTGTGTTCGTATTTGTATGGCCCATGTGTGCGTACCTGCAACAAAGCAAGAAATCGTACAAATATTCCAAAAAATTCCCATGCAATATGAGTCAGAGAGTCATGAGGTTTGCCTGTGAATCCGAAATCAAATACGGAGGAAAAGCATTCGGCTTGTGCAAAATGTAAAAATGCTTTCTTGGAAGGAGTTGGTCATTGTGAGCTCACGACCATGTTCAATCCATCCAATATGAGGTTAGGCATATCGAGGCAGTGTAGCGGTTGGCCCCGAAAGTGTTCGGTCCCCTCATGCCCCCCATCTCACATTATGAGACCAACAATGACCTGATCATTTGCTTTGTCAACCAGGTCATTTGCTGGTGCTTGTCACATGTGGCAACGTGTCTCTGTTTGCAGATGCCATGTCAAAGGTTGTATAGAAGATGCAGATTACAGAAGCGTTCATGTTGATTTTGCCAACAAGTTCATTGGAGGCGGCATTGTGGGCCGGGGCTGTGTTCAGGAGGAAATTCTGTTTGCTCTTTGCCCAGGTGTGTTTGTGCATTTAACATCTGCATGCTGCAGTGTGTGTACCGGATGAGGCTGTGCTCACTTTGGGCACACTTGAAGTCTGGCCGAACAATACGATGGCTGCAGTTTTGCCAAGATAGCTGTACTGGTAATTTGGATTTATGGTCCAGTTCTTGACGTCATTCTGCAGCTTTTGCTGTCCAAAATTGCACTGCCATCCTCCTTGTACCATTTGTCTTGCTTGAATATTAGATGTTTGCAGTGGTGGTACAGATCAAGAAATGGCACGGATGGATTAAGGGGGGTGCTTCCCCTGCAGCACCTGTGGTGCGCCGGAAGAGAAATCGAAGTTCAATAGTAGTGTGGATCCTTTTGATGCTCGACAATGAATTTAGTCCTCCAAGTGGGCTAGTATGGGCCCACAAGTGGTCAATGTTGATTGTTGGACATCACTTTTGTAAGAGCTTTTGGAGCCACATGCGATGAATGCAGTCATTGTGGGGCCTAGGGGAGCCGTATGAAGCACAATGCAACAGGTGGGTGGCCTAGCATGTGGCGTTCGTCGCAACACTCGCATCTTGAAGGAGTATGGGCCTCCTTTGGCTGAATTCCATGGTGAAGTGGTCTTGTTGGACGCCGGTTTTCCATATGGAAATATGGTGCCATCCTGATTCCGAAGCCCAAGAACAAAAGCAGCTTCCAATGGTGGCTGCCACGTACAATAATGGACATGTTTGCTGAACGTTCACAATGGTTGCGGGGATTGTGTTACAGGGGGTTTATCTTCCCCTTTGGTGGAAGCACCCCCAAGTTTCATCTGCAAGGACAGGCAGAGTGGTGCCATCATTTTGGTACAGCAGAGAGTCCTGCTTCTCGGATGCCGGCCTTTCAAGACTATTTATCTCCACAAGTTTCTGTGCGACGTTGTGATCCAATATCCTTTTTTCTCTTGCTGGCATTTGCAGAGCTCATTGCATCTCGATTGTTTACGGAGCATTTGGGGGATCAGGAGGCCATGATATTCGTTGGTGCACGACGATACAGCCAGTATCGAGGTACAGTGCTGCAACGTGGGTGAAAGGTTCACATATGGCACCAGGTCCGTCCGGTGGGGGGGGGTACAGGGGGAAGATTATGGGGGTTAGGGACAGGTGGGGAACTGCACACCCAGTAATTACGGTAAATTCAGGGTTGTGGTGCACCTGCCAACAGTAGAGTGACGGTCACCATCGCTCATTCCTGTGTATTGCACGGCGCTTGCACGGGTCCCCCGTGGTAACCTATTTGGAGGTCCCACAGTGCTTTGTGGGTTACAGGCGATTGCGCCATGGGCGGTACAGAGGGAGTATGGGTGGCAGGGTGGGGTGGGGAGAGGGGCTGATTTCATGCTGTTTAGCGAGATCTTTTGTTGTGGAATGCAAGTAAGCACCATTGGGAGCGAAGTGGGAAGCCTATCCTCACTGACTTTGCTCCCAAGGTTTTCACGCTTTTCTGCCATGCAAAGACCACATCTACCGTGGTGTCATGTCTGGTGTGTATGTGTAAAGATGGGCCCAGATGCAAGCTTGAAAAGGTTGTGTGACTGCAAATCGTGTATTACTGCCCTCCACACCGGATGATGTCCCCAGAGTTTGTCAACAAGTGGTAATGGGAAGGCGCACCGAAAATCATTTACACATTTTTTGATGGTGTTTGGGCTCGTATGCACGCTGGGCACTTTGGCGAATGTGGTTCATCAGTCCCAGCAGCAGTAGTATGGATGTGGTACCACGGGGCTCCAGAGGTACAACAGTGGGAGGGTGTTATGCCCTCCTGCTCACCAAAGACGATGTTCTGCACTGTGGAGCAGCTGCTGTCATTTCACATTGGGATTTGCGCAACCCCCACCGCTGGACTGTCCGGGGGTTTAGACGGGACCGGGGGCTGGCCACAGCCTTCTCCAGTACCATCTACTCACGATGGAGGTAGCACTCAACTCCCTGAGCTTCCCCCGTGCCCCCCCCCCGTTCTGAGTTTACCCCCCTACAACGTGCTGCCTCCTGCCAATGCCCGACCACCGCCCCCCCCCCCCCCAGCCCCCCGATCCCCCAAAGGTCTTTGCCTTAGGTGTCTGTGTCTCTTGCACTTCTCGCATTCCACCCCGTCCCATCCCCCACTCCAGCCCCCGTGGGCATGTCGGACTTGCAAGTAAGGGGGCGGGGTCAATAGGGCCCCCAAAATCGGGGGGGGGGGGCTTGGGAAAAGGGCTCAATCGACAGGCACCATGAAACAATTATCATTAACACTGGCGCCGCAGGCGCTGAAAATCACCTCGAAGAGCGGTTGTTAGATCAAGCACAGGCACAAGCGTCATATACCCCCCCCCCTTTTTTGGGGTCATTCGCGTAGCATACCCCAATGTATGTTTTTTGACGTCTAGACCTTTGTAAAATCATCACTTTAGGACCAAAAATGATCCCGCAAAGAAGTTTTGAAGTTCTTTGCGTATTGTGGCCGCCGTGTGTGTATTTGGACCTGGGTCCTGAAGACCTTTTTTCTTGTATATGGACCCCCTAACCCATGGCGGGGGTCCCGGGTCCCAACTCCAGGTACCCCTAGTTCCCCCCCCCCCCCCCCCCATATGGTCCCTTGCTAGTGAGGAACTAGGCGTTTTCACACTGGATAGGCTGATTAGTGGCACGTGTAAATTGTTTGAAATTCCATTTTTCAGGAAACCCTTCCGTTGCCCCTAGGATGGGTTTGGGTGATCATTTGGTGACAATACGGGTACTTGGGCGCCCATGGGGACCCACGTAGTGGCCACCGGGCCCGCCTAGCCCGAGCCATGGGCCCCCCAAAAGCTTCAAAATTGCTGTTTGTAGGTGGTGCAATGGCATTTAGTGTGTGCACAAACTGTCTAAGCAGTTTTCCACCCTGTACAGGTCAAAAATGGAAAATTTTGCAAAATCACATCGCAGAGGTTATTAGATCAAAGCCGCGCAGGCGTGTATATCGGGGAAAACGCCACATACCCCCCCTCTTTTTGGGCCTTTTTGGGGCTATTGACGTATCCTATCCCAAGGGGTTGAATCGTTTGTTTACCCCTTGTAAAACCATTATTTCATCCAATTAATGTACCCCCCAACGAGTCTTTGGTTTGGACCCCCGTAGAGCCCCCCCTTGAAACCCACTTTTTTGAGGTTTTGAGGGAGGTGGGGGGGGAGTCAAAAATGTCGAAAAAATGACCCCCCCCCCATGTTTTGGGTCGAAAATCATGAATCTTTTGGTGTTTTTTTCGATTTTGCGCCGAAAATCTTTTTGGGGTCCCAACTCCATAGGGTTTGTATGCGTCGCAATGGGACGAGCACTTTTGATGCGGTTGATGCAGTTTTCAGCCATTTTTGCTATGCTGGCGGTTTTGGCGACCTCGGTGACTCCGTGGTCCCCACTCTGAGGGGTGTGAATGGGGATGTTGTGACAGTATATGCCTACTAGGATGCAAAAGGACGCTTTTTGCAGTCTATAGCCTTGCCGAGGGCTGTTCCATGCCCGTGCCAAAGACGCGAAATGATATTTCCACCAATCATGGCTTTCATGAGTGAATGGGCCGGTGCACAATTTGCGAAGGCATTCTTTCAGCTTGTACAACTCAAAAATCGAAATTTACGAAACTTTTTTTTTATATTGTGATCAACTAAAATGACCATCCAAGGTATGTAAAGCATGTTTTAGGCCGTATTTATGTGTTTTTACCCTTATTATCTGGGAAAACGCCACATACCCCCCCGTTTTGGGTTTTTTTGGGGCCTATTCGCGTACCCTACCCCAAGGAGTTGAATTGTTAGTTTAGCCCCTTGTAAAATGAAGATTTTGTCCAATAAACACACCCCCCAATGAGTTTTTTGTCTGGACCCCCTGCCCCCCCAGACCCCCCCGGTTGAAACCCACTTTTTTGAGACTAGTGGTAGCGGCACGTGAGGCGAATGGCCGGTTGTGGGTCTGTGTCTCACTTGGTTCGTTAGCCGCGATACACCGCCATCCCGTCCTGCAGTGGCAAGCGGAGACGGCGGGGCGAACTCCACTGTTTGTGGGGGAGCGTGTCCGGAAACTGCCCATCTGCCACGGCACCGTGATCATAGGCACCACACGCACTTTCGTTTCATCATATGTTGGTTCCTGTGCCTCGCTATCAATTTGTGCTACTGTTGGGCCCCCTATGTCCCCAAGCCCTTCCCCGGTCCCCCTCTCCCGAACCAGCCGGCCTCTGAGAGTGGCCGGCCTCCGAGAGTGGCCAAGGCTCCGCCTGGAGTGGGGCATCGGCTGCCAGATTGTCTCAAGTACCATATGATGCGCAGGGTAAGCCGGCTCATCTTGGTGCGGGCCAGACAGAGCATGGTTGTCTCCCCCTGCATAACCTCATAAACTGGTTTCAGACTGCGCTACTCCTCACTATGTGTCACATCCGCGGCCACAGTCATTTGTGGGATCATCAGAGCATTCGACAGCTCAAAAACTCCGGGAGGTAATCTTAGGTACCATATGATGCACAAGGTAAGCCAGCTGAGCTTGGTGTGGACCAATAAGAGTGTGGCAGCCCCCCACTGCGTACCCTGGTTTCAGACTCAAGTGACCCTCAATATGTGTCACATCCGCCACCACAATGATTTGTGGGGTCGTTGTAGCATCGGCTAGCTTAGAACCTTGGTTCCAAGAAGATGTCTTGGGTCACATATGATGCACGGGATACACCAACTCTTCGTGGTGTGGACTAGAAAGAGAGTGGATGTCTCCCATTGCTTAACCGGGTTTCAGACTTAGCAAATCCTCACTATGTGTCAAATCCGCCGCCACAGTCATTTGTGGGATCATCATAGCATTGGACGACTCAAAAACATGGTTCCCAGAGGTGGACTTAGGTACCATATGATGCACAAGGTGAGCCAGCTCATCTTGGTGTGGACCATAAAGAGAGTGGCAATCTCCCATTGCTTAACCTAGTTTTGGTATCAACCACTCCTCGCTGGGTGCCACATCCGCTGCCACCGTCATTTGTCGGATCATCATCACATTGCATAGCTCGTAAACTGGGTTCCCAGAGGCTGTCTTGGGTCCCATACGGTGCACGGGGTATGCCAGCTCATCTTTGTGGGGACCAGAAAGGGCATTGATGTCTCCCATTGCTTAACCTAGTTTCAGACTCAACTAACCCTCACCGCCTGTCAAATCCGCTGCCACAGTGATTTGTGGGATCATCGTAGTATTGGGCAGCTCAAAACCTTGGTTCCGAGAAGGTGTCTTGGGTCCCACATGATGCAAAGGGTATGCCAACTCATTTTAGTGGGGACCAAAAAGGGAGTGGATGTCTCCCATTGCGTACCTTAGTTTTCAAACTCAGCTAATCCTCACTGCCTGTAATCCGCTGCCAGCGTGGTTTTTTGGGATCATCGTATTATTGGAGAGCTCCGAAACATGTCTCCGAGGGGTTGTGTAAGGTACCATATGATGCACAAGGTGAGTCACCTCATCTTGCTGTGGACCAGACAGAGTGTGGTAGCCTCCGGCTATATGAGCTTGTTTGAGACTTAGCTAATCCTCATTATGTATTAGATTTGTTGCCTCAGTCATATGTGGGATGAACGTAGCATTGGACATTTTAGAACCATGGTTCCGCGAAGATGTCTCGGATGCCATATCATGCATAGGGTGCGCCAGCTTCATCTTGGTGTGGACCCAAAAGAGCGGGCCAATGTCCCATTGCTTAACCTGCTTTCAAACTCCACTGATCCTTACTGGGTGTCACATTGGCTGCCCAAGTGATTTGTGGGATCATAGTAGCATTGGAGAGCTCCAAACCTTCGTTGTGAGAGGGTGTCTCAGGTACCACGCTGCAGTTGACCGATTGGTTGCTATGGGGGGTCAGAGTATTGTAGTTTCCTGCGTTGGTGCTCTGGGCCGGCTCGCAGTGCTGTAGGTGCCCGCATTGGTGCTCTAGGGTGGTGTAGAGTACTGTAAGTGTTGTACATCCGTTGCTTAAGGCTCATCTAAGCCCCGCTGCGTGTCAATCTGCCGCCACAGTGATTTGTGGGATCATCATACCGTTGGACAGCCCAGAAACATGCTTCGGAGAGGTTACTACACTGTTGTTGGCCAAGTCGGTGCTCGGGGGGGGGGGGGCCTCAGAGTACTGCAGTTGCCCGCATCGGTGCTCTAGGGGGGCTCAGAGTACTGTAATTGCCCGCATCGGTGTACTTCTGTGGATTTGAGTATTGTAGTTGTTGTAGTTGCTGAAACTGGTTTGGGACGCAGCTTGTCCGCGATGGGTATCACATCCGCTGCCATAGTGATTTGTGTGATCATTGTTCCCACATCGTGCTATTTTATGCGCTACGGGTAGTGAACCTTCGAGAGATATGATTAGTGCCTTAGGAGTGAACGGTACTTGGCTCACATCATGCATGCAAGAATTTAAAGATTCGGTGGTACTTAATCTCTCGGCACTTGAGACCGATAATTTACCCTTCAAGGGGGTGGGTTATTCGTGGGATGCACTTGCACCATTTTTCAAAAACCACGAGGTAGTGGGAGCCGACAAGGATGGTGATCACATCATTATGTCTCTCCCTTGCTATTTGCTAGAACAAAAGGGTCATATGAACGGGGTGCATTCAAGTGGTTCCCAAACATCTCATAAATTGTCGGCGCCGTCGCCGGATGCCCTCGAGGTATGGCTTTCCCATGGCTGTGGTTGGTTGACCTCGTTCCATTCCTTCATTCTTGCCTGCCTTCCTATAGAGTTGTCGAAAGCTTTTGCTACTTTTTTGCATAGTTTTCGTTTAAACCGGCTTGGATCCGTGTTGTGCGAAGCAATTTCAATCTGTGTTTTGTGAACCGGCCTGGACCTGCGTTGTGTTAACCAGCCTGAATCCCCATTGCGTCAACCTGTTTGGACCTGTGTTGTGTCAAGCAACTAGGATGCACGTTGTGTGAACCGGCTTGGATTGCCATTGTGTGAAGCAGCTTGCATCACCGTACACAGAACCGGCTCGGGTTTGCGTTGTGTTAACCAGCTTGTATCTCCATTGTCTAAACCGGTATTGTGTGAAGCATCTTGGATATATTGTGTGAATCAATGTATTGTTCAAAGAATGGCGACCCAAGGCGGTTCACACAACGGAGAGCAAAGCCGGGTCACACAATAGATACCCAAGCCGGCTCAAACAACGGAGATACAAGCGGGTTAACACAATGGAGATCGAAGCACGTTCAACCAATGGCAATCCAAGCAGGGTCACACAACAGAGAACCAAGCGGCTTCACACAATGGGCATCCAACGCGGCGCACACAACGGAGATATAAGCTGGTTCACACAATGGAGATCCAAGCCGATTCACACCATGGCGACCGGAGCCGGCTCACAGGATGAAGATCCAGGCAGGTTCACAGCACGGATCCAAGCCAGTTCACACAACAGAGATTTAAGCCGGGTCACACAACGGGAAAACAAGCTGGTTCACACAATGGAGACCCAAGCCCATTCACACAATGGTGATCCAAGCCGGTTGCAACAATGGAGATCCAGGCTGGTTCACACAAAGGAGATCCAAGCCGGGTCACAAAACAGAGACGAAAGCCGGTTCAAACAACGGAGATCCCAGCGGACTGTTGACCGCCACCGTACCCGAGGTGGCACACGCGGGAGGGGGATGCCGCCGTGCCTGCATCCGGTGCGCAAGGGTACGGGAGGGCGAGGCGTATAGCCAAAATGGTCCACAAGCAAATGGCTGCATGACAAACAGGAGGGTCACGGCGTAGTCCCATGTGCGTTGTTGTGGTGTTAGTTGCAAGTTTTTCATGTTGTGTGTGTCTCTGCGATGCTTGTGGGTCTATGTGACTAGTTCACACAATGGAAAGCAAAGCCGGTTCACACAACAAAGATCCAAGCGGGGGTCTCTATTGTGTGAAGCGGCTTGGATCCATTGTGTTAACCGGCTTGGATCTCCGTTGTGTGAGCCGGCTTGGGTCGTCATTGTGTGAACCAGCTTGCGTGTCCGTTCTGTGAAGTAGATGGGATCTCCGTTGTGCGAACCAGCTTGAATGTCCAGTGCGTGAACCGGCGTGAATCCATTGTGTGAACCAGCCCGCATCTGCATTATGTGACCGAGCTTGCATCGCCCTTGTGTGACCTGGCTTGGATCGCCATTGTGTGAACCGACTTGGGTCTCCAAGGTGTCAACCAGCTTGCATGTGCATTGCGTCAAGCACCTTGGATCTCCCTTGTGTGAACCAGCTTGGGTGTCCGTTGCGTGGACCCACTTGGATCTGCATTTTGTAAATTGGCTTGGAACCCCATTATGTGAACGGGCCTTTCTGCCTGTGTTGTGAACTAGCTTAGATTTCCATTGTGTGAAGCGCTTGGGACCTATGTTGTGTGAAGCAGCTTGGATATATGTTGTGTGAATCGGCTTGGATCTCCATTGTGTGAACCGGCTTGGATCGCCATTGTGTGAATCGGTTTGGATCTCTGTTGTGTGAACCGGCTTGGTTTTCCATTGTGTGTGGCACCTGCGATCACCGCTGTGTGAACCGGCTTGAATGTGTCTGGTGTGACCCGGCTGGGATCGCCATTGTGTGAACCAGCCTGGCTTTCCATTGTGTGACCCGGCTTGGATCCCCATTTTGTGAACCGGCTTGGATCTCTGTTGTGTGAACCGGCTGGGATCTTTGTTGTGTGACCCGGCTTGGATTGCCATTTTGTGAACGGGCTTCGATCTCCATTGTGTTTTCACCAGCTTGTATCTCCGTTGTTTGAGCCGGCTTGGGTGTCTATTGTGTGAAGCGGCTGGGATCCATTGTGTGAACCGGCTTGGATCTTCGTTGTGTGAACCGGCTGGGATCTCCGTTGTGTGACCCGGCTTGGATTGCCATTTTGTGAACGGGCTGCGATACCCATTGTGTTAACCAGCTTGTATCTCCGTTGTTTGAGCCCGCCTCGGTCTCTATGCTGTGAAGTGGCTGCGATTCATTGTGTGAACCGGCTTGGATCTTTGTTGTGTGAAGCGGCTTGGGTCGCCATTGTGTAAACCAGCTTGGATGTCCGTTGTTTGAGTCGGCCTGGATCTCCGTTGTGCGAACTAGCTTGAATGTCCTATGTGTGAACCGGCTTGGATCTGTGTCGTGTGAAGTAGCTTGGATCTCCATTGTGTGAACCAGTTTGGACCTGTGGGGTGTCAAGCAGCTTGGATGTATGTTGTGTCAATCGGCTTAGATCTCCATTGTGTGAACCGGCTTGGATCGCCGTTGTGTGAAGCGGCTTGGATCTCTGTTGTGTGAACCGGCTTGGATGTCCATTTTGTGAAACAGCCAAAGAGACCCTACAGCAGCGCAAAAACGCACACAACATGAGAATCCCGAAACCAACACCACAACGGCGCACAAGGGACTACGCCCTGACCCCTCCGTTTGTCATGCAGCCATTTGATTGTGGACCACTTTGGCTATACGCCTTGCCCTCCCGTACCTTGGGCACCACACAGAGGCACGGCGGCATCTCCCTCCCGCGTGTGCCACCGCGTTTTGTAGCGGTAGTTTTTGTAGTGGCAAGCGCCTTTTGAACAACGCCGTTGCAAACAATGTTGCAAACAAATGGCAAACAAGTTCATTTGCTCTTCTTGCGAACAACATGAGCGCATGGCATCAGAAATTAGTGCAAGGGGTACATGCAACCAATGCACCAAGGTCACTTCCTCTTCTTGCCAACAAAAGCCCATGGCATTTGAAATTCGTGCAAGAGGTACATTCAACCGATGTACCAAGGTCAATTGCCCTTCTTGCCAACAGGAGCGCATGGAATCAGAAATTAGTGCAAGAGGTACATGCAACCGATGTACCAAGGTCACTAGCCCTTCTTGCCAACAAAAGCACATGGCATAAGAAATCAGTGCAAGAGGTACATACAACCGATGTACCAAAGTCACTTGTTCTTCTTGCCGACGAGAGCGCATGGCATCAGAAATCGATGCAAGCGGAGCATGCAACCGATGCACTAAGGTTACCTATCCATCCTGCCAACAAAAGCGCATGGCAAGAGGTACATGAAACCGATTTACCAAGGCCACTTGCCCTTCGTGCCAACAGGAGCGCATGGCATCAGAAATTCCTGCAAGAGGTATATGCAACCAATGTACCAAGGTCGCCTGCCCTTCTTGCCAACAAAAGCGCATGGCATAAGAAATTAGTGCAAGAGGGACATGCCAGCAATGCACGAAGCTCACATGTCCGTCTTGCCGACAAGAGTGTGTGCACTCAGAATTTGGTAAACATGCGACATGCCAACGGTGTGGAACTATATGCTGCCCATGTTGCAAGGTTGAAAGAATGAAGTGTGAATTCAATGCTGGAGGTGCTGACTAAAGATATGTGCATTTTCAAGCCGCGGGACTACAATGCGCTTCGTGCAACGAATTAAAGCCAAAATAAAAAAAATAGCATTAGGCAGCAACAGAAGATGCATACATTGCTCACAAAACCAAAAGAAGCCCACTAAGCGTTCATTGCAAGATGCACCGCAATGTTTCTCTTGTGGTATTGAGCGGTTGTGTGAAGACTTTACACAGAGCTAATGGAAACTTGGTACCAAAAAGCGTTGTTCTTCTCGTGTTGCTTCAGAAAGTTTCAAACGAGTTGAAGAACAAGAGAAAGGCAAGGGGCAAAGTATGCATCCCTTGCAGCACTCCTCACAAAAAGGTCTTAACGAAAAGCTAACAACCAAAGATCCACCACAAGCCATCATTAGTGATGATGAAGAATATGCATTACCCCCGAGAAAGAAGAGACATGCTATTCACAAAGATGAGTCAACTGGTCATCGACACAAACTTTTCACCAATGACGATGAAGAGCATGTTTTACATACAAAGCGATTTAAGAAGAGCCATACCAAAAAAAGGCCTCATGAAGATCCGCACACTTAATTTCCCCACAAGCGCAAACCACAAAAAACCCAAGACACTGCATCATCATCAACATGACCAGAGCACAATGCTTGCTTGATCTCCCCATTGCTTCATATCCAGCAATGTATGAATATTTGGACAAGAACAATTTTGAAGTTGGCATGCAATTTGCTTGGAGCTACAAACAAAGCTAACATCCGCAAGCAATCTCTTCACCTATCAGTGAAGCTTCACCCGGACAAAGATCAAACCAACATTCATGCCAATGAACGATTTGCATTACTTCTTAGGGCATATGAGATGTTGCAAAAGATGCCATAATGATGCACAGTGTAAGGCACATCCAAAGAAGTAATGGTGTGCATGCTAGTAGTCAACCGCAACATCATGCATTACGGATGTAAGATGTGCGTTACCTGGGGTGGCCGGACTCAAGTGGGATCAATGACTTGAGCTTCGCAACAGGTAGAGCCGGTAGCAATATGGTGATTGGTTGCACTTGCCAAAGGCCGAAGCGTGATTCACATTTAAGTCTACCTTTACAACTCTTCATACATATCCACCAATAGCATTTTGCAACAATTACGTGTGTCCATTTAGCCCTATGTTACTCTCCCTGAGGCCACCATTTATGATTTAAAGCTAGCTACATTGGTGAGCAAGCGGCACGCAAACCAAAAAAGCTTGGTGGGTATACGATTGTGTGTGTGTGTGTGTGTGTGTGTGTGTGTGGTACTGTGGCACACGACCTCCATCAACAACAACAACCAAGACCTGATGCTGTGGGGATTTGGGACAATGTCTAGTCCTGTTAATCAGATTTTGGCGGCCACCTCCACCATCAACCGGGATTCGGCGCTGTGGGGATTTTGGATCATATCTAGTCCTGGTGGTCGGTTTGTTATGCTCTTGAACAAAGTCTACATACAAGCAATACCGGCGCTTTGGGAATTTTGGATCATGTCATGTCCTGTTAGTCGTATGCTTGTACTCCTCTATACGACAACGCGCCAACCAAATACACCCACCAGCTACCTACCTGCCTGCCGCGTCTGGAGATAGGTAGGGCTACTGGCGAGGACACTCCGGGGCTTTCCAAATCAAAGCCAAATCAAAAGTCCGGCCATTCGGCCTCCCGCAAGTCCGGAACGAAGTTAAGTCGGGGCCTCCATGGTACATAGCAAAGACCGCCACTCAACCCCTCTATCCTTGGGTCTGCAAGTACGTTCTGCAATGAATGAATGCCAAAGAAAACAAGACAAATTTGTATGAATTTTGGCTGTTTATTTTTCATAACAGGCCATGATGCCCATCAGCCAACTCATCATTTAGGTGCACATTGCTCAGAGTTAATTCTCTACAAGATGGACTTGCCGAAGGTAATAGAATTTCCGAAACTGATTTTTTTGATATTCTGACCATCGAAAATGATCAAATATCCTATATAAAGCATGTTTAGCCCCTCTTTATGTGTTTTTCACCCTGTTTGGCTGTTTCTTTTGGGGGGGGGGGGGGGGGCTCCCAAGGGGGCTGGGGCACAACCTGCTTATGCAGTTTCCAGCCTCGGCAGCTCAAAAATGGTCGTCCCTCTCCCCTCTTCGAGGTGCCTTGCCAAAGGCAATAGAATTTTTTTGAGCATAAAAAAGGTCAACATTTTTGTCACCAAATACATGGCAAATGATAATTTTTCTGAACCCCCTCGATGCGCTGATTCCAAAAATCCCATTTTCATTTTTTGCCGATTTTTGGGTCGGGGTCTCCACCAAGGCCTGGGGGTGAGTCTCGTTAGGATTTGGGGGTCCTGCCAATTGAGCCTTTTCGGGGGGGGTCCAGCCAGGGGGCTCTATTGCCCCCCCCCCCCCCCCGCGCCCCCCCAATCGCAAGCCCAATTGCCCCTGCTCCACTGCACCAACCTTGAGGTCTCCTGTACCCGTTTTATCTTTGGGTCTGCACTCCTACACCTTCTGCCCTGATGCATTCGGCACGCATCGCTTTTCAGGATATAGCGCCACGTTTCAGTACACTGCTCCCTATGACGAGACTGCTCCTGTTGACAGCAATGGATTTCATGAAAAAATGGTGGTGGCCATTGATGCCAAGGCATGCACATGAGGGCTGCCTGCTGCAGCGTTCTTGGGTTGGGGTGCCAGGAACCAGCCATCTTAGATGGCGGTGAAGTATTGGACCGTCACTGTTGTGGGGCAGTCATGCATTTCGCACTGCTCTGCATCTTTTTCGCACTGTTTTGGCCGGGCCAACTCAACAACGAGTCAAAGCGGGAAGGTGCTTTTTGATGTGCTGCAGGTATGGGAAATCATTTTTATCCATAAAAAGACGTGCATTGGACAGTGGATTGATCATTTTCCTAGATCTTGCACATACAGGAGGGGGCTTTAATTAGGCGGTGAGAAAATTTGTTTGGACAAATTTCGAAGCCCTCCCTCGTACCAAATATTTCCTTCAATTTTAAGGATTCTTTGTGCCATATTGTGTCAGGCGGTGCCATAACGACACTCACCCCTTTTTTTTCACTATGACATCCACACTCTGATGTTACAGCTCTGGCAGATCCTGATGTACCTTAGGGTATTTTTTTTCCTTCGCTTTTTTTGGCCTTTTTTATGTCTGCATGTCTGCATGTTTGCATGTGCCTGCACCCCCAGGACATGGACATGGACATGGAGCCCACCAGGAAATGTCAGTAACCATCCAGAGCCCACCGGAATCCACAATGAACATCCACTAGGAAGCAGCAGCAAGGGGCCTCATACCAAAATTTTCCTTCATTTCTAAGGAGCAATACCAATTTTTTACCCCCTTAATTTTGGTCATCCGAAAAAAAACCTCTTAAATTAAAGCCCCCTCCGGTAGTCCCCTCCACACTCCCCCAGCTTCCAGACCCAGACACAGCCCCCTCCCCCCCCCCCCCCGCCTACTCCAGACGAAGCCCGACGAAGCCCCCCCCCCCCCCCCAGTTTTGGGGGTACGGGAGTAGCAGTAACTCCAGGGTGGCTACAGCATATCTTGAGGCTCTGTGACCCTCGCCACAGCACAGTTGCACAAAAATATAAACCCACACAAAAAAGAGCCAAAAAAAGAAGCCCTTCCGTTGCAGTCCGCCTGTGGGGAGGCAAAATGCCAGGCGCCAGCCCCCAAAGTCATGATGCCAGTGGGTCGGGCGGTTCCGCAATGGGAACATTGTCATGGTGGCATCCAACCTCATTGTACCGCACCCACATTCCACTCACTTGGTGCAAGTACATCAGGGGCACCTCGTCAGTCTCCTCCCCCATTTGCTTCCAAGTCACTCTTTCATGTCCGTCCTGTCTCATCCAGACCCCATGGTACCCTCCTTCCCCATCCCCCTGGTCCCGCTCCAATCAGCACAGGCACGACTCCGCCTGGCAATGCCTTCTGCCGCCATTTTGAAGTCGCCTCCTTCACCTGCAACCCAATGGGTAGACCACCCACCTATCCACGCATGGAAGGTTCCCTCCTCAAAAGATGGACAAGTACGTTCTCTTGGAAATATCAACCATTATGTTGACTCGCCCCCCCCCCCCCCGACGACATGGGGTATCAGATACCAAGTTCTGGGAACCAGGTGCTTTGACGGACTTTGCGGATGCAGTCAGCCCCCTTGTGTTTTTATGTGTTGTTTTTTCTGTTGATATGTGTTGCGTGGCTTGGCTTGCTGCATCCTGTGGTATCTGTTGTGTGATGTTGGATGTGACGTGTTTGCTTGCCATTTATTGCTCTGCACTGCCGGGGCTCAAACGGTCATACCTTGTGCTGTACCTTCAGGATTTCTCGGAGCCCGGGTTGACCTCGGGAGACCAGTATCACATGGACTGCATTGCACGGGAGATGGGAAAGGCTCACGGGGGCCTTAAGGCAGCTCGAGACCTGCAGAAGCGATCAGTGGTAGCCACAGGGCACTGGGGGTGTGGGGCATTCAAAGGGGACCGAGAACTCAAGGCAATCATTCAGGTTTGCGTTGTGCTTTGCAACATCCAACACTTTGGTCTGGGGCATGTTCTCGGGCTTCATTGCAGGGACTTGCAGCCCAGTGCCGTTCAGTGCCATGCACATGGGAGGGGGGGGGGGGGGGGTACACAGGGGCCGGGGAGGCGGGGGGGGGGGGGGATGCAGGGCTGCAAACAATGTTGAATTGTGGTCTGTGGCAACTAGGGCCAAGAACGTTTTTCACTGCTCATCGTAAATCCATGGCATTGTCATTGTAAACCACCCCCCCTCCCCGCTGTGCCTCTGACCCACCTTTACGGTGTGGCAGGGAGCAGCGAGTGGGGTCATTGGACCAGAAATGGCTGTGGCCAGTCTTGCTACAGCGATCACATGGATATCCACACGTGCTCAGTATGCGCAGGACATTGTGCACCTGGTATCACTGTCACGGGTCTCATGTGGGGGGGGTCGGGGGAAAGATGAGGTAAAGGGTGAAAGGGGGGTTGCAAGGAGACAGTACACTGCCCTAAGGAGAGACAACATAGCCCAAAGACCACATTGCAGAGCATGGGCATTCACAGTACACTGGCGGTGCATTGGCTGTGCACTGGCGGTCCATTGGCGGGGGCGCCGGCAGTGCTTTGGCCCACTCTTTTTGAATAATGATTTAAACTTGACAAAACAGATACGCTTCTGCCTGGCGGCTCAGCAAACGTTAGAATTAAGAAGCTTGATTGAGAAGTGTGTGTCCCTCCTGAGCATGCAACAGCCTCATTCATCCTTTCAGCCACGCACTCAAACATACAATCTCGCATCTTTTCATCCATCTTGTCGTCCATCTATTAGTTAATGAATGCATACTTTGGGCCGTGATGTATACAGCACGGTCATTGGTATGTTGCAGGTCTGTATTTGGGGTGTGGGAGATTTTATGGGGTGGCTGAATGTTGGTTGAGCAGCTGTGTAGATTCAAGGTGGTACGAGCTGCCTCAATACTACATGCAGACGCGTCTTGGCTTCACATCGCCCCTGTCCCTCTACGTTTCGTGGTTTGCCCCTGAGTTGCATTGCATGCATTGATGTGCCGTATCGTAGTTCCGTGCCGTTGCATGGTGTGGTGTGTGGAGTGTGTGATATGGCTTGTTGTGTTGTGTTGTGTGGTGTGTCCTCATTTTTGACCATTCTATTGGCTCTTCTACATTCAGTTAATGGCAGCTTCAGAGGCCGGCTATGAGAGCATTGATTACTTCACCTTTGGAGACGAACCGTTGGCGGACCAGTTGCAGCGGGTGCACAAGCTGTTCAGGAATGCCGACATTCGTGTGGGCCGGCTGTACAATATGTTGACAGAGGTGTATTTTGCACAGAATGTGGAAGACCCCCCGTTTTCCGTTTTGCAGTATTTGCATGAGTATGTGCAGGGCTGGGCTTGTCCCGTAAACACCAAAGGCCAATCGATGTGATACAGATGGAGTGCTTCCAGACCCACACCAAAATGCATTTGTGCATCAACGATACATTGACGCCTCAACTTCTAACCCACTACATGAACTCTCAGCTGCTGCTGAAGCATAGTCCATCATCAGGGCTGCACGATTGCACCTCGTTTTTCGTTGGAGGAGGTTTTGATCGATCAGACGATAACATTTTAATAAAGATTGTACTTCCCTGCAACTGCCTCACGTGCTGCGTTAAGTTGCGAGTAACGTTCTGCGTCACGGTTCTAGCCTTTGTTGACTGATTGGGGCCAGCTGTTTCTTTGCCTGTAATGGAACGTTTGATTTGTCTTGGGCAACCTGTAATAGGCTCATTGCTCACACTCATGATCAAGTTTGTTCGTCTTGGGCCAGGTGACCGGGGGGAGGGGGGGCGCGAATCGCGGCAGCTTGCATGGTCTGGTCTGATAACCTGGCACATGGTGCATTGTGGTTGTGGGATTTTATCAATGCTGTTTATGAACCAAGGGGGTTCTTGTGTTGGATACGGATTCAGGACATCCTTGTCATTTGGTGAATGAAAGAGGGCAAAGAAAAAGGAATCTAAATGGTATGCATTGAGGCCGGTTCGGATCCCAGTTGGTTGCACTGTGTCCCATTGGACAGCGATTTTGGGAAGAAATTTAGGGGAATTCCGAATTTATACCTTCCATAATGGACAGGATTTGGCACTGTTGGTTCAGCTGACGCTTGTTGTGTGCGCGCCCTTCTGCGTTTCCTGGTGGTGTGCGCGTGCTCTCTGTTTTTCAATGCGGGCTGATCGATTGGAAACCCTTCGTGTCTGGTGCTAATGGTGTTAGATGGACCACCACCAGGGGCTTTAATTGGGCCCGGAAAAAGTTGATATGGACAAATTTCGAAGCCCTCCCTCGTACCAAATATTTCCTTCAATTTCAAGGATTCTTTGTGCCATATTGTGTCAGGGGGTGCCATAAGGACACTCACCCGTTTTTTTTTTTACTATGCCATCATCCACTCTCTGATGTTCAAATTCTTGCAGATCCTGATATAGCTTAGTTGGTAGTTAGACTAGCTTCTAATCCCACGGGTCCTGGGTTCAAACCCTGGTGCCTGCAATTTTTTTAGCTTCGCTTTTTTGGTCTTTTGGCCCACCCGGAATCCACAATGAAATTCCACTAGAAAGCAGCAGCAAGGGGCCTCATACCAAAGTTTTCCTTCATTTCTAAGGAGCAATACCAATTTTTTACCCGTTTAAATTTGATCATCCGAAAAAAACCCTCTTAAATTAAAGCCTCTGGTGGCATGTGGATATTAGAATCACCAATCTAACCGGAGGAAGACTAAGGCAGCTGTAAGATGTATGGGTATACGCCTATGTGGACAAGTGTCGAGGAAGTAATTTTGGAAACCAAGGCCATCTTTACGGATGCTACGGTGGTAGTCAGCAGTCACGGCGAACGCTACCAGCTGTGGGATGTTTTTTGAAGGGGATGAGAGGTGAGACTACTAAAAGGATAGGTAGGCGCACCGCTGGTTGTGGGTCATTGCTCCGCAATGCAGAGCAAGTCTTCATTCTTTTGCACATCTCTTGTTTGCTTTGCTTATGGGTTGCGACAAATTGATCTTGCATTGAATTAGACAGGGTCAATTATTGGAGACGGCGTGCGCTGAACATGCTGTGTGCACATGCGTTGCGTCGACATGCTACAGTTGAAGCATTGCATTTATGCTTGTGATGCTAACCGCTCATTTGTGTGGCTGCCTTTCTCCGTTGGTATCGGGGATTTGTTTTAGTGATGAATTTATATCATTGATCGAACACGGTTGCTGATCCACCGTCCTTCTCTTGTGAACGTGCGGGGCCTGAGGATAGCTCATTTAATTTGGCAATTGGGTGATCGATCCAAGTTGGGGATTCTCACTCCAAGTGCATGCATGGGCTCTTTCGTGATGGTTAGGCGAAATGCTCTCTCCATGCATGTTCTACTGGATTGGGTTATGGTGAGGCTCTCTTTTACGGCACGGATTGGTGAGGATGTCTCTTAAGGCATGGATTGGTGAAGGTTTATCCCAGGCCATGGACTGGGGTGGGTCCATCTCTCCCATGGCATGGACTGGGGCGTGACCATCTCTCTCTCAAGGCATGGATCGGGGAGCGGCCATCTATTTTTGGGGTACGATCACTTTCTTTTGGGATAGGACAATCTCACCATGGAGGTGCTGTTGTTGGACCCGTAATGTCTCTCTATGTGCACTCTTTTTGCGGGCCTGGTCTAGGTCTCTTCATGTGTCTCGGGAAACTTTCTTACCCAATCTCTCAGTAAGTAGCATGCATTGACTTGGTTTGGTGCGATACAAGCATGCATATAGGCAACATTGAATTCACATGTGTATGTAGGGCTTGTTTCTAATGCACATGTTGATTGGTGTATGCTAATGCCATCGGGTCACAAGCAATTAGGCACGAAGTGATGGGACCGAGTGGCATGTCCAATCATGTGTGGGGATGAGACATGTGTTGTTTGCTGGCTTTGCACCCTATTCATGACTTTGGTTACCGACACTCCATCCCAAGGGAGCCCAGCAATTAGTACTTAGCGCATACCAAACATGTGAAGTTTGGTGGGCTGGCTTTTTTTGATGTTTTGGTTTCAAGCAACTAGTATACTGGCCAAGCTCACTGAGTTACTGAACATTGTGTATGTTATTGCTCAGTAATGGGCACGTGGCGTCAAGTGTGTAGTATGCCTTACCATGATGATGCGATATGTGTCACATAAGCCAAGTGTCAGGTATTGTTTTCCGTTGCCGTGAGATCACTTACCCAACTCATATTTGATGATCCTCATAGCAAACTCTTTGTATATCTTCATTCTTCATTGGTGACTCAATCAGGGTGTGCATATCATGCATGTTGCCATGCATTATTTTGTGCTCCTAGAGGCCATTGTGTGATGCTTGATCCACGTTGAGAACATTTCTTATGTTCGGAACTCATTTTTTTGATCTCCAATCCCCCGTTTTGTGTGCAAGGGTGAGGATGGGCCATGTGCGGCAAAGGTTCATGAGGAACCCGATGACACCATCGTGTCGTAGAGGATTATCCATGTCTTTTGCCATACAACACATGGACCTCGTTGATGCCATTGTGCATTGCATGATCTCTCATGAGCTAATGGCATTTTCTCAAAGTGTTGAAGTGGGGTTGTGCTAGCGTGGTGTCATATATCAACAATGGCTTAGGCGGCTCAAGTTGCATGGTCAAAATCACACCAAATGCACCCAATCTGGACCATGCAAAAAAATAGTTTTTGACAGGCTCCGTTTTTTGAAAACAGAATGTTAGTCCAAAGAAAGTATCTTAGTTACCATTTGTGCCATTTTGTGGCTTTTTCCGGACAGCCGTAAACAAAAAAAATTGTTATCATTTCAGTGGAAAATGATGTCTTTTTAGCGGGAACTAACCAATAAATACATTTTGCGTTCCCCTTGTTTGTCGGATGAACATGGTTTGCTGAACAAATAATTGCAACATCAATTTGTGTTCTTCATGTTCATTGCATACCTGGAAAAATGCATTATTGATCAAATTCGATGCGCGAGGCCTCGCGCAATCAAGACCAAGGAACATTAAAGCAGAAGCATGGAGGATTGAATATCAGTGCAAAGCATATGCCACATGCGGTTCCAGGGCTGCCCCATGCGCGAGGCCTCCCGCATAACTTAATAAACCAAAAACCTCAACCAATTCATTTTCCTTTGGAAAGACGGCTTCAGGGTCGAGTGGTCTTGCCACCCAACCCAAGGTTTGATTTTTGATTTGCACTGCGTGTAAAAAGAGGTATAGGTTGTGACCTTCAAGTTCTGGAACAGCATTGCAGCCCTCAATGCGCGAGGCCTAGCGCAAAAAAAGGTCCAGAAAATATATTTTTTGTACCATTGTGATGGGTTCTCATCTGATAGCGCTTGTGCACAACCTTCACTGAAGCAACGAGTACCTAAATTGTCGTTGAGTCATTGAAATTTCCCAGAAGCTGGCCCCCCTAGAGGCGGAAAAACTGTTTTCGGGCTTGGTCAACCCCTGCGCTTGGCAGACTGCTTCCCCAAGGGCAGCTTTCTCCTCCGGGTATCGGACATCATCTTGATTGTTGGTGTGGTTTGCACTACATTGCATTTTACTCTCCAAAAAATCAGTTTTTTTGGCCCAAACAAACGCTCAAAAAAGTGCCACGCATGGCGAATTCATATTTCCTTTGCAGAATTTACTTTGATTTTTAGTCAACCACGGAAGGATCAATTTTTCTTTACCCAAAGCTACAAGGGGGGTTCCTGTCCAGCTCAGCGTCATCTGTTGAGTGGACATGCGTCATGTGCCACCAGTGATACTCTTTTTTTTTTACTTGACACTCCCCATAGGTTTCGGCAGGTCTACATCATGAGCATTGCTAACGGATGCACCCCGTGCAACACCTCCAAGGTATGTGCTCCTTTTGTTAGGAATGCAACAACATTAGAAATGATGTCATGAATCATGAATTACATTTGCAAGGCTTGTTTAGATCGCTGAACGTCCGCCCGCGTAAACATATGGTACAATGTGATGAAGTCAAGGGTGTCTGTAATGTCACTCCACGGTAGGCGCCTACTTGATTCCTAAATTCTACCATCATTACCTGCCTTTGGAGGGGCAATGGACTGTTCCTTGCGCGAGGCCTTGCACAACGAACAATCCATTGCCCCAAAAAATGCATTGCAAAAAAATGGCCAAAATTCCTTACATAAGAGTTCTTTTTGTGTTTCAAAAACGGCTTGATTTTTTGCAAGCCAAAGAATGGTTCTTTCGGTGTTTTTTGAGGCCTTGTATTTCGGGCACTTTCCGTCAATTGAATCCCTGCAACTTGGGCCACCTAAGAATGGAACGCACAGTTTGAACGTGCATGGTGCATAAATCGATACTAAGAGTATGGCTGCTCTGCTTCGGGATTGTAGCTGACCCATGGCGGATTTCAGGGACCTCCACGCTAGCTCCTCGACCCTTGAGGACGTCGCCGTTGTGATCTTTATCCATTTGCGCACCTGGTTCATGAGCTCTTCTATCCATCTTTGGCCCCGAGTCCCGTCATCTGCAGGTCATAATACCTCGGTTATCTGGTGTTGATTCATCTTCTCGACAACAGTTGTTAATCACCATCATGGGTGAAGCATGGTGCGGGGGCGATATGGGCGGTGCTTACGTGGTATGCCGTGTTCAACGTTGGCACCATCCGAAGGGTAATAAGTGTGGTTCTTTTAAGAGTCCGACAGAGCTTTAAGGTAAACGGGCCGCGGCGTTATCTCCATTTCCATGTCGGCTTGCCCGTTGGGCTCCAAAGAACCCTATTTGTGGTAGCGGCCGGGCCTGCTACAGCGATTGGAATTGGCAACCTCTAGGATGAGTACCCGGAGATGGCAACACTTGTGTCATGCACGCTTGTAATAGCCTATAAGATGTTCAGTCTCCGGGTTGATTGCCAAATGTCCATGATTTTCTCGCGCTTCGGTGTGTCTTTGGGAAGCATTAGCTGCTGATCCCCCCGGAAGCCTATGGGTGCAAAATTTTGCTTCATAGCTGGGTGGATGCTTGGGATACTAATTTGAGGACAAGGTGAGTCATTCTGAAGCCTACAATGGTTTTTTATAACTCCCGACATCTTTATAACCCAGTTTGTTCATTGATTTGAGGCATGTTAATGGGATTCATTATTGTGATTTTCCAACAGACGACGGATTTTACATTGTTACGTGTGGATTTTGTTGGACCCAAATTTAAAAATACAGAGCAGTTGATGACACATGTTGCGAATGGTGGATCTGTTCGGTTCTTTGCTGTCTAGGCATTAGCTATGCGAACAAATAGACGAAAGGAAGCCGCGTTGGGACGCCACATTTTGAAATCAATTGATCTACTTTTCACGACTACCGCGAAAATTTGCTGCTCCCAAGACTACGTCCCAAGCTGCACAGGCGACAATGCTTTTGAGCCGGAAGACATACCAATTGGTGGCCCCAACAAGAATGGTGCACGTAGCCATGCTGGCACCAGCAGCGAGAGCACTGCCTGAAGCCAAATGGTTTCACGAAAGCATGCAAAACCACCAGATGTGCTTTCCGTTTGACCATTTTGTGAAAAAATTCTTGTAGTTGATCAGCTGCATGCCAATCGTTGCATCAATAGGACTGTTGTGGCTGTGGTGGATCTGCGGCACTACTACCATTTCCGCCTCAAGTTTCGTTGATGGATGTTTTTGAAACCATTTGAGCATGACTGGAAGTATTGAACTCACACCATGGAAACTTTTTTCGGCGTCGTTGTTTTTTGCCGGGTATCATTCATCGCACATTTGTCAGAGTATTTTTGGACATGGTACGCCATAACCTTTTGTTTTTCGTTGGCAACCCAAGTTGCTCTTTGAGTGCGGTGGGGGACCAAATGACATCATACAAAATTTGTGAAGATGATCAGTTACGTGTAGCAGACAACGTGAGATGGTGTGCCACTGTGTGAATATGAAGATTCATCATGAGCTTTTCAAGTACCTATATGGGCAGAGTCACACACCAAGGAGGTTTTCTCTGCACTTGTCGCCTCGACTTTGCGTTTACAGAGTTCGGAACTTTTGTAGACATGTGATATCATTGTTGTACGGGGTTTTCAAGCGGATCATCTGTGTAGTTGAGAAAACTACACTGAACGTCAAGTGGGGGATCGGGTAAAAACAAAGGTGATCTGTATTCACATAAAGCAGATAGTATTTGCCCTATGTCACGATGCAAGCACGTACCATCATCCAAAGTTCCCGCAGAAATCGATGCTTTCACTCTATAAGTGCGGCTAACCCCCATTTTGCTCAGATCTTCACTAATCTGTCCCCCATTGGCAACATTTTTTGCTATTTTTCATACATCGGCGCTACCGCCGACCCACGAACCATTTACAGGGACTGAGCTATATGTAAGCTATATAAGCTATATATATATGAGCTATATAATTCTGATGTGCTGGATTCAGCGCCGCTGTCCATTCACTGTAAATCCGCCGTGTTCCGATGATGCACCCGGAATCGCCATTTGCGGCTGGTGCGCGTGTCCGCACCGAATCGCCACAATTTTTTTCATTATCGGATTTATAGGAATCTCTTAGGATGGATTCCGACACTCAGATATCTTTATGTGCATCCGCTTCTATGTAGAGTGGAATTTTTTCTTTTTGTCACATGAGCATGGACTTGTCTAGTGTTCTCGCTGCCCTCTCCTCCCATGGGGTCCCCTCGGTGGACGAACCTCCAAAGTTTGTTTACAGCTTAGCCTAACCCTGTGGACGCTCATGTTTTCCTGTTCACCTAGGACCTATAGATTACATTTGTCCTTGTTTCACCTCTCTGCAACTGCTTCATTCCTTTTATCTCAGTCCGAAATGAGACTAAACTTTGTTGATTCTTGTGCAAATCCGTCAAATGCGCCAAATACGTCGCACCTGCTTTAATTTCCGGAAGGAGAAAAGCCGGACTAACACAATACCAGTACTTGGAGGACGCCGTAGTGTGCCTGGGAGAGCAAAGACGCTCAGAGCGCCAGAGATTTCACTTCATTTTGATGATCCCCCGACTGAATCTTCCTATAATCTACCTCATTCTCAAGAAAAGCATGGTTTGGCATCGCTCGCCGATAGGTTTACATGTTTCCCAGCCCTTAACCGTATGTTTTCCTGTCCGTTGGACTGTTTGTCACTCCTCATTCTCCTTCATTCCACGTCCATCAATCTTTCATTCAGCCCAATTCAGGCCGAATGGGGCAGATTTTTTCTTATTGCGGCTACATTAGCCCGTCATTTCTATTTTCTTCCAGGACTCACCTGCACTACGGTCTTCGTTGACCCAGTGACACACCCCAGTTGGTTTTTGGAGGGGGGGGTGCAAGTGGGGCTAAGCCCCATCTGCTTAGATCTTCACAGATCCGTCCCCCATTGGCTACATTATGGACATTCTTCATACATCAGCGCTAACGCCGACCCCCGAACCGTTCCCAGTGACTGAGCTATATAATTCTGACGTGCCCGGTTCAGTGCCGCTGTCCATTCATTGTAAATCCGCTGCGTTCCAATGATTTACCCGGAATCGCCATTCGCCACTGGTGCGTGTGCACAACCCGAATCAGCAAAATACTTTTTCGCAATCAGATTTATATAAATCTTTTAACACAGATTCAGACCATAAAATACATCTATGTTCATCCGCATTGATCTTCTATGTAGACTGGGATTTTTCTTTGGGTCATATGAGCATGGACTTGTCTAGTGTTCTCGCTGCCCTCTCCTCCCATGGGGTCCCCTCGGTCAACGGAACCAACATGCAGGTCGCATCCCCGCAAGGCTATGACCCGGTCCTAGCCGGCATTGAGCCCTCTCACATCTTCATTCACCCGGGACAGCAGTTACACACTCTTGCAACACAGAAGCGGTCGGATACTCATTTGGCTTGGGAATTAGAAAACTTTGAAGACCTCGCAACCGATTTTTGAAAATCAGTATTAGAAATGCGGATTGAGGAAATGGCTGCAAACGCTAGAATCGGCGATAGCTAGTGTCAAAAAGTGAATCTTCTGTACACGAAACTTTTTCCATTTCCAAAGCTCTGGTTTCGGAGCTTGGATTTAGTACTACATGCCAAGGCCAAATTGAGCGTTCCTGGCCGCTTGCGCATTTCCGCCCCGTAAATCGCAGTTTATAATGTGAAGTTTTACATGTTTTTCGAAGTGAAAAATAGAAACAAGATGCTGTGGTATTTACTAAGCTATAATTTACTTCCTCCTAATGACTCAGCTTAATGCTGGCTCAGGTATTCTTCGATATACCTCTAGGAAGGGGAACATTGAAAGCACGGACTATCACAAGGCCTACTACCCTTTGGGATGTGAAACACATGGTATAAATACAGTGCTTGATGGTTTTTACCGAGTATTTGCATTTTAGGGCCAAGAAAACTTCGCTGTGTGACATTTGAATTGTTCTTTGGTAAACCACTTTTTACTTTCGTTTTTATTAAAAGGAATCTGGCAAAAACATTGCTCTTTTGTACCATGCAATAATTGAGGAGTGGTGAAAAGACAAAGAAAGTCATCCGAACGAAAACACAATGCATGCTGTTCAAAGCTTTTGCTTTGAGACAACAGCTAGATAAAGTATTTCAAAGAACGAATGACAAATAAATGTAAAATCAAAGCTTATTGCTACGCTAAACTACAATGAAGGGACATAGACTAGTTGCAGTGTGGTCCGTCCAAGAACGGCTGAGATATGAAATTCATCAATTCCATGTGCAGTGAGCCAAATATACATACAATGTAGCGGGTAATGCGGCCTGAAAGAAGGCCTTTAAACGAATACGCCCTACGATTGATAATTCTAAGGGGTTCAAGAAAACAGTTTTCAATGCAACAAACTAAAATGATCGTGATAATACGAATCGCGTTGACAGCGCGTGCATGCAACGGCTATTCGTACTTTCATTTCCGCTCTGTTTTCCAAGGCAGAAATCCGGGTAAGAAGTGAATCGCCGAGAAATTGGGGGAAAGCTCGAAATAGCCGCTACTTTTCAATCCCAACTTCGGCGTTAAAAGCTTGTGAGGTTGTACCAAAGAAGAAAACTACGCTTTTCAAGGCCGTGTTCAGCTTATTTGACGCCGGTTTCCAACACTGGACTTTGCATTTTTTCGAAGCTATGTGCACTCGAATTGAAGGCAAAAGTCAAAACAGCTACTATTGGGTTTGCAAGTAAATTTGAAGAAGTACTGCAGTGGTGCTTTTGGGACGGGTTTGAAATGCAATTAAGCTGTCAGAGACCACGGTACCAAGAACAATACTTTGGCACTCTTAGAGTCCAGTTTGTTCGTACTGTTTGCAATAGTGGGTACCAAGTGGAAAAATGTGGGTATATCAAGATGTTGGTGTATGGTTTGTGGATGTGGCAACATTGGCATTTACGAGCACATGGCTGCCTTTGCGGTGACGAATAGGGCCAAACAATGTTGAGCAAGCCATGTGCCGAATGCCAAGTGTAGAGCACTTTCACATAACGGAATGGCACTTTAGAGGTTCTTGTAACTTTAACGTCGAGAGAGAAAGGAAGAAAACACCTACGGCCGTCTGCAACGAAAAATTTGTGCAGAGGTGCGGGTCTCAGTAGAAAGCTTTATAGTGATTTCAACACTGTGTGTTTGTTGTGCCTCTCCTGCTGCTTGCTGCTGGTGTAGGGTTCCTGCTACTTGTTTTTGATGAGGAAAATGTTTTATTGTTGAAATACAACCAATCCAGGATAACCCAAGCCAGAGATAAGCAAGTAGAAGAAGATCAGGATCAAAGCATGAAGGGCTGCAGTCACAAAGAGTTAGATAAAGACAACTATCAACAATAGACCACAGCAATTTGCATACATTGCAAATCAGGATGAAATATTTTACATGTTTGAGAAAAACTGATTGGAAAACTGCCCCAATGGCTCACTCTCATCCGCAGTGCCATCTTGAGATGTGCACTCTTTTTTTTTGGGTCCCATAGGTGCTGAGGTGGCATGGCTTGTGGCGCTGAGGTCACTGCCATGTCACATGGGATATTCCTACTTAGCTAGGCTGACTGGGTATTGAACCCAGGACCTCTCAAAAAGAGGTGCCCCAGCCCCCTAGGGTGCATACCACTAGGATAGCTAAGAATTCATGAGAAAACATAGATAAATTCATAGGCTCTGCCTTCAGTATGTCAGTGCCTCAGCAACCCAGGAAAAGATATTTTACTGCCTATAGCTTGGAGATAAAGGGGTCCACACCACATCCTGATTTAGTGTTTGGTTCCATAGGTCAAAATGTGTTATCACCCATTTTGGTTGGGCCAATACTAAGATAAAAATGCATGAGTGCTTAGAGCACCTCTAATACAACTAAAGTATACCCTAAAGCATTGGAGAAGCACTTTTTCTTACTCCCCCCTTGTGCTGTGGTGGCCACCACTGTCGCATTTTCAGGAAAAAGGGATTTTTTTCTTGGCCTTTCCTTGGTTTCCACACCTACTTTAAAATACCTATAGCTTCTCTAACACTGGAAAAGAGCGCTTTACCATGGCCAGCGACTCTTGCTGCATTGTTGATGACAATCTCCAACAGAAAGCTCAGCGCTCTTGGCGCTACCGGGGTTCCTGTGGCTTGGTTGGGTTAGAGTAGGGCATGCCAAGACCATATGCGTGTGCATCCCTCCCTCCAAGCTGTAGCGTAACACAACCCAACGCCAGACTCTCATAGGACGCTCGACCCAAGTCTCAAGGAACCTGATGGGGACACCTGTCCTGGTACTGGGGCGAGGGTGCGCTGATTTAATTAGAATTGCCCCTTGGAGGGGTGTTGATTCTGGTTCAGTCTCCTGCTGCTGCTTTTCGGCCAGAACAGCGGCCTACTTAACGAGGCTTTGCGAGGAGGTCTGTACAACAGAGGAATGGGAGAATGAGGGACGAATCCACGCAAGCGCGAAGCGACAACACCTAAATCCGTCAAATGATGACCTAAAATTTCTCTGAAGGCACACACCTGGACAGAATCCAATTGTGCATCAGATGCACATTTTTATAAAATTTGTAGTCATCTCTTGATTTTTTAAATCAAGAAATTCTTACGCAGAAAAAGGCGGCGCGCAGGAGCGGCTCCTAACGAAGCGCCGGAAAATAAAGAAATAATGAGATCATAAACGTATGTCTAACGTAATGCCAAAAATGACGAGACACACATAGATCGATACAAATAGTGATTCCACCCATGTTGCCAGACACAATGAAAATTCAAGAATTTAACAAACAAACAAAAGGACTTCGATGAATCAGGTATAGTCTGCAGGTGTGCTCGTTCTCCTTGAATCACGTACAGTGCTCGTTTTGTGTCGTCGTCTTCAAGCCTGGTAGTACGATAGAACACGATAGAGGGATAGATTAGAAAGATTGCAGATGATTAGAGGTAAGGTCAGGGTGATTAGACATACACACAAGTGCATAGCGACGTTTTTCGCTTGTGTCACGCCTTTCCTTCAGCTTGCTTCACTCTCCAGCGGTGACTATGGTAAGTAAGCCCATGTGGGGCCACCCCCTGGTGGAGTTCGTGATTGTGGATAAGATTTGTACGAAAAACAGTGATTGACACAGGTAACCTCGAAACTCGTGCATTCTCGTGCATTCACACACGCATTAAAGGGTAGGCCACACGTGCTGCGCTGTTACAACCCTTGTTTAGGTTACCCAGGGGCTCCACCCTACGTGCTATAAGAGAACGGGTGGAGTTCCTTAAGCTTGCTTGCTTGTACTGAGGTTTGAGGACAGCGTATTATAGGGCTACCTGAGAAGCGTATAATACGTGGAGGTAGTCTTGGTTCCTCAGCCGCAAACCTCAGTCATCCGCCTTTGCTTTACAGGTGGGAAGGTCAGGGTGATTGGTGCAGCAGCGTTCGCCTTTTTTCCTGGCCTGCTAAACAAGGCCGCTGATCACACAAACAAATAACCCGCCTCTGCCTGTGGCAGGGCCAGGAGTCCGACTCCATCGACATCTGCGCTGTGCACGCCCCAAGAGCACTCCTTTCCTCCAAGCCCTAGCAGGGAAACGCGTTGTGGCGTCCCTGTTAGGCCACAGACGCTTAGTAGCTCTGTGTTTTCTTGTATTCTCACAGGTGAGCCGCTAGGGCTCTTGACCTCATCTTCAACGCCACCCAGTAGAGCGTGCGTGTAGGAGTGGTAGTCCTGAGTGGGGGCTTCAGCCAGTTGCAGTAGCGCTCGCCCACCAGGATGGTGCCACTGTAGGGTGTGTAGGGCCTGTAGTGCGTGTGTCACTGTCCCACCCGCTTCCTGCAATTTTAGCAGGGTTGGTGGGCAGTGGCAGTGGTTAGGCTAGATTTTGGCCATCGTAGCAAATAGGCGTTTTCAAGCCTTCATAGCTTTTGGCCACCCCTCCCTATAGTAGACAGATAGGTAGGGAAAACAATACCTGGATTAGTACGCTGGGTATTCCCCCAAGGTTTTGCGCCAGCACAGAAATTGGGCGCCTAGGGGAGGAGAGACCCGGGGCGTACCCCGTGGCACCGGTTAAGACAATCCTCCGGGTTTAGCAAGCGGGCAGACTTGGGTATAATTAGGACACCACTTCTGCGGCTTGCTCTCAGGACCCTAGGAATAGCACACCCACACATACGCTTAGGCAGTTAAGGGTATGGTTCAGTCCCTAGCTTTAGTCTTGGACGCAAGCGCCTCAGCGAGCCTCAGCAACTCACCGAGGTTGTTCGGGGACAAGTAGTCTACCAGAACTGAGTTTAGGCGTCCCTCGGGTAGAACAAACGCACAAAAGGGCTCCCAGGTGGCCTCTTCGACTCCAAACCCTTCCCAGAGGGTGAGGAAGCGCCAACCCTGGCGATAGCGGTGGCGTAGGACAGACTTCCCCAGGTAGAAGCGCTCCTTAGCCATTTCCTCGGCGTTGATGTTGGGGACTTCCCCTTCAACTTCCATAGGGCTGGCAGCCCCTTGTAGGTCTAGGGTGGCGATCTCCCGGTCGTTGAAGCCGGTTCGGACCCCCGTGGCCATCTTGGGGTCACTTGGGGTGTGTATCTATGTGCCGGCAAGCCGCCATTGGCTGATATCATACTCTCCCATCCACCTGACCTAACCCGATGTGATAGTGTGATAGGTTTGGCCATTCCGGCTATGAGCGGCCATATTCAGTACCGAGGCGCCGCCAGCGGAGATTTATATATCGGAATATCAGGAATCAACAGGGTTTTATTATCACGATGTTTCCGTAATTTTTCAGCCTTTCGTTCTGATGGTCAATGTATCGGCGACCGTCAGTTGGCTCGCAATTTTGCGTTAACCGATTGGTTAACTGTTATTTCCAGATATTTTGGTGGATACCCCGTTGAGGGGTCAGATTTCATCAGCAAAGGGTTCGTTGCTTCCGCAATTTTCTAAATAAGCACTCGAAATTTTATTCTGAATTTTTCGCGATGTCGAAATCGGATTTTTGACTTCGACATCGCCGCACTTGATTTGGACTTCTTCGAGTGGTCATACTCTTTTCCCTATGCCCGAATCAGGTTTCCCTTATACTTGCCACCCATTTGACTTGGAGATATAAGGGAAACAAAAGCGAATCTCGGGACCACTTTGAAAGACCATATCTACGCGCGAGTTTGAGGAAAGAGAATAAGGAAGGTTGGGTTGCAAGCGCCTTAGTCTCAACTTAAATTAGGAAGCATCAAACGCCTTTGGTGCGTACACATGCCCGGTGTTGCAAGGGATAATGGTCAAGAGGGTATAAATTGATATATAACTCTTGGACCGTGCAACCGAACATTTTATTGCGACTTTCGAGTGTACTGCATGAGTGTTGGGGTTGTATAGCAACTTTCCTTGGGTTCCTACGTATTTTTAACGTGAAGTTATGTCTATGGAGGGACATGGCATATCATGGTGGGAGCCACATTTTGAGGGTATGTGTTATATGCATGGTATATGTCTTGATATGCTCACGCCCATGTTATATATCTTCGTGTGGCCGAAGAGATAGGGAGCCATACGTGACAAGGGTTTTGCCCATGTCTCAATTGTGGAATTCAAAGCGCTAGACTAAGTCTACCGCGTATGTATTGCTCATGGTATGTTTGGCAAAGAGATCCATGAGTGCACTCCCATTTTCATGGGGCATGTAGATATGAGTGGCGAAGGTATCTCCATGCGCCCGATTGGGGATCCAAGTGGGGGAATCGTTCGCAAATGGTTCCAATCATTTGTGTATGGAACCATGAGCGGATGTCATGGGTGAGCATAGAGATATACTATCATGACAACTTTGTATTTGGTCATATTTTCATGTTTTTGACCTCAATTTTTGCTCATTTTTGCATTTTGTGTACTCACCTGGTCGGCAAACAGCAAGAAGCCTTTGGAGAGTCGAACCATGGTATGTTGTTCATATGTTGGCATATGCTTTGGAGTTGAACACCACCATATGCCGGATCGCGTACTCCATTTGGCTTGGCGCACGAAGGATCACAAGAATTGGTCTCAAGATCATGGGCTGACTTGGGCAGTGCGTGGCGCCCATATCCGAAGGGGTTTCGAGGGTAAAGTGGGGATGTACATGGGCATTGGCCTTTGGTCTCTATCCTCCATGAATACTAGACTTCGATTCCATGCATGCTTTGAGCCTTTGGATATGTGGTAACTTCAATTTTGAGCATATATTTGATATATGGCCAATATGGTGTGAATTGGCAGTTTTTGGCATGTTATGAGTTCAAACTCATGGGGCATATCTCCAAGCCCATTCGATTCCAAGTCCAACCAAGGTTATGTCAGGGTAGGGCATGGTCCTGAGTGCCACTCTAGGCCATGACACGCCACCTCCCCTATTGGGCTAGGATATATAGGTTTGGGAGTGAACACATTTTTGGGGTTTGTGTAGTGACTTGTGACATATGGCATTCAGCCATCTCATTTGACCTGGTTCAGGGCAATATGTTGGTGAGTCAAGGGAAGTCTTGAGTCCAGGGAATGAGGGGTTTATGGCTGTGAATGTGTATGTTTCCATCTTTCCCCAACTTTGCTTCATTTGTGTTCATATGCCAATTTCAGGGCTTTCTTCCTTGGTGCAATTCTTGTACATGCCCGCCACCGTGGGAAGACCGGTGTGCTGAACGAAAGCCCGCAGCCCGATTTGGATTGTGAATTGGGTTATTGCTATACTTGTGGGATCTGGTTGCTGTTCAGGGTTGAAGGAGGATTACATTTTCTATATTTTCTGATTTGGACCCTGGATTTTGAGGATTTTGAGAAATGCAATCGTTGATCCGGAGCAAGTCAGCAGGGGTGACAGGCGGAAGGGGCACAGCGGGGGCCGGTCCTGGTAGGGACCTTCTTTATGGTAGCAGAGGCATACCTGCTGGCCCTACCAACCGCCGACCCGGGGACTTGGGCCCTTCTGAGCCCTGCCCAAGTACGCCCCGGGTGCGTATTGTGGACTCGGTGTAGACCACGCCGGAGATTGGAGCCATAGAAGGACCGAGACGTTCAAGAGCATGGCGAACTCCGGAAGTTGAAGCCCGAAGAGAAGAACGACACTCGGGAAGAGGAGGACGTGACATGGAGGACCTGGTCTCCATGTGTGAGCGTCGCTGCCGAAAGGCATGCAACCTCCGCTCCGCCGCGGAGGACTCTGATGAGGCCTGCCATTCAGGCAGCAGTGGAGGACGGGCCCGGCGCTACCGGAAGCGCGGGTCACCCAAGTCCGCGGCAAGGGACGCCGGGGCTATGGACACGGACCCCAGCCCGGTCAGGCTGTGGGAATCCGAGGGGCACTCCGAGGGCTATCGGACAGCCTATGAGCCACCTTCGGAGCCGGAGATGTCCGCGCCGATCGCCAGGGCGCATACGGCCCCCGAGCCCGCCCTGAAGCACGACGCCGAGGGCTTGGAGAGGCCAGCCAGGGCCCGGACGGCACCTGTGCCCCGGCACACGGGACCAGAGATGGACGCCATAGGCGATACGCCTATGGGTGATGAGTCTGAGGTGCCGGGAACCGCGGGATGCGCTGAATCCGGCGGAAAGCACGCGGCGTGCCACTGCGAGCACTTGTCCTTCCTCATGGGCAAGTATCCGAAGATGGGGATGGACGCCATCGTGCATCGCCTTGACCGCCTGGACAACGCCAAGGACGGTCTAGAGGAGGACGTCGCGGGGATCCTGGACGACCAGTCGGCCGCGGAGAACCACATGGAGGAGCTGCGAGCGGATCAGGCCCGGTACCGGGAGAATCTGGAGCTGGCCCTGCAGAAGCAGCAGCAAGTGGTGGACAGTCTCCTCCACTTAGTGGAGGACATGTCGGGACGCCTGAAAAGGCTAGAGGAGCTACAGCCCCTCGCCTCGGGTCCGGAGCTCCCGGCAAAGCCGGCCGCGGTGGAGCTGGTGGAGCGGGTTAAGACCCTCAGGAGCGCCATGGAGAAACCCATGGGCGGCCCTGCAGAGGCACCATACGCGCCTCCGCGTGTTGACCCGGGTGCGCTGCCGTTTGTTCCCATGTTCAGCGAATCCACAATGCACGGGGAACACACGGCACCGGCTGGGTCCATGCGGGAAGGGCACGTAACCACGGACCCGAGGAGCCTGACGGTACAGATGTCCCATGCCGCCCAGGATGTACCGATCACGACGAATATGGTGGTCTATGCGGAAGAGAAGATCGAGATTCAGAACCAGACCATGCAGGGGCGAACCATGGGAAGCGCCGACGGACATGGTCGAGGCCATCCAAGCGGAAACCTGTGGGCGAAGGACCCCTATACGGGGATATGAACGGCCGATGGAGCAAGTCCTTCCCGCATTCCAAACCCCATGAGTTCAGGCCCAACTGGACCGCACTCCATGGAGGAGAGGGATGTACGGGGAGTGTACTCACACCCCCCGGCCACAGGTGGTATCCGTCTCGGTGGAGTGGTGGCTGGAGACGTCGGAGACGCCATCAGGATTGACGACCTCAGGGGAATCAAAATCCCCTACTACGATGGCAACCCCTCCAATCTGGATGACTTCATCCTGGACTGGGAGGACTTCGCCGAGGAGGTCGTCGGCGAGATGCGGGGAGCGCCGCGGGACAAATGGGTATGCCGGACATTCCCACACCGGCTACGCAGGACCTGAAGGAGGAGCTGCGGGATCAGATCCGGGAAGGATTGATCCGTACGGAGCAGCCCTGCCTCCAGTGGTTGGAGGATGAGGAGCGGGTGGACGCTCCTAACCAGAAGCTGGAGGACCTGTGGTCCATTCCGCTGCCGCTGGACCGCGGTGAGTTGCGGGTCCGGGAGTGGAACCGGTATCTGCGGAAGTACCGCAGATGCCTCAAGCTGGTGGAAGACTGGAACGAGGCAAGTGAGATCCGCCACTTGCTGAGGGACGTCCTCCCCGGCAACTGGAAGAGGCGAGTGGAGGACGAGGAGAAGAAGCGCGCCAAGAAGCGGGTGGCGGTGAGGATCATGGCCGCGGAGGATACCCATGCGGGTATCATGGAGTTCTTCAGGAGGAACCTGGGCGAGCCCAACCGGATGTTGGGACTGAAGAACGCCGTGTACGTGGAGGTATTCGGAGACTCCATGGGGCAAAGGTTGCTGCGCCTCAACAACGTGGAGTGGAGGCGCGGGGAGCCGCTGAGGATGCAAGTCATCTTCGCCCGCATGAGCCTGGACGAGATCGTGAAGTACATCACGGTGGAGTTGAAGCTCAATGCGAAGAACGAGGCCCACGTGCAGGATCGACATGGTCATGGACAATGAGGCCATTGAGAAGACCGCCATCATCGGGAGATCCAGGAGGACACGGTCAACTCCGCGGAGGATGGTAGTGGAAGTGGCCAAGACCACTGGACCGGGTCCCGGGAGGATCACGACGAGGCCCATTTCTTCGCGTTTGTGGCGCACCACGTGAAGAACCATGGGCAGGATCGGTCCAGATGGAGTCAGCTGGGACCCAAGAAGAGCAGAGAGCCAAGGAGGATCGGGAACCCACCGCTCTCGTTCCGGGAGTACAGGTCTCAGCACGACGGGTGCTGGGTCTGTTATGGCAAGGGAAACAACCATGCACACCACCACCGTCAGTGCAAGGTGTATGAGGCGGACAAGAAGGCCTACTTCGCCGCTGACCCCGAGAAGAAGCCCAAGGAGCAGCGGATTTCCGATTGGAAGGCGAAGGGCGGAGACGGGGGAAAAGGCCAAGGCAAAGGCCAAGGAAAAGGCGGAGGAAGAGGCTATGGTGGTGGACCTGGCCAAGACCGACGAGTGAGGTCGATCGAGGAGGTTGCTGAGGACATGTTGAGGACGTTGGAGGAACTCAAAGCCCAGCAACGGGGTGGACAAAGTCCTGGCGGATCGCAGCCGGAAGGGGCTGCGGGAAGCCAAGTCTAGAGGAGCCCCCACGGGAGTGGGACCTCGGAGGTCTCTCCTCCGAAAATCAGTGGAATCCCAGAGAAAGCGAAGGCACATCGGGTGCCAAAGAAGGCTCCGGAAGAGCCAAAACCACTGAGTTTCGCCACTCCCAACCCCTGGAGCGCCCTGCCAAGGGAAGTACATGTGGGTACGGGACATGGCAAGAAGGAAGGAGCGACCACGGAGAGCCCCGTGGACGGGCAGGACCAACCCAAGATCTACACCATCCGTGACCATACCCTTGAAGTCCTGATGCACCCGGACGTGCTAGAGTTGCATGCCGTGAGAGTCGTGCATACACCTCATGGCGACGAGCGGCAGTTGCACTTGAAAGTGCGAGTACGGTGCGGACGAGAGGAGAAGGTGGTGGATGTGTTAGTGGATACGGGTGCCCAGGTGAGCCTGGTCCGGAGAGGGTTGTTCAAGGAGGAACTCCTGCAGCCCAGCCGGAGACCGGTCCGCCTGAAGGTCGCCAACGGAGACATTATGGGTGGTGGCACCCATGAGGCCACTATCAGTATGGAATTCTGGGAGCATGAGCGCTTGAACCGCCCTGATCAGGCGAAGAGAAGCACTCTATCCGGGAACTTCTATGTGGCCGACATTACCGATTGGGATATGATCATGGGGTACGACTTCATGGTGGCCAACGCCATTGGAGCCCTTCCCCATCGCGCAACGCTGGTCCGGGAGGACGACGAATGCCTCACATGGCTGTCCACGGATTATGCGTGCGGGTCATCCCAATGGAATATTGAGGAAGAGGATCGGATCGTCCGAGCGGTGCAAGCTGTGGGTGCCAAGTCCAGAGGAGACCGCGGAGTTCAGCTCACGGAGTATGGAATGGCGCCGCAGGTGTACAACAGGATGATCCAGACGTTGGGAGCCGAAGCGCCCGAGACGGACGGCTTCGCTTCCCGGGATGCCCCACTTCTGCGGAAGTGTAGGAGGCATTGGCATCCAGGAGACTCAGCCTGGCACAGGCATTGGGGTTTGAAGGAGAGGGGACCCATGTATTGGCATGGCTCCCTGGACAATACCAGACGTACGGTGGAGAAGATCATCGCGGATAGGGCGAAGGGGATCCTGGTCATAACCGGCATAGGATCCACCCCATGTCCGCTGGAGGGTCTCAAGTCGACGCTGGACTCCATCACCCTGAACGAGATGTCATTCGGTCCAGAGGAGGAGTTGTTCATCGACGCCAAGGGTGTATCAATGTCCTCCCCGGATCAAGCGTGGGGTACCAAGGCTTTCCTGGTGGATGGGGCGCAAGCCCAGCCCACGGGTGATGAAGCATTCAGCCGTAGGGTGGAGGCGGTGCCCATGAAGGTCATATTTGAGCCCAAGGAGGGGACGGATCAGCCTATTGATGGCATTGACGTCCTGTCCCACGCTGAGATCGACGACGTCGTCAACTACATGCGAATGGGGATGCACGACCGTGTGGCAGCCAAGAAGAGGCGGGCCATGGTCACATCTCCGCATTGGTGGGATGACAAGATGTTGGTCACCGGCAAGTACGAGAAGGATGAGTTCGTGGCGAGGGTCATGGATCACATCGCGGACCAAAACGATGGTCCGGTTGGGTCTGACCCGCCGACATGGGATTTTGCAAGAATGGGGGCCGATAGCGACAGTAACCAGCCCGACGCCGCAAATTTCCGAAGATTATCGTTGGGAAGTGCACCCCACGACGATGAAGACGGCATATCTGACGAGGAGAGGTCGGAATCGGACCCAGAAGAGGCCTATACCGCAGTGCGGTCGGTTGTATCTATACCGAAGCAAGCGGCTGAAGAGGCCCAGGAGAACCCGAAGGTCGCCGAGCTGAAGGAGAGGCTGATCAAGGCCTATCCGCGGCTATTCAGTGGCGTCGCCAACAAGAACCCTCCAGATCGTGGGAGGTTTGGTACAGCGAAGATCAAGCTGAAGCCGAACCCGAAGATCTATCGTCATCGGGAGTACCAACTTCAGGGCGATCGGGCCGAGGCCATGAAGAAGCTGTTGGCCGAGTTCATTGAGCGGGGATGGATCGAACCCTCCGACAGTGAGTGGGCCAGCCCAGCCTTCATCGTGCCCAAGAAGGAGAAGGGCGAGTGGAGGTTGGTGGTTGATTACAGAGGCTTGAACGAGCAGACCGAGCACGACTCGTACTCGCTTCCCCTGATCGACTCCATCCTCGGAAAGCAACAGAAAAAGCGGATTTTCACGGTGCTGGACCTGAAACACGGTTACCACCAGATGCCGCTACACCCGGACTCCAGGCCCTGCACAGCGATGTCGACGCCGCTGCGGCCCATGCAGTGGAAAGTGGTGCCTATGGGTGCCAAGAATGGCAACGCCGCTTTCCAGCGCATGATGGAGGACCTACTCGGTCCTGTCCGGGACTGTGCCGCTCCCTTCGTGGATGACATCATCATCGGGTCCGGCACGGAGAACATGACTGAGGACGAGCTCATCGACGCGCATGAGATGGATCTGCGCCGAGTGCTCAGCGAGTTGGACAAGCACAACATGGTGTGCAAGCCCACCAAAGCCTCACTCTTCGTGAAGGAAGTGGAGTTCGCGGGTCACGTGGTTGGTCACGGGCAACGCCGTCCCATGCCTGGGAAGCTGGCGTCCCTGCACCACTGGGAGAAGCCCCAGACCATCAGCGAACTCCGATCCTTCATGGGGTTCTGCAATTACTATTCGGGCTATGTCCGGATGTATGCAGAACTCTCGGGGCCGCTGCACAAGATGCTGCAGGTGGGAAAGTTCGATGGCTGGAAGGGGAGCAAGAAGAAGCTTGCCTGGACCCCTGAGGCTGACGATGCGTTCAACCGCCTGAAGGAGCGACTCCTGGGGCAGTTGGGGCTGTTCCTGGTGGACCCGGACAAGGGATTCGTGCTACGGACAGACGCCTCGGACTATGCCGTGGGGGCAGTCCTCGAACAAGTCCGGGACGACGGGACTCATGTTCCCGTGGCGTTTTGGAGCAGGATCCTGGCCGAGGGCCAACGCCGAACATGGACCGCGAGGGAGAAGGAGACATACGCCATTGTATGTGCGCTCAGGAAGTGGTCTGGCCACATCGGACTGCAGCCGGTGGTGGTTTGCACGGACCACCAGTCCCTACAGAGCTGGCACAAGGAGCATGTCGACACCCCCTCAGGACCAGCGGCTAGGAGGGCCCGATGGCATGAGACGTTCGCCAAGTTCGACCTCAGCGTCGTATACGTCCCGGGGAAGGACAACACTGTGGCAGATTGCCTCAGTCGATGGGCCTACCCCGTGGGCAAGGCTTGGATGGACATATCCAGCCATGGGGACGCCGAGGAAACCGAGGAGGCCAAGCGCATCATCGAGATGGAGAAGGTCATGGAGCAAGAAGGGGTCAAGTGCTTTGTGGTGATGGCAAACCGTACGGACCTGGCCAAGTTCCGGGGTGCCCGCGTCCAAGCTATTCGAGAGGAAACCCTCGAGCAATGGATGGTGGCCCCTGTAGAGCTAGTCAGGTCGGTGCTCACAGAGGACTGGTCGGATGACTATGCGGCATCCGAGCACTGGAGCAAGTACTGGAATGCCGTGAGCGCCCCGTCAGACGACGAATGGCCCGAGGGCTTGACCGAGGATGGCGACAAGTTGTTCCTCAAGGACAAGCTGCTGGTGCCCGAGAACCGGGTGGAGGAGCTCATCGACCATTGGAACAACGCCCAGCTCATGCATCCTGGCCGAGATAAGATGCAGCAGGACCTGGAGTGGCGTTTCAAGTTCCCTCCGGGGTACTACGCCATCCTGGATAGGTACTGCAGCGACTGTGCCGTGTGTCGGGCCACAAAGAGCCCTAACCACTCCACAGCGGGCAACCCGGTGTATACGGCTATACCGGAGGCCCCTATGCGGTCCGTGGCCATGGATGTATTCGCCATGCCTGAGGTCACCGTGGAAGGAGAGACCTACGACTGTGTCATCCTGGCGGTGGACAGGCACAGTGGGTATATCGTGGCGGTCCCTGGCAAGAAGTCCAAGAAGAAGGACAAGAAGGACAAGCATGGAGTGGGGCTGCAGGCCAGGACCGTCGCTAATGCCATGATCAGACATTGGCTGACGATTTTTGATGTCCCAGCTGTCATCTGCAGCGATCGGGGCAGTCAATTCGTGGGAACGTGGTTCAAGACAATGTGCAAGCACATGGGGATTCGGCATGCCAAGACCGTGGCGTACCACAGCCGGTCGAATGGACGTGCTGAGGTGGCCGGGCGGCAGATGTTCGAGAAGTTCCGCCAGCTGCATATTGACAAACCGGGCCGGAACTGGTATAACTCGCTGTGGAGGGTGCTCCAGGCGTATCACGACCTTCCGGGACCCACAGGACTGTCGCCCCATCGCATCCTGTTCCTACGGGATCGAGTGTCACGCACTCTCCCGTGGATGAACCATGGCAAAGTGGCCCGGGATGCGAATGCCATGATGGCTGAGGCGGACGACACGGCGGCCAAAGTGTGCAAGGCACTTCAGGACGAGCATGACAAGAGGGCCAAGTACTTCAAGCAGGGAAAGGTCCAGAAGTATGCTCTCCAAGACACCGTGTGGGTGGAGCGGCACCACAAGGATGTCCTGTCCAGGCATCGGCAGGCATCTTGGTATGTGCCGGGGGTAATCGTGCGGAAAGTCGGGCAGGACGTGTACGCGGTTCCTGTGGGGGATAACAAGATCCTGGACCGCGACCACACCCAGCTTCGTCCCCGAGCACCAGACCCCAGCGGACGTCCTGTCACCTTCGAGTTCACGGCCGGCGATGTGGACTCGGACGACGAGGGTGAGGACGACGACTTCACCGCCGAGAAGATCCTGGCGGACAAGCCGGACCCGGGGACGCCTGGGGGTAGGCTTTATAAAGTCCGTTGGAAGGGTTTCGCCGCATCCAGGGATTCGTGGGAGCCTCCGAGCAGTTTTGTGCCGAGGTACACCACGGTCTGGATGGACTACCTAAAGAAAAAGAACATTTCTTTGGATGTCAAGGACGTGTTGGTCCACTTGGTAGCTGCTGTAGCACCGTAATGGATCCCCCTTGGCATTTTGTTTGTTTTTGTGCTTGGGGAGACAAGTGAGGGCGTTCATCCGGGGATTTTTCGGCCTTGATTGGCCATATACCCCCTTCACTCGATCTCCACATATATATTTCATTGTGGTATACTTATTTAGGTCGACCGACGACGTTTTTCTATCTTTGATCCCCTTGGTCCATGTTGTAGATCAAGAGGAGACCGGATATGGCGTAGGGCGCTGAGTATCAGTGTCCTCACCCCTCCCTTGGGGCTTGGGGGACGCCTACGACGTGTGTGAGGCCTCCATGTGTCCTTGGGACAGGGGGGGGGGGGTTTGGAGCCCATTGGGGTCCTCCCGTCCTCTCTTCAATGACTTCCGAGCGGTAACAACGCTCTGAGAAGGGGGGTGAAGCCGGTTCGGACCCCCGTGGCCATCTTGGGGTCACTTGGGGTGTGTATCTATGTGCCGGCAAGCCGCCATTGGCTGATATCATACTCTCCCATCCACCTGACCTAACCCGATGTGATAGTGTGATAGGTTTGGCCATTCCGGCTATGAGCGGCCATATTCAGTACCGAGGCGCCGCCAGCGGAGATTTATATATCGGAATATCAGGAATCAACAGGGTTTTATTATCACGATGTTTCCGTAATTTTTCAGCCTTTCGTTCTGATGGTCAATGTATCGGCGACCGTCAGTTGGCTCGCGATTTTGCGTTAACCGATTGGTTAACTGTTATTTCCAGATATTTTGGTGGATACTCCGTTGAGGGGTCAGATTTCATCAGCAAAGGGTTCGTTGCTTCCGCAATTTTCTAAATAAGCACTCGAAATTTTATTCTGAATTTTTCGCGATGTCGAAATCGGATTTTTGACTTCGACATCGCCGCACTTGATTTGGACTTCTTCGAGTGGTCATACTCTTTTCCCTATGCCCGAATCAGGTTTCCCTTATACTTGCCACCCATTTGACTTGGAGATATAAGGGAAACAAAAGCGAATCGTGGGACCACTTTGAAAGACCATATCTACGCGCGAGTGTGAGGAAAGAGAATAAGGAAGGTTGGGTTGCAAGCGCCTTAGTCTCAACTTAATTTAGGAAGCATCAAACGCCTTTGGTGCGTACACATGCCCGGTGTTGCAAGGGATAATGGTCAAGAGGGTATAAATTGATATATAACTCTTGGACCGTGCAACCGAACATTTTATTGCGACTTTCGAGTGTACCGCATGAGTGTTGGGGTTGTATAGCAACTTTCCTTGGGTTCCTACGTATTTTTAACGTGAAGTTATGTCTATGGAGGGACATGGCATATCATGGTGGGAGCCACATTTTGAGGGTATGTGTTATATGCATGGTATATGTCTTGATATGCTCACGCCCATGTTATATATCTTCGTGTGGCCGAAGAGATAGGGAGCCATACGTGCACTCCCATTTTCATGGGGCATGTAGATATGAGTGGCGAAGGCATCTCCATGCGCCCGATTGGGGATCCAAGTGGGGGATTTGTTCGCAAATGGTTCCAATCATTTGTGTATGGAACCATGAGCGGATATCATGGGTGAGCATAGAGATATACTATCATGACAACTTTGTATTTGGTCATATTTTCATGTTTTTGACCTCAATTTTTGCTCATTTTTGCATTTTGTGTACTCACCTGGTCGGCAAACAGCAAGAAGCCTATGGAGAGTCGAACCATGGTATGTTGTTCATATGTTGGCATATGCTTTGGAGTTGAACACCACCATATGCCGGATCGCGTACTCCATTTGGCTTGGCGCACGAAGGATCACAAGAATTGGTCTCAAGATCATGGGCTGACTTGGGCAGTGCGTGGCGCCCATATCCGAAGGGGTTTCGAGGGTAAAGTGGGGATGTACATGGGCATTGGCCTTTGGTCTCTATCCTCCATGAATACTAGACTTCGATTCCATGCATGCTTTGAGCCTTTGCATATGTGGTAACTTCAATTTTGAGCATATATTTGATATATGGCCAATATGGTGTGAATTGGCAGTTTTTGGCATGTTATGAGTTCAAACTCATGGGGCATATCTCCAAGCCCATTCGATTCCAAGTCCAACCAAGGTTATGTCAGGGTAGGGCATGGTCCTGAGTGCCACTCTAGGCCTTGACACGCCACCTTCCCTTTTTGGGCTAGGATATATAGGTTTGGGACTGAACACATTTTTGGGGTTTGTGTAGTGACTTGTGACATATGGCATTCAGCCATCTCATTTGACCTGGTTCAGGGCAATATGTTGGTGAGTCAAGGGAAGGTCTTGAGTCCAGGGAATGAGGGGTTTATGGCTGTGAATGTGTATGTTTCCATCTTTCCCCAACTTTGCTTCATTTGTGTTCATATGCCAATTTCAGGGCTTTCTTCCTTGGTGCAATTCTTGTACATGCCCGCCACCGTGGGAAGACCGGTGTGCTGAACGAAAGCCCGCAGCCCGATTTGGATTGTGAATTGGGTTATTGCTATACTTGTGGGATCTGGTTGCTGTTCAGGGTTGAAGGAGGATTACATTTTCTATATTTTCGGATTTGGACCCTGGATTTTGAGGATTTTGAGAAATGCAATCGTTGATCCGGAGCAAGTCAGCAGGGGTGACAGGCGGAAGGGGCACAGCGGGGGCCGGTCCTGGTAGGGACCTTCTTTATCGTTATGCTCCCACTCTTCCCCACAGAGGTCTTCAGGATCATAGTAGCGCTTCAGACGTTGAGCAGCGCACACCAGGGTCCCGCCTAGATGGGGAGAACACCGCACGGTGATACGGTGTCCATCCACAGATAGAATCTTGTAGGGTCCAAAGTATGGGTCATCGCTGGTAGAGCGTGGCCAGGCGGGCAGTTGGCTGTGGTGCACCAGCACCCAGTCCCCTTCTTGGTAGGTGGCCGGTACTCGGTGCTTGTTCTTCTTGTTCCACTGACGCTCCCTCACTCTCTGGAGCATAGCCTTGGCCTTGTCCACCTTCGCTTGTTGCTCTTGGACCCATTCACCCATGGAAGAATGGGTGTCCTCTGGATAGGGGGCATGTAGGAACCACGCCCGGCGCCCTAGGAATAGCTCATGGGGCGAGTAGCCAGTAGCTGAACTCTCTTGGGAGTTCATCATCAAGGATATGACGGGGAGTAGTCTCACCCAGTCTCTGGTGCATTCAGTTTTGCACCATATCCTTATATTCTCCTTGAGGACACGAATCTGTCGCTCACATAGGGGGTTGCTCGTGTGCGAGTAGGGGATCCCCGTAGACACCTCGACATTGAGGGATCTCAGGACCCTCTTGTACCAGCCGGTATCTGAGCCTACTCGTACGTCCTCATTGGAGTTGATCTCCTTAGGCACCCCATAGACACAAAACCACTCCTCCAGGAGTATCTTGATAGTCTTCTCTCCGGTAATGTGCTTGGTACATGGGAATACTCTGGTAAACCTGGTCAACCCACAGGTTACCACGAGGGCGAAGTCATAGCCCCCAAACTTCGGCATCTCCGTGTAGTCCACGTATAGAACAGTGTTAGCACAGTGAGGGATGGGCAGGGTCGAGTAGAGACCTCTGTCCCTGATATCCCCTGGTTTGCAGGACCTGCAGGGGCACTTGTCCACGATAGGCTGGAGGGTTTTCCGCAGTTGGTCGTCAGTCCACGTAGTGTGGAACCACTGCTTGAATAGCCTCAGGGTACGGTCAGCACTCACATGACCGCTGAACTCATGGGTCCACTTCAGCAGCGCTGGGACTCTGTCACTGGGTACCACGATGCGGTCCTCGTGCCAGAGGTATCTCTTGTCCCTCTTCCACTGATCTTGATTGACCAGGAGGGATTCAAGGCGTTTCTCCAGGCGCTTGTAGATATCCCCAAACTCCTTCAGGTACTCTGTTTGTTGGAGTCCATCCAGGGGGCGTATCATAGTCATGTTGAGGTCCAAGTGGACGTCCATACGGCTGAACGCCTCCTTAGCCAGCGCTTCAGACCGGGCACCAATCAGGGCGTCGAAGTTGTTGCGGCTGATGTAGTCTGCACACTCGTTCTTCACTCCCTGGATATGGTGTACCGTCAGCCGTAGTTGACTGAGGTAGGTCCACCAGCGCCGTAGCTTGGCCTTCACAGGTGGGGGGCCCTTCTGGAAAGTGCGGACCGGCTCTTGGTCGCACAGCCAGACAACAGGGTTACTCCCCAACAGTCGTGCTTGTGAGGATAGCACTAGCATACCCGCCAGCAATTCCTGCTCATAGGTGGAGTAGTTACCCCTGGCCTGGTTCCATTTCCAGTTCCAGTGGCCCAGAGGTACTAGGACCCACTTGTCGTCAGGGTAGCTGTGCTTGAGAGTTCCATCTCGGTTGAGACCTTCCGTCCCCCATTGGGAAATGGCCGAGTCGAACTCCTCCTTCTCTAGTGCTTGCCATTGGAACAACGTTCCACCACCGCCCACATTGCTGGCGTCGGTCACCAGGATAATCTCCCCTTGTGCCCTAGGCACGCCCAAGCACTTAGCGTTGGCCACCTTGTCTTCGAGCTCGTCAAACGCTTGTTGCTCTTGTGGGCCCCAGCGCCAAGTAGTACTCTTCTTGATCAAGTCCGTCAGAATGGCGCTGGTGTAGCTGAAGTTTTTGATATGGCGGCGATAGACGTTGCACGCCCCAATGAAACTGCGTACATCATGAAGTCCTTTCTTGGGGTCTTCGTGTCGTACCTTAGCGTCCATCAGGGGTTTGGCCTTAGAGGCCGCTGGGGTCCACCACCCATAGCCAACGTCAAACCCCAGGTACTGCATGGTCTCCTGCATGAACTCACACTTCTCCAGCTTGAGTCGTGTGTGGTTCTCCTGGCAGACCGCAAAGAACTCACCCAAGAGGATTAGGTGATCTTCCTGGGTATTGGTCCCGAGGCATACATCGTCGATGTGTGCTTCCCTCTGGGCCCCACGGGATATGAGTTCTTGCACCTTAGGTCTCCTTCGTAGGATGGACAAGATCTTGTTCATCAGCTCTTGGAATAGAGCGGGTGCGTTGGCCACGCCAAATGGCATGACCTTCCACTTGAACACCCTCCCCTGAGGGGTGATGAAGGCTAGTAGCTCCTGAGCGTTGGGCGCCAGGTCCACTTGCCAGAATCCGATCCTCTTGTCCATCTTGGTCTTGTAGCGACATGAGGCTATCTTCTCAAGGGTAGACTCCATATTGGGAATGGACCTTGAGTGGTTCAGCGTTTTCTTGTTCAGCTCTCCGTAGTCCACTACCAGCCATTTGGCTGTAGACCCAGGTTTAGCCACCAGGAAACAGGGGCTGCAGTGTTGGGAGTAGTCCCCGTCCTTGTACTCCAGGACTAGGCCAGCGTCCATACATTCTTGTATCTGTCGCTCAATCTCGTCGGCCTGCTCTTTAGGAGCTGGATAGGGTCTCCTCCGGATCTTGTGGCCCACGACCTCGGGTTTCAGCTTGAGGTCCATCTGTACCAGCTTGTCACATGAAGCTGGAGGGGGTAGTTCTCCGAACACCTCAAGATAGGTCCTTATAAGCGTCTGCACCCGCGGGTCTAATAGCTTGATCTTGTCCTCCATGTCCTCGTCGGAGTGTAAGTTGCTTGCCCCCTGAGTAGATTCGGGCCACCTCGCTCTCCTGTCGCCATCCTGTCGCCTCCCTGTCGCCTCCCTGTCGCTTTTTTGGCACTTTTAGCCCCCTGTCGCTCCCCTGTCGCTTGCTTGTCGCTCCCCTGTCGCTCCCCTGTCGCTCCCCTGTCGCTCCCCTGTCGCTTCCCTGTCGCTTTCCTGCCGCCCTCCGGTCGCTATCCTGTCGCTTCCTGCCGCTTCCTGTTGTTTCCTGTCGCCATGCTAATTTTTGCCTGGCGCCTTCCTGTCGCTCTCCTGTCGCTCTCCTGTCGTTCCCTCCTGTCGCTCTCCTGTCGCTATTTCCTGTTGCCTCCCTGTCGCCCCCCTGTCGCTTGCCTGTCGTCTTCCTGCCGCCTCCCTGTCGCCTCCCTGTCGCCTCCCTGTCGCGTCCCTGTCGCCCAATGTGGTAACCTGTCGCTCTCCTGTTGCTTGCCTGTCGCTTGCCTGTCGCTTGCCTGTCATCTTCCTGCCGCCTCCCTGTCGCCTCCCTGTCGCCTCCCTGTCGCCTCCCTGTCGCCCAACGTGGTAACCTGTCGCTCTCCTGTCGCTAGGCTGTCGCTTGCCTGTCGCTTGCATGTCGCCTTCCTGTCACCTCCCTGTCGCGTACCCGTCGCCTCCTTGTCGCCCAATGTGTTACCCTATCGATGGAATGCCACAAACACCTCAAACAGGCAGTTCGATAGTAACAAAAATGTTCTTTGTTCGTGCCAAATTGTCAGATCTCGCCTTAGCAAACCTCCCCATAGGCGTGCAAAGCAATGATGCAAATCGCAGATCAATGGTCCAATCATTTGCATTGTTTGACAATCATAAATTCCTAACACCCTTGGTGATCTACTATGCACATTTGCATGGCCGCTCAGCTGTAGGCTCGCAACCATTTTGCAAATCAAAGTGAATCTCACAATTATGTAGTACACACGCCGCCAAGAAAAAGTACGTCAACTCATTATATTCGTATGATCCACCTCGGCTCTTAGCTCGATGAAAAAGGCCAAACTTCTTGATGTTAGAGAATGCACGTACTCGTCCAAGAATGCGAAGGAGTAGGGATGTGCCCAGGTCGCCGTGCACTGCCAACGGAACGGCATACCATTGGATTGCTCAAGCACTCTGGCATTGCATGACCAACACCCAGAGCGTTGGAAACTACCAACAGGGCCACCCCAAGCCCACGGCAACAAGTGGCACACAAATTTTTGGAGCAGTCAACCGGCACTCGCGAGTTGCACAACCTCCAAGGATTGGTACACACTTTGTTGCGGTAGGCATTGGTGGTCAGGTTATTGCCATCCTCGTGGGCGTTCGGTGCCGCCAACTCCCTGCGTAGGAGGGTTGCAACCGTCCCTTCTCGGTTTCGTCGGGCCGTTGCCTCAGTACCATGCAAAGGCCCAGGAGGTGGTGCACTGGAGCTACGTGCCCGCACTCGCTGAGCCTCATCAAGGTCCTTGGCAAACATCTCGGCCACGTTCAAGAAATTGGACGAAAACTTGATGTTCCAAGCCGGGGTGTCGTACTTCGTGCTCCTCTTATTACGATATCACACCGGCCCCCAGGCACTGTCCAAATTTCGGCACATCGTACACCCCTTCCCGTGTGCTTGAACACCAGTGCCAGATAGAGAAAGCTGGAAAAAATCCCCAAACCTCCACACGATCATCCGACAGAACAAAGGATGCAATTCCCCCCACAGCAACCAAAGAAGTCCACAAAGCTGATAAAGTCCAAGGCTCTCGGTTGTCCCAAGGCAGCACAGGCACACACAGCCACGCGCGTGCCTGGCACTACGAAATGCTCGTCATCGTTAAGCTTTCAGGCAGCATAGGCGCAGTCAGCAGTGCAAGATCACAGTGATGCGCAAGAGTCTCAACCGTTGGCGATGGCGTCGAGCAGGCCCCGTGTGTCCTCTCGTGTGCGGCAAACTTGCAAATCGCTCTCAACGTTTTCCTTGTGCAAATCCCGAAAATGCACAAGTGCGAAGCACGTGTAAGCCCTCGACGCTACTACCCTCTGCGACATACATTCAGTTCTGCGCAAGCAGCGTCGACAGCATCAGCCGTTAAAGTCTTCAGATCGTCAAACTGCGTCAACAGACTGTTCATAATAGTCTGAGATAGTGGTTCATTGTTTGAAAGAGAGGAAGCGGCAAACTGAAAAAGCAGTGCACTTTGGCAAAGTGAATTACCTGGACTTGATCAACCAGTTGTGTTTGTGTGTTCTCAAACTGCTCCGTCATTTGCTTCAGCGTGTCGCTGCAGGTTGAAGATTAGTGGGGTGCTGAGTTGTGCTGTGCTGTGCCGTGCGGTGCTGAAATTGTGCTGTGCTGTGCCGTACGGTGCTGAATGGTGCTGCGCTCTGCTGTGCGGGCGTTGTACACACACACACACACACAAGTACCTTTTCTTTCTTGTTTCTTCTTCTTGCGGCCTTGTCTGAGATAACGGAGAGCATGTTCATAACAGAAACTATAAACAGAAAATGTGAAAAGAAGAGGACAAAAATGCAACCAGAAACAATTTTTGGATTAACTCAATGAAATGCTTGCATAAATAAAAGTTCTTGCTGTCGGGACGAGTTCTTGCTGTCGGACCTGTCGGGGTCATTGCTGATCGGGAAAGTTTGCAGTTGACACTTATCTTTATCATTTAGTTCTCAGTTTCAGGCGAAATCTACCTGCGGAATGAATGGATAAAAGATGAAAATTCACCAAACGCTAAAAGTTTATCCATCTAACAATGAAATGACATCTTCATAAGAATCCAAATAAATGTAAAACATTGGTTCTCATTTTCTTTACATATATCCGCCTGTATAAAAATCCATGTACTATTTTGTCCCACTTGTTGTCTTCCACAGGCCTGTCGCTCTCCTGTCGCACCCCTGTCGCCTTCCTGTCGCCTTCCTGTCGCAAAAAAACACCCTGCCGCTCTCCTGTCGCTCTCCTGTCGCTCTCCTGTCGCTCTCCTGTCGCTTTCTCCTGTCGCTTCCCTGTCGCTTCCCTGTCGCCGCTAGCCCTGTTGCCCTCCTGTCGTCTTCCTGTCGCTTTCCTGTCGCTTATCCTGTCGCTATGTCTTGTTTCCTGTCGCTTCCCTGTCGTCTCCCTGTCGCCACCCTGTCGCCGCCCTGTCGCCCTCCTGTCGCCCTCCTGTCGCACCTCCCCTGTCGCCTTCCTGTCGCCTGCCTGTCGCTTCCTGCCGCTTCCCTGCCGCTTTCCTGCCGCTGGCCTGTCGTCTTTCTGTCGCCACCCTGTCGTCTTCCTGTCGCCACCCTGTCGCCTTCCTGTCGCTCCCTGCCGCATTTCACCGTCACCTGCCTCGCGTGGCCCGAATCTAGTAATAGAGGTCGGGAGGTGATCCTTTACCGACTCTTCGACCTTGGTAGTATCCTTCAACCCTTGGTAGGCATATAGTAGGTCTCGTTCAACCATCTCCGGTGGACGATGGCAACATAGGCACGCTCGGGGGGGTTCACATACATATTCCTCCGAGAGGTCGTCCTCCTCTGGGGTCCTCACATGGGCACCCCACACGCTCTTCATGAGCTTAAGATCTACCTCCCTTTGCCAGGTGGTGATCTTCTGTTCGAGGTCCTCCTTCAGTTGGGATAGATCTCCCTTACGTCCTTGCTTCAGTGGCTTTGAGCTGCGGGTAGGCTTAGCGTAGCATAGCTTTTTAGCCACCAACCTCCTCTTGGAGTCCACATACTCCCTTAGCCTGGATCTGGGCTCCAGCTCTTCGTCCACGGGGTCTTCCACCCTCATGGAGAGTAGGGGTTTCAGTGGGGCGACGTACTCGGCGTTCTCCACTTCCTCCACGCAAGTCTGCACGAAGAAGGCGTCATGCTCAGTCTCGTCATCTGAGTGGATAGAGCTGGGGAGCTCGGATAGTCCACACTCAGAGACTCCATCAGGAATCGGTACATAGCAGGGAGAGTAGGGGGCGTTGGTGTTAGTCACGACGTATTCATTGATGCGGTAGCGGCAGGGTCTCCCCAGCGCGACCGCAGAAGTCTCCGCAGGCGCAAAAATGACCTCAACAGAGGCGTAATCCCAGATTGGGAAATAGCGATTTTTATAGTTAATTTTATAGATTTTCGCAATAATATAATCAATTTTCCTTCTGCGCCTCTCCAGAGACCATGTAGCCAGGACTAATTCTGCCATGCGGCAAAAATCCTGGAAAGATTGGTATAAAAAGTGGTCAAATGAACTCCCAAAGCGTTTGAAATCGAGAAGATAACACCGCTGACCGGAGTCATGGTTGAAGCCTGATGTTTGTGCTCTGTTGCATTTTCAGGGTCTTCAAGGGCCAACGCGGCGGGCCCCCACCCTACCGGTTCAAAATCTTTCCACAATAATGCCGCACGCCGCGCAGCAGAGATCGGCCGCCAGCCGCTCACGAGGAGAACGGCCGCCAGCCGCTCACAAGGAGAACGGCCGCCAGCCGCTCAAGAGGGAACGGCCGCTAGCCGTTCAAAAGGAGACGGCCAACAGCCGCTCAAGAGGAGACGGCCACCAGCCGTTGAGGAGCTGACGGCCTCCAGCCGTTGAGAAGGAGACAGCCGCCAGCTGCTCAAGTGGAGACCGCCGCCAGCCGTTGAGAAGGAGACGGCCGCCCGCCGCTCAAGACAAGACAGCGTCAAGCCGTCTGCGCCGAGGAGGACGGCCATCAGCCGTTTGCGGTGGAGGAGTCAAAGGACGGCCGTCAGCCGCCCGCAGTGAAGGAGTGAGAGGACGGTCAACAGCCGTTTGTTAAAAGAAGACAGGCTACAATGAGCAGCTCATCGGACTGGGGACCTACCAGTCAAAAAGCAAACTCGCCGTGGAGTTTGGGCAGCAGCGAGCCTGAAGGTCATCATGACATCAAGTTTCCCGACGGCACAAAATGGAGCTCAAGCAAATCCTCAACCCCTGTCACGAGTGAACGATGGACAAAAGCCAAGACCCCAACGATGTCAGCCAGAGGGCAGGATCGGTGGTACCAACCGGCGTATCCAAGTCCAAGTGACCCGTGGCAGCAGCAAGGAGAAGAACCGCGTGCCACCAGAGGAATGCAGGAGCCCCGGGCAAGGCAAGCGAATCCGCGGGAGAAGGAGAGACATGCAGCCATGGGTCCGCGGCAGCAAGTGCCTGCAGACTCACCAAGGCGGCAACTGGCCTTTGAGAGCGCCAGACACCAGGGTCAGCGAAGAGCGGCACACCAACCGCAACTCGAGCAAAGGACCGTAAGAGGATCCACAGCCGGGCAGCAACGAGGCTACCGACCTCACCATGGTGACGGGCGCCAAGATGGTACCAGGAGTGCGTCGTGAAGGAGTCACTCGAACCAGCAGCATGATCCTTTGACAGCACGAGCGGCACCGAATGAACAGGCAGCGCAGCCAATGGAAGAGCGAATCAAGAGACTAGAGGAGATGGTCCTCCTTCGAGTGCCCGCACTGGAGGCGGAGGTCGAACGCCTGAAGGGCGTCCTCAAGCTTCAAACGGAACAAACGGGAGGACCAACGACATGGGCATCCAAGCAACAGATGACCATGAGCAGTCAAACGCCTAGTCCGAGCAGTCGCCGATGGCGGCGTTAAGCCGTAATGACACCTCTTAAAGGGGGTATCAGAAGAGCAGGACGAACCTGCGTAATTATTATTATATTTTATTTGAGTGCTCGCAGTTTTCTTTCTTTGGTGGAGCACCATTAGCTGGGCGCAGTCTTGGCAGGCTCCACCAACCGGGTATATATGTGGGACTTAAAACCCATGTATATATGGGGCAGCTCAGCCCCTGGCACACGCACCCGCACTTGTACAGTACAGTGCACGGTGCCTGGGTAAGGCACGAACTGACACAGCACCATGTATTTGATGCTGAGTTATAGTGCTGTGTGCGTGCCTGTCCTGTTGCTTGGTTTTTGAAAGCATGGAGGTTTTCGGGAAACTGAAAGCTTTTGCCAGGTTTCCAAAACAAACGGGGCTGGCCACCCAAGGCCTTTTTCTTTTTCCTAGTGTGTCAAAGTAGGCAGACTTCTGCCTGAGGGTAGTATTGGTGCTCCCCACCGGCCACCTAGGGCAGGGCCACCCCTGGGACTTGTTTGTCCCCCCTGGGGGATAGACAAAGCTTTTTGTGTCCCATAGAGGAGGGGCACCCAGCGGAGACTTCCTCCAGGGCACTCCAGTGCGGAGTTGCAAGCCTCCTACAGGGTTGCAACTCTTTTAAGGAGAGGGGTGATGCGGTAGCGGCAGGGTCTCCCCAGCACGACCGCAGAAGTCTCCGCAGGCGCAAAAATGACCTCAACAGTGGCGTAATCCCAGATTGGGAAATAGCGATTTTTATAGTTAATTTTATAGATTTTCGCAAAAATATAATCAATTTTCCTTCTGCGCCTCTCCAGAGACCATGTAGCCAGGACTAATCCTGCCATGCGGCAAAAATCCTGGAAAGATTTGTATAAAAAGTGGTCAAATGGAGTCCCAAAGCGATCGAAATCGAGAAGATAACACCGCTGACCGGAGTCATGTTTGAAGCCTGATTTTTGTGCTCTGTTGCATTTTCAGAGTCTTGGAGGGGCAACGCGGCGGGCCCCCACCCTACCGCTTCATCATCTCCTCCGGGTATAGTCTCAATAGCATCTTGAGGTCGTAGTCGATCCTTCAAGTCACCCAAGGCGAGTCCATCGCTTTCTCGTTGTATAGCCTGGACCAGAGTCGAGTCCAGGTCTTCCCAGGGAATGGAGGTAAGACCTCCGTCCACCACACTGAGCATACTCCCCCATCTGGGTTTCCCGATAGGCGTTTTACGCCCCAGAGGCACGTAGATGGCCTCATCAGGTAACCGAACAGAGCTGATAGTCAGCCTGTCCAGGAGGGTTCGCCAGTACTCGTTGCCCCCATGGGCTCCCCAATCGGGGGAACACAGGGCCATACGGGAACGTTCCAAGGCCACCTTGGTCAAGACCTTCCCCAGTTCACTGAACCTGGGGTTCCCGTAGGCCATCCCGAAAGAGCGCCAGTAAAATTTGTAACTGCAGTTCTTCCCCTTGCTGCAGTAAAGGTCCAGGACATGTTGCTTGTCGCTGGCGAACAACTCCACACTCAGGTCTTCTCTAGAGTAACCCAACTCATTCAGACGTTTGTCTAGGACTTCCCCCAATAGTTGATAGTCCTCAGTTTTGGAGGCCGCCGTCATGTTTGAGGGCTCCTCCTTCGATACCCTCAGGTAGCTTGAGGTGTGCTCAGACTGCTCCGGTGGCACGGACTCTCTGCCCTCGCCGTGGTCCACGTAGAGGAGGTAGGGCGCTTGCAGCGTCAGGGATTGTACCTGGGAGTGCTGCACGAAGAAGTCGGTCCCCAATACAAAGTCGAAGGCTTCAGTGTCCATCACATAGAACAAATGGGCGATCGTTCGGGAGCCCATAGGTACCTCCACTTCACGGGCCCCGCAGCTGTGCACCACATGCCCATCCCCCATTCGTATAGCCGCGCTGGTCATGGTGTTCTTCAGGCTCCCACAAGGTAAAATTTTCTTGGCCACTATAGATATGGTGGCCCCAGTGTCCAATACCCCCAGGTATTCACGTCCCCCTAGTCAGATGCGTACCCAGAACACCAAGTCCAGGGCCCCACCGGAGCGTCCCCGTCAGAACTCCGTGGGACAGGTCACCTCGAACCCCTTGTTCTGCAATTTGCGGGCCATCCTCATGAAACGGCTTCTCTTCTTAGCGTTGCCGTCATCACCGCCTTCATGCTCACGCTTAGCCCCTTCTTCTCGCTTGGCCTGCGTTTGTGAGCGTGTGGTCGGACCAGACTGCCCCCCAGAGGGCTCGGAGTTCCCCCCTGGATTAGGGTTGGGGTTTCCTCCGTTCTTGTCCGGGTTCTTGTTGTCCTTGTCTGGCTGGCGGGTTAGTGCCTCCTCGTCATCCAGCTTGACTCTTGTCTTGCGCTTGTCCACGTCCTTTCAACTTGCCCTTGCCGGAGTCGTTGCCTTTGCCTTTGCCTCCACCTTTGCCAGAGCCTTTGCCAGGATCCTCACCCTTCAGCTTCGCCGACAGGCGCTGCTTGTGGTAGCACTCATCCTCATAGTGCTTCCTCTTCCCACAGAAGGCACAGGTGACAGTACACCTGTAGTGATCCGGCATCTTCGCCTTGGCGCCGGTGTTGGTCTCCTGCTTCTTCCCTTGGACTACGAAGCAGTCCCACTGCTCGCAGTCTGGGGCGTGCTGCAGGTGGCCCTGCTCATCTCTGGCATCACACCAGAAGAGCTCCTTGACGTTTCCCATGATACGGGCGTGTTTGGGTGTAGTCCCCTGTCCAGGTCTGGGCCCTTGGTACCCTTTGCCTTGGCTTCCAGAGCCTCCCCCTGCAGGACGGTAGTTGTTCAGGTGCTGGTCGCTTTCTTTCTCCAGCGCCAGCTCCAGGAGTAGTACACATAAATCCTCGTAGTGGAGGGCTCTAGCCTTGCGCTCTGCCGTTGAACGGCACTCGTCCCACAGCTCTCGGGGGAGCTTAGCCACCAACCAGAAAAGCAGGTCGTCGCTGCTGTAGGAACCGGGCGTCAATCGTCCAGCCCAGTGATCCAAGTCAGCCAGTAGCTCACAGACCCTGGCAGGTTTGGGGTTGTTGGGCAGCACGGCCAGGTTCTGGATCTCGGCCCTGATGGAGAGGTCAGTTTCATAGGTTGGGTACTGCCTCTCCAAGGCAACCAACACATCGGCAAAGTTGGCGGACTTAGTCACGTTCCGCTTGACCTGCTTCGCCAGGTACTTGGTCTTGCAACACTGCAGGAGCAGATCGCACTTGACCCGTCCACTAGCATGGGTTTGGCCGGTCAATCGAAGGAACCGGCCAAAATTCTCAGCGAACTCGCTGAGGTCCTTGGCTGTGAACTCAGGCAAGTTCACCACGATGTTGGAGGTGGCAATAGCCTTAGCCTCCTGAGAGCTCCGTCCCTCAGGGCGCCGGGTCTTCCTCTTTTTCTTTTTTTTCTGCCCACTTGGGTTCTCAGGGTCCTCAGGGTCGTCGTCCTCCGAGGGCGAAGCAGAAGTCATCGACGGCGGCTCATCATCAGAGGGGTCTCCGCCTAGATCACTAGAGCCATAGGGCTCCACGTCAACCATTGCCCTCAGGGCTGTCAGCCCCAGCCGGTCCAGCTCGGCTCTCGTAGAATTCCCCACGTGGCTGTAGGGTGGCTGGGCCGTTCTCGGTACGAAAGGGCTTCTCGGTATCGCTGCAGGGGTCGGCATCAGTCGGCTCCTCAGGCTCCCCAGGGTGTTTGTCAACCCTGCCACCAGGTGGTTAGCCTGTACTCGATGGGGTGAAATTCCCGCCATGGTAGGTGACGCGTGGGGCGGAATCAGGGGCTCTAGTTTAGCCCGGATCTGTTGAGTGAGATCGCCCACAAGTTCAGAGGTGGCTCCTCGGAGAGCCTCTTTTATCTCTGATCGCGTCAGGGACCTGTTGGAGGTTCTCCCCGATCCTCTACTCCTGCTCCCGCATGACTCAGGTCCTCTCCTCAGCCCACTCAAGGTTGCTTACCCAGGAACATCCACATAGGCTCCCGTAGCGGGTAGAGGAAGGTGATAGTCAGCCGCATACCATCGCGGCGCAGAACTGGAGGCCACCGGCTCATTGGTAGTAGTTGCCTCCGGAAACGCAGTGGTAGGTGGGTTCACACCATAGGCAGGGTAGGTAGGCATACCAGTAAGGCCTGTGCCCTCAGCCATAGGCGGGTTGGTTATGGGAGTGGATGTTGTAGCGGCTGGGTCTGGAGTTGGGAGTGTGGTGGTTGTAGGAGAGGGTGATGTGTGGAGGCCAGAAGCGCTTGGTGCGCCCTCGAAGGTTGACTCACTCGTTGGGTCGTGCCCATGGTCTACTCCTTCGTCTGCCATGCTTTCTCCAGCATCCTTCTCTCTCTCTCTCTTTCTCTTCACAGGGTTGGTGTCCACCTCCTCGACTGAGAGGGCCCGGAAGGCCGACTGAAGTCCTTCCAGCGAATCATCCGCCACGTCCACTGGCCCATGTAAATGCACCGAAGGTATAGCGCTAGGTCCAGGTCCAGGTTCACCAGGTGCTGGCATTGCCGGTGCCTCAGGCGCCGTCCTCACGTCGGTGTCTTCCTTCTTTCTGTCCATATTCGCCCTCTTGCTTATATATGACAGATCTCGGCGCACTGGATGTACGGCACGGGGTTGCTGCCGGTACGCAGAGACTGTCTGCCTCTTGCTACCAGAAAGTTTTTTAGTGATTTCAACACTGTGTGTTTGTTGTGCCTCTCCTGCTGCTTGCTGCTGGTGTAGGGTTCCTGCTACTTGTTTTTGATGAGGAAAATGTTTTATTGTTGAAATACAACCAATCCAGGATAACCCAAGCCAGAGATAAGCAAGTAGAAGAAGATCAGGATCAAAGCATGAAGGGCTGCAGTCACAAAGAATTAGATAAAGACAACTATCAACAATAGACCACAGCAGTTAGCATACATTGCAACTCAGGATGAAATATTTTACATGTTTGAGAAAAACTGATTGGAAAACTGCCCCAAAGGCTCACTCTCATCCACAGTGCCATCTTGAGATGTGCACTCTTTTTTTTTGGGTCCCATAGGTGCTGAGGTGGCATGGCTTGTGGCGCTGATGTCACTGCCATGTCACATGGGATATTCCTACTTAGCTAGGCTGACTGGGTATTGAACCCAAGACCTCTCAAAAAGAGGTGCCCCAGCCCCCTAGGGTGCATACCACTAGGATAGCTAAGAATTCATGAGAAAACATAGATAAATTCATAGGCTCTACCTTCAGTATGTTAGTGCCTCAGCAACTCAGGAAAAGATATTTTACTGCCTATAGCTTGGGGATAAAGGGGTCCACACCACATCCTGATTTAGTGTTTGGTTCCATAGGTCAAAATGTGTTATCACCCATTTTGGTTGGGCCAATACTAAGATAAAAATGCATGAGTGCTTAGAGCACCTCTAATACAACTAAAGTATACCCTAAAGCATTGGAAAAGCACTTTTTCTTACTTCAGTTGCGAAAAAAAATATCCAACATCTCTATGAGAAACCTACGCATCGCTCGATGGCATCCACCACTGTTTCGCGTTGTAGAAGCTGTGGCTATTGATACAGTTGACGACCTTTTTCTCCCTGCTACCTTGCATGTTGTTCCATGACAAATTTCCCTATTTGTGCACAATAACAAAGCACTAGCAAGTGTCAAAACTCATCAGAAAACCATGGCATTGAGGCTGCAGAGTGAAAGCGGGAAAATCCGGAAAACACAGAGAACATATTTACATATCTTCATCACAGACACGCAAACATAGAGCGCGCGTGCAGATATGCGCATTTCACTGCAGCCGCCGCCTTTCGTTGACACACCTTGCCCTCAACAAGGAAGGTGCTTCATCATCGGTAAAGGGACAAAATCCCCAGTGCAAAGCCAAAACAATAGTAAGCATTTGTAAAATAGAAAAAATAGAAAAAATGTTCCAACGCGCCTATGTAGGAAACCATCCATGAATGACTTTTTGCAATTACTACCGCAAATACAGCATTTGAAGGCAAAAGCCAAGGCAACTACTATTGGGTTTGCAAGTAAAGTTGAAGGAGTACTGCGCTAGTGCTTTTGGATGGGTTTGGAATTCAATTGAGCTGGCTGAGACCCCGGTAGCAAGCACAATACTTTGGCAATCTTACAGTCCTGTTTGTTGGTACTGTTTGCAATAGTGGGTACCGAGTGGAAAAATGTTGGGTATATCAAGATGTTAGGTTGTGCTTTGGTGCATGGCAACATTGCCATTTACGAACACTGGGCTATCTTTGCGGTGGCGACCGTGGCCATGCAATATTGAGCAAGCCGTGTGCCGAATGCCAAGTGTAGAGCACTTTCACGTAACAGACTGGCACTTTAGAGGTTCTGGTAACTTTGGCGTCCAGAAAGAAAGGAAGAAAACACCTACAGCTCTCAGCAACGAACAAATGCGTGCAGAGGTACGGGTCTCAATTGCGAAAATATATTTCCAACATCTCTATGGGAAACCTATACATCGTCTGATGGCATCCTCCACTGTTTCATTTTGTAGAAGCTGTGGCTTTTGATACAGCTGATGACCTTGTTTTTCGTGCTACCTTGCTTGTTGTTCCATTACGAAATTCCCTAGTTGTGATTGTTGACAAATATGTGCCGACACGGCTATGTAGGAAGCCATCCATGAATGACTTTTTGCAATTACTACCGCAAATAACGCCACCATGGATCAACCAGCGGCAGCGCAATGTTGCGATTCAGCGAGTGCTTGAAATCATCCGATGAGCAAAACTAGAATCTAAAACTCAAGCAGCAAACAAAGAGTCATTGAATTCCAATCAGTCTTGATGGTGTTGTTGTGTGTCCTTGACAACTAGTTTTTTCCTCCTGCTTGCCTGCATCTTCCCACATTTTCATTGTTTGGTTAAAAAAATTGTTTCGTGAAACTAGGTAATTTACAGATACAACCCACATTCTGATTGGGGCACATGTAATAAGTTGGGGCATTTGGGCCTCTCACAAGCTTTTTAGAGGATCTCTACTAGACCTCCCAAAGCGGCAAGATCCTAGAATACTAGGAAATTCGCTCCTATTTGCCTCATATTTCAAGCCTACAGCTTACTGCTATAGTCCCTACTGCTCTTAGGTACACTGTACAGAGCAGAGATCTAGTTTACATTAGTAGCCATACATGAATAATCACACTCCAGATGTTTATAATGTGATTTATTCATGTTTGATGACATTTTAGAAGATTCTAATGTATTGAGGCATATCCCGGGATGCTAGGACCTTCTTAGCCAATTCCTGATCTATTTGAAATCCAAATTCAACCAAGCAAAGCAAACACAAAGGACATTAACAGCCAAAAGAGTCCGGTAGAGGGCCATCCGTGCCGTGAGGCATAGGGTTCCACTACTCTGTTGAGCCATCCCTCCGCGCTAATGGTGATGGACCCTGGGGCCAACTAGGTTGCTTGGTCTCGTTCTATGTCGTGGTGTAGGACACGTCACATGGTGCCCCAGGTTCGGCGATGGGTGATGTCGTCGGCGGTTAGGGATCCACGGTGGATGACGGGCATTGTGGCATTGGCGAGTACGGAGTTGACGATGTTCGCGGGCGGGGCGTCGGTTCAACTGCCACCTGTCCGGGGCCCCGGGGTCCATTGCCGGAGGGTGCTCCTCCCGTGTCGGGGTTGGTGCCGGAGTGGCATCGAGTGCCATGGTGGTCCAGGCATATCACCGTATTGCGCTTATGTGTACATTGTGTATGCCGCGCCTTCGGTCGTCGGTTGTATTATGTAGGTGGAGTCTTGTGTTGCCCCATAAGTGACCACCGCATTGTCCGTGGAGATTGTGTACTGTAGGTGTGTATGTGGCAGGGCGTGGGCTATCTTTACCTCAATGCCCTTACGGTTGTTGCCGTGGTCCTCCAGGATGAAGTGCACCATCCACGGGCCGTGGGGCTTTAGGTTGCCATGTTTGTCCGGGATTGCTGGGTGTATTGGCGGCCCCGCTTGCTATGCTTGGTTGGCGTTGTGGTGTACGCGTTGCTCAACGACGACGTTGGTCGTCCATTTCAGTGGGGCTCCTTCGCTGCGAGCCATGGCCCGGGCAGCCCGGGCTAGCGCCGTGACCGGATGTGTCAGGGAGGACTCGGCAAGCTGCGGCAACATGGCGGTGTCAGTCGTGAAATGCGCCGAGCTGGTAGGCATTGTGAGTGTCTTGGAGCTCCAGGGGGTGTCGTTTTGAGTTAGGCAACCGCTTCCGGGTACAGTGTGGTGGGATAGTGCCAGAAGGTGTGTTTGGTGTTGTTGAGGTGTGTTTGGGTGGAGAGTCTTGCGGGTTTCATCATTTGCGGGGTAGGGGTGTCATCGAGACTGTTGTTGTTGAGACACTCGGTCGCCGTGGTCCAGCGTGTTTGCCATTCAGTGATGTCGGTGGATTCGGTGGGCGCGCATGTGTAGTGGATGGCTGCCCACGCTGAGTCGGGCGTGATGGTGATATCGGCGGCCCGTGTAGTGCTCATCCAGATTTCTTGTGTAGGTCGCGCCTGGGGTTACTAGTCTTGTTCCGCCAGGGACGTGCCCTCAAAGGTAGCCGTGCTTTGGCTGCTGAAGAAGAAGTGCGTTGCTGGTGGTAGGTGTGTTTGATCGGGTGTTAGGCCCTGAATGGCGTCGATCGCCGTGATCCCTGTCAAGTTCTCCTTCCAAGCGATAGTGCCCATAGGAAACACCCATGTAGGTGCTATGTGTCGGGTATGGTTTCGGTCGCGGAGGAGTTGGTAGTGGTCCGGGATCATGTGGGTTGTGAGTGGTTTGGTGATGTGCTGTGCCGTGGCGACAGGGATGGTTTCTCTCAGGTCTTGGGGTGGGTCCTGTTCCCGTGGTGGGGAGTTGGCTCCGTGTGGTGGTTGTGGTCGGGGCAAGTTGGAGGGTATAAACGGTTCCGGCACCGGTTGCTGCGCCACGGGCCGGGGGTCTGTGATCACGTGTGTTCCAGTGTCTGTGCTCTCTGGCAGGTAAACCTCCGGTAGTGATGGCCCGACAGGGTGCCATTCGCGTGATCGTTGTATGGTGTGTGGAGGTGCACACTGTGCTAGATGGCCCAACTGCAGTACGCCAATGTGGCGTTCACCACGGTGTAGTCATAGTGTTCCCCGAAAGGGTTCTTTGGTGATGGTCGCGGCGAGGCCGCCAATGTCACCGTCGGGTCGAAAGTCGTCTCACAGTGTCGGGGGCGTGGCGTCTCGTGGTCCTATGTGTCCTTCCAAGACGTCCGTGTCGTACTTCTTCCATTTTTGGAGCATGCGTTCGACATACGTGATGTCCGTGTACAGCTAGATGCTGTGTTCCCCTACGGTGCGGCCGTGATCGTTTCCTTTGTATGCATGATGATTGTGCATATAGAATGAAAGTGCTACACATGACACATTGCAAGTAACAAACATCCACTTCACGTAAACAACCCCCCCTTCAATACCCGCCCGAGTGTGATGGTATCCCCATACACCGAAGAGAAAATAGCCACAGTGATGCCCCCCCCCCCCCCCCCCAAAACTAGCGGGGTTGCGCGATGGACACTTGACACAGGCAAGACATGCAAACATGAGGACATATGATCCACAAAATGACCAGCGGTGATCGGGGGTTTCAACTCCAAATGCACTTTCTCTCCGACCGGTTGGTGGTTTGGTGGTTGGGGCTGGGGTGGGCTGTGAACATTAAACATTCACAACAATACCAGCTGGGCGGGTGTAAATATGATCTACACCCATGCCTGAAATTGCTAACAAATACATGTTCTGCATGATACAGGGTACAGGGTCATGCCTTGGATGCAAGAAATTCTATTGCCTTCGGCAGTGCACCTCGAAGAGAGGTTGACAGTCAGCCAATCAGTCCCTGAGCCAGCAAGCAGGCAGTCAGACAGATACACACAGTTTGGGTTTTTTGTCAGTGGCAGACGCGGCACCAAGCTGCAGCGAGGCAGCGAGGCCACTTGCCACAATCCAAATAGTGGCCGAGTGGTAACGCAGCCGGCCGGCATCCGTGTGGTCGTCGGTTCGAATCCCAGTTCTGCCCACTTTGGCGCCGCCGCCAGCGGCGGCGCTAAAAGTCAGCAGATCAGGATTCGAACCGACGCCTGCACATCTGGTATCGGCTGCGCTGCCATTGGACCGCTGGCCATGTTACCAGCGCCGTGCGTCCCCACTGCTTGTAGCCTATTAAGCAAAAACTTTTGACCCCCCCCCCACCCCCCCCCACCCACCCCCCCTCAAAAAAGTGTTATCCAGTTTTAGGGGGTAGAGGCCTCAAAATCAAAAAATCCATTGGGGGATGCTCTTATTGGGCAAAATAATGATTTTACAAGGGGTTGGACATCCAATATCATGCCTTGGGGTATGCTACGCGAATGACCCCAAAAAAGGGGGGTATATGACGCCCGCGCCTGCGCTTGATCTAACAACCTCTCTTCGAGGTGATTTCAAAAACACAGCAATGCACCAATAATACTACCTTTTCCAACCAATAAAGACACAGGAAAAACTCAACATCCAACCTTCTAATTAGCACTGGAAAACTTGGAGTGACAGTCGCCCTGCCCCCTTGGGTACTAATCAAGGGTTTGTACTTAACCCGGGGGGGGGGGGGCATGCTGATTGTGCATATGGAAAGACAGTGCTGCATATGATGCAATTGTCCGATGCCCATTTGCCTTGTCAGCATGCAAGCGAGTTTGGTTTTTTTTCTTGCCTGAGGTGACAAGTAAGGATTCTGCAAACCAAAGTATGTAATGTGCCAATGAAGTGACCAACAAGGGTGGTAGTTGTTTGGGGGGGTGGGGGGCCAATGGGATGCGGATATCAAAGATGGAATTATTGCAGTAAAACATTGAAAACGCAAGTGGAGACTATCATCAGCACAAACATACCCTTGGATTGATTTGACGTGCAAGCAGGCACAACATCAAAAGATCTCAAAGAATCTACAGCTGACTAATGATAATGCATGGCATGACCGATGTGCGATGTGCATCATATACAAATGCCAGAAACAGTGGTAGGAAAGCTTTTCCAAGAGGTCGATTGATGCTGAGGTTTGAGAGATCACAGTGTAACAAAGCAGCAAGCGGAATTGGTGAGGGACTGTTCCAAAGATTAGCAAAGAGAATGCAAATTCAGGTAATTCTGAGAGTAAAATGTTTGAAAGTGAAAAGTAAAAGAAAGAAATTCGGGCAAACACACAACAACACAATGCACACCAACCACCCACCCACCCACCCACACACATACACACACACACACACACACACTGGAAACCAGGGCAGGATGAAGGATTATAAGAATGCAGAACCAAAGTAGGCTGACAACCTGAACAAGCAAACATCCATAGTGGACTCTGGAAACAGACTCACTGAAAACATTACAAGTGTTGGCACGTCCTGGTTGATGAACATAAGCTGCACTGCATGCCATGTGGCACACGGCCTCCTAATACCTGATCAAGGAGGCTGTGCAAGATCCCAAAACCCACAGTGAACGACCAAGCACCTATCCTCCCCCTGCAGCATAATCGATACTGCAACTATTCGGTGCCAATGCCTCCTTTTTCTATTCATTTCTTTGTCTTGAGATGCAGCAGCAAAGTACGACCCAAAACATGCAGAGTGCATCGCCCGGGATGCACCCTGCGCAGTGCTCGAAATGCTGCGTCATCTGCTCTTCAACACAGATGCTTGGCAGTGTTATGTGTATTAGCTGCTAAGACTTCTGCGACTGCATGAATCAGTCAAGACGGGTAATCAAGGGCAAAATGATTCACTCCCTGAATGCTCACAACTGCATGCATACTTCGGTTCTCCATTTGCAACTGAGATATCAATTGTGCACAGCCGGAAAGAAATGCCAGAGCCATCAGCCATTCGCCCACCCTGTATTCTTTTCCGAACAAAAGAACATCTAGCCCTTCATTTCACCCAGGGCACCTGGCATGGTGTCTCTCTTGCACTCTTGCACTGCTCATGCGCACAGCCGAATTTTCGGATGGTATATGCATAGCACCTTGTGCTTGCAGTTGCAAGTATACCTGGCTTCAGTTGTGCCAGAACACAGAGGCTGAGAAATACCAATCATGAAATACGGTGCAACACAGTGAACGGCGGAGAGTGATCGGGAAGCACATTATCCCCCCCGGTCCAAGGCACGGCAATACTGCCAGCCATTGCAGCGAAAACATCCCATGAATCCGTTTCTTGTGAAAGTAGACTTTACGGCCGCCTTGTCTTTGAACACGGACATTTGGCACACGGTACGGGCAGAGCACCCAGGATTCACCAGGAGTTCCCCAATGCAAAAGATCGGGGCAAGGTGGCCAGAAAAAAGCCTTGAATAAGGTATGGGTCAAGGAAAGGGCACGCAGTGTACACACAGCGTCACTATCATCGCCCTGTGAGTGAATGATAGGGAAGTAGGGGGTCAGTGAGGGTTGTTGAGGATACTGAGGTGGGTGCAGCATCAAACCCGGTGGTATACAGCTTCCCTTTTCTTTGTAACCAACTGTGGCCATCCCTGCTGCGGCGACGTCAACGGAAGCTTTTACCCGCAACAATTTGCTCCCAAAGCCGCTGGGATTTACTGAATGATTTACATGCATTCATCAAGCTTCATGTGATAGCAGGATGGAGAATCATTCTCGACGAAAATCAGAATACTGCCACAAGAGGTTTACCAGTTGGGGGATCCAATCGCCCACTTGTGATGGTTCTATACCATTGAAAGGATTACACCCCACTTGTCACTGGAAGTCCTACTCTATACACAATCAGTTTGGAGCCCACAACATCCGTACAGACATACAGGCGAGGAGTGATTGCCAGCAGGGTTGGTAGGCTGCCAGTGGTGGATATGATATTTTACAAAAATTGAGAAAAATTGGGGCAATTGTATGCTTCAAAGTTTGCCAGATTCGGCCACCAAAACTGAAACCCACCATCCCAGGATCTGCACTTTTGCTTTGCAAACAAGGAAGGGTTCAGGTTGGTGGCCACTGCATGCAACACTCAGTCCAAATACCTCGCTGCAGTAGCTGTGCAAAACAAGGAGCGATAGCAAGATCAGCAGCAGTGTTTCTTGTGTTGCTTAGCACGCACTGGCCCATGCTTCCCGCAAGTCTGGACACCAACCGAACCCCTCCCGGCGATGCGAATTTCAATTAGTACTTACAGCACAAGTACAGATCCACGTGGCTGCGACAGTGGCTCCCGTCGTGCTACGCGAAGGAACTGGTTCTGCGATCATATTCCTGTTCCCTCAAGTATGCATCATGTTCGATGTTCAACTCCATTGGGTTGCAGAGGCACAAACAATTCTCTCTACAACCCAAACAGCACCAGGACCTCATGCAAAGGTTCAACACAAATGCCATGCCTGCGTACTACATCATCCCGTAGATAAAAAAGCAGTATGTGAGTTGGTGCTTTCCCGGGTGCACTGCCCGAATTGTGCAAGTAGATTGCCAGCAACACCCAAATCGCCGAATCACCCAGAAGTGTCTCAGCATGGCCACAGAGTGCATCCAGGGCGGGAAACACACACACACACACACATGTCCATGTATGTGATGATGCCTCGAATCTCGTGTGTACAGTGGGGGGAAACGGCATCTGGGTGGCCTGGCACTCGTCAGTACCCCATATTCAATCAGAACAAGGTTATTGTGGCATAGGTGCCTTACAACACACACACACACACACACACTTACCAACCTTTGTGCACACCAATATTTGCATCCCAATGCCTCATACATGCATCCTGGTGCAACCCCCGCAAAGGGGCAGGGGGGGCTCTTGGGGACTGACCATAGACATGGGGCAGTAGTGTTTGTCAAACACTTGCACATCCTAAAGGAGGGGCTGAAGGTTTGTCAAAGCCTAATAAACCAGAGCTGATCAGGACACAAGAGGGCCTCAATATGGTCAGGTTGCAGTGTCCGCATTAGGCAAGAGGGGGGGGGGTTGTGGGGGCGCAGATGCTCTGAATTGAGAATATTCAACTTCTCCTCTAAAGTAAAATCACGGCAGTATGGATAAACCGGAATGCACCAGGAATGCCCATATCTGTGTCTTGCCCAAGTGATTGAAAACATTGGGTATTCCAGAAGAGACCCCTGGCCTTGCAAAAGCCTGCTGAGCAACTGTACAGATCTATGGGGCTTTAGGGGAACTCGGCATTACATAAACTCAATCGCTCGTTGAAAGCGCAATATCAATCGCTGGGCTGTACCTAGGGGTGTGTGGCCAGGAGCTCTCACGCAGTGTCAGTAAACCAAGTTTGGGATTGCCAAAGTCAAAGGGGTGGTCAGTGCAGTAAGCAGAGGCAGGGCGCTGGCAAAAGAGAGGAAGACGAAGAGCCATTCACTTGGTGCAGGGCTATCTTTCAGCGGACTGCAACAGTGTCTTTCTCGTTTGAATGAATGCAATCACAGAAGTCGATGGGATCGACTGGGGAAGTGATGCTGACAAAGTTTTGTGATAGGGCAAGTGCTTTCTGTTCCTTTCCTGTGTCTGCTTCTGCATCCGATGCAAAGGTAGTGATGAGCGGACGGTAGAAGTTGTAGGCACCGTTGGTGGATCTTTTCCTCCTGTTGAACTTTCCCTACCCTGCATTCCCACTCCCCTCACTTTCACATCCACTGCAGCTGGGTGTTTGCCCGGTGCGTGCCCGGCGCTCTACTTTCGTATTAACTATCCCGACTGTAACCCCGGATTTACCCTCCCCTAGAGGAGCCCCCCAAGTCAACCAGAGTGGACCACAAACCTTCCCTACAAAGCACACTGCATAAGGCGAAATGGAGAATTTCAACATCAATGTGTATTACTCATGTATTGGCTAGTAAACAATTTGTTCCCCACATGTGTGGGCATCAATAAATTCCTCACAATTATGCTCCTGGCAGTCACCACAAGCTGTGATGGTGGGGCGCTTCTAACAACACAAGGTACACACATCTGCCTCATCCTCTCCTTCATCTTGCCCAGCGGCCGGGTTGCTTCTCAAGGGGGGTGGCCTGTTCAAATTCTAGACCCCAACCAGGTGCAAAAACTTTTGGGGGTCTGGAGGGGGGGGGAGGGGGGGTAGGTGGGTCGGCCTGTCAGCCGCAGGGGTCCCTAGAGGGGGTCAGTGGGTACCCCAACATACACACCTCAAAATGATCCCCATGACGCGCTGATCATTTTGAACATACACAAATGGGGTAAGAAAAAGTTTCAGACAAAATTTGCCCATTAGCTCAGGCTCCCATCAGCCAAGGTCAGACCCGGAGGTCAGGGGTCAAAAAAATTTCTGTGTTTTTCAAACATTTTCGAGTTCTCCACAAAATTTTGAGTATTTTGAGTGTAGACACATAGGGTAAAAAAAATACCCCCTCAAGAAGGGCAAAAAAAAAATTCTGCGCGTTGGGCACCGACCCTTTTCCCCAAAATCTCAAATTGGAGAAAGACGGGTTCGAAAACTTGGGGGGGCGGTCCTGGAGGGGGGGGGGGGGGGGCTGGAATTCGAACAGGCCGCCCCCTTGTTGCTTCTATCAGTCCAAACATGAGGTGGGTGGGATGGTCCCATAGTCCATCACTAGGGTGACGGACCTGCCTCCGAACGCAAAATTGCGTGAAATGCAGCAACAAAACACGCACGGACTGGTGCAACTTATCAGGGCCGCCACGCCAGATGTTCCTGACCAAACCCCAATGCCACAACTGTCCAAACAAATGCTATACCACCCATACACATCATTGTACGACAGTTGCCAGGCCATCAAAGTTCCATTCTTTCTTCCAATGAAAGGGGCTGGTCCATATCCCAAAATGGAAAGGGGCCATGCAAAAAGCGTAGATTAGGGCCCTGTATCAAAATTGGCCCAAAAAGATGCCCAGTGTGCTGACGCTCCCCTCCCTTGCTGGGCCAGATTCGGGAGTTGGACTAGCTCATGGCCTTTTAAATTTCAGATATTGAGCTATGCGACACTGAAAATCTGATTGTCACAAATATATTTCAGATGGCGTTGATAAGCTGCTGACAAGGTAGAAAAGGGGCAGGCAGCAACCACCAGATTCAGATATTCATTTGAGGGATGCAAGATTGTTTGGTACTGTCTGCAAGCATTGCTGAGAGAAATGGTGCTCTGGTGGTCTGGCCTTGTCATCATTTTCCAAATCACAGCAACTTTGGAGAGATGGAGGGGTTTCAGCGGGTTTGGCCTGAGCGACACTATGCCAGGCGTGGATGGGATCAACCTTTTGGGTAATATGCGACACACATGGGCAGTCATTATTGCTCAAACACGGACTGATTTAATCCTCGGGCTGCGGAGGATGTTGGAACACATACCAAAGTAAGCAGAGAGTACCCGCAACACAGAGAAAACTTCTGACGAGAGGGCAATTTCACCATTCTCTTGCGGCAATATCCACAAAGCGCTCACAACTAAAGTTTCATAAATCCAGATGCAGGACGGTATGTTGCCTGGTCCCCAGCAAATCCCATGCAGTCAATGAAATATCTTGCTGAGTACCCACCAAGTGCCACAGTAAAAAAAAGTATGGGGCTGCGCCACTGAGTCGATGAGGTTGCATCCCAGAGAATCCAGGCCACTCATAATGATGGTTAAGTATTTGGGCAATAGCACCTGTTGTAATGCAGTACAGTGACTGGAATGAGGAAGAAGAAATCCATGAAGGGTGGGTGTATGCGCACCGGATGCCTGACTTGACCTGGACTCACATCATTCAGGATCCCCTTCCTTTTGCCTTGACGTCGCCAGTTGCTGAACGTATTTGTGGTCCATGGCAGTTTTGCGGTGCTTGACGGTGTACCGAACTCAGAAACAACAGCCCCTCAAAAACGAACGAAGTCCAGAGTGACTGCCCCCAGCCCCGTGTTTAGGGAACGTGAAAGGAAGGGGCTGCCGGTGGCAGGGGGTATCTGAGGTCTCTGAAGGAAGAAACACAAAGTGTGCCACTCCCGGGGCATGCTAACGAATCAGGTCTTGACACTTTAAAAAAACCCCCCGTTTTGGTCTGTCCAACTGGTTTTTCGGTTTTGCTGCAACTGATGAACCAGTAATTTTCGGAGGACGAAAAACGGTGTTGATTGGCTCTGGTGTTGCTTTTGACACTACCTATACTATGCACCAAAACACCCCACGACAGAAAATTCATGGGATGCAGGACCAAGAATCGTTTCACAAACAGGTCCTAAAATCAAACAACCTGTTGACCCGGCCTTAGTACGTGTAGCTTGTCCTGCGGATCAATGTTGGAAGTCTGCTCTTGTAAAAGCATTGGCAGAAACGTTGGGCAGCAAAGGGTCAGGCATGTAAGGGTGACCGACGAAAAACCTCTATTACTTGGCCAGCCCTTGCTGCAGACAACACCTTCTGCCTCAGGGGAGCAGAGGGCTGTTACTCAGTTGCGTGCAAACTTCATCCATGGGGTCAGACAGCAAGATGGGTGATTGGCGCACGCACGCGTGCGCGGCACATCCACACCCACACCCACACCCACACCCACACACATTCGCGCATCAGGCGAAACACTGGGAGGCCCGCAGAGTGTACAACCTCATCACCAGTGATAGCCAGTGAAATAGGGTCAGCTAAGGATTGGATGAAGCCAATGTGGAGTATACACCAGGACATGAAAGGGAAGTCGAGGTGTCGGGCAAAGGTCGGCAAACGAAATTGATGCTAGCCAGAGGCCAGAGGTCCAGGCAAGTGAAAGCCCAAGAAGAGATGGGCATGGGAAATGGGGTTAGTTTCTGAAGCTGCCTTTGGAGACGCTGTTTTCAGAGAGGCTATCAGGGCTTGAGGGGCCGAGGGCCTTCGCCCAGGGCAACACATTCTGTGTCTTGGGGGCCACCTTGTAGTCGTTCGCTGCGAAATGTAGAGGCGGTGTGACACAGGGACAGTAGCGGGAAGGAGGGGAAGCGGAGTGTGTGTGCGCGCACGCACGTATTACCAGCGCCCGCCGTCTGTGTTGCAGACCAGCCCCCAATTCAGACTTGGGCACACGTGTCTAAATTTTTTTTGGGGGGGGGCGGGGGCGGGGGCGGGCAGGCCACCGCAGCACGAATGTGGGATGTACTTTGGCACATTCTCCATGGCAGCAGTTGAGGCAGGTGCGTGGCGAGATAGAGAGAGTGGAGTCCACGATACATCACAATTAACTCACCACCACAGCCACCCCCCGCACCGCTGCATCACCTACGGCGTAAGATGCAGGCAGGGTGCCCGATGACATGGAACAGTCTTGCGCTGTGACCGATGACTGTTCCATGAAACATCTTTGTGCAACACCTCATCCGAAGTGCACTGGGGCGGGCATTATCCTGTTGGATTGCACACCATGCTACCGAATCCTTTCGTGCGCACCAGCTATGCGTCCCTCGTGTGCCACAGGCTGATTGGATGTGGCGCTGCTTCTCACACACCTGTGCCAACATCATTGGATCGGTGCCCTGACTGAGGCAACAGCAGGCGTGTGTTTGGTTGCATTCCTGTGCCAACTCGACAGTTGGGCGGCGGAGGCCCCTACGCAGCCATCAGGATTCCCAGCAGGGGATTGCTTAGGGATACTTTTTTGGGGGCGGGTATTCTGGCCTTCCTGGGATTTCGGCCGACCACCCACCTACCCACCAGATCAGAAAAATGCCTCAGAGCCGGTGAATGGAGGCCGATTTTAGGGACACAAACTTTTTGTGGCCTCAGCCCCCCCCCCCCCCCCCATCAGCCAGCCACCAAACAATCCCCTGAATCCTAGGATGGCCATAGCGAGACCAGACCCACTGGAGCAGGATCGTCTGCTGGTGTTGCACAGAACCAATCAGCAGATAGTCCCCTGCGCATTCTTCCGCAGTGCACCAAGGCTCACCGTCCCAAAACAACATGCATCGAAAGCATGGTGTGGGAGGTGGGGTTACACCGTGCAGGGACATGGCAGGTCCGGTGTGCACAGACCAGCCACAAGGTACCAGTCAACTCTTTTGGAAGCGACACTTACACAACTTTTCTGGTCTCATCTGTAGTGCGACAGGAGGGGCCTGCCATAGTGATGGGGTGTCCTTAAGAGCAAAAAAACCACCCTGACACGCCAACAGAAACGAACGTTCACAGGGACGCTCTCTGCTTCATGGTCAAGGCATGGGCAAGACACAAGACCACAGAAACAATACTGAACAATGGTTGGCAGTTGGTGGTTGGCAGTTGGTAGTTGGTGGCGGTTGGCGGTTGGTGGCGATTAGTGGTTTGACGGCTGGTGGCAGTTGGCGGCAGTTGGTGGTGGGTGGTTGGTGGCAGTTGGTGGTTAGCGGTCCCTGGGGGATGTCCTTAAGGGCTGTCCTCAACAAAAAAAAAATGATTCGGCTTCTTAAGGACGCCCATGTCGTGACTCTCTGCCACGCAATGCCGCAACGCTTTGGGTTACTGACGAAGAATCTGGATCCCTGTCTGCGTCGGTGCAGTCAGTGGGTATAGGAACTGGATTGGAGATAATCTGCACGACCCCTGCTGTTCACAGCACGGCACCACAGCACTGCGGCACACGAACCTATTTACCCTCATTCACTGAATGAAACATGGACTGAAATGACAAACAATGCATGCCAACAGGAAAGAGGGCAACACCCTGCACAACCTAAATTGGGCACATGTGTGGGGCACTTCCCAAAGGGTTCCTGGATGGTCCTTGGTCCTCACAACAGAGAAAACAAGTTGAGCTTCCCAGGCCGTCCAGGAACCCTTTGGGACAGCCCCTATCGGTCGAAGCACTTTCTGGCGTCAATATTCATTTAAATGTACTATGCGAATATGTGTTGTATTGGTGTTTGAAGGGGCTGCCGACAGAAAATGGCCCACAGCAGCTTTCCTCAGATTCGGATTGCCTTCCTACCCCAACTGAAATCCCAGTTGATCATGCAGCCCTCCCCACAGTAAAGCAAAATGGCTGCATTCAATCCCCTGTCCTCCGCTTCCCCTCTTCCCAGCGGACAGTACTGCATGTTGACATATTGACAGGCAACCCACTGCACCAAAAGATCACCTACTTTAACATGCTGTGTGCCGCAATCCTTTCACTCCAATTTGCACTCCCACTTCCACCGCACTTTTGCGTCTACTGCACTCCACCCCAGATGCACTTTCATGCCCGCTGTAGTTTCACTATTTGCTGCACTTTCAGTCGGATGCAAATTTCGCTCCCACCTTCCACTGAACATTCACCCCACTGCCAAATTCAGTCGCACTGCTCTTTCAAAACCAGTGCAACTTCGATCCTACTCCCTCCCGATCCCGCCACAGCTTTACTCCCACTGCACTTTCATTCCCATTGCATTGAAACGCCTATTGCACTATCACTCACGATGGTATTTTCCCTCCTACTGCCTATCACTCACAAAGCAAATTGAGCAGCAGTGACGCATGACCCCCACCTCAATTGTAGTCCCGCTGCACAAACATCCCAATTCTCTTCAAACCTCGATGCACATATACTGGAATTGCAGAAGGACACGCGGGGGGGTGTGTATGTGCAGGCGTGGGGTGTGTACAAGCAGAGACGTGGCGTGGCAGGCGGTGGCATGGGGTGTGTGCATGCAGAGGCATGGGGTGTGCGCAGCCGGAGGCGTGGCGTGTGTGCAGGCAGAGCCCCGGGGTGTGTGCAGACGAAGGCGTGGGGTGTGTGCAGGCAGTGGTGTGCGATGTGGGCAGGGGGAGGCGTGGGGTGTGTGCAGGCCGAGGTGTTGGATGTGTAAGTGCGCAGGCGTGGGATGTGAGCAGGCAGAGGCGTGGGGTGTGCAGGGCGGGGGGGGGGGGGGGGCGTGGGGTGTGTTCAGGTGAAGGAGTGAGGTGGGTGCAGGCGGTGGTGTGAGGTGTGTGGAGGCGGAGGTGTGTGGTGTGTGCAGGCGGAGGGGTGGGATGTGTGCATGCGGAGGTATGGGGTGTGTGCAGGCAGAGGCGTGGCGGGTGTGCAGGCGCAGGCAAGGACTGTGTGCAGGTGGAGGCGTGGGGTGTGTGCAGGCGGAGGCGTGGGGTATGTGCAGGTGAAGGAGTGGTCCCGTGCGCGCAGGTGTCGTGAGTTGTTCGCAGGCAGAGGCGTAAGGTTTGCAAGCGGAGGCGTGGGGTGTGTGCAGGCGAAGGTGTGGGGTGTGTGCAGGCGGAGGCGTGGGGTTTGTGCAGGCGAAGGCGTGGGGTGTGTGCAGGCGAAGGTGTGGGGTGTGTGCAGGCGGAGGCGTGGGGTTTGTGCAGGCGAAGGCGTGGGGTGTGTGCAGGCGAAGGGGTGGGGTGTGTGCAGGTGGTGGCGTGGGGTGTGTGCAGGCGAAGGTGTGGGGTGTGTGCAGGCGGAGGCGTGGGGTTTGTGCAGCCAGAGGCTTGGGGGTTGTGGAGGCAGAGTCGTGGGGCGTGTGCAAGGCGGAGGCGTGGGGTGTGTGCAGGCAGAGGCGTGGGGTGTGTGCAGGCAGAGGCGTGGGGTATGTGGAGGCTGAGGCCTGAGGTGTGTGCAGGCGGAGGCGTGGGATGTGTGCAGGCTGAGGCGTGGGGTGTGTGGAGGCAGAGGCGTGGGATGTGTGCAGGCAGTGGTCTGCGGTGTGTGCAGGCAAAGGCGTGGGATGTGTGCAGGTGCAGGCGTGGGTTGTGTCCAGGTGGAGGCGTGAGCTGTGTGCAGGCGGAGGCGTGGGGTGTGTGCAGGCGGATGTGTTGGGTGTCGGCAGGAGTGATGTGCGTGCAGGCGGAGGCGTGGAGGGTGTGCAGGCGGAGGTGTGGAGGTGTGTGCAGGCGAAGGGGTGGGGTGTGTGCAGGCGGAGGCGTGGAGTGTGTGCAGGCGGAGGTGTGGGATGTGTGCAGGCGCAGGCGTGGAGGGTGTGCAGGCTGAGGCATGGGGTGTGTGGAGGCAGAGGTGTGGGATGTGTGCAGGCGCAGGCGTGGAGGGTGCGCAGGCGGGGGCGGGGGGTGTGTGCAGGCGCAGGCGTGGGATGTGTGCAGGCGCAGGCGTGTGCAGGCGCAGGCGTGGGTTCTGTCCAGGCAAAGGCGTGAGCTGTGTGCAGGCGGAGGCGTGGGGTGTGTGCAGGCTGATGTGTTGGGTGTCGGCAGGAGTGATGTGTGTGCAGGCGGAGGCGTGGAGGGTGTGCAGGCGGAGGCGTGGAGGTGTGTGCACGCGGAGGCATGGGGTGTGTGCAGGCGGAGGCGTGGAGTGTGTGCAGGCGGAGGTGTGGGATGTGTGCAGGCGGAGGCGTGGGGTGTGTGCAGGCGGAGGCGTGGGGTGTGTGCAGGCGGAGGCGTGGAGGTGGCGTAGGCGGAGGCGTGGAGGGTGTGCAGCCGCAGGCGTCAGGTGTGTGCAGGGTGAAGCGTGGAGTGTGTGCAGGTGGAGGCGTGGGGTGTGTGCAAGCAGTGGTGTGCAGTATGTGCAGGTGGAGGCGTGGAGGGTGTGCAGGCAGAGGCCTGGGGTGTGTGTAGGCGGAGGCGTGGAGGGTGTGTAGGCAGTGGTGTGCGGTGTGTGCAAGCGGAGGCGCGAGGTGTATGCAGGCGCAGGCGTGGGGTGCGTGCAGGCAGTGGTGTGCGATGTGTGGAGGCGGAGGCGTGGAGGGTGTGCAGGCGGAGGTGTGGGGTGTGTGCAAGTGGAGGCTTGGAGTGTGTGCAGCCGGAAGCGTGGAGGTGGCGCAGGCAAAGGCGTGGGGTGTGTGCAGGCGGAGGCGTCGAGGGTGTGCAGGCAGTGGTGTGCGGTGTGTGCAAGCGGAGGCGTGAAGTGTATGCAGACAGAGGCGTGGGATTTGTGCAGGCGCAGGTGTGGGGTGCGTGCAGGCGCAGGCATGGGTTGTGTGCGGGCAGAGGCGTGGGATGTGTGCAGGCGGAGGCGTTGGGTGTGCGCAAGAGAGAGTATGGCGTGTGTGCAAGGAGAGTCATGGGGTATGTGCAGGTGGAGGTCTGGGGTTTGTGCAGGCAAAGGCGTGGGACGTGTGCAGGCGGAGGCGTGGGATGTGTGCAGGCGGAGGCGTGGGGTGTGTGCAGGCAGTGGTCTGCGGTGTGTGTAGACAGAGGCGTGGGATTTGTGCAGGCGCAGGTGTGGGGTGTGTGTAGGCACAGGCATGGGTTGTATGCAGGCGCAGGCGTGGGGTGCGTGCAGGCCGATGTGTGGGGGGTGTGCAGGCAAAGGGCTGGAGGGTCTGTAGGTGGAGGCGTGGGGTGTGTGCAGGCGGAGGTGTGTGGTGTGTGCAGGCGGAGGTGTGCGGTGTGTGCAGGCGGAGGCGTGGGTTTTGTGGAGGCAGAAGCGTGGCGTGTGTGCAGGCGGAGATGCGGGGTGTGTGCAGGAGAGAGTGTGGGGTGTGTGCAAGCGGAGGCGTGGGGTGTGTGCAGGCGAAGGCCTAGGGTGTGTGCAGGCGGAGGTGTGGGGTTTGTGCAGGCGGAGGCGTGGAGGTGGCGCAGGCGGAGGCGTGGGGTGTGTGCAGGCGGAGGCGTGGGGTGTGTGCAGGCAGCAGCGTGGGGTGTGTGGAGGCAGAAGCGTGGGGTGTGCGGAGGCGGAGGCGTGGGGTGTGCGCAGGCGGGCACTGTGTTGCAAGAGTTCCACTACCCATTGCCCCGAGACCGTGCAACGGTGCAACAGAGGAGTTCCACTGCCCACTGCCGGGAGGCATTGCGACAGTGCAATGCAGGTATTCAACCGCCTTATGTACCCAAGCATTCTGGCGGTGTAATGTAGGACTTCCACTGCCCACTTACCCCCCAAGTAGTGTGGTAGTGTACTGCAGTTGTCCCGCTACCCAATGTGCGCATGTAATGTGGCAGTGTTCCGCACGAGTTCTGCTGCCCATTGACCTGAGGCAGTGTGGCAATGTGTTGAAAGAGTTCCACTGCCCACTACCCCAAGGCAATGCGGCAAAGTACTGCAGTGGTACCACCGCCCACTGCCCCGCCGTGTGGCTGTGTGTTGCACAAATTCCACTGACCACTACACAGTGCGTACTGGAATTCTTGTGTTACACTGACGCGCTGCCTTGGGGCAATTGGTGGTTGAATTCATGGTGCACAATGCTACATTGCCTGGGGGGTAGTGGGCAACAAGAGTCCTGCAAAACGCTGCTACACTGCCTAGGGGCAGTGCAACGTAACACCTGCAACACACCGTCACACTGCCTCGGGGGGGGGGGGGGGGGGCAGTGGGTGTTGGTACTTCAGCTACATACAGCCACACTGCCTGTGGAAAGTCGCCCTTGCCCGTAGGGATTGCGGCAGTGTAATGCAAAAAGTGCACTGCGGACTAACCCCCCCCCCCCACCGACCGCCACAAGCATTGTGGCAGTTTGCTGCAAGAGTTGCACTGCCCAGTGCCTGCAGGCAGTGCGGCGGTGTGTTGTAGGAGTTCCACTGCCCACTGTCGCTAGGCAGTGTGGCCGTGTGCACCATCACTTCCACTGCCCACTGCCCACTGCCCCTAGGCAGTGTGGGATTGTGTTGCAAGAGCTCCACTCCTCACTGCCCCCAAGCAGTGGGGTGGTGTAATGTGTGAGCTCCCGTGCCCACCGCCCGCAGGCATAGCGGCAGTGTAATGCGGGAGTTCCACTGCCCATTGCCCATCCAGGCAGTGTGGCAGCATGTTGCAGGTGTTCCGCTACCCAGTGCCCCCATGCAGTGTGGTTGTGTTGCGCACGAGCTCCACTGCCCACCCCCCACCCGAGGCAATGTGGCAATGTGTTGAAGCAATTCCATTGCCCATAGCCAGCAGGCAATGTAGCAGTGTAATGCAAGAGTACAACTGCACAATGCCCTACTTTGTGGCGGTGTGTTGCAGGAATTCCACTGCCCACTACCCACAAGCAGTGTGGCCTTGTGCCGCAGGAATTGCACGGCGCCATGCCTTTAGGCAATGTGGCGGTGTGTTGCAGGAGTTCCACTACCCAGTGCCCCCATGCAGTTTGCCCGCGTGCACCATTAGTTCCATTACCCACTGCCCCTAGGCAATGTGGCACCATGTTGCGAGAGTTCCACTGCCTAGTGCCCCCAAGCATTGCGGCAATGTAATGCAGCAGTTCCATGGCCCAGTGCCCATTTAGGCAGTGTGGCGGCGCATTGAAAGTGTCACACTAGACACTGGCAGTGTGGCAGCGTGTTGAAGAAGTCCCACTACCCACTGCCCGTTGGGCACTGCAACTCTTGCAGCAGACTGCCACATTGCTTTTGGGTAGTGGGCAGTGGAACTCATGCGGAAGATTGCAAGTTTGCATGGGGGCTTTCGGTAGCGGTACAAATGCAATTCGCTACCATACTACCTGGGGGGGGTAAATGGGCAGTGGAACTGCCACATTACACCGCCGCAATGCCCGGATACATTGGGTAGTTGAACTCTTACATTGCTGTGTCGCAATGCCTCCTGGTAGTGGGCAGTGGAACTCCTACATCACATCGTTGCACTGCCCGGGGGCAACGGGCAGTGGACTTCTTGCACAACAATGCCGCACATCCAAGGGGCAGTCGGCACAAGAACTGTTGGTGCCCACGGCTACACTTCCTGGGGAATTGGGCAACCGGACTCCTGCACTACATTGCCTAGGTGCGGTGGGCGGCCGCACTTCTACAATACACTAACACAGTGGCCGGGGGCCGTGGGCAGCGGAACTCCTGCAATACACCGCCACGGTGCCCGAGGGGGGCGGGGGCATTGGGCAGTGGAACTACCACCTCACACCACCGCACTACGGGGTGGCCGGCGTTGGTGCTCCCGCAATACACCACCGCATTGCATGGAGGTAGCGTGCAGTAGAACTCCTTCCACACACTGCCACAGTGCCTTCGGGTAGTGGGCAGTGGAACTCGTGCCGAACATTTCCGCACTGCCTTCAGGGCATTGGGTAGCGGGATACCAGCAATACACTACCACGCTACACATGGGGGTAGTGGGCAATGGAACTCCTCCATTACATTGCCGCAATGCCTGGGGGCAGTTGGTAGTGGAACTCTTGCATTACACCGCCGCACTGCCTGGGCCCGTAGGCATTGCGGCAGTCTGTTGTTGGAGTTCCACTGCCCGCTACCCATCACATCCACTACCCACTGCCCCTAGGTAGTGCGGCACTGTGTTGCAAGAGTTCCACTCCTCACTGCCCCCAGGCAGTGGGGCGTTGTAATGAAGGAGCTACACCGCCCGCCTACCCGGGCATTGCGGCAATGTAGGCGCACTGCATGGGGGCTGTGGGCAGTGGAACTCGTGCAACACAACAGTGCACTGCCCACGGGCACTTGGCCTTCCAAGTCCTGCCGCACGCTTCGACACTGCTTGTTGGTCCTAGGCAGTTGAACTCCTACAACACAGCGCCACACTGAGGGGCACTGTGCAATCATGCTCCTGCAATACACCGCCGCATTGCCTGTGTGCAGTGGGCAATGGAATTGCTTCAAGAAACTGCCACATTTCCTCGGTGGGTGGGCAGTGGAAATCCCGCGCAACACAACCACAGTGCATGGGGGCACTGTGTAGCGGGACACCTGTAACATGCTGCCACACTGCCTAGATGGGAAATGGGCACCGTACAAATGGCAAATGGCATTACATATCCCCCCCGCACTGTGGGGCCGTAGCGACGGCAGTGGCGCCATGGCGGGTTTCTCTAATTGGCAAGCGACGACTCCAAGCCACACCGACCACCAAGTAGGAATCGCTTGACACCGCAGAAGAGATATTGGCCGCGCACACTACAAACTGGGAGTCGAACACCCTAGGGACGCATGTGGCGGTGGCAGGAGCTCGACACCAGATTCCGGACACGTTCATTGACTCCCTCATGGCGAATATTTCACTAAATACCTTTCTGGGGAGCATGCTTAGTTCGTGGTCCAGGTTCCGTACATCCAAGTCGTTTGAGAGTGCAACCACCGGCTTCTCAGCCAGGAGGGGGTCCACCTCGTCCCAAACTGGGCAGACCACGTACTATGACCGCGTCCCGGAGGCGCGGCACGGCGACGAACGCGGGGGCAGACGAAACTCCTGAGCCTCAGAGCCCCAAGATGATTGTCCGCGCGGGGCAGACATGATCAATTATGTGGCCTTAATCGAAGGAGCCCCGGCCCTGAGGAGAGGATGGCGCAGTTCTAGATAGGCAGCACCAAAGAGCTCCCGCTTGCAGGGGTTGCAGCATCCGTATTGGCAGTGTTCGGGCAGCCGCTCCACAGTTGCGCCCGGGGCCACTAAGTAGGGGCCCTACAGGGTGGCGGTCCCCGAAGACGCGTGGCGCCAAGCAACCCGAGGCGCCGAACCCCTCCTGGCGCCTATAGCCTCCGGAGCGTACGTCCTCTTTCGTCGTGAGCGAGGGCGCAGCCCGCGTCGCGACGACCACCGGTACGGCTACAGTAAAAGGTCCCCCTCGCAGAGCACAGACACCACGTCTGGCAACCTGCCTCCGTTGCGGCGCCATGCCGCCCTGACTCATCCTGGCGGCCGCAAACCCTCTTGTGCCCGTGATGGCTGGCGAGCACGCGTCGCAACATACTTATTGGGATCCGGGGTACAGGACGGCGCCACGGCGCCGGACGCCGCCGCGCCTGGTGCCGCCACCACCGCGACATGCCCCGCACATCTAAGGGGGCCGCAGGCGCAGCACTACTCCCCCACTATCCCGAAACACACTCAGCCCGCATGAGCACCGGGCAATCCGCGCATGCAACCGCGGGCACACAAAGGAAGCGTAGCGCCGAGCGGCAGCGAGCTGAGCAGCGGAGCGCACCCCCCCCCCCCCCGGGCGCCGTGTGGCCCACCGGGACTGACCGGCCTTAAGCTCGAGCAATGCGTGTGGAGAAGACACCCGGCACAAAGTCCAAGTGTCAATATCTCCCACGGCACATGCCCGCATCGCACATGGTGCCGGAGGTGCCCGCCATGATGGTCCGTGTCTTGTTCGGCGAAAAGGCGCGCGGGCCCCACCTTCAATAGGGCATTCGGGAGCTCAGAGTAGAGCTTGGCCGCCTACGTTGGCGGCTGTGGTGCCCCGTTGCTGTGTCAACGCATGCCTTCGTGGATGCAGCAAACGAGGCCCTAGCGAGTGCTACCCGCCTGTCCAACGGCGGCCGCACGTCATGCTTGCAATGCCGCGTAATGGGTGCCTTCATGTCTACTCGTTCAGCCTGCTGCCGCGATCATCTGCACCGGTTCCCATTGCTGCTTCATACCCGTGGCATGCTGCCCGTGCTCTGCAGTGCCATGCCGCTTAGCTCCTCCAGCTATCCCCGGTTGTGCAACCGCTCCCGGATGTCACTCTGGCGCAGTCCTATATCACCCTGTAGCTGTGGACCACGGCCTTTCAGCAACGTGCTCGCTAGCAAACACCTCTTCCCTTGATGTCCCCGTCAATCTGGAATGGTGTTGTCTTATTCACCCCCCATACCCAATAAAGTGACCGTGCAGTGCGTCTGGCAGGGGGTGTAGGCGCGCTAGTCTTGTCCAAGTTCTCCGGACTGCCCATGGGAGAGCGACTGCCCCGACAAAGCCATCAATTGCTCTTCGGCGTCCACGGCGTGGTTTTCCTTTGATGTCTGCTCGCGATGCGATTTGCCAAGGCTACAACAGGAAGTGCCGATCACTCGCTTAGTCGCCCCTATCGCCGCATCACCGAGGTTTCGAGTATGCGGCGCTCTGCCCAAAGACCACACATTTACTCGCGTCATGGCTGCGTGCAACCAGCTCCTCCATGGAGACCGGCCCTACGGCCCCGGAGTATCCCTCACTCTTGCAGCGTGTGAGCTGTGTGCCCGGGCCATAGATCTCCAAGCCCGCTGCAAATCCCACCCTATACGCACGCCTACGGCGCTCATTCTTGGGCGACATCATACACAAATTTGACGCTTAGCCCAACGGGGCTCACTTCGCTGCCGGTCTTCACCACAAATGCAGGCGGCTTGGCGTCGAACGTTTCGACGCCACTAGCCTTGATGGTGGACATTGAGCCAGACATTGTCGGCTTCCAAGAAGGGGGGCCCACTGTTCTGCGACACCAACTTGCAGGACATACCTTACAACTTGATGATGGGTTCACACATGCTAGGCGGCGGACTGGCAATTCTCGTGCACTCGTGTCTTAGGACTTGGCAAGCCATTCAAAAAAACCTCCTGAACAACGCCATCAGCATAGACCTGCCCATGTCCCACAAGGTCCCCGTGATCATATGCAAGGTGCAGTTCCCCCGGGGCATGCCGGCTATGTAGCGACACGTGTGTATGCTGCAGACCTCGGCCTTCCACGCTCGGCACCCGGCGGGTATCAACCTAATCCCGGGGGGCATGAACGCCGACTTCGCAAACGCCTATGGCAACTGGCTCCACAAAGCCTACGCCAACAACAGATACCGGGGCGGGTGTACGCACATGTACCGGTAGCAGAGCGAACGAAGATCCTTGTGGCGTAAGAGCACCTCCCCCCGTGAGCTGGTCCGCAGTCGCCCGAGAGCGCCTGCCGCAAAGCGTTGCTACCACGGCTGGGCACCCATCTCATCGTCGCGTGCGGCTTCACGGTGCGCTCTTGGTCTCTGGCGCAAGCAAACCCATCAGAGTGTCCGTTCCGCTTTCGTCTAGCTGACCAAGGTAGCTTGACTGTTGCAGCGGTCATGGCGAGCCTGGCCTTCTGGGGGGCGTGGTGTGTGGGATGACCAAGGCAATTTGAAAGTCGCAGCGGCCCCGGCCAGCCTGGCCTTCTGGGGGGCCTCGTGCGTGCGCCTCGGATCCGGGGGGCGGGGGGGCTGGCCGTTTGCAGGTGTGTATGGGTGATGTAGTCCCGTCCTAGCGCAACGGATTCCGCATGTCCATGGAGGCAGCCTGTAAGCTGTTTGAGGGGTCTAGCTGGAGCCCCCGCGACCGTATAGCAGGCTGGTGGGCTGACCGCCTAAACCCCGCGTTCTTGAGGCCGTCTGCCTTACGAGGAGAAGCTATGCGGCGTCACTGTGACCTCCGTCACCGCCCCCCTGTTTTAGTTGAAGAAATCCAAGTTTCAGCAAATGACCTGCATCAGCCCCGACAAGGAGCATTTTCGCACTGAGCCATCGGAATACAAGCCCGAGGTGCTACGCCAAGCCACCGCACTTCATTGCTAGCGCCACGTGCCAGTGGATTAGTCATGGATACTAACGCGCACACACATGCGTCGTCCGACCCTTCTAAACTGACCTGACACACATGCAGCAATACGCCACACGCACGTGGCCAAGAGACAGGGGCCCGCGATACGTCACGCGCACGTGGCCAAGAGCGGAGGGCCCCCGAACCCGGCGGCCCCATTGTCCGTAGGCTCCCCGCTCATATTTCGAGAGATGTACTTTGAGACCAAGCGGTCAGGCTTAGAGGCCGTAGCGTTCAAAGACCTCGTGCAGTCCGTCCTGCACGCTCTATCGGGGACGACCGCCTACGTCCTTACGAGTCTACTGCACGTGGTGCACCACGGGGATTCCGCCCGCATGCGCAACCGGGTGCCGCACCTGCACCTTCCCAAGGAGGACCCCCGATGGCTAGTCATGAGGACTCGCCCCATCATGTTGGAGGAGACGGTCTGTCGCAAAGAGTCCACCATCATGTTGGAGCGGATGTACGCAATTAGGACGGCCAAAGATCCGAACCCCCCCCTCATCCTTCACCTACAGGAAGCAGTTTACAAGTCAACTCGTCGCCCTCGTTTCCCGATGTGCCATACCCGAATGGCTCGCTGAGCGAGGGCGCCTGTGGGTCGTCAACTAGGAAGAGCCGAACACCTTCGATAATACACACCGGGTTGGGCTGCAGGCGATGTGTCCTGACAACATCGCCCTAGACCCCTAGTACCATCCCTTTTACGACCGCGGTGCCGTGTGCGGCCAGTCCCGGTTCGGCCTCGTGGGGCCGGACCACATGCTCCATGGCGGGCCACAAGGGGACGGTCAAGGCGTGGGGGTCTTCAAGGAGCTAGGCTCTGTTCGCTGCTGTGCCAAAACCACGATGGTGTCCATAGTAAGGTCTTCCCGGGGGGCGTCTTCCGAAGGAGTGGTGCCCCAACTCATGCGGCGTAGCCAGCAAGTACATTCTCGAGGTGCCCTAGAGCGGCGATCGTCGCATCTTCACCTTTACCGATCACGGCATCTGCCACGCGCTGAGGGTAAGGCAACAAACATGCCTCGCCGCTTTAAGCCGTCAACCGCGCCAAATTGCACGGATTGTGCCTCACGCTGCGTGAGGGCGCCATGCAGCACAATTGGGGCACAATCAAGACGGCTCTGGGTGCCTTGCAGGCATGCACACCCGACCTGGCGATGCCGAAGCTGCCCATAGTGATGGGAGAGTGCCCGCGCGCTGTCCTGGAGAGGTACAGGGGCGCTCTTCAACACGTGGGCAGGGTTTTGCCCCGCACACCGCCGTGCTGCGCAGTAGCCACCCGAGTGGTGACCGTCTTCGCACTGACAAAGGCAGACTTCGTGTTTGATGCGGTGCCGGTGATGGGGATAGACCTGGGACCTCATGAAGCTCTCCGACATCAGGGCACCATGGGGCTGCCACGTTAGTTCCCCCTCGTGGCGCCGTACCGCCCCCGCCAGCGCTTGCGGCTCGCACTACCCCGCCTCTTCCACCGCCACGTTGTTCCCTACATCCACACCCTCCTCCCGGGCCTCAATTGCACAAGCTCGTATGTATCTCTCCTGGTGCGCCATGCTCTCCAAAGCTCCTCTTCGAAGTCCCATACTTTCGCCGACGTGCACACATTGCACCACTACCACGACTCCGGGGGCCTGGCATTGTGTTTTCTTCCGGGTCCCGTAACTCTTGAGGCCTCCGTCCAGCTCACGGTGCATCGTTCTTATGGGGGGAGGCTGTTAGTTGTCGCGTCCGACGGGGCCTGCCGGTTGGCAGCGGTGGCGTCTGCAGCAGTGCTCGCACAAGAAACCGAAAGGGTCGCTTAGGCGCATTCAACGTTTCAAGATCAATACCCCGACTATGTTGCGGCGGAGTGGGTCGATTGCTTTTTGGGGCTCCACCTTGTGCCGCACGTCCGGCCCTGGTCTTTGGTGTGTGTCCTTGCTCTGGCGGACAATACTCATGCCACCACCGAATACGAGGACCACCTGCCTTCAGGCAGCCAATTGCTGGACGGCCTTCGCACGAAATACGTGCAAGCGCTACACACGTAGGACACTAAGGAATTACATGTGCCGGCTCAATTCAGTGGGGGCCCGTAGTCGGCGGGCACCCCTTTGACGCTCGTTGAGTTGCAGCACGATGCATACATCACGGCGACCGGGCGTTTGCCCGTGGCTCAGCGGGGTGCAGTGCCCTTCGCAGCAGCGGTGGGCGATGTTGTCCTTATAACGTTTGGGGGCATTCTTTACCTGCGTCGCTCCGTGGCACTCGAGTGGCGATACGCCGACTTGGCCCCCTATATAGGTGCCGCAACTTGACGACATTGTCACGCAACATCCGACAACAGCAGCCTTGTGGCCGAGCCTCTTCCTTGACGCCGACTTGCCTGCGGACACCATGGACCTCGCTGCTTGGCTAGGGGCATCCGTTGCCATGCGGGCGTAAATTGCGCGAATCTTCCATTGCCCATTTTGTAGTGCGTCTTGCCTTGGGTGGGGCCAGTATGTGCTGGTCCACTACTGCAAGGTGGCGCTTGTAGTACAACCGGGTTTCATAGTGCTACTCCTAAGTTGGGCAAGGCCTTCACACAGGGTCCGCTGGCCCGCTACCTCGCGGGCCGCCCTGGACATCCCCGGCTCTACCCCAACGGTCTTTGCGCTCCACAATGACTAGACCATCAGCGAGTCCCAGCGCCCGCCCTACCCGGGGGCGATGTGTCTGACTTGGTTTGGCATATTGCTAGCACCCGCAGATTCTCTTCCGGCGTGGTTGCACCTTCCAACGCAAGCGGGCCATGTGCGAGTACATGGAGACAGTGGCTAAGTAGGCCCCCCTAAAATTCCTGGGACTTGTTTGACGGGGCAGCGCGTAGCTGGCCGATGCTATCAGTTGCCAAGACGCGGCTTGCCAAACGGCCGTCACGCATCTCTACCACCGCGCGCTTAATCCCGTCTGTGCCGTAGCAGCTGTGGGTGTTGCACCCCTAGCCCCTCAAGTGCTCGTACCTGAGTCCAGCAATGCGCGTTGCACACGCTTGGTGGTATTGGGCACCATTGTAGCGCCGGAACCTCACGGAGTGGTAACCCACCGCGTCTTCACGGCCGGCACGGAGCCTCCCAGTGGGTGCCTACAACATCAGCTTGGGGACGGGCTCTGGGTGGTAGCGCCTGAGGTGTCGTTGCCTGCGCATCCAGTGCACTCCACTTCCTCCTTGGCCGCAGCGGTGCCACGCTCAACCTCCATAATACGTGATCACCGGCCGCAAGCCCTAGCGGCCAACACATCGTCCACCGCACGTCCATAGCCGCACCATGGGCTGGGCCAATGGCACGAGGGCATGAAGGAGCGGCAGCATAGCTCACGAGCGGGGCAGTGGGCAATGGAACTCCTGTGGAAGACGACCAGACTGCTTGGGGACGCTTGGTAGAGGGACTCGTGCAACATGCCACCACACTTCCTTTCGGGGTTGGTGTTGGGTTGGGTGGGGTTGGACTCTTCCAGGTTTAGGGCGACAAACCCCGGAGGGGATGGGTCCTCCAAAAGCGGCAAAACCGTCAATGATTTCTTAGACGCCGCGGGGGTGAGGAACAAGCCTTTTTTGTGGTACGGGGGGGGAGGGGAGGGGTGAAATCTTGGAGGAGGCAGGCACTTTTTCAGGGCAGGCACTGCTTTTTTCCTACCCCTACCCTGGGGGGGCGGGGGGGTTCAATCAAGGAGGCAGGCACCCACTCACCGTCTTATCCACAGTACCAACTTCGAATCTATTCCCTCAAGAATCTCAGACTGGCGCTGGCGCTGACACTGGTCATTAATTACCTTAGCGCCAGGGTTCGAAGCAACGAACCGTAGAACACAAGTGCAGTGCAGTACCGCTGGGGTACTAACCAGATCTGGCTACCTACTGCTCACTGGCTACCTACTGCTCAGGGGCAGAATGAAAATTTTGCTTACAAATATTGTCCCCCAAAAAGGCCAACCCACTCTTGGCCTACCCCCGGCCAGGGGGGGGGGAGGGTGTTTCCGCTGAGGGCACGCAGAATTTCCAAAAAGGCAGGCAGGCACCCCCCCCCCCCCTGGGGGAGGGTGTGCGCACCACTAAAAAAAAGGCTTGGTGAGGAAGCAAGCCTTGACGAGGCAATGTGGCCGTGTGTTGAAGCAGTTCCATTGCCCATTCACCCGAGGCAATGAGCTAGTGTATTGCAATACTTCCACTACCTACCGCCCCCAGGGAGCATGGCTGTGTGGCAGAGAAGTTCCAATGCCCATTGCCCGTAAGCGGTGCGGCAGTGTAAAGAAAGAGGTGCAATCCCAGCTGCCCCAAGGGGATGATCCGGTGTGCTGCACGGGTTACACCGCCCATTGCCCCTAAGCAGTGCGGCGGTGTGTTGCAGGACTTACATTGCCCCACGGCACCCATGCAGTGTGGCGGCATATTGCGCAGTTTCGCCGCCCGTTGCCATCATCCACTCTGGCAATGTATTGTAGGAGTCCGGCTGCTCACTGCCCCCAGGCAGTGTGGCAGTGCATTGCGCGCTTTCCGTTGCCCGCTGACCTGAAGCATGGCAGCATTGCAATGGAGGAGTTCCACTGTCCACTGCCCCTAGGTAGTGTGTTGCAGGAGTTCCAAAGCCCACTGCCACCAACCATTGTGGCACTGAATTGCACGATGCCTGCTACCCACTACCACTGATCGGAGCGGCAATGCATCCGAACATTCCGTTGCCCCGTGCCCCTAGGCAATGCAGCAGTGTGTTTCAGGAATTCCATTGCCCAATACCTCCAGGCGGTGCGGCAATGTTCCGCAAGACTTCCACGGCCCACTACACCGAGGCGCAGTGGCAATGTGTTGAAGGAGTTCCATGTCCCCCTGCGAGGTGCGAGGTGCGCCGGAGCAGTGCACGAGTTCCAAGGAGCACTACCCCCAGGTAGTGCGGCGGCATGTTGCACGCGGTGCACAGCCAACTACCCGAGGTAGTGTGGCGGTGTGTAGCAGAAGTACCGCTACCCATTGCCCCCGCGCCAAGTGTGGCACTGCATAGCGCGAATCCCGCTGCCCGCCGCCCTTGGGTCGTGCAGTATTGTAATGCAAGACTTCCACTGCCTACTGCCCGCATGCACTGCGACAGTGGGTTACAAGAGTTTGGGTGAACATCATGGAGGAAAGGGTGCAAAGCACCGGGGGACCTGCGGCTTTGCATGAACCAGAGACCACAATATGCCCATCTCGACCTTTGGGAGGGAACCAAAGGCCTTCGTGATTCCCCTTGCTAGTAGCCATCAAGTAGGGGCAATCCGCGGCGCACCGGCGCTCATCGCATGGCTGGGGAGTGGCCTATGACGGAGCCGTCCTCCAAGCCGCCACCGAAGCCCTCCCTAAGGTCGCCCGCGGGCGACCACAACAGGTGCCCTATAATTGGCCCGTTAGCACCAGGTGATCACGGCGGTCAACTCGATGGGCGTCATGCTGAACCCCTGCCGTTAATACCTCATTGCAACGGTCAAGGGTTCGTTGCATGCCAAGCCCTTTGTGGCCCAAGACGTCCCCCTTATCGTCCCAGCGGGAGGTCCCCTCCTTGAGTATCTGAGGGCGGCACTGCAACCGCAGCACGCGGAGGGGGTACGCCAATTCATATTGGGGTGTGTCCCCTTTTAGACGTTAAGTTGAGCAGGCGAATACCCGCTTGCTCAAAGTTGACAAGGCCTTGGCTGAGTCTGCTGGTGCGCCGCAACGACACCACACTACCGTGGAGGAGGAGCTGCGACGAATAGCACCCCAGCTCCCCCGGAATTGCCAGGCACACCGGGATGCATTGCATGGCAAGGAGAAGGTGAAGGTCCTGGGCTATTGGCACGTGACACAACAAAAGTGCTGCCAAACTGTGCCGGCACAGGAAACGAACTTTGGACGGGCCTGATGGTCTAGGCCTCCCGTCAGGTTGGGGGTGCCACCATTGGGGCGACGGTTAGCCCCCTACCAAACGTACTCGGATTGTCCACTCCCTAGATTCCCGGGCCGGTGGCCGCGGCAGATTCGCGGCGGAGAGGTGGTCATGGCGGATGGGCCGGGGGGTTTCCAGGTTGGAGTTAAGGTTAGGTATTTAGCTTGGGCCATCGGATATAACCCTCCACAATGCTACTTGGCAATTACGAGGTTTGGGGCCCGAATGACCGCTGCTAGGCTAGCCCGATGCGCAAGATGCTGATGGCCACGCTGTGTATGGTGAGTTCCGGCCCGGGATCACGTACCCATACCGAGGCTGGCGCTGCGACCACTCAGTTGAGGATCCAGGGTGCTTCGTCCTAAGGCACCTTCCTAGTCCGCACGACATGAAGCGGGAGAGGGGTGGGGACGTCAGTTGGCGTGAGACACGGGGGCTGCACAATCATCATAAGACTTTCGCCTGTGCGTTGGTGTGAGGTTTGGAACCGGTCTGGGGTGAAGAGCCGGGGCTAGTTGGGAAGCTAGCGAGGTTCCTTGCTAGCTCCGTTTGCGTAAAAAGAGTGGGCCATTCCCCATACCGGCACCTGAACAACGAAGGCTGTATGGCACCGTGTGGGATGAGGCTACCGACCAAGCCCCCGACCTGCCGCCCTAACGCCGCCCATGAAAAGTAGTATGCGGGGTAAGAGCCCGCATCCGTGAGATGGTGTCCCCACCCTTGAGGTGCGATAGCCGAACCGCAAGAGGAGCCGTATGTGCTTCCTCGCTCGCCTCCTACACTCCTTGGTGGTACCCGCTCTTCGTGTACGCATGCCGTAGGTGTGACCTCAGCGAGGACAGGATGAGGAAGAGACGAAGGGTAGAAATGCCACCATGATGCCACACCAGACGGGACCCTTGACGACGGTCCACCCCATCGCATGGCCCATATTGGTGCGGGTCGGCAGGCATCATGGGTATGGTACAGGGGGGGGGCGGGGCTACCGGGGGACCGCATCAATTCCTCCTCTTCATCCTCGGACGCGTGGGGTGTGTGTAGGCAGAGGTGTGGAGCGTATACAGTCGGTGTAGTGGGTGGATGCAAGCAAAGGCGTGAGCGGAGTGCACACACATGCATGAACTGCATGAAGGCACAGGTGCGGCGTGTGTGCAGGCAGAGGTATGGAGTATGAGTAGGCGAATGGGTGAGGTATGTGCAGGTGGGCAGGCGGAGTATGTGCAAGCATGGGGTGTCAGCTAGGGGCGGCGTGCGGTATGAGGAGGCAGAAGCTTGGGGTGTTTGCAGCCCAAGGCTGCCGTATGTGCAAGCCAAGCCGTGCGCTGGGAGCTGAAGGCATTGCTAACGGAAGGGAAGGTCCGGGACGTCTTGCATACGCGCATAGCAAAATGTGTACGTGTGTCTGCTTGTGCACGCTCTGTGTGGCACCTACACGGTGGATCAGCCCTTTGTTCGGCGGTCCCCGTCCATGCGCGCTCTGGGCCGCCCCGCTTGCCGCCGTTAATGCATCTCGCATAGGGCCGCCACCATGGTACCCCGGCACCTAGTGGGGCTTGGCACACTGCCTCACTACCTTGTGGCAGCAGGCAGCACAATCTCACTCCACGAGTGCTGTGGGGCAGTGGGCAGTGTGCTCGCTGCAGCGGGCGCTGATACTCCTCAACCTGCCTTCATCACTGCCTTAGGGCATTTGGTTGCAGCAGTGGGCAGTTGCTTTTCTGCTGCAAGCTGCCACATTGCCTCGGGCAAAGAGGTAGGAGATCTTTTGCCTCTCACTGCCACACTACTTGGAGGCAGTGGGCGGTGGAAATCTTGCAGGTACACCGCCGCATTGTATTGGGAAAGCGGGCAGTGGAGCTGCTTTACTATCTGGGAGCTGCTAGCACTAGACCTCCTACTAGATAAGCCATGAGGTAGCGGGCGGTGGACCACGTGTTGCTTGCTGCCTCACAGCCTCGGGGCACGGGGCAGCGCGTCTTGTGTGGCAACGTTGCCTCACTACGTTGAAAAGGTGGGAAGTGGTACTTTCACAATACATTGCCGCACTGCCTTGGGGCAACGGGTGGTGGATGTCGTGGTGGGTGTTGCCTCATTGCCTGCGGGCAGTAGCCATGGGATTTCATGTCGCGGACCGACTCACTACGGGCGGCTGGTACGAAGTGGGACTCCCTCGGTGCCCCGGCTTGTTGCGTGCGGGCACTGGGCAGCGGCCATCCTTCTCTCCATTGCCTCATTACTTGCGGGTAGTGGCCAACAAAAGTCCTTCCGCACACTGCCTCACTGTCCATGGGCAGCAGGCAATGGATCCCGTGCGATACAACGGTGCATTACCTAGGGGCGAAGGGCGGTTGAACTCCTACGGCACACTCCAACACCATGCGGAGGCAGTGGGCATTGCAAATCTTGCAAACACCGCGACACCGCCTAGGGGTGGTGAATGCTAGAACTCTTGCTATACACCGCCACAGTGCCAATGGGTAAGAGGCAATGGGAAAAGGGTTGCACATTGCCCCAATGCCGGATGGCAATGGTCAATGGATCTCCTGCAATACCTCGCTGCAGTGGCTAGGTGTACTAGGCAGTCCAAACTCTGCACAACATTGCCACACTTCCTAAGACAGTGGGGAGTGAAAATCTTGCGGCACCATGCCTGATTGCCAGGGGGTAATGGGCAGTGCAGATGCTGTAGCACACTACCACCCTGCCTAGGGGCAATAGGTAATGGGAACCCTACATCATACTGCCGCAACGCCAAGGAGCGTTGGGTAGTGGAACTCCTGCAAGACACCGTCGCACTACGTGCAAGCACTGAGCAGCTGAAATCCTTGAACACACTAGCGCACTTCCTTGGAGCACTAGGCAGTACAACCCCTTCAATAGGGCACCGCATTGCCCTTGGAGCAGTGGGTAGTGGGCCTCCTGCAATACACTGCCACACCGCCTATCAATGGTAGGCAGTGGACCGCCTGCAGAGCACTACCACACTGGCCGGGGAAATGGGCAGATGAACTCATGCGGTGCACCACATCACTACATGGGAGCAGTGCCCAGTTGAACTCGCGCAATGAAACACTGCAGTGCTTGAGCACCCTTGACAGTGGAAGTCGTGCGGCACATTGCCGCACTACGGTAGGGAGTGGGAGGTGGAACTCATGCAACAGATCGCCGCATTGCCTCGGGGCAGTGGGCAGTGGAACTCCTACATTACGACCCAGCACCAATTGGGTGGAGTGGGCGTTGGAAAGCCTACAACAAGTAGCCGCATTGCGTCGGGGCAATGGTCAGTGGAACTCATGCTGCACACTGCCACATTGCCCAGGGGTAGTGGGCAATGGAACTTGTGCATTACACCGCCGCACTGCCCAGGGGCAATGAGCGGTGGAAAACCTACTAAACACTGTCGTACCGGCTCGGGGCGGTGTGCAGTGAGAAGACTGCCATACATTGCTTCGCTGCCTGTGGTAGCGAGCAGTGGAGCTGGTGCTGCACATTCCCAAACTACGCGCGGGGATTGGGCCGCTGGCCTCCTACAATACACTGCCACGTTACTTGGGGGTAGCATGCAGCTGGACTGCCGCAATACACTGGCACACTAGCTAGGGGCACTTGGCACTGCACCTCCCGCGGCACGCTGCCACATTGCGCGGAGGTAATCGGAAATGGTACTCACGCAACACATCGCCGAACTGCCTTGGGACATTGGGCCGTGGAAAGGCTACATTACACCACCATACTACATTGGCGGAGTGGGCATTGGAAGGCGTGCAATGCACTAATGCAATACCTCGGGGCAATGGGCAGTGGAACTCGTGCTGCACACTGCCTCATTGTGTGGCGCAGCGAGCAGTGGAACTTGTGCGATACACTACCGCATTGCCTATGGGTATTGGGCATTGGAACTCGTGCAACACACCGCGGTACTCTGTGGCCATGGGCCGTGGTACTTCTCCAATACGCTGCCGCATTGCCTAGGGACAAAGGGCTGTGGAACTCTTTCAACACAGTGCGGGACTGTGTCGGGCTAGGGGGCAGTGGAACTCCTGTGGAACACTGCGATATTGCTTTGCAGCAGTGGGTGGTGAGTCACCTGCAATACACTGTCACATTGCTTGCGGGCAGTGGGCAGCGGAACTTATGCAATGCACTACCACATTGGCCAGGGGCGTGAGGCGGCGAGAGTCCTACAAGCAGTGCGGCGGTGTCTTGCAGGAGTTCGGCCATCCACTACCCCCAGGCAGCGTGGCACTGTTTTGCAAGAGTCCGGTTGCCCAATCCCCCCAAGCAGTGTGGCGGTGTGTACCAAAACTTCTAGTGCCCAATACCCCGAGGCAAGGCGGCAGTATGCTGGAAGCCCTCCATTGCCCATCGCCTAATGTGGTAGTATATTGTAGAGGGGTAAAGGGTCGTGAAACTCGTGCAACACAGTGCGGCACTATCTCGGGGCAGTCAGCAGTGGAACTCATCCAACACACGTCACACGGCGGGGCAGTGGCCCCTGTAACTCCTTCAACACATTGCCACAGTGCCTCAGGGTAGTGAGCAGTGGAATTCCTGCGGAACACTAACAAACTGACTGGGGGAAGCAGGTAGCAGCACACCTGCAATAGGCTACCACACTGGATGGGGGCAGTGGGCAACGGCACTCTTGCAATACACCGCGATGCTGCTTGGCGGGCCGTGGGCACGGGAGCTGATTGCAATGCACTCCCACACTTGGTCGGGGGAGTGGGCAGGAAAACTAGTACACATCGTTGTTGCAGTGCCTAGGAGCATCGGGTAGTGCTTCTTCTTTTGCACACCGCCATAGGGCCGTGGGGGGGGGGGGGTAGTGGGCAGTGGAAATCCTGCATTGCACCGCCACAATGCCTACAAGCAGCTAGCCGTGTAATTCATCCCCTGCAACGTCACATGGCATGTCGGCAATGAGCATTGGAACTCTTGCCAACCTCTGCCGCACTGCCTAGGGGCAGTGGACAATGCAACTCTTGGTCTACAATGCCACGTTGCCTGGAGGTTGATGGCAGCACGATTGCTCCAATACACCGCCACACGGCATTGGAACTACTGCAATACACAATGTTACACTATCACGTGGCACTGGGCAGTGGCACTCCTAGTGCATATTGTGCCACTGCCCGGGGGTAGTGGGCAGTGGAAAACTTGTACTACAATTTCGTAGTCCCTGGGAGTAGTGGGCGATGGAACTTTTGGTGTACAATGCCGCAATGCGTGGACACTGTGGGTAGTGGAACTCCCACAATTCACCGTCACACGGCGTGGGAGCAGTTGGCGAGAACTCCTGCATTACACCGTCGCATTGCCTAGGGGCAATGGGCAGTGGAACTATTGGTGCACATTGTCACAGTTCCTAGCGGCAGCGGGCAACGGCACTCCTAGAAAACATTGCCACATTGCTTGGGAGCAGTGGGCAGTGGAACTCCTGCAACACAATATGGCACTGCCCAGAGGAGGTGTGCATTGGAACTCCTAGTGCAAAGTGCCACACTGTGTAGGGGCAGAGGGCGGCGGACCTCCTGCTATTCACTGCCACACCTCCCGGGGGTGCTAGGCAGCGGGACTCTTGCAAAATGTGGCCACAATGCCTCAAAGTTGTGCCACCTAGCAATGTTGTATTACATCCTCGCATTGCCTGGGGGCGGTGGAAAACGGAATTCATGTACCTCAATACTACATTGCCTGTGTGAGTGGACAGTGGTCGTCCTGCTGAAGACTGCCACACTACCTTGGAGCAGTGGGCTGTGGAACTCCTGCAACACAATGATGCATTGTGGGGGGGGGGGGGGGGAGCAACGTAACTCTTGCAACACACCGCCGCACTGCTTTGGAGTCAATGGGCAATGGAACTCCTGAAAAACACCGCCGCATTGCCTGGGGGCAGAGGACATAGGAACTCTTGCAAGACGTTGCCGCACTACCTTGAGGCAAGGGGCAGTAGCACTTTTGCAATTCAACGCTACACTGCCTCAGCGTAGAGGGTAGTTGAACTCTTGCAGCACACTCCCTCGGGGGCGGGGAGCGGTGAACAATGGAAACCCTGCTGCACACGGCCACTTTCATTCCGGAAAGCGGGCTGTGGAGCCCCGGGATTGCACAACAGCACCGCATGAGGGCAGGCGGCAGTGAAAGTCTTGCAGGTAACTACCACACCGCCCGGGGCACAGGGCGGTGGAACTCGTGCGCGACACTTCAACACTGCTGGCGGGCCGTTGATGGTGGAACTACTGCAATACACTGCCGTAATGCCTTGGGACAATGGGCAATGGGAGTATTGCACCACACTGCCGTTCCCCCTAGGGACAATGGGTAGTGGTACCTTGCTGCGTGCTACTACATTGCCGTGGGGCAGCAGGCAGTGGGAACCTAGAATCAACAATGGCATTACTTGAGGGCATTGGGCAACGGAGCTCCTCCATTACACTGTCACACCGTGGGGGGGCCCTGGGTAGTGGAACTCTTGTGGCACACTCACACACTGCATCGGGGGAGGCATGGGTTGTCTGCATGCGGAGGCATGGGGTTTGTGGAGGCGCATGTGCGGGCTGTGTGCCCGCGGAGGGCATGGGGTGTGTGCAGGGAGAGGCGTGGGGTTTGTGTAGGCGGAGGAATGCGGTGTATGGGCAGGCAGAGGCGTGGGGTGTGAGGAGGCGGAGGCCTGGCCGGTGTGGAGGCAACGTCTGGGGTGTGCACACGGGGAGGGGTGGGTTATATGCACGTGCACGCCTTGCGTTTGTAGGCGCAAGCACGGGCAGTGTGAAGGGGGAGGCGTGGGGTGTGTGTAGGTGGAGGCATGGGCTGTGTGAGAGCGGAGGCGTGGGGTGTGTGTAGGAGGAGGCATTGGCCGTGTGGGTTCAGAGCATTGGGTTTGTGGAGGCGGAGCCGTGGGATGCATGCTAGCAGAGTGCTGGGGTGTGTGTAGGCGGAGGAGCGGGGTGTGTGCAAGCGGAGGGGCTGGGTATGCGCGGCCGCAAATAAGGAACGTTTGCATGCGGAGGCGTGGGTGTGTGTAGGGGAATGCGTGGGGTGTGTGTAGGCGAAAGTGTGGGGGTTGGGGCAGGCAGAGCGCGGAGTGTGTGCAGGCGGAGGCATGGGGTTTGTGTATGCGGAGGAGTGGGGAGTGTAGATACACAGGGGCTAGGTGTCGGCAGGCGGAGGTCTGGGGTATGTGAAGGCGCACGTGTGGGGTGTGTGCGGGCAGAGGCATGGAGGGTGTGTGCTGGCAGAGGTGTTGGCTGTATGTAGGCGGAAGCGTGGAGTGCGTGCCTGCAGCGGCATGGGGTGTGTGTAGGTGGAGGCGTCGAGTGTGTGCAGACGCAAGGGCTAGGTGTGTGCAAGTGGAGGTGACAACCTGTGCAAGGGGAGGCGTTAGGTGTGAAGGCGCACACGTGGGGAGTGTTTAGGCGGAGGTGTGGGGTGTGTGCAAGCGGGAATGTGGGGTGTGTGCAGGCGGAGGCGCACGGTGTGTGCAAGCGGACATGTGAGGTTTTGTGCAGGCTGTGGTGTGGGTTGTGTGCAAGCAGAGCCCTGGGGTGTATGCACGGGGAGCCGTTGGTTGGGTATAGGGTGGTTGGGGTGCGTGTAGGCGGAAGCAAGGAGATTGTGCATGCCGACACGTGGAGTGCGTAGAGGCGGAGGCGTGGTGTGTGTGCAGGCTGAGGCGCCGGGTGTGTGCAAACGGAGGGGCTAGGTGTGTGCAACTGTAGTTGACACCCTGTGAAGGCGGGGGCGTGGGGTGTCAAGGTGCACACCTGGGGAGTAGGCTGGCGGAAGCGTGGGGTGTGTGCAGGCCCAAGCATGAAGTGTGTGCAGACAGAGGCGTAGGGTGTGTGCAGGCACATGCGTGGTGTGTGTGTGCAGGCGAAGGCTGGAATGAGTGTAGGCGAAAGTGTGGAGTATGTGGAGGTGGACGCGTGAAATGTGTGGAAGCGGAGACGTGGGGTGTGTGAAAGCGGGAAGCATGAGCTGTGCACATGGAGGCATCGCCTTTTTGAAGGCGGAGGTGTTTCGTATGAACAGGCGGAGGAGGGTGTGCGTAGGCGGAGGAATGAGGTGTGTGCGGGCGGAGGCGTGGGGGTTGTGCAGGCTGAGGCGTGGGGGATGTGCGAGCGGAGGCAAGGGATGCAGGTAGGCGACAGCACGGGCTGCGGGCAAGCAAAGGTGCGGGGTGTGCGCAGGCGGAGGCGGAGGCGGAGGTATGGAGTAGTTGCAGGCAGAGGTGTAGGGTGTGTGTAGCTGGAGGCGTGGTGTGTGTTAAGGTGGAAGCATCGGCGTGTGCAGGCAGGGGCGTTGGGTGTGTGCAGGCGGAGGTGTGGGCCGTGTGCAGGCGGAGGCGTGAGGTGTGAGCAAGCGGAAGCGTGGAGTGTGTGCACGCACATTCGTGGGTTGTGTGCAGGGGAAGGCATCGGCTGTGTGTAGGCGAATGCGTGGGGTGTTGGCAAGCGTTGGCGTGGAGTATGTGCAGGCACAGATGTTGGTTGGGTCTGGGTGCCAGCGTTGTGGGAGTGTAGGCGAAGGCGTGTAGTGTGAGTAAGGGGAGGCATAGTGTTTGCGCAAGCGGAGGGATGGAGTGGGTGCAAGCGGAAGCGTGGGCCGTATGCACGCAAAGGCAGGGGACGTGTGCAAGCACAAGCGCGGGATGTGCGCAGCCGGAGGCGTTGGGTGCGTGCAGGTAGAGGAGTGGGGTGTGTGCAGGCAGAGACGTGGGGTGTGTGCAGGTGGAGGCATGTGTGTGTGTGCGGGCGGAGGCGTTGGGTGTGTGCAGGCGGAAGCGTTGGGTGTTTGCGGGTGGACGCGTGGAGTGTTTGCACACGGAGGGATGCGGTACGTGGAGACCGAGGCGCGGGGTGTGTACATTCAGGGGCAGGGAGTGCGTGCATGTAGGGGCGTTGGGTGTGTGCAGGCAGAGGAGTGGGGTGTGTGCAGGCGGAGGCATGGGGTCTGTGCAGGTGGAGGCATGTGTGTATGCGGGTCCAGGAGCGGGGTGTATGCAGGCGGAAGCGTTGGGTGTGTGCGGGTGGAGGCATGGAGTGTTTGCACACGGAGGCATGGGGTATGTGGAGATCGAGGCATGGGGTGTGTGCAGCCAGAGGCGAGGAGTGTGTGTAGGCGCGGGCCTGGGGTGTGTGAGGGCAGAGGCGTGGGGTGTGTGCGGGCACAATTGTGACTTGTGTGCAACCAGAGGCGTGGGGTGTGTGCATGCACAGGCGTGGGGTGTATGCAGGGTCAGGCAAGGGCAGTGTGCAGGCAGAGGGGTGGGGTGTGTGCAGCCCGAGGCATGGCGTGTGTGTAGGCGGAGGCGTGGGGGGTGGCAGCATCATAACCTCCAACTTCGGGATCAAAGGCATGGGGACCCCGAGAAGGCACTTCACGGACTCCATGCCCATCATTTCCATTGACGGGATATGGTGTGCCATAATGTGGAATCGTAATTAGGCGTCGCATGTTTATAAGGTCACTGTTCCCGTTGATACATTGGCAACATTATAGGGGTGTACCCTAGGGCCCCGGAACATCGGCTAATGTTTTAATTTGGGTTGGGTTTGGACCCCCTCTTACCCGAGGCGATTGTGGGGGAAAATTAATATGGATACATCACCCCTGCGTTCTCCGGGTCCCCCATGGTGGGGAGAAATCAATATGGCTACATCACCCCTGCCTTCTTGGGTCCCCATGGTGGGCAGAAATCAACCTAGTAAGGAGTGGATGTGGTGGAAAAGAGCAGAAAATGGGTGAAAATGGGTGAAAATGGGTGTGAATCCAAAGACACCATATCCCCCATGTGAAAGAAGCATCAAAATACCCGTTTTCAAACAACAATAATGCCCATACATCACAAAGTATGGGGTTCTAGGACAGCTAGAGGCCCAAATAGTTGCACCGAGCGCCCAATGCACTTAGTGCACTTAATGCACCCGCGAAAGATTCACTGGTGGGGCACAGGTCAAAAAAAGATGCCCGGCGCGCGCCCTGCACGCCAATGCTCCCAATGGGTGTGTGTAGGCGGTGTCTGGGCGTGGGACGTGTGCAGGCATAGGTGCGGGGTGTGTCCAAGCAGAGGCGTGGGCTTTGTGTAGGCGCAAGCATGGGGTGTGTGCACTTGGAGCTGTGGGGTTTGTGCGGGCGGAGGCGTGGTCCGTGTGCCGGCGGAGGCTTGGAGTATGTGCAGGCGGATACGTTGGGTGTGTATAGGTGTGGGGCATGTGCAGACGGAGGTGTGGGGTGTGTGTAGGCGGAGGCACGCGGTGTGTGCAAATGGAGGCGTAGGCCGTGTGCAAGCGGACGCATGGGGTGCGTGTAGGCGGAGGCGTGGGGTGTGTGCACGTGGAGGAGTGGGGTATGTGCAGCCCGAGGCGTGGGGTGCGTGGAGGTGTGGGGTGTGTGCGGGCGGAGGAATGGGGTATGTGGGGGCAGAGGGGTGGGCTGTGTGGAGGCGGAGGCGTGGGGTGTGTGTAGGCTGTGGTGTGGTGTATGTACATCCGGAGGCGTGCGATGTGTGTAGGCGGAGGCGTGGGGTGTGTGTGGGCGGAGTAATGGGGTTTGTGCAAGCAACGGCGTGTGGTGCATGCGGGCGAACGCGTTGGTTTTGTGTAGGCGGAGGATTGGGTGGTGTGCAGGGGTGGTGTTGGTTTGGGTGCAGGCAAGCGCTTTGGGTGTCTATACAAGCATAAGCGTAGGGTGTGTGCTCGTACAAGCGCGGAGTATGTGCAGGCACGGGCGTGGGGTATGTGGAGGCGTACGGTGTGCAGAGCTGGAGCCGCGGGGTGTGTGCACATGGAGGGGTGCACTGTTTGTAGGCGGAGACCCGGGGTGTGTGCAAGTGGAGGCGTAGGCCGTTTGCATGCGGAGGCATGGGGCTTGTGTAGGCGGGGGCTTGCACTGTGTGCAGGTGGAGGCATGGGCTGTGGGCAGGCAAAAAGGTGGGCCGTGTGCAAGCGGAGGCGTGGGGTGTGTGCAGGCAGGGCCAGAGTGTGTGCAGGCGCTGATGTGAGGTGTGTGCAAGCGAAGGGGTGAACCCTGTGGAGGAGGAGGCGTGGGGTGTGTGAGGGCAGAGGTGTGGGGCGTTTGGGGGCACAAGGGTGGGGTGTGTGCTGGCGGAGTCATGGGGTGTGTGTAGGCCGAGGCGTGGGGTACGTGCAAGCATAGGTGTGGTCCGTGTGCAAGCTTAAGTGTTGGGTATGTGCAGGGGTGCGTTGGGGGCATTCGTGTTTTAGCGTCCACTGCAATCTGTACAGAGGTCCGGGGGCGGAGAGCTGGGACGAGTCGAGTTCAGGCACCCGTGTTCTCCCCTATAGGCCCCCCGCGTCAGCCTGCACGGGAGGCGGAAGGGACGCAGCACATGGGACAAGGTCTCTTCCGTGCTTGGCCAGCCATGCCGCCGCCGCTACGGCAATGTGGTCAAGGTATGCGTTGGGGGGGAATGTTTGCCCGGCGCGCTACTTTTCCATTTACTATCCCAACTTCAGGCCCAGATTTACCCCCTCATGCAGAACCCCCCCAAGTTGACGAAGTTGGACTGCACACCTCCCCTGCAAAGCACGTTGCATACTCAGGCAATAGCTCTGAATTGGAAAACTCCAAATGTGCCATTCTTTCTTCCAACGAATGGCACAAAGACATGAGTCCGGCCTTAGAGGCGGCATCATGGCCTCCAACTTCGAAATCAAAACAATCAACTCGGGTAGGAGGGGGTCCATACCCATCCCAAATTAAAACATTAGCCGATGTTCCGGGGCCCAAGGGTACATCCATATAATGATGCCAACATATCAACGGCAACGGTCACCTTATAAACATGCGACACATACTTAGGATTCCACATTATGGCACTCCATATCCCGCCAATGGAACTGATGGGCATAGAGTCTGTGAAATGCCTTGTTGGGGTCCACATGGTGGGGAGGAATCAATATGGCTACATCACCCCCGCCTTCTCGGGGTCCCCATGGTGGGGAGAAATCAACCTAGTAAGGAATGGATCTCTTGGAAACGAGCAGAAAATGGATGAAAATGGGTGAAACTGGTGTGAATCCAAAGATTCCATATTACACGTGTGAAAGGACCATCAAAATAATTGTTTTCAAACAACAATAATGCCCATGTTATCACAAAGTGTGGGGTTCTAGGACAGCTAGAGGTCCAAATTGTTGCCCTGCGCGCCCAATGCACTTAGTGCACCCCCTAAGGAGTCACTAGTGGGGCACAGGTCAAAAAAGATGCCTGGCGCGCGCCCGGCGCGCTAATGCTCCCCATGGGCGTGTGTAGGCGGAGGCGTCGGGCGTGTGCAGGCGGAGGCGCGGGGTGTGTCGAGGCAGAGACGTGGCCTTTGTGCAGGCGGAGGCATGGGGTGTGTGTACTTGCAGGATTGGGGTTTGTGCGGGCGGAAGGGTGGGCCGTGCGTCCGCGGAAAGGTAGGCTGTGTGTACGAGGGGGTCCAGACCCATCCCAAATTAAAACACCAGCCGATGTTCCACGGCCCAAGGGTACATCCATATAATGTTGCCAGCGTATCAACGGCAACAGTCACCTTATAAACATGCGACACATACTTAGGATTCCACATTATGGCACTCCATATCCCGCCAATGGAACTGATGGGCATGGAGTCTGTAAAATGCCTTGTTGGGGTCCACATGGTGGGGAGAAATCAATATGGCTACATCACCCTTGCCTTCTTGGGTCCCCATGGTGGGGAGAAATCAACCTAGTAAGGAGTGGATGTGGTGGAAACGAGCAGAAAATGGATGAAAATGGGTGAAGGTGGGTGTGAATCCAAAGATTCCTTACCCCCGGGTGAAAGAAGCATCAAAAAACCCGTTTTCAAACAACAATAATGCCCATATTATCACAGGGTATTGCGTTCTAGGAAAGCTAGAGGTGCAAATAGTTGCATTGCGCGCCCAATGCACTTAGTGCACCCCCTAAAGAGTCACTGGTGGGGCACGGGTCAAAAAAAGATGCCTGGCGCGCGCCCAGCGCGCTATTGCTCCCCGTGGGTGTGTGCAGGCGGAGGCATGGGGTGTGTGTACTTGGAGGCGTGGAGTTTGTGCGGGCGGAAGGGTGGGCCGTGCGTACGCGGAGGCTTGGAGTATGTGCAGGCGGATGTGTTGGGTGTGTATAGGCGGAGGTGTGGGGTATGTGTAGACGGAGGCGTGGGGTGTGTGTAGGCGGAGGCCTGCGGTGTGTGCAAATGGAGGCATAGCTCGTGTGTAAGCGGACGCATGGGGTGTGTGTAGGAGGAGGCGTGGGATGCGTGCAGGAGGAGGGATGGGCTGTACGTACGCGGAGACGTAGGCCATGTGCGGGCGGAGGCGTGCGGTGTGTGCAGGTAGGAGCGGGGTGTGCGCAAGCGGAGGTGTGGGGTGTGGGCGGGCACAGGCATGGGCCGGGTGCAGCCAGAGGTGTGGGGTGTGTACAGGCGGAGGTGTGGGGTGTGTGCAGGCGCAAGCGTGGGGTGTGTGCAGCGGAGTCATGGGGTGTTTGCACGCGAAGGCGTGGGATATGTGCAGGCAAAGGCGTGAACCGTGTGCAGGCAGAGGCATTGGGTATGTGTAGCATATCCGTTGGGGGGGGGGGGGGTTGCCCGGCGCGCTGCTTTTCCATTTACTATCCAGACTTCAGCCCTAGATTTACCCTCTCATGCAGAACCCCCCCGAGTTGACGAAGTTGGACTGCACACCTTCCCTGCAAAGCACGTTGCATACTCAGGCAATAGCTTTGAATTCAAAAACTACAAATGTGCCATTCTTTCTTCCAACGAATGGCACAAAGACATGAGTCCGGCCTTAGAAGCAACATCATGGCCCCCAACTTCGAAATCAAAACAATCAACTCGGGTAGGAGGGGGTCCATATCCATCCCAAATTAAAACATTAGCCGATGCCAAGGGGCCCAAGGGTACATCCATATAATGTTGCCAACATATCAACGGCAACAATTACCTTATAAACACGCGGTGCATGCTTACGATTCCACATTATGGCACTCCATATCACACGCGGCGCATGCTTACGATTCCACATTATGGCACTCCATATCACACGCGGCGCATGCTTACGATTCCACATTATGGCACTCCATATCCCGTCAATGGAACTGATGGGCATGGAGTCTGTGAAATGCCTTCTCGGGGTCCCCATGGTGGGGAGGAATCAATATGGCTACCTCGCCCACTGTTTTCAACACTTTCCTTTTGTGAAGAACTTCCCATACAGTGGTCCTGTTAAAAAGTGCTGTGCAGGCCCCATGTTGCTAGGCACTGGCGGTGCGGCACCGGGTAAATCCATGTGTTTTGAGGACACCCAGTGAAGGACCTCTCTGAAGAATCGCATCAAGGACCCCCCAAAAGGACCTCCATTGGGGGACCCCATGAAGAATCCCTCAACATGAAGGACCCTGTGCTCAACATCATGAATTTTTTTGTGTGGCATAATTGAATTTTGAGCCAGAGAAATATTTTCCACTGCCAAATCTGCAGGAAGGCTCTGATGGGCGGTCATGGCATTCATGTCAAACTCACCCACAAAAAATGCAATTTCCTGGTCTTTAGTGCTTGGAGACGTGCATCCAATGCGCCTCGGCCTGGTCAGTTGGTAGTTGGCCTTCGCCAAGTGTGGGTAATCAAGGGGATGTGGGGGTGTTAAAGGGCAAGCGCAAGGCTGTGTGAGGGAGTGTGTAGGGAGGGCTGTGTGTAGGCAAATGTTGTGGAGGTCTGTGTGGGCCATTAGGAAGTAAGGGAAGGCGAGATGATGAGAGGGTGGAAGGGAGGGACGTGGCGTGCGCTACATTCTCTCCTCCCTAAGCCCCCCCCCCTGCCCTTTTGACCCTTTACCTGTCTGAACTTTTGTCTACCCAGATCATGGGCCCACAAAATTCAGAGTCTGATGGAGACCGGAAAGAAACCGGTAGCAGCTTTCACGTGCTAACCTCCACCGCGCTGCCGCTTGGAAACCCCACGCCTCCGCGTGCACCAACCCCGGGCATGCGCATGCACACACCCCACACCTCACCCTCAACTAACCCCACGCCCCCGCCTGTGAACACCCGACACATCCGCCCACACATCCCCCACAACTCCCCCTACACGAACCCCACGCCTCCGCCTGCACACACCCCAAGCCTTTGCCTACACACACCCCACGCCTCCGCCTGCACACACACGCCACACCTTCGCCTGCACACACCCAACGCCTCTGCCTAAACACACCCCATGCCTCCGCCTACACACACCCACGCCTTTGCCTGCACACACCCCGCGCCTCCGCCTGCACACACCCCGCGCCTCCGCCCACACACACCCACAGGGTGCACTAGGGCGCCGGGCATCTTTTTTGACCTGTGCCCCACCAGTGACTCTTTAGGGGGTGCACTAATAGCAGTGGGGGCGCGGTGCAACTATTTGGACCTCTAGCTGTCCTAGAACCCCACACTTTGTGATAACATGGGCATTATTGTTGTTTGAAAACGGGTATTTTGATGCTTCTTTCACATGGGGGATATGGACTCTTTGGATTCGCACCCAGTTTCACCCATTTTCATCCATTTTCTGCTCTTTTCCACCACATCCACTCCTTACTAGGTTGATTTCTCCCCACCATGGGGACCCCAAGAAGGCACGGGTGATACAGCACAAAGAAGAAAGAAGAATGGTGACATGCCATGTCAAAATGGTTATGAACAGGCGCCACTGCTATTGGGTACTTGGTGGCGGGTGGCGGTGTTCCCATGTATACCCCAGGGGCTTGCTTTTGTTGTTGCAAAGTCAATAATTGCCAAGCGACCAGTTTTCGTCATAACGGTTTTGCCAATTGTGGACCAGCCTATACCATGGAATGACTGATCACCTTGTTGAGGTGCACTGGCACCTGAGCTCATCTTCACCGGGTGAGCTGTCAGGTGTGCAATCCTCCACTCCTCAACTGCAGGGCTTAGCGTGCCAAGCAAGTTCCTCCAAGATAATGGGGGATGGGGAGGGGGGGGGGGGGGCGCCCAAAGGGTGCACAGAAGAGCTGGTGTGTAGACTGCAATGGGAAATGCAGCTGGCAATTCACCGAACAGAATTCAGCACAAGACTCCAATGCAGGCAGGAACACCCCTCCATTGGGATTTAAGGGGCGGCGGTTCCACACCTCTTTTCAGTCACGCGGTAAGCAGAACCTCCCCTCTAGACTCACACTTCGTAGCCGCCCATGACTACTCGGGATGCCACCCCCCTGGGACGGGAGCTGTAAAAACCAGGGCCACAGGGGCCATTTTGGTTTCATGGGAGGCTGATTTTGCCCTATAATCCCATTATCAAATTTGGAACCTGTCCGGAGACAGGGTTTCTTCGAACCAGGGATTAGCAACAGCATAAATCTATTGGCATTCTAGCTTTTGCGCTCCAGCTGGAAGTCAAAAAGAGCCGATATCAGTACACTGTGATGGTTTACATAGGACATCGCCCACAGACCTGCTTCCGTTGTCACTGTGTCATGGCGGAAACACAGTGCCACATGTGCCACTGGTTTGTCCAGCCTTCTATGATCGCTTTCCAGTGCCAGCTCTGCAACCTGTGGCTGAGGAGTGCATGATGTGGCGTAAGGCCCATTTTACTGCCACGGAGGGAGGGCACCAACGTGTCATGCGCCTGATTCCATCTGCTGTTTGTCCGCAGCTGTTCCCATTGAAATCCGCCCTCTGCACTGAAATGTTCCAATGCGTCACAAGCAGAACATGGCCCCTGGCTTCAGCGGTGATAAGTGCACAGCCCTGAAAGCGGGGCGTGTGGTTTGGGGGGACAGACCGGGGACCTACCTTTCCAAGCCACACTGAACATCATGTAGAAGATGACACCCCAGAACAGGATTGTGCCAGCCAACAGAATGTTTGCCAAGAGGCCAAAGAACATCAGTGAGAACGCGTCGTGGTAGGGCCGCTCTTGCACAGTCTTTTGTTGGCGCTGTGGTTTCAGGTTGCGGGCCTAAGGAGGGGGCAGAATGTGGGTTGTCGTGCTACGCAGAAGCCAGCCACCTGCAGTGTGGTCTCTTGGTCCTACTGGGTGCGCTAGCAGTGCGCAGTTCTGTGGACCTATACCCGCTGCCAGGGGGCTGGGGAGCGAAGCAAATCCATGTGCAGTGGGGCTTCATCCACAAGGGCACAATGGAGGGCGGACATCAATATCATTGGGTAAGCCACCAAGACGCAAACCGAGCCTGGCCTTGATTGCCTTCATTTTGACACCAATATTGTTCGTAGTGCCCAGATTTCGACTTGTTGTTCCCTGTCCTTCCCTTCCTTCAGCTGTTCTCGCCACCCGTTTTGCTTATTGCACTTCTGCAGGCTCTACTAGCTGAGATCAGTCAGGGGTTGACAAGGTCAGAGCAGTAGCGGGGTGAGGAGGTGTGGGCTTCATAGTTCTGAACTGGGCCTGGGCTCACCCCAGGCACTGCACACGCTGAGTCACTACTGACTGTCAGATCGTACCCCAGCTGCTCCCTCTGTGCAAGGAGGTCCACTGAAACCAAATCCAAACACAGGCGCACCGCAGGGCTCGCTGCAGGTCGGGAATAGCTCTCTAAAACCTCCAAAACACCAAAACCTGGAATAAGAAGAAAAAACCACAATTCAATTGCCCATTCAGGTACTTGTCCAAAGAAATAGTACCCACAGGGGGTAGGGGGCACATTGATCTATTTGCCATCACTCTCTACAAAGGAGAGACTACAGCCCTGGCTCAACGTGGCAAAGTGTGGCACCTCCATTCTACAGGCTCACAAATTCCAAATGCGCGCCACAAGCGCTGCAGAGGTGTACCTCCCAAAATGGGGGTAGGGAGGGGCTGTGAGCCCAGGCCTAAGGCCCAGTCTGCAAGCTCGTTGCTACACCCATGCACACTCGCACCTTCTCCGTCGAAGCCTGTGATGTGCAAACGGTGTCAAAGGATTCTACGGATCCGAAATGATCCTGCGTGGTGGCTGCTTGGTAAGGGTGCTCTCGAGGCGGGGCGGGTTGGGCAGGATCCGTGGAGCTGAGGACCGTGGGCGCAGCTGGGGCCCCAGAAGACCCAGTGAACAATCTGCAGAGAGCAGAGGCCAAGTGAGCACAGAGACCCAGGGGGTAAGGGGCGTGCTTACTGCACGCCGCAGGGTAACGGTAATTAGCTGTAGTGCACACTGCCTGGGAAATATACACCGGAACAAAAAAGTTCCATGCACGTTGATGTGTTGACACCATTGCTCTCTACACAAGAGAGACTCCTGCCAGTTCATCCCCAACTTCATGCTCGGGCTGCAGCACACAACCTAGGTGTACAATTGGATGCCCTCCATTGCCCTGAATGAAGGAGTGCCCATCAGTGTACTCGGCTTGCCATCTTGGGTGATTCTTTGGCCTCGGGTATGATGTAATACCATGCTTTCTTCCGGGGAAACCGCCATCGAGTAGGACTACTTCCCCGATCTTGATCGGAGGGGCCAAATGTGGGCAAGATGGCTACATAACCCCTGCCATCTCGGGGGACCCCAACAGCAAGCATGGGACGAAATCAGAAGTGGCTACTTGACCACTATTGTCTCGGGGGCCCATACCGCACCGAAACAAGTGCACCAGTTGTGAAGGAGGAGGCCCAAAAAGGATAATGTAGCAATAAGATGAAAGAAAAAGTGGTGTGTAGGGGTATAAGGTATGCAAAAAGTGTGTGTATGTATGTATGCACCACGGGGGGGAAACAGTATTAGGTAGGGAGACCCGTATGGGTAAGGGGCCCGGTCACCTGCAGCACCCGTGCGCACGCCCGTCTGACGCCGGCGTGGATCACAGGAGGAGTCTAACCTTGAGGTTGGGGGCCCAGGTGACCACCATGCTTGCGGGGCCATGCCGTGCCTCATCTTGCATTCGCAGGCATCGTCTCTTGCCTTGGGGGGGGGGGGGGGGCTCTCTGCTCTCCCCCTCTTGAATGGGCGCTCCTTGGCGGCTCCAAGCGGAAGTGGCCGATTTGCTCTGCACCGCTTGGTCGCCGGGGTCCCCCCCCCCCCCCCCCCCCCGGGTGCCAGAGCCCGCTTCACGTGCACAGGCACTCCGCCTATGCAGTGCTGAGGGGGGCCGGGGGGGTGCCCTCCGTATCCCCTGGCACAACTGTGCTTCACCCCTCTACCCACTGCCGCACACGCGGCGCATTGTCTGCGTTGGTGTGTGGGGCAGAGCCATAGGCGTGGCAGCCTGGGTTGCAGCTCGGGGTGCCTAGTCTTCTAGCACACCCTGGGCGGGGTGAAGACCCCCATCCCTACCGGGTATCCTGTAGCCCCACGTTGGTCCTCCTGCTCTTCCACTTGATATTGCGGGCCCCTTTGTGCTCCTTGTGGCATCACCGGCCCTACGCGTAGGCCCCCACACTCCGTTTGGCTCCTCCCTATCCTGGGCATCGTTCGCGCAACCCCACATTTTTTGGGGGCGCTGCCGACGACATGCGCTGGTCTCCAGAGGGTTTCTGGCGCCGCCGTGCCATTCCCGCCTGCTACTGCCTCGCACATCGCACAGAGCTGTACTGCCGCAACCGCAGCAAGTGATGCCATACCGCCACGGGCCTTGTGAAGAGTAGTCGCCCCTTGACTCCTACCACGGTCCCAGCCTCGAGCAGGACCAACCAGCGACATTGGGCGGTGATGGCCGCAGGGAGGATGGTCTCCCTCCCCACCGCCTTGCCTAGCAGGGTGACCGCCAGCTGGAGAACGTGGCCTTTCTCTTGTAGGGGCATCTCTGACCCCGAGAATCGGGATTGCGGGGTCAGCGGGAGAGGCCTCCCTGCATGGGACTCAGAGTCCGACGCGAGCTCCATGAATGACACGTGGATGTCACGGGGGGTGCGACTCCTCGGTTGTGGACACCAGCCCCCCCCCCCCCATAAGCGTTGGCCGAAAGCCCCCCCCCCCCCCCTTGGGCTTGGGAGGGGGGCCGTGGAAGGGGCGAGGTGGGGTTTGGGAGGGGCTTGCGGGGGGAGGGGGGGGTCCGGGAGCCTCGATAGGGGGGTTCAGGTGGGGCCATTTGGGGGGGATATGCCCCCAAAGCCAAGCGTTCGTCCGTCACACGCTCCGGTTACCTCTCTCTAACCATACAATCACCATTAACCTAACCCTAACCTTCGCAGCGAGATAGTTGAGGCATGCAAGCAATGTTGACTAGGCTAAGCAAAATCATGCCAACTTTTCGCCACACCTTCATTCTCCATTTTGGACCCCAACACTAACTCCGACCCGAGCCTAGGTGTAGGGCTAGGGCTAGGGTAGCGGCTAGGGTTAAGGTCACCGAGCTGGTGGAACCAGTCTTGGTTTTAAAACCCTCTTTAGTGTCTAGGGTGGACCTGACAGGTTTAGCAAGCAAGCAAGCAAGGAAGGAAGCAAGCAAGCAAGCAAGCACGCGCGAAATGGGGGGAAATCATAGCTCCGTCGTGGTGCTTCGGATTTAGCCAAAATTTTAGTGGATGCTAGCTATGGGTGTGAGGGACACAGCACAAAGTTTGAGCCAGAAACTCAACGGTAGCGGGAACGGGCGTCGCAAGTGCCGGACCTCCATTTCAAAATCTGCAATTTAGGGCCAAAATCAGCCTTGTTCTTTGCCCAGAGCAGCTCTAGAACCCGTTGAAAATGGCCAAATGAAGGGAAATAGTGGTTACTCTACACATGTAGCTAGACTTCCCCATGCCGAAGGGCCCTCTAGGGCCCTCTAACTACACAATATGTCCCAAAAAGGCCCCCAAATGCACCAAAATTTGTGCCCATTGGCCGCCGACATCCCCAAACCAAAAGCAAGATTATATATTGGGACCGAGCTGGTGGAGGAAAGAACATCGTCTGGGAGACTTCAACGACCCCCGTACCTAGGCCCAGTGGGCTACGGCAAGTTGCAAGAGGTAACCCAAACAGGTGGGTCCAAAAATAAGTCAAGAAGGTGCATCACGTGCCAAAAAAAAAGACTTTTCTCAAAAAAGATCTTGGACCACATGCAATGCCAAAACAAGTGTTTTTGGCACGTTTTGAGCTCGTGGTGGCCCGTTTTGGCTCTCCTAAAATCCCAAAATGCCTTGGTGATGGGCTATTTCGGGAAAAAAATGGGTCAAAAAGGGGTCAAAAATGGGTCAAAAATGGGTCAAAAATGTGTTTTTCCAAAAATGATCCTAGACCTTTGGGGGTGCACAAAGAAGTGAATTGTGCCCTTTTTGGGCCCATTGCAAGCCATGTTTGGCCCCTCCAAAGTCACAAAATGCCTTGAAAATGGGCTGTTTTTTGTACCAAAAATAGTCAAAAAATGGATCAAAAATGTGTTTCTCCAAACATACGTTTTAGGTTATTGGGGGTGCACAAACAAGTGGAATGAGCCCATGTTGAGCCCATGTTGAGCAATTTGGGCCCCTCTCAAGGCCAAAAGGGCCTTGAAAATGGGCCATTCCGGGACCACAAATCACTTAAAAACGGATCAAAACCATGATTTTCCAAAACTGATCCTAGTCCAGTTCTGGTGCCCAAACAAATATATATCGTTCATGACGAGCCCCTGTTGAGCCGCCCTGATCCACTTTCCAGTGCGTACCTCATTTGTTGTTGACAGGTTTGGCAATCAGCAACAAGCAAGAAGCAAGCACACGCGAAATGGGGGGAAATCGTAGTTCCGTCGTGGTGCTTCGGATTCGGTCAAGATTTTGGTGGATGCTACCTATGCGTGTGAGGGACAACCACACAAAGTATGAGCCAAAGTATGAGCCGGAAACACAATGGCGGCGGCCGGGAACGGGCGTTGCAAGTGCAGGACCTCCATTCGAAACCTGCAATTTAGGGCCAAAATCAGTTTTTTTTGCTCAAAACTGCCCTAGAACTAGCTGAAAACGGCTAAATGCAGGGAAATACTGGCTCCTCTACACATGCACCTAGACTTCCCCGTGCCGAAGGGCCCTCTAGGGCCATCTCAGTCCACAATACGTCCGCGAACCACCCCCAAAAGACCCCCAAAACCCCCAAAATTTGTGCACATTGGCCACCGCCCATTGCAAGCCACGTTTGGCCCCTCCAAAGTCACAAAATGCCTTGAAAATGGGCCGAAAGGGCCTTGAAAATGGGCCATTCCGGGACCACAAATCGCTCAAAAACGGATCAAAACCATGATTTTCCAAAACTGATCCTAGTCCAGTTCCGGTGCCCAAATGAATGAATATCGTTCATGACGAGCCCCTTTTGAGCCGCCCTGATCTACTTTCCAGTGCGCACCTCATCTGTCCTTGAAGTCTCGAAGACGATGTTCCTTCCCCCACCACCTCGGGCCCAATATTCAATGCTTGGACAGGGCTAAGGTCACCGAGCTGGTGGAACCAGTCTTGGTTTTATAACCCTCTTTAGTGTCTAGGGTGGACCTAACAGGTGTGGCAATCAGCAACAAGCAAGCAACCAACCAAGCAAGCAGGCACACGCGAAATGGGGGTAAATCACAGCTGCGTCGTGGTGCTTCGGATTCGGCAAAATTTTTGGTGGATGCTAGCTATGGGCGCGAGGGACAACCACACAAAGTTTGAGCCAGAAACTCCACGGTGGCGGCCGGGAACGGGCGTCGCAAGTGCCGTACCTCCATTTCAAAATCTGCAATTTAGGGCCAAAATCAGCCTTTTTCTGCCCAAAACCACCCTAGAACCAATTGAAAACAACCAAATGAAAGGAAATAGTGGCTACTCTACACATGCAACTAGACTTCCCCGTGCCGAAGGGCCCTCTAGGGCCCTCTGACTCCACAATATGTCCGCGCACCGCCCCAAAAGGGCCCCAAAGACCGCAAAATTTCTGCACCTTGACCACCAACAGCCCCAAACTAGAACCAAGATTAAATATTGGGACCGAGCTGCTGGGGGAAGGCACATGGGCTAGGACACTTCAACGACTAATGAGGTACCCAGTGGAAAGTGGATGAGAGCGGCTCAAAAGGGGGCTCAAAATGAGCTGCATTCATTCGCTTGGGCACCACAACGGAAATAGGATCATTTTTGGAAACCCATGTTTTTGACCCGTTTTTTGAGCCATTTGTGGTCCAAAAACTGCCCATTTTCAAGGCATTTCGTGACTCCGGAGTGGCTAAAATGGCCTGCCACGGGCTCAAAAAGGCTCATTTCATTTGTTTGCGCACCCCAAATGGTCTTGGATCATTTGTGGTAAAAACACATTGTTGACCCAATTTTGGTCGCAAAATAGCCCATTTACTAGCCATTTTGTGATTTTAAGAGGGCCAAAACAAGCCACCACAAGCTCAAAACGCGCCAAGAATACTTGTTTTGGCATTCCATTCGGTCCGGGGTCATTTTTTAAAAAAAGAAATTTTTTGCACGCGGTGCACCTTGTTGACCCATTTTGCCATTCACCTCTTTGGGCTACCTCCTGCACCTTGCGGCGGCCACTGGGCCTTCGTTCGGGCATTTAGGTGTCGGTTAGGGCAATTTTGAGCGGTCCAAACCACCAAAAGTGGGTGGTTGCGGGTGGATTAGGTGCGCTATAATTTCGCGTTTTAAGCCACGTAGCCCAAGATATGGTTTAGGCACCAAGCTGGTGGAACGAGTCTTGGTTTTATAACCCTCTTTCGTGTCTAGGGTGGACCTAACAGGTTTGGCAAGCAAGCAAGCAAGAAGGCAAGCAAGCAAGCACGCGTGAAATGGGGGAAAATCACATCTCCGTTCTGGTGCTTCAGATTCGGCAGAAATTTTGGCGGCCGGGAACGGGTGTCGCAAGTGCCGGACCTCCATTTCAAAACCTGCAATTTGGGGCCAAAATCAGCCTTTTTTTTTGCTCAAAACCGCCCTAGAACCAGCTGAAAACAGCTAAATGAAGGGAAACAGTGGCTACCATTTACATGCAGCTAGACTTCCCCGTGCCAAAGGGCCCTCTAGGGCCATCTCACTCCACAATATGTCCGCAGACCACCCCCCAAAGGCCGCCAAAAGCCCCAGAATTTGTGCACACTGGCCACCAATAGCCCCAAACCAAAAACACACCATACCTTGGGCTACGTGGCTCTAAACGCAATTTCGAGCGCCCCTCATCCACCCACAACACTCCACCTTTGGTGGTTTCCACACTCAAAATTGCCTCAACCGACGCCTAAACCCCCGTACCTAGGCCCAGTGGGTTGTGGCAGGTTGCAGGAGGTAGCCCAAAGAGGTGGGTGCCAAAATGGGTCAACAAGGTCCACCGCGTGCAAAAAAAAAAGACTTTTCTCAAAAATGATCTTGGACCACATGCAATGCCAAAACAAGTATTTTTGGCACGTTTTGAGCTCGTGGTGGCCTCCTAAAATCCCAAAATGCCTTGAAAATGGGTTGTTTTGCGACCAAACATGGGTCAAAAATGGGTCCAAAATGTGTTTGTCCAAAAATGGTCCCAAACCTTCGGGGGTGCACAAACAAGTCAGTTGTGTCCTTTTTGGGCCCATTGCAAGCCATGTTTGGCCCCTCCAAAGTCACAAAATGCCTTGAAAATTGGTTGTTTTGGGACCAAAAATCAGTCAAAAAATGCATGAAGAATACATACCGTTTAGGTTATTGGGGGGTGCGCAAACAAGTGGAATGAGCCCATGTTGAGCCCATGTCGGGCAATGTTGGCCCCTCTCAAGGCCGAAAAGCCCTTCAAAATGGGCTGTTTGGGGACAAAACGGGTCAAAACAATGGTTTTCCAAAACTAATCTTGATCCAGTTGTGTTGCACAAACGGATGAATGCTGCTCATTCGCAGCCTATTTTGAGCCGCCCTCATCCACTGTCCAATGTGTACCTCATTTGTCGTTGAAATCTCCTAGACGATGATCCTTCCGCAACTAGCTCGGTCCCAATATTCAATCCTGGTTTTCGTTTTGGGCTGTCGCCGGCCAATGTGCACAAATTCTAAGGGTTTTGGGGGGCTTTTGGGGGCGGTGCGCGGACATGTTGTAGCGTTGGAGGGCCCTAGAGGGCCCTTCGGCGCGGGGAAGTCTAGCCGCATGTGTAGAGTAGCCACTATTTCCTTTCATTTGGCCGTTTGCAACAGGTTCTAGGCCGGTTTGGCACAAAAAAACAGCGAATTTTGTCACTAAATTGCAGATTTTGAAATGGAGGTCCGGCACTTGCGACGCCTATTCCCGGCCGCCACCGTTGAGTTTCTCACTCAAACTTTGTGTGGTTGTCCCGCACACCCATACCTAGCATCCACCACATTTTTTGCCGAATCCGAAGCACCACGACGCAGCTATGATTTTCCACCATTTCACACGTGCTTGTTGCTCGCTGCTTGCTTGCTTGTTGCTGATTGCCAAACCTGTTAGGTCCACCTTAGACCCTAAAGCACGGGGGCCGCCGCCAGCCAATGTGTGACCCCGAGGGGTGTTCGACGGTTTGGGGGGCTGTAGGGGGGGGGGACCCCCCTTTGTTGACCCAAACCTAGCACCTTTTCTGTCAGGCACCGTCCAAGCGCGCAAACACATAAAGCTAACAAGAAGCACTGTGACCGGTCATAGCTCATGATTGTTTTGCTGCACTGCAGCACTTTCAAAGCGGTACTGAATGTTGCCTTGGGTTCCCCTTGTCACAAACCACAGACATATATAGAGAGAAGCGACGAGAGGGGAGGCGCTTGTAGCATACGAATCATCCTCCCACTCGTCGCGTGCCCTCTTGCCAGTACTCTTGGGGCGAGCACGCTTCTTTGGCCGGGCCGCTTGCGATCTTGTGACCCGGCAAGGTGCCGGCCCATCAGACATGGATTCCGATGGCACATAGTCACTAGTGCCTGATGGGGCACTACTGCTGGAGGATGCACTCGTACTGGAGGAGGCACTCACGGTGGAGCTGCTGCTACTACTACTGCCACTATTACTACTACCCTGGATTGGCCCAGAGAGAAGAGTAGGGAGAATAGTGGGCAGGGCCAGCGGCGCAGCAGGGGGACAAAATCAGAAGTGCCCCACAAATGGGCAAGGTGGCTACATAACCCCTGCCGTCTCGGGGAGCCCCTCCGCGTCAGAGCGGGGGACTAAATCAGAGGTGGCCCACTTGTGGGCAAGGTGGCTACATAACCCCTGCCGTGTCGGGGAACCCCTCCGCTTCACAGCGGGGGACAAAATCAAAAGTTGCCCACAAATGGGCAAGGTGGCTACATAACCCCTGCCGTCTTGTGGAGCCCCTCCGCTTCAAAGCGGGGGACTAAATCAGAGGTGGCCCACTTGTGGGCAAGGTGGCTACATAACCCCTGCCGTCTCGGAGAGCCCCTCCGCATCAGAGCGGGGGACAAAATCAAAAGTTGCCGACAAATGGGCAAGGTGGCTACATAACCCCTGCCGTCTCGGGGAGCCCCTCCAATTTAGAGCGGGGGACTAAATCAGAAGTGGCCCACAAATGGGCAGAGTGGCTACATAACCCCTGCTGTCTCGGGGAGCCCCTCCGCTTCAGAGCGGGGGACTAAATCAGCAGTGGCCCACAAATGGGCAAGGTGGCTACATAACCCCTGCCGTGTCGGGGAGCCCCTCCGCTTTCGAGCGGGGGACAAAAACAGAAGTGGCCCACTTGTGGGCAAGGTGGCTACATAACCCCTGCCTTCTCAGGGAGCCCCACCGCTTCAGAGCGGGGGACTAAATTAGAAGTGGCGCACTTGTGAGCAAGGTGGCTACATAACCCCTGCCGTCTCGGAGAGCCCCTCCGCTTCAGAGCGGGGGACTAAATCAGAAGTGGCCCACTTGTGGGCAAGGTGGCTACATAACCCCTGCCGTCTCGGGGAGCCCCTCCACTTCGGAGCGGGGGACTAAATCAGAAGTGGCCCACAAATGGGCAAGGTGGCTACATAACCCCTGCCGTCTCGGGGAGCCCCTCCGCATGAGAGCGGGGGACAAAATCAACAATTGCCCACAAATGGGCAAGGAGGCTACATAACCCTTGCCGTCTCGGAGAGCCCCTCCGCATGAGAGCGGGGGACAAAAACAGAAGTGGCCCACTTGTGGGCAAGGTGGGTACATAACCTTTTTGTGCTTTTTAGCCATTTTTGAATTCCCCACCAAATTCTGGGTATTTTGAGTATTGACACGTGGGGTCCAACAAAAAGATTTCCTCCTGCCGTATGCCTAAAACAAAATCTGCGGCGCCTGTGGCGCCGACAAACCACATTGTTCCGTGCGACAATTTTGGGGTCCGTAGAGGAGGGGGGGGTGCCCCCCCCGCCCCCTTTGGGGTCGGGTCCCGACCAGGATCGGCCCCCGTGCCCTAAAGAGGGTTATAAAACCAAGACTGGTTCCACCCGCTTGGTGAACAACCGTGGCTCAAAAACGCAATTTCCGGCGCACCTAATTCACATGCAACCACCCACTTTCGGTGGTTTCCACCGCTCAAGATTGCCGCAACTGACGCCTAGACCCCCGTAGCAAGGCCCAGTGGGCTGTGGCAAGTTGCAAGCGGTAGCCCAAAGAGGTGGGTGCCAAAATGGGTTAACAAGGTCCACCGGGTACAAAAAAAAGACTTTTCTCAAAAATGATCTTGGACCACATGCAATGCGAAAACCAAGTGGTCTTGGTGCGCCCCTCCAAAGTCACAAAACGCCTTGAAAATGGGCTGTTTTGGGACAATAAAATGGGTCAAAAATGCGTCAAAAAAGTGTTGTTTCCAAAAATGATCCTAGACCATTTGGGGTGCCTAAGCAATAGAAATGAGCCCTTTTTGAGCCCATTGCACCCATTTTGGCCACTCCACACTCACAAAATGCCTTGAAAATGGCGTGTTTTGGGACCAAAAATCCGTCAACAATGGATCAAAAGTGTGTTTTTGCAAAGATACTTTTGGATTATTTGGGGTGCATGAACAAGTGAAATGAGCCCATTTTGAGCCCAAGTTGAGAAATTTTGGCCCATCTCAAGGTCGAAAGGGCCTTGAAACTGGGGCAATCTGGGACCACAAATGGCTTAGGACCGGATCAAAACCATGATTTCTCAAAATTGATCCTAGTCCAGTTTGGGTGCCTAAACGGATAAATGTAGCTCATTTTGAGCCCCTGTTGAGCCGCACTCATCCACTTTCCAGTGCGTACCTCATTTGTTGTTGAAGTCTCCTAGACCATGTTCCTTCCCCCACTAGCTCGGTCCCAATATTCCATGTTGCTTAGAGGTTGGAGCTGGGGTAGGACTAGACCCAGAGCTGTGTTGGCGTTAGAGTTAGGGTAACTGATCTTGTGGAACTAGTCTTGGTTTCATAACCCTCTTTAGTGTCTAGGGTGGACGTGACAGGTTTGGCAATCAGCAACAGGCAAGCGGCAAGCACGCGCAAAACGGGGGGAAATCGCAACTCCGTCGTGGTGCTTCGGATTCGGCCAAGATTTTGGTGGATGCTACCTATGCGTGTGAGGGACAACCACACAAAGTATGAGCCAAAGTATGAGCCGGAAACACAATGGCGGCGGCCGGGAACGGGCGTTGCAAGTGCAGGACCTCCATTCGAAACCTGCAATTTAGGGCCAAAATCAGTTTTTTTTTTGCTCAAAACCGCCCTAGAACTAGCTGAAAACGGCTAACTGCAGGGAAATACTAGCTACCCTACACATGCAGCTAGACTTCCACGTGCCGAAGGGCCCTCTAGGGCCATCTCACTCTACAATATGTCCGTGAACCTGCCCCAAAACGCCCCCAAAACCCCCAGAATTTATGCACATTGGCCACCGAATGGCCCAAACCAAAAACACACCATATCTTGGGCTACGTGGCTCGAAACGCAATTTCGAGTGCACCTCATCCACCCACAACCAGTCACTATTGGTAGATTCCATACTCAAAATTGCCTCAATCAAGGCCTAGACCCACGTAACTAGACCCAGCGGGCTGTGGCAAGTTGCAGGAGGTAGCCCAAAGAGGTGGGTCCCAAAATGAGTCAACAAGGTCCACCAGGTGCAAAAAAAAAAGACTTTTCTAAAAAAAATCTGGGACCGAAGGCAATGCCCAAAATAAGTGTGTTTGGCGCGTTTTGAGCTCATTGTGGCCGTTTTGACCCTCCCAAAATGCCTTGGTGATGGGCTATTTCAGGAGAAAAATGGGTCAAAAAGGGGTCAAAAATGGGTCAAAAATGGGTCCAAAATGTGTTTTTCCGAAAGTGATCCTAGACCTTTGGGGGTGCACAAAGAAGTGAATTCTGCCCTTTTTGGGCCCATTGCAAGCCATGTTTGGCCCCTCCAAAGTCACAAAATGCCTTGAAAATGGGCTGTTTTTAGACCGAAAATCAGTCAACAAATGGATCAAAAATGTGTTTCTCCAAATATACGTTTTAGGTTATTGGGGGGTGCACAAACAAGTGGAATGAGCCCATGTTGAGCCCATGTTGAGCAATTTGGGCCCCTCTCAAGGCCAAAAAGGGCTTGAAAATGGGCCATTCCGGGACCACAAATCGCTCAAAAACTGATAAAAACCATGATTTTCCAAAACTGATCCTAGTCCAGTTCCGGTGCCCAAACAAATATATATCGTTCATGACGAGCCCCTTTTGAGCCGCTCTGATCCACTTTCCAGTGCGTACCTCATCTGTCCTTGAAGTCTCGAAGACGATGTTCCTTCCCCCACCACCTCGGGCCCAATTCAATGCTTGGACAGGGCTAAGGTCACCGAGCTGGTGGAACCAGTCTTGGTTTTATAACCCTCTTCGGTGTCTAGGGTGGACCTAACAGGTGTGGCAATCAGCAACAAGCAAGCAACCAACCAAGCAAGCAGGCACACGCGAAACGGGGGTAAAGCACAGCTGCGTCGTGGTGCTTCGGATTCGGCAAAATTTTTGGTGGATGCCAGCTATGGGCGCGAGGGACAACCACACAAAGTTTGAGCCAGAAACTCCACGGTGGCGGCCGGGAACGGGCGTCGCAAGTGCCGTACCTCCATTTCAAAATCTGCAATTTAGGGCCAAAATCAGCCTTTTTCTGCCCAAAACCACCCTAGAACCAATTGAAAACAACCAAATGAAAGGAAATAGTGGCTACTCTACACATGCAACTAGACTTCCCCGTGCCGAAGGGCCCTCTAGGGCCCTCTGACTCCACAATATGTCCGCGCACCGCCCCAAAAGGGCCCCAAAGACCGCAAAATTTCTGCACCTTGACCACCAACAGCCCCAAACTAGAACCAAGATTAAATATTGGGACCGAGCTGCTGGGGGAAGGCACATGGGCTAGGACACTTCAACGACAAATGAGGTACCTAGTGGAAAGTTGATGAAAGCGGCTCAAAAGGGGGCTCAAAATGAGCTGCATTCATTCGTTTGGGCACCACAACGGAACTAGGATCATTTTTGGAAACCCATGTTTTTGACCCGTTTTTTGAGCCATTTGTGGTCCAAAAACTGCCCATTTTCAAGGCATTTCGTGACCCCGGAGTGGCTAAAATGGCCTGCCACGGGCTAAAAAAGGCTCACTTCATTTGTTTGCGCACCCCAAATGGTCTTGGATCATTTGTGGTGAAAACACATTGTTGACCCAATTTTGGTCGCAAAATAGCCCATTTACAAGCCATTTTGTGATTTTAAGAGGGCCAAAACAAGCCACCATGAGCCGAAAACGCGCCAAAAATACTTGTTTTGGCATTCCATTCGGTCCGGGGTCATTTTTTGAAAAAAAAAATTTTGCACGCGGTGCTCCTTGCTGACCCATTTTGGCATTCACCTCTTTGGGCTACCTCCTGCACCTTGCGGCGGCCACTGGGCCTTGGTACGGGCATTTAGGTGTCGGTTAGGGCAATTTTGAGCGGGCCAAGCCACCAAAAGTGGGTGGTTGCGGGTGGATTGGGTGCGCTAGAAATCGCGTTTTGAGCCACGTAGCCCAAGATATGGTTTAGGCACCAAGCTGGTGGAACGAGTCTTGGTTTTATAACCCTCTTTCGTGTCTAGGGTGGACCTAACAGGTTTGGCAAGCAAGCAAGCAAGAAGGCAAGCAAGCACGCACGCGTGAAATGGGGGAAAATCACATCTCCGTTCTTGTGCTTCAGATTCGGCAAAAATTTTGGTGGATGCTAGCTATGGGTGTGAGGAGCACCACACAAAGTTTGCCAAGGGGGTAGGAACACACTGCACCAAAATAGGACAAATCATGTAACTCAGACTGGGTGTTTGAGCCAAAAATTCAACGGTGGCGGCTGGGAACGGGCGTCGCAAGTGCCGGACCTCCATTTCAAAACCTGCAATTTGGGGCCAAAATCAGCCTTTTTTTGCTCAAAACCGCCCTAGAACTAGCTGAAAACGGCTAAATGAAGGGAAACAGTGGCTACCATTTACATGCAGCTAGACTTCCCCGTGCCAAAGGGCCCTCTAGGGCCATCTCACTCCACAATATGTCCGCAGACCACCCCCCAAAGGCCCCCCAAAGCCAGAAGAATTTTTGCACATAGGCCACCAATAGCCACGAACCAAAAACACACCATATCTTGGGCTACAAGGCTCGAAAGGCAATTTCGAGCGGACCTCATCCAGCCACAACGCTCCACTTTTGGTGGTTTCCACACTCAAAATTGCCTCAACCGACGCCTAAACCCCCGTACCTAGGCCCAGTGGGTTGTGGCAGGTTGTAGGAGGTAGCCCAAAGAGGTGGCTGCCAAAATGGGTCAACAAGGTCCACCGCGTGCAAAAAAAAAAGACTTTTCTCAAAAATGATCTTGGACCACGTGCAATGCCAAAACAAGTGTTTTTGGCACGTTTTGAGCTCGTGGTGGCCTCCTAAAATCCCAAAATGCCTTGAAAATGGGTTGTTTTGCGACCAAACATAGGTCAAAAATGGGTACAAAATGTGTTTTTCCAAAAATCACTCTAGACCTTTGGGGGTGCACAAAGAAGTGAATTGTGTCCTTTTTGGGCCCATTGCAAGCCATTTTTGGCCCCTCCAAAGTCACAAAATGCCTTGAAAATGGGTTGTTTTGCGACCAAAAATCTGTCAAAAAATGGATGAAGAATGCATTTTTCCAAACATACCGTTTAGGTTATTGGGGGGTGCACAAACAAGTGGAATGAGCCCATGTTGAGCCCATGTTGAGCAATTTTGGTCCCTCTCAAGGCCGAAAAGCCCTTCAAAATGGGACCACTAATGCCTCAAAAACGGGTCAAAACAATGGTTTTCCAAAACTAATCTTGATCCAGTTGTGTTGCACAAACGGATGAATGCTGCTCATTCTCAGCCCATTTTGAGCCGCCCTAATCCACTGTCCAATGTGTACCTCATTTGTCGTTGAAATCTCCTAGACGATGATCCTTCCCCAACTAGCTCGGTCCCAATATTCAATCCTGGTTTTGGTTTTGGGCTGTCGCCGGCCGATGTGCACAAATTCTAGGGGTTTTGGGGGGCTTTTGGGGGCGGTGCGCGGACATGTTGTAGAGTTGGAGGGCCCTAGAGGGCCCTTTGGCACGGGGAAGTCTAGCCGCATGTGTAGAGTAGCCACTATTTCGTTTCATTTGGCCGCTTGCAACAGGTTCTAGGCCGGTTTGGCACAAAAAAAGGCGCATTTTGTCCCTAACTTGCAGATTTTGAAATGGAGGTCCGGCACTCGCGACGCCCGTTCCCGGCCGCCACCGTTGAGTTTTTGGCTCAAACTTTGTATGGTTGTCCCGCACACCCATAGCTAGCATCCACCAAAACTTTTGCCGAATTCGAAGCACCACGACGCAGCCGTGATTTTCCCCCATTTCACACGTGCTTGTTGCTCGCTGCTTGCTTGCTTGTTGCTGATTGCCAAACTAGTTAGGTCCACCCTAGTCGCTAAAAAGGGTTATAAAACCAAAACTCGTTCCACCAGCTCGGTGCCTAAACCATATGTTAGGCTACGTGACTCAAAATGCAATTTCCGGCGCACCTAATTCACATGCAACCACCCACTTTCGGTGGTTTGCACCGCTCAAAATTGCCGCAACTGACGCCTAGACCCCCGTAGCAAGGCCCAGTGGGCTGTGGCAAGTTGCAAGCGGTAGCCCAAAGAGGTGGGTGCCAAAATGGGTTAACAAGGTCCACCGGGTACAAAAAAAAGACTTTTCTCAAAAATGATCTTGGACCACATGCAATGCGAAAACCAAGTGGTCTTGGTGCGCCCCTCCAAAGTCACAAAACGCCTTGAAAATGGGCTGTTTTGGGACAATAAAATGGGTCAAAAATGCGTCAAAAAAGTGTTGTTTCCAAAAATGATCCTAGACCATTTGGGGTGCCTAAGCAATAGAAATGAGCCCTTTTTGAGCCCATTGCACCCATTTTGGCCACTCCACACTCACAAAATGCCTTGAAAATGGCGTGTTTTGGGACCAAAAATCCGTCAACAATGGATCAAAAGTGTGTTTTTGCAAAGATACTTTTGGATTATTTGGGGTGCATGAACAAGTGAAATGAGCCCATTTTGAGCCCAAGTTGAGAAATTTTGGCCCATCTCAAGGTCGAAAGGGCCTTGAAACTGGGGCAATCTGGGACCACAAACGGCTTAAAACCGGATCAAAACCATGATTTCTCAAAATTGATCCTAGTCCAGTTTGGGTGCCTAAACGGATAAATGTAGCTCATTTTGAGCCCCTGTTGAGCCGCACTCATCCACTTTCCAGTGCGTACCTCATTTGTTGTTGAAGTCTCCTAGACCATGTTCCTTCCCCCACTAGCTCGGTCCCAATATTCCATGTTGCTTAGAGGTTGGAGCTGGGGTAGGACTAGACCCAGAGCTGTGTTGGCGTTAGAGTTAGGGTAACTGATCTTGTGGAACTAGTCTTGGTTTCATAACCCTCTTTAGTGTCTAGGGTGGACGTGACAGGTTTGGCAATCAGCAACAGGCAAGCGGCAAGCACGCGCAAAACGGGGGGAAATCGCAACTCCGTCGTGGTGCTTCGGATTCGGCCAAGATTTTGGTGGATGCTACCTATGCGTGTGAGGGACAACCACACAAAGTATGAGCCAAAGTATGAGCCGGAAACACAATGGCGGCGGCCGGGAACGGGCGTTGCAAGTGCAGGACCTCCATTCGAAACCTGCAATTTAGGGCCAAAATCAGTTTTTTTTTGCTCAAAACCGCCCTAGAACTAGCTGAAAACGGCTAACTGCGGGGAAATACTAGCTACCCTACACATGCAGCTAGACTTCCACGTGCCGAAGGGCCCTCTAGGGCCATCTCACTCTACAATATGTCCGTGAACCTGCCCCAAAACGCCCCCAAAACCCCCAGAATTTATGCACATTGGCCACCGAATGGCCCAAACCAAAAACACACCATATCTTGGGCTACGTGGCTCGAAACGCAATTTCGAGCGGACCTCATCCACCCACAACCACTCACTATTGGTGGTTTCCACACTCAAAATTGCCTCAATCGAGGCCTAGACCCCCGTACCTAGGCCCAGTAGGCTGTGGCAAGTTGCAGGAGGTAGCCCAAAGAGGTGGGTGCCAAAATGGGTCAACAATGTCCACCTGGTGCCAAAAAAAAGGACTTTTCTCGAAAATGATCTTGGACCACATGCAATGCCAAACCAAGTGTTGTTGGCGCGTTTTGAGCTCGTGCTGGGCCGTTTTTGCCCTCCCAAAATGCCTTGGAGATGGCTTATTTTTTTTGGGGGGGGATGGGTCAAAGATGTGCTCTTCCAGAAATGATCCTAGACTATTTGGGGTGCCCAAGCAAGTGAAAGGAGCCCCTTCCGAGCCCATTAAAAGCCATTGTGGCCCTCGCAAGGTCACAAAACGCCTTGAAAATGGGTTGTTTTGCGACCAAAGATGGGTCAAACATGGGTCACAATGTGTGTTTCCAAAAATGATCCTACACCATTTGGGGTGCACAATCAAGTGAATGAAGCCCTTTCGGAGCCCATTGCAAGCCATTTTGGCCACTCGAGACTCACCAAATGCCTTGAAAATGGGTTGGTTTGGGACCAAAATCAATCAGAATGCATCAAAAATGTGTTTTTCCAAACATACTTTTGGACTATATTTGGGGTGTACAAAAAAGTGAAATGAGCCCATTTTGAGCCCAAGTTGAGCAATTTTCGCCCCTCTCAAAGCCGAAAGGGCCTTGAAAATGCGCCAATTTGGGACCACAAATGTTTTAAAAACGGGTCAAAACCATTGGTTTCCAAAAATAATCCTAGTTCAGTTGTGGAGCCCAAATGGATGAATACAGCTCATTTTGTGCCCCTATTGAGCCGCTCACATCCACTTTCCAGTTCGCGCCTCATTTGTGGTTGAACTGTCCTAGATGATGTTGCTTCCCCCACCAGCTCGGTCCCAATATTCCATCTTGGTTAGCTTTAAGGATGGGGTTGGGCTGCAAAGTGGACAACAATTTCCTGCGGCGTGTTCCCTTGGACACTTGAGGCTAGCACCTTTGGCAACTAACTGTTGGCGGGAGGCCCCCCAGGGGGGGGGGGGGGGGGGCTAGGGGGAGTTGGCGCCCTACGACCCGCGGAGTCACGCACCCCACACTGGATGTGCCCCTGTGGCAGGTCATTGTCCGGCCGCAGCCACTCCAGCTCCCGGAGCCACCGCAGCATCGCCAGTAGAAAGTCTGCCCCCCACTTCCAATCCCGGGCAGAGCCGCAATGGCCGGGAGGTTAGCTGAGCGCGCCACAAACATGCCAAGCAACTGCCAGATGAATTGCTGTAGCGGGTTGCTATCCTCCGCCGCCCACCGTTGCCCTACCAGGTGCAAGTCATCTCGTTCCCACACCGTCTCGTGCCCCTCCTCCCGGGGGCCCGGCTCAAAGTGCCGCAGTATCTTGTTGAGCTCCTTGCGGCGCTTCTTCCATGTTGCTCATCGTGCCAGGCTGCTACTCTTGACCGGGGGCTCGGCGTCTAATGTACAGGGGCCAGCGCAACAGCGCGCCGAGCTTGATTCCCCTGGCCAGGATCATGACCTCGGTCAAGAAGGGCTCGTGCGCTGACTTCCAGGCTACACACCACCAGAGCACGTGGTGCTTGTCCTCCTTGACCCCCTTGGCGCAATACGGGTAGCGGTAATTCGCACGCGGAGCTCTGCGGCACGCTCTGTCTACTATCTAGAGCGCCCCGGCCAAGCACATATCCAGCTCGCACAGGGTCCAATCCCTGTGTAGCCACGCCTCCTTACCGCCAAACGTGCGTGGCCTCCTCATTTCCAGTGCTGCCGGTTCGCTTTATCGGGGTGCTTCCCGAAAGATCTGCCGCAAGTACTCCTTGGGCGCGTGGACGATATGTATTGTTGTCCCGATGCCTGGCAGTGTCCACTACTACCATCCTCGCATGCACCTCCATACCAAGCGTCTGAACTTGTACACAACCCTGCCAAAAGGGCTTGTGGCTTTGGACATCTCCGTCCTTTCCTACGAGGCTTGTGCTATTGCTGCAACCGTGCCCCAGGTGCGTGCTAGTTGTGCTATCCACCACATATGTTTGTACGGCACAACCATGGACGGCACCACCCTGTGTCCCTGCTGCAGCCGTGCAAATACCACCTCCTTGGCCTTGCATAGCGTGCTAGGTCCGCAAATTGGCGTCAAGATGGCCGTTTCCATGGTGGTGATGTCCCTCTGCGCGATGTCACTAAGCTTGACTCCAAACAAGGCCGTTGTGACTATCATGATTGCCACCACCGTAGCTTTCCAGTTAAATCTTCCTGGCATTGTGCGCGTCTTTTTCACCGCTTTCTTGCCCTTAGTGATGTGCTGTTTCAGCACGGGTCAGATGCATTGATGAGGTACTGTACGCACTCCCATCCCAAGTGGCAAAATTCCGGCTGCGGGGGGGCAACTCTCCATCGGGAGTCGCTTGCAGTGCCACCGGCTTGTGCCGCGCTGGGCTAGCTATTGAGAAGACCAGCGACTTCTTGGTGTTGACCTCTTGGCCTATGAGTCCCAGCCACTCAACGGTCGCTGCTACCATGGCTAGTGGTAACAGCAAGCTGAGGGCGACCACGTCAATGTCATATGCATATCCTTCCGCCAAGATTGCAATATCCGCTCCCAGGGCTGCATGCGGTTCTTCGTCCCCTGCCTTCGTGCGGCTAGTGTTGTTGCTCGCTGCGTCATCATCAGCTACCCCAAATAAATTGCGCGGCTATATGGGCGAGAGTGCTTTCAACTCCTGGTATGGTGAATGCCGCCTAATGCGCAGGAAACATCAATGCATTGCACAGCACGTGGACGGGGGGGAAAGAGTGTTTCTACTCCTAGAGTTGCATGAGGACAAGCCGACCAAAATGCCATGCGGCATCAATGAACGGTTCCCCCAGTGCTCACGTGGTCCAAGCCTGGCACCAATAAGAGGGGATGGGGGATGATGCATACGAAGAAAGTCACAAAGCTGTTCACCAACAAGAAGCTGCCTAGCGGCGCCTTGAAAACCACAATCATCCATATGAGGGATGCGGTCAGGGTCCGTGACACAGGCGCACAAGTATGTGCGCAGCCAAGAGGCGTCCACAAACATCCGGCCCGGGGGATGGCCCAAGAAAGTGGCGGCATGCCGGAGATGAGTGCACCAAGGATTACTGAAGCTGCAGCAAGAGTGGCAGCTGCCAAACGGGATGCCCTGTAGGGCAGCGCGCACCTGGCCAAGATGGAAGAGTGCAAGCCAAGGCGCGGACACAGGAGCCAGTACGAGTGTGGTAATGGAGGCTGTGGATTGATGACTCCCCGACGGAGACACTGGGTGTAGTGTATCAATGGATTAGGGGGTGCAGCGAGTCAGCGCTGCAGATGGTACGCAATGAGGACAAGGAGTACACCGTAGGCATAGCCGAGATGGAAGCAAGCATTAGAGCGGCATGGAAGCCAGTTAGTCGACAGTGTGATGCGCACCCGGAGCCCTCGACAGTGTGATGCGCACCCACAGCCCTCAGCGGACACCTTCATGAGGAAGTACCGGCAACACATCCAGCATAGTGCAATGGCGACCCAGAGATTGACGGGGTTCGTGTTGTTGCACTGGGCGGACAAAATGGCATAGAGCTCTGGTAGATGACATTACTCAAGCAGTTGCCGAATACTTTCGGGGACGCGGTGGCGGAGCTGCCACGGATGTTCGAGCGGACATGGCATTGGCCGCATATAGTGATGGAAGGATTCACCTCGTTGGAGCTGAAGGGAGAAGAGGGGGGGCTATGAAAATGAGGTTGTCGATAGCCGTGACGTACATATTCCGGATCTGGACGGGAGTAAGGATGGAGGATGTGCTAAGATGGTAGGAGTAGTGGGTGCATCCCGAGGCGTATGGCTTTCGCCCTCACAAGGGGGAGATCGACACAGCAGCAGTACTGACCCTCTTGGTGGCGTTGGTGTAGGCGTTGGGCACTGACCTTAGTGGGGGCTGTGACTGATTACACAAAGTACTTCTATTTAATAACGCAAGCCGTATCTATGGCAATGCTTGAGACACACGGATTAGATGAAGGTGTGCTGAGGGCGTTCCGCGGGATGTATTCTCAGTTGAAACGCAAGTTCAAAATCCAAGGATTTCTAGGAGCGTGGTGGGCAGCGACAATGCGATCCCTTAGGGATGCCCGCCGAGTGTGGTGGCCATCAATGCGGTAACCACCACATGGAAGTGCATTATCAACCAATTGGAGACGCCGCCGACAGTCACCACGAACGAGCTGCCATTGGGCCCAAAGGAGAACGGCATACCCTCCTGCTATTGGTCCAGCTTCGGACTTGGCCTGGACCACCTATGCGTGTGGCGTTGCGGACAGCCGTGCTGCTGCTAGGAAATGGGATGGATCTTGGACGGGGAGCAGAAGCCTGCACCGCACACGCAAAAAAGAGGAGCCACGACCCCGCCCAAGAGGGCAGAAAGATGCCAGGCGGGAGGACCGACGCCGGAGGCCAAGGTGTGGGGAAGACTAGGGCTGCAAGAAATGGCGACTCAAACCAGCACAGAGCACTCAAGGGCCCTCCTAAAGGGGGTTGCCCGACCGCGAGGTGTACTATAACATTGCTCTCCAGAGCACCGCATTCTTGCATTTACGCCCTTCTATGCCATAGACCACCTAGAAGTTCATGATCCTTTTACCCTCCGCATATTATAGATGGGCATGCATCCACCTGCGCGGCGCCCAGAGCACCTAGACCCCCTCATCTTTCATCAGTTTCGGCGCAATTTGCACCACCATTCCCAGGCAGTACAGGACCCCCACTCCGCTAGGAGCGGTGTCCCATGTGCCATGCCCCTTGGGGTCCAGCGGGGCACCCCATATCGCCTGCCACCCTATTTTCTTGGCCAACACCGACATGGCTCCGTGGCCTAACGCCGTGAGCCGAGTGACCTGTCGGCACGCGATATCCGCCTTGGACTTCATCACCTGTGTCCAATGCCACCTCATGGATGTCACGTTCGTTGATTCCACATGCAACCGACGGCCCCAGTCTCGGATGGATGTCCCCACTGCAACTCAGCAGCATTCAACCTGGGTGACATAGGATGGTTGACTGCCACAGGGGCCTTGTGTAGCCCGTCGTGCTCATGTGTCGCCGCACAATGTGGCTGCTCGTCGAGAAGGCACTTCCCGCGGCTGTTCACTCTAGGGGGCTCAACGCAGCTGCGAGGTGATGACCCAAACGGCGTACATTGCACCCCCCTAGGCGCACGTGTCGCCTGTACTATGCATGTCCTCGTCTTCGCCATTCTCTCCTTTGCTCGGCGGCGACCTTCACGGCTCTTGCCTCGCCAACTCCGGTCCCCTTGCGTCCTCCTCCGCTCGGGGACCCCTCAGTAGTTGCGCTCCTAGCGCCATGTGTTTGCGATGTCCAGATGTGTCCTAAATCACGTACCTGACCCATACCTTCTGCCGTAGTCGGGCATCGTTTTCTTTGAGAACATATTGCTCCCATTCCAACGGCAGCCCCTCTAGCGTGACCAAGAAAGGCCGGGCGCTGCAGGCACGAGCGCATGAGGTGTTGGCAGTCGGTCAGCACCACACCACACATGGGAGGGCCATGTTGTGCCCAGCTCCTGTTGCGCATAGGAGCTCTCCTCGGCTGCATTCAGCCCAAAACTAGGGCCATATTTTTTTTGTATGTATGCAGCACTATTGCGCATGGATTCGGGAATAATTGCCCAAGTTGCATGCCACAAGGCGCACTGTAGGATAAGCACCCCCGAGGAGGGATGTATTGGAAGCAAGGAAAGAGGGGGGGGGGGGTTGGCCACACCTCCCCTCTCCTATGGTGCCTCAGGGGTCCCTGTCAAAGGCGGGCTGAAAATTTTTCAGTTGAAATCCTCTTGCTGCTGAAGGTGCCGAAGCAAATTTTGGCTCAAACAATGGAAGGGGGAAGAGGGGGTTGGGTCGGGGGGGGGGGGGGGCTCCTCCTATGGTTGTCAGCCATTGTAATCCATCCTTGCCCTAAAGGGCAAGGAAAATACCAAAACTTGTGCGGTATTGATGGTCTCTAGACCAACTACCAATCAATAACGGTTGGCAGTTGACCAATGGCGCTTAGTACATAGCAATGGATACTGAGGCAGAATCCTTGTGCTTGCCGCCCTTGCAGTATACACAAGGGTGGATATACCTACCACCTCACATGGTAGGGTTGGGCGGCCTATCCAAGCTTGAGCACTACCCATCTCAGCACCTCCTCTGGGTATCACATAGTTGGGTCCAAAGGATGTGAATTAGGACACCTTGCCTGTGAATTACACCTAATACCATTTGATACCCTTGAGTCACAGGAGCAACACAACCAATGGTGGTTGATGGATGGGAGATGGTGGTCAACCAACAGCGACAGGCAGTAAGCCCAACTGTGCACACGGCATAAAGGGAGATCGGTCCCTTGACAAAGAACGAAAGAATGGAATATGCTCACAAAAGCCCCCCATGCAGAAACCGCAACATCGGTGTTTAATGTTCTCCTTGTCCCACAATCGAGGTCATTTGAGGCTCACTACAGTGAGCTCCCTAAGGGTGGACACGGAGAACGCTTTCTACGCGCCGCAGGTGTGCCGCAGCGTTTGAGAAACCTGTGTTATTACAGACTGTTCCGGAAACAAACCAGATAATTGAGAAATAGCACATGTTGATCTTTTGACACCATCGCTCCAACAATGTGAAGACTACGGCCCCGGCTCAACGTGTAAAGTGTGGTAGGGAAGTCTCACCCTTCGGTTAAGGAGGAGGGGTGTTGCTCCCTCGGTCAGAAGTGGCAGAGCCCCAATACTACTTCCTTCCCCATACGATTGCATTTCACAAGTGTCCCCCGCTACTGGGGAGAAATCAATGGATCCCAATGCTCAGCACGGCGACAAAATCAGATATGGCCCATATGCGGGCATAGTGGCTACCTAACCCCTGCCCCCGGGTTGACACCCCGTAACATAACCCGTGCCTTCTCGAGGTCCCCATGGTTGGGAGAGATCAATATGGCTACATAAAAGGGCCATACTATATGATAAAACCGGGCCCCAAGCCCCCCGGGGAGCACAACAAGGTTGAATCTAAAATGCTCCACAAATTAGGCGGGTTCCCCAAACTGCGCGCCGCGGCAAGCGCCGCAAGAAAAGCATTCTCACAGTGTGTGGGTAGGGCAAATCCCACGGAACACCGTGGTCCGTGCTGTGGCATCACGTTTTGCTTGCGACCGGTGTCTCGCCATCATTTCACGTGACTCCAAAGCTGAAGACATCAAATGAACCTTTTTGGAGTTGCACGGCAAAATCTAGATCGCTAGTGCGATGGAGAAATGGTACAAATAACATGAACCAATGTACAGCATTGGAGGTTGATGCCAAGGTTTTGTAGTGAAGCTCAATGAATTGCGTGTGTTCAAAATTGATGGTCCGTTGGTGGTCCGTCAAACACGGAGGGCTGGGTCAAAAGATCTCTCATTTCAAGAGGCGCTTTTTGGCACGGCACTTATCACATACCTAACACATGCCATCCAAGTAATTTTGAATTGGAAACTAATTCACCAGGAAACTTTCTTGACATTGTAAAAAAGCATGGACTCTATGATTAGACAAATACCACGGTGCATGTGATCTGGCAAATGAAATTCTCTGCAACACTTGCCCACATGCCAGCAACAAGTGGTAGCACCCCTTGCTCATTTGAAGACAAAATTTCTGCTGTTCAGGCCAGCCACTTGGCTGCCGAAATTCCCGGCATTGGGTGCCAGCGAAGCTACAGCAAGGTTGGTGTGTGTGTGTGTGTGTGTGTGTGTGTGTGTGTGCAGTATTTAGCAGGGGAAAGGTTCGAGGGGGGATTTCACAACGCCCTGGGAATCCCGCAGCTCCAACTGCCTCATGCACACCCTGATGTCCAAGCCCATGGTGCATTCAGAGTCATAAAGATTTGCAATCAAAGTGCCAGTGAAAGCAGCATCAATTCACAACATTTGGAAGAATCTGCTGTTCCAAACAATCAACAAATGCAGACAGTCCTGTGAGGCAACAGTGTGGAACACAGGTGTGTTGAAGAACACACCGTTTGGACGTGCAGGACAAAATTGTGGGACATGAATGCGACTTTTGATGTCCCTGAGCCATCCGTTTCTTGCGATGGAAATGAAAGCAGGAGGGGGATTAAGGGGTACCCACACTGCACAAAGATTAGGTCCCAACAATGAAGGGGGTGCGCCAGGTGCATGACACCACTCTCTTTGGGATACCTGCACAAGGAAGCCTGGACCAACTATGGTTCTGCCCATCACACCAAGAGGACCACTATGTTTTAAAACCCGGGAGGGGGGAAGGGGGGGCTGCTGGGGTTCACATACAACGACCGGGCCCAGCTGCCCAGGGGCCAAATGCATCACAACACCCTGCACTGCCCTGCCGACACCCCTCAATTTTGCCACCTTCCTTTAAGATGAATTTCCCACAAATCCCCCCACAAATTCAAGTCCCCCAGCCCCCCCCCCCCCCCCCGAGCTGTAGCCGGGTGCCATCGATGACACTATATCATACAAGATTGCTTGCACATTTCCTGCAAATGTGCAAGAAAGGGAAAAAATGGGAGCAATTACTCCTGCCTCTTGCACCCCTCTGGGCATGACCAAGAATGCTCTGAAAAAAATTTGCTTGCATCGCGCAATTGAGGTAGGTGTGGTTGGCAAGTGTGAGCACTTCTGGGAACCGGGTGAAATTGAGCGTTTGGCTGAAGAATATTGTGAGAATTTGTTCCGCCTTGCAGATTTGCAACAGCGAATTGGTGAGAATCTCAGGACAGCGCTTTGCAGCTGAGAAAAAGGTTTCTCTGGCAACTGTACTTGAACTGCCAACAGCCATTGATGAACATGCAATCTCCACAGCCAGCAAGCTTTGGCAGCTACCTAACTGGGGTGGGGATTAGCAGAAGAAAACAGCATTTTGCACACACCGCCCTCCTGAGGGCCGAGCAAAAACAGGCAGGAGGTGTTGATAATGAGTGGCAGTTGAGGTCACACGTGAAGGCTGGACCATACAGGCGGAATTGGTTTGCAAGTTCGTGCTTCTGGTTTAACGCAGAACGCATTTGGTTGTATTTGTGGAGGCATGCCTCCAGGCTGTAGACAGCTGATACTTGGTGGTGCAGTGTTTTCAGTGTTGAGAGCATGCTGCTAGAGCCATAAGTGAGCTTGCACCTAGATGACACACTGATGACGGCCACATGCGGGGGGGGAGGGGAATTGCGGTCGGAGGGGGGGGGGGGGGGGGGCAAAACCAATTGCGAAAAATTGCGGGAAAATTGCGGAAAATTGCGGGAAAATCGCGGAAAAATTGCGACATTGTAAGAAACTCTCCGTAACCCTCAAGGTGCAACAGTTCTGGACAGGTGGCTCAGATTTTTCTCAGTCATACAAAAGGTCCATGGGCAGCACAATTACAGGAGGCGCCCCTTAATATCACCATGGAATTGAAGCATGAACCGAAGGCGGCGGATGTTGTCATCTTCAAGCGTGGGCAAAAAGGAGTCTCATTGTTCTACAAAATTGTGTACACCAGTATGGTTCAGCATTGACAGCAAGGGTCACCTGCAGGCACCTAAGAAGGGCCAGCAAGGGTCACCTGCAGGCACGTAAGAAGGGCAAAGCAGAAAAATTGCGGGAAAATTGCGGAAAATTGCGATAAATTGCGGGAAATTGCGGAAAATTGCAAAATTGCGGAAAATTGCGGAAAATTGCGGACCTCAATCCCCCCCCCCCCCCCCCCGCTACATGTCAGGTGGTTTGGGATGATGCTTTGTGTTTTGGGGCAGGGAGGGGGCACTGGAGGTTTTGATGATGGGGGCAACAAAGCGGATATACCTGCAACTGGCCCAACTGACAAAACAGACGGCGAAGACATAAATTACACCCTTCTGCATCCAGGCTGGGACCATCTCCACAACCTCGCCCTCCTCACCATAGGGCTTCTGGGCAGAGCCCCCCTGCATCGGCGAAATACAACCAGACAGCCGTCGGCCCTGCTCTCGGAGGTGGTTGAAGGTATGCTAAGACAAAGATGATGCAATCCAAAGGGGATGACACAGAGGTAGGCCCGGTGCTGGGGAGGCATAAAAGCACAGGCACAGATAGCATGCTATTCCTCACCAAATCTCGCGGAGGGTAAAAGGTGTTTTTTGAATTTTGGCCAACCCAGTTAACCCTACAAGCAAAGAGCAGACCCGCCCATCCAGGCAGACTTTCTATTGAGCAGCTCCAAATGGTACAACCCAAAGCCCCACCTGCGAACACCCATGGCCTGGCCTTTTGGTGGAGAGACGCCCAACCAGGCCTTCTGCTTCTCTACTGCTACTGCTACTACTGCTAGTACTACTGCTGCTGCTGCTCCTCCTCCTCCTGCTGCTGCTGCTGCTCCTCCTCCTCCTCCTGCTGCTGCTGCTGCTGCTGCTGCTACTACTTCTACTTCTATTACTAACGACTGCTACTAATACCACTACTTTCAATTGATCTGGGGCAGGCGGCCCCTCAAGCCGAAAATCAGCGCTCATCCAAATGGAATCCAATCCTACTACTACTAATACTACAACAACTATTACTACTACCACTCATCAATCAGCAGTCTGCAGTGAGCACTCAGCCCTCCAGCACTCACCACTCAGCACTCAGCCCTCCCCTCCGCCGCCGCCGCTGCTGCTGCCGCCGCGGCCGCTGCTACCACCACCACCACCACCACCACCACCACCACCACCACCACCACCACCACCACCACCACCACCACCACCACCACCACCACCACTAACAGCCCGCCAGACCCTATTCTCATAACCCCTTCCTTTCTTTAGGATCCTGCAGTCAGTTCTGTCACCCAGCTCCTGTTTTGCATGCATTTAAAGAAAAGCACGTGGCATACTGAGGGAAGCTCTTTCACCATTGCAGCGAAATTGCCCATCTCAGTAATCTGCAGGAACATTCAAGCGTCGGAAGGCACGACCCCCAAGGAAAGCCATCAGGCCCAAGCACGGTATGGTCCATTGCCACTGTGTCAGAACTTGCAAAATGTAAACCCTGGCACTGAATGTCCCAAACATGGTTTATCCACCATGCCTTGTGGAAGTCAAAGGAAAATTGGTCCTTAAAACAAAATCGTTTGGATCTGCAGGTCATCAACACACAGTGCACCTTTATTGAATTAATTCACCTCCCCACGAGTAACCAGACATTTTGAACAGTGATCTGCATTGGGGCAGCAGCCGGGTGTGCAACATTCTGTATTCAAGACCAACAACCAACTGGCCCCACACCGCCCTGTCTAAAACCAACAACCCACCTTCCATGACCGCTCCTCTTGTCGCGATTCTAAAGCAGGTAAAATGCTCACAGGAATACCTCAAGGAATTCATGCCAGAGGTTCGCTGGCACAGCGCTGGTGTTTGTGGGACAGTTTTACATTCCAGCACAATTCTGGAAATGTGTAGATGCGCCGGAGCCTCCACCCAGTGGTGAAATCAGGAACAGAATTCAACTTCCACAGAAAACCTGTGTCTCCCAAATGATTTCGGGTGGGATCAGAATTGTGCACACAAAATTGTTTTCTAAGCGACAGGCCTGACGTGGCACAAGTATTGACCGCCCAACCTGCACTTGATGGCCTGTCCAATATTCGTGTTCAAGTGCTGATCACGGGGGCGGCGACCCCTCGGTCCTGGACGCCAACTACCCCCCCAACTAACTGTCGGCCGAAGGCCCCTAGGGGGGGGGGAGGGGGGGGTTCTGGGAGGGGCGCCGGGGAGGGCGGTTCCCGGGGTTCCCGGGGGGGGGGGGGGGATGTCGGGCACCTCCGAACAGTTGGGTATGCGGCCCAGGTGTGATCCGACAGTTCGCACCGCCCCTTCCCACAATAGAGGGTAGGGTATCATCGGCTTGGGTATTCCCAGCCACACTGGGAACCTCAGGGGGGTGGGCTCCTGAGGCGGCCATGGGATTAGAGTTACACCATGCCACAAGACATACATACATACATACAAAGATATATATATACATATATATTTATATTTATATATATAGGGGTTGGAATGCAACTGCAAACGTGTGGTCATAGCAACTCGGGGCGGTGGCCTCGGACCACACCGCCATGATGGTACATCACCCCTCCCCGCTTACACCACACTTGCAGCAGCCTTCTCCCCAAACGTTTCGAGGAATGAAAAAGAAGGGCCTAAGACCAAGATTGACTCCTTGGAACACTTTCTACGGATCGACCTAAGGAGGGAGGGGCCTAAGACCAAGAGTGGCTCCTTGGAACACTTTCTACGTATCGACCTAATAAGGGCACAGGAACAAGCCCTTAATTAAATAACTCACCTGCACTTGATGAGCTATCAGAATCATATGCTGCGGCGGCCGACCTCTTCTTTGGCTGCCAACTAAACACCTGGTTCCTCCTCCCTACACTCTGCAACGGGCGAGAACGCTCCGCCCCGGAAGATGCCTCGAAGGAGGAGGAGGAGGAGGAGGAGGAGGAGGAGGCATGATGCACCACGCAACGAAGCGTGGATTCAAAGGACGGTTGGGGCCCAAAAGAGGGCGGAAATGCTACATCACCCCTGCATTCTCGGGGGTCCCCAACAAAGGGAACAAAATCAGAACTCAAAACCTACGCCGGGGGTCACCATGATGCACCACGCAACGAAGCGTGGATTCAAAGACTGTCCCGGTTTCCTCAATAGCACCGGACGGTTGGGACCCAAAAGAGGGCGGAAATGCTACATCACCCCTGCATTCTCGGGGGTCCCCAACAAAGGGAACAAAATCAGAACTCAAAACCTACGCCGGGGGTCACCATGATGCACCACGCAACGAAGCGTGGATTCAAAGATTGTCCCGGTTTCCTCAATAGCACCGGACAGAATTGGCCCACTTGTGGGCAAACTGGCTACGTCACCCCTGCCGTCTCGGGGATCCCCACCGCTATAGAGCGGGGGGGCAAAATCACAATTGGCCCACTTGTGGGCAAGGTGGCTACATAACCCCTGCCGCCTAGGGGATCCCCACCGCCTCAGAGCGGGGGGCAGAATCAGAAAAAGGCCCACAAGTGGGCAAGGTGGCTACATAACCCCATTGGGCGCCGTCGGCGCCCGTTGGCTCCTTGGGCTCATACCTTTGACAACTAACTGTCGGCCGGAGGCCCCTAGGGGGGGGGGGGGTAGTTGGCGTCCTAGGACCCGCGGAGTCACCCCCCCCCCGGGGTGCTGATTCTTCATTTTGACATTGTCTTTTTGCCCTCTATCCTTCCTCCCTCCTCCTTCACACATCCCCCACATCCCCCAAGCCGGGCCCCAGTGCGGCCTCTTGCCCTCTCACAGGTGTCCATGATAAAATTCTGGGGAAATCTTACTTTTGGGAGCACTTCTGGCCCACTGTGGGCCATATTAATTCGTTTTATCCGAACACATACTGTCAGTTCGGGTAAAAATAGCCCCACCGATGCATTCAGCACCCTCAAGATGCATAGGCATGGATTGGATGTGGAAAACTGGGGGCGAGCACCAAATATTCTGCACATTTTTGGAGTGCAACCGAGCAGACAAACACCAATACCTCCAAGCCAAACGGTGCGCTTTAAACCCAGGGGTCAGCAACATCCATTGCTGCAGATGCGGGGGTAGTCCAAAGGAGGTTACCGGGAGATAGGACCTGGGAACCCTGGCATTAGGTCAGGGGTGCACAAGGAAAAAAGGGGGGGAATATGGCTTGGGCCAGCACCTGGTTGAACACATGGCGACTGCTCTCGGTCAACCAAATTTTATCGAGCCTCCCCCAAAAATGGGTTTCCGTGCAGGGGATTTTCTGAAAGTATCCACCAAAAACTTATTGGGTGAAACCAATCCAACCCTCTAAGGCATGATAGGCGAATATTCCCCAGAGGGGGAGGGGGGTCTGGTTCTGATCTAACAACCTCTGTAAAATGCTTTTTTTCGGCTCGAAATTGAACCCCAAAGAGAAAAAGTGATTACAAGGTCAACTCCGCCCCTTCCCCCAAAATGGAGTGTTCGGCGGGGCGGGGGTGGATGCCGAATTCCTCGGGGGATCGTCTTGTCTCCCCAAGCTGATGATTGCACAAGGGGTTTCATCATGGTAACAAAAAAATTAACCTGCGGTATGCTCTGCGAATAGCGCCTAAGAGGGCTGGGTGTATTCTCACAACCTTTTGGAGGTCAGTGCACCTTTTGCCTTGGCCTGAAGGGAATGGATGAGACGGGATGGCATGGTAAAAGGAAATTGGTACTTCGTGCGAAGATCAAACTGAGTCTGTATGGATGGGGAAACAGATGCAGCATGAACAGATGCACCATGAAGGATGGGTGCTCGGGGGGGGGGGGGTTCGTGTGCAACACTAGGGCTAAATGTGTGGATACTGGAGGGATGGTTGTGCGGATGCAGACGAAGCATGAAAGACAGGCATGGGATACAGATGACACCGGGGATGGGAATGAAACCTTCGGCAAAGCAAATTGCTCTTTATCCTTGTTGTCAGCTTGCAATTTGTGCATCTGCACGAAGAGCACAGCAGCATAACAACAGGCTTGCAGCAGCAGTCAACATTCCAACTCCATTCAACACATTCCAACTCCAATATTTTCCAACAACCCGCAAAGCAAACTGACACCATGGGAGGTTTTGGGGGATACACATGCACATGCACCTGCATGCACGCTCGTCCTCTGATGGACGCAGAAAACGCATCACACACACACACACACACACACACCTATGTACGCACATCAAACAGATTTGCTGGTGCTGAGGGAACAAATATCATAGCAGGTAACCCAAAGATGTGCACATTCTGTTGACACCATCGCTGTAGTATGCAAAGCATGGTATTGCTGCTAATCCACGCACATACTGGGGCTGGGTCGGGGGCGAATTCAATGCCGCGTGCTGTGCACCTCTCTGGACAGGGACATCAGCCAGTTGGTGATGTGCAACCGGCTTCAAGCCATCAATCATTAAAAAGCGGGGAGAGAAAAGACCTACAGGATTATCGCGGTGGGCACAGCAAGTGTTTCACAGGGAGAACGAGAAGGGCTGGCGGGTTGCCAATTTCACGTGAGAAATGCCCAGGCAATTACCCGATTTGTGCACTGCAGGGCGTGCCACAGGCGCTGTAGGAAAAGCTCGTTCGGCAATCCGACACACACCAGACAAGACACAACTAGGTTTGCAGAAGTGGCATCTGGCATTTGGAGCAGATACAGCATTTGGCAGGGACGTAGTATTTGGGGCTGCTGTTTACCTTGTCAAGGGGTGGGATGCCGCTGAAAGAGACTGTCTTGAAAACAGTCCCGTCCTCCTTCTTGTCCTTATCATTCTCCTTGTCTATGCGCTTGTGTTTGTTGTTATCCAAGTCATTGGTGGAGAATTTGAAGGAGACCGACTTGATTTGAGTGGCATATGAAGACTGTGAACGAGCATATGAAGGAAAGGGAGGAGGTCAGAAGCCTGGGCGAAGGCTACAAGCGCAACCGCAGACGGAGCAGAAATGTGGGATCAGGCACCAACGGTCCCCAAGAAAAACTTGCTGTGTGTGGCTGTGTGAAAACAATGATCTGTCAAAGCACAGCACAGCAAAAACAAAAAAAGCAAAAAACAGGTTGATCTGTTTGCCCCTGGCCCTGTCTGAGGTGCTATAGATTGCCAATCACAGGAATTGATCCTGAGATCTGTCAATCACAGATGCACTGTTTAACCACTTGAGAACTGGCCATCTCTGACACATGACTGCTCAGGGATGGGATTGATATTTTGGTCCGATATTTTTTCCCAAAAAGTCGCAACCCAATTTTCAGTGTGCTGCGGCATGCCGCGGCATGCTTCAAAACCCCCAACAACAGGCCCCAAAAACGCGCGCTGCAGCATGCTGCGGCATGCTTCAACTGTTGGTGCCTGCCTGGGATGGGTGGGGCCTGGCACTTCGCACGGTCCATGTCACCGGATGAAGAGATCTGGTGATCATCTAACGTGTCACACTGGGTTAAAAATACCAAGAGGGTCTTCGATAATTTAGCAGCAATTCACAACGGATGAATCGTTTTGGGCTGGTAGAGATTGTGATTTTTCAGCGCCTAGCGCTGAAGGCAGCTTTATCCTTCTTGGTCAACTGTCTTCCCTGGGACCCGAAGGGTCAAACCTGGTGAAAAACACGTCAGCAGCGTCGACAACACGCTTTGCAAGCGATGTTGAATGGTTTGGAGTGCAAGCTCCGAGTCGGGGTCATTTTTTTCGCTTCGAATAAAGAATTTTTTTGTCGTTTCGAGAGCTTTTGTTTTGGGAAGAAAGGTAATTTTGCGGCGATTTTCTGTTTCGTTTGGTAGCTGTACATAAAAGCTTTTGTGTTTGGTTATGGACGCAAAACCAAAATCTGGGTCCAATGGTTGAATTTTCCGGTTCCAAAGGCTGAAACCGGCTCAAACATTCGTGGGCCACGGTCATCCCATGCACTCCCCATTCAGCTTCACATCCCACTTCACAGCTCCATGTGCCACCCCTAATGCCGCTGAGGGTGTCAGCAAGGTACTACAGCTGGCAGGATCAGGCAGCAATCAAGCAGAGTGCGAGTACCCAGACACTTTCTTGAACCAACAAGCGCATAAATGACAGCAACAACAGCAGCAATCGGAGCCTTAGCCGTAGGATCCCGCTAGGCCTTTCCAAAAATGGCGCACACGCAGCTCATGGACGCACCCCCACCCCTATGCCACTCGTCCTGGGCCGGTGCCGTACCCCCTCATCTGCGTCGTCCGTGCTGCTCACCACGTCTTTGCCTTCCAACCGAGGAACGTCCACCCGCGGGGAGTCAACCAGACGAACTGACCGTGGTGCGGTGCCCTGCAGAAGACAGAATGTGTGTGCACAGCCAACAAACATTGATGGCAGCCACAACAGCTGCCCAGACAAGCCACCATCATCACAGGCTGTCCCAATAGCTTGGCAGCCCCCAATCGAGTGTGTGATACTAAAACAGCAAACCAAAAAAATGCGGGGCTCTGTTGTGTCGCCTTGGTTCCCGGTGAGCCGGTCCATTCGCAAGTAGCCCACTGAAGACCCTAGGCCCCACCCCAGGCACCCTCGGGTACCCTCTCAGATACCAGGGAATACCAAGAAAGGAAGGAAAGAGGAAGAAGCAACCAATGCACCTCCGAGTGAAGCTGTTCCAGAAGCTCCTGCTGACAGCTCTGATGAATGGGGCAGCTTCTGGAGGCTACGTCCACATCTGGAGGTGCTTTCAATCACGAAAGTTGGAGTAGGTTGTTGCTTGAACAACCAGAAGTGTAATATCTTGGCACAACACACTGTAGCCCTACTAACCCCCCACCCGTGCCTCTTAGATGGCGCTCATGAGAATTCACATGTTCATGGTGCAATACTGCATGCCTTGAATTGCAGCATGCCTTTGTCGGGAGGATCCAACGCGGACACCGAGTCGCCAGCACCCCTGCCTCTGCCTCTGCTTCTGCCTCTTCTTCCCCTCAGATGGGCTGCCTTGGACAAGTGGTCCGTGAGGGCGGCTATTTGGCCCCTCAATTTCCTTGAACCACCGCAGCCACATGTGGAATCTGGAAGTCTGCCATCGGCAGCTGCAGTGTTCAGCAGTGATTCACGTAGAGGCACACAATACGGCGATTTCCAAAGTGCGCGCGCGGGCGCACTGTCAGTTTTGGGCCATCCCAGGGGATCCGAAATACCAGAAGGTGGTGACAGATATCACCACTTCACATCCTCAGGCCAGAGCCGTGCATTGGCTCTCCCCTTGGACAACCGCTTGTAAAGATCCCTTTGCTGGACCTCCCCATCCCACTCCATGTTCCCCACTTCTCCTCAACCCGGTTGCCACATCTCTGGTGTGCTGTTCTTGGGTTGGTACCCCCTTTTTGCACAATGCCCCCCTCCCTTGTGTAGAGGCAACGGTCATCAGATGGCGCTTCCCCCGCGTTTCCCACTGAGTCAAACGGGCACAGACACAACGTGCAACATGAGTCCAAGTGGTGAAAAGTGTAACTCGTGTACAAAAAAATCGTTGGGTCGTGTAATTATTTTTTTGCGATAAATACGTGTAATTTTTTTTGCGGTAAGCCGTGTAAATTATAAATAAAAATTGAATTTTTTTTTGCGGTCAACGCGTGTAATTTTTTTTTGCGGTAAATCGTGTAAATTATAAAAAAAATTGAAGATTGAAAAAAATGCAACTGTTGCAACACATGAGCAATATGTACAGCTGCCGGTTCCGTACGGCACCCCATAGCGACCTTAACGATGGGACACCGAGCCCACAAAGCACATAGTACTCTGTGTGGCCACCAATTAGTTGGGACTCGGGCAATATAACATAGTTTCACATGGTGTCATTGGCACTAGACACAAAATTAGGCCCGAGAAAAGAGTCGTGACAGGGCCATGGCCAACATCCACTGTGCCTGCACTAGGAACAAAATCAGGCTCAAGAAAAAGAATCCTGACAGGGCCATGGCCAACGCTAGTGCCACCATTATAGGCCACCAAGGCACTCGTATGGGGCCAATATAATAGCATGCTTATACGCTCCACCAATGGTACACCAAACGGGCGGAGGAAAATACAACCCACAAAACATGCACCCGCTACAACTAGCTGCAGAATGCACGCTTGTAGATCAAGTCAGCTTTTGTGTCGCTGGACTTGGGCTTTGCACCAGGATTGGGGTTAAACTCACAAGCGGCGCGCAACTCCGCTACTAGCTGCTTGGACAGGTCATTGATGAAAAGGTGGTCACGCTCCAGCTTGCTAGCTGCATCTCTCGGCTAGCCATCCGGCACCTTGCGCCACAATCCACGGATGAGGACCTTGGGACAGGTGTCCTCATCTGTTGGAGTGGCCATGGAAGGTTGCGGCCGAGCCTCCAGGCTTTCCACGCTTTGCTCGGCGGAGGCCTCCTTGCCTTGGAGTGGGGTGGGGGTGGCCTGAACATTCTCCTCAATCGCCGAAAGTGCACTTTCAGCTTGGGTGCTGGGGGGGGGGGGGGGACTTAGGAGGGCAAGGAAGCTCGGTCACGCCCTCCACATCATCACCAGGCACTTGAACGACCCGCACAGCACGGTCAGCATTAACAATGCCCAGCACATAGCCAACAAAACCGGGACCCATTGGGATGGAAAAAGAACCTCGGTGCTCCACCGCTACCTTCGCAATAATCAAGCTTTGGAAACCACAAGAGCAACCATCTGTTTGGAATCCCAAGGCGCAGCACTTGGTGGTTAGCGAAAGCTTCTTCATGGGGATTAAGAAAGGACAGATCAAATGAGTGGAGCTTAGGGGTTCCCAAACCCACATAATGAAAAGCTCCAGCCGGACACGACAATCGAAGGCACAAACAAACCAGTGTGCCCCTTCTTTGTGATCGGAGTTAACAACAAAAATGTGGCAACGGCACCAATCCATGTTGTCCGTTGTTGTGCCGGATTCAACTATCCGCATGCACTTGAACGGTCTCTTGATATGTAGAACCGCCAGAGTCCACGGACGTGGTTCATCGATTTCCATATGACGGCAGCGCTCTTGGTTCAACCAACACAAGATATCCTTGTCCGTCGACCAATCTCCCACCCCCAACCCCTGCATTCTCGGGGGTCCCCAACGCCAAGCGCGGGGAGAAAATCAGAAGTGCCTGCCTCACCCCTGCCTTCTTAGGGGTCCCCAACAAAGCGGTAGAATAACAGAAGTGGCTACCTCACGCCTGCCTTGTCGGAGGACCAAAACAGGGCAGAAATACTGCATAGCCCTGCATTCTCGGGGGTCCCCAACAAAGGGAAAGATAATCCGAAGTGGCTGCCTCACCCTTGCCTTCTCGGGGGCCCACAAGATAGCGGAATTGCTACTTAACCCATATATTCTTAGGGGTCCCCAACAAAGGGGAAGAAAATCAGAAGTGGCTACCCCACCCCGCCCTTCTCGGGGGCCCAAAAGAGGGTGGAATGGCTACGTAACCCTTGAATTGTCGGGGGGTCCAACAAATCGGAAGGAAATCTAGAAAAAACTACCTCTGCCCTACCTTCTCGGGGGGCCCAAAGAGGGCGGAACTGCAAAGTAAGGCCTGCCTTCTCGGGGGCCCCAGAGAGGGCGGAACTGAAAAGTAAGCCCTGCATTCTCGGGGGTCCCCAACAAAGGGGAAGAAAATCAAAAGTAGCCACCTCACCCTTGCCTTCTTGGGGGCCTAGAGCAGGGTGGAATTGCTACGTAACCCTTGCATTCTCGGGGGTCCCCAACCAAGGGGAAGAAAATCAGAAGTGGCTACCTCAATCCTGCTCCCTTGGCGGAATTGCTACATAACCCCTGCATTCTCGGGGGTCCCCAACGAAGGGGAAGAAAATCAAAAGTGGCTGTCTCACGCCTGCCCCACCGGCGGATTTGCTACGTAACCCCTGCATGCTCGGGGGTCCCCAACAAAGGGGAAGAAAATCAGAAGTGGCTACCCCACCCCGCCCTTCTCGGGGGCCCAAAAGAGGGTGGAATGGCTACGTAACCCTTGAATTGTCGGGGGGTCCAACAAATCGGAAAGAAATCTAGAAAAAACTACCTCTGCCCTACCTTCTCGGGGGGCCCAAAGAGGGCGGAACTGCAAAGTAAGGCCTGCCTTCTCGGGGGCCCCAGAGAGGGCGGAACTGAAAAGTAAGCCCTGCATTCTCGGGGGTCCCCAACAAAGGGGAAGAAAATCAAAAGTAGCCACCTCACCCTTGCCTTCTTGGGGGCCTAGAGCAGGGTGGAATTGCTACGTAACCCTTGCATTCTCGGGGGTCCCCAACCAAGGGGAAGAAAATCAGAAGTGGCTACCTCAATCCTGCTCCCTTGGCGGAATTGCTACATAACCCCTGCATTCTCGGGGGTCCCCAACGAAGGGGAAGAAAATCAAAAGTGGCTGTCTCACGCCTGCCCCACCGGCGGATTTGCTACGTAACCCCTGCATGCTCGGGGGTCCCCAACAAAGAGGAAGAAAATCAGAAGTAGTTGCCTCACCCCTACCTTCTCGGGGGCCTAGAATAGGGCGGAATTGCTACGTAACCCTTCCATTCTCGGGGGTCCCGAACGCCAAGCGCGGGGAGAAAACTAATGAAGTGGCTACCTCACCGCTGCCTTCTCGAGAGCCCAAAAGAGGGCGGAATTCCTACGCAGCCCCTGCATTCTCGGGTGGCCCCTACAAAGGGTAGGAAAATCACAAGTGCCTATTTCACTCTTACCTTCCTTAGGGCCTAGAGCAGGGTAGAATTGCTACGCAACACCTGCATTCTCAGGGGTCCCCAACAAAGGTGAAGACAATCACAAGTGGCTACCTCACCCTTGCCTTATCGGGGGCCCAAAAGAGGGCAGAATGGCTAAGTAACCCTTGCATTCCGGGGGGGCCCAACACATCGGAAGAAAATCACAAAAAGCTACCTCGGCCCTGCCTTCTCCGGGGGGCCAAAGAGGGCGGAACTGCAAAGTAAGCCCTGCATTCTCGGGGGTCCCCAACAAAGGGGAAGAAAATCAGAAGTGGCTACCTCACCCTTGCCTTCTTGGGGGCCTAGAGCACGGCGGAATTGCTACGTAACCCCCGCATTCTCGGGGGTCTCCAACAAAGGGGAAGAAAATCAGAAGTAGGTGTCTCACCCCTGCGCCGTCGGCGGAATAGCTACGTAACCCGTGCATGCTCGGGGGTCCCCAACAAAGGGGAAGAAAATCAGAAGTGGTTGCCTCACCTCTAACTTCTCGGGGGCCCAGAATAGGGCGGAATTGCTACATAACCCCTGCATTCTCGGGGATCCCGAACGCCAAGCGCGGGGAGAAAACTGAGAAGTGGCTACCTCACCCCCGCCTTCTCGAGGGCCCAAAAGAGGGAGGAATTGCTACGCAGCCCCTGCATTCTCGGGTGGCCCCAACAAAGGGTAGGAAAAACAGAAATGCCTATCGCATTCTTACCTTCCTGAGGGGCTAGAGCAGGGCAGAATTGCTACGCCACACCTGCATTCTCAGGGGTCCCCAACAAAGGTGAAGACAATCACAAGTGGCTACCTCACCCTTGCCTTATCAGAAGCCCAAAACAGGGCAAATTTGCTACGAAACCCTTGCATTCTCGCGGGGCCGCAACACTAGGCGCGTGTAGAAAATCAGAAGTGGCTGCCTCGTCGCTACCTTCTCGGGGGCCCAAAAGAGGGGGGACTTGCAACGCAACCCCTGCATTCTCGGGGGTCCCCAACAAAGGGGAAGAAAATCAGAATTGCCCACCTCACCCCCGCTCCCTCGGCGGCATTGCTACGTAACCCCTGCATGCTCGGGGGTCCCCAACAAAGGGGAATAAAATCAAAAGTAGCTACTTCACCCTTGCCTCCTCGCCCTAAAGCGGGCCCGAATTGCTATGTAGCCCCTGCATTGTCGGGGGTCCCCAACAAAGGGGGAAAAATTCAGAAGTGGTTGCCTCAGCCCTGCTCCCTCGGCGGAATTGCTGCGTAACCCCTGCATTATCGGGGGTCCCCAACAAAGGAGAAGAAAATCCGAAGTGACTACCTCACCCTTGCCCGCTTGGGAGCCTAAAGCAGGGAGGAATTGCTAGGTAACCATTGCATTCTTGGGGGTCCCCAACAAGGGGAAGAAAATCATAGGTCCCTCACTCACCCTTGCTCCCTCGGCGGAATTGCTACGTAACCCCTACATTCTCGGGGGTGCTCAACAAAGGGGAAGAAAACCAGAAGTGGCTACCTCACCCCTGCCTTCTTGGGGGCCTAGAGCAGGGTGGAATTGCTACGTAACCCTTGCATTCTTGGGGGTCCGCAACAAAGGGGAAGAAAATCAGAAGTGCCCACCTCACCCGTACCCTCTTGGAGGCCCAAAGCAGGGCGGAATTGCTGCGTAACCACTGCATTCTCGGGGATCCCCAACAAGAGGAGAGAAAATCTGAAGTGCCTGCCTCACCCTTGCTCCCTCGGAGGAATAGCTACTTGACCCCTGCATTCTCGGGGGTCCCCAACAAAGGGTAAGAAAATCAGAAGTCGCTGCCTCACGCTTGGTCCGTTGGGGGGCCTAGAGCAGGGCGGAATTGCTACGCAACCCCTGCATTCTTGGGGGTCCCCAACAAAGCGGACCGAAATCAGAAGTGGCGTCCTCACCCCTGCTCCCTCGGCGCAATTGCTACGCAACCCGTGCATTCTTGGGGGTCCCCAACAAAAGGGGAAGAAAACCAGTAGTGCCTGCCCCCACCCTGTTCCCTCGGCGGAATTGCTACGTAACCCCTGCATTTTCGCGGTCCCCAACAAAGGTGAAGAAAATCAGAAGTGGCTATCACACCCCTGCCCTCTTGGGGGCCTAGAGCAAGGCGGAATTGCCACGCAACCCCGGCATTCTTGGGGGTCCCCAACAAAGGGAAGGAAAATCAGAAGTAGCTGCCTCACCCCTACTACCACGGCGGAATTGCTACGTAACCCCTTCGTTCTTGGGGGTCCCAAACTAAGGGGAAGAAAATTAGAAGTGGTTGCCTCACCCTTGCACCCTCGGCGGAATTGCTACGTAACCCCTGCATTATCGGGCGTCCGCAACAAAGGGGAAGAAAATCGGAAGTGGTTGCCTCACGCTTGCCTTCGTGGGCTCCTAGAGCAAGGCGGAATTGCTATGTAACCCCTGCATTCTTGCGAGTCCCCAACAAGGGAAGAGAAAATCAGAAGCGCCTGCCTCGGCCCAACCCCCTCGGCGGAATTGCTACGTAACCCCAGCGTTCTTGGGGGTCCCCAACAAAGGGGACGAAAATCAGAAGTGGCTACCTCACCCTTGCCCTCTTGAAGGCCTAGAACAGGGCAGAATTGCTACGCAACCCCGGCATTCTTGGGCGTCCCCAAAAGGGGATGAAAATCAGAAGTGGCTGCCTCACACCTGCGTTCACATGGGCCTAGCATAGGGTAGATTTGCTACACAACCCCTGCATTCTCGGGGTTTCCCACCAAAGAGGGAAAAAATCAGAAGTGGATGCCTCACCCTTGCCTTCTCGGGTGACCAGAATGGGGAGGAAGTGCTACGTAACCCTTGCCTTTTGGGGGTCCAAAAGCGGGCAGAATTGCTGCATAATCCCTGCAATCTTGGGTGTTCCCAACACCAAGCGCGGACAGAAAATCAAACATGCCTAACTCACCCCTGCCTTCTTGAGGGCCCAAAACAGGGTGTAACCCCTGCATTCTCGGAGTCACTAGCAAAGGGGAACAAAATCAGAAGTGGATGCCTCACCCCTGTTTTGCTGGCCCTGCTCTGCCCTGTACCCTGTACCCTGAACACTGGCACTGACACATGCAATGCCAATATCCAACACTCACGGGGGGGGCGACCCCTCGGTTCTGGACGCCAACTACCCCCCCAACTAACTGTTGGCCGGAGGCCCCTTGGGGGGGAGGGGGGGGCATCTGAGGGGGGGTCAAGGAGGGCGAATGGGGGGGGGGGTCAAGGAGGGCGAATGGGGGGGGTCAAGGAGGGCGAATGGGGGGGGTATAGGAGGGGCGGGGGGGGGGCTCCGGGAGGGTCGGTGGGGGGGGGGGGGTCCAAGTGGGGCAATTCGGGGTGGTGGTGGGGGGGGGGGGTCCATGTGGGGCAATTTGGGGTGTTGTGGGGTGGGGGGGAGGGGGGCACAAGCTCCCCTTACCTCCCCTTGCCCTCCCTCTAACCATACCATCACCATAAACCTAACCCTAACCTTTGCAGCCAGTAGGTTTGGCCATGCCGGCCATGTTGATTGGGCTGAACAAGATCCCCCCAATTTCGTTCATGGCTGCTTTTGCCACATCATTGCTCTTCATTTTGGACCCCAACACTCACTCTGACCCTAGCCTAGGGTGAGAGCTAGGGCTAGGGTTAGGGCTAGGGTTAGGGTCACCGAGCTGGTGGAACCAGTCTTGGTTTTATAACCCTTTTTAGTGTCTAGGGTGGACCTACCAGGTTTAGCAGCAGCAGCTGCAAGCAGCAGCAAGCAGCAGCAAGCAGCAAGCAGCAGCACGCGCGAAATGGGTAAAAAGCAGAACTCCGTCGTGGGGGTTCAGATTCGGGTGAAAAATTGGTGGATGATACCTATGGGTGTGAAGTACAATCACACAAAGTTTGAGCAAGAAACTGAACGGTGGCGGCCGGGAACGGGATTCGCAAGTGGCGGACCTGAGTTTCAAAAACTGCAGTTTAGGGCCAAAAGCAGCCATTTTTGGGCCAAAAAAGCCCTAGAACACATTCAAAACGGCCAAACGAAGGGAAACGGTGGGTACATTCACGTGCGGCTTGACTTCCCCGTGTCAACGAGCTCTTTGCGGCCCTCTAACTCCATGATATGTCCCGGAAACGGCCCAAAAAGGCCCCCAGAAGCTCCAAATGCCGACAGCCACAAACCAAGAATAGGCCATATCTTTGGCTACATGGCTCAAAATGCAATTCCGAGGGCACCTAATCCACCCGCAACCCCCCACTTTTTGTGGTTTCCACCCCTCAGAATTGCCCAACTGGACGCCTAGACCCCCATACCTAGGCCCACTAGGCTGCGGCAAGCTACAAGCTCAAGCCCAAACAAGTGGGTGCCCAAATGGGTCAAGAGGGTCCAGCAGGGGCAAAAAGATGACTTTTCTCAAAAATGATCCTAGACCATGTGCGACGCAAAAACAAGTGTTTTTGGACCGTTTGGAGCTTGTGGTGGCCCATTTTGGTCCTCCGAAAATCCCCAAATGCTTTGAAAATGGGCTGTTTTGGGACCAAAAATGGGTCAAAAATGGGTCAAAAATGGGTCACAAACGCATTTTTCCAAACCTCATCCTCGACCATTTGGGGTGCACAAACGGGTGAAATGAGCCCATTTTGAGCCCATTTTGGGGTATTTTGGCCCCTTAGAAGTCCAAAAAGCCTTGAAAGTGGGCCTCGTGGTGATGGGGTTCATTTGCAAGCTGATTTCACTTTGTCAAGAGCCATCAATGTGTGAATCATTCTTGATGTCCGTCACTAATCATAGCTGATGTTCCCTCACCAGCTCGGTCCCAATATTCCGTCTTGATTAGGGTTAGGCGTAGGGATAGGAGTAGGCTGAGGGTTGGGGGTGGGTGTTAGAGTCAAGGTTGGGTTTAAGGATAGTGTTGGGGTGCAAATTGGACCAAATTTTCCTTAGGGCACCTTTGGTGTTCATGTAGCATCGGGCGCCTTAGGCGCCCATGGACGCCTGAGGGCGACACCTTTGGCAACTAACTGTTGGCCGAAGGCCCCTAGGGGGGGGTTGGGTTGGGTTGGGTTGGGTCAAGGCCTCGCCTGGTCGCCTACCCACGGTCCGCGCCGCCTTCCCTGCGGGACCCGACTGGGCGGCCGTACCCGGGTGTCCGGTCACAAGGCCTACCGGACTGTTGACCGCCCCCAGACCCCGCGGTGGCGCTCGCGGGCGGGAGATGCCGCCGTGCCTGTGTGTATGTGCCCTTGTGTGTCTGAGGGGGGGGGGGGGAGGGCTGTGGCACACCTGCTTGCTCCATTGTTGTTCGGCGTTGGCGCGGGGAAGTGTGTGCCTGGTGCTCCAGGCCCCGGCAGGGAGGCTGGAGAGCCTGACGCTGAGCCCGCCGGGGGAGATGTGGGCCTGGGCTCGCAACCTCCACGTCACAAGGACATGCTACCCAACCACTCCACGACTGCCTATTGGCACGGGAAGGCGGTGGTACGTGGCACGACTGGGGTCAGACCCGCACTCCTTGACTGCCTTAGGCACAGGTGGTGCTGCCTCGCGGGCTGGGTCCGGCTCCCACGGCCGAGGGCGTACCCTGGGCAGATGGAGGGGCACCAGGGCACAGAGTGTGCTTCCCTGCCCTGGGTGCCACCAGTGCTGGCTGCACTGGCTGCGGCGCTACAGCCCGCGTAGACGAGGGGGCCCAGAGGGCACCACACCCGAATGGCCTCTCCGTTGAGGAAGGGGGGGGGGGGGGGCAGGGGTCGGCTGGTGGCTGTCTGGCCTCCAGGGGTCACCCACAACTGCACTGGAGTGCACGGGGCTGTGCTGGCCTAGGCGTCTGTGATGAAGTTGGAGGGGCACGTGCACACCTGGAGGTTCCCTGGGCAGGCCGCTCAAGGGATACCCACAGCGGTCAAGCTGTGAGCCCTTCACAGCCTCCACTTTTAGGCCCTGAGGGCGCCGACTCCGTGCACCCCTCCCGTCGGGGGCGCAGGCTGGGGGGGGGGGGGGGGTAGGGTGGTGGATGGGTCTACCTGTTCACTTGTGTGGGAGAGGAGGACCACCTGCTGGGTTACCATGCGGGTCCCAGATCCCAACATACTTGTCGCTCGGAGTCCGCTCCCTGAGGGACCTCGATCACCATGTGACGGCCTGCAGTGAGGGTGCGAGGGCATGCGGGGGGGGGGGGGGGGTGCTGGGCCTGCTTTCGGTCCGGCCCCATTTCTGTTGGGGGGGGTGGGGGCAGCAAAAGGTCTGCTCCCCTGTTTCCTGGTCCCCAAGAGGAACCAGCCCACGGCCTGCACCCTCGCTTTGTGGTGGCTGAAATTTGGGCCGACAGAGATAGTGTTGGGGTGCAAATTGGACCAAATTTTCCTTAGGGCACCTTTGGTGTTCATGTAGCATCGGGCGCCTTAGGCGCCCATGGACGCCTGAGGGCGACACCTTTGGCAACTAACTGTTGGCCGAAGGCCCCTAGGGGGGGGGGGGGGTAAATGGCGTCCCAAGACCCGCGGAGTCGCCCCCCCCCCCCCCCCCGTGCCATCACTGCAACACTCCACTGACTGGTATTTGCGTCTGGGGCTGTCTGGCCCATGATGTGAGCGATACATATGCTCGCGCCTGTCGCATGGCGCCAAAAAAGACGTGGGCCTCTGGTGAGGCCCAGGCAGGTTAGAAATACATCAAGCTGGGTGTGTGAGAAGGCAGCAGGTGGGTAGCATGTACCTCAGGCACTGTCACTGTCACTGTAGCCGTCACTGACATTCTTACCTCTGCCCCCCCCTCCCTCACCCGGCAAAACAAAAGTTGCTATGCGCAACTTGTGTTTTGCTGGCCCTGCTCTGCACTGCCCTGTACCCTGAACACTGGCACTGACACATGCAATGCCAATATCCAACACTACAACACTCCACTGACTGGTATTTGCATCTAGGAAAAAAAATAATTATATGTGCCTGTGCATGCCGCCGGTGTGTGGGAGTCGCCGGCAGCGAGGCACCTGCCTGATACACCCCATGCATCGTGTCTGTCCGAACCAAGGTGCTTGGTGGCTGTGGCACACGCCCGGCACCCTGCAACACAGCGCCCTTAATCAGGTGTGTGCTGGTCCAAATTGAGACGAGGGTAACTCGCACGCGGAGCACGCTGACACAAGGTGGAAGGAAAGTGGGCCCGGCCGCTGCGGCACACGTCCATGGCGCCGGGCACTTTGAAACATAGCGTCCTGAACCAGGCGCGTGCCAGTCCAAACCGAAACGAGGGTAGCAGGCACGCGAAGCACGCAAACCGAAAGCGTAAGGACAGTGAGCCCGGCCCCTGCGGCTCACGTCCACGGCGCCAAGCACTCCGTGTCCCAACCGGTGGTCAGGCAGACCTCAGGCCCAACTCAGGGTGCGAACATTGCAGCCACGCGCCACACGAGGGCGGGCCATTCCTGCACCCACAAATACGGAAGGGCCTGTCCGCCTTCTCGGTGGTGTGTGCTCAGGGACACGTAGACAGGCCCTTCCGCCGTCATCAGTAGGCGCCATCGGTGCCTACAATGGTGTCGTCCTGCTCCCTTTACATGCCTGCTGCCTGTGGTCGTAACGCCTTGGTCAGGGACAATGCGCAAGCGGTCACCGATGTCCCACACAGAGGCACTCAACACTTCCGGCGCTTCACAATCCGCAAACGGCATGGCAAACACCGACCTCGCTGCCCCACCCAGAAATACGCGCCGCACAGCGCGGCCTACCACACGATGAGCACGCACAGCACGGATGCGCGCCTGGGCGCGCGTCGCGCGGCGCATCGCCGCCTGCACAGATCTGCGGTGCCGGCGGCCACCGCGAATGCCTCGCTTCTTGCGCCCTCGCGATCGCGAACGCGTCATAAAAAAAGGCAAAGCAATTGACCACGACAGATGATGGGTCTCTGAAACTCCGGTCACCACCCAGCGCCCACCTGCCCTCGCGCGTTTATTGCCGCCTTTATTGCCGCCAATGCCTGGGCTGCCACCCGTACGAGCAACACATGATTGATTGCTGCCTGTCTCTGTCAGCTATGCTACCCCACGGTGCAGTGCGTGCGCAGTTCAAAAACACTGCCTCCCTGGCCCTGTCCTGCACGACAATCTCTTTGGCCGACTGTCCACTCAACCAGCGGGAAATTGGGTCTGCTGGGTTCAGTGGGGAGGGCACGTAGTGCAACTGCAGTGCCCCCCCCCTGCCACCGCAGCATGTGTGCCATTCGCCTCATGATGCGTTGCTGCTCTGGCAGCGCTATACCAGCCCTGCCCCAGAGTGCGGTGCTCAGTGTTCCTGTGTTATCCACAAACAGGTTTGCCGGTCCTTTAGCCCTTTCGAGCCCTGCGAGGACTCCCCAGAGCTCAGCTGACTGCTGCGAGGTTACCCAGCGCGGGCAACGTCTAATCCAGGGTCCTGCTTGGTCCCAGATGCCTACCCAGTACCCTTCTGGCCCTTGCGCGGCATCCACAAACAGGCGAGGTGCGTGTGTGAACGTGTGCTGGGTGCAGGCAGGCACCCATCCACGCAGCGCGTAGCACAGACCCTCCAAAATGCCCCTGACAAGGTTCGGTGGTGCCCTGGGCGCCTAGCGCGGCCCAAAATTCAGCCAGGCCCGTGCGCCACTCCAGGATGCGGCCGCTGTGTTACCGGGGCGTGCCCAGACCAAAGGACCTAAGAGACTCCTGAGAGACTTGTGTTACCGGCTCTACCGCCAAGCGGATCCACCTTGCTACGCAATCTGCCACCACCACTGGTCTGGGCTGGATTCTGCCTGCCTGCGCGTTCACCGTCTTGCCCATCCACGTGACTTCCGCCACAGGGGTAAGGATACTCTTAGCCCCAATCAGGAAACCCGCCTCACTCAGCGCGCTTGTCTCATCGTGTGTCACCCTGTGGACCTCCTCCTTCTGCTGCCCAACCACCAGGATGTCATCCAGGTACTGCACCACCACCACACCTCCTGGGTCGACACGGGCAATCACTGTCGCGATGAGGTGCTACACCAGCCCTCGGGGTTGGTGCCACCCGAAAGGCACACGCACAATGGCAAAGGACCTGTTGCCTACTCCTACCATGATCGCCCTGGTCAAGTGGGGGGGGAGGTGGATCGACCAGTAGCAATTAGCGAGGTCAATTTTTGTTGCCCACCAGCGCACGCAGCACGTCAGCCAGGCCCTCCAGGGTGGGCAGCTTGAAGCGCCGGGCCTTGTAGGCGCAAGTGTGGTTGAAAGCTTTCATGTTGAGGATGAGGGCGGCCTTAGCCTCGCTCTTCCGCTTGACAAAAATGTAGGCATTGGGTGCCTCCCCTGTGCCCTCCACCAGGCCCTGGCGCTCCAGGGCAGTGAGCAAGGCCTGCGCCTTGGGGCATCCCGAGTGGGGCTGGGTCGGCGCATTGCACCCAGCCCATTGAAACGAGGTTCCGCCTATTGCTCCCACAGGGTTGGTGGCACTTGCACTGTTCCCGCGCTCCCCAGACCCTTAGCAGCCAGCTGCACCGACAACTTTGCGGCCCTCAGCCAACACCGGCGAACTGGCGTCCTCTGGTGGCCCGTTTAACGCCAATTCATGCAGGACTTCATGCAGCAGTTGCAGGTCCGCCTTCTTCACTTCTGGCGCCAGCGGCCTGTCCCAGACCCAAAGTAGAGCCGTGTGCCACCAGAGCTGTAGCACGTCCATAACTCTGCGTTCGTGCACTCGGAGTCGGGACGAGATTTTACCTGCTGCTGTGCGCTAGCAGTGCGTCTCCGCACCTGCCGCAGGCTGTGCCCCCCCGGCGGGCTCATCTCTGGCGGTGGATCCTCGACGGACCGCTGCCCCTGGCACTTGCGTCGGCCTGCTGGTGGTCTTCGGCGGAGGGCGCACCTGGTTCGCACCCGCAAGCGCACCGTGTGGCGCTGCGCCTGCGGGGTGGCGCGTCCCACCGGCAGATCTCGAGTTGGTTCCTGGCTGTTGCCAGTGGCGTCGTGTGGCGCGTACTCCCTCAGCCTGTACACCGGGCCCCAATACCCCGTCGTCGCTGTCGTCGCTGGAGTCGGATATGACGATTGGTATTGTCGCCGTGTCCTTCACTCTCGCGGAGGCCTCACCACCCATGACTGCCATTGGCCAGATTTCCATTTGCGACGTTGCGCGCAGCGTGGATCCACCTCCGGGTGCTGGCCACAGGAGCAGGGCAGGGAGTTCGCACTCTCAGTCGAGTGGGGGCGTGGCTTATTCTGCCGCTTGGCGTTCGCACTTCCATCTTCCCCATCGGGCCGTGACCGCCATGGCTGCCCTCGTGGCAGCCAGTGCCGCTGCCCCCAGCCTGCGGAAGGCGTGCCAGGCCACTGAGTGCCACACTGTGCCCATGAGTGCGACTCGTAGGGCGTGCCGGAGTTTAGTGGTCGGGGCGAATAGTGGGATCCAACCCGGTCTTTGCTGAACAATGGCGTGTAGGCGTTTTCTCCACGCCTTGCCCCAGTGGCTGAGCCGTGCCGTGATCGACCTGCGCTGCGTCTTTTGGTCATAGAAGGCCACTCTCAAGGGTTTCGCCAGGTCTTTTGGTCGCACTCACGGGGCCACAGTGACGCGCCAACACAATGCGCCCCCCAAACATGCCAGCGCGACGACTGCTGTGCCATACGACCCCGAGGTACGTGCGTCCAGGACTTGAAGTGTGTGCACATTGGCATATTCTCCGCGGTGGTGGATGTGCGTAGGCCCGTTCTGCTGCCTTGCATATGGCCTAGTGGAGTGGGGTAAGCACCGCGTCGACGATGCCCAGGGTTTCACACATTCTGACGCTGGATACAGCACCTCTGAGTGTAGCAGACTGTCTCCCTTGTGCTGCTAGCATGGTGAGGTGCTTGGCCAGTGCCGAGGGGGCATCATGGTCTACGTACATGAGCGCTGTCCTGCCAACCCGTTGCAAGTCGCGGCGCCCGTTTCGTCAGGTGCCTTCTGCCCAGGCCCTTACTACCAGTGCACCCGGTTCTGTCGCCACATCCCCTTTCGTGAGTACGTCCAGGGAGGTGGCCAGACGGCGCAGGTAGATTGCTACGCTGTCGTTTGCGCCAAGGTCGTCCCTTGTGGCTCCCGGCTCTCCCGGTGTGCTTGAGCTACTGCTGGGGTTGGGATTGGGGCTGTGGTTGGGGTTGGGGTTGTGGTGGCATGCCTGGCTGTCGTGCGGGGCACGGCTGCCAGCTTCAGTGGTTGCCTTGGCATCTGCTGCCGGGGTAAGGCGGGGAGCCGGACGCATCATATTGTCGCCCTGTTGTGTGCGCCGTGTAAATGGTCTGGGCCCCCACCTGTGTGAACCCCCCCCCGTACGGGGGGGGGGGGGGGAGGCCACTGATGCCGGGGCTGTGTGGGCCTATGGCACCTGTGTGGCCTGCGGCCACTGCGCGGTCTGTGCTTGCAGCATTTGTGTGCTGAGCTGTTGTGGGATGGGGGCCGCTGTCGCACAGTCTCTGGACCAGTGCCCGTACATTCCGCACCTGAAGCACCCATTGGTGGGCCAGGGTGCGTGCACGCCATTTGCTGGACTGGCACCTGGGGGGCCGCTTGGAAAACGGGGATCGCCTGCTGGTGGGCCATAGGTGCTATTGGTGCTATTGGTGCGGGCTGTGGGCCGGCTGTGGCGCTCGTGTGGTCACCGTCAGGTACAGGGTTGTCCATACCGCCACGCGTAGTACTTCTCCCGCTTTGGCCGCATCTTCTGGCCCCGCCATTGGTGTCGCCCCATATGCCTGCAATGCCGCCACCAAATCTCTTTCCATCCCGGCCTGCATCGCCTTGTCACTGACGGCCTTGAGCTGCTCCTCCGAGCACAGGGGGATCTTAGGCATTCGGAGCTTTGCAAGCTGGGCTTCCAGGTCTACAATTTCCTTTTGTACGGGGTCCACCTCTGGCACATTTTGTGGCTGATCCTACGGCTGCCCTTGCGGCGGTTTCGGCGCCTCGACCCATTTCCCCTGCAGCAGGTCCACCTTGTATGGCTTGGCCTTCTCGTACGCTGCCAACGCCAGTAGCACTTCGTGATTCGGCTTGTTTGGTGCCGCCCAGTGCACCATCTCCTGCACTCCCGCTTCAATGAGCCCTTGGCGTGTTGTTCTCTCTCCATACCCAAGCGCCTCTGCTACCTTGGCCTCCGGCGCGAGAAAGGCCGTGGCGATCGGCGCGCATGTCTCGAACCACACCTTCCACCGCGCATGTAGGGAGTCGAGCCGTGCTGCCTCCATGTCCATCGGCTCCTCGAACGCCAAGCGGGGCCGCTTGCTACTGGAAGAGCCATCTCCGCCGGCTTCCGGCATACCTCCCCTGACTCGCCCAAGGAGATGCGGCGTGCACTTATCTGTCATGCCGTAGTCCTCCAGGCTGAGATTACCCCTGATCAGCTGCTTCCCCGCGTACATGAGGCGTTGATGTTCCGTGGCGATGCCCTCCCGTGCTGCTACTTGGTCCCGCACGTGGTCCACCAGCGTGTGCTCCGTCCGCAGGTGGATCGCGATGGTTTTCGGCCGTGTTGATGAAGATGCAGCGGCGCTCATGTGCTTCAAGCCTTTCGCTGTCCCCTGCTTTAGCTCGGTAATGTACTGCGGCTTTGTCAATGTCGCCGTCCGCCGCCTCCGCCTCAATGCCCGTACGTGCCCGTGTTCCCCGCATTGGCGGGGGATGAACTCTTGAACCCTGATGGCTGTCTCGGTCTCCCCCACCCCACCTGTCGGGAGGTCCCGCTGCTCTGCGGCTATTCAGGCCACTGCGCTGGGTATCCCCCCAAACAGCTGGGTCGGGGCAGTCGAGGGCGGCATCCCTAGGCAGGTGGTCTGTGCCCATGACGGCAGTATGGGGCACTTTACGTTCACTTGCCGCATCCGTGTCCATGTAGTGCCTTGATACACAGGGACTGCTGAATCGGGCCGTCTCGGGCTCGTGGGTGTCCTGGTCCGTGCTCACTTCGGCGATGCGTTCCGCGCCCACGCACCCCTCGTGCTGGCGCGCGCCCCGGGCGGCCGCTACGATGACGACCATGATGGCGAGGCCTTCAGTGGGCAGCGTTTGGTACTGCAAGGCGGTGCTGCATTGTGGGTACCCAGCCGTATCTGGGTGTTGGCGGGTCAGCGTGGGGCCCACGGCGCTCCGCCCCACCTCGCACCTGGCCCGTCACACGCCAATGACCGTGGCCACCGTCGCCAGCAAAGCCCACATTCGCGCCACTTGCCGCTGTTTGTGCCCTGGACGCCATGCCTCTTCATCGGCCATGATTCCCTCTCGTGAGGCTCAGGCAGGGTAGATATACATCAAGCTCGGTGTGTGAGAAGGCAGCACGTGGGTAGCATGTGCCTCAGGCACTGACACTGTCACTGTCACCGTAGCCGTCACTGACATTGCTACCTCTGCCCCCCCCCCTCACCCGGCAAAACAAAAGTTGCTATGCGCAACTTGTGTCTTCGCAAATGCCTAGAATAGGGCGGAATTGCTACGTAACCCCTACATTCTCAGGGGTCCCCAACGCCAAGCGCGGGGTAAAAATTGCAAGTGGCTAGCGCACCCTAGCCTTTTCAGGGGCCCAAAAGAGGGCGGAATTGCTATGTACCCCCTGCAGTCTTGGGGGTCCCTGACAAAGGGGAACAAAATCAGAGGCGGGGGCCTCATGCTTGCCTTCTCCGGGGGCCAAAACAGGGCGGGATTGCTACGGAAGCCTGACATTCTCGGGGGTCCCCAACCCCAAGCGCCGGGACAAATTCCGAAGTGGCTACCTCATCCCCGCCTCCTCGGGGCCCCAGCAGAGGGCAAAAGTGTTGTATAACCCATGCATTCTCGGGGGTCCCCAACAGGGGGGGGGGGGCAATATCAAGAGTGGATGCCTCACCCGTGCCTTCTCGGGGGCCCAAGATAGGGCGGAATTGCTACATAACACCTGCATTCGCGGGTGTCCCCAACACCAAGCGCGGGCAAAAAATCAAAAGTGGCGACCTAACCCCTGCCTTCTTGAGAGCCCAAAAAAAGGCGGAATTGCTTTGTAACCCCTGTGTTCTCGGGGGTCCCCAACAAAGGGCAAGAAAATCAGAATTGGCTGTGTCACCCTTGCCGTCTCGGGGCTCTAGAATAAAGCGGAATTGCTACGTAACCCCTGCTTTCTCGGCGGTCCCCAACAAAAGGGAACGAAAACTGAAGTGGATGCCTCACCCTTGTTTTCTCATGCTGTAGAACAGCAGGGCAGAATTGCTACGTAACCCCTCCATTCTCGGGGGTCCCCAACAAAGGGGAAGAAACACGGCCCCCGAGAACGCTGCGGTGAGGTAGCCACTTCCGCTTTTCTCCTCGCGCTTGGCGTCGGGGACCCCCGAGAATGCACGGGTTGTGTAGCAGTTCTGCCGTGTTCTGGGCCCTGAGATAGCCGGGCTGAGGCAGCCATTTCTCATTCTCTTTCCCTTTTTCGAGCACCCCCGAGAATGTAGGCGTTATGTAGCAATTCCGCGCTGTTTTGAACCCCCCAGACGGCAGGGGTGAGGCAGCCACTTGTGATTTTCTACCCGCGCTTAGCGTTGCGCACCCGCGAGAATGCAAGGGTTACGCAGAAATTCCGCCCTGTTCTAGGCCCCCAAGAAGGCAAGGCTAAAAAAGCCACTTTTGATTTTCTTCCCCTTTGTTAGGAATCCCCTAGAATGCACGGGTTGGCCCTTTTTTGAGCACTTCAGAAGGCAAGGGTGAGGTATCCACTTCTGACTTTTTGTCCCTTTGTTGGTAACCCCCCGAGAATGCAAGGGTGAGGTACGCATTTTTGACTTTCTCCCCGCGCTTGGCGTTGCGGACCCCGAAAATACCGGGCTTACGCAGGAATTCCGCCCTAGTCTGGGCCCCCAAAAAGGCAAGGGTCAGGCATGCACTTCTGATTTATCTCCCCTTTGTTGGGAACCCTTGAGAATGTAGGGGTTTATGAAGGAATTCGGCCCTCTTTTGGGCCCCCGAGAGGCAGGGTTGAGGTAGCCAGTTATGATTTTCTCCCGGCGCTTGGGGTTCGGGACACCCAAGAATGCAAGGTTTCCGTAGCCAGTCCGCCCTACTCTAGGCCGCTAAGAAGGTGGTGGCGAGGCACCCATTTCTGCCAAAAGAAGGAGGAATTGCTACGGAGCGCCTGCATTTTACGGGGTCCCCAACACCAAGCGCGCAGAGAAAATCAGCCTCACCTCACCCATGCCTTCTCGGGGGCCTAGAATACAACGGTATTGCTACGTTACCCGTGCATTCTCGGGTGTCCCAAACAAAGGAGAAGAAAATCACAAGTTGCTGTCTCACCCCTGCCTCCTCGGTGGCCTAGAATAGGGTGGAATTGCTACGTAACCCATGAATTCCCGGGGGTCTTGAACGCCAAGTGCGTGGAGGACATCGCAAGTGGCTACCCCACCATTGCTTTCTTAGGGGCCCAAAAGAGGGCGGGCTTGTTGTGTAATCCCTGCGTTCTCTGAGGTCCAACAACGAGTACAAAATCAGAAGTAGATGCCTCACCCTTGCCTTCTCAGAGTTCTAGAGCAGGGCGGGATTGCTACGTAACCCCCGCATTCGCGGGGGTCCCCAACATTGAGGAACAAAATCAGAAATGACTAGCTCACCCCTGACTTCTTGGGGGCCTAGAATAGGGCGCAATTGCTACATAGCCGCAGCATTCTCGGTGCTCCCGAACGCCAAGCGCGGGGACAAAATCACAAGTGGCTACCTCAGCCCTGCTTTTCGGGGGCCCAAAAGAGGGCGTATTTGCTACGCAACCCCTACATTCTCGGGGGTCCCCAACAAAGGGGAACAAAATCAGCAGTGGCTACCTCACCCCTAGCTTCTCGGTGGCCTAGAATAGGGCGGAATTGCTACGTAACCCATGCGTTCCCGGGGGTCCTGAACGCCAAGCGCGGGGAGTACATCGCAAGTGGCTACCTCACCGCTGCCTTCTCGGGGCACCAAAAGAGGGCGGAATTGCTGCGCAACCCCTACATTCTTTGGGGTCCAACAATGGGTACAAAATCAGAAGTGGATGCCTCACCCTTGCCTTTACAGGGTTCTAGAACAGGGCGGAATTGCTATGTAACCCCAGCATTCGCGGGGGTCCCCGACATTGGGGGAAAAAATCAGAAATGGCTAGCTCACCCCTGAGTTCTCGGGGACCTAGAAAAGCGCGTAATTGCTACGTAGCCCCTGCAATCTCGGTGCTCCCCAACGCCAAGCGCGGGGATAAAATCACAAGTAGCTACCTCACCCCTGCCTTCTCGGGGGCCCAAAAGAGGGTGTAATTGCTACGCAACCCCTGCATTATTGGGTCCAACAAAGTAGAACAAAATCAGAAAAGGATGACAAACCCTTGCTTTTGCGGGGGCCTCAAATAGGGCGCAATTGCTACATAATCCCTGCATTCTTGGGGGTCCCCAACGCCAAGTGTGGGGAGAAAATCACAAGTGCCTACCTCACCCCTGGCTTTTCGGGAGCCCAAAAGAGGGCGGAATTGCTACGTAACCCCTTTATTTTCGGGCGTCCCCGAAAAAAAGGCAGAAAAATCAGAAAGGGCTACCTCACCCCTACCTTCTTGGGGGCCTAGAATAGGGCGGAATTGTTATGTAACCCCCGCATTCTCGGGGGTCCCTAACGCCAAGCGCGGGGAGGGAATCAGAAGTGGCTAACTCACCCTTGCCTTCTTGAGGGCCCAAAACAGGCAGAATTGCTTCGCAATCTTTGCATTCTCGGGGGTCCCCAACAAAGGGAAGAACAATTGGAATTGGCCACCTCACCCTTGCCTTTTTAGTGGCCCAAAGAAGGGCAGAACTGCAACGTAACCCGTGCATTCTCGGGGGTCCCCAACAAAGGGGAACAAAATCAGAAGTGTCTAGCTCACCCCTACCTTCTCGGTGGCCTAGAATAGGGCGGAATTGCTACGTAACCCATGCATTCCCGGGGGTCCTGAACGCCAAGCGCGGGGAATACCTCGCAAGTGACTACTTCACTGCTGCCTTCTTAGGGGCCCCAAAAAAGGGCAGAATTGCTGTGTAACCCCTGCGTTCTCTGGGGTGTGCAAAGGGGTACAAAATCACAGGTGGATGCCTCACCCTTGCCTTCTCAGGGTTCTAGAACAAGGCGGAACTGCTACCTAACCCCCGCATTCTCGGGGGTCCGACATTGGGGAACAAAAACAGAAATGGCTAGCTCACCCCGGAGTTCTCGGGGGCCTAGAATAGGGCGTAATTGCTACGTAGCCCCTGCATTCTCGGGGCTGCCCAACGCCAAGCACGGGGACGGAAACACAAGTAGCTACCTCACCCCTGCCTTCTCGGGGGCCCAAAATGAGGTGCAATTGCTATGTAACCCCTGCATTCTTGGGGGTCCGCAACGCCAAGTGTGGGGAGAAAATCACAAAGGGCTACCTCACATCTGCCTTTTCGGGGGCCCAAAAGAGGGCGGAATTGCTACATAAACCCTGCATTTTGGGAGGCTCCCAAAAAAAGGGGGAGAAAAATCAGAAGTGGGCACCTCACCCCTACCTTCTTGGGGGCCTAGAATAGGGCAGAACTGCTACGTAACACCCGCATCCCCGGGCGTCCCCAACGCCAAGCGCGGGGAGAACATCGCAACTGGCTACCTCACTGTTGCCTTCTTAGGGGCCTGAAATAGGGCGCAATTGCTACGGAACCCCTGCATTCTTGGGGGTCCCCAACGCCAAGTGTGGGGACCAAATCACAAGCGGCTACCTCACCCCTGCCTTTTCGGGGGCCCAAAAGAGGGCAGAATTGCTACGTAATCCCTGCATTCTCGGGGCACCCCCGGAAAAGGGGAGGAAAATCAGAAGTGGCTACCTCGCCCCTACCTTCTTGGGGGCCTAGAATAGGGCAGAATTGCTAACCTACGTAACACCCGCATCCCCGGGCGTCCCCGACGCCAAGCGCGGGGAGAACATCGCAACTGGCTACCTCATTGTTGCCTTCTTAGGGACCTGAAATAGGGCGCAATTGCTACGGAACCCCTGCATTCTTGGGGGGTCCCCAACGCCAAGTGTGGGGACAAAATCACAAGCGGCTACCTCACGCCTGCCTTTTCGGGGGCCCAAAAGAAGGCACGATTGCTACGTAACCCCCGCATTCTCGGGTGACCCCCGGAAAAGGGGAGAAAAATCAGAAGTGGCTACCTCGCCCCTACCTTCTTGGGGGCCTAGAATAGGGCGGAATTGCTACGCAACCCCTGCATTCTCGGGGGTCCCCAACGCCAAGCGCGGGGAGAGAATGAGAAGTGGCTAACTCACCATTGCCTTCTTGAGGGCCTCTTTTGGGCAAAAGAGGGCGGAATAGCTTTACAACCTTTGCATTCTTGGTGGTACCGAACAAAGGGGAGAAAAACCGGAAGGGGCTACCTCACCCTTGCCTTCTTAGTGGCCCAAAAGAGGGCGGAATTGCAACGGAACCCCCGCATTCTCGGGGGTCCCCAACAAAGGGGAACAAAATCAGAAGTGGCTATCTCACCCCTACCTTCTCAGGGGCCTAGATAGGGCGGAATTGCTACGTAACCCATGCATTCCCGGAGGTCCTGAACGCCAAGCGCGGGGAGAGCATCGCAAGTAGCTACCTCACCACTGCCTTCTTAGGGGCCCCAAAAGAGGGCGGAATTGCTGCGTAACTCATTCTGTGGGGTCCCCAACAAAAGGGTACAAAATCAGAAGTGGATGCCTCACCCTTGCCTTCTCAGGGTTCTAGAACAGGGCGGAAATGCTACGTAACCCCCGCATTCTCGGGGGTCCCTAACAAAGGGGAACAAAATCAGAAGTGGCTAGCTCACCCCTGACTTCTCAAGGGCCTAGAATAGGGCGGAATCGCTACGTAACCCTTGCATTACCGGGGGTCACCAATGCCAAGCGCGGGAAGAACATCTCAAGTGGCTACCTCACCGTTTCCTTCTTAGGGGCCCAAAAGAGGGCGGATTTGCTACGCAACCCCTGCATTCTTGGGGGGTCCCCAACACATGCGAAGAAAATTAGACGTGGCTACCTCACCCCTAACTTCTTGGGGGCCTAGAATTGGCCGAAATTGCTACGTAACCCCTGCATTCCCGGGGGTCCCCAACGCCAAACGCGGGGTGAACATCGCAAGTGGCTACCTCACCGCTGCCTTCTCATGGCACCAAAAGAGGGCGGAATTGCTACGTAACCCCTACACTCCCGGGAATCCAACAAAGGGGAAGAAAATCAGAACTAGTAGCCTCATCGTTGCCTTCTCAGGGTTCTAGAACAGGGCGGAATTGCTATGCAACCCCCGCATTCTCGGGGGTCCCCGACAAAGGGAAACAAAATGAGAAGTGGCTACCTCACCCCTGACTTCTCGGGGGCCTAGAATAGGGCGCAATTGCTACGTAGCCCCTGCATTGTCGGGGCTCCCCAACGCCAAGCGCGGGAACAACATCATAAGTGGCTACTTCACCAATGCCTTCTCGGATGCCCAAAAGAGGGCGTAATTGCTATGTAACTCCTGCATTCTCGGGGGTCCCCAACAAAGGGGAACACAATCAACGGTGGATGCCTCACCCTTGCCTTCTCGGGGTTCTAGAACACGGCGGAATTGCTACGTAACCCCTGCATTCTCGGGGGTCCCCAACAAAGGGGAAGAAAATCGGAAGCGGCTACCTCACACTTGCCTTCAGAGGGGCCTAGAATAGGGCGGAATCGCTGCACAACCCCTGCATTCTTGGGGGTCCCCAACGCCAAGCACGCGGAGAAGATCAGAAGTGGCTACCTCACCCGTGCCTTCTCGGGGGCCCAAAAGAGGGCAGAATTGCTACGCAACCCCTACATTCTCGGGGGTCCCCAACAAAGGGGAGAAAAATCAGAAGCAGATGCCTCACCCTTGCCTTCTCAGGGGCCCAGAACAGGGCCGAATTGCTACAGAACCCCTGCATTCTCGGGGGTCCCCAACGCCACGCGCGGGGAGAAAATCAGAAGTGGCTACCTCACCCCTGCCTTCTCGGGGGCCCAGAAGAGGGCGGAATTGCTACGCAACCCCTGCATTCTCGGGGGTCCCCAACGCCAAGCGTGGGGAGAACATCAGAAATGGCCCACAGGTGGGCACATCGCCTACATGCATGCATTTTCAGTAAAACTGGTAGTTTTATTCTTTCTGATAAGATCGTGTCACACTGTGTAATTTTTTTGCGGTAATGCGTGTAGCGGGTTTACAGGACTGACCGCAAAAAAAACTTACGCGCCGTGACGATTTTTTTTGTTACACGCATTTACCGCAAAAAAAATTTCACGAATTACAACATACACGTCCCAGCGCCCCCACCACCAGGGGACCCACCTCTTGGGACTGCACAACGCTCAAACAGAGAACAGTCTTGAAGCAGAAACTATGGTAGGCCAGAGCGATCCGTGAGCATGCGCACCCAAGGCAGGTGTGGGCGAAGACCTTTGTCGACTCCGGCGTCTTCAATCCGCCCTGAAAACACCACATCAACATCAAAGCAACGCAACTTCGCAGGCAAGAAGGACTCGGGGTTGGGACCGGGCGTTGCGCGTGACCTGGCCATTGGTAAAGCACAACAGAATCCTGTGCCGATTTTATCTGGTCAGAAATGATTGAAAGGTTTTCACTGAATATAAAGCACGTAATTACTGTCCTTGGCCCCCTCATGCGTTGCACCGAAAAGGGTGCGTGGTGACAATGTGGCCAGGCTGCCAGCCAGGACTCCAACCGTGCCTGCCTCATGGCCTTCATCGAGTGGCCCCAGTGCATTCCTGTCTGCCATGCCCTGACCGCACACTTGTGTACGCCTGTCACTCCGCTTAACCTCTTGTGTGCAGTCTGCTGGACTTTATTCGGGTAAGCGTACAGAAGGTCAGGGGTCATTTGACGGGTGCAGGGCGAGGGGGTGGGCAAACCGCTGGTGAGAAAGGTCACATTTGTTTGGAGGTACCGCAGCCATCGGGGACCTTCTCTGAGGCTACAATAGCCTCCCTGTACCATTCCATTGGGTGTAATGTTTTGTGGTGCTTAATTGTGTGTACCCCTTTCTTTGGGCCTCATGGGGCATTCCATGGCTCTAAGCAGCAGCAAAGGTGCACCATTGGACCTCGTGCAAAGTAAAGTCTGAGAAACTTTTCATGCAGTATTTCAGAGGAAAATGTCCCCTACCGCAATAGCCACATCCCGACCCGTCTGCAACACACCTTTCTACTCCCGGGGAGGCTGAGGTCCTGTGGAAACGAACGGCGCAGTGCCAGGCATGGGGCATGGCATGCAGGAGCATCATTGTACGTGATGTACGTCGCCGTGGTGAGCGCCGCCTGAGCATGACAGACCCTTGACTACCCTTGACTATTTCCACATGCTCTCCACTTAAGTGAGTGCAACCTTGTCTTGCAGTTGCAAAAAGAGGAGCGCATGTGAAGCTGGTGAACAGAGTGCTGATAAGAATCCCAACTGCCCTCTGACTATTAGACGGTCAGGAAGAAGACTCAGCCTTCATCTGCACCCTCGGCCTTCATCTGCACACCCATGGTAAAACTGACAAAACGACCATAGGGTAGTGACACAAGGCAAGAAAGCAAGAAAATGCTCACTGGCTCGACAAGAATCAGTAGAATGCTTTGCATTTGCGTTGGTGTACTGCCCTTGGCAACACCTGAGGTTCACCCCTGGGACAGATGGGAGAGATTTGTCGGCAAAAACGCCCAGATTGGTGTGTTTGTGTCGCGTGTTCGTGCAGAACTCCTCAGCATCGCGATAAAGCACGGAGGCTAGAGGCGTCTGCTGGGGGTCTCAGCCTGTGATTTGATATATGGAATTTGAGGGCGAGAGTGGAACGGCAGTACCAAAATTCACATTTGCGCAATCCATGGGCCACTATGAATTCTGTATTATGCATGGACTAACGCTCGTGTCCTGATTTTGACAGATTCCTCCCCCGTGAAATGCTGCCCAGGTTGGAGGGTATGCAGCTGAAATCGCAAAACATTCACCTGTACTGAAGGGACGTCCCAGGATTTCACTGCCACATGTCAGCCCACCGCGGTTCCAGTCCTTTTTGGATCTGTCCCGCCACCGCCTTTGATCAAACGACCCCTCCTGCTCTGCCAATCTGATGCACTCAATCATCTTGTTCCAATTTTTCGGGACAGTAGATGCGGCAGCATTTCATTGAGGGTCCACCATTCATACTCATCCCCACCTCAGCGCACGCGAAGCGGTTGCGACTGCCAGCAGCACAGAATACATACTAGTGATTTCGGACTCCCTTGACAGCTTTCGAAGCTCCTCTGCTCGGGTTCTTTTGACTGCACATTGGAATGGGGGCCAAATTCTGCGGCATGTTACAGAGCTGGGCATGCAATACACAGTACTCCAGACGTAGTGCTGAGACACAGTGCTGGGAGATGTGGGATGTAGTGCTGCAACCTAATCCAGGGCTGAGGCACACACCCCAAGACGCCCCTCAGCATACATTTTCACTCCTGATTGAAAAGAAGGGGCTGCAGCATATGGCACTGGCCTGGCAGGTGCACATGTGGGCGAGGGGTCGACCTGTGACTGGGCCTGCTCAGCCTTGTTAACTTCTTCAATATCAACTCTGCCCACCTGCATGGCAATGAGGCCACGTACCAAGCCACTCCCAGTGTAAAACATGCGCAGGGGTGCAGGCCTATCCACCGCAGTGCCCCCGTCCAACGGCGGGTATGTTACAGCAATAGCAAATCTATTGCAGGGCCCATACTGAATCAACATCACACACCACACACAACACACTCCAAAACAAACATGGCTAACCACCACCAGAATCAAGAACACCACTAACAACACCGTGTTCTCGAAATCACCACCACTCCCGCCACTAATCATTCACACCCAGGCCACGCACTGCCCCCAAACCCCCAAACTACATCGCACACACTGAACTTGACAACCAACACAAACACAACCACACCACACCAGTACACCACATTCCACAGGACACACTACACCGACTACTCAAGGCACCGCGTACTGCACTTCACATCCTGTGCACACCAGCCCCAACATGTGGGATCTGGATCGCACAGAGAGCATAGTGGGCAATCTGGATCTGCTGCAGCGAACCCTGTTCAAACCCCAGCTCCACCTCAAACCCGGTTCGACTTCAAGATCTAGCTTGACTGGCAACCCCAGCGTTAATTATCGGCCCAAATTCAGCTCGAGCCCTGAAATTCCCCCAGTTCTGGCTCCATCAAGCCCATTTTCTCGTTTGTTGAGGCGCTTGTGAAACATTTACCAAACCACCCTTTCACCCGGGCCTCAGACCAGACACAAACCTTTCCGGTGCCAGCACGCATGCCACGTTCGCCTCTTGGATTGGGCCCTTTGACCTCTTCCTTTGGTGGTGACGCAGTCCGGGGGCTGCAGTTTCGCATCTTTCTGTTGCTCCCAGAGGCTCCTTCTTCTGTAGACTGGAAGGGCAGAAATACGTCGGACACAAAGCATTTGTACACAAATAAAAAAAACCAAGCTCAACCTTACACCAGAGGACGGCAGGTGCGGAAAGGGCGATCCGGAATAGCTCAGAGGTGCGCCTCGCGAACGGCATTGGCAGATTTTTCGGCCCAGAGGCCCATATTTGAACCCCTGAAGAGGCGGTTGGTTGTCTGAAGATGACGTGAAGCAAATGATGGGCATGCTACTGGAAAATGCGTGACATGATTGATTTAAGGATTGAAGTGATACTCTCTTGCAACTGCCCATATTTGCATCTTGTGCTTACAAGTTGCCTGGAAAAAAGGTTTCTTGGCGTAACTGATCCCTTGTGGTTCCCCCAATGGACATTTTGGGTGACCACCTCTTTTGTGATGCAAATCTAGTGGAGGGTATAATGTTGCATACCGGCAGCTAACCTGCACCACCAGCACAACCAGGAATAGCACTCATGACAGTTGCTGCTTGACCACGACCGCAAGACTGTTCCATGAACACCCCACCCCACCACTGGCATTTCAGGGGCAGGGCTCCTTGGGTTTTCGAGCATCCCATCACCAATCACCAGTCTGCCCAAAAGTCCTGGAAATGTCTGCTTGCAGTGGTCAGCATGGACCCCAATGACCCTCCAATGACCCCGAATAAGCCCCTGCTGTCCCCACAATGAAGCCCCCAATGATCACCGCTGAGATCCCACGACCCCTTCATGATGAGCCCCTTATCATCCAACGGAGGATCTTGCCCCGGTTGCACAACCCTTGCACACGCGCCACACTTGTGTGCACGCCAAGGGCCACAAAACCACTTCTCCATCTTTGTGCTCCTTGTCTTCCATCATCTGCAAGGAAACCAGTGTCTGCCATAGCACAGGAAACCTCAAACGCCCCAGTCCCAGATCTCTGATACGGCCCTTCCTCATAACCTCAGCTGTGGCCCTGACTAAAGCGCGCACTGACGCCACAGACCTGTCGGTCCATCGCGCCCTTGATCTTCTCTCCAGGAATTGCTGGTTCCTGAAAAGAAACAGAAACTGGAACCTCCTCCTCCAATCCTCTAAACCCCAACCCTCTAAGCTGCAGGTCCAAACCGTTTCCACAGATCCCAGGCTTGTCCGTGGTCTACAGACCCCACTCCTGTGAACCCATGTCCACAGATCCTAAGCTCACAATATGCAGGGGTGTTGCGCTGGTCTCCCTCAAATTGCCGACGAACCAGCAGCAACTGCGGTCGCCTCTTTTTCACCGGCCGCTGCTTCACCGCCAACAACTGTCGGTCGACTGCAAGAGGCTGTCAACTGGGTGGCCATCAACCTCAACCGCATTCTGGGACTCAGGAGAGCATGGATCTGTTAGCCTCGGGTGTTGCACCTTCAGAGGTGTTACGCTTAGTACTCCCATAGGGTGGGTGGGGTCTGAAGGGCATCCAAAGGGATCTGGAGGGGGGTTAATTCTTCGCATCAGGGTGTATTGGTGTTGCGCAAAGACCATGCACGACTGTGATGAAAATATGGTATCAGCTCAGGGACCCGACGTATGGAGAAGATCAAAGAGAGGAGCTGAACAACGTCTGGTTGAGGTTAACGGTGATCAGCCCAACAACCCAACCCCTTCAGGGGATGAGATGACCTGCTGAAAGTTCTCTTCAAAACATGGGATGCTGAGCAGGCAATGTCAATGGATAGTTTTTTCTTGAAGGGGGGGGGGGTCACAGCGCAGCACACAGAGCACACAGGAGTCAAAGCGGGGCGGATACAGCATGGATCGCAGAAATTGTAGCAATTCTTGGACTTGTGGTGTGCGTTGGGTGTGATGCCTACTTGTGATTCTACAGGTTTCGAAAAAAGCAGTCTTTGGTAAATTCAGTGCTTGTGTGCAATGAAGACTGATGAGTGCGGAGATGTTTAGCATAAAAGACACCACTTGGCGGCTCATATGGCGATCACGTGTGATGTGCATGCGAGGCTTGTCAGGTAGTGTGTGATAAATGTCATGTATGTGTGTGGCGTCACCTATGTCATGCATGGTGCTGTAGTGTTGTGAGCAACGTGTGTAATACATGTGGTGTCAGTGGTATGGTCTGTGCTGTGCGACATGTGTGATTGGTGGCGCAGAAGATGAATATCTAGCTAATTGTATCCGTGAGGAAATCAGACAGAGCACGCAAAGCGCACGTCATCAGGAATCGCACAACTGCCTGTTTCCTTGAATGGGGAGTCCTGGTAGCAATGCAACTGTAATTTTCAGACAACACATCCGACTTTCAAGCCCTGAGGGTAGCAAACTACAACGCGCAAGCTTTGTCCTGCCAGAACCTGAAAAGCACTTCGAAATTGCAGGAATCGCAGTCCCAGTCTCCGACACCAGTGCACACAGAAAGCGAGCTCAACGACTGGTGGTGTGTCTAGGGACAGTAGGTCTGACAAGCCACCCCCCAATTACTTCAAAAAAAAAACATCTTTAGTGAGCCTGTGGTGTAGTTCATTACCCTCCCCAACAACTGCACTGTCACAGCACACAATGTGCACACCTCAGAATCCGAGTTGTTCGACTGCACGGGCCCCAGAAGATCGTTCAGGGTCATGTGCTCTATACCGATTGAGCACGGCAAGGACTCGTCTGCATTCTGCACGCGCTGAAAGGACAAGGAGGTGTGGGAGCGCACCAACACCTCCCAAACGTATCAACTCAGCATCCCACGCCACCAATGCGCAAGAGCTGGCGTGGGTTGATCACCAACAATCCACAGAACGCCACCTGCTTTCCGTCAACCGCCAAACCACGCGCTTCTCAACAAATCTCTCGGATTCAATTATGAATCTTCAGTCAGCTCTGATGCTGAGACGCCCCGACGCTCGTCAAGTAGCCATAACCCCGAACAAGGCCCAATTCCCAACAACCATTCGCACTCCTCAACTTGCAACAACCCTCAGCAATCCTCCACAACCCTCTGCAATCCTCCACAGCAACGCTCCAAAACCCTCAACCAACATCAACCTGCAACAGACCCCATAACCCGTAACGTCACTTGCGACCAAAAGTGAGCGGGCGGCAACGGGATACGGAGTAGGGGGACTGAAGGGGGGACAGTGATGTTGTGCAGAAAGCTTCAGTGGGATGCCGTGGCAGCCGTTGCCTGTGGTTGACCCCAGAAGAGAGATTGTAAAGGTGCAAAGGGCCGAGGCAATTGTGGATTTCCTCGTGACATGCCAAAGCAGTCAGGGGGCCAAATGCATTGCAGGTGAGGGGTCTCAGAAGCCTTGGTTCATAGCGGGAAAACAGCCGTTGGCACATCTTCAACCTTCCACAAGCCTCCACAAGAATCTTGACAGCCCTCACAAGACCTCAAGCCTCAATCCACCGACCTCTTTGCGGATGTCTTGCGCAGCAGGTTCAAGATTGAGTCCCTCCAGATTTATATATCGGTCAGTGGAATCCCGACGAATGTCATCTGCGTTCTCAGGCGGCACTGTATCGACGTCTCCCTGCAGTCCATCCTGCCAAGACGACACATCCCGTGACAAATCCACCACGAACAGCACGGGGTGCGCTTGCGGCTGGTGACATCAACCCGCCCCCCTATTTGTCCTATTTGACAATTACCCACAGTAGTGCGGGTGGGTCACTGGATTATGTCCAAAGGAAAGCATGCCCTGTGTCTTGCCCTGCGGATGCTTGGGAGCTGGGGGTTGACAGGTCGTGTGCCCAATGTCAGATGCTCTATCCAGCCCTTGAGCTCCGTGGGGCTCATATTCCCTTTCCGAACAGCACAGAGATGACTTATTTCGGAAGGGAGATTGTTGAGGGCAGGCGGATTTCTCTGCGCCCTTGGGGTACGACCGGGGCAACGAAAGGAAGGGCCCCATCGATGCCCCTCGTCTGCATCTGTTGACGTACCGGCTGCCGAGGATTCGCGTCGTTACCGGCGAGCAGTACCTAGTCCCTAACCTCCTGTTCACCCTTGTCCTGTGTACCATTTCCGAAGGATGATCTCTGGGGGAGCAGGACGATATCACTTGCTTTGAGGACGGGCTGCAGATGTTGATGATGTTGCCGTCAATCTGAATCTCTGAAGTAACTTCCGCACCTGCCTTTTGTTCCTGCGCACGACGGTGTAAAGCATGTGCACCCTCCTTCCCTTCGCCATGTGCACCCCTCTTCACAGGGCCCCGCGCAGGGGCCGTGAATATTGTGCTTTGCCTCTGTAAAATTTGTTTGCTTTCCTTTTGCACATTCGAGCTCGGCATTGTTTCGCCTGCGACGCGTCATTCGGAACTGACGGCGTTCAACCGTGAAAAGGTGGACTGGTGGCGGGTGGCAGCGATTGTCCGCCAGCAGCCCCAGACACCCCAGAATGGAAACAGGAACCTTGTCGCCGCAGGAACCCCATGATGATGGCCCTCCTTTGCCTTGATTGGTTGTAAGGGCGGGTGTCTATCCGGGCCCCCTCCCCCCCCTTTGCACTTGCAGAGATCCCCGTCAAGGCCCAGAATATCCCAGCCCAGGTGGGTTCTTGATTTCCTGGTAAGGTTCCCGAAAAAAAGGGGGGAACAAAAAAATGGGGGAAATGGGGGAAAATGGGGGGAACATGGGGGAAATGGAGAATATGTATGGAGAAACTAGGGCCCCATGTGCCCCATGTGACTGTTCCCCAGGCACCCTGATTGAGAGCCTAGTGGAGTACCGTAGGGCGTCCTTTCACACTCACATGTCCAGACTACGGCTACAGTGATTCCCCCGGTATCTCAATCAGATTAAGTGTTCCTCCTGGGTTGAAGTCGTTGCACTGCGTGCATTGTGGTATAGCTCCCTTGATGTGACATAGCAAGACAGGCACTGATCAAATTCATGCAAACCAATTGCCATTAGTTGATGCTGTTAGTTGCTGCATCGGAATACAATAGTCTTGATAATCTTGGACAACTGGTATTGCCAATGAGGCGAAGATTGCTCTGAAGACTTGCTGCAGGACTGCTGCCTGTGATGTAAACTTCCACTGCCAATCTTGATTGATACATGTCAAGTATCTGTGATGTTCTGGATATCCATACATCATAGACCAATATGTGATACCTGTGAAACACCCTTTTAGTTGCAATGGCTTTGGAGTATCCACAAACGCCACCGAAGGTATACACCGAAGGAGTCGCTGGCCAATATTCTATAAACTCTGTCACATACCAGTATAAGAATGGGGAGAGGTCTGAAGACGGCAAAAACATATGAGGTAAACATGCATTCAGTGAGTACTGATGAGCTACCTGATACAAAAGTGGTGGGGATGGCCATAAAATTGCGTCTCTTGTTCATGGATTCCACTGTCTATGCGGACTCTCTGGGTTGGTGAGGATGTGTGATGTCATGCCGTATGGATTACGTGGCACTGCGTATTCCTGGTATACAAGTAACAGTGGTGGACCCTCGATGTGCTGGACCTCGTACCATGTAGTGAGAAGGGATCCCAGAACTCGTGTCATCATTGTGTTGGTGGCTCCATGTTCAGCCGCCTCATGCATAGGTCGAGACGAAACTTCCCCTGTCAGATTAATAACACACAGATCATGTGGAATTCTCAGGTACTTGACTGGCTTTACTGACAAAACCAGGTGCCCCATGGGCGTAGCAATCAAAGTACCCCAGGGGGTGGGCAGGCTTTGGTGCCATGACGGATTCAAGGATGGAAGAAGATGACTGAGTTTGATGTACAGGAACCATGTTCGTAGGAAGAGGAGTGGGCTGTCTGCTTGAGCATGTGTGTGGGTGATGGGCAACTTGCACAGGGTACACTTGGTGTCTGACAGGTGTTGCGTGTGATATCTCTGTGTGACAGTGTGTAAGTGCACCGACCATAACAGCTCACCGCGCATCACTGTATTCGCATATAAGGCATATTGAGTGTGGCTGCGTGCATATGTCAGTCCATGCTGTGTGCAGTACATCTCTCGCAACTTACATTCAATGTACATTGACAGATCATGTTGCTGTGTACGTCACCATGGAAACTGCTTGCTGTACGTCTAGATCTGTGATCCATCCCACTTGCCGTTGCTGTTTCTGTGCTGTGTTTTTAGCTTCTTGATCCACTGCATCCAAAATTCTGTCCAAAACTGTGCCTGTCCTGTGAGAGTGCATATGCTTGGGTGCAACAAAACATTTAACTAAAAGACGACATGCTTGCAAAATTTTTCTGATGATGGGAGTGGTGGCATCATTTTCTGCTTGGAATGCTTGAATGTAAGACATCAAATCTGTATATGTTTGCCCTCTGAAACACCATTGTCCATGGTCAGCAGGCTGCAAGTTCGTTCTGATGCGCAACAAAATCCGGGCAACATACAATTCCACTGCGTATGAATGATCCAGAGAGAGGGGGATTACTACTGGGTACAGTGTGTACGACATCATTCCAAAGCCCATTTCCGGACGCGAAGCATACAAGCAAGAACGCATTTTCATCGGCACATGTTTGCTGCTGGCATTGTGTGAGTAACCGTGCTTTTCTCAGGGTGGTCAGCAATTGAGTATGCCGAAAAGGGTTGCCCACGATCGGCACGCCATCTGAATGGAATCCCCTAACCATGGGATGACTTGCTTTATACATGGGTATATCATCATCCATTTCCATGATGGATGAAGGAAAGTGTGTCTCTATATCCATGTGGTACATTAGGATGAGAAAACGTGAGTGGTCTGTGTAATGTACTGGACAAATGCTGGAAAGAGGCTGCTGGACACAGGACATGTGTTCACTAAAGTTCTGTCGAGCCCGTCACCAGGATCCATGCGTCTGTCCAATCACCTAGCAGCATCAGCACTCCGTGCCACAGCCAAATGGGATCTTATCCCATCAACATTATTATTGCAGCCTTTGGAGGCTGGATGGACAGGCATACAACCCACTACAATAGTCATGTTACAACAGTTTTTACTCAACTATATCAAGCAAGTCAGTCATACAACCCCTTCGGTCCTACGGAGCCTGTGGCGCCAGACACAGCACAAAGCTAAGCAAAAGAGATAGCCCATTCCTATGTGGCAGTATGATCTCCCCCCGAAACCCATCCCAATTGCACACCCTCTCACAGCTCAGTTACGAGTTATCACACATATACCACAGGACCCCCTCTTCATGACAAATGGGTCATGGTACCCAGATGAACGTTGTGGAGGGTGCAGAGTTGTTGTGTGCACCCACCCCCCACAGCCATCTGTGTGCGCCACCCGCTGATGCATTGTACATCAAAATGGGGTAGTTTGCTGGTAACTTGATGTGTCTCAATACTATACTGGCTCTACGGGATGCATTTATCATTTTTCTGAAGTCATTGGTGTGAAAAATGTGTGGCATGGCATGTCTGCCCAATAGCCGAATGTACATTTTTCCATCTGCCATTGGAGTTGTACCTCCTCCTACTAAAATGTCTGGTCTGTCAAAAATGACTTGCAAACCCTGACGGTGGGTTACAACTACTAAAAGTTTCACTGTGGATGCGTGAAGATGGGTCATTATACCTGTCTGATACAGATTCAACAAAAGCTGTTGAATGTCTGTTACTTGATCCAGGAGATATGTGGTATCATCCATGTAAGCTACATGTCCAAAATCTCCACATTTTGATTGTGGTTTAGGAATATCATGTAAGACCATGCGAATCCTGAGCTCCAAAAGGATGCAAAATAAGAGTGCTGACATGGGGCACCCCTATGCTATACCTGCTCTGAATTTTGCCAGGGCTTCAGTTATTCCATTTTTCCCACCCATGTGTAGAGTTGCACCTGTGGCAGCATTCACGAGAATACTTATAAGGTGAGGGGGGAAGTGAAATAAGCGAAGTATAGCTTCCACAGTATTCTGTTGTACTGATCCAAAGGCATGTCTGACATCATCAAATACCATACAAACAAGCAAATCTGCAAACCATCTGTCCAAGATGTGGTCATGTATGACCCGAAGCATGTCTAGGGCTGATGCACCACCATGGAGGGCAAATTGGGAAGGGGAGATGACATGTGCTGCACACAGAATGGGAGTGAAAAATTGCTTCAAACATGCTGAGAATGCCTTCCAAATGGTAGTGAAATTTAAGAGTGGTCTGGCATTTGCAATAGGTCCATGTGGTATTTTATTGGGAAGAGCATAGAAATCACCTTGGAATACTGTATGAAGGTATTCTCCATGATACCATCGATCATAAATCTGTGCCAAACGTTCCAACGGTGTGTCAGACAAGAAACACAGAAATTTATATTCCAAGAGGTCTTGATAAGGGGGGGTATGAGATGCATTTGACAGTGTGTATCTCATCATCTGAGCTGTGAATTGTATGTCGGGTATTGTGAGAGGGGACCATTTCATATAATATTGTATGTGTTCCGCTTCCATACACAGAGGGGGGGCCAAGCGTCTCTGTCGAAACTGGTCCATACCAACCAGACCATGCAGCTCTATGGGTGTGGGGATGCCTGATACAAACATGGGTTCTACTCTGGTCTGTGGCCCTGTGCGGAAAATTCTTTGGTACAGGGGCTTTCTTGGGGCATTTGCTTCATTAGCTGTGTGGGCCGTGACGATTGATATTTGTAGTTTGCGTTCCAACTGTGCCAAGTCCCACGGTAGTCTGATTCGTGCTTTCTTGCTTTGGTATGTGAGTATGTGTGTGGTGTCTCTCCACCAGTATGGATGCTGCATGACAAATTGTTCAATGTCGGCTTGTGCTCGTTGTACCATTGTAGGCACAGCCGTGAGGTTTGCAGGTGGTCCAAAAATCTTTTTTGCGGCCTGCAACACTGCCACTGAAAAATTTTGACATTCATCTTCCAGTGTATCCGCTGTGGTGAGCAAAGGCTCATCGAATGCTGTTTGATATCGATTTTCCATAGCAGGTGATAACACCTTTGGACTGGCCATGCGACCAGTGTGCTGCGGTGCTGATGGAGGGTGGATGGGTGTGAAATCCGGTAGGCAGAGCAATATTGGGGTGTGATCTGATGGGAAAGAGGATGCTGCTTGAATACATACTGTAGCATTGTATCTGGAAGGTTGAAGGATCAAAAAATGATCTAGTGCCCCATAGAAACCTTGAGGTGCAATCCAAGTTGGCATATCTTGTTCTTTTGGCACCACTCGCAATGGGGTATCTGTAAAGGTATCTAAAATGGCTGTGTTGATCGCTGTGGATGCCAAAGGGCATGATGTGTCCTAGCCAGGGTTTGCCTGGAAATCACCCCCATATATAGGGGGAAATTCCGTGTCTAGAAGGAAGGGAACAATCCACTCTAAGGTGATACGCAGTTCATGTGGTTCACCACCCGACTTCAGGTAAACATTGATCAATTGTACCTCTTTCAATGATATGGTTGCACGTACTACCACTGCTCGGTGGTTTGGTTCAAAGTGAACCTCCAAAACCACAATCTGCTGTGTCCTTCGCAGCAAAATACATGCACCTGTTGAATTTCTGTTTGGTGAATTGTAGAAACTGGCATACAATGGATGAAAAACGAAATCATCCGGAATCTTGCCAACTTCTTGTAGCATTACGGCGGCCGGAAATCCGGTCTATTGAATAATGGCATGTAAAGCACGTAATTTTTGATTGCACAGAAACTTGGGTATTCAAACATAATACTTGCAGTCCTGTGATCGGTGCTGGTTCATTCACAGTTAGAGCAGGTGTGGGTACATGTGTTGTGAATCTGTGCAGGGCATCTCAGATGCGTGTGGGTAGTTGTATTGTCCTTCCCAAGAATTTGTTTATTGTTTTCATTTTGGAATTTGCATACAATAAAGTCTGATTCTCCTGGGATGTTGGACGTATGTGTACAGTGTGGCGTGCAAAGAACCCACTGTGCAGAGTGTTTTTCCGGCAAAATAACCGGTCCATATCGCATGTGTTTGGAAATAGCCATGATTGTGGCATTGCCTTTGATTGGGCAGACAAAGATCTGTTCTGCCCATTGACTGAGAACAGGAGACATGACCCTGTGTATAGTGACATACTGAATATGCATCATCGAGGGTACCACATTTGTGAGTGTCAAAAGCTCCAAAAGGGGGTTCTGTGTGTCTGGTGCATTATGTGCCTTCAAAACCTAAACCCCATTGCGCACCTTGTTTCGGTTAGGCTGATAAATACCTTCGTATTGTATGAAGTCTGGGGTGTGAATGGACTGGGATCCATGTTTTTAGACAGGGGGTCACCAGTTCCATTGGGAGTCCCCCCTCCATCCTGGCCCATCAAGATCATTCTGCCAGGCCTGTGATGCATGTCTCGGAGTTTGGTATGTCTGTGTAGGTTGGGTGGGTGGGGATTCAGATCTTGGTGTGTATTGGGTTGGGGGTGCTGAGTGTGAGTCTTGTGGGGTTACATCCGGGCTTTGTTTGCTTGTCTTGTGCTTTCTTCTTGACCGTGGTCTGGATCCTGACTGTGATTCTTTGTGCTTCATTTTTTCTCTTCTTTCTCGTGACCATTTGTGTTTGTCCTTCTCGACGGAGCTGTCATTGTTTGCTGAGGAGATGCTTCGCGATCGTGATCGTTTGTGATGCTTGTGCTTTCTTCCCGTGCTTTCTTCTTGTGTTTCCTTAGCCGGAGTTGGGGTTTTGTAAGTGATGCCAGGCACCCATGGGGCCCATGGTTGCCTGTTGCCCTTTTTCCAGTTCACCCGCCATTCAGACACATTGACTGCACCAGGAATCTCAGACAATATTTTTCCGTCCTCTGCGACACCAAGAAATGTGAATGATTTTGGTGCCTTTACCACATCATCTCGGATTGAACATAGATGTTTCCCAAAAATGGGACGCCATGCCGTGCCCAAAATGCAAGCTGTGATGGGGGTTTGTGGTGGGTCATCATATGCTGACCATCCCACCAAAATGCTGATGGGGTATTTCGCTGGGTCTATGGATGTGGTACTTGGTGCAGTGTGTGGTGGCGCTGAAGGTGTAGTGGGCTCTTTGATTTCTGTGTGTATTGTGTCTTGCTTTGGGGTTGGAGGGGTCTCCAGAAACTGATGAATGACATTCTCCATGGAATGTGTCAATTCCATTGATTCCAGCTGGCTCCATTGAGCATGAAGATCTGAATGAGGAAAGCCTAGTATACCTATGCCATGGGTGTGCAAATGGATGTGAACACTTCTTGCTTGCTGAACACTGTGTTCACTGGGTTGACTGTTTATCCAAACAAGAAAGCGTTGCATTACATCAAAAGATGTGATATGTTCTGTCTTGCTTGTCATAGAGGGGTTAGCTCCTAATGCGGTGTCTCAGTCCGATTGTCCTTCCTTTTCATGTGTATAAGTTTTGGGCGGGGATTTGGGCAAAAAAATTGATTCCCTGGTTCTGGCTTGTCCAAAGCCGTCTGTAGTGGTTGTAAGTCTTTCACTCTGCCAGTGATTGCTAAAATGGTTGCCAAAATCAGCAATATGGTTAAGTAATGCTTGTGCATGGGGGGGACTGGGGTTACATGGGGTGGGAGGTACCGATCTATGTACTGAGACACCGCATCTGGAGGGGGGCCTTTCCATTGATGTGATTTCTGGACGAGTGAAACCAAATGAGGCATGGTAGAAGCGAGAGTAGTGATGGTATGCCCATCCTTGGTCCTGGACAGGAGTAAGGCCTTTTTCCTACATTTCTGAACGTCTTGTGAGAGAGTTTCTATTTGCTGTCGATGCGCTTGTGCCTGCTTGCGATTCTCTGCACTCTCGTTTTGCACGCGCTCAAATTCTACTGGAGAGACCAAATCGATATCAGCAAATAAATTCATTGCTGGACGTGATCTCGAAGCTGAGAGTGATTCATCATCCACCGATGAAATGAGCGAAAGATTTGTTGATGGCTGAGAAAGCAAGTCAATGTGATCCGATGACATAGGATGTGCATTATCTGGTATCACGAGTGCGTATGTTGGAGCTGTGATCCACGAGATTGTTCCTAATCCTTGAATCCAATCGATATCATTGGCTGTGTCCATAAAGAGAATGGAGTTCGGCAGATGCTCTCTGGCATTTTCAATTGAGATCGATGGTATTTGTCCTTTGAATTTGTGGAGAACCCTGAGATGCGGCAGAGCTACGTGACCAGCAAGGCATGACAGGAGATGCAAACTCAGCTGGTGATGATCCTCTGTTGTCAAATTCGATGTGGTCTTCGTCGGGAGCAACTTTGGTAGAGCCATGATGTGCTCTAGAATATGTTTGTGACCATGCTTTTGCCATTCTGCCCATACTTTCCGCGGATGCTGCGGAAGGTAATCTCTAACTGGGTCATACAGATGCTCTTTCATCACAGCTGCCATGACTTTATTCATGTCCGCATCCGGTGGTTTGAGATGTTCTGCAAGAAATTTTTGATGTCTTTGTTCGCAATTGCACGATACGTGGGATCCCATTGATGAACAGGTCGTTGTATTTCCACTGGCTGCTGCTGCACATTGTAAAGAAGCGCCGGCGACTTCAAAATTGCTAGTGGGGCGTAGTCGAGAGAGGTCTTCTCAGTGTCCATTTGGACATCTGCAAACGCTGTGAGGAGCATCCCATATGGTGTGAGAGTTTTGGAGATGTCTGCTATATGAATAATCTTTCCACGTGCTGTCAGCCATCACAGTGCATCGCAAACAAATTTGGCAGGCTTGTCGAACGCGGAATGCTGGCAACTCATCTCGAAGGGTTGAGAAGAGACCTCGATGTCGTGGATCCGACGACTCTCGAAGCGATGAAAGAAAGTCTGTTTCAAAGAAAGCTTCTGCCATGGGCTGTGAAATATGACACTTGCAAGAGAGCTTGCCCGGAAAGCTGGGCCACTGCCAAAGATAACGATGTGTTGCCATGAAGCTGGGCTCTTGTTGGTGAAGAAAGTGTTCATAAAGAAGATGCATGTGTCACGGTGATGAGAACAATTGAATTCTTTGCTGCTTGGCATTCTTAGTTCTTTGTGTTGTCTTGATTTGCTTACGACCTGGATACTTTCCTGCTCTCTTGCCTTGTTCTTTGCATGATGTGTGTTATCCACAGACTTGTGGAGCGAAATATGTACGATTTATGTCTATCCCTGGTGTGGTTCTAAACTATCCATAACCAATCCCTCCCTGAGTCACGATGTCATGACGACACGACGACTGTGGCTTACTGAGAGCTAGCAGCTCCTAAGATGGGTTTTCGGCCTCGCATTGCAGTGGTCGTGCGGCCAGCTGCTGCCCTGAAGACGCTGGTTCGAATCCCTCAAAGGTAATACGAGGAGGAGATGCAGCTCTCGTCGGCCGGCGGTGCCGGTGGCGGGGGGCACTGCTGCAGGTGTGTTGTGCTTGGTGCCTTGCTTTTTTTCTGCGTGCTCTGATATTTGGACTGGACAATAGCAAAAAACTACGAGGACGAGACACGCCACCCATCCATCGGCGGTACCGGTGGTGGAGGGGGGTGCTGAAGGGGGCGGTGGTGGGGACCTCGCCAGCAGGCCCCTGGACGGAGCGGCGAACCGGGGTTCGAACCCCCGACGACGACAAGCGCCACCCATGGCGCATACCACTCGACCGTCCATGCCTCTTATGCTATTTGGAGCAAAACTTGTTCTTTATTTATTATGACCGATGCTGGCAACTCATCTCGAAGGGTTGAGAAGAGACCTCGATGTCGTGGATCCGACGACTCTCGAAGCGATGAAAGAAAGTCTGTTTCAAAGAAAGCTTCTGCCATGGGCTGTGAAATATGACACTTGCAAGAGAGCTTGCCCGGAAAGCTGGGCCACTGCCAAAGATAACGATGTGTTGCCATGAAGCTGGGCTCTTGTTGGTGAAGAAAGTGTTCATAAAGAAGATGCATGTGTCACGGTGATGAGAACAATTGAATTCTTTGCTGCTTGGCATTCTTAGTTCTTTGTGTTGTCTTGATTTGCTTACGACCTGGATACTTTCCTGCTCTCTTGCCTTGTTCTTTGCATGATGTGTGTTATCCACAGACTTGTGGAGCGAAATATGTACGATTTATGTCTATCCCTGGTGTGGTTCTAAACTATCCATAACCAATCCCTCCCTGAGTCACGATGTCATGACGACACGACGACTGTGGCTTACTGAGAGCTAGCAGCTCCTAAGATGGGTTTTCGGCCTCGCATTGCAGTGGTCGTGCGGCCAGCTGCTGCCCTGAAGACGCTGGTTCGAATCCCTCAAAGGTAATACGAGGAGGAGATGCAGCTCTCGTCGGCCGGCGGTGCCGGTGGCGGGGGGCACTGCTGCAGGTGTGTTGTGCTTGGTGCCTTGCTTTTTTTCTGCGTGCTCTGATATTTGGACTCGACAATAGCAAAAAACTACGAGGACGAGACACGCCACCCATCCATCGGCGGTACCGGTGGTGGAGGGGGGTGCTGAAGGGGGCGGTGGTGGGGACCTCGCCAGCAGGCCCCTGGACGGAGCGGCGAACCGGGGTTCGAACCCCCGACGACGACAAGCGCCACCCATGGCGCATACCACTCGACCGTCCATGCCTCTTATGCTATTTGGAGCAAAACTTGTTCTTTATTTATTATGACCGATGCTGGCAACTCATCTCGAAGGGTTGAGAAGAGACCTCGATGTCGTGGATCCGACGACTCTCGAAGCGATGAAAGAAAGTCTGTTTCAAAAGATGCGTCTGCCATGGGCTGTGAGATATGACATTTGCAAGAGAGCTTGCCCGGAAAGCTGGGCCACTGCCAAAGATAACGATGTGTTGCCATGAAGCTGGGCTCTTGTTGGTGAAGAAAGTGTTCATAAAGAAGATGCATGTGTCACGGTGATGAGAACAATTGAATTCTTTGCTGCTTGGCATTCTTAGTTCTTTGTGTTGTCTTGATTTGCTTACGACCTAGATACTTTCCTGCTCTCTTGCCTTGTTCTTTGCATGATGTGTGTTATCCACAGACTTGTGAAGTGAAATATGTACGGTTTATGCTTGATATGTGGATAGGTTTGGTATGGGGTGGAGAATACTGCCCCGGCTTTATGCACAGGCATGGTGGTGTTACGCCATTCTCGGTATTACTGTGTGACTTTGGTTTTTGTCTATTCGGTACTGTGGGTCTCTTCCTCCGTCACAGGGCAATGGCGTTGCCTGTGCAGCCGTCTTTGCTGCCATGTGTAAGATTTTGGTTTGGTGGGAGGTGGGAGAGGGGGGGGGGTTTGCTGCCCCAGCCATTTTCAGCTAATCTGAAGACCCCCGGTGACTTTAAAATAGGTGCATCCGGGCAGAACTAAGGGGGGGGGGGGGGTTGGAAAATGGAATGGAAACTTCAGGAAAAAACCACGATGCCATTTCCCCCCATTTGCCCCCATGTTTCCCCATTTTCCCCCATTTTTCCTTGTGGCCAAACGGGGGGAAATAGGAAATTCCTGCTCCTCACATGAGACCCCCCAACAAAAGTGCATTTTTGAGGTTTTTGGCCCAACAGAGTCCCATTTTTCCTTCAAAAACCCCAAAATTTTCCCATTTCCCCATCAGCCCCCAGTTTTCCTGATTTGTCACATTTTGAAGATGAGGTTCGGAAACAGGATATTCTTGGCCTTGCCCCGTGTGACAATGCCCCCCCCACATACCCTTCACCTGACCGGTGGGGGCGTGCCAGCCTGTAACCTGCATGGCTGCGTGTCCAAGTACGGCTACAAATGGGGGTCTTGAGGTGCTTTACTCAGCCATACTGCCCTCATAACCCCCCCCCCTCCCGAAGGTAGGGGGCCCAGGGCACTTTGAGCCATATGTGATGACTGCATGCGACAAGAGAGGGGGCACTAGGGGGGCAGCGCACTGCAATCCTGAGCAGCGACAAAAAACCCCAAATTTGCAGTCCCACGCCCGTTTCCCAAGCTGAAAATAATCTTGACCCACACGCAGGCCCCGCAACAGACCCAGTCTTTATGGAACACCCCTTTTGCCCTTCAATAATCCCTGCCCATCCACAGTCCCCCGCAGGTGGCGGGGCACCGCCCTTTGCCATGTAAATCCATGGCGAATGTTTCGTACCGTTGCGTTGCGGGTTTTGGTTAGGTCTGTGTTGAGGTGCACACTGTGGCGGGGACTGTCCCGCATCGCCGGGGTATCAGGGGCGCCGGATCACCAAGTGTCACACGTCAGTGGGGCACGGTATTTCCAGGCGTTTTGCCTGCAGTGTTCCAAGTGGAGTGTGCTCCCTGCGCTGTAGGCCAAGCAGTTCTGTACTCAGACCCTCGGTCTGACTCTCGCGCCGTGGGTTTGCGGGGGGAGGAAATGTGGCAGGGCTTGTCTGGCCGACCCACGTCCGACCCCAAGGACAGACGCAAGCCCCTTTTGCACAGCAACAAGAGTATCATTCAAGGATTACGTCATTCCGTGACGCTGCCCTGTCCACAGTCGCTGGACATTGTGCTTCTCCTCACGCTGCACTGTCCCTTAACGACGCTCCAGTGGTCCCTGAGCTTCTGAACACCACGCCTCCCTGGGGGTGTGGGATTAATGGACCCCTGATCATGCACTACATGCCATGGCGCCGTCCTGGACACAAATACGCACAAGCCGCAATCTTCTGACAAGCTGTGCCCCCGAAAGTAGAGCCCCCAAGCAGCTGTGCCGTGGTACATGGGACGGACTGAGTACAGCCACAAACCACACCTCCGTTCCATTGCCCAGTGTTGGGATGCCCAAATCCATGTCATTGTCTTCAGAGCGCTTCTGCAAACAGAAAAACAGGTGGAGACCACGCACAAATGAGCGTGCGGGTGTTTGTGCACTGCATGACCCGGGGGTGCAGCAATCAACGTCTTCCCTGACTGGCCACGAACGTGCCAAACTTGCAGTCTGAAATGACTTTCGGATGTATGCGGGTAATCACTGGTAGGGACATCAGCTGGCTAAACGCTCAGGCCTCATCACTTGGACTGAAAGGGCAGGCTTTACCACTTAATCAGACAGGGAGATGAAAATCTGATTAACAAAAACCAGATCCATCCACCCACTATTGTCCCCAAATCCACTGAGCGGCTGATCCACAAGCGGCTGAGCCCCCCCTTCCCCTCCACCCTCCCATTCCCTGTCTGGTGGGACCTACTAGGAGAGTATCAGAATGGTGGGAGGGAGGGACGAGGGGGTCAAGGATCCAAAACTTTGCGTCCCAACAATAGCCCCAACCAAATGTTCCCTTCGTAAAACGCACTGTTTGGTCGCGGGGGGGTGATTGTGGTGGTTGGGTTCGCGGTTGATACTTCCGGCTACACTCACTCGGTGGTGATAAGGATATTCGCCTGGTTTTTCATCTTTCCTGCATTTCCCGCAAAATGTGCTATTCAAAATCTCAGGACCACCACGGGCTTAAGGGGGGCACCCATGCTCCACGCCCCCGCCCACCTTCCCCGAAAAACATGTATGCGCAAGCGAGTTTCGGTCTGGGCCCTGGGTTTTAGGCATTTGGGCGAATGACGGGCAGAGTCTGAGCCCCCATCCGAAAGCACCGGACACAAGGTGAATCAGGTGTGAATAGTACGTGAGCGGGCTTAACATAAGTTCAGGTTATCGCCTAAACACGTCGCAGCATTGCTGTCAGGGCTGTTCAGGGCGAGGGAAGGGCGGTATTTATGCAAAAGCCACTTGCAAGCTCGTGCGCCTGCCCTCCCCAGCATCGGTGCTGAGTTGCTCAGTGAAACTCTGGTCTGGCTCCTCCTTCTTGGGTGTCAAGCCCTTCCTCCTTCTTCCCTGCACATGACTGACCTGAGTCCCATGTGCACAGATCAAGACATACCCCTGCAGTCCTGTGAGTTGCTTCAGCACCAACTGTGACTGGAACGCACTGGAGACAACAAGGAGCAGTGCAGGCTGAGATGGCAAAATGCCGGTGGTTTCCCCCTGGCGCTCCCACACCGCCTCAGCTCCGTCAGAAGCCTGCGCAATCATGTACACAGACACAACGACCAGTGTGCGCACCGACTGGTCTTCGGATCTTTTGGCGGCCAGTCTAGTCAAGAGACTGCAGCTGGTCTTCCAAAAGGGGAATTCGGACTGTTAATTGCGGGGGGCTGAGACCCAATTAAGGTGAGCTCAGCGAAGGTGTAGGTGGAACCCTTGGTAGATTCACCCTGTTTGACACCACCACCTCCCAAGAGCACATAACTTCAAAAAAGCAGTGAATTGGCGGGTGGTGAGGGGTCAATACAGCCCAAAAATTTAGAGTACGGGGGGACGGCCGGGGGCTCAACGCTCAATCGGCCAAGACTATATGAACCAGTCACTATGAAATGACAGTAATTTTTTTTGGGTCAAATCCCAGACAAATGGTGACTTTATTGGACCACCTCGTGGCACTGATTCCTTTTTTTTTCTGAAATTTGGGGACGGGGCCATCAGGTGGCGCTTTCATGGGGCTCGGTCAATGGAGCCCGTTTTGCAGGGCTGGAGTCCGGCCAGGGGCCTCTATCCCCGCCCCCCCCCCCCGCATCACAGGACAAAATAACAGCAAAAAGAAGAACAAACAACTCTACAGCCCAACCTCTTCCAAGTGTCATCTTCGAAGGGCTGCCTCTCCAGGGCGGCCGAAGGGACAGGGGCAGCAGGGCAAGAGGAAGGGGGAGGACAGCACGGGCACGCATGCATGAGCAAGCTAGATCAAGCAACACTACAGGCAAAACGCCCAGACATGCGCTTGTGGTACCCTCCAAACCTCACGGTATGGGAGTGACTGACTGTGAAGCCTGCCAGCGCCAGAGGTGGAGTGGACGCCTGTTGCACCAAAGACAAATGCAGCCTCCAGCCAGGGGTTGTGGGTCCCTAGATTCTCAACATCACTGGGTCACTGGGTCGAAATTTTGATGCGTGCCCCCAGCACTGCCCAAGGCTGTGAGACCAGAGACACGGAGCACAACGGAGGGCACAAAAGGCGCATATTCACAGGTGCCATCACGATCAAGACCTTAATTTCACTCGTCGAGGTTGCCATTTCTCTTCGCTCCTGATGACAAAAGCCATTTGTGTGGGAGTAGTCAAGCCCTACCCAGAAAAATGGGTTGAGGGCCTGTAGAAGTGAGATACCAGGTCCAGTAGACGAGGCTGTGCCCCAGGCGGGAAGTAAGGCATACGACTCCCACAACAGAGCAGCAGGTATACAATCACTGCGTACAGAGCCTCCGCACTCTTCCTGCTGAACAAAGCCCTCCACCACAACCTTCTCAACGCCGTTCGCCCTCCCGCCCCTGCGCTGCGGCAGCTTGTAACGCTGGTTCAACGTGATCCCTGTGTGGCATGTGTCTGTATCTGGATGCTGGTACTACCATACGAGCCGTCCTACGCTCTGCATGTCAACTGCCTCCACATACACGTGCCTGTTCTGGCCGCCTGGATATACCACATCGCGTCCACTGATCGACTTACACGGTGCTGGGCAGTCCCCCGTTCCTGTTGGACTCTTCCGTTTCCTCCTTCTGGAGCTCTTTCCTGCTTTCGTGCCTGTTCTTCGATTTTTTCGCACATGGCGCCCCTCCACAGCAGCATCCGCACATCCACACACTGCAAAACACTGCGCCCACACCTCACGGATTGACCCCATCACTGAGTCCGACAGTGTACTGATGCTCGGGCAACTACTTTCGGTCTGTGAAGTGCCCGCCAAAGGACCCTGATAAAGACACATGACGTGCGCACAGCACATGCAGCTCGTAGATGCGTGCTCGGGCGACCTCTGCTGAGGCAGTGCTGTGCTTCAGATGGTTTTAACGCGATGAATGAAGGCAAAGAGAAAGGGGAGGAAGTTGGAGCAGGGCTGTCCTTAACGCAAAAAAAAAAAAATCCCGTCCAGAACCAGGTAATTTCAAAAGAGCCCGCGGGCACTCCATGTGCTCAACCATGGTTGTGGCAGTTGGCGGTTGGCGGTTGGCGGCAGTTGGCGGTTGGCAGTTGGCAACTGGCGGTTGGTGGCGGTTGGTGGTGGTTGGCGGCGGTTGGTGGCTGGCGGTTGGTGGTTGGAGGCAGTTGGCAGTGGTTGGCAGTTGGCGGTTGGTCGCCGCTGGCGGTTGGCGGCGGTTGGTGGCTGGCGGTTGGTGGCGGTTGGTGTTTGGCGGTTGGTGGCGGTTGGCAGTTGATGGGAGTTGGCGGTTGGCGGTTGGTGGTCCCTTGGGGCTGGCCTTAAGGGCTGTCCTTAGCAAAAAAAAAAAAAATCTCGTTCCTTAAGGACGCCCCTCTGTTGGAGGGTAAAGGGGGGGTGGGAGGGTTGCAGTCCCCCTGGCTGTTCAGTGCACAAAGCAGGAGATCGCACCCACCTTCCCCTTTCAGAGCAGAACACCGCACTGTCCCCTTTCAGAACACATGGCTGTGACACTGCAAGCTATTTCAGGAAAAGGCCCCAGAAGAGGGGACCGGACACATATTGAAGATTCGCGGAAATATTTAATTCTGTGGGCACAGTGGTGTTTATGTGCAAAAAAATTTTCCAAAAATAAAATAATTTTTGAGGGCCAGGCCTTGGAAACGGTAAAAGGGCGTGCAAAAGGGTGAAAAAAAAATAATTCTGTGAATGGATGTCCCTGTTTTCCTTTTCTTTTGCAGACACAATGCTCAGTTTGCACTCAATTTTTCAAGTTATCCCCCATGGAACTGCTGTGGCCCGGTTTGCATGTGTCTTGGACACAGGGGGGGAGGGGGGGCGACTCCTTGGGTTTGAACGCCAACTACCCCCCGCACTAACCGTTGACCGGAGGCCCCCTGGTGGGGGGGGGGGGGGGGCTTGGGATGGAGGATGGACGGATGGATGGATGGATGGAGAGGAAGCATTCCGGGGGCCGCATCCCGAGGACACAGGCCATGAAGCCCAAACACAGGGCCCATGACTCTGATCGCTTCACCGTCCTAGGCAAGCCAAGCCGCAACTGGCGTCTGATGGGCAGTGACAGCACCGCAGGCTCCCCTGCAGTGCGTCGGAGGACCGTGACACAGCACAGGACCCCTGCGGACGGTAGGCAGTGACAGTACACCGGGCCCCTCCGGTGCACCAATGTCGGCCGGTAGCGCCTGGCCCCAAGCACCCTGCACCATTGTGGGCGGTGGCAAAACACTAGGCCCCCGAGTGAACCGATAAATGCTCGTGGGCAACTACCTCTCAAAAGCATGGTTCTGAGCTGTCCAATGCTACAATGATCCCACAAATGACAATGGCAACGGATCTGACATGCAGTAAGGATTAGCTGAGTCTGATACCACGTCATGGATCAGAGACTACCAGGCTCTTTCTGGTTCATACCAGGATGAGCTGGCTTACCCTATGCATCATATGGTACCGAGGACTACCTCTCGGAATCAAGTTTCTCAGCCGTCCAATGCTACAATGATCCCACAAATGACCGTGGCAGCGGATTTGACACGCAGTGAGGATTACGGCAGCGCACTTTCTGGTACCCACCAAGATGAGCTGGCGCACCCTGTGCATCATATGGCACCCGAGACATCTTCTCGGAACCACGGTTCTGAGCTGTCCAATGCTACGTTGATCCCACAAATGACTGAGGCAGCAAATTTGGCACACGGTGAGGATTAGCTGATTCTGAAACAAGGTGATACAATGGGAGAGTACCACAGTCTTTCTGGTCTACAGCAAGATGAGTTGGCTTACCCTATGCATCATATGCTACCTCAGACAACGCCTTGCAACCATGTTCCAGAGCTGTCCAATGCTACGATGATCCCACAAATGACCTTGGCAGTGAATATGACAGGCAGTGAGGGTTAGCTGAGTGTGAAACTAGGTTAAGCAATGGGAGACAGCCACCCTCTTTCTGGTCCACAGAAAGATGAGCTGGCGTACCTCGTGCATCATATGGGACCCGAGACACCTTCTCGGAACCAAGGTTCTGAGCTATCGAATGCTACAATGATCCCACAAATGACCGTGGCTTATCCACACCAAGATGAGCCGGCTTACCCAGAGCATGGTATGGTACCCGAGACTTCGGAGCCGTCCAATGCTACGATGATCCCATTTATCATCCCACAAATGACCGTGGTAGTGGATCTGACACGTAGTGAGGGTTAGTTCAGTCTGAAACCATCATCAGGTTCAGCAATGGGAGACAACAAGTCTCTTTCTTGTCTGGTCCGGTGAGCCGGCGTACCCTGTGCATCATATGGGGCCCGAGACACCTTCTCGGAATCAAGATTCCGAGCTGTCCCATGCTACGATGACCTCACATGTGACAGTGGAAGTGGATGTGACACACAGCGAGTATCCGTTGAGTCTGAAGCCAGGTTATGCAGTGGGAGACTACCACGCTCTTTCTGGCCCCCGCCAAGATGAGGTGGCGCACCCTGTGCATCACATGGCACCCGAGACATCTTCTCGGAACCAAGGTTCTGAGCCATCCAATGCTACGATGATCCCACAAATGACCGTGGCAGTGAATCTGACAGGCAGTGAGGGTTAGCTGAGTGTGAAACTAGGTTAAGCAATGGGAGACGGGCACCCTCTTTCTGGTCCACAGAAAGATGAGCTGGCGTACCTCGTGCATCATATGGCACCCGAGACACCTTTTTCGTAACCAAGGTTCTGAGCTATCGAATGCTACGATCATCCCACAAAGGACCGTGGCAGCGGATGTGACAAATAGTGAGCAGCAGGGGAGTCTGAAACCAGGTTATGCCGTGGGAGACTACCACGCTCTTTTTGGTCCACACCAAGATGAGTTGGCTTCCCCTTTGCATGATATGGTGGCTGAGACAACGCCTCGAAACCATGTTTCGGAGCCGTCCAATGCTAAAATGATCCCACAAATGACCGTGGCAGTGGATCTGACACGCAGTGAGTGTTAGCTGAGTTTAAAAGTTCAGCAATGGGAGACAGGCACTCTCTTTTTGGTCCACACAAAGATCAGTTGGTGTACCCCATGCATCATATGGGACCCGCGACACCTTTTGGGAATCAAGGTTCCGATCTGTCCCATGCTACGATGATCTCACAAGTGACTGTGGCAGTGGATGTGACACACAGTGAGGATCCTTTGAGTCGGAAGCCACGTCATGCAGTGGGAGATTGCCACCCTCTTTTTGGTGCACACCAAGAGGAGTTGGCTTACCCTTTGCATCATGTGGTACCCGGGAGAACCTCTCGGCACCAAGTTTCTGAGTTGTTGAATGCTACGATGATCGACACAAATCATTGTGGCAGCGGATCCGACACGTAGTGGGGATTAGCTTAGTTTGAAACCAAGTTAAGCAACGGGCCTACAGCAACTGCAGTACTGTGCGCCATGGCAGAGCACCGATGCCTACAACTGAAGTACTGTGAGCCCCGATGCGGGCAAATACATGCGGGCAACTACAGTACTCTGAGCCCCCCCCAAAAGCACCGATGAGGGCAACTACAGTACTCTGAGCCCCCCCCCCCCCCCCAGATCACCGATGCGAGCAACTACAGTACTCTGCGCCCCCCAAGAGCATCGACTCGGCCAACTACAGTGTGGTACCTCTCGGAACCAAGGTTCGGAGCTGTCCAATGCTATTATGACCCACAAATAACTGTGTTAGCCGATGTGACACGCAGTGAGGATCATTGAGTCTCAAAACAAGATAAGCAATGGAACACAGCCACGCTCTGTTTGGTCCCCACCAAGATGAGCTGGCACACCCTGTGCATCATATGGCATCCGAGACATCTCCCGGGAACTACGGTTCTGGGCTATCCAATGCTACGTTGATCCCACAGATGACGGAGGAAGCACATTTGACACAGTGAGGGTTTGTTGAGTTTGAAACAAGGTTATGCAGTGTGAAACAACTACTCTTTTTGTGATCCACATCAAGATGAGCTAGCTTACGCTATGCATCATATGGTACCTGAGACAACCCCTTGGAATGTTCCCGAGCTGTCCAATGGTACGATGATCCCACAAATCACCGCGGCAACGGATTTGACACGCATTGGGGATGAGCTGAGTCTGAAACTAGGTTAGGCAACGGGACTGTAGCAACTACACCACTCTGAGCCACGCGGGCAATTACAATATTGTGAGCCACCCCACAGCACCAATGCGAGCAATTACAGTACTATGAGCCCCCGAGAGCACCAACTCGGGCAACTGCAGTGCTGTGTGCCCCCCGCAAAGCACTGACGCGGGCAACCATAGTACTCTGAGCCCCCCCCAAAGCACCGACTCGGCCAACTACAGTGTGGTGCCTAAGACAACGTCTCGGAACCAAGTTTCTAAGTTGCCCAATGCTACAATGATCCCATAAATCACCGTGGCAGCGGATGTGACGAGCATCGCGGATGAGCTGAGTCTGAAACCACGTTCAGCAACGGGACTACAGCAAGTACCGTACTCTGAGGCACGGAAGAGCACCAATGCAGGCAATTACAGTACTCTAAGCCCCCCCAGAGCATCGGTGCAGGGCAACCACCGTACTCTGAGCCCCCCCTCGTGCACCCACTTGGCCATTACTAGTGTGGTGCCCTCTCGGAAAGATGTTTTTGAGCTAATCAAGGCTACAATGATCCCACAAATCACTGTGGCAGCGGATGTGACACATAGTGGGGCTAGAATGAGTCCGAAGCAACGGGACTACAACAACTACAGTACTCCGAGCCACCCCAGAGCACCAACACGGGCAAGTACAGTACTCTGAGTCCCCCAAGAGCACCGATGCAGGCAACTAAGGCATGGTACCTGTGACTACCTCCCAGAACAAAGGTTTGGGGCTTTCCAATGCCACGATGGTCGAACTAATCACTATGGCAGCGGATATGACACATAGTGAGGATCAATTGAGTGTGAAAGCAGGTTAAGCAATGGGACATCGACAGGGTCTTTTTGGTCCACAACAAGATGAGCAGAGTCTCAAACCAGGTTGAGCAATGGGAGACATCCTCTCTCTTTGTCGTCCACACCAAGATGAGCAGACGTACCATGTGCATCGTATGGGACTCAAGAAACCTTCTCGGAACCAAGGTTTTCCCTTGGTACACGCTAGAAGACCCAATCTTGATCTAGCCTAGAACGCTCTAGCTAGAACGTTCTAGCCTAGATTAGATCAATACTAGAACGATATAATGGCTACAACATATCCCAAATTCTTCGTTGCTCCGCCGTGCATGCTTGCTATTGTCCGTAGTGCATTGTTCCATGCTTCCTTCGTTCCCGCTTAGATATTGCACATTTCTTTGCAATGAAACGCCCCGCCACTACCCCCCTTGCTCCCTCCTCACCCGGGAAGGATACTTCCCTCTTGTCTAAGGCACTACGGGAGTTGAGTGGGGCCTCAAACCTCAAGGATGAGCGGGTGGGCCATTACTTGGCCACGTGGGCGCTATCATGCCCCCTAGCACGGCGGCAATTCAACAACGCCGTCCAACATGTGAACTCCGCCACTTCTACCCAAACCACGGGTGAGGCATGCAAGGCCGCCGTTGAGGCATACGCCGCCTCCCTACTTCCCCCCACCGCCATGTGTGAACTAGTGCTCAACATGAGGGCCCCCAAGTCCTCGTGGAGGACCCTCTCGGAGCTCTACACGCTCCGTAAGTTGGAATATCACCGCACCGTCCCCGGTGGCCCCTACGCCCGTCCAATTTGTACCGAGCGGGATTTCCAAGCCCGTTGGAAGGAGTTGGTCGCCCCTGTGCAATAGGATAACCCCGTTGCCACGGTGTTGCCCAAGGCCACCGGGATCTCATGGCCCTTCGCCTCATGGGTCACATACATCCTTTCCCGGCCGGGCTTGGTGCGGTCAATCAACCGCACCTTCCCGTTGACGTTCATCGTCCGGGGAGATGCCTACCCCGTGGCCGGGGGCAATTGGACCCAACTCACCATCTCCTTGGCCAACTTCGACCGCTTGGCCCGCTCCCCAGCGGGCCTTTGGGTGTTGAGCATGGCCAATTGCAATGACAAGGCCATGGACACCCTTGGGACATTGTGGAAGAGCAATTGGGAGGTAGGCCTTTCCCCTAGTGCCTTTCACTCGTTCTAGTTTTGATCTAGTCAGCCTCAAACACCGCTCGCTGGACGCTAGATTGGACTAGACTAGAACGAAATTAACCACCCCCCATGTCTCATGTGTAGGTGATTCAAGATATCATCGACACGGGGCTGGTCCAATGGGGGGCCTCCAAGGAGGAGACAAAGGTGATCCTCGGGGGGGATCAACCGTGGACGCGACGGGTGATCGGGATGTCCACATGCCCCCAAGTGGGCTCGATGTTCAATGAGGGCATATGGAATGCCCCAACGAAGACTTGGGAGGGTAGTGCTAACCCCCGGACCATGGAGGGTGATGAGGCCAACTACACGGCCTTCCTCCTTGGGACGCCATCCCTGCACGCCGCCGGCTGCAATACGCAGCGAATTTTGAAATTGCCACGTGCCTGGGTCGTCTTGTGCTTTTTGCACTTGACAATGGCCATGGGCCGCTTGTTGGGGGAGTTTGTCGACCGGGAGGCTAGGTCGGTCACCCCTGCGCTCCGCCGAGACCTGCAAGTTCTCCTGTCGGAGAGGCGTGCACGTTGGAGCGTTTATGGGTCAGCATCCCCAGATGGGGAGGAGACGTCCAATTTTTTTGACGCATGGCCGGATATTGCTAAGTGCCTCGGCATTAGGCCAAGCACGGCCAAGTACAAGGCCATCGCGAACATGTGGGACCTGCTGCAGGCCCTCTATTGTACATATTAGGGCCCTAAACCATTGAATTGTGCTGCTGTTGCGCGCTATTTGCGGCGACACTGCACTGCTGGAACAGCATCATGGTATCTACCGAGCCTTGAGCAGGATGTAGATACCATGTTGCAGAACATTAAGCCGTTTGGCCTCTCGGGATTTGCACCTGGAAAGGTGCATTTCACCGAACGGGTGTCTGGGTGCATATATAGGGAGCAACCACCTCCATCCTGGAAATGCAGCAAATGCTCTAAGAGGCGTTGGAAGACCACATGCCACACGCCATTGGCAGCAACCATGCACGCCTCCAGAACAACGTTTCGTTGCACGGGCGCCCGAATTTTCGCACAAGGGATCTTCTTTTTTTTCTGCACGAACTTTTGATACAGCTCATGCTTCAAACTTTCACTAATACTGGAATCTTGCCTGGTACTAGTGACGGGGGCATATCTCTTGGCCACCCTGAGATCCCGCTCGCCGGCCTCATCGGAATATAGCATGCGTGTCCGTGGATTAAACCATGTGTGGGACCACCCATGCATATATAAGGTTGCAGTGCAACCTTCTTCAGCAAACACAGGGATGATGTGCACAATACATGTGTACAACATCCCCATAGCTTGCCATGTGACAGTTGCCAGGTTATTACAACCATAGCATAGATGCACCATGTGGCAAAATGCCACCACCAAGGAATGGAAAGGCAGGGGAGCACCATACCCCCTGCTTGTCTGCCCATGACTGTGCGGGCCTCGCGACCTGTGAGGCTAATGCCTGCCTGGAATCTATGGGGGTGGTGGGGGTTTATGCCGGCCTTGAGCAGCCAATGAGCCACACTTGCTTGCGCGGGGTCAGGGCCGCCCGAGTGACCCACACCACCACCCCCTCCCCCCCTGGCCCGTAGCGTGCCCCGGCCGCGAACTAGGACACTGCCTTCTTACTCAACTGTGCAAGCACCATCTGGACTTGCACAGCTGCAACAGCCGCCAACAAAGCTGCGCAGTGGGCAGCCTGCCTGGCCTTGGGGTCCTCTGCATCTTCTGCTGCGGCGGCGGGCCCTGCTGCTGCTGCTCCTGCTGCTCCTCCGGCTGCTGGCACCTCCCACAAAGCGGGGGTGGCTGGCGAAGGGTTGCTGGCACCGGCACTGCTACCGGCGCTGGGGTTCCCACTCCCAAGTTCCGCCAGTCGACCCGAGGAGATGGGGACGGCGGCAGGAGCTTGTGGCTGGGCGCGGGCAGCCAGGGCAGCAGAGATTGAAGACATCAGAGCGAAATATAGAGCTGATGAAGACCCAACACAGTGCATCCCCGGCTTAGGCGAGGGGGGGGGGGGGGCTTCTGCGGTCTCAACCTGCCCCTGGACCTCACCCTTGGCCTGCAACCATGCACCTAAGATGGTAAGTCGCTACCGCTTTGGTGCGCCCTCGGAAGAAGGTTTGGGGGCTGGCGCCAAAAAAAACTCAATGCCCCACAAGACACCGTGCGCATGGTACGTGGGTTGCTGGTCTGTTCTGAAAACCTCACCGTCGGGGGGGGTAACCACCTTTTCCCACGTGCCTGAGGGGGCTTGGTCCCACACCCGCCAGCCGTCCTTTTCCCCGAAAACCTCTACCACATGTGAACCTATGATGGTGGCTCTGAGGGCGCTGTGAATCGTTGCATGTGGGGACTCACAGAAGGCATCGTTTATGATAACCCTCAAAACCTCGAACGGAACATGAATAAATGAGAGGGGGGGGGAACTGCACGTTGCAGGTAAGTACTTTTTTGGACCGCTTCTTGATCTTGGCCTCTTTGAACCAAGTAACTACATCGCTCTGGGTCCACTTTAACTCGCGAATGGTACTGTCCGGGTGTGTGGACAGTATTGATTTCAAGTACATGTAATGTACACGCAGCCTCTCTTCAGATTCCTCTGCAAAGGTCCGGTCCGTGTTGTATTTCGGATCCGGACCAACAATGCAGAGGTTTCTGTATTGTACACCGTACGAAGATTCATGTTTGCTGGGGCTTGTCTTGCCCACAGCCTCCCGTGTCGTCAAGACAGGGATTGAAAAATGCTTATGCATCAGCACAACCAGCAAGGTATCCTTCGGCTGGATGCGGTATGCATCAGGGACGACCTTGTCTAAAAAAACCCTTAGCATTCTGGGTTCAATGGTCTCTGACGGCTTATGCCGTAGGCACAGTGCTGCTAGGGCGTGTTGGAGGCGCGATTGTGTATCACCCGGTTCGGGAACTTCGGTATTGGTTGTGTCCGCGTCAATGAGCTCGCCCTCAAGCTCCAAATCTGGTTCCGGGAGCTGCTGAACGGGCTGGGGGGCTCAGCGGAGGAAGACGAGGCACTAGCGGCACTGCCTTGACTACTAGGCATGTCTCTTGCAGGTGACAAAAAGTGTTCTGAGCACAAAAAGGGAATACATTAGTGAGTCTACTCAAAGGGGCCTAGGTGAGAAAGCGACACACATGCAAAAAGAAAACCACAAAAGCAGGCACAAAGCTTCACAAGGCACAAAGGGCAAACATTCATAAGCTTGAGTACAGTGTTGTCCATGCAAGTTTGTAGGCAAAGCAGCCACCGAGGATCAAACTGGCGTTGCACATGTCAAAAGCAAAAGTCCAAATTCACAAAGGAGCACAAAGGGGAAGCAATCATAAGCTTAAGCACAATGTTCTCCATGCAGTTTTGTAGGCAAAGCAGACAAAGAGTAGACAAACATTAGCTTCAACGTGCTGTTCTCCATGGCATCTTGCAGACAAGGTAGGCACCAAGCATCCAACCAAAATTCCACTGGGTTCGGGCTCAAAAATTTCTTCCGAGCTCCCCCGGCACGGTCGGCTGGGAAGCCCATGGAACATTCCTACCGATATCGGTTGCGTTTTGGGACCCGATCTGGCTGCCAAAACTTCTGAGCATCTTTCCAAGGGTTTTCGAAAACTTCCAAGCGACGGACCGAAGCATATCGCATGCACGTCGGTACAGATTTCCCCAAATTGCCACCGGTAACGGGACAATATTGGTCTCTCTTCCAATGCTCTATGCTGGGCACCGGTGGTACATGTGTGGCTATGTTCTCCGGTGACATTTCGGAAAGCATTAACCGCTTTCTGAAACATGGTCACAACGAGCACAGCAACCGGGGGGGGGGGGGGCTGTCGGGTGGAGGGGGTGTACGAGGTGTCGGGTCGTCAGTGGTCGGCCATCAACAGGGAGGCCAATGTGCAAGCGCAGTGCATGACATGGTTGTTTGCGTACTTTGACGTGTCGTGGGTTGTGCATGGGGGGCCGCGGTCGCAAGTGCCATGCTCGGGCAGGGATGCCATGGAGGTAAGGAGGGGCCAGGGTCACATGCAGGCTTCCCTGAACCAGTGTATTTCACACCAAGATGGCCTCGCAAGAGCAGTTGGACGAGCTGGTGAGGCAGGTATATTTCATGTTGTGCGTTCTAGCGGTGATCTAGGGAAGCGTTCTAGTCTTGATCTAGGCAACACCATCGGCCGCTAGACTGTCGCTAGAACACCGCTAGAACAGTTGCCTAGCACGCCGCTAGAACGCTCTTGTGCTACAGAATGAAGCGAGCCAGTCGCTGATTGCGCAGATCCTGGAGGAGCAGAGGCGTGCAGCTCCGGCCGAGGAGGCGGAGCCGAAGGCCGAGCAGGCCCCGCACCCCAAGCCCAAGGCAGCCCCCCTCGCCAAGCCCAAGTCCAAGCCCAAGCCCCAACCCCAAGCCCCACATCCACAGTCGCCACCCCCTCCCCCATTGGTAGCCCGGAAGGGGGCGGCAGCCGCAGCCGAGGAGGAAGCGGCGGAGGTGGGGGAGGCGCGATGGGACCCGGCAGTCCTGGCTGGCCCCCACCCCCCAAACCTGGACACCCCCCTCCTCGTCGCCCCGGAGAGTCCGGTATGGACTCTCCGGTTTTTGTTGGTGCGGGTGCACCACGGGCTGTTGGGGGCGGGGCGGTGGGTATGGGTGGACGGGGGGGGGGGGGGGTTGTCCACCTGGACAAGCCACTGCGCCTGCGGGTGGTCGAGGGGTCGTGTGGGTGGCAACATGCGTTGCCGGGGCCGGGGAATAAGCGATGGGGGGAGGTGCCCCCCCCCCCCCCCCGAAAAGGGGGTGAAGATGTTTGAGTTGGCGCAAACCAACATCTTCACCCCCGAGCGGAAAAAGGGGGGGGCCACCCACTGGCGATTCGTCGCCCACTGCTGGCAGGGGCTGGGCTTGGGGGGGTTGAGTGGGTGGCGAAGGCCTGGGTTTGGACGCCCACCTGGTTGGTGCTGCTGGAATTCGGGGGTTTCAACCCTGAGGCGGAGAACCGGGGGGTGTATGCCGGGGTGGTGCACGGCATCGCCTCCCGGCCCAAGCCCAAGCCCAAGCCCGCCGCAGCCCCCGCTGGCGGCCCCCCCACAACCGCACCCCCCCAACCCCGCGGACGCCTTCGCCAAGGCACTGGGGGCCATCTCCCCCGCCCTAGACCGCCAAGGCACGGTATGTCGATTGCGTTCTAGCGGTGATCTAGCGAACCGTTCTAGCGTTGATCTAGCCACCGCCGTGCCGCCGCCGCTAGAACGTCGCTACAACGACGCTAGAACAGCTGCCTAGAACGCCACTAGAACGCTCCTGCATTTTGTTTGTCCCTTAAGGTTGTCAGCGTGCAGACGTGTGGAGGCGACCCCCGCGGGGTGCGCGTGGAGTGGCGCGATGGTGGAGGGCGGACGCGCCTCATGGGCGTCACCGAGTTGAGCCGGATGTTGGGGACGAACCCTAATTTGGCCCTCTCGGTGCTGGAGGTTTCGGGTAGGTGGGAAGCGGGCAGGAGTGCGGGGGGCATGGCCCCGAAGCGCAAGGGTTGGGGGAGGTTGCAGGACCGGGGGGGGGTGACAGCAGTAGCAGCAGCAGCAGCAGCAGCACGAGCAGCGGGGAGAAGACACCGCCCCCGCCACTTCGAGAGTAGCGACGAAGAGGCGCCCCCCCCCAAGGGCAGCAAGGGCAAGCCCAAGCCCAAGGCCAAGCCGCAGGCCAAAGGCAAGGGCAAACCCCCCCCCCCCAACCCCAGGCCCCCCCTATGCAAGAAAGGGGCCGGGACCCCTATGGGAATGTGCCGGGTGTGGGGGACACCCGGTATGTCCCTTGGGCGGAGGGGGGCAATGGGGGGACCGTCAGCCAAGTGATCGGTGTTGGGGGACTGGGATGAGGAGTTGGACCTGGGGGAGTGGTGGGTGGTGTCGCAGGGGTCCACTGGGGGGGGGGGGGGGAAGAAGGGGAAGAAGGGGAAGAAGAGGAAGCGGGAGAAAGAGGGGGGCACCTTCCGGGTAGCGCGGGACCTCCTCTTCCTCACCCGGGAGGAGGCGGAGGCCCACCTGCGGGAGGCCTTGGAGGCCGGGGACGACGGGAAAGACGGGGATGACGGGGATGACGAGGGGGACGAGGGTGGTGACAAGGGGGAGGGGGGTGACAAGGGGGGTGAGGCGGGGGGTGACACGGGGGGTGAGAAGGAAGGGGACACGGGGGGTGGGGGTGAGAAGGGGGGTGCCGGGAGTAAGGATGAGCCCTGGCAACCCCCCACCGCGCAGGAGGGGTAAGCTGCGTGTCGCGACTTGCGAATGGGGGCCTGGGGGGGGCACGGGGGCTAACCGGGCTAACCGGGCTAATCGGGCTAACCCACCACCAAGTGACCCGGCGCCGGCCCACCAAGTGACCTTCCAAGTGACCTATGGGGTGCGGTGGGGGGCTAACCGGGGGGTGGTGGGGGGGAACCCGGCGCTCCCTGAGTCGGGTCCAGCATCGGGACCCTGTGATTGGCCACGGCCGGCCATGGTAGCCGGGGCAGCTTCTCTTTGAGGAGTGGCGGAGCATTCATATATATCGTTCTAGCGGCGTTCTAGCGAACCGTTCTAGCGGCGTTCTAGCGACGTTCTAGAACGCTCGCTAGAACGTCGCTAGAACGCCGCTAGATCGAAAAAATTTTGGACTCCAAAATCAGGTGAAAACAGTGAAATTGTGAAAAAAAAAAGTATGGGCCCCCGAGTATGGATAGGGGGGTCGGGGATAGGGGGGTTAGACACCTCATCCCCCCCCCTGCGGGGGGGGCGGGGGTATCCCCCTCTTTTTTTCGTTCTAGCCGCTCTAGCCGGTTCTAGGCTAGAACGAGATTGGGTATTCTAGCGTGTACCAAGGGTTGAGCTGTCCAATGCTACAATGATCCCACAACTCACTGTGGCAGTGGATCTAACACGCACTGAGCTGAGTGAGAAACTAGATTAAGCAATGGGAGACAACCACCCTCTTTCTAGCCAACACTAGGATGAGCTGGCGCACCCCATGCATCATATGGCACCCGAGACACCTTCCCGGAACCGAGGTTCTCCGCCGCCGAATGCTACAATGATCCCACAAAAATGACCGTGGTAGCGGATGTGACACCTAGTGAGCATCAATTGAGTGTAAAACCAGGTTATGCCGTGGGAGACTGCCACGCTCTTTGTGGTTGACACCAAGGTGAGCCGGCTTACCCTGAGCATGGTATGGTACCCAAGACAACGCCTCGGAACCATGTTTCAAAGCCGTCCAATGCTAAAATGATCCCACAAACGACCGAGGAAGTGGATTTGGCATGCAGTGAGCGTTGGCTAAGACTGAAACTAGGTTCAGCAATGGGAGACAGCCACTCTCTTTTCGGTCCGCGCAAAGATGAGCTGGTGTACCCCGTGCATCATATGGGACCCGCAACACGTTCTGGGAATCAAGGTTCCGATGTGTCCCATGCTACGATGATCTCACAAGTGACTGTGGCAGCGGATGTGACCCACAGTGAGGATCCTTTGAGTTATGCAGTTGAAGATTGCCACCCTCTTTCTGGTGCACACCAAGAGGAGTTGTCTTACCCTTTCCCTCGTTTGGTACCCGAGAGAACCTCTCGGCACCAAGTTTCTGAGTTGTCGAATGCTACGATGATCGACACAAATCACGATGGCAGCGGATCCGACACGTAGTGGGGACTAGCTCAGTTTGAAACCAAGTTAAGCAACGGGCTGTAGTATTGTGCGCCATGGCAGAGCACCAATGCCTACAACTAAAGTACTCTGAGCCCCTATGCGGGCAAATGCAGTACTCTAGCCCCCCAGAGCACCGATGCGGGCAACTACAATAACTTGAGCCCCACCAGAGCACCAATGAGGGCAACTACAATAGTCTGAGGCCCCCAAAGCACCGATGCGGGCAAATGCAGTACTCTGAGCCCCCTAGAGCACCGATGCGGGCAACTACAGTACTGTGAATCCCCGCCAAAAGCACCGATGCGGGCAACTACAGTACTATGAACCCCCCTGGTGCACCCACCTGGCCAACACTAGTGTGGTAACCTCTCGGAAAAATGTTTTTGAGCTATCAAAGGCTACAATGATCCCACAAATCACTGTGGCAGTAGATGTGACACGTAGTGGGGCTTAGATGAGTCTGAAGCACCGGGACTACAACAACTACAGCACTCTGACCCACCCCAGAGCACCAACACGGGCAAGTACAGTCGTCTGAGCCCCCCAAAAGCACCTATGCGGGCAACTACAGCATGATACCTGTGACAACCTCTAAGGACGAAGGTTTGGAGCTTTCCAATGCCAGTATGATCCCACTGATAGCTGCGCCAATAGATACGACACGCAGTGCGGATCAATTGAGTCTGAAAGCAAGTTAAGCAATGGGACATCGACCGGGTGTCTTTGGTCCCCACCAAGATGAGCTGGCGCACCCTCTGCATCATATAGCATCCGAGACATCTTCTCGGAACCACGGTTCTGAGCTGTCCAATGCCACGTTGAGCCCACAGATGACTCAGGCAGCAAAAGCATAGTGGGGATTGGCTGAGTCTGAAACAAGGTTATGCAGAGGGAGACTACCAAGCTCTTTCTGGTCCGCACCAAGATAAGCCCGCTTACGGTGTGCATCATGTGGTACCTAAGACAACCGGACAACGAACCATGTTTCTGAGCTGTCCAATGCTACGATGATCCCACGAATCACTGTGGCAGCGGATTTCACAGGCAGTGAGGATGAGCAGAGTGTGAAACCAGGTTCAGCAATGGGAGACATCCACTCTCTTTGTGGTCCTCACTGAGATGAGCTAGCGTACCATGTGCATCGTATGGGACTCAAGACACCTTCTTGGAACCAACGTTTTGAGCTGTCCAATGCTACAATGATCCCACAACTCACTGTGGCACTGGATCTGACACGCACTTAGCACAGTGAGAAACTAGATTAAGCAATGGGAGACGGCCAACCTCTTTCTAGCCAACACTAAGATGAGCCGGTGTACCCCGTGCATCGCATGGCACCTCAGACACCTTCTCGGAACCAAGAATATGAGATGTCCAATGCTACGATGATCCCACAAATGATAGTGGCAGCGGATGTGACACCCAGCAAGGTGCGGTTGAGACAAAAACTAGGTCAAGCAATGGGAGACTGCCACTCTCTTTATGGTCCACACCAAGATGAGCCGGATTACCTTGTACGTGCACCATATGGTACCTAAGACTACCTCTCAGAACCATGTTTTTGAGCCGTCCAACGCTACGATGATCCAACAAATCATAGTGGCAGCGGATTTGACACACAATGAGGATCTGTTGGGTCTGAAACCAGGTTAAGCAATGGGAGACAACCACTCTCTTTCTGGTCCACGCCAAGATGAGCTGGTGTACCCGCTGCATCATATGGGACCCAAAACAATCTCTCGGAACCAAGGTTCCGAGCTGTCCAATGCTACAACGACCCCACGAATCACCGTAGAGGCGGATGTGACACACATTGAGGATGAATTGAGTTTGAAACCAGGTGACGCAGTGGGACTGCCACACTCTTTCCGGTCCACACCAAGATGAGCTGGCTTACCTTGTGCACCATATGGTACCTAAGAATACCTCCCGGAACTAAGTTTTTGAGCTATTGATTGCTACAATGATCACACGAAGGATTGTGGCCGCGGATTGGACACATAGTGAGGAGTAGCGTAGTCTGAAACCAGATTGTGCAGCGGGAGACAGCCACGCTCTTTGTGGTCCATACCAAGATGAGTCGGCGCATTACCCTGCGCATCATATGGTACCTGAGACAATCTGGCAGCTGATGCCCCGTTCCAGGCGGAGCCTTGGCCACTCTCGGAGGTCGGCCGAGTGGGCAGGCCCGGGTTGGGAGGGGGGGAGCGGGGAAGGGTTTGGGGACACAGGAGGCACAACAGTAGCACAAACTGACAGCGAGGCATGTGAACCAATACAGCATGGAACGACATGAGAGGGGGGGGGGGGTGTGTGCCTGTGATCACGGTGTTGTGGCAAGTGGGTTGTTCTGCACACGCTCCGCCTCAAACAGTGGAGGTCGCCCCATTGTCCCCGCTTGCCACCGCGGGACGGGCTGACGGTGTATCACGGCTAACGAACCAAGTGAAACGCAATCCCACATCGGGTCATTTGCCTCACCCGCCGCTACCGCCAGTTCTTGGGATGGAGGGTTCTAGGAGAGGCGATGGGGCGGAGGGTCCAAGTGAGGCGATTTGGGGATACATGCCCCCAAAGCCTAGCGTTGGTCAATCACAAGGTCCCCTTACCTGCCCTTGCCCTCCCTCTAACCATACCATCACTCTAAACCTAACCCTAACCTTTGTCGTCCGGCCATGCCAACCATGTTGATTAGGCCGAACAAGATCCCCCAATTTCCATTCATGGTTGCTTTGGCTACATCATTGCTTTCATTTTGGACCGCAACGATAATTATTACCCCAGTCTAGGGCTAGGGTTAGGGCTAGGGTCACCGAGCTGGTGGAACCAGTCTTTGTTTTATAACACTTTTTAGTGTCTAGGGTGGACCTGCCAGGTTTAGCAGCAGCAGCAGCAAGCAAGCAAGCAGCAGCACGCGCGAAATGGATAAAAATCAGAACTCCGTCGCGATGCTTCAGGTGGATGATACCTATGGGTGTGAAGTACAATCACACAAAGTATGAGCAAGAAACTCGACGGTGGCGGCCGGGAACGGGATTCGCACGTGGCGGACCTCGGTTTGAAAAACTGCAGTTTAGGGCCAAAAGCAGCCATTTTTGGGCCAAAAAAGCCCTAGAACACATTCAAAACTGCCAAACGGATACACACCAAGTGCGGCTTGACTCGCTTGTGTCAACAAGCTCTTTGCGGCCCTCTAACTCCATGATATGTCCCGGAAACGGCCCAAAAAAGCCCCCAGAAGGTACAAGTGCCGACAGCCACAAACCAAGAATGGGCCATATCTTGGGCTACATGGCTCAAAATGTGATTCCGAGGGCACCTACTCCACCCGCAATCCCCCACTTTCTGTGGTTTCCACCGCTCGGAATTGCCCAAACGGACACCTGCACCCCAATACCTAGGCCAACTAGGCTGCGGCAAGCTGCAAGCTCAAGCCCAAACAAGTGGGTGCCCAAATGGGTCAACAGGGTCCAGTACGGGCAAAAAGATGACTTTTCTCAAAAATGATCCTAGACCATGTGCGACGCTAAAACAAGTGTTTTTGGACCGCAGCGTGTCGTGGCCTATTTTGGTCCTCCGAAAATCCCAAAATGCCTTGAAAATGGGCTGTTTTGGGACCAAAAATGGGTCAAAAATGGGTCAAAAACGCATTTTTCCAAACCTCATCCTAGACCATTTGGGGTGCACAAACGGGTGAAATGAGCCCATTTTGAGCCCATTTGGGGGGCATTTGGGCCCCTCAGAAATCCAAAAAGCCTTGAAAGTGGGCCTCGTGGTGATGGGGTTCACTTGCAAGCTGATTTCACTTTGTCAAGAGCCATCAATGTGTGAATCATTCTTGATGTCCCTCACTAGTCATAGCTGATGTTCCCTCCCCCACCAACTCGGTCCCAATATTTAGTCTTGATTAGGGTTAGGGCTAGGGGTAGGGTCACCGAGGTGGTGGAACCACTCTTGGTTTTATAACCCTCTTTCGTGTCTAGGGTGGACGTGATAGGTTTGGCAAGCAAGCAAGCATCAAGCAAGCAAGCACCATTTGAGAATTTGCAATTTCGGGCCAAAATTAGCAATTTTTTGCTCAAAAACCGCCCTAAAACCCGCTAAAAACGGCCAAATGAAGGGAAACGGTGGCTACTCTACACATGGCGCTAGACTTCCAAGTGCTCAAAGGCCCTCTAGGGGCCTCTACCTCCACAATATGTCCGCGAACCGCCCCCAAAAGCCCCAAAATTTGTGCACATTGGCAACCGACAGCCCCAAACCAAAAAAAGACCATGTCTTGGGCTACGTGGCTCAAAACGCGGTTCCGAGCGCACCTAATCCACCCGCACCCACCCATTTTCATTTGTGTCTACCCCTCAAAATTGCCCTAACCGACGCCTAGACCGCCGTACGTAGGCGCAGTGGGATGTGGCAAGTTGCAAGAGCTAGGCCAAAGAGCCCTTGGTACACGCTACAAGACCCAACCTCGTTCTAGCCTAGAACCCGCTAGAGCGGCTAGAATGAAAAAAAGAGGGGGATCCCCCCCCCCCCCCCCCCGAGGTGGGGGGGGGATTTAAGGTGTCTAACCTGGACCCCCCTATCCGTACTCGGGGGCCCATACTTTTTTTTGACGGTTTCATTGTTTTCAACTGATTTTGGAGTCCAAAAATTTTCGTTCAAGCGGCGTTCTAGCGACGTTCTAGCAAGCGCCGCTGAGCGTTGCTAGAACGCCGCAAGAAAACGGTTCGCTAGAACGCCGCTAGAACAATGTATATGAATGCTCCGCCACTCCTCAAAGAGAAGCTGCCCCGGCTACCACGGCCAGCCGTGGCCAATCACAGGGTCCCGATGTTGGACCCGACTCACGGAGCGCCGGGTTCCCCCCCCCCAACCCCCCGGTTAGCGCGGTTAGCCCCCCCACCGCACCCCATAGGTCACTTGGAAGGTCACTTGGTGGGCCGGCGCGGGGTCACTTGGTGGTGGGTTGGCCCAATTAGCCCGGTTAGCCCCCTGCCCCCCCAGGCCCCCATTCGCGAGTCGCGACACGCAGGTTACCCCTCCTGCGTGGTGGGGGGTTGCAGGGGCTCATCCTTGCTCCGGGCACCCCCCTTCTCACCCCCCGTGTCCCCTTCCTTCTCACCCCCGTGTCACCCCCCACCTCAACCCCCTTGCCAGCCCCCCCCCCCCCCCGTCACCACCCTCGTCCCCATCGCCATCCCCGTCATCCCCGTCGTCCCCCTCCCCCAAGGCCTCCCGGAGGTGGGCCTCGGCCTCCTCCCGGGTGCGGAAGAGGAGCCCCCCCGCCACCCGGAAGGTGCCCCCCTCTTGCTCCTGCTTCCTCTTCTTCCCCTTCTTCCCCTTCTTCCCCCCCTCCCCATTGGACCCCTGCGACACCACCCACCACTCCCCCGGGTCCAACTCCTCATCCCAATCCCCCAACACCGTCACTTGGCTGATGGTCCCCCCATTGCCCCCCTCCTCCCAAGGGACATACCGGGTGCCCCCCACACCCGGCACATTCCCATAGGGGTCCGAGCCCCTATCTTGTAGGGGGGGGGGCTTGGGGTTTCTGCGGGGGGTGGCCTTGCCCTTGCCCTTGCCCTTGGGCTTGGCCTTGGCCTTGGGCTTGCTCTGCTGGGCTTGGGGGGGGGTCTTCCTCGCTACTCTCGAAGCGGGGTTTTTTCCTGGGGGCCTTGGGGGGGTTTGGGGGCCTTGGGGGGGGTGTCCTCCCCCCGCTGCTGCTGCTGCTGCTGCTGCTGCTCGTCTCCCCCGCCCGGTCCTACAACCTCACCCAACCCTTGCGGTGCGGGTCCATGCCCCCCGCACTCCTGCCCGGTTCCCACCTACCCAAACCGTCCAGCACCGAGAGGGCCAAATTGGGGTCCGTCCCCATCAACCGGCCCAACTCGGTGAAGCCCACGAGGCGCGTCCGGCCTCCGCCATCGCGCCACTCCACGCGCACCCCGCGGGGTCGGCTCCACATGTCTGCACGCCGGCAACTTGAGAACAGAAACATAATGTAGGTGCGTTCTAGCGGTGTTCTAGGGAACTGTTCTAGCAGCGTTCTGGCGGCGGCGGCACGGCGGTAGCTAGATCAACGCTAGAACGGCTCGCTAGATCAACGGTAGAACACAATCAACATACCGCGCCTTGGCAGTCCAGGGCGGGGGAGATGGCCCCCAGGGCCTTGGCGAAGGCGTCCCGGGGATTGGGGGGTGCGGCTGCGGGGGCCCGTAGTTGCGGGGGTTGCGGCGGGCTTGGGCTTGGACTTGGGCCGGGAGGCGATGCCGTGCACCAACCCGGCATACACCCCCCGGTTCGCCGCCTCCGGGTTGAAACCCCCCATGTCCATCAGCGCTGACCAGGTCGGGGTCCGGTTCCAAGCCCTCGCCGCATACTCCATCCCCCCCAAGCCCAGCCCCTGCCAGCAGTTGGCGACGAATCGCCAGTGGGTGGCCCCCCCCTTTTTTCCTCTCGGGGGTGAAGAGGTTGGTTTGCGCCAACTCATACATCTTCACCCCCATTTCCGGGGGGGGGGGGGGGGGGGGGTCTCCCCCCATTTCTTCCCCGGCAACTCTTGTTGCCACACCCACCACCCTTTGACCACCCCCAGCCGTAGGGGCTTGTCCAGGTGGACCACCCCCCCCCCCCCGTCCACCCATACCCAACCCACCCCCAACAGCCGGTGGTGCACCCGCTGCAACAAAACCGGAGAGTCCAAACCGGACTCTCCGGGACAGCGAGGAGGGGGGTGTCCAGGTTTGGGGGTCGGGGGCCAGCCAGGACAGCCGGGTCCCATGGCAGGTCTTGGATGGCCCCCGCATCCCTCGACCCCGCATTTCCTCCACCTCCGTGTCCTCCGGGGCCGCCTTGGCCGACTTCCTGGCGGCCAACGGGTGAGGGGGTGCCGATGGTGGATGTGGGGCTTGGGGTTGGGGCTGGGGCTTGGCCTTGGGCTTGGCGAGGGGGGCTGGCTTGGCCGCGGCCTTGGGCTTGGCCTCGGCCTGCTCGGCCTGCGCCTGCGCCCCATCACCTGCGCAATCAGCTCCTGGGTCTGCTGATTCTACACGAAACACAAGAGCGTTCTAGCGGCATTCTCGGCAACCGTTCTAGAAGTGTTCTAGCGACGTTCTAGCGACCGATCATGCTGCCTAGATCAACGCTAGAACGCTTGCCTAGATCAACGCTAGAACGCACAACAAGACAAGATACCTGGCGGATCAGCTCTTGGATCAACTCCTTCGATGCCATGCTGTTGGTCAATATTCTGGTTGAGGGAAGCCTGCATGTGGCCCTGGCCCCTCCTTACCTCCATGGCATCCCTGCCCGAGCATGGCACTTGCGACCGCGGCCCCCCGTGCACAACCCACGACGCGACAAAGTATGCAAACAACCATGTCATGCATTGTGCTTGCACATCGGCCTCCATTTGGATGGCCGACCACTGACGACCCGACACCTCGTCCACCCCCTCCACCCGACAGCCCCCCCCCCCCCCCCCGGTTGTTGTGCTCGTTGTGACTATGTTTCAGAAAGCGGTTGATGCTTTCCGAAATGTCACCCGAGAACATAGCCAACCCAAATGGCTTAATGTTCTGCAACATGGTATTTACAGCATGCTCAAGGCTCGGTAGATACCATGATGCTGTTCTAGCAGTGCAGTGTCGCCGCAAATCACGGGCCATGGCACCACAGTTCAATGGGGTAGGGCCCTGATATGTACAATAGAGGGCCTGCAGCAGGTCCGACATTTTCGCGATGGCCTTGTACTTGGCCGTGCTCGGCCTAATGCCGAGGCACCTAGCAATATCCGGGCATGCGTCAAAAAAATTGGCCGTCTCTTCCCCGTCCGGGGAAAATGACCCATAAACGCTCCAACGTGCACGCCTCTCCGATACGAGAACTTGCAGGTCTTGACGGAGCGCAAGGGTGACCAACCTAGCCTCCCGGTCGACAAACTCCCACAACAATTGTCGAGCGCAAAATGCACAAGACGACCCCGGCACGTGGCAATTTGAAAATCCGCTGCGTACTGCAGCCAGCGGCTTGCAAGGAAGGGGTCCCAAGGAGGAAGGCCGTGTAGTTGGCCTCATCACCCTCCATGGTCCGCGGGATAGCACTACCCTCCCAAGTCTTCGTTGGGGCATTCCATATGCCCTCGTTGAACATGGAGCCCACTTGGGGGCATGTGGACATCCCGATCACCCTTCGTGTCCACGGTTGATCCCCCCCAAGGATCACCTTTGTCTCCTCCTTGGAGGCCCCCCATTGGACGAGCCCTGTGTCGATGATGTCTTCAATTACCTAAACACAAGACATGGGGGGTGGTTAATTTCGTTCTAGTCTAGTGTAATCTAGCGTCCAGCGAGCGGTGTTTGAGGCTAACTAGATCAAAACTAGAACGAGTGAAAGGCACTAGGTGAAAGGCCTACCTCCCAATGGCTCTTCCACAATGTCCCAAGGGTGTCCATGGCCTTGTCATCGCAATTGGCCATGCTTAACACCCAAAGGCCCGCACGGGAGCGGGCCAAGCGGTCGAATTTGGCCAAGGAGATGGTAAGTTGGGTCCAATTGCCCCCGGCCACGGGGTAGGCATCTCCCCGGACGATGAACGTCAATGGGAAGGTGCGGTTGATTGACCGCACCAAGCCCGGCCGGGAGAGGATGTATGTGACCCATGAGGCGAAGGGCCATGAGATCCCGGTGGCCTTGGGCAACACCGTGGCAACGGGCGCATCTAATTGCACAGGGGCGACCAACTCCTTCCAACGGGCTTGGAAATCCCGCTCGGTACAAATTGGACGGGAGTAGCGGTGCGGTGATATTCCAACTTATGGAGCGTGTAGAGCTCCGAGAGGGTCCTCCACGAGGACTTGGGGACCCTCATGTTGAGCACAAGTTCACACATGGCGGTGGGGGGGGAGAAGGGAGGCGGCGTATGCCTCAACGGCGGCCTTGCATGCCTCACCCGTATGGGTAGAAGTGGCGGAGTTCACATATTGGACGGTGTTGTTGAATTGCCGCCGTGCTAGGGGGCATGATAGCGCCCACGTGGCCAAGTAATGGCCCACCCGCTCATCCTTGAGGTTTGAAGCCCCACTCAAGTCCCGTAGTGCCTTAGACAAGAGGGAAGTATCCTTCCCGGTTGAGGAGGGAGCAAGGGGGGAAGTGGCGGGGCGTTTCATTGCAAAGAAATGTGTAATATCTAAGTGTGAGAGAAGGAAACCGGGAACAATGAACTACGGACAATAGCAAGCATGCACGGGGGAACAATGAAGAAATTGGGATACCTGGGTAGACATTATATCTAGTATTGATCTAATCTACGCTAGAAAATCTAGGCTAGAGTGTTCTAGGCTAGATCAAGATTGGGTCTTCTAGCGTGTACCAAGGGAGGTGGGTGCCAAAATGGGTCAACAATGCCGAGGTGCAAACAATTGACGGTTTTCAAACAATGATCCTGGACCACATGGAATGCCAAAGCAAGTGTTTTTGGTGCGGTTTGAGCTTGTGGTGGCCCGTTATGGCCCTCCTGAAATGCCAAAATGCTTTGAAAATGAGCTGTTTTGGGACAAAAAATAGGTCAAAAATGAATCAAAAATGTGTTTTTCCAAAATTGATCCTAGACCATTTGGGGTGCCTAAAAAAGTGAAATGAGCCCGATTTGAGCCCGTTGCAAGCCATTTTGGCCCCTCCAAAAGCCCAAAATGCCACGAAATTGGGTTATTCTGTGACCAAAAATCAGTCAAACATGATTCAAAAATGTGTCTTTCCAAAGATACTTTAAGAGGGGCTCACAGACAAGTGAAATGAGCATTTTAGGCCCCTCTCAAGGCGGAAAGGGCCTTGAAAATGGGCCAATTGGGGACCACAAAGGGCTCAAAAATGGGTCCAGGTCAAAATCATCGTTTTCCAAAAATGATCCTAGTCCAGTTGTGGTGCCCACACCAATGAATGCAGCTCGGTTTGAGCCCCTTTTGAGCTGCTCTCATCCACTTACCACTCCGTACCTCATTTGTCGTTGAAGTCCACTAGACGATGCTCCTTCTGCCACCAGCTCGGTCCCAATATTGAATCCTAGTTAGGGTTAGGGTTAGGGTTATGGTTAGGGTCACCGAGCTGGTGGAACAAGTCTTGGTTTTATAACCGTCTTCAGTGTCTAGGCTGGACCTACCAGGTTTGGCAATCAGCAACAAGCAAGCAGCAAGCAGTAAGCGAGCACGCTCCAAATGGCAGAAACAATAACTCTGTCATGGTGCTTTGGATTCGGCCAAAATTTTTGGTAGATACCACCTATGGGTGTGAGGGACAACCACACAAAGTATGAGCCAGAAACTCAACGGTGGCAGCCGGGAATGGGCGTTGCAAGTGCCGGACCTCCATTTCAAAATCTGCAATTTAGGGCCAAAATCAGCCTTTTTTGCTCAAAACAGTCCTAAAACCCGCTAAAAACGGCCAAATGAAGGGAAATAGTGGCTACTCTACACATGGAGCTAGACTTCCAAGTGCCGAAAGGCCCTCTAGGGCCCCCTAACTTCACGATATGTCCGCGAACCACCCCCAAAAGGGCCCCAAATTCCCCAGAAGTTGTGCACATTGGCCGCCGACAACCCCAAACCAAAAACACACCATATCTTGGGCTACGTGGCTCAAAAGGCGATTCCGAGCGCACCTAGGCCACCCGAAACCAGTCACTTTTGGTGGTTTCCATCCCTCAAAATTGCCCTCACCAACGCCTAGACCCCCGTACTCAGGCCCAGTGGGCCGTGGCAAGTTGCAAGAGGGAGCCCCAAGAGCTGGGTGCCAAAATGGGTCAACAAGGTCCACCAGGTGGAAAAATAATCACTTTTTTTTAAAAATGATCCTGGACCACATGGAATGCCCAAAAAAGTGTTTTTGGCGCGTTTTGACCTCGTGGTGGCACGTTTTGACCCTCCTAGAATCTCAAATTTGGGTTGGAAATGGGCTGATTTGGGACAAAAAAAAGGGTGAAAAATTGGTCAAAAATTGATTTTTCCAAAACGATCCTAAACCATCTGGGTTGCCTAAACAAGTGAAATGAGCCCTTTTTGAGCCCATTGCAAGCCATTTTTGGCCCCTCCAAAGTCGCAAAACTCCTTGAAAATCGATTGTTTGGCGAGCAAAAATTGGTTAAAATAGGTAAAAAGATGTGTTTTTCCAAAAATAATTCTAGGGCATTTGGGTTGCACAAACAAGTGAAACGAGCCCTTTTAGAGCCCATTGCAAGCCATTTTGGCCACTCCAGACTCACCAAATGCATTGAAAATGGGCTGTTTTGGGACCAATAATCAGTAAAAAAAATAGAGAAAAAATGTGTTTTCCCAAAGATACTTTTGGACTATTATACAAACAAGTGGAATGAGGCCATTCTGAGCCCATGTTGAGCAATCTCTCAAAGCCGAAAGGGCCTTGAAAATGGGCCAATTTGGGACTACAAATGGCTCAAAAATGGGTCAAAATCATGGTTTTCCAAAAAATATCCGTCCATTTGTGGTGCCCAAATGGATGAATATAGCTCATTTTGAGCCCCTTTTGAGCCGCTCTCATCCACTTTCTAGTGCGTACCTCATTTGTCGTTGAAGTCTCCTAGACGATGTTCCTTCCCCCACCAGCTCGGTCCTAATATTCAATGCTGGTTAGGACTAGGCTTAGGGTTGGGGTGGGTGTTAGGGTCATGGTTGGGTTTAAGAAAAGTGTTGGGGTGCAAAGTGGACAAAATTTTCCTTCGGGTGCCTTTGGTCCCATGGAGCGCCAGGCGCCCTTGGCGCCCTTGAACTCCTCAAGGCGGCACCGTTGGCAACTAACACTTGGCCGGAGGCCCCCGGGGGGGGGGGGGGGGGGTTGTTGGCATCCTAGGACCCGCCAAGTCGCCCCCCACCCCACCCACCAGGGTTTTGGAAGGTCAGATTTTGTGCATGTGTGTCCGTCCAGAGTCCCCCAGGAAATAACAGCAACCATCTAGAGCCCCCCAGAAAATAATAGCAACCATCTGGAGTCCACCAAGAAATGACAGCAACCATCCAGAGTCCACTGGGAATCAACTGGCGACATCCAGTAGCATACATTCATGACGAGCAATGTCAGATGTAGTAAAGAAATTGGTTGCGCAAGATGCGCAAAGAAAAAACGCCAAAAAAGAAATTATTTTTGGGTCAAACGGCTACGCCAAAATTGGAATTCGAGTTAAAAGACACAAGAATAAATTAATTTTCCCAAACTGTGGCTGCCTGCTCAAAATTTGTGCAGAAAATTTTTCAAATTGGCCTGCGCAAAAATTAGTGTTTCGCGAAATTCAAGTTTTCTTACGGTAGCATCGAGCTGGGCATGACATACGGAGCCAACGGGGTCTTGCATGTGGTTGGTGTCCACAGGGGACGGGCCCTTTTCCTCCTGAACAGACATTGCAGAGCGATGGGGGAAATCTGTACAGGGGAATCTTAGTGCTTCATCCCTCATCCATCAACCACGAGGGGGGGGGGGGGGTAGCAACGGGCCATACGCCGACTTGTTACCACTTTCGGGCCACTTTCAGGGTGGTGGGGGGGGGGGGGGGGCTGGGTCTGGGGGGTCTGGGGGCCAGCCGGGAGGGGGGGGGGGTCCCGGACCCCAACATATATGGCTTGAAATGACTGCCTGATCGCGCTGATCACTTTGAGGTATGTATGTTGGGGCGAAAAAAAAATTGAAAAATTGAAATAGGGGTGGGGGGGGGGAGGGCATGGTAGGTGGTACTTTTGATTAAAGGCATAGCACCCCCGTGTCAATTCCCGACCACTATTGCTATTGCAAAGGGGACAAAATCAGAAGTGGCTACATCACCCCTGCCTTCTCGGGGGCGCAACAGTGGGTGGGACTGCTACATAACCCCTGCGTTCTCGGGGGTCCCCAATAGAAGGTGACCAAATCAGAAGTGGCTACATCTCTGGAAAATGGTGCTCAGAGATGGGATAATGATTTTGCGCTCACTGAAAAGTGCGAGTTTCTGTCCACTTTTGAATTCTCCTAAAATTCCAAGTATATTGAGTATAGACACATGGGGTGAAAACACATTTTTTTTACCCTTTGCCACATCAAGCAAGAGTTGCTTACAGCGCCTTTGGTGCCGATGGTCCAGCACTTTCCTCCCAATTTCCCAGGGGGGGGTGGGGGAGTCGGCGTCAAGGACCCGGGCCCGGTGACCCCCCCGTGCCCACAACTTCTTCCGAGGGGTGCGTAAAATGCATCGCCAAAACCTGGATTCAATCGCAACACCTGCACGACACTGCAGAATGCAATGGCTGTGGCAGTTCTCCCAGAGCCCCGTTGTGAGGTTGGTGCTAGGGACTGACTTCCCACCCTCTTGCCTCCCTTTGGTGGCTGGGAGGGCCACCTGCCACCCGTGCTTTCCTCCGTTGCCTTTATATTAGCCCCAAACAGACGGAAGCGCCAGAAGCCAATATGCCCCACTGTAATCCTCTTGGTTGCCCCAAAAGGGGGATAGAATAGCATCCCTTGAGCCCCATAGTGGCTGGAAAATGGCCCCCCAGGATCATCCTGTGCAGCAGTCAAACTGGCGTGTGACAACCACAAGTTTTTGGCAACTGGCGGCCAACCACCGCAAGCTCTCCCGGCAGTGATCACCGAGTAAATACCCGCAAGAGATTGTTGAACCCTGCCCAACATTTTCAAAACTCAGCAACCGTGCTCCCTCCAACCTTGCTCCACATTTGAAACACGATATTGGATGGTTGAAATCCAGTGAAATTGCAAATGTGCGAAACCAAATGTTGCATCTAAGAGTTCTGCTTTGTTGACCAGAAGGACACTTGAATACTTGAATTGACTAAAATGTGTTCCTTGCAGTGTGTGCGATTTGTGCACGATGGCCGTAGGGTATGTAGAAATTCTGAAAACCGTCTGGGTGCAACAAGGGTAGTGCAAACGTGGTATCACCTGTACTTGCGCACTGCCACAGGAGCAGCCTTTCAAAACCAACATATCATACAAAAACCTGGAGCACCTTTCATGGCACGTCTAACCAAAGCTGGATGAAACATTTTGTGCAAAATGATGAAGCGCAGCAACACAATGGGAAAGGGGGAGAGCAGGGAAGCGTTTCTTTTGCTGCAGTACAAAACCTGTCCCCAAAATCCAGCGCAACCAGCGTACGACCACCATAAGCTTTTTGACAAAAGGCGCATGAACACTGCAAAATTTCTGGCGATTGCCGCTAATGCGACCGCTGATCCTGTGCTCCCTCTCATGTCTCCGCTCATTGTGCAGGGTCACTGGCCACGAAACCCTCGGTCACCAGCCTTCGGCCACGTAAGAGCTCTTTGCTGCGCAAAATTCCTAGGACACTCTCCAGGAAACAGCGCACCAGTGTCAGAGGGAGGGGTGTTTTGTACTGTTTTTCTGATATCAGGATCTGAGGCATTCTTTCATCCATTACTGCGCCAGCCATGCCTACTTTTTGCGTCTCATGAACAACTTCTTGTCAACGCAACAGCAAAGAAGATCGGGCTGGAGAATGAACCCAGCGTGGCTCTCATGTGGCGGCTTAAACTAGTGGGAGGATGACTGCAGATATCCGGAATGGCAAACGCAGACTGACACACCGATGGCATGCTCGGTGGAGGTCTTGGCTTCTGCAGCTTAACCTGCGAGCAGAGAAAGGGGCGGCATATGTGGGCTGGACAGGGCACAGAGCGGCAAAGAACTGACACAAGCACTTTTGTGCCCAAAAATTTTTCAACACAAAAATACGATTGGCGGGCGAACGTCTGATTCCCGTTGCCTTGCCCAACCGGCGTCAGATGGCATGCCATGCAGGTGATCAAACCCGACCGCACTCTATTTTCCCATCCGAAACAATCAGAGACAGCTTCCGACTGCTGCACGTCAAACGCCGATATAAAACCGGGCTGACCATCCACCGCCGTCCCTTAACCACCGACCATGCACATGTGAATCCTGTCCCTTTCTGTCTCTCGTCGTGGCACTTCCTGGTCCATCTGGCAACAAATATCTCTCGGGATCATTCAGAGTGCGCCAACACGGTGGATTTTGGCACTTTTCCTAGGTTTTATGAACTTTTGGTCCAATGCGCCAAATTTTCGTCCCGTTGGGGGGGTTGGGTTGGGTTGGGACAGGGCCTCACACAGGCGGCCCTAGAGACCTATGTTAAAACCAATATGGTTAATTTTAATTTTTAATATATGAAAGCGGGTAAAAATTAGCCTGGCAAATATTAACACGTTAACCCAATTTTGGGTCATTTGCACCGCTTTGCTTGTGCGCGCACCATGCCCACTTGAAGTGTTTGGGTGGTCAAAGGGTGCCCAACGGGTTGCTACAAGGGTTGCATAGTACTATAGGTGGTTATGTAGCCCCACATATCCCTCTCCGGTCCCCCCACTCACCCCACTCCCAACCTCCTTTTTCCCTTGTGTAGCTCTTGTTACGCCTTTCTCTCGGGACACCATTCTCGAGCTTAGTATGACGCTTACGCGTTTGAGTGGGGCCAAGAGTTTGCGTGACCCTTTGGTCTCCCAACTCCTTGGTGACCCTAGTGGCCCAAATTAAAGTCAATATGTTTAATATTTGGCAAAAAATTAACACGTTAATCTCAAGTTTCAATTTTTTTAGGGGGGGTTAGGGGGTTTGCTGTGAAAATTATGACCCCCATGGGTTGCCTTACGGGCTTGGGTGTCATTTCCCCCCGGGGGTTGGTGGGGGGGTCCTGCCCATGTGGTTGTTTCAAAATGTTAAAATGGCTCTCGGCTTTAATTTTTGTTTTTAATTTTTGGATTAATGTTTGAAAAATTAAAAATTAAAGAGTCGCCAGCATTAATATTAATCTCGCAAATATTAACCCTATTCTCCAAATATTAACCCTCCATAAAAATGCACAACAACAAGCCAAACATGCTAGGGGGCATGCATAATTGTTGTGCCTTACCAAAATGGATATCCCCCCTTCCCCTTTTTTTCTGCACACACACACAGACACACACACACACACACATACATACACACACACACACACACAATGATATTGGCACCCCCACACACCCGAACTCTGCCACACACATCCCTCCTTGCTCCTTCATCTCTCCTCCCGTTGCCCTTGCTCTCAAGGTTTGGGAGGGCCCTTTCTTTCCACAGGTTATTTTTTTGAAGGAAAAATTGAAAATTGTTGAAGATCGTTGAAAATTGAGCAAGGAGAAAAAGGTTGTAGGTATGTGTGTGTGTGTGTGTGCATGCATGTGTGTCCATTGTGGCTAGTTTCTAGGTTGTAGAATGCCCCAAAGGAGATAAAAGGGGCTAGTTCAGGTTTCATTGGCAATGCCACCCCACCCCCCTTTGTATTGTGGTGTGTGATGTTTGGGGCTATGGGGTCTAGGGTTATGGTTCCTAGGGCTGTGGTGTGTGGGTGTGTGGGTTTGTGGGGCTGTGGTGTGTGGACCTATGGTACGTCTCGGTGTGGTTTCTAGGGCTGTGGTGTGTGGGGGTGTGATGTTTGGGGCTGTGCTGTGTGGGGGAGTGGTTTCTAGGATTCTGGTGTGTGGGGCTAAGGTTTCTAGGGTTGTGGTCTGTGGGGATGTGGTGTGGGGTTGTGGTGGGTACGGCTGTGGTATATGGGTGTGTGGTGGACATGTGTGGGGTTTGGTGTCACGTGCTGTGGTGTGTGGGGCTGTTGCATGGGGTTGGGGGGGGGGGTGCTGTGGGGGTGCATTGCAGCCTTGTGGTGGGTTGTGGTGCATTGTGGGTGAACAAAATCAGTGCACGAGGGACTGGGGGGCATGATTAATTTTTGGGACGGCCTTTTAATTTCTGGTAAGTTAATATTATCGGTTAATTTTTAATATTTGGAACGCCGGTCCAAAAATTAAATATTAATCTTAAGAAATTAAGACCGGCGGTCTAAAAATTAAACGGAAACAATGGGGGCAATGTGGGGCTGTGGTGTGTGCGCTTGTGGTGTGTGGGCCTTTGGGGTGTCTGGCTAGGGTGTGTGGGGTTGTGGGGTGCGGCGATGTAGTGTACAGGGCTGGGGTCTGTGGGGCCGTGGCCTGTGGGGTTGTGGTGTGTGGGGCTGTGGCGTGTGGGCTTTGGCGTGTGGCCTTGTGGGGTGTAGGGCTGTGGTGTGTTGGGCTGCAGGGTGTGGGGCTGTGGCATGTTTGGGGCTGTGGTGCTTGCGCCTGCGGGGTGTGGGCCTGTGGCGTGTGGAGCTGCGTGGTGTGGGGCTGTGGGATGCAAGGCGGTGCGTTTGGGGCTGTGGTGTGCAGGGCTGTGGTGCATGGGGCTGTGTGTGCGGTTTTGCTGTGTGGGGCAGTGGGGCATGGGATGTGGGGTGGGATGCTGTGGTGTGTTGGGCCATGGTTTGTTGGGTTGTAGGGTGTGGGGCTGTGGCGTGCCGTGCTGTGACAATTTGGATTGTGGTGCTTGGGGCTGGGGCTGTGGGTTGTTGGGCTGTGGGGTCATGGTATGCCGGGCACGGTGCCCTTTGGGGCTGCGGTGCTTGGGGCTGTGGGGGGTGCCGCTGTGGGGGTTTGGGGTTTGTGGTGTGGGGCTGTGGGATGCTGGGGGTGTGCAGTCCAAAAAAAAAACACAAAAAACCAAAAGTTAATTTTTGACCCCCTGAAATAATTTCTGGAAATTAATATTATCGAGCCAAAAATTAATTAATAAATTAATTATTAATCGACGGGAGCGTTAATATTAATCTCAAAAAATTAACGAAAGCGACGCAAAAATTAACGTGAAAAAAAGTGCATAACGCACAACCACCTCACCATTTCAGGCACCCGGGGGCGGGAGACTTCGGGGGGGGGGGGGGGGCTTTAGGGGTGTGGTAGGGTTGCATACTGGCGGGGGGGGGGGGAACCACAGCCCCACACAGCACAGCCCCAAACATCACACCCCCACACACCACAGCCCTAGAAACCACACCGAGACGTACCATAGATCCACACACCACAGCCCCACAAACCCACACACCCACACACCACAGCCCTAGGAACCATAACCCTGAACTAGCCCCTTTTATCTCCTTTGGGGCATTCTACAACCTAGAAACTAGCCACAATGGACACACATGCATGCACACACACACACACACACACGCACGCACACACACACACACATACCTATAACCTTTTTCTCCTTGCTCAATTTTCAACGATCTTCAACAATTTTCAATCGTTTCTTCAAAAAAATAATCTATGGAAAGAAAGGGCCCTCCCAAACCTTAAGCGCAAGGGCAACGGGAGGAGAGAGGAAGGAGCAAGGACGGATGTGTGTGGGAGGGGTTGGGTGTGTGGGGGGGTGCTGACCTCATTGTTTGTGCGTGCATGTGTGTGTGTGTTCATGTGTGTGTGTGTGTGTGTGTGTGTGCGTGCGTGCGTGCGTGTTCCTTCCCATTCCATACAAGAAAAGGTGCATTGATGTTGTATACTTTGTATGTAGAGCCCACTATGGGCCATCTAGAGGCGCCAATGAAGCGGTGCACTAGGGGGTGGTAATCCTGAATGGCTAGCTCACCGGGCTCCCTAGGTGTTGCCCACTAGAACCCCTTGCGGTCATCAATAGACTTCAACACCTCCAAAAAAACCATGTGTTAATATTTACATTAATTTCTCGAGATTAATATTAAGTTAATTTTTCAGTCGGCGTTAATATTAACCGAAATCTGGATATTAATCTCGAGAAATTAATGCAAAAATTAACAAACAACGAATGGGCCACAAACCTTCAAGTTGTCGGCCCATATCGTTGCAAGTGCCGCCATGTCCTTGTCCCCGCACACGGCCATCCCTATCACCCACAAGTACGCGGGTGTGCGGCCCCGTGCGCCGTGGTTGAGGAGCCCAATGGAGAGTTGGGTCCAACTACCACCGGCGCACGGGTACGCATCCCCACGCACAATGAAGGTTAGGGGCCTTGTCCAATCGATGGTGTCCACTAGCGATGGGCGTGATTCGACGTACCGGGCCCATGAGGGTAGCGGCCAAGAGCGCCCACCCGCGGGGGGATCGTGGACGGACACGGGTGGTCATAGGTCAAGGGGGGTGACCAACTCCTTCCACGCGTCCGTGAACGCTTCCCGAGTGGGGATGGGGCGGGGGAACGGGAGGCCCGTTGCGGCCGAGTAGGCCGACCCCCGGCGGCTCATGTACTCCATCATGTGGCGGAAGCCAACCTTGGGGACGTTCAAGTCCATGAGGAGGCCGATGAGGTCCGGGGCCGGGAAGAGGTGGGAGGCATATTGCTTCACCGCCTCCACTTGCTTAGTACGAATAAGGGAGGGGTAGCCAACCACCATGGCCTCGGACCATCGGGGCCCGGCCAAAGGGGATGAGGCCACCCACTCACCAAGGAGTTGGGAGACCAAAGGGTCCCGCAAACTCTTGGCCCCGCTCAAACGCACGAGCGTCATGTTAAGCTCGGTAAGGGTGTCCCGAGAGAAAGGCATAACAAGGGCTATACAAGGGAACATGGTGGTGTGGAGGGGGGGGGGGAATGCGGGCAACCGGAGGGGGGGTGTCCAAGACGCCCGCCAACAAAACATTGGAACCTCTCTACTATACCGTTGTGCAACAATATACCACGTAACACCCCTTATAGGTCCGCATATGTGCATGGAAAAATGGGTACAAATGGCCCAACCGCAAAAATTTGACTTTAACCTCTTAATATTTGCGAGATTAATATATTAACGCCTTCATATATTAAAAATTAAAAATTAACATATTGACTTTAATTTGGGCTACTAGGGGAGTGGGTGGCCTCATCCCCTTTGGCCAAGGCCCGGTGGTACGAGGCCACCGAGGTTGCCCAACTCCTGCTCATCCGCAACAAGCAAATAGAGGCCGTGAAGCAATATGCCTCCGTCTTCTTCCCCGCACCCGAATTGATCGGGTTACTTATGTACTTGAATGTCCCCAAGGGCGTCTTCCGGCATGGGTCGGAGTTCATGACCTGCCGGGGGGCCGCGTACACCGCCGCAACGGGCCTCCCATTCCCCCGCCCCATCCCTTCACGTGACCGTTTCATGGACACATGGAAGGAGTTGGTCAACCCTAGGTACACGCTAGAAGACCAAATTTCGTTCTAGCCTAGATGGCGCTAGAAGGCTAGAACGAAAAAAAGAGGGGGTTACCCCCACCCGTGGGGGTCAAGGGTGGGTGATATGAGGGATCCAACTTGGACCCCCCTATTAGTACTTGGGGGCCTAAGGCTTGTTTTTCACAATTTCAGCGTTTTGACCTCAAATAGGAATGGAAAAAGTTTTTGTTCTAGCGACGTTCTAGCGACGTTCTAGCGCCGCTCCCTAGAACGGCGCTAGAACATATAGCCTAGAACGAAACTGGAACAAAGGCATTCAACCATTTTGGCAAGCGAAGGACACCAATGTGTGTGTGGGAGGGGTTCCATGACACACACACACACACACACACACACACACACACACACACACACACACACACACACACACACACACGGAAGCGAACACAGTGGGCGCATGTATATGCATATGTGCCCACCCCCCAACATACGATGTCAAGGGTGGGGAGGGTGGGGTAAGAGGCCGACCGCAAGCACCGCACAAACACCCCCTGAGTGTCGAGCTATCAGCCACCCCCCCCTTTCCATGTTGTGGTCTGGGTTGTGGAGCTACTCTGCTTGTTGTGCTTAAGGTTAGGGAGGGTATCCATTACCTTTTTGCAGGTGTGCTTTTGTTTTTTGAATTGGTTGACTTCAGAATTGAATTAAGAAGTGCGTACACGGTGACACCAAGAGGTAGGTGTGTTACTCCTTCCCTCTTCCCCGGCATGTGTGTCTGTGGTGTGGGGTTGTCTAGTGTACTGCTGTACCGTCACAAGCAGTGCTGTGTGGGTCAGTGGTATGCTTTGCCCCCCCTCTTCCCAAGTTATGGGACCCCCCCCCCTCTGTGTGCACTGGTACCTGGCTTGTTGGTTGGTTGGCTGTTGGTTTTCGGGTTGCTTGGTTGGTTGTTAGGTTGGTTGGTTAGTTGTTGGACAGTTGAGTTTGGCTGGTTGGTTGGTCGGTTGGTTGCTTGGTTGGTTGCGTGGTTGGTTGGTTGTTGGCTAGTTGCTGGGGTGTATGTGTGTGTGTGCACAGATGCTGTAGCATTGTATGTGGTGGTGGGTGGGGTGTATGCATGTGTGTTGCCTGGACAGTGCCATTGCAAGGGTCTCTTGGGGGGTTTGCACATTTCATTTCGACGTTCTAGCAGCGTCCTAGGGCCGTTCTAGGACCGCTTCGTTCGCTAGAATGTCGCTAGAACATCTTGCTAGAACGCCGCTAGAACGCCGAAATGAAATGTGCCCAACCCCCCCCGAAAGACCGTTGCAATGGCTGCACAGGCATGCTTACACACAGACACAATGTGCAACAACACCACAAAGCATGTGTCCGGAAAGGGACCCCTTGAAGCGGGATGGCGAGCAGTGCAATGCTCGGTGGCCCGCGATGAGGGATGCCGCCGGGGAAGATGCTGGAGAGCAAACCTAGCATACTCATGTCGATAAGTTGCCAAGTACGCTCCCTAGCAAGGGTGTGGTGCTCAATCATCTCTCGATGATGCGTGTCCTCTCGAACAAGTAAAATCCGAAGGTGCACTTTGGCAGCCACGTGGGCGAGCATGACGCTCTGCGTGTCGAGACCTTTGAGTTTCAGTGTGGGGACGTGCTTCTATTTGCCTCCAACCTGAGACATCGGGGTCTCGCGGCACTCCCAAGGGTGGGGAAGCAGGTTGTCCTCTTCCGCTTCCGCACCCCTGGCGAGTGTCATAAGTGGGTGGACGTGGAACGGTTCATCCTTGACCCTTTGCCCGGGGGCAAGGAAGAACTTGTTTCACGGCCGCGGGGAGGCGGGCCGCTGCCCAACTTCAGGCTATCAGCCATTGGGGGCAGTACTTTGCCTTTGGCATGTGTGGACTCTGTGAGGGCCCTTTGATATGCTGGTATTTGTGCCCCGCGAGGGGGCATTTGAAGTGCCACTTGCGATCTGCTACAGTGCTATGCAACTGAGAGCTAACAGAGCCGTTTGGCGCTCTCAGTGGGCGCTCGGTGAGAGGTTTGGCGCGCTTAGTGAGCGCTTATTTAGCTCTCAGTGAGCGTGTCGGTGATAGCGCCAATGGCTTGGTTAACTCTCAATGAGCTGGGATACCAGAGGCAGGGTATGGTGCCTGGCTGACACAGTTACCGCAAAACGATGGTACTTTTATGCCCGCCCCCCCCCCTCTGGAGGGGGAATACAAAATGCAAGGGGCATTTTGCAACCTCGCTGACCGCTTGGCTCTTTTGTACCAGGCGCGTTCGGTACCCACCCCGGACACCATGCAAGCAGGCGCCCAACGCCACACTTGGGTGACCATCGGCGTTTATGGCACCAACTGGTGGAACCGGGCGTATGTACACTGTGTTGTGGCTCCTCCCGGTTGTGGGCCAACACAACATGCTAGTTGGGTGCTCTTTGAGGGTAGCGAGATGTGGGCCACCGTGTACCACATGCAATCGGAGTGTGACTTCGCTGACAACTCCGTGCCGCGCTGGCCCTCCAACTGCCCCACGTAGATGGGTTGGCACACAGCCCTCTATTCTCCCTACGGGCCGATGGCAAGGCCCACATCATGTTGGTCGGAGGAGACAGGTTCACCAGGAAGAGCCCCGGGGCCACAATGTGCCACTGTTGGGATGCAAACCGGTACCACACGGCACAGCGGAGGCGGATGGGGTCCAGCCCCGCTGGGCTCACCCCGAGCTGTCGGGGATCTGCGGGTGCAGGGGGGGCATCGTCGAAGAGGTTGCCGATGACGCTGGCCATAGCCCGCACCAAGGGAGGGGCGGGGTGGAGTATTAGGGCCATCACCATAGCCTTGAGCTGGCCCGTGCAGCGGACCCCCGGGCGGAGGTGGAGGGGCAGTCATTACCCCCCCCCCCCCCCCGCGCGGCTCCTTGGCGCCCCGGCTGCCTGAGTCGCTGCCCCTTGGGGAGGCCACACCGCAAGTGCCGTCGGTAGCATGGTCGGGTGCGGGGCGGGCTGCTGAGCTGGGGGCCAGGGCGAGGCCTGGGGGGAGCCCTGGGGCGGGAGGGTCCGCGGCAGTGGGAAAGCCACAGGCGGAGGTGACACGGCCGCTACGGCCGATGGGTGTCGCCCCATCGGGGGCTGCGGCGGCGGTGGCTGCACTTTCGCCTTCTTCCTGGCGGGCGGGCCCTGCTCGGGCGGTGGGGAGAAGAGGGAGCCATCGGCACGGTGTGACCGCAGCGTTGCGGACACGTACCGTGCCGCTGTCATCATCGGCAGCAGCGCGCGGGTATGGTCCCCCGAGAACGCGCGCCACACTGCCTCGAAGCAGGGGACGTACTCCTACCCGCCCTGGAGGTAGCGCTGCGGGATGAACTTGGTGGACCCCAGGTGGGCCCCCAAGGCGTCCTTGACCGTGGTGGTCGTCATGGTCTCCGGATTAAGACTAGAGATATTGATGACCAACGGCGGGAGGTAGGGGAGCCCATGCTTGCCTCAAGGGAGGGGGCCAGGGCCGCATATGCCGCCTTCTAGGGGGCGGCGGCGACGGGGGACGGGGGCGGGTGCGCCCAGGGGGCTGGATGTGGGGCTTGGGCGGGGGCAGTCGGCGCGGGCCAAGGGGCCGCGCCCATGACTCCATGCGCACCGAACTCGGGAATGGGGCTGTCTGCCGGGATTTCACGAAACATTCCGGTCAGACGGGCACGGCCCTTGATCCCTTCAAAAACCGCTTCTTGTCCCTCAAACTTGCGCGGCGCCCGGCAGGAGGCGAGCCCGAGGGTTGCCCCGCGTGTGGCTCCCGAGACACATTGTACCTCCGCGCGCGGCGGACCAACGGTGCGCGTGGTACCGAGTGTTTGGCGAACTCGCCGAGTCACGCCTCCCTGCCGTCGGGGTCCTCGGCCTCCCCCCCCCCCCCCCCCCGTCGACCATGCCTTGCTCAGCATCCTGCAGCCCTGGGTGCAGGTGCTCGGTCGCTCCACGCGTAGGCTTGGTACTAGCGTCCCGTCCTTTCCCTTGGTCCACGCCAGCATGGTTCCTTGCGCTTGGCGCCCGGCCGACTCAGGCCCCGTACTCGACAGCCCCGCAAGATGGCGCTATGACACCAGGGACCACGGCCGCTTATGCCCCGCGGGCAAGCCCCCGGCCCTCCCACAGCCCTCGTATGCCATGGGGCTTTGGTGCTCCAACTACGGGAAGCTCCGCGCGGCCGGGGTGAGCGAGGCCCAGGCGGGCAGCGATGACATGCCCCCCTGGTCCTTGACCGCGGTCTCGATCGCCTAGACACCACATAGCGCAATTGGTGTTTCATTGATACGGAAGCCCGAATCCCACACAGCACTAGTGCGTGTACCGTGCAGACCATCGGGTCACTCAGTGCAGCTTGTGTTTCATTCATAAGGAAGCGCAAATCCCACGTAGCAATAGTGCCTGTAGTGTGCACACCATTGGGCCAAATAGCGCAATGGGTGTTTCATTAATAAGAAAGCCCAAATCCCCCATGGCACTAGTGCGTGTCTCTTGTAGACCGTCTGGCCACTCATTACAATTTGTGTTTCTGTGATAAGAGAACCCAAATCCCACATAGCAATAGTGCCTTTGCTGTGCAGACCATCCGACCACTGGGGGCATTTGTTGTTTGTTGATAAGAAAGCATAAGAAAGCCAACATGCCACATAGCAATCGTGCCCGTACTGGGCAGACCATCCGGCCACTCAGCGCAATTGGTGTTTCATTGATCAGAGAACCCAAATCCAACATAGCACAAGTGCCTATACTTTGCAGACCATCCGGCCACTCGCATCCTCCGGGCGGGCGGCTGTCGCGACCGCCTCTACCAGGGCCGTCCGGAAGGTGCCCCGGTCCGTGGTCTGCACGAGGGCCGCGCGGATGTCGGGCAGGACATCGGCCGTGCACGCGATGGCGGTGGCCACCGCGCAAAGGGCGTGGCGTCCGGAAGGGCCGCCACGAACTGCCATAGTTGCGCGGCGCACCGCTAGTGAGTCTCGTCCGCCAGGGTGAGAAAGTCGCTGGCCTCCAGTTACGCGGCGCATTTGGCCACCGCCGCCGCCACCGTCGCTAGCGCGGTGCGCTAGCGATGAGCACATTCGCGACCTAGTCACCCGTCTGAGTGGCGCCGAGGGCTGACAGGATATCAAGGCACATCGTAATGACTGCCTCCCACCACCAAGTGCGCATGAATTGTGAAGCTGCGGCACACTCCAGCCTAACCGTTCCCTTCATGTTTGCCTTGTCATTGTTCGACCTCCGCTTAGTTACCATCTTCGCCTGAGTGCGGGCAACATCTAGAACGGGCTGCAACAAATTACGCACAACAACAGCCGAGAAGCGACAAGCAAATACACACACAAAGCACAATCGCGCGAAAATCGCTCCATTTTCGCGTTTGAAAGCAAGCATTTTGTTTGCATACCTCACATTCGTATGGACATCGAATGGTCCGTCCCCCGCGCTTGCCTTCCTTGGCGTTCGTGAACGGTGGCGCGTCGTTCACAAGTCGCCAAGTGCTTGCCGTCCGTGCGGGCGGCGGGGTGCCGCCGATCGCCCACTGCGCCAAGGCATCGCCGTCCGTCCGCGCGTCCTTTGCCACCTCTAGCTGGTAGGCCCCGCGCCAGAGATTGATCTCACCGCCGCGGACCGCCACGGTGTGGAGACCCGCCGCGGAGCGGGGGAGGAAAGTGGGGTGGTGGGTACACACTGGGGGAACCTGCCGGAGGGAGGCGTTAGGCCGTGCACAAGCGGGGATGTCCAGCAAGGGGGCGGTTCGCAAAGGGGGTTCGAAGGTGATGAACAAGGGGGGGAGTCGGCCAATCCCCGATACCAAGTCAACCCACACATTTGATGAAGCTTGGGAAGAGTGATGTCGGGGATGTGGTGGATGGGGGGCATATTAGGCTAGGAGGGCAAGATACCCAAGTCATCCCACCACTCAGCAGTGGCGGTTTACTACCGAAAGGGAAAAGAAGAATGGTCCCACTGCGGATCACCAGCAGGCAAGTATGCGTTCACAGCGATCAAATCCATGCGCAGGGGGCAGCGGACGAGGTTAGTGGTGGGGTAGGTGGTGCAAACCCCCGATTTCAACTGAGCCTCCCCGTGCATAGACATGACAGCCAAGAGGGAGTCAACCGTGTGGGGGGCGGGGATAAGGTGGACGGCCCTCAACTGAGGGAGGGCCAGCTGCAGCTAATGCCGCAGCTGTGTGGCCCATCCCTTCTTGCGGAGCGCACCCGCACTCTCGGGTCACCTCATGTGAATATGGATGAGTGTGGGGGAGGGGTACACACCCTTTGCCCACTCCACCACCTCACGCGCAAGCAGGCCCCGGGTGTAGGCGGCCTCCTCCAACTGGTGCGGGCGGTGGGGGAGGGCTTGAAAGTGGGCATGGGTTTCGGCGGCTGGGTCGGGAAGGCCACCATGTTGCAAGAGGGCCATTGCGAGAGAAACCACAGCTGCACAGGGGGACAAAGGCATGAAAGGTGTTCAACTTGAACAACATGGCGCATTTTCACGTGATCTTGGCGCGATTTTCGCGCGAATGGCAATGATATGCGAATGCGAACGAGACATGCGTACAACAATGCGAATATGCGCGCGAATTGAACAATCTTTTTGTGAATCTAAGCAGCGTTGGCAACCACTTGAACCACATTTTGCGTGTTTTTAATTTTCTTTAATTTTTGGTGAAATAAGCACGGCAAATGGGCATAGAGACACGGAAGAACAAACAAAACGGGCGAAAAGTCGGCGACGTGTGCATATTTATTCGAAATTGCAGTGCACAGAGGGTACATAGCCCCTTGCCTCCCGCTGCCGGCCCACAGAGGAAGAGGGTTTCCCCTTGCCCACGGCCCCGGACGGGGTGTGGGCATACCGGGCGGCCAGCAGAGCTAGTACAGGAAATCGTCCACAAGCAGGCGGACCATCCCCGCCGAGAGCGACGCGGGTAGCAACCCTTCGGGCCGAAGGCCCGCCGACTAGTGATCTGGGGCCCAGCTGATGCCCCGCCGCGGCTAGAGCCCGCCCCGCCAGTGTGTGCGGGCCCCCTCCCAGGCTGGGTAGTCGTAGACGATGTGGGCGTCATCCTCGTGGGAGCAACCACAACCGGAATAAATGGACAAATGGACGTCGCACGCATGCTCCGTCCGTGTACACGGGCTGCCGTCCACAGCGCCCCCACTCGCACCCTAGAGACCTACGTTACAACCAATGTGCTTAATTTTAATTTTTCAGGATTGAAAGGGGGTAAAAGTTGACATGTCAAATATTAATACGCTAACCCAATTTTGGCTCGTTTGCACCGTTTTGTGCGTGCGCGTACTATGCCCATTAAGTTTTTTCGGTTGGTCAAAGGGTGCACAACAGTGTGGTAGAGAGGTTCCATACTCTTTGAGGTAGGTACATAGGCCCACATCCTTCTCCCCGGTCCCCCTACTCACACCACTCCCAACTACCCTATTGTATTCTGTAGCTCTTGTCATGCCATTCTCTCGGGACACCATTGTCGAACTAGGCATGGCACTCACGCGTTTGAGTGGCGCCAAGAGTTTGCGTGACCCATTGGTCCCACAACTCCTTGGTGAGTGGGTGGCCTCATCCCCTTTGGCTAAGGCCCGTTGGTATGAGGCCGCCGAGGTTGCCCAACTCCCCCTCATCCGGAACACACAAATAGTGGCCGTGCAATCTCTTGGAACCCACGTTAAGGTCAATATGTTTTGATATTTGAAATTTAGTAGTATGGGTTTAAATGTTAAACGAACAAATGTTAATGTGTTAAACGAGATTTGCAGCATTTTTGCATGTGTACTAGGGCTGTAGTGGGTTTGTGTGATACAATGTTGCTCAATGGGGTTGTAGAGGGGTTTTATGGCTTTTGGGTTGAGTCTTCATCCCCCACCCCCTTCCCCGGGTCCGCTTTCCACCCCACTCCCCACCGTATTTTCTCTTGTATAGCTCTTGCTATCTCTTTCTCTCGGGATACTCTTCTGGAGCTTGGTATGACGCTTGTGTGTTTGAGTGGCGGCAAGAGTTTGCGGGACCCTTCGGCCTTTCAACTCCTCGATGAGTGGGTGGCTCACTCCCTTTGGCCAAGGCCCGAGCGGCCACCTAGCACTTGCTGGGAGCAGTGGCGCCCCCCCTTGCGGCCTAGCGCCGAGCATGAGCACCGGAGGCCTCAGCAAGATTCCGGGGGCGGCGTCCGTACCAGCAGCACCCTAGCCAACGAAGCCGCCAGCCCCCCAATACCCGCCCGGCCACTCACCCCACGGAGCGTTGTTCCCTATGCGCTGGCCGACAACTCCGGCTCCGGCCTCCGCCCCGCCCCCGGGGGTCCGCAGCGGGGGATATTCTGTATACGCCTGAACTCCGCGAGGACCGTCACCGTGGAGATGGCGTCGCGGGCTGACGTGGGGCTCGATGGTACAGCCCAGCCCGGGGTGGTCCCGGTGGGCCGACTAGAGGGCGTCAGGTGCGAGCCACCGTCCCCAGACCCGGGCCTGCCTGAGGAGTAGGCCTCGTTCGCGCTTCGCCTGCCGCACGACCCACCGGAGCAGTTGGAGCATAGCCCCTCCACGTGGGCAGGCTCTGCGTCGCCACGGCCGACTGTGGCGACCTAGGGTCGGACCCACGGAAGGTCCCGCGCCTCGTCGCGTACCTCACCTCTGCGGAGCCCGACGTCGCCCACCTGCAGGAGGCAGGCCTGCACTTTGCCGCCGCATGGCTGGCCGGTCTGTCGTACCGTGTGTGCGTGGGGCCCTTCTTCCGGGGGGGGGGGGGGGGGCTAGTCACCTTGGTGCACGCCCGCTTGTTGAACGGATCCTAGGTCCGCGAGCACGCTCAAGAGCCCAGCCTCTACGTGCGTCTGGAGCCCGTCAGGGATGCGGTGCTAGCGACAGTCAACTTGCACCTGCCGCCGACCATGCCCGCAGCTCGACGTCGGACCGTCGTGGGCGACGCCTCCGCCGTCATGCGCACGGCAGGGGCCAGTGTCAAGGTCATGGCCGGCGACCTCAACAAGGCCCAGGGCCCGCGCGCGGAGGGGAATGGCTCTTCAAGGCCCTAGGCCCGAAAGGCCCGCTAGCCGGGTTCCGAGCCCCGTAACGGTCGGGTTCCGAGCCCCGTAACGGTCGGGCGACCCGACGAATGTCGTCTTGCAGGTGGGGCGCCCCTCTGAGCGCGAGCTGGACTGGATCCTCGTGGGACCGGAGACCCCATGTGTGGGGGCTGAAGAGGCCGTGCTCCCCGGTCGCAGCACGCACCGGATGGTGCAGTGTGCCCTGGGGTTCACGGAGCGCATCTTCGCGGCAACGGACCCCTCCTGCCGCCGCTTTTGCTAGTCCCAGCTCAAGCCGAAGCAGCACGCGCCCCTGGCGGTGGCGGCCAAGCTGGCCCTGTGGTGGTAAGCCCACGCCCGCTAGACCCTAGATGGAGCATTCCAGGCAGTGTGGCCGCCCTGGAAGGCCTGGCACCCTCCCAGAAAGACTCCTAGCTACCCCCGGACCGTGACGTCCTGCAAGCGGCCCAAGAACTGGATGGAGGTGAGGGGGAAATGAACAACAGGCGGGTTGGACGTAGGGTACGGGGTGATGTTTGTAGGGAGTGGTAGGTAAGTTTTGCCAAGAATTGCCTGTATCCATGGCAAACGGGATGGTTGTCCGGGGGAACAAAGGAAGGCTACGCGAATGCAGCATACGAATAGGCAAAGCGTGTTCCATGGGCCTAAGCCGCCGTGGTCACATTTGTGGATTAACCACATGTATTTCTTCGCCCGCAAGTGGAGAATCCTCTCCAAATTTTCATGCTTTGCCTTGGAAGGTAGCCACCGTCGACTAAAGCCGGATGTTGCGCAATAGCGGGGGCCTAAGCCCCCTGCGTGGCCGCCTACGTATGCAAGTTGTGGTTGACGACCACATCATAGATGACAGCCTCCGACGAGAGGGGTGGGATGTCACCAAGAGGTCCATGCTTGGACAAGGGCCCGTGACAATGCGGCAATTGGCGCGGCATGCACGCAAGAGGGCACTTAGTGACCTCAACTATGTACATGTCCTCTCACAGCGTTTCAGACCTTGCAAGTGGCGGGCCTAGGACATGCGGACATGTGACCATGGCTTGTGGTGCCTCTGGGTACTTGAGTTGGTACATGCAACGTTGTCGAGGTGCGCGCATGTGCGAAAATCAATGCAAAAATAGCGCAAATTTGCTGCATATTCGCGTTCGCCATGGTGCCGCAGACATAGGGAAAGCCCGCAGGGAAAGCCCGCGGTAGGAATAGGGCACCTTGTGGGGCACCGTGGCACCGTAATGTCTCAAAAAAGGGCCAATTCTTTTCGTAGGCAACGAGATATTAGTTTTTGAACTTTTTTAAAAATATTGCTACCACCCCAACTCTTTGAAACAAGTCTATTGGGGCCGAAACGGTACATTTGTGCACCCATCTTCGCGCGATTTTCGCTCCCCATTCAAAAGTTCCCTTACCGGCCGTTCGCAAAGGGTGCATACCCGTGGCAAAACCTGTGCGACACCGTACTGCTCCTGCCGGGTGCCGGTGATGGGGCTCCGCCCTAGGCCCCCTCCCCCGCCAGGATGGCCGTGGGAGCCGGCCTTCGTGTAGGACCTAATCCGTTGGGCAGCCGTGTGGCGGTGGCAGGACGGCCCAGGGAACATCACATGGGCGTACTTGACCGTGGACTGCGAGTCCTTCCTGGGGCGGGCTCTGCCTTCGTCCCCACACCACAAGTTGCGGGGGACGCGTCTCCCGCTTGGCGAGCGGGCATATGAGTCGTGGCAGGCGTCTCGCCTGTTGCAGCGCACCATGGCAGCAGGGCGGCTCCTACAAGGAGCCCAAAGCAACCGCCGTCGGGCTCTCATCCCGCTGGGCGGCCGTGTGTGCGCAAGGCTGTGGGTGCGGCCCTATTTCGCCACCCGGGGCGACATGGTGCTACAGGTGCAGGGCTTGGCCCTGCACATGCGGGAGGTCTGGCTCAGCCGGCTGCGGACACTGGCGCGCATTCGGCCAGGGGGGGCATCCCGCTTCCTCATGGCCTATTTCCCGCTCCCCTCGGAGGGAGGAGCGGCTCTCCTCCCCTACGCCCGGCGCCTGCGCGGCGCACCATCCCAGGGGGTAGCTCTGGCAGTGGCCTAGCGTGACAAGCATCAAGGCGAGGGCAGGGCTCTGTCGGTGCCCGGTGAGCGCCCTCGTGCCAATGTTGCCTACATCTCGGTTGGGGCATCAGTTGGTGCTGCAGCGCGGGAGGTGCTGGTCAACGGGCGCCGGGGCAGGCACCCCCGCAGCAACGGCTAGGCCCGGGAAGGCAAGTGCTAGCGCTGGAGACCCGCTAGGCCGGGGCCAAGGCATTGTCCGCGTGGCTAGGACAAGCCCGGCCGGCCTCATCGGCGATACGAGCGCCGGACAGAACGCTTAAGCGGTCCAGCAGGTCGCCACCGGGCCGGCTGGGACCCCAGCCAGCATCCTCTCTTGAGGGCGGCGCGACGTGCACGCAGAGTGAGCCCGCCACTCCTGGCGGCAGCACCCCCGGCGGGATGGGGCAAGCGTGCAGGATGGGGCGCGAGGCCTCAGCGACTTTTGATCTGCACAGTAAAGGCACGATTGCTATGTGGAATTTGGCCTTTCTTATCAATAAAACACCGGCTGCGCTGAGTGGCCGAATGGTCTGCACAGTAAAGGCACTATTGCTATGTGGGATTTAGGGTTTCTTATAAATGAAACACTGAATGCGCTCAGTGGCCGGATAATCTGCACAGTAAAGGGACTATTCCTATGTGGGATTTGGGCTTTCTTATCGATCAAACACCAATTGCGGCAGCATTTTTGCCTGCTTGAGCGCTGCCAACGCGCGCGGGGCCACCCTTGCTGCCGCTCCTCCCCTTCAGACCCCTTCCCCCCCCCCACCCACGGGTGGTGCTGCACTGCGCCGCACCATAGCGCCACGCCACGAAGGGACCGCGGGCGCGCCTATCGGAACACAAAAATAGCGCGGGCGCAGTGGCCCCTTTGGCAAAGAGGCTAGCGCAGCCTGCTTCCCAGGCGGACCGCCAGCCCACTTTGTTTTCTGTGGGGTTTGCCCTAAGGCCTCCCCCTCCAGCGAAAGCGCCTTCGGTGGCGCCGAGCAGATGGCCCGCAGGGGGTCCAGCCCAGCCTATTCGGCGGCACGGGAGGGCGAGTTCGGAGGAGACATAGTCTTTACCAACTTGTCCCTCTAAGCCGCCATTCACCATAGTTGGGGGGCACCCAGAGGGAGGGAGGGGGGGGGCGCTGGTCTCAAGGATAGGCCCTCCCCCCCAGCCCCTCGACCTCTATGCATAGGCCCATAGATAGTAAAAGCGCAATATCCGATTCATGTGTTTTTCACCCTACTTGTGTGTTTGGAGGGGGGGTGAGGAGGCTTCAAAGGGGCTAGGGCACAACCTACTTATGCATTTTTCCACCCTGTACAGCTCAACAATGGAAAATTCGAACACCAATTTTTTGTAATGTGACCATTCGCAATGATCAAATATTGTATGTGAAGCATGTTTTAGCCCCTATTCATGTGTTTTTCACCTCATTTGGGTGTTTTGATGTGGGCAAGGGGCTAGGGCACAACCTGCTTATGCAAGCAACCAACAAAAAAGAGGTTTTCCACACCAACAGGCACCAGCGGGGGGCCCAACTGCCCCCCTTACTTGGCACCGGATGTCTTGTTTTCCTATTTTCCAAAGCACAGCACAGATAGCCCTACCGTGACCTTACAGACCACCCACACAAACCACACACACTGAGGCCACACACAGGCAAAAGACCTGGGCGGTGCAGTGCGGTTTGATGGGCACACTGACGGGCGCTTTGACAGGAACGCGAATCCGCTCCCCCGGTTTTGAGGTTTTCTCGGGCAGGCTCACAGGGTGACTCGGCGACCGGGAAGTCACTGCCGCGGGGTCTCGGGCCCGAAGATTGCTCTGGAATATGTGGAGGGTGAAAGAGACGTCCATGAGGGAAGGCACCGAAATGCACAACATACCGCTGGCTTGGAAATTACCATAGCCTCCCCGAAGGAGGCCCGCGGGCAGGACCATTTTGCGCCGTCTGTGGCCCACCACGTGGGCCTGGTCTCAAGCTAACGACGCGGTCTTCACCCAATTCTACCCCCGCACTGGTGAGCACCACCCTGCTGTGCCCTGAAATGCACTCAGCGGCCTCATCATCGTAGCTACCTCGAAACCTACCCCTGACTCACCTAAGGTCATCACTGAAGCCACCGAACGCGTGCTGCAGCCGTACCCTTGACTTCGGTTACTCGTCGAAGCCATGCTGTGAATGTCGCCAATCTGCTTGCCAAGTGACTCCTCCTACCACTTTAAATCCCATATCCAAAGGAATCACAGTCCTGGACTAGCCGTCCACTCCCCACCGGCCTAGCAGTGCCTAAAGGCCCCCTGAACCCATGTGCAGGGGCTCAACCTGCATGTTTTGACCATCCTAGTGCAAAATCTATTGCCTATCGGCAAGGCATCTCGAAGAGGGAGGGAGCACAGCGCTATTACTGTCTATGCCTAGGTACAGAGGTCGAGGGCCCCCCAGTGGGCGGCGGCACATATGGACGAGCTGGTTAAGACTATGTTTCTTCCGAGCTCGCCCTCCCATGCACCAGACTTGGCGTGGATGTGCCCCCTGGGTATGCCGGAGCTGCAACGTCGGGCACCCCAGGGGGCTGAATTGTTGATGGCGGCTGCCGCAATGACAGCCCCACTCAAAACAATGTGGCCTGGCGTCCTGAGCGCGGAGCTACTGGCCGCCTAGGCCACGCTACACTGTCCCTTGCCACCCGCGGTGCTGTGCAGTGCGCCGCATGTGGTGCATGGAGCTGTGATGTCTGTGGTGCTGTGCTATGCACTGCCTTCGGTTCTCTGCTATGCGCTGACCGTGCCTGCGGTGCGTGCCCTACCTATGGCCGCGGCTCTACACCGCGTGCTGCTTGCAAACCGTGGTGCTATGCGCTGTGTGCTGTGCTCCATGCCGCCCGTGCATGTGCATCTGTTTGCCCTGCCCACCTGCCCCCCCCGATGCTGCTGAGATTGGGGGTGGGGGGGCGCTCAGCTGCAATGGGGCGGGGTTCCCTGCCCCCTCGCGCCAACACGGCAGCTTAGATGCTGCCAAACACATCTGGCAACCCCGAGGCTGCCCGCTAGGGGGAAGGGAGGGGTCATTTGTTGCCGCCGTGTGACATACTCCAGAGCAATCTTCGGGCCCGAGACCCCGCGGCAGTGACTTCCCGGTCGCCGAGTCACCGAGTCACCCTGTGAGCCTGCCCGAGAAAACCTCAAAACCGGGGGAGCGGATTCGCGTTCCTGTCAAAGCGCCCGTCAGTGTGCCCATCAAACCGCACTGCACCGCCCAGGTCTTTTGCCTGTGTGTGGCCTCAGTGTGTGTGGTTTGTGTGGGCGGTCTGTAAGGTCATGGTAGGGCTATCTGTGCTGTGCTTTGGAAAATAGGAAAACAAGACATCCGGTGCCAAGTAAGGGGGGCAGTTGGGCCCCCCGCTGGTGCCTGTTGGTGTGGAAAACCTCTTTTTTGTTGGTTGCTTGCATAAGCAGGTTGTGCCCTAGCCCCTTGCCCACATCAAAACACCCAAATGAGGTGAAAAACACATGAATAGGGGCTAAAACATGCTTTACATACAATATTTGATCATTGCGAATGGTCACATTACAAAAAATTGGTGTTCGAATTTTCCATTGTTGAGCTGTACAGGGTGGAAAAATGCATAAGTAGGTTGTGCCCTAGCCCCTTTGAAGCCTCCTCACCCCCCCTCCAAACACACAAGTAGGGTGAAAAACACATGAATCGGATATTGCGCTTTTACTATCTATGGGCCTATGCGTAGAGGTCGAGGGGCTGGGGGGGAGGGCCTATCCTTGAGACCAGCGCCCCCCCCCTCCCTCCCTCTGGGTGCCCCCCAACTATGGTGAATGGCGGCTTAGAGGGACAAGTTGGTAAAGACTATGTCTCCTCCGAACTCGCCCTCCCGTGCCGCCGAATAGGCTGGGCTGGACCCCCTGCGGGCCATCTGCTCAGCGCCACCGAAGGCGCTTTCGCTGGAGGCCCACAGAAAACAAAGTGGGCTGGCGGTCCGCCTGGGAAGCAAGCTGCGCCAGCCTCTTTGCCAAAGGGGCCACTGCGCCCGCGCTATTTTTGTGTTCCGATAGGCGCGCCCGCGGTCCCTGCGTGGCGTGGCGCTATGGTGCGGCGCAGTGCAGCACCACCCGTGGGTGGGGGGGGGGGGGGGAGGGGGCCTGAAGGGGAGGAGCGGCAGCAAGGGTGGCCCCGCCTGCGTTGGCAGCGCTCAAGCAGGCAAAAATGCTGCCGCAATTGGTGTTTGATCGATAAGAAAGCCCAAATCCCACATAGGAATAGTCCCTTTACTGTGCAGATTATCCGGCCACTGAGCGCATTCAGTGTTTCATTTGTAAGAAACCCCAAATCCCACATAGCAATAGTGCCTTTACTGTGCAGACCATTCGGCCACTCAGCGCAGCCGGTGTTTTATTGATAAGAAAGGCCAAATTCCACATAGCAATCGTGCCTTTACTGTGCAGATCAAAAGTCGCTGAGGCCTCGCGCCCCATCCTGCACGCTTGCCCCATCCCGCCGGGGGTGCTGCCGCCAGGAGTGGCGGGCTCACTCTGCGTGCACGTCGCGCCGCCCTCAAGAGAGGATGCTGGCTGGGGTCCCAGCCGGCCCGGTGGCGACCTGCTGGACCGCTTAAGCGTTCTGTCCGGCGCTCGTATCGCCGATGAGGCCGGCCGGGCTTGTCCTAGCCACGCGGACAATGCCTTGGCCCCGGCCTAGCGGGTCTCCAGCGCTAGCACTTGCCTTCCCGGGCCTAGCCGTTGCTGCGGGGGTGCCTGCCCCGGCGCCCGTTGACCAGCACCTCCCGCGCTGCAGCACCAACTGATGCCCCAACCGAGATGTAGGCAACATTGGCACGAGGGCGCTCATCGGGCACCGACAGAGCCCTGCCCTCGCCTTGATGCTTGTCACGCTAGGCCACTGCCAGAGCTACCCCCTGGGATGGTGCGCCGCGCGGGCGCCGGGCGTAGGGGAGGAGAGCCGCTCCTCCCTCCGAGGGGAGCGGGAAATAGGCCATGAGGAAGCGGGATGCCCCCCCTGGCCGAATGCGCGCCAGTGTCCGCAGCCGGCTGAGCCAGACCTCCTGCATGTGCAGGGCCAAGCCCTGCACCTATAGCACCATGTCGCCCCGGGTGGCGAAATAGGGCCGCACCCACAGCCTTGCGCACACACGGCCGCCCAGCGGGATGAGAGCCCGACGGCGGTTGCTTTGGGCTCCTTGTAGGAGCCGCCCCGCTGCCATGTCCCGCTACCATGTCGTTCCTTGGGCCGTCCTGCCACCGCCACACGGCTGCCCAACGGATTAGGTCCTACACAAAGGCCGGCTCCCACGGCCATCGCGGCGGGGGAGGGGGCCGAGGGCGGAGCCCCATCGCCGGCACCGCCGGCAGGAGCAGTACGGTGTCGCACAGGTCTTGCCACGGGTATGCACCCTTTGCGAACGGCCGGTAAGGGAACTTTTGAATGGGGAGCGAAAATCGCGCGAAGATGGGTGCACAAATGTACCGTTTCGGCCCCAATAGACTTGTTTCAAAGAGTTGGGGTGGTAGCAATATTTTTAGAAAAGTTCAAAAACTAATATCTCGTTGCCTACGAAAAGAATTGGCCCTTTTTTGAGACATTACGGCGCCACGGTGCCCCACAAGGTGCCCTATTCCTACCGCGGGCTTTCCCTGCGGGCTTTCCCTATGTCTGCGGCACCATGGCGAACGCGAATATGCAGCAAATTTGCGCTATTTTTGCATTGATTTTCGCACATGCGAGCACCTCCACAACGTACGTGGCATGTACCAACTCAAGTACCCAGAGGCACCACAAGCCATGGTCACATGTCCGCATGTCCTAGGCCCGCCGCTTGCAAGGTCTGAAACGCTGTGAGAGGACATGTACATGTATCGGAGTTCATGAACCGCCAGGGGGCCGCTTGCACCGCCGCAACGGCCCTCCCATTCCCCCGACCCATCCCTTCACGTGACCGCTTCACAAACACATGGAAGGAGTTGGTGAAGCTTCTTGCGCTAGATCCCGCCGTGTCCGTGCCCCCTACAAGCGGCCGCTCTTGCCCACTACAATCCTGGGCCCGCTACATCCAATCACGCCCACCCCTTGTGGTCACCATTGATTGGAAGGGGCCGCTCACTTTCCTCCTCCCGTGGGATGCTTAGCCGTGCGCCGGTGGAAGTTGGACCCAACTATCCATTGGGCTCCTCGACCGCGGCGCACGGGCCCTCACATCCGCCTACCTATGGGTGATCTTAATGGCCGTATGCGTGGATAAGGACATGGCCACGTTATCGACAATATGGTCCAAAAACATGCGGGTATGCGGCCGTTTCCTTTCACTTTCATTTTTGTGTTAATTTCTTGAGTGTGTTCGCAAGCCCAAGGCCAAGGCGACGAACCCTCCGTTGTGCAGAACCGCAGTGACAACATGGCACAACACCCCATGGGCAACATGCTGCTGGGAGCCGTGCGTGACGGCTAAAGAGTGGACATGGGGACGCTCCCCCAAGGGGTACGATGGAAGCACGTGAGCGTGAGGGATGTTATCCGCATCGATGACGTGTATATGACGCCGGATGCAGAACCCGCAGGGCCGTGGACGGGGCAAGCACAAAGTGGATGCACTGCCTAATGTACGCCGATGTGACGCTAACATTGGGAGCCCCAGAGACAAAAGTCCCGGCGGCATTCCTCGTGCAAGACAAGCTCCTATGGGTGTTCCTTACGATGAGGAACCTCTCCGAAGCGCAAACGGCAGCGATACGCGAAGTACCCAGCATGGGGAGGGCCCATATCCAGTTGGCCAAGGACGCGAGAGGTGAGCTCCAAGAGTATGTGACGGCCGACCCCCGGAGGTGGCCGGAAGTCAAGGGCCACTTGGCAAACACCCTGCCCCCTCAAGCCGACTTCTTGAGGAAGAAGCTACGGGCGTCAACGTGGGAGGACACCAAGCCGCTCATTGCTAGGACAAGGCAGCATCCGCCCACCAAGAGCATGACCGTGGAAGGACACAAGACCATGATAGTGGTGGCCATCCATGCGGCGACAGCTTGCCTCCAAGGCAGTGACCAGAAGTCCCTCGGAGAGCGAGCGGTCGCGTGGACCAGAGAGAGCCTCGTTCAGGAAGAAGCGGCGCCGGAGGAGGAACACCTGGACCCGGACGCAACCCGGAGGCTTTTCCCCGCGGCCCTAGCCTCCCAGGCAGGAAGGGTCGCAGCTCCGGCGCCCGACGAAGCCCGGCGGGCCGGAGTGGCCCCGCAGAAGCCACGCACGCAAGTGAGGCTGCAACGCACGGTTGCCGAGGAGAGCCTCTTCGGTACATAGCACAAGACGAGGTGAAGAAAACAATCAGCTACCAAAGCGCAACACAACAAAAAAAAATGGGGGCGGGCACAGTGATCTCTTTGCCCGTGGCCGTGCCTAAAGTTCTCCAAATTGCCATTCCCAAGATATCAATCAGAGACCGATTCATCACATAGGCATTCTTTATCCACTAGACTATTGGCAACCTCTGACACAGCACTCCTCAAGGATGGATTTGATATTTCACTACGATGTTTTTCCCCAAAACGCTGCAACCCACTTTTTACAGGTGCCGGGCGATACAATGTTTTGTGTTTGGTTCTGGCGGTTTGCTAGTTTTGTAGCATTTGAAAAAGTTGGGTACCCCCGACCTACAAGGTGAAGCATCCCGCGTGCGGCAGGAGAGCAAATTTCTCTTTGGGCTTGCCGGTGCCTGCACACAACCTGCTTCAACAGCTTTTCACCTCGTGTAGATCAAAAATTGAATTTTCCGAAACTTTTTTTTGGGAATCGGGGACACTCCCCATGATGGTCCAAGCCATGTGATGCATGTTTTAGGCAGTGGTTATGTGTCGTTCACCCTATTTGGGTATTTGGTGGGGGGAAGCGGGGGTTCCTCCCAATGGATTGTCCTCTCCCAGCCCAGCCGCCATGTGTAGCTCTACGGCAGCTCCCGCCGTGCCCCGGATGTTCCGCTGCGCCCGTTCTCCGGCATCTGCGCCTGCCTGCATGCTCTCCTCGGCAACCGTGCGTTGCAGCCTCACTTGCGTGCGTGGCTTCTGCGGGGCCACTCCGGCCCGCCGGGCTTCGTCGGGCGCCGGAGCTGCGACCCTTCCTGCCTGGGAGGCTAGGGCCGCGGGGAAAAGCCTCCGGGTTGCGTCCGGGTCCAGGTGTTCCTCCTCCGGCGCCGCTTCTTCCTGAACGAGGCTCTCTCTGGTCCACGCGACCGCTCGCTCTCCGAGGGACTTCTGGTCACTGCCTTGGAGGCAAGCTGTCGCCGCATGGATGGCCACCACTATCATGGTCTTGTGTCCTTCCACGGTCATGCTCTTGGTGGGCGGATGCTGCCTTGTCCTAGCAATGAGCGGCTTGGTGTCCTCCCACGTTGACGCCCGTAGCTTCTTCCTCAAGAAGTCGGCTTGAGGGGGCAGGGTGTTTGCCAAGTGGCCCTTGACTTCCGGCCACCTCCGGGGGTCGGCCGTCACATACTCTTGGAGCTCACCTCTCGCGTCCTTGGCCAACTGGATATGGGCCCTCCCCATGCTGGGTACTTCGCGTATCGCTGCCGTTTGCGCTTCGGAGAGGTTCCTCATCGTAAGGAACACCCATAGGAGCTTGTCTTGCACGAGGGATGCCGCCGGGACTTTTGTCTCTGGGGCTCCCAATGTCAGCGTCACATCGGCGTACATTAGGCAGTGCATCCACTTTGTGCTTGCCCCGTCCACGGCCGGTTGGTTGATCTGTTTGCCCTTGGGCCCGCCTCAAATTCTCCAAATTGCCCTTCCCAAGAAATGAATCCGAGACCTATTCATCAAAAAGGCATGATCATTTTGAGTGGCCGCCATACAAAAAAACTAAATTTCGGAAACTTGCATTTTTGAGCCGCACAAGGTGAAAAACTGCTGAAGCAGGTTGTGTCTATGCACCAAAAGTCTCAAAGAGAAATGTGGTGTGGTGCGGCATGGGGGATGCTTCACCTTGTAGGTTGGGGGTACACGGGTTTTCCAAATGCTACAAAACTAGTAAACCCCCGAAACCAAACACAAAAGATTATATTTGCCGACACCCCACAAGGAAAACACAACAAAATCATTTCACGGGTGGTCATGTTATTATCCTCCTCCTTAAACTTCTGGTTTTTGTTCATTTTGTTGACATACATCATTGCCATTTGGACCTTCACCTTGGGTGTCCGTATAACGTAGTTACAACCGGATGCCTTCTCAAATTACCCTTTGCAAAAAATGTGTAGTACTCCCGGTTGTCTCCTTGTTCCTCTTGGGTTGTGTTGCCTGCTCTTCGGTACACAGCACAAGACGCAGTGAATAAGACAATGAGCTTCCAAAGCGCAACACACCAAAAAAAAGGAGGGCCGGCTGGTGAATCTGTTTGCCCTTGGGCCCGCCTCAAATTCTCCAAATTGCCCTTCCCAAGAAATGAATCCGAGACCTATTCATCAAAAAGGCATGATCATTTTGAGTGGCCGCCATACAAAAAAACTAAATTTCGGAAACTTGCATTTTTGAGCCGCACAAGGTGAAAAACTGCTGAAGCAGGTTGTGTCTATGCACCAAAAGTCTCAAAGAGAAATGTGGTGTGGTGCGGCATGGGGGATGCTTCACCTTGTAGGTTGGGGGTACACGGGTTTTCCAAATGCTACAAAACTAGTAAACCCCCGAAACCAAACACAAAAGATTATATTTGCCGACACCCCACAAGGATGAACACAACAAAATCATTTCACGGGTGGTCATGTTATTATCCTCCTCCTTAAACTTCTGGTTTTTGTCCATTTTGTTGACATACATCATTGCCATTTGGACCTTCACCTTGGGTGTCCGTATAACGCAGTTACAACCGGATGCCTTCTCAAATTACCCTTTGCAAAAAATGTGTAGTACTCCCGGTTGTCTCCTTGTTCCTCTTGGGTTGTGTTGCCTGCTCTTCGGTACACAGCACAAGACGCAGTGAATAAGACAATGACCTTCCAAAGCGCAACACAACAAACAAAAATGGGGGCCGGCTGGTGAATCTGTTTGCCCTTGGGCCCGCCTCAAAATCTCCAAATTGCCATTCCCAAGAAATGAATCCGACACCTATTCAGAACAAAGGCACTGCCCACTAGCAAATAGGCAACCTCTGACACAACTCTGCTCCATGATGGGATTGATATTTTGCTGTGATATTTTCCCCCAAAACACCGCAAACCAATTTTTGTTGTGCCGCGGCATGCCGAGGCACCCGTTGGTACCCAGTTTCATACAATTCCATGCACCCGTGTCACCCATTGTTGGCGAAAACAGTTGGAGGCTGCTAGAAATGTCCTTTTTTATCCTAGTAGCCATATACTATCACAACACCCATGCTTGGCCGCATCAAAGTGGGTACCACGGGGTCGCAAAGGGCACCAAACCCTGCAACGTATCAAAAATGGCTGAAAAGGGGACAAAGTGCATTGGCGCCAATCCCACTCCGCACCTCCCACCCCACCCCAACCCTCATGACGCCTCAAAAAAGTGGGTCTCAAGTGGGAGGTTTCAAGGGGGGTCAAGGCAAAAAACTCATTGGGGGACGCACGTGTTGGACAAAAGAATGACTTTACGAGGCGTAAAACCATCAATTCAACCCCTTGGGGTAGAGTATTCGTATAGGCCCAAAAACACCCAAAACGAGGGTGGGGGGAGTTTAACGTTGTGTGCCGCCTGCGCAACTTTGATCTAACATCCTTTGCGAGCTACTTTCTATTTTTGAGCTGTAGAGGGTGGAAAAATTGCTTGAGGAGGTCTTGTACCAATCCATTGGGATGAACCCCCCCTTTCCTTGACCAAATACCCAAATAGGGTGAAAGACATATAACCACTGCCTAAAACATGGTTCACATAGGGTGGACCATCAACTAGGAGTGTCCACGATACCAAAAGGCGAAGTTTTGGAAACCTCAATTTTTGAGCTGCACGAGGTCAAAAACTGCTAAAGCAGGCTGTGTGAAGGCACCAAACGTCCCAAAGAGAAATTTGCTGTGCTTCGACGTGCGGGATGCTTCACCTTGTAGGTCAGGGGTACCAAAATTTTCCAAATGGTACAAAAGTAACAAACCCCCGGAACCAAACACAAAAGATTATATCTCCCAACACTCCGCAAAGATGAACACAACAAAATCAATTCACTGGTGGTTGTGTTGATACTCCTCCTCCTCAAACTCGTGCTTTATGTTCATTTTATTGACACACATACTTGCCATTTGGAGATTCCACTTGGGTGTTTGTACAACAAAGGTATAACCGGATGCCTTCTCCAATTGCCCATTGCAAACACTGTGCAGTACTCATGGTCATTTCCTTATTCCTCTTGGGTTGTGTTGTCTCGTCTTCGGTACACAGCGCAAGACAAAGTGAAGAAAACAGTGACCCTCCAAAGCGCAACGCAACAAAAAAAAAATGGGGGCGGGCAGGTTGATCTCTTTGCCCGTTGCCCTTCCTAAAATTCCCCACATTGCCATTCCCAAGAAATGAATCAGAGACCTATTGATCACATAGGCATTGTTTATCCACTAGACTATTGGCAAGCTCTGACAAAGCACTCCTCAAAGATGGATTTGATATTTTGCTACAATATTTTTCCCCAAAACGCCGCAACCCAATTTCTATTGTGCCGCGGCATGCCGCGGCACGCCCACCAAACAGGCCCCAAAAACAGGTGGTGCAGGACGGTGCGGCATGCTTCAACCGCTGGTACCTAGTTGCATACAATTCCATGCACACCTGTAAGCCATTGTTGGCGAAAACAGTCCTTTCACGTCATTTCCCGTCCATGACCGGCCATAGCGAACGTTAGAGGGAGCTAGAAATGTCCTTTTCTATCCTCGTAGCCATATAATCCGTGTTATGACCCGTCAAAGTGGGTACCACAGGGTCGCCAAGGTCGCCAAAACCCCCAATGTATCAAAAATGGGTGAAAAGGGCATAAAGTGCACTAGCACCCGTCCCACTCCGCCCCATACAAACCCCATTGGGTCGGGACGAAACGTTAAACTCCCCCCACCCTCGTTTTGGGTGTTTTTGGGCCTATACGAATACTCTACCCCAAGGGGTTGGATTGATGGTTTTACGCCTCGTAAAGTCATTCTTTTGTCCAACACGTGCGTCCCCCAATGAGTTTTTTGCCTTGACCCCCCTTGAAACCTCCCACTTGAGACCCACTTTTTTGAGGCGTCATGAGGGTTGGGGTGGGGTGGGAGGTGCGGAGTGGGATTGGCGCCAATGCACTTTGTCCCCTTTTCAGCCATTTTTGATACGTTGCAGGGTTTGGTGCCCTTTGCGACCCCGTGGTACCCACTTTGATGCGGCCAAGCATGGATGTTGTGATAGTATACGGCTACTAGGATAAAAAAGGACATTTCTAGCAGCCTCCAACTGTTTTCGCCAACAATGGGTGACACGGGTGCATGGAATTGTATGAAACTGGGTACCAACGGGTGCCTCGGCATGCCGCGGCACAACAAAAATTGGGTTGCGGTGTTTTGGGGGAAAATATCACAGCAAAATATCAATGCCATCATGGAGCAGAGTTGTGTCAGAGGTTGCCTATTTGCTAGTGGACAGTGCCTTTGTTCTGAATAGGTATCGGATTCATTTCTTGGGAATGGCAATTTGGAGATTTTGAGGCGGGCCCAAGGGCAAACAGATTCACCAGCCGGCCCCCATTTTTGTTTGTTGTGTTGCGCTTTGGAAGCTCATTGTCTTATTCACTGCGTCTTGTGCTGTGTACCGAAGAGCAGGCAACACAACCCAAGAGGAACAAGGAGACAACCGGGAGTACTACACATTTTTTGCAAAGGGTAATTTGAGAAGGCATCCAGTTGTAACTACGTTATACGGACACCCAAGGTGAAGGTCCAAATGGCAATGATGCATGTCAACAAAGTGGACAAAAACCAGAAGTTTAAGGAGGAGGATAAGAACATGACCACCCGTGAAATGATTTTGTTGTGTTCATCCTTGTGGGGTGTCGGCAAATATAATCTTTTGTGTTTGGTTTCGGGGGTTTACTAGTTTTGTAGCATTTGGAAAACCCGTGTACCCCCAACCTACAAGGTGAAGCATCCCCCATGCCGCACCACACCACATTTCTCTTTGAGACTTTTGGTGCATAGACACAACCTGCTGCAGCAGTTTTTCACCTTGTGCGGCTCAAAAATGCAAGTTTCCGAAATTTAGTTTTTTTGTATGGCGGCCACTCAAAATGATCATGCCTTTTTGATGAATAGGTCTCGGATTCATTTCTTGGGAAGGGCAATTTGGAGATTTTGAGGCGGGCCCAAGGGCAAACAGATCAACCAACCGGCCCCCCCTTTTTTTTGGTGTGTTGCGCTTTGGAAGCTCATTGTTTTATTCACTTCGTCTTGTGCTGTGTACCGAAGAGGAGACAACACAACCCAAGGGGAACAAGGAGACAACCAGGTGTACTACACATTTTTTGCAATGGGCAATTGGAGAAGGCATCCGGTTATACCTATGTTGCACACACTCCCGAGGTGAAGGTCCAAATGGCAATGATGTATGTCAACGGAATGGACAAAAACCATAAGTTTGAGGAGGAGGATAATAACATGACCACCGGTGAAATGATTTTGTTGTGTTCATCGTTGTGGGGTGTCGGCAAGTACAATCTTTTGTGTTTGGTTTCGGGGGTTTGCTAGTTTTGTAGCATTTAGAAAACCTGGGTGCCCCCGCACAGCAAATTTCTCTTTAAGACTGTTGGTGCCGAGACACAACCTGCTTCAGCATTTTTTCACCTCGGGCAGCTCAAACATTGAACTTTCCAAAACTTCGCTTAAGTTTTGGTGTCGGGGACACTCCCAATGATGGTCCAAGCTATGTGAAGCATGTTTTAGGCAGTGGTTATGTGTCTTTCACCCTATTTGGGTATTTGGTGGGGGGAGAGGCGGGGGGGGGGGGGTTCCTTCCAATGGATTGGTACAAGACCTCCTCATGCCGCTTTTTCACCGTGTAGAGCTCAAAAATGGAAGTTTCCGAAATTTAGTTTTTTTGTATCGCGGCCACTCAAAATGATCATCCAAGCAATGCAAACCATGTTTTAGGCCGTATTTGTGTGTTGCCCACCCTTTTGGGAAGTTTGGTGCAGGAGGCACATCATCTGCGAGGTCGAGTTGTCCACGGAAATGTAGTTCGACTTTTTCCGAAATCCTTTTGTCGGCATTGGGGGCGGTTTGGGTGATCATTTGCCAACAATATGGGTGCGTACTCCAGCACCCATGGGGTCCCACATAGTGGCTACTAGGCCCATGTAGCCGCTCCATGGGCGCCTTGAAACCTTCGATGTTGCCGTTTGTAGGCATTTCGGTGCACGTAATGCACAAACTTGATTTTTCCACCCTCTACAGCTCAAAAATAGAAAGCAGCTCGCAGAGGTTGTGAGAACAAAGTTGCGAAGGCCGGCACAGAGCGTTAAACGTCATGTTTTTGGGCCTATGCGAATACCCTACCCCAAGGAATTGACTTGATGGTGTTACGCCTCATAAAGTCATTCTTTTGTCCAACACGTGCGTCTCCCAACGAGTCTTTTGTCCAGACCCCCCTTGAAGCCTCCCACTTGAGACCCATTTTTTCAAGCGTCATCAGTGTTGGGGTGGGATGGGGCGTGCGGCGGGAGGTAAAAAATGTCTACAAATGACCCCCCTTTTTTGAGTTGAAAATTATGACCCTCTTGGATAGTCGGCAAGAAGTCCCCCCCCCCCGTACCCCCCCCCCGGTACCCCCGCCGCACCTCCCCCCCCGTACCTCCCCCCCGTACCCCCCCCCGTACCTCCCCCCCCCTATACTCCGCCCCGTACACCCCCCCGTTTCCCCCCCGTAACCGTAGCTGGCCTCGCTTCGCTCGACGCGGAGGCCAGCCCCCGCACCTCCTCTTAGATTACAAGACTCCTGCGGTGGCTACAGACCGCGTGTGGTGTGCACCGCCTTGTGTGTGCACCGCCCTCTATGTGCACCGCCTTGTGTGTGTACCGCCTTGCCTGTGGCCCCTCCAGTAACAAGACTCCTGCGGTGGCTATAGACCGCCTTTTGTGTGCACGGCCTTGTGTGTGTACCACCGTTCGTGTGTACCGCCTTGCCCGTGGCCCCTTAAATAACTAGACTCCTGCGGTGGCTACAAACCGCCTTTTGTGTGCACCGGCTTGTGTGTGTACCGCCTTTTGTGTGTACCGCCTTGCCCGTGGCCCCTTAAATAACCAAACACCTACGGTGGCTACAGGCCGCCTTTTGTGTGTACCGCCTTTCGTGTGTACCGCCTTGACCGTGGCCCCTTAAATAACGAGACTCCTGCCGTGGCTACAGACCGCCTTTTGTGTGCACCGCCTTGTGTGTGTACCGCCTTCTATTTGTGCCTCCTTGCCCGTGGCCCCTTAAATAACAAGACTCTTGCGGTGGCTATAGGCCGCCTTTTGTGTGTACCGCCTTTGGTGTGTACCGCCTTTCGTGTGTACCGCCTTGCGTGTGGCCCCTTAAATAACTAGACTGGTGCGGTGGCTACAGGCCGCCTTTTGTGTGCACCGCCTTGTGTGTGCACCGCCTTTTGGGTGTACCGCCTTGCCTGTGGCCCCTTAAATAACAAGACTCCTGCGGTGGCTACAGGCCGCCTTTTGTGTGTACCGCGTTTCGTGTGTACCGCCTTGACCGTGGCCCCTTAAATAACGAGACTCTTGCGGTGGCTACACACCGCCTTTTGTGTGCACGGCCTTGTGTATGCACCGCCCTATGTGTGCACCGCCTTGTGTGTGAACCGCCAGATCCCCCGTACCCCCCCCGTACCTCCCCCCCATACCCAGAGTGCACAGGGGCGGGGGGCCTGCCCTCCGCGCTGTGCCCAGAGCGCACATGGGCACGGAACCTGCCCTCCGCCCTCCGCCCTGTGCCGAGAGCGCACAGGGGAGGGGAACCTGCCCTCCACCCTGTGCCCAGAGCGCACATTGGAGGGGAACCTGCCCTCCGCCCTGTGCCCAGAGCGCACATGGGCAGGGAACCTGCCCTCCACCCTCTGCCCTGTGCCCAGAGCGCACAGGGGAGGGGAACGTGCCGTCCACCCTGTGCCCAGAGCGCGCACGGGAGGGGAACCTGCCCTCCCCCCTGTGCCCAGAGCGCACAGGGGCGGGGCACCTGCTCTCCGCCCTGTGCCCATAGCGCACATGGGCACGGAACCTCCCCTCTGCCCTCCGCCCTGTGCCCACAACGCACAGGGGCGGGGAACCTGCCCCCCGCCCTGTGCCTAGAGCGCACAGGGGCGGGGCACCTGCCCTCCGCCCTGTGCCGAGAGCGCACATGGGCAGGGAACCTGCCCTCCGCCCTGCGCCCTGTGCCCAGAGCGCACATGGGCACGGAACCTCCTCTCCGCCCTCCGCCCTGTGCCCACAACGCACAGGGGCAGGGAACCTGCCCTCCGCCCTGTGCGCAGAGCGCACAGGGGCGGGGCACTTGCCCTGCGCCCTGTGCCGAGGGCGCACATGGGCAGGGAACCTGCCCTCCGCCCTCCGCCCTGTGCCCAGAGCGCACAGGGGAGGGGAACCGACCCTCCACCACGTGCCCAGAGCGCACCAGGGAGGGGAACCTGCCCTCCGCCCTGTGCGCAGAGCGCACAGGGGCGGGGCACTTGCCCTGCGCCCTGTGCCGAGGGCGCACATGGGCAGGGAACCTGCCCTCCGCCCTCCGCCCTGTGCCCAGAGCGCACAGGGGAGGGGAACCGACCCTCCACCCCGTGCCCAGAGCGCACCGGGGAGGGGAACCTGCCCTCCGCCCTGTGCCCAGAGCGCACATGGGCAGGGAATCTGCCCTCCGCCCTGTGCCCAGAGTGCACGGGGGAGGGGAACCTACCCTCCACCCTGTGCCCAAAGCGCACAGGGGAGGGGAACCTGCCCTCCGCCCTGTGCCCAGAGCGCACATGGTCAGTGAACCTGCTCTCCGCCCTCCGCCCCGTGCCCACAGCACACAGGGGCGGGGAACCTGCCCTCCGCCCTGTGCCCGGAGCGCACAAGGGCAGGGCACCTGCCCTCCGCCCTGTGCCTAGAGCGCACATGGGCAGGGAAACTGCCCTCCGCCCTCCGCCCTGTGCCCACAGCGCACACGGGAGGGGAACCTGCCCTCCATCCTATGCCCAGAGCGCACAGGGGAGGGGAACCTGCCCTTCACCCTGTCCCCAGAGCGCACAAGGGAGGGGAACCTGCCCTCCGCCCTGTGCCCAGAGCGCACAGGGGCCGGGCACCCGCCCTCCGCCGTGTGCCCAGAACGCACATGGGCAGGGAACCTACCGTCCGCCCTGTGCCCAGAGCGCACATGGGCAGGGAACTTGCCCTCCGCCCTCCGCCCTGTGCCCAGAGCGCACGGGGGAGGGGAACCTACCCTCCACCTTGTGCCCAGAGCGCACAGGGGAGGGGAACCTGCCCTCCGCCCTGTGCCCACAGCACACATGGGCAGGGAACCTGCTCTCCGCCCTCCGCCCTGTGCCCACAGCACACAGGGGCGGGGAACCTGCCCTCCGGCCTGTGCCCGGAGCGCACAAGGGCAGGGCACCTGCCCTCCGCCCTGTGCCCAGAGCGCACATGGGCAGGGAACCTGCCCTCCGCCCTCCGCCCCGTGCCCACAGCGCACAGGGGAGGGGAACCTGCCCTCCACCCTATGCCCAGAGCGCACAGGGGAGGGGAACCTGCCCTTCACCCTGTCCCCAGAGCGCACAAGGGAGGGGAACCTGCCCTCCGCCCTGTGCCCAGAGCGCACAGGGGCCGGGCACCCGCCCTCCGCCCTGTGCCCAGAACGCACATGGGCAGGGAACCTACCCTCCGCCCTCCGCCCTGTGCCTAGAGCGCACAAGGGCGGGGGGCCTGCCCTCCGCCCTTTGCCGAGGGCGTACAGGGGCGGGGCACCAGCCCCCTGCCCTGTGCCCAGAGCGCACAAGTGCAGGGAACCCGCCCTCCGCCCTCCACCCTGTGCCCAGAGCGCACAGGGGAGGGGAACCTGCCCTTCACCCTCTGCCTAGAGCGCACAGGAGCGGGGCACCCGCCCTCCGCCCTGTGCCCCGAGCGCACATGGGCAGGGAACCTACCCTCCGCCCTCCGCCCTGTGCCTAGAGCGCACAAGGGCGGGGGGCCTACCCTCAGCCCTGTGCCGCGAGCGCACATGGGCAGGGAACCGGCCCTCCGCCCTCCGCCTTGCCTTGTGCCCAGAGCGCACGGGGGCGGGAAACCTGCCCTCCGCCCTGTGCGCAGACCGCACAGGGGAGGGAAACCTGCCCTCCGCCCTGTGCCGAGGGCGCACAGGGGCGGGGCACCAGCCCTCTGCCCTGTGCCCAGAGCGCACAAGGGCAGGGAACCCGCCCTCCGCCCTCTGCCCTGTGCCCATAGCGCACATGGGCAGGGAACCTGCCCTCCGCCATGTGCCCATAGCGCACGGGGGAGGGGAACCTGCCCTCCGCCCTGTGCCCAGAGCGCACAGGGGAGGGAACCTGCCCTCCGCCCTGTGCCGAGGGCGCACAGGGGCGGGGCACCAGCCCTCTGCCGTGTGCCCAGAGCGCACAAGGGCATGCAACCCGCCCTCCGCCCTCTGCCCTATGCCCATAGCGCACATGGGCAGGGAACCTGCCCTCCGCCCTGTGCCCATAGCACACGGGGGAGGGGAACCTGCCCTCCGCCATGTGCCCAGAGCGCACAGGGGCCGGGCACTCGCCCTCCGCCTTGTGCCCATAGCGCACATGGGCAAGGAACCTGCCCTCCGCGCTCCGCCCTGTGCCTAGAGCGCACAAGGGCGGGGGGCCTGCCCTCCGCCCTGTGCCCCGAGCGCACATGGGCAGGGAACCTGCCCTCCGCCCTCCGCCTTGTGCCCAGAGCGCACGGGGGCGGGAAACCTGCCCTCCGCCCTGTGCCTAGAGCACACAGGGGAGGGGAACCTGCCCTCCGCCCTGTGCCGAGGGCGCACAGGGGCGGGGCACCAGCCCTCTTCTCTGTGCCCAGAGCGCACAAGTCAGGGAACCTGCCCTCCGCCCTGTGCCCAGAGCGCAGGGGCGGAGAACCTGCCCTCCGCCCGGTGCCCCGAGCGCGCGGGGGCTGGGAACCTGCCCTCCGCCCTGTGCCCCACCGAGGCCTCCCCCCCCCTCCCGCCTCCCCCCCTCCCCCCTGCCTGCCTCCCCCCCCCCCAGGCGGGATGCGCGTGTTTCCCACCCCCCACCTCCCTCCTCACCCAGCCCGCGGCACGGCGGCAGGCCTGCCCCCCCGGCCCGCGGATGCGGCCGGGTGTGCACTGCATGCATGGCCGGCCGATATGCAGAGTCGTCGGGACAGCCATCGAGCGCCCCCCAGGCGGCCTCTGAGGGTCAACATCGGCCCTCAAATAAAATCGAAACAAATCTCCCCCGTCTCCCCCCCCGTACCCCCCCCCCGTACCCCCCCCGTATCCCCCCCTGTACCTCCCCCCTGTACCCCCCCCCGTACCTCCGGGGTACGGGGAGGGCGACTTCTTGCCGTATATGCCCTCTTGATTCTTTTAATTTTGATCCGGAAATTTTTTTTGGGTCTGGACCCAATGAGGTTTGTATGGGGCGGAGTGGGATTGGCACCAATGCACTTTGTGCCCTTTTCAGCCATTTTTGATACACTGCAGGGTTTGGTGCCCTTTGCGACCCCGTGGTACCCACTCTGATGCGGCCAAGCATGGATGTTGTGATAGTATATGGCTACTAGGATAAAAAAGGACGTTTCTAGCCGCCTCCCACTGTTTCCGCCAACAATGGGTGACATGGGTGCATGGAATTGTATGCAACTGGGTACCAACGGGTGCCTCAGCATGCCGCGGCACAATAGAAATTGGGTTGCGGTGTTTTGGGGGAAAATATCGCAGCAAAATATCAATCCCATCCTGGAGCAGTGCTATGTCAGAGGTTGCCTATTTGCTAGCTGAAAAACAATGCCTTCGTGATAAATAGGTCCAAAACAACCTTTCGGCTCAAAATGGAAATAATAATCAAGAGGCTCATGATTTTCAACTCAATAAAAGGGGGTTCCTTTGTAGACATTTTTGACCTCTTGCTGCACGCCCCACCCCACCTCAACCCTCATGACGTCCCAAAAAAGTGGGTCTGAAGTGGGAGTCTTCAAGGGCGGTCCGGATAAAGCACTTGTTGGGGGACGCACGTGCTGGACCAAATAATGATTTTACGAGGGGTAAAACCATCAATTTAACCCCTTGGGGTAGGGTATTCCAATAGGCCCTAAAACACCCAAAACCGAGGTGGGGGGAGGGTGAGGTTTATCGTTGTGTGCGGGCTTGCGTAACTTTGATCCAACAACCTCTGCGAGCTGCTTTCTATTTTTCAGCTGTAGAGGATGGGAAAATCAAGTTTGTGCATTAGGTGCACTGAACTGCCTACAAAGAGCAAGATCGGAGGTTTCAAGGGGCTCACGGGCTGGCTACATGGGCCTAGTAGCAACTATGTGGGCATGGGTGCTGGAGTACGCACCCATATTGTCGCCAAATGATCACCCAAAATTGGGGCCCCCAATGCCAACAAAAGGATTTCGCAAAAAGTCGAACTCCATTGCCCTCGACAACTCGACCTCACAGAGGATCTACCTCCTGAACCAAACTTCCCAAAAGGGTGGGAATCACACAAATACGGCCTAAAACATGGTTTGCATTGCTTGGATGATCATTTTGAGTGGCCGCGATACAAAAAAAGTAAATTTCGGAATCTTCTATTTTTGAGCTACGCAGGGTGAAAAAATTGCATGACGAGGTCTTGTACCAATCCATTGGAAGGAACCCCCCCCTGTCCTCCCCCGACCACATACCAAAATAGGGTGACAGACACATAACCACTGCCTAAAACATGGTTCACATAGCTTGGACCATCATTGGAGTGTCCGCGACACCAAAACTTAAGGAAGTTTTGGAAAGTACAATGTTTGAGCTACCCGAGGTGAAAAACTGTTGAAGCAGGTTGTGTCTCGGCACCAACAGTCTCAAAGAGAAATTTGTTGTGCGGGGGTACCCAGGGTTTCCAAATGCTACAAAACTAGCAAACCCCCGAAACCAAACACAAAAGATTGTACTTGCCGACACCCCACAAGGATGAACACAACAGAATCATTTCACGGGTGGTCATGTGATTATCCTCCTCCTCAAACTTATGGTTTTTGTCCACTTTGTTGACATACATCATTGCCATTTGGACCTTCACCTTGGGTGTCTGTACAACGTAGGTACAACCGGTTGCCTTCTCCAATTGCCCATTGCAAAAAATGTGTAGTACTCCTGGTTGTCTCCTTGTTCCCCTTGGGTTGTGTTGTCTGCTCTTCGGTACACAGCACAAGACGAAGTGAATAAAACAATCAGCTTCCAAAGCGCAACACAACAAACAAAAGTGGCAGCCGGTTGGTTGATCTGTTTGCCCTTGGGCCCGCCTCAAATTCGCCAAATTGCCATTACCCAATGGGGTTGGTATGGGGCCGAGAGGGATGGGCGCCAATGCACTTTGTGCCCTCTTCATGGATTTTTGATACATTGGCGGTTTTGGCGACCTTGGTGACCCTATAGTACCCACTCTGAGGGGTCCAAGCATGAATGTTGTGATAGTATATGGCTGCTAGGATAGAAAGGGACGTTTCTAGCAGCCTCTAACCTTCGCTATGGCTTGTCATGGACAGGAAATGACGAGAAATGACTGTTTTCGCCAACAATGGCTTACATGTGTGCAAGACGAACCGAAGAAAACAATGAGCGGCCAAAGCACAACACAACCAAAAAAATGGGGACGGCCAAGTTGATCTGTTTTGCCCTTGGCCCTTCCTAAAATGCTCCAAAATGCCATTCCCAGGAAATAAAGCCCACCTATTCATCACATAGGCATTGTTTGTCCGGTAGCAGATAGGCAACCACTGACACAACACTGCTCAAGGATGGGATTGATATTTTGCTCTGATATTTTTACCCAAAATGCCGCAACCCAATTTCTATTGTGCCGTGGCACCCCCAACCAAATAGGCCCTGAGAACAGGTGGTGCGGCATGGTGCAGCATGCTTCAACCGTTGGTACCTGGTTGCATACAATTCCCTTGTGCTGTGTACCGAAGAGGAGACAACACAACCCAAGAGGAACAAGGAGACAATCAAGAGTACTAAAGGCTGTTTGCATTGGGCAATTGGAAAACACATTTGGTTGTACCTATGTTGTACACACACCCAAGTTGAAGGTCCAAATGGCAATGATGTATGTCAACAAAATGGACAAAAACCCGAAGTTTGGGAAGGAAGAGTAGCAACATGACCACCCGTGAATTGATTATGTTGTGTTCATCTTTGAGTGGTGCCGGGAGATACAATCTTTCGTGTTTGGGTCTGAGGGTTTGCTAGTTTTATAGCATTTGGAAAAGTTGGGTACCCCCGACCTACAAGGTGAAGCATCCCGCATGCCGCAGCGCAACAGATTTCTCTTTGAGTCTGTTGGTGCCTGCACACAACCTGCTTCAGGAGCTTTTCACCTCGGGCAGCTCAAAAATTGAGAGTCCGGAAACTTTGCTTTTTAGTATCATGGACACTCACAATGATGGTCCAAGCTATGTGAAGCATGTTTTAGGCACTGGTTATGTGTCTTGCAACCTATTTGGGTATTTGGTCGGGGCAGGCGGCAATGTTCCTCCCAATGGATTCGTACAAGACCTCCTCATGCAATTTTTTCACCCGGTGCAGCTTAAAAATGGAAGTTTCCGAAATTTACTTTTTTTGTATGGTGGCCACTCAAAATGATCATCCAAGCAGCGAGAAGCATGTTTTAGGCCGTATTTGTGTGTTTCCCGCCCTTTTGGGTGGTTTGGTGCAGGAGGCAGATCCTCTGCGAGGTCGAGTTGTCGAGGGCAATGGAGTTCGACTTTTTCAGAAATCCTTTTGTCGGCATTGGGAGCGGTTTGGGTGATCATTTGCCAACAATATGGGTGCGTACTCCAGCACCCATGGGGTCCCACATAGTCCCTACTAGGCCCATGTAGACAGTCCATGGGCCCCTTGAAACCTCCGATGTTGCCGTTTGTCGGCAGTTGGGTGAACCTAATGCGCAGATTTGAGTTTCCCACCCTCTACAGCTCAAAAACAGAAAGCAGCTCGCAGAGGTTGTTGGATCAAAGTTACGCAAGCCCGCACACTGTGTTAATCATCATCCTCCCCCACCTCGGTTTGGGTGTTTTTGGGCCTATTCGAATACCCTACCCCAAGGGGTGGATGGATGGTTTTACGCTTCGTAAAATCATTATTTTGTCCAACAAGTCTGTCCCCCCATGAGTTTTTGGTCCGGACCCCCTTGAAGCCCACCACTTCAGACCCATTTTTTTGAGGCATCATGAGGGTTGGGTTGGGGTGGGGGGTACCGCGGGGGCCAAAAATGTCTACAAACGGCCCCCTTTTTTGTGTTGAAAATCTAGACCCTCTTGATTATTTTGATTTTGAGCGGAAAAGGTGTTTTTTATCCCGATCAAATGGGAATTGTATGGGGCGGAATGGGACGGGCGCCAATGCACTTTATGCCCTTCTCAGCCAATTTCGATACATTGGCGCTTTTGGCGACCTTGGTGACCCTGTTGTACCCACTATAAGCGGTCCAAGGATGGATGTTGTGATAGTGTAGCCTACTGGAATAGATCAGGACGTTTCTAGCAGCCTCTAACCTTCGCTATGGACGGGAAATGACGTGAAATGACCGTTTTCGCCAACAATGGCTTACATGTGTGCGTGGAATTGTATGCAACCAGGTACCAATGGTTGAAGCATGCCGCACCATGCCACACCACCTGTTTTTGGGGCCTTTTTGGTGGTGTGGCATGGTGCGGCATGCTTCAACCATTGGTACCTGGTTGCATACAATGCCACGCACACATGTAAGCCATTGTTGGCGAAAACGGTCATTTCACGTCATTTCCCGTCCATAGCGAAGGTTAGAGGCTGCTAGAAACGTCCTGATCTATTCCAATAGGCTACACTATCACAACATCCATCCTTGGACCGCTTATAGTGGGGGCAACAGGGTCACCAAGGTCGCCAAAAGCGCCAATGTATCGAAATTGGCTGAGAAGGGCATAAAGTGCATTGGCGCTCGTCCCATTCCGCCCCATACAATTCCCATTTGGTCGGGATAAAAAACACCTTTTCCGCTCAAAATCAAAATAATCAAGAGGGTCTAGATTTTCAACACAAAAAAGGGGGTCGTTTGTAGACATTTTTGGCCCCCGCGGTACCCCCCACCCCAACCCAACCCTCATGATGCCTCAAAAAAATGGGTCTGAAGTGGTGGGCTTCAAGGGGGTCCGGACCAAAAACTCGTTGGGGGACAGACTTGTTGGACAAAATAATGATTTTACGAAGCGTAAAACCATCCATCCACCCCTTGGGGTAGGGTATTCGAATAGGCCCAAAAAGACCCAAACCGAGGTGGGGGAGGATGATGATTAACACAGTGTGCGGGCTTGCGTAACTTTGATCCAACAACCTCTGCGAGCTGATTTCTATTTTTGAGCTGTAGAGGGTGGGAAACTCAAATCTGCGCATTAGGTTCACCCAACTGCCGACAAACGGCAACATCGGAGGTTTCAAGGGACCCATGGACTGTCTACATGGGCCTAGTAGGGACTATGTGGGACCCCATGGGTGCTGGAGTACGCACCCATATTGTTGGCAAATGATCACCCAAACCGCTCCCAATGCCGACAAAAGGATTTCTGAAAAAGTCGAACTCCATTGCCCTCGACAACTCCACCTCGCAGAGGATCTGCCTCCTGCACCAAACCACCCAAAAGGGCGGGAAACACACAAATACGGCCTAAAACATGCTTCTCGTTGCTTGGATGATCATTTTGAGTGGCCACCATACAAAAAAAGTAAATTTCGGAAACTTCCATTTTTAAGCTGCACCGGTCGAAAAAATTGCATGAGGAGGTCTTGTACGAATCCATCGGGAGGAACATTGCCGCCTGCCCCGACCAAATACCCAAATAGGTTGCAAGACACATAACCAGTGCCTAAAACATGCTTCACATAGCTTGGACCATCATTGTGAGTGTCCATGATACTAAAAAGCAAAGTTCCGGACTCTCAATTTTTGAGCTGCCCGAGGTGAAAAGCTCCTGAAGCAGGTTGTGTGCAGGCACCAACAGACTCAAAGAGAAATCTGTTGCGCTGCGGCATGCGGGATGCTTCACCTTGTAGGTTGGGGGTACCCAACTTTTCCAAATGCTATAAAACTAGCAAACCCCCAGACCCAAACACAAAAGATTGTATCTCCCGGCACCACTCAAAGATGAACACAGCATAATCAATTCACGGGTGGTCATGTTGCTACTCTTCCTTCCCAAACTTCGGGTTTTTGTCCATTTTGTTGACATACATCATTGCCATTTGGACCTTCAACTTGGGTGTGTGTACAACATAGGTACAACCAAATGTGTTTTCCAATTGCCCAATGCAAACAGCCTTTAGTACTCTTGATTGTCTCCTTGTTCCTCTTGGGTTGTGTTGTCTCCTCTTCGGTACACAGCACAAGGGAATTGTATGCAACCAGGTACCAACAGTTGAAGCATGCTGCACCATGCCGCACCACCTGTTTTCAGGGCCTATTTGGTTGGGGGTGCCACGGCACAATAGAAATTGGGCTGCAGCATTTTGGGTAAAAATATCAGAGCAAAATATCAATCCCATCCTTGAGCAGTGTTGTGTCAGTGGTTGCCTATCTGCTACCGGATAAACAATGCCTATGTGATGAATAGGTGTGGGCTTTATTTCCTGGGAATGGCATTTTGGAGCATTTTAGGAAGGGCCAAGGGCAAAAAAGATCAACCTGCCCGTCCCCATTTTTTTGGTTGTGTTGTGCTTTGGCCGCTCATTGTTTTCTTCAGTTCGTCTTGCACACATGTAAGCCATTGTTGGCGAAAACAGTCATTTCTCGTCATTTCCTGTCCATGACAAGCCATAGCGAAGGTTAGAGGCTGCTAGAAAGTTCCCTTTCTATCCTAGCAGCCATATACTATCACAACATTCATGCTTGGACCCCTCAGAGTGGGTACTATAGGGTCACCAAGGTCGCCAAAACCGCCAATGTATCAAAAATCCATGAAGAGGGCACAAAGTGCATTGGCGCCCGTCCCTCTCGGCCCCATACAAACCCCATTGGGTAATGGCAATTTGGCGAATTTGAGGCGGGCCCAAGGGCAAATAGATCAACCAACCGGCCCCCACTTTTGTTTGTTGTGTTGCGCTTTGGAAGCTGATTGTTTTATTCACTTCGTCTTGTGATGTGTACCGAAGAGGAGACAACACAACCCAAGGGGAACAAGGAGACAACCAGGAGTACTACACATTTTTTGCAATGGGCAATTGGAGAAGGCAACCGGTTGTACCTACGTTGTACAAACACCCAAGGTGAAGGTCCAAATGGCAATGATGTATGTCAACAAAGTGGACAAAAACCAGAAGTTTGAGGAGGAGGATAATCACATGACCACCCGTGAAATGATTCTGTTGTGTTCATCCTTGTGGGGTGTCGGCAAGTACAATCTTTTGAGTTTGGTTTCGGGGGTTTGCTAGTTTTGTAGCATTTGGAAACCCTGGGTACCCCCGCACAACAAATTTCTCTTTGAGACTGTTGGTGCCGAGACACAACCTGCTTCAGCAGTTTTTCACCTCGGGTAGCTCAAACATTGAACTTTCCAAAACTTCCCTTAAGTTTTGGTGTGGGGGACACTCCCAATGATGGTCCAAGCTATGTGAACCATGTTTTAGGCAGTGGTTATGTGTCTGTCACCCTATTTGGGTATTTGGTCGGGGGGGGGACAGGGGGGGGTTCCTTCCAATGGATTGGTACAAGACCTCGTCATGCAATTTTTTCACCCTTCGCAGCTCAAAAATAGAAGATTCCGAAATTTACTTTTTTTGTATCGCGGCCACTCCGAATGATCATCCAAGCAATGGTACAAGACCTCGTCATGCAGTTTTTTCACCCTGCGCAGTTCAAAAATGGAAGTTTCCGAAATTTACTTTTTTTGTATCGCGGCCACTCAAAATGATCATCCAAGCAATGCAAACCATGTTTTAAGCCGTATTTGTGTGTTTCCCACCCTTTTGGGAAGTTTCGTTCAGGAGGTAGATCCTCTGTGAGGTCGAGTTGTCGAGGGCAACGGAGTTCGACCTTTTGCAAAATCCTTTTGTCGGCATTGGGTGCAATTTGGGTGATCATTTGGCGACAATATGGGTGCGTACTCCAGCACCCATGGGGTCCCACATAGTGGCTACTAGGCCCATGTAGCCAGCCCGTGAGCCCCTTGAAACCTCCGATCTTGCTCTTTGTAGGCAGTTCAGTGCACCTAATGCACAAACTTGATTTTTCCATCCTCTACAGCTCAAAAATAGAAAGCAGCTCGCAGAGGTTGTGGGATCAAAGTTACGCAAGCCCGCACACAACGATAAACCTCACCCTCCCCCCACCTCGGTTTGGGTGTTTTAGGGCCTATTGGAATACCCTACCCCAAGGGGTTAAATTGATGGTTTTACCCCTCGTAAAATCATTATTTGGTCCAGCACGTGCGTCCCCCAACAAGTGCTTTATCCGGACCGCCCTTGAAGACTCCCACTTCAGACCCACTTTTTTGGGACGTCATGAGGGTTGAGGTGGGGTGGGGCGTGCAGCAAGAGGTCAAAAATGTCTACAAAGGAACCCCCTTTTATTGAGTTGAAAATCATGAGCCTCTTGATTATTACTTCCATTTTGAGCCGAAAGGTTGTTTTGGACCTATTTATCACGAAGGCATTGTTTTTCAGCTAGCAAATAGGCAACCTCTGACATAGCACTGCTCCAGGATGGGATTGATATTTTGCTGCGATATTTTCCCCCAAAACACCGCAACCCAATTTCTATTGTGCCGCGGCATGCTGAGGCACCCGTTGGTACCCAGTTGCATACAATTCCATGCACCCATGTCACCCATTGTTGGCGGAAACAGTGGGAGGCGGCTAGAAACGTCCTTTTTTATCCTAGTAGCCATATACTATCACAACATCCATGCTTGGCCGCATCACAGTGGGTACCACGGGGTCGCAAAGGGCACCAAACCCTGCAGTGTATCAAAAATGGCTGAAAAGGGCACAAAGTGCATTGGTGCCAATCCCACTCCGCCCCATACAAACCTCATTGGGTCCAGACCCAAAAAAAATTTCCGGATCAAAATTAAAAGAATCAAGAGGGCATATACGGCAAGAAGTCGCCCTCCCCGTACCCCGGAGGTCCGGGGGGGGGGTACGGGGGGGGATACGGGGGGGGTACGTGGGGGGAGACGGGGGATATTTGTTTCGATTTGATTTGAGGGACGATGTTGAGGCTCACAGGCCGCCTGGGGGGCGCTCGATGGCTGTCCCGACGACTCTGCATATCGGCCGGCCATGCATGCAGTGCACACCCGGCCGCATCCGCGGGCCGGGGGGGCAGGCCTGCCGCCGTGCCGCGGGCTGGGTGAGGAGGGGGGTGGGGGGTGGGAAACACGCGCATCCCGCCGGGGGGGGGTGAGGCAGGTAGGGGGGAGGGGGGGAGGCGGGAGGGGGGGGGGGGACCTCGGTGGGGCACAGGGCGGAGGGCAGGTTCCCAGCCCCTGCGCGCTCGGGGCACCGGGCGGAGGGGAGGTTCTCCGCCCCTGCGCTCTGGGCATAGGGCGGAGGGCAGGTTCCCAGCCCCTGTGCGCTCTGGGCAGAGGGTGGAGGGTAGGTTCCCCGTCCGGTGCGCTCTGGGCATAGGGCGAAGGGCAGGTTACCAGCCCCTGTGGCCTCTGGGCACAGGGTGGAGGGCAGGCTCCCTTCCCCTGTGCGCTCTGGGCACAGGGCAGAGGGCGGAGGGCGGGTTCCCTGACTTGTGCGCTCTGGGCACAGGGCAGAGGGCTGGTGCCCCGCCCCTGTGCGCCCTCGGCACACGGCGGAGGGCAGGTTCCCCTCCCCTGTGCGCTCTGGGCACAAGGCGGAGGGCAGGTTTCCCGCCCCCGTGCGCTGTGGGCACAAGGCGGAGGGCGGAGGGCAGGTTCCCTGCCCATGTGCGCTCGGGGCACAGGACGGAGGGCAGGCCCCCCGCCCCTGTGCGCCTTAGGCACAGGCCGGAGGGCGGAGGGCAGGTTCCCTGCCCATGTGCGCTCTGGGCATAGGGCAGAGGGCGGAGGGCGGGTGCCCGGCCCCTGTGCGCTCTGGGCACAGGCCGGAGGGCAGGTTCCCCTCCCCTATGCGCCCTGGGCAAAGGGCGGAGGGCAGGTTCCTTGCCCATGTGCGCTCTGGGCAGAGGGTGGAGGGTAGGTTCCCCGTCCGGTGCGCTCTGGGCATAGGGCGGAGGGCAAGTTACCAGCCCCTGTGGCCTCTGGGCACAGGGTGGAGGGCAGGCTCCCTTCCCCTGTGCGCTCTGGGCACAGGGCAGAGGGCGGAGGGCGGGTTCCCTGACTTGTGCGCTCTGGGCACAGGGCAGAGGGCTGGTGCCCCGCCCCTGTGCGCCCTCGGCACACGGCGGAGGGCAGGTTCCCCTCCCCTGTGCGCTCTGGGCACAAGGCGGAGGGCAGGTTTCCCGCCCCCGTGCGCTGTGGGCACAAGGCGGAGGGCGGAGGGCAGGTTCCCTGCCCATGTGTGCTCGGGGCACAGGACGGAGGGCAGGCCCCCCGCCCCTGTGCGCTCTAGGCACAGGCCGGAGGGCGGAGGGCAGGTTCCCTGCCCATGTGCGCTCTGGGCATAGGGCACAGGGCGGAGGGCGGGTGCCCGGCCCCTGTGCGCTCTGGGCACAGGGCGGAGGGCAGGTTCCCCTCCCCTATGCGCCCTGGGCAAAGGGCGGAGGGCAGGTTCCTTGCCCATGTGCGCTATGGGCACAGGGCGGAGGGCGGAGGGCGGGTTCCCTGCCCTTGTGCGCTCTGGGCACAGGGCAAAGGGCTGGTGCCCCGCCGCTGTGCGCTGTGGGCACAGGGCGGAGGGCAGGTTCCCCTCCCTTGTGCGCTCTGGGCACAGGGCGGAGGGCAGAGGGCGGGTTCCCTGCCCATGTGCGCTATGGGCACAAGGCAAAGGGCGGAGGGCGGCTTCCCTGCCCTTGTGCGCTCTGGGCAAAGGGCAGAGGGCTGGTGCCCCGCCCCTGTGCGCTCTAGGCACAGGGCGGAGGGCAAGTTTCCCGCCCCCGTGCGCTCTGGGCACAGGGCGGAGGGCGGAGGGCAGGTTCCCCTCCCTTGTGCGCTCTAGGCACAGGGTGAAGGGCAGGCTCCCCTCCCCTGTGCGCTCCGGGCACAGGGTGGAGGGCAGGTTCCGTGCCCATGTGCGCTCTGGGCACAGGGCAGAGGGCGGAGGGCGGTTTCCCTGCCCTTGTGCGCTGTGGGCACAGGGCAGAGGGCTGGTGCCCCGCCCCTGTGCGCCCTTGGCATAGGGCGGAGGGCAGGTTCCCCTCCCCTGTGCGCTCTGGGCACAGGGCGAAGGGAAGGTTTTCCGCCCCCGTGCGCTCTGGGCACAAGGCGGAGGGCGGAGGGCAGGTTCCCTGCCCATGTGCGCTCGGGGCACAGGGCGGAGGGCAGGCCCCCCGCCCTTGTGCGCTCTAGGCACAGGGCGGAGGGCGGAGGGTAGGTTCCCTGCCCATGTGCGTTCTGGGCACAGGGCGGAGGGCGGGTGCCCGGCCCCTGTGCGCTGTGGGCACAGGGCGGAGGGCAGGTTCCCCTCCCTTGTGCGCTCTGGGCACAGGGTGAAGGGTAGGTTCCCCTCCCCTGTGCGCTCTGGGCACAGGGTGGAGGGCAGGTTCCCCTCCCCTGTGCGTTGCGGGCACAGGGCGGAGGGCGGAGGGCAGGTTCCCTGCCCATGTGCGCTCTGGGCACAGGGCGGAGGGCAGGTGCCCTGCCCCTGTGCGCTCCGGGCACAGGGCGGAGGGCAGATTCCCTGCCCATGTGCGCTCTGGGCACAGGGCGGAGGGCAGGTGCCCTGCCCCTGTGCGCTCTGGGCACAGGGTGGAGGGCAGGTTCCCCTCCCCTGTGTGCTGTGGGCACAGGGCGGAGGGCGGAGGGCAGGTTCCCTGACCATGTGCGCTCTGGGCACAGGGTGGAGGGCAGGTTCCGCTCCCCTGTGCGCTCTGGGCACAGGGTGGAGGGTAGATTCCCCTCCCCCGTGCGCTCTGGGCAAAGGGCGGAGGGCGGAGGGCAGGTTCCCCGCCCCTGTGTGCTGTGGGCACAGGGCACAGGGCGGAGGGCAGGTTAGCTGCCCATGTTCGCTCTGGGCATAGGGCGGAGGGCAAGTTCCCCTCCCCTGTGCGCTCTGGGCACGGGGTGGAGGGTCGGTTCCCCTCCCTTGTGCGCTCTGGGCACAGGGCGGAGGGCGGAGGGCAGGTTCCCTGCCCATGTGCGCCCTCGGCACAGGGCGGAGGGCAAGTGCCCCGCTCCTGTGCGTTGTGGGCACAGGGCGGAGGGCGGAGAGCAGGTTCCGTGGCCATGTGCGCTCTGGGCACAGGGCGCAGGGCGGAGGGCAGGTTCCCTGCCCATGTGCGCTCTCGGCACATGGCGGAGGGCAGGTGCCCCGCCCCTGTGCGCTCTAGGCACAGGGCTGGGGGCAGGTTCCCCGCCCCTGTGCGTTGTGGGCACAGGGCGGAGGGCAGAGAGGAGGTTCCGTGCCCGTGTGCGCTATGGGCACAGGGCGGAGAGCAGGTGCCCCGCCCCTGTGCGCTCTGGGCACAGGGGGGAGGGCAGGTTCCCCTCCCCTGCGCGCTCTGGGCACAGGGCAGAGGGCGGAGGGTAGGTTCCCTGCCCTTGTGCGCTCTGGGCACAGGGCGGAGGGCAGGTTCCCCTCCCATGTGCGCTCTGGGCACAGGGTGGAGGGCAGGTTCCCCTCCCCTGTGCGCTCTGGGCACAGGGCGGAGGGCGGAGGGCAGGTTCCCTGCCCATGTGCGCTCTGGGCACAGCGCGGAGGGCAGGTGCCCCGCCCCTGTGCACTCTGGGTACGGGGGGGAGGTACGGGGGGGCCACGGGGGATCTGGCGGTTCACACACAAGGCGGTGCACACATAGGGCGGTGCATACACAAGGCCGTGCACGCAAAAGGCGGTCTGTAGCCACCGTAGGAGTCTTGTTATTTAAGGGGCCACGGTCAAGGCGGTACACACGAAACGCGGTACACACAAAAGGCGGCCTGTAGCCACCGCAGGAGTCTTGTTATTTAAGGGGCCACAGGCAAGGCGGTACACACAAAAGGCGGTACACACACAAGGCCGTGCACACAAAAGGCGGCCTGTAGCCGCCGCACGAGTCTTGTTATTTCAGGGGCCACGGGCAAGGCGGTACACACCAAAGGCGGTACACACAAAAGGCGGCCTATAGCCACCGCAGAAGTCTTGTTATTTAAGGGGCCACGGGCAAGGCGGCACAAATAGAAGGCGGTACACACACAAGGCGGTGCATACAAAAGGCGGTCTGTAGCCACCGCAGGAGTCTTGTTATTTAAGGGACCACGAGCAAGGCGGTACACACGAAAGGCGGTACACACAAAAGGCGGCCTGTAGCCACCGTAGGTGTCTTGTTATTTAAGGGGCCACGGGCAAGGCGGTACACACAAAAGGCGGTACACACAAAAAGCGGTGCACCCAAAAGGCGGCATGTAGCCACCGCAGGAGTCTAGTTATTTAAGGGGCCAGAGGCAAGGAGGTACACACGAAAGGCGGTACACACACAAGGCCGTGCACACAAAACGCGGTCTATGGCCACCGCAGGAATCTTGTTACTTGAGGGGCCATAGGCAAGGCGGTACACACACAAGGCGGTGCACACCACACGCGGTCTGTAGCCACCGCAGGAGTCTTGTAATCTAAGAGGAGGTGCGGGGGCTGGCCTCCGCGTCGAGCGAAGCGAGCCGTTTGTCGAGCGAAGCGAGGCGAGCTACGGTTACGGGGGGGAAACGGGGGGGTGTACGGGGCGGGGTACAGGGGGGGGAGGTACGGGGGCGGATACGGGGGGGGTACGGGGGGGAGGTATGGGGGGGGTTCGGGGGGGGTACGGGGGGGAGGTATGGGGGGGTACGGGGGGGGTACGGGGGGGGGAGGTGCGGCGGGGGTACCGGGGGGGGGGGTACGGGGGGGAGGGGGTACGGGGGGGGGGGGCGACTTCTTGCCGACTATCCAAGAGGGTCATAATTTTCAACTCAAAAAAGGGGGGTCATTTGTAGACATTTTTTACCTCCCGTCGCACGCCCCATCCCACCCCAACACTCATGACGCTTGAAAAAATGGGTCTCAAGTGGGAGGCTTCAAGGGGGGTCCGGACAAAAGACTCGTTGGGAGACGCACGCGTTGGACAAAAGAATGACTTTACGAGGCGTAACACCATCAAGTCAATTCCTTGGGGTAGGGTATTCGAATAAGCCCAAAAACATGACGTTTAACGCTCTGTGCCGGCCTTCGCAACTTCGTTCTCACAACCTCTGCGAGCTGATTTCTATTTTTGAGCTGTAGAGGGTGGAAAAATCAAATTTGTGCATTACGTGCACTACAATGCCTACAAACGGCAATATCGGAGGTTTCAAGGGGCCCATGGAGCGGCTACATGGGCCTAGTAGCCACTATGTGGGACCCCATGGGTGCTGGAGTACGCACCCATATTGTTGGCAAATGATCACCCAAACCGCCCCCAATGCCGACAAAAGGATTTCGGAAAAAGTCGGACTACATTTCCGTGGACAACTCGACCTCGCAAATGATCTGCCTCCTGCACCAAACTTCCCAAAAGGGTGGGCAACACACAAATACGGCCTAAAACATGGTTTGCATTGCTTGGATGATCATTTTGAGTGGCCGCGATACAAAAAAAATTAATTTCCGAATCTTCTATTTTTGAGCTCTACACGGTGAAAAAGCTGCATGAGGAGGTCTTGTACCAATCCATTGGAAGGAACCCCCCCCCCCCTCTCCCCCCACCAAATACCCAAATAGGGTGAAAGACACATCACCACTGCCTAAAACATGCTTCACATAGCTTGGACCATCATGGGGAGTGTCCCCGATACCAAAACTTAAGTGAAGTTTTGGAAAGTTCAATGTTTGAGCTGCCCGAGGTGAAAAACTGCTGAAGCAGATTGTGTCCACGCACCAACAGTCTCAAAGAGAAATTTGTTGTGCGGGGGCACCAAGGTTTTCCAAATGCTACAAAACTAGCAAACCCCCGAAACCAAACACAAAAGATTGTACCTGCCGACACCCCACAACGATGAACACAACAAAATCATTTCACGGGTGGTCATGTTATTATCCTCCTCCTCAAACTTATGGTTCTTGTCCGTTCCGTTGACATACATCATTGCCATTTGGACCTTCACCTCGGGAGTGTGTGCAACATAGGTATAACCGGATGCCTTCTCCAATTGCCCATTGCAAAAAATCTGTAGTACACCTGGTTGTCTCCTTGTTCCCCTTGGGTTGTGTTGTCTCCTCTTCGGTACACAGCACAAGACGAAGTGAATAAGACAATGAGCTTACAAAGCGCAACACACCAAAAAAAAGGGGGGGCCGGTTGGTTGATCTGTTTGCCCTTGGGCCCGCCTCAAATTCTCCAAATTGCCCTTCCCAAGAAATGAATCCGAGACCTATTCATCAAAAAGGCATGATCATTTTGAGTGGCCGCCATACAAAAAAACTAAATTTCGGAAACTTGCATTTTTGAGCCGCACAAGGTGAAAAACTGCTGAAGCGGTTGTGTCTATGCACCAAAAGTCTCAAAGATAAATGTGGTGTGGTGCGGCATGGGGGATGCTTCACCTTGTAGGTTGGGGGTACACGGGTTTTCCAAATGCTACAAAACTAGTAAACCCCCGAAACCAAACACAAAAGATTATATTTGCCGACACCCCACAAGGATGAACACAACAGAATCATTTCACGGGTGGTCATGTTATTATCCTCCTCCTTAAACTTCTGGTTTTTGTCCACTTTGTTGACATACATCATTGCCATTTGGACCTTCAGCTTGGGTGTCCGTATAACGTAGTTACAACCGGATGCCTCCTCCAATTACCCTTTGCAAAAAATGTTTAGTACTCCCGGTTGTCTCCTTGTTCCTCTTGGGTTGTGTTGCCTGCTCTTCGGTACACAGCACAAGACGCAGTGAATAAGACAATGACCTTCCAAAGCGCAACACAACAAACAAAAATGGGGGCCGGCTGGTGAATCTTTTTGCCCTTGGGCCCGCCTCAAAATCTCCAAATTGCCATTCCCAAGAAATGAATCCGACACCTATTCAGAACAAAGGCACTGTCCACTAGCAAATAGGCAACCTCTGACACAACACTGCTCCATGATGGGATTGATATTTTGCTGTGATATTTTCCCCCAAGACACCGCAACCCAATTTTTGTTGTGCCGCGGCATGCCGAGGCACCCGTTGGTACCCAGTTTCATACAATTCCATGCACCCGTGTCACCCATTGTTGGCGAAAACAGTTGGAGGCTGCTAGAAATGTCCTTTTTTATCCTAGTAGCCATATACTATCACAACATCCATGCTTGGCCGCATCAAAGTGGGTACCACGGGGTCGCAAAGGGCACCAAACCCTGCAACGTATCAAAAATGGCTGAAAAGGGGACAAAGTGCATTGGCGCCAATCCCACTCCGCACCTCCCACCCCACCCCAACCCTCATGACGCCTCAAAAAAGTGGGTCTCAAGTGGGGGGTTTCAAGGGGGGTCAAGGCAAAAAACTCATTGGGGGGCGCACGTGTTGGACAAAAGAATGACTTTACGAGGCGTAAAACCATCAATTCAACCCCTTGGGGTAGAGTATTCGTATAGGCCCAAAAACACCCAAAACGAGGGTGGGGGGAGTTTAACGTTGTGTGCCGCCTGCAAAACTTTGATCTAACATCCTTTGCGAGCTACTTTCTATTTTTGAGCTGCAGAGGGTGGAAAAATTGGTTGAGGAGGTCTTGTACCAATCCATTGGGAGGAACCCCCCCTTTCCTTGACCAAATACCCAAATAGGGTGAAAGACATATAACCACTGCCTAAAACATGGTTCACATAGGGTGGACCATCAACTAGGAGTGTCCACGATACCAAAAGGCGAAGTTTTGGAAACCTCAATTTTTGAGCTGCACGAGGTCAAAAACTGCTGAAGCAGGCTGTGTGAAGGCACCAAACGTCCCAAAGAGAAATTTGCTGTGCTTCGACGTGCGGGATGCTTCACCTTGTAGGTCAGGGGTACCAAAATTTTCCAAATGGTACAAAAGTAACAAACCCCCGGAACCAAACACAAAAGATTATATCTCCCAACACTCCGCAAAGATGAACACAACAAAATCAATTCACTGGTGGTTGTGTTGATACTCCTCCTCCTCAAACTCGTGCTTTATGTTCATTTTATTGACACACATACTTGCCATTTGGAGATTCCACTTGGGTGTTTGTACAACAAAGGTATAACTGGATGCCTTCTCCAATTACCCATTGCAAACACTGTGCAGTACTCATGGTCATTTCCTTATTACTCTTGGGTTGTGTTGTCTCGTCTTCGGTACACAGCGCAAGAAAAGTGAAGAAAACAGTGACCCTCCAAAGCGCAACGCAACAAAAAAAAAATGGGGGCGGGCAGGTTGATCTCTTTGCCCGGTGCCCTTCCTAAAATTCCCCACATTGCCATTCCCAAGAAATGAATCAGAGACCTATTGATCACATAGGCATTGTTTATCCACTAGACTATTGGCAATCTCTGACAAAGCACTCCTCAAAGATGGATTTGATATTTTGCTACAATATTTTTCCCCAAAACGCCGCAACCCAATTTCTATTGTGCCGCGGCATGCCGCGGCACGCCCACCAAACAGGCCCCAAAAACAGGTGGTGCAGCACGGTGCGGCATGCTTCAACCGTTGGTACCTAGTTGCATACAATTCCATGCACACCTGTAAGCCATTGTTGGCGAAAACAGTCCTTTCACGTCATTTCCCGTCCATGACCGGCCATAGCGAACGTTAGAGGGAGCTAGAAACGTCCTTTTCTATCCTCGTAGCCATATAATCCGTGTTATGACCCCTCAAGATGGGTACCACAGGGTCACCAAGGTTGCCAAAACCCCCAATGAATCAAAAATGGGTGAAAAGGGCATAAAGTGCACTAGCACCCGTCCCACTCCGCCCCATACAAACCCCATTTGGTCGGGACGCAAAAAAACATTTTCGTCTCAAAATTAAAACAATCAAGAGGGTCATGATTTTCAACTCAAAAAACGGGGGCCATTTGTAGACCTTTTTGGACCCCCGTCACACACCCCACCCCACCCCAACCCTCATGAGGCCTCAAAAAAGTGGGTCTCAAGTGGGAGGCTTCAAGGGGGGTCCGGACCAAAAACTCGTTGGGGGATAGGAGTGTTGGACAAAATAACGATTTTACGAAGGGTAAAACCATCAATTCGACCCCTTGGGGTAGGGTATTCGAGTAGGCCCAAAAACACCCAAAACGGGGGTGGGGGGGGATGACGTCTAACGTTGTGTGCGAACCTGCGCAACTTTGATCTAACAACCCGTGCGGGCTGCTTTGTATTTTTGAGCTGTAGAGGGTGGGAAACTCAAGTTTGCGCATTAGGTGCACTGCAATGCCTACAGACGGCAATATCGAAGGTTTCAAGGGGCCCATGGAGCGGCTACATGGGCCTAGTAGCCACTATGTGGGACCCCATGGGTGCTTGAGCAACCCACCCACCTTGTCGGCAAATGATCACCCAAACCGCTCCCAATGCCGACAAAAGGGTTTCGCAAAACGTCGAGCTCCATTGCCCTAGACAACTCCACCTCGCAGAGGAGCTACCTCCTGCACCAAACCTTCCAAAGCGGTGCGAAGCACAAAAATACAGCCTAAAATATGCTTTGCATTGCTAAGATGATCATTTTGAGTGGCCGCGAAACAAAAAAACTACATTTAGGAGAGTTCGATTTTTGAGCTCTACACGGTGAGAAAGCTGCTCGAGGAGGTCTTGTACCAATCCATTGGGGGGAACGCCCCCCCCTCCCCCCCCAAAATACCCAAATAGGGTGAAAGACACATAACCACTGCCTAAAAAATGCCTCACATAGCTTGGAGCATCATTGGGACTGTCCATGATACCAAAAAACGAAGTTTTGGAAACCTCAACTTTTGAGGTCCACAAGGTGACCACCTGCTGAAGCAGGTTGTGTGCAGGCACTAGCAAGCCCGAAGAGAAATTCGCTGTGTTCCGGGTTGTGGGATGCTTCACCTTGTAGGTCGGGGGTACCCAAGTTTTCCAAATAAAACTAGCAAACCCCGAGAACCAAACACAAAAGATTGTATCTCCCGACACCCCGCAAAGATGAACACAACAAAATCCATTCATGGGTGGTCATGTTGCTACTCTTCCTTCTCAAACCTCTGCTTTTTGTCCACTTTGTTGACATACATACTTGAAATTAGGAGATTCACCTTGAATGTGTGTATAACATAGGTACAACCATATGCCTTCTCCAGTTGCCCATTGCAAACAGTTTGTAGTACTCATGGTCCCCTCCCTATTTCTTTTGGGTTGTATTGTCTCCTCTTCGGTACACAAAACACGACCAAATGAAGAAAACAATGACCCTCCAAAGCGCAACGCAACACAAAAAAATTGGGGGCGGGCAGGTTGATCTGTTTGCCCGTTGCCCTTCCTAAAATTCTCCACATTGCCATTCCCAAGAAATGAATCAGAGACCTATTGATCACATAGGCATTGTTTATCCACTAGACTATTGGCAAGCTCTGACAAAGCACTCCTCAAAGATGGACTTGATATTTTGCTACAATATTTTTCCCCAAAGCGCCGCAACCCAATTTCTGTTGTGCCGCGGCATGCCGCGGCACGCCCACCAAACCGGCCCCAAAAACAGGTGGTGCAGCATGGTGCGGCATGCTTCAACGGTTGGTACCTAGTCGCATACAATTCCATGCACACATGTAAACCAATGTTGGCGAAAGCAGTCCTTTCACGTCATTTCCCGTCCATGACCGGCCATAGCGAACGTTAGAGGGAGCTAGAAACGTCCTTTTCTATCCTCGTAGCCATATAATCCGTGCTATGACCCCCCAAAGTGGGTACCACAGGGTCGCCAAGGTTGCCAAAACCCCCAATGTATCAAAAATGGGTGAAAAGGGCATAAAGTGTAGTAGCACCCGTCCCACTCCGCCCCATACAAACCCCATTGGGTCAGAACGCAAAAAAACATTTTCGGCTCAAAATTAAAACAATCAAGAGGGTCATGATTTAGAACTCAAAAAGGGGGTCATTTGTAGACCTTTTTGAACCCCTGCCGCACCCCCTACCCCGGCCCCACCCTCATGATGCCTGAAAAAAGTGGGTCTCAAGTGGGAGGCTTCAAGGGGGGTCCGGACCAAAAATTGGTTGGGGGATGCACCTGATGGACGAAATAATGATTTTGCAAAGGGTAAAACCATCAATTCAACCCCTTGGGCTAGGGTATTCGAATAGGCCCAAAAACACCCAAAACGGGGGTGGGGGGAGGATGACGTTTAACGTTGTGTGCGGGCCTGCGCAACTTTGATCTAACAACCTCTGCGAGCTGCTTTGTATTTTTGAGCTGTAGAGGGTGGGAAACTCAAGTTTGCGCATTAGGTGCACTACAATGCCTACAAACGGCAACATCGGAGGTTTCAAGAGACCCATCGAGCGGCTACATGGGCCTAGTAGCCACTATGTGGGACCCCATGGGTGGTTGAGTACCCACCCACCTTGTCGGCAAATGATCACCCAAACCGCTCCCAATGCCGACAAAAGGGTTTCGCAAAACGTGGAGCTCCATTGCCCTAGACAACTCCACCTCGCACAGGAGCTACCTCCTGCACCAAACCTCCCAAAGCGGTGTGAAACACAAAAATACAGCCTAAAACATGCTTTGCATTGCTGGGATGATCATTTTGAGTGGCCGCGATACAAAAAAATTACATTTCGGAGAGTTTCATTTAGGAGCTCTACACGGTGAAAAAACTGCTCGAGGAGGTCTTGTACCAATCCATTGGGGGGAACGCCCCCCCCTCCCCCCCCCGCAATACCCAAATAGGGTGAAACACACATAACCACTGCCTAAAACATTCTTCCCATAGCGTGGAGCATCATTGGGAGTGTCCATGATATCAAAAAACGAAGTTTTTAAAAAACTCAACTTTTGAGGTCCACAACGTGAACACCTGCTGAAGCAGGTTGTTTGCAGGCACCAGCAAGCCCAAAGAGAAATTTGCTGTGTTCCGGCTTATGGGATGCTTCACCTTGTAGGTCGGGGGTACCCAAGTTTTCCAAATACTACAAAACTAGCAAACCCCCAGAACCAAACACAAAAGATTGTATCTCCCGACACCCTGCAAAGATGAACACAACAAAATCAATTCACGGGTAGTCATGTTGCTACTCTTCCTTCTCAAGCTTCTGCTTTTTGGTCATTTTGTTGACACACATACTTGCCATTTGGAGATTCACCTTGGGTGTTTGTACAACATAGGTACAACCGGATGCCTTCTCCAATTGCCCATTGCAAACACTCTATAGTACTCATGGTCGCCTCCCTATTTCTCTTGGGTTGTGTTGTCTCCTCTTGGGTACATAACACGAGACAAAGTGAAGAAAACAATGTCCTTCCAAAGCGCGACACAACAAAAAAAAAGGTTGGTCTCTTTGCCCCTGGCCCTTCCTAAAATTCTCCAAATTGCCATTCCGGGGAAATGAATCAGAGACCCATTGATCACATAGGTATTGTTTATCCGCTGGACTATTGGCAACCTCTGACGAAACACTGCTCAAGGATGGGATTGATATGTTGCTATGAAAATTTTCCCCCAAAAGCCGCAACCAAATTTCTATTGTGCCGCGCTATGCCGCGGCACGCCCACCAAATAGGCCCCAAAAACAGGCGGTGCGGCATGGTGCGGCATGCTTCAACCGTTGGTACTTGGTTGCATACGATTCGACGCACACATGTACGCCATTGTAGGCGAAAACAGTCATTTGACGTCAATTCCCGTCCATGACCGGCCATAGCGAAGGTTGGAGGCTGCTAGAAATGTCCTTTTCTATCCTAGTAGACATACACTATCACAACATCCATGCTTGGACCCCTCACAAAGGGTACCACAGGGTCACCAAAGTCGGCTACACCACCAATGTATCAAAAATGGGTGAAAAAAGCACAAAGTGCATGGGCGCACGTCCCACTCCGCCCCATACAACCCCCATTGGGTAGGGACCCAAAAAAACATTTTCGGATCAAAATTGAAATAATCAAGAGGGTCATGATTTTCAACTCAAAAAAAGGGGACCATTTGTAGAAATTTTTGACCCCCCGCTGCACCCCCTACCCCACCCCCACCCTCATGACGCCTGAAAAAAGTGGGTCTCAAGTGGGAGGCTTCAACGGGGGTCCGGACCAAAAACTGGTTGGGGGCTGCACCTGTTGGACAAAATAATGATTTTACGAGGGGTAAAACCATCAATTCAACCCCTTGGGGTAGGGTATTCCAGTAGGCCAAAAACACCCAACACGGGGCTGGGGGAGGATGACGTTTAACGTTGTGTGCGGGCGTGTGAAACTTTCATCTAACAACCCCTGCGAGCAGCTTTGTATTTTTGAGCCGTAGAGGGTGGGAAACTCAAGTTTGTGCATTACGTGCACTCAACCGCGTACATACGGCAACATTAAAGCTTTCAAGGGGCCCATGAACCGGCTATGTGGGCCTAGTAGCCACTTTGTGGGACCCCATGGGTGGTGGAGTACCCACCCATATTGTCGGCAAATGATCACCCAAACGACTCCTAGTAACGACAAAAGGGTTTCGGAAAAAGTCGAAACCATTGCCCTCAACAAGTCTACCTCGCACACGATCTACCTCCTGCGCCAAACCTCCCGAAAGGGTGGGAAAACACACAAATACAGCCTAAACAATGCTTTGGATTGCTTGGATGATCATTTTGAGTGGCCGCAATGCAAAAAAACTAAATTTCAAAAACTTCCAATTTTGAGTTGTATAGAGTGGGGAAACTGCATGAAGAGCTCTTGTACCAATCCATTGGGAGGAAACCCGCCCACCTCCCTTCACCAGACACCCAAAAAGGGTGAAAGAACGATAACCACTGCCTAAAACATGCTTCAAATAGCTTGGGCCATCATTGGGAGTGTCCACGATACTCAAAAACGAAGTTTTGGAAACCTCAACTTTTCAGCTGCACAAGGTGCAAAACTGCTGAAGCAGTTTGTGTGAAGGCACCAGTAGTCCCAAAGAGAAGTTGGCTGTGCTCCGGCATGCGGGATGCTTCACGTAGGTCGGGGGTACCCAACTTTTCCAAATGCTACAAAACTAACAAACCCCTGGAACCAAACACAAAAGATTATATCTCCCGACACCCCGCAAAGATGAACACAACATAACCAATTCACGAATGGCCATGTTGCTACTCCTCGTCCTCAAACTTCTGCTTTTGGTTCATTTTGATGACACACATAATTGCCATTTGGAGATTGACCTTGGGTGTTTTTATAAAATAGGTACCACCGGCTGCCTTCTGCACTTGCTCATTGCAAAAAGTCTGCAGTGTTCTTGATCGTCTCCTTGTTCCTCTTGGGTTGTGTTGTCTCCTCTTCGGCACACAGCACAAGACAAAGTGAAGAAAACAATGACCCTCCAAAGCGCAACGCAACAACGAAAATGGGAGCGGGTAGGTTGATGTGTTTGCCCTTGGCCCTTCCTAAAATTGTCCAAATTGCCATTCCCAAGAAATGAATATGAGACCTATTGATCACATAGGCATTGATTAGGCATCATATTTTTCCTCAAAACGCCGCAATCCAATTGTTATTGTGCCGCGGCATGCCGCGGCACGCCCACCAAATGGGCCCCAAAAACAGGTGGTGCGGCATGGTGTGTCATGCTTCAACCATTGGTACCCGGTTGCATACAATTCCACGCACACATGTAAGCCATTTTTCACAAAAACGGTCATTTAACATCATTTCCCGTCCATGACTGGCCATAGCGAACGTTAGAGGGAGCTAGAAACGTCCTTTTCTATCCTAGTAGCCATATACTATTACAACATCCATGCTTGGACCCCTCATAGTGGGTACCACGGAGGGGGATGCACCTGTTGGACAAAATAATGATTTTACGAGGGGTAAAACCATCAATTCAACCCCTTGGGGTAGGGTATTCGCATAGGCCCAAAAACACCCAAAACGGGGTTGGGGGGAGGATGACGTTTAACGTTGTGTGCGGGCCTGCGCAACTTTGATCTAACAACCTCTGCGAGCTGCTTTGTATTTTTGAGCTGTAGAGGGTGGGAAACTCAAGTTTGCGAATTAGGTGCACTGCAATGCCTACAAACGGCAACATCGAAGGTTTCAAGGCGCCCATGGAGCGGCTACATGGGCCTAGTAGCCACTATGTGGGACCCCATGGGTGCTTGTGTACCCACCCATATTGTCGGCAAATGATCACCCAAACCGCTCCTCGAACTCCATTGCCCTAGACAACTCCACCTCGCAGAGGATCTACCTCCTGCACCAAAACCTTCCAAAAGGATGGGCAAACACAAAAATACAGCCTAAACCATGTTTTGCATTGCTTGGATGATCATTTTGAGTGGCCGCGATACAAAACAACTCAATTTCGGAGAATTCCATTTTCGACCTGCACAGGGTGGGAAAGGTGCATGAGGAGCTCTTGTACCAATCCATTGGGAGGAACCCCCCCCCCTTCCCTTGACCAATTACCCAATTAGGGTGAAAGAAACATAAACACTGTCTGAAACATCCTTCAAACAGCTTGGACCATCATTGGGAGTGTCCAAGATACCAAAAAACGAAGTTTTGAAAATCTCAATTTTTCAGCTGCACAAGGTGCAAAACTGCTGAAGCAGGTTGTGTGCAGGCACCAGTAGTCCCAAAGAAAAAATCGCTGTGCTCCAGCATGCGGGATGCTTCACCTTCAACTAGTAGGTCCGGGGTACCCAACTTTTCCAAATGCTACAAAACTAACAAACCCCTGGAACCAAACACAAATGATTATATCTCCCGACACCCCGCAAAGATGAACACAACAGAACAAATTCACGAATGGCCATGTTGCTACTCCTCGTCCTCGAACTTCTGCTTTTGGTTCATTTTGATGACATACATAATTGCCATTTGGATATTCACCTTGGGTGTGTGTATAACATAGGTACAACTGTCTGCCTTCTCCATTTGCTCATTGCGGAAAGTCTGTAGTACTACTGATCGTCTCCTTGTTCCTCTTGGGTTGTGTTGTCTCCTCTTCGGCACACAGCACAAGACAAAGTGAAGAAAACAATAACCCTCCAAAGCAACGCAACAGAAAAAATGGGGGCGGGTAGGTTGATGTGTTTGCCCTTGGCCCTTCCTAAAATTGTCCAAATTGCCATTCCCAAGACATGAATCGGGGACCTATTGATCACATAGGCATTGTTTATCCACTAGACTGCTGGCAAAGTCTGACACGGCACTGCTCAAGGATAGGATTGATATTTTGCAACAATATTTTTCCCCAAAACGCCGCAACCCAATTGCTATTGTGCCGCGGCATGCCGCGGCACGCCCACCAAACAGGCCCCAAAAACAGGTGGTGCAGCATGGTGCGGCATGCTTCAACCGGTAGAACCTGGTTGCATACAATCCCATGCACAAATGTAAGCCATTGTTGGCGAAAACATTCATTTCACGTCATTTCCCGTCCGTGACTGGCCATACCGAAGGTTAGAGGCTGGCAGAAGAAGGTCCAAACCTCACCTGGCAGAAAAAGCTGAATTTTGGAAAAACTTTCACCTGCCACGAAACAACCTATCCAACTGTCAGGTCCTCACCGGCAAGGGGCCATATGGTGGGGCCGACTGGGGGTTCCCGGAGTTTGGCCCCGTGACCCCTGCCATGGGTGAGGGGATTCATATGCGAGAAAAAAATTATTCACAACACAGGTCCAAATCCACACATAGCGGCCGCAATACACAAGGAAATTTTGACCCCCGCCCCCCCCCACACACACTCACACCCCACACAAGTATTTGGTAAGACTTAGTACCAAACGAGGTGAAAATTAGTAAACTTTGGTAAAACTTCGTAGAAACAAGATAAAATTTAGCTAACAAAATTTTTCAAAAAAATTGAAAGATTTGGTCACTAAGTGTTACCTCGTTTGCACTAAGTTTTTTATCCCCCCCCCGTTTTTAGCAAGGTAGTCAACACTTCGATGGTAGGTGGTACTTTTGTTTAAGGGCACATGGCCCCCGGATCGATCCCCGGCCACTTGTGTTAGTGGGATCCCACACACACCATCATGCACACCAATTCGTTGGCACTCGGCCAACTTGACATAATACAACTGGGGTCGGGCACTAGAAACAAAATCAGGCTCAAGAAAAGAGTCCTCACAGGGCCATGGCCAACATCAATGCGGCGGCGCTGGGAACAAAACCAAGTGTAATAAAAACAGAGAACCCCGCACGGCCACAACCAACATTAGTGCCAACTACTTACAAATAGTTACAAAAGACACGCCCGAAAATCAAGTCGGCCTTAGTATCTGTACAGTTCAATTTGCCTCCCTCTGTGGGATTGTTGGTGCACATCCCAAACAGAGCCGTTTTCAACTCCCCATGCAGCTTGGTGCAAAATGCTTGGTCATTTCTTAGTGACTATCAGCAGTTTGGGGGTATTGAGGAGGCACCACATGTAAGGTTCTTCATTGTACCTTGCATGCGTCTATCTTATGTCAATCAGAGATTTGTGTTAGATTGCGCCAATTCTCGGCCGCAAACCTTGTTGTTGCTGATGATGCTTTTGCTGTTGTTGCTGCTTTTGCTGTTAATACCCGTCGCGGTGTGTGGATCTGTCGCAAGTGGTACATTCGTGGCAGGCTATGTGAGGTGTGCCATCACAAGAAAAGCATGTGTCAACGGGGTCCACCGATTTGGGTTCGGTGTACATCCGAGCCACCTCCCAATGCGGTGCTGGGTCCTGGGGATGGAGGCTGACTTGGAACAACTGTAGCACAACGCTCCAAAGCGGAGAACAAAATCACAAGTGGCCCACAAGTGGGCGCATTGGCTACATAACCCTTGCGTCTTGGGGGTCCCCAACAATTCAGATCGGGGGACAAAAAAAGAAGTGGCCCACAAGTGGGTGAATTGGCTACGTCACCCTTGTCGTTTGGGGTGCCCCCGACGCTTCAAAGCGGGGGACACACTCAGCAGTGGCCCACAAAAGGGCGGATTGGCTACGTCATCCCTGCCGTCTGGAGGGTCCCCAACGCTTCACAGAGGGGACAAAATCAGCAGTGGCCCAGAAGTGGGCAGATTGGGTACGTCACCCCTGCCGTTTGGGGGGTACCCAACGCTTTAGAGCGGGGGGCGAAATCAGCAGTGGCAGTCAGAAGTGGAAAAAACTTATTTGTTAGTAAGTTTTTTACTTGGTAAGAAAATTTTTTTCTGCTTCGTAAATTACTTAATAGAAAATACTTAGTGAATTACTCACTAGAAAAAAATATTTTGCTGAGTAAGCTACTTAGTAAAAAAGCCAGCTGCAAATGAAAAAACTTCGTAACTAAATATTTTTTTCCTAAGTTTTGAAACTCAGTAAAATTTTTTTCCAAAAAAATTTTTCACTAAATTTTACCACAGACCCCCCCCCCACACACACACCCAAAAGGGGTACCCGGGTACGGGGGATGGGGGGTCAAAATCGAAAAATTCATTGGGGGATCATTAGCTGTCCCAAAAGGATGATTTTACAAGGGGTTAGATGTCTGATACCATATCTTGGGGCATGCTACGCATACGACCCCCAAAAGGGGGGGTTGTATGACGCCAGCGCCTGCGTTTGATCTAACAACCTCTCTTTGAGGTGATTTAGGCCTCGACATTCTGGAACAGGGCCACGCTCACCTATGTACCCACAGGCGAGACCTGCCGCGACGACTGAGATCTGCTTGGCCCGTCAGCTCTGTATACCATTTGCAAAGGGCGGTTGGAGTTGATGGAGCTGGTTTCCGAGGGGACACTGGAGGATCGTGGCGTGTGGCTCCCACCTTCACTCTCAGAGACCCGGGGGACGGCGTGCGTCATGGCCTCTCCGTTCTGCGCCAGGGTCTGGTAAAGCAACCCAGGCGCAGATCGCATTGCCGATTGCATGTCCGCCACGGCATCGTTGCTGCAGAGCAAAAGAGATGGCAACGTGTTTCGGGGGTGACGGGGTGACGGCAAGAGGCAATGTACAGAGGGACTGGACGTGTTCCGGGCGGAGAAGAAGCACAGTTGCGACTCCTGCGCCTTGCACACAGACAACCCCATCCCCACCCCTACCCACCCACCCACACATAACGTTTCAACCAAAATAGAAGTGCGAAAGATAAATACTCTTCTCTCTCTCTCTCTCTCTCTCTCTCTCTCTCTCTCTCTCTCTCTCTCTCTCTGGAACAGAAGCTCTACAGTACAGGAGATGTGTAGTCGGCAGCTGCCAGTGGACAAACCAAATGGGGTAAGGCTCAGTACTGACACACACACACACACACGCACACACACAATGCATCCCATTTCGAAGCGTTGCGGCATGCTACTACATGCTGCCTACTGTTGATCACTGCTAGAATGGGCATTTTTGAGATCCCCCGCTGAGCGTCGAGAGGCCAACGGGGTGGATGGCCTGCAACAATGGCAATTGTGCTCTCGGAACACTGAGTAGCTTGACATGGAATGTGCCTTGCAGCAATGGTTCCAGTAGTCGGATGCCACCTTTGTACAATCCGGTGGCTCCCCATTTTGGGGTATTTGGTAAGACTTAGTACCAGACGAGGTAAAACTTGGTAAAATTTGGTAAAACTTCGTAGAAACAAGGTAAAACTTAGTAAAAATAAATTTATTTTTATAAAATTATTTTGAAAAATTTTTGTTTACCAAGTGTTACCTCATTTCTACTAAGTTTCCCCCCGCCACCCCCGCCTGCCGTTTTAAACCAGGGAGTCAACACTTCGAAGGTAGGTGGTACTTTTGTTTAAGGGCACAAGGCCCCCGGATCGATCCCCGGCCCCTTGTGTTAGTGGCGCCCCACCCAAGCCAAACCAGCATGCACACCAATTCGTTGGCACTCGGCCAACTTGACAAAACATACTTGGGATCGGGCACTAGAAACAAAATCAGGCTCAAGAAAAGAGTCCTCATGGGACCATGGCCAACATTAGTACCAAGTACTTACAAATAGTTACAAATGACACGCTTGAAAACCAAGTCGGCCTTGGTATGTGCATGGCGCTATTTGCCTGGCACTATGGGATTATTGGTGCACATCCCAAATACAGCCGTTTTCAACTCCCCTTGCAGCTTGGTGCAAAATGCTTGGTCATTTCTTACTAACCATCAGCATTTTGGGCATATTGAGGAGGCACCACATACCACTTGCGTCCCCACTGCTTCACAGAGGGGGGCCAGAGTCAGAGGTGACCCACAACTGGGCCGGATGGCTACATAGCCGCTGCCGCTTGGGGGGTCCCCACCGCTTCAAAGCCTGGGGTCCCCACCGCTTCCAAGCGGGAGACAAGATCACAGGTGGCCCACAAGTGGGCCTTGTGGCTATATAACCCCTGCCGCTTGGGGGGTGCCCGCCGCTTCAAAGCGGGGGGCAGAATCAGAGGTTGCCCACAAGTGGGCTAGGTGGCTGCATAACCCCTACCGCCTCGAGGGTCCCCACTGCTGCAAAGCGTGTGGTCTCCACCGCTTCACATGGGGGGGGCAAAATTAGAGGTGGCTCACAAGTGGGCCGGGTGGCTACATAACCCCTGGGGCTTGGGGGGTCCCCACCGCCTCAGAGCGGGGGGCAGAATCCGAGGTGGCCCACAAATGGGCCGGGTGGCTACATAACCCCTACCGCCTGGGGGGTCCCGACCGCTTCAAATTGGGGGTTCCACAAGGGTTCACGGCTGGGGGTAGAATCAGAGGTAGCCCACAAATGAGCCGGGTGGCTACATAACACTTGCCGTCTGGGGGGTCCCCACCGCTTCACAGCGGAGGGCAGAATCAGTGGTGGCCCACACTTGCACCGGGTGGCTACATAACCCCTGCCGCCTAGGGGGTCCCCAACCCTTCAGAGTGGGGGGCAGACTCAGAAGTGACCACAAAGTGAGTTGGGTGGCTACAATACCTCTGCCCTCCGAGGGTCCCCACTGCTTCAGAGCAGGGGGGGGCAAAATGGGAAGTGGCCCACAAGTGGGTCGGGTGGCTACATAACCCCTGCCGCTTGGGGGGTCCCCACCTCTTCAGAGCGGGGGACAGAATGAGAGGTGGCCCATAAGTGGGCCGGGTGGCTGCGTAACCCTTGCCGCCTAAGGGGTCCCCGCTGCTTCAGAACGGGGGGCAGAATCAGAAGTGGCCCACAAGTAGGCCGGGTGGCTACATAACCCCTGCCACCTGGGGGGTCCCCGCCCATACCTTTGCTTAGCAACTGGGGGGGGAGGGGGGGGGTCATTTTGGGGCTGCCTCAGGATTGGCCAAGCCACCCACCCACCCAAGCTGACCCACCCACCCACCCACCCAGACCCCCCCCCTACTCCCCCAGTATGGGGGGGGTCCCCCAGTCGGGGGGGGGGGGGTTAGTTCAGCCTGCATCATATGTCCATTGCATAAATTTTGCGAAAGTGTCACGGACCTAAAGTTCGAAATTGCAGGAAGCTGGGTTTGAACCCGCGCCTGCACGTCTGCGGCACACGGTTTTACCACTGGACCACCAGCTGTTACAGCAGCGCCGTGCTCAAGTACTTTGTACAGGCTGCCATCTCTGTCTCGTCCATCCTGGCTACCCGGTTAGTTTGGGAGAGTCAGGCCCTACCCAGCCCCTACCCAGTTGCCCACCCACCCACCCACCCACCCACCCAGACCCCCCCCCCCCCTGGGGGGGAGTAGGCACGTTGGGCCAAATTGCCCAAAACCAAACTAACCCACCCACCCACAGGCCACGGACCCACCCACCCACACCCCCCCCCCCCCCCAGTCCAGTCGGACCACCCTTAAGCAAAGGTATGTCCCCGCAGCTTAAGAGCGGGGAGCAGAATCACAGGTCGCCCACAAGTGGGCTGGGTGGCTACATAACCCCTGCCGAATGGGGGGTCCCCCCAGCTTCATAGCGGGGGCAGAACCAGAGGTGGCCCACAAGCCGATTGGGTGGCTACATAACCCCTGCCGCTTGGGGGTCCCCACTGCTTTATAGGGGGGGACAGAATCAGAAGTGGCCCACAAGTGGGCCGGGTGGCTACATAACCTCTGCCGCCTGGGGGTTCCCCACCGCTTTAGAGCGGGGGGCAGAATCAGCATTGGCGGCAGTCACTAGTGGAAAAACTTATTTTATTGGTAAATTGTTTACTTAGTAAAAAAATAAATCTATTTTTTTACCAAGTAAATTAATAGTGGAAAAATGAAGTCATTCATCTATACAGTAAATTACTTAGTAAAAAAATATTTTTTTTTCTACCAAGTAACTTACTTAGTTAGTAAAATAGTTACTTAGTTGGTTTACTTAGGTACTTAGTACTTACTTACTTAGTAAAAAACCCACCCCCAGAGGAAAAACTTAGTAACTAAATATTTTTTACTAAAATTTGAAACTTAGTAAAAAAATAGATTTTTAAAAATAAATTTATTTTTACTAAGTTTTACCACGGACCCCCCATGCGCTGCAGGCATCCATAGACCACTTCATTCCCTTAAAGGGGCGGATGTGAAGGCACAAATTATGAAGTGTATGCAGTATCCAACAAATCATTGGTGATATGATGCGCACAAGATGAACACATCTGCAGCAACGATCCAAAATGAAACTGCTGCAGGCATTTTCTTGGCAAATCACACATGTATTCCCTTGAATAAAAATCCAAGGGAATACATGTACACATATCTCTCATCATTTTTCGCTAGGGACATTTCGTCCACAATACGTTCAGAATGGACATTGGAGGTGGGGAAATGGGTGGTGCGTGGACCATATGCAGCTTTTTGTGGGTTTTTGTTGCAGTTGGCGCTTCCTCCCGTAAAAAATGACTTTGTGCAGTTGCCGCCCCATCCCCTGAAAAAATTACTTTGGTGACACGCACAATGACAGTCATTGTGCCCCCATGGCTTGTGGTGTGTGAACATGCACGCAGAGACGCAACTCAGCCCCTCTACCGATCTCAAAGCCACAAACCACAAAAGCACAAAAGTTGGGAAAAAGAAAATGTCGCCAAATTGCGGCAGACCGTGCCTGTGCAGAAGGGGATGAGCGGCCCCTCCAAACAAAGATCAAACACTGCGCATACCTGTGATACTTTTGATTGACCTGCAGTGCAACACGACTGAGAATTGCTGTTCCAGGCCCAGACCCTCTGCGCGCAGCAGGTGAAGCAGCACCTGAAGAGAACACAAACATGAATAGAAAGTGCATGCCCACATAACCATGCACCGTTGCACCTGCTGTACCCCAGCGCACTCCCCCTCCCCTGAACCTCCTTGCACCACCCCACATCCTTCCCCCCCCTGCCGCAGCAACTATTTCCGCAATGAGTACCTCTTTGTGGTCTGCACGCTGTTGTGCGCAAAATTGGACCTCTTGGTGTTTTGTATGCTGCTGTGCAGCGTTTGCATTTCCTTGGTAAAGTGAAAGGGGTTTTCTTTTTTCTTCCAGTGCATGATTAAATCCTGTTCTTGCATGACAGATGGCGATGCTACTGACTGCTCAGGTTGGGAAAAGGAGGGGAGACGTCAAATAAATAACCCAAATTTTTTTTAGGAAAATCATCAGTGAAAAAGAATGCAAATGAGAACGTCCCTTGATTCCCTTGGCATGAAACCCCAATTTTTGCTTGAGGATGGATGAGCTCATGTGAAACAGATATGCAGCACAATTTGTGACTGCCATCGGATCCCCATCGGAGTCCCACCCAAAGATGAAACGTAAATTCCTTAAACCGCATCTCGAGTTAAGGTCATCAGAGGGTATCCATTTGCTGAAGAAAGCCCATTCTTAGAAGCCAGCATCAAAAAACATGCTTCTGCTTGATATCAATTCATTCAATTCAACAGACAGAGGAACATGCATCACTACTTAATCTCCATCAAATCAGCATTAATAGCTGAACAAAATAGCAGATGCAATTCAATTCTGAAAATCTTGGAACTTGCAGGTCTGGATCTTGAGAGGAAATTTTCAATCTACTAATTCTGAAAACTGGTTGTTTTCCATAATTAAATTTGAAGCTGCGATTGGCAGAAATTCAAATTCTATGGTCTGAATACATTATGCAAAATTTTCATAAAAAGAAGAGGCGACATGGAATTAGTTTTTGTTCTGTCACCTTGGAAATAGCAGCACCGGCATCTTTGGTGAGAATGCTCTTTGTGCGCTGCAGGTGACTTGGGACCCAACTTACCCAATGCATGGCTGGCCTCAAACTCATTGAACATCAAAAAATGGGAGAGAACAGGCCTAAAGGAAGGACAACAGGTGCTGCAAGGGCTTCATCAAAAAAGGTGGCAAGTTGCAAATTTCAGATCCCTTGTGCACAACTACCAGTGTCCTTGTCCGGGAACAACTTCCCCCTTTGTGCGCCAAATGCCACTGGAAAGCAGCTCAAACCAAAAAATAAGGGCCTGTACAGATACATTAAAGTTTTGTTAGATTCTGGAAGGAAATTGAATAAAAAATGCAACGAGCGGTGAAAATGGTTGTAAACTAGTAAAGAAAGTTCCAAAGACTTTTCCAACTACTCCCCACAACCTTGAAACATACAAGCCCTTTGGATCGCTTGTTGTGACCGCCAATCCTGGTACTCTGACCCCCCCTTGAAATATCCCCCTTGTAGCGCGCGACGGTTTCCCAAGGGGGGGGGAGACGGTTGCCATATGATGGGGCCGGTTTGGCAGCCGGTTTACCGCCCACTTGCATAACTTGACTAGCCTGTTTGGGGGCTGGCTTTTGCTCTTGCCTTGGGGGCAGGCACCGACTTCTTTTGGGGCGCCAAATCTGTAGGGATCCACTTTTCCTCACATATATCACAAGTGAAATACAATTTTCCATCAAACACACAACAAATGTGCATGAGTGGTCCCATACACGGTCACTGGAGAAAACATCTTGGGTCTGTAAAAGCAACACGACACCCAGTACACCGCCTTTGGAGAGAGAATATCACAAAATGCACACAGGTGACTGATTTGCACTGATGGGAAAGCAATGCAAGGATGTGCGTATGACAGATGGGCAACACAAACCAACGCAATAGATATTGCCCCAGCAAAACAGTGAAATGACGGTCTCCGGGGGGGTACAAGGAGGGGTCAGGGTACCAAAAGGAATGCATACGTCGTGACTGCCATGCGCCTGGCTGTTTTTTTTCTCTCTGAGTGCACTCACTTCGAGATGGAATAATTCCACGTCACACGCCCTGTGTGTGATTGCCAGACAACAGCGGGAACCCTTGTGGAGTGACATTGATGGGCTCACTGTTCTTAAAAATGCTCAATGGAACATTCAAAATCGTCCCAATGTACCGAAACAAACCTGATATCAATTACTTGCCAGAAACAGGTCACTGGCAGAGGATGGTGGTCTGAACGTGGGGGTAGCACCGGCAGGATCAAATCCCGCTCAGTTCCTTTTACAATGTGCTGATCACTCTGAGATGTTCCAATTTTTTTAAGACAGACGTAAACATTTCGGGCAGGGTTCAATGGAATGCCTGATTTTCACTTCCAAAAATGTTTACTTGCATCCAAAAGAATTTGAATATGTCAGAGCAATTGGCCCAATATAAAAGAACTGAGTGGGATTCGATCTTGGGGCCTGCTGGTGCAACCCCCACGCTCAAGACGTGTTACTGCGGGTGCCTGATACTGCATATGGGTATCAAGTTTGTCGCGGTCTATGCTGTATGTGCCCTTTGCCGTTATCTTCGTGATCACGTGCTTGTGTTGTGTTTTGCTGACAATTAGCATTCTACGGGAAGGGACGGGGGCATTCGGATCTTGTCATAAATTGCCACAGAGACTGCTGCCGTCTAACTGCTCAACAATCCAACGTGAGCCGACCTGCTGTTGAGGCACTGCAACCCGAGGCCTTGCAACCATGAGAGTTGAGCAGCCGCCGCCCAATCACTCATAAAACGCCAACTAATTCCTGCCTCCCACCGCAGGGGGGAATGTGATGTGCACGATGTGGTTTGGGGATCGCAGGCCTCTGCACTTACATGGGTGCAGGGGGGCATCCTTCTGCGTAACAACAGGATCATTGCTCCTGGCCGCAGATGCTGACCAGAGCTGCATGGATCGCTCGCCCGTCTTGCTTTCCCCAGTAGAAGCATAGAGGAGGTCGCCTGATGTCAGCCCCACCACACGGCAGCCCCCCCCCCCCCCCGCCCCCCCCCCGGGACGTCAGCAGGGGAGGGGGCTTGAGGCCTCTTCAGCAACCCCTATGAATGAGGATGTCCCGGAGCTCCTGGGCAGGTGTGCCGTGCCCAAGATGGGGTCATTCTGTGGGCTCTGCCGCACTTGACTTTCGGTGCGGTTAGCAGCTTTCCTCGTTGCTGGCCTCCCCCCACCCCGTAGCCTTTGTGGCGTCGCAGCAGTGCAAGGGAATACCTGCCTCAGCACGTCCTGGCGTGGCGCTTGGCCGTGGGGGCAGGGTCTGTCGAGGGGTCGCGGTTTGCAGGGGCGGGCTCCGTCGTTTTGGCCGAGCATCTGCAGAATCACGAGACGGCGCCCAGGTAGTTTCTACAGGGTTTGGGATGGGATTTAGCTTGCACTGCCAGTCGCACTACAACTGCTGCCATGGATCCCCTTTGTGCCAGTGCGCATGCGCAGAGCATCACGTGCAGTGTGTACTGCGTGCTGCATTGTGCATGTTGCACAGTGCTTGGATGTGCTCCTCCGAAGCGGGGGGGGGGGGTTATTTGCCAGAACCAACCAACCACCCAAGTTTTGGGAAAACCCCACCCGGGAGGGGGAATTGTGCCATGAAGGCTGAGGGTCACATTCCGCGAGCTATTTACTATGTTGACCGTTTTTGGTTCGTTCAACGGTTTTGAGGTTGGTTAGAGACCAGTTGAAAGGTTGGCGCGAGCCTGTGATGGACCGTGCGTGCCATAGCGTCATCTGTTTTGGGTCGTGGCTCGATAACTCATACCTGCCAAGGCAGCGTCCCCGCTCAGGCCGATGCGGGCGTGCTGGTTGTGAGCATCAACGTAGATCCTGATGGTGGAGCGGGAACAGTCGCGGGACATGTTTGCCGGAGACACCGCAATGACCGGAGCGGGCCACCGACGACGGCGGAGGCTAATGGGCTAATGGAGAAAAGGTCCGGTAAATTCTCATGATCCTGGAGGCCGAGGTTCGTTGCGTGCCCTCCCCCTGATGTGTTCCGCACCCCCACCATGCGGATTCCGCTGCGCCACCGAGAAACATGCGGCCTTCAAGCACTGTCTCGGGGGAACCCTGTAACCCGGACCGTGAATTTCTGTTTTCTTCTTGTTTGTCTGGGCGGACAGGGAGTGGCCTGGACACCTCACTCCGTGACGAGAGGGATCACCCTTCATGCACACCTATTTGCAGGGGTGCACCGCCTGTCCTCCTCCGAAATCGGTGACGCGGCGAGTCGCATCGCAGGACTAGCGACCACAGTTTGGGAACCATTGGCTGCCGGTCGGGGACTGGAGCCCACAGGTCTGGGACTACTGACCGGGACCCTTGTGGCGGGGTACCGGTAGGCTGGTCCTTGCCCAGAAGGTGCAGCATAGTACATCTGGCAGGCGCATAAACCTGTCAGGGTGGACATGGGCTCAGATATGGGTACGTTCTAAAAGTGGACTGGGTCAAATCCCAATATGATTCGGAGGCCGTGTATGCGCGCAACACCCTTGCATGGATTCCCACCCCCTGGAAAACATCGACACCAGGGTAGAGTGAGTGAACCAACTTCCTCACGACGCCAGTTCTCACCAGATGCTCCAGTCAAAAAGTTGCCCGACATGCAAGCGAAAATCCGGAACCACGGGCAGCACTCTCACGCTCTGCTTAAGATAACTTCACATAGCCCTTCACAGCCCTGGCTAAATCTCAACGGCCCTCGACAAGCCTGGCCATTTCTCAACAGCCCTCCACAACCCTAGCAGCAACGTGCTTTCTGTCAGCTCTTACACGCACACTGAGCAACTGGAGAGAGCCGCAAGATGACAGAGATGTTTGAACTGAGGGTTCAGCTCAATACTCGGTTTCATCTGCTGTGAGGTCTTGTACGAAACAACGTTAGAACCAAAGCCTGCTCCTCAAACCTTTTGGACTCTGATCTATTGGATGCAAGCGAGTCCCTGGCCTCGAGGGAAGCTACGTTGTTCTATCGCAAGGTGTGGCGCAGACAACTCAGTCGAGCAGATGGCCGTTCACTTTGGCCAATATCGAAACATCGGCTATGTGTTTTGGGGTTAGAAGGGCAAGGCCTCGGCTGATGTCACAGGAAGCCAGCATTTCCTGTCAGACGTGATGAGTTAAGAGGAACAGTCAGGTGTATCCGAATCGTGTCACCAGATTCTAAGAGACTCTCCATAACCACTACTCCTGGCCCCAAGAACGCGGGCGGAAGGACTACAAAGTACAAATCAAAATTCGAAAACCTAACCCCTGTGTTGATGTAGTTGGGCAGAGTGATATTCCTCAGACCAGCTCAGGTGCAAAGCGACGTGGTGCCGAGATGTGTGGTGAAAACAGGAGTCATTGTGTGTAGGTGGGAGAGCAACTCCGTGAGCATTCTGTTGTCAGGCATTTGGCATGCTGCTAGGATTCCAGCACATTAAGGCCCAGCATGCACCATCAAGTTGGTGCTTTCCTGAACCCCCTATCAGTCGGGATGGTGGAATCTCGACCGTGTCAGAGCCGGCTACAAACGATATTTCACCGTGTCAAAACCATCAGCACCGCGATTCGAAGCCTTTTTCTTCAGGGCCGCAGCACCAGAACAGGTTAGCTGATGTAATATTTCCTTTCCCTGGATTTCATGTCTCGCATGCCACATGAATGAAGACGGGGTGGGAGGTGCACGAGGGTTGAAGCGGGTTGAGTATGGGGGGACAGTTCGAGCGGAAGAGGCAGTTGGCCCCATTGTTACCATTGCAGGCGACATGTGGACACACACTGAAGCGCAAAATATCTTGCACAACTTTAAACTCAAGGAATGTCAGCATGGTCCCAAAGTTCAATGGGCGCCACAAAAGATTCCACGCCCTGTTGAAGCCATGCGAAAAATGGCTTGCTCGGTTTATTTATCGGCAGAGCATCCATTGCATGCTACGAGAAAACCCAGATTACCCCATCTGTTGGACAAGTGCGAATAGGCGGAAGTCTAACTGCTCACAGCGCATATGGCTAAGGGAAAACCCCGCATGTTCAGATTACTCCCTTCCTCAGTAGATAAGCAACGTTGCTTATTTTGATTCGGACCTGCCTCCTGGCGTTGCTTGAAAGGTGCACGTGCGCAGGCGACCGTCCAGAGTTGCTTTTTTTTTGGCATGGCGGCGGTCGATTCCCGCCAGCACAGGGCAGCAGCGAGCAGCATCCTGCAGCCAGCCGATCGTAGGGTGATTTGCCAAATGCGGACGCAAAAGCGCCCGTCCACCACGGTCGCAGCGATTTCTCTTCGATTTTGTGGTCTTTTCTGGATTTTTTTTTGATAGACCTCCAGATTGAGACCCAGGCTACTCGCCTATATAAAAATATTAGGATTTTGTGCCAGATTGCCTGATTTAGAGCCGCCAGAAGGTGAGACCTTCAGCGACCTTCAGCGATGCGCCAAAATCCCCATTTGGCAACGATAGCGCAAAATCTGCGCTCTTCACAGTGGTGCTTCGTGTGGGCGATCGGCAGCACGGATTGCTGCTGGATCGATGCCTGCCGCTAGGTCAGGACCTAGGCTCGGCAGGGGGAAGGATTCCATTCTGAAATTGTGGGCGGTGCGATCGCCTGGTCGCTGCCACCGCTCGCAACTCGTGTTGCCGCAAAGCTTTTCTCCCTTTTTTCCAATGGTGTCCAAGGAGAAATCCCCAACCAAAGGGCACACAATGCAACAACCCAAACAATGTTACTTGGAATTTAAGTGGTGTGCACCATTGGATCTAATGACAACATCCAAACTTTTGGGTGTGGCAAGTGATGAGAGTGAGGATGGGTTGAGTCGGGAGCACTCTCTTGGGAGTGATGAGCAGCTGCTTTTTTCAGACCCAAAATCTGTGCCCAGCAGCAACGAAGGCACTACCACAGCAAAGAAAACCGCTTTTGGAGAAGACGAGGAGTGGGAAGTTGTTCCTTGCTCTCAACCCGACGACAATGAGCATTTAAATGACCATCATCCTGGTGCCACCGATCAACGGGCAGATGCTACGATGGATGCCGAATCAGAGTTGAATGCTGGTGGTCGGCAGAAGCGTGAGGCGGCAAAAGGAGTCTCGGCCTACTTGCAACTTGCTAAAGAGAGTCTCTTGTCACGCGCGTGTCTTTACTTTGGTCCCCGGGGTCCAAGAACGGAACGACAACGTCGGGCATTGCAACAAACAGCGAAATGTGTTGAGGATGCCCAAGCATGTAAATCGGAGACACAAGCTCCAATTACCAAGGATCCCGGGGCCCAATCATGCAAGCAATCTGTCTCACCCCGGTTGAACAATTGCTACATCCCCGCTTCCGTTTGGATTTCCGTCATTTGCCATTACGATTCTTGGAAGGCAGAGGTCGTAAGATGTCCGCAGTTGATCGTGCCGCGGTCCGGGTGCTCAAATGTGAGATTGGTCTTGAACAAGTTGGTCGTCACCGGGTTACCAAAGGAGCGGTTAAATGTAGGCTAACTAGGCTCAAGAACGGTGTGCAAAAAAAGGGTCGGAAGCCCGCTTTGGCTATGGAAATCGAGCAACAACTAGCCACATACATTGATGATCATACGGCCGCACGTATGTGTCGTTACCGCGAAGACATATGGGATCATGCGGAGCATTTGGCACGCCGTGCCTCTCCGAGGTCAAGGGGAATCCAATAGGGTTTTTTTTTCCCACGGCGTTGGTCGCCACACCTAACATCAACATCATTGTCCCAGTGTGCACGTCACGCCGTCATTGCCGTATATACACTCAATTATGTACAGTGACCTCACAAGGAGGTGGTTCTGGTGGTGGCCTGAGCTGAAAAAAATCCAAGGGGGAAGGAGAGAAAAATGGTTGTGGTGGTGGCAGTTTTTGTGGGCGAATGGCAGGCTGAGTTAGTGGCCTCTGTGGTGTTTTTTTGCATCTCTTTGGCATCCTTGTTGCTGAATTTTGTGTGACCTTCGAAGGCAGGGGATCCGGTTCATGATACTGTGGCTTTCGCTTTGGGGCGGATGAAAAAGATGTGCCCATAGGTGATCCTTTCATGCTCCATAAATTCAGGGTGACTGCTGGGGAGAGAGGGAAGCATAAAGGGTTTTCAATCAGCCACTCATTGGCTGTTTTGACTGCCTTTGTTGTCTTGTTTCTCCTTTCTTTTAGTGCTGCACCTAACTGGCTGTTGAATGATGTTTTTGTTAAGCCCATACGGGAAAATAGATGATTATATAGTGGGATTGGGAGGAGTGTTCTGATGAAATTGCGTTTGTGTCTGGCTGAGGGGGCCGCATGCCACCAATTTGACACTAAGGCCTGGAATGGTGCTGGCCATGCCTGAATGAAAACCTGCTGGATGTGAGCTGCCTTAGTGCAAAGAGCTGTGACTGATATGGGGTCCATGGGGTGAGGGTGTGTGCAGGCAGGACAGGGGTGTTTCTACATTGTGAAATGTGGGTTGTGTCCCTTAGTGCGGAAAATACCCGCAGACCATTTGAATGGTAGACTCCAGAACCGGGAAGTGGACTGAAACCAGTCGTAGCTCTCAGGCAACTTGATGTCTGTGTGCATGTGCTTGGGAAGGAGCTGGCTGTATGATTTTTGTGTGAGTTTACCGAGGACAGGCATACCTTGCCAAGTGATGCTTCCTTTTTGGGGTGGTGGAAGAATCAGTGAGGTCGGTGAAATTGCAAAACTTGCCCACTTGGCAAAAGCGTCTGCACTTTCATTTCCTTTGAACCCTGTGTGGGCCTTGATCCATCTTACCTCTACTCTCACACCTTGAGCAGAAAGCTGCACAATGGCTGACCTGAATGACTTGATCCAGTGACCAGAAGGATGTTTGTGGAACAAATGAAAGTCCGGGTGATTGGCAAGCCTGTAGCAATCTACCACATTCCCATTGTCACACAGAAAAAATTGCAGTGGGTTAGGATTGGGAATCCAATAGGGTTGGCTATCCCCCTTTGGGTCTCACCCCCGGCATTGGTCCTAAGACCGATCCCAGCCCCCCCCCCCCCACACAGAACATACCCTTGGGCTGGGATGCAGTATATCCTAGGGGTGTTGAATTACCCCTTTTCTAGCCTAGTGCGCGCGCGACATAGACCGCAATCGGGCGTGAGCGTCCTTAGTTTTGATTTTCTAACTCTGAAATCTGTAGGTCTAAATTCAGGAGATCGTGAATTTCTGTGGCTTTAGACCCATACAATTTCATTGGTGCTGTTGGTTTGCTATGAAGTGGTGATTTTTCGGTTTTCACATGTTAGAGTGAAGCAGGTCACAACCCTACCCTAGCATATTACCCTTAAGTGATCATTATATGACCCTGTATATGGGAGTATTGTATATTATATTCCATTTCCTTGTTAGGAACATAGGATTTGGGATAGATAAGGCAATCTTGGATCTTTTGTAGTTATATGAATTATTGTATGATAGGGTGGATTTCACATATGTGCATATCAAGTATTTCATTGGCTATGTGTATCATATCTGTTTGCAGGATACTATTCAGTCAGTAAGAAAAAGTCACTGCCATGTCTTTCTTGGAGGGCTTGATCCAGGCCAAGCCCCCCTTAAAACGTTTTTGTTGATGCTAAGACTAACTTAAGTATTTTTATCACTCTTTTGAAGCTTTTAGTACACTTTCTCAAAGTAACTAGGGTTATAACCCTAACCCCCCCATGAAGTTCACCCCTACCACTCAACTGAGCGGAGGTATCTTCCTTCATGGAGGATATACCGAAATAAAATAGGCCTTTCATGCTTTAGGCCTTGGAGGTTAAGCCTAGTGGTCTCCCACCCCAAGACCCCTATACTCAATTGTCTCTACCACTTAATGTGGTTCTACTTTTTAACGGTTTCTGAATTCAGTTGCTTGGCCAAGTCATAATCTGCGTCTGGCCTAACTCCTATGCCCCACTTTCCTAACCAGCTCCATTCCATCCAAAAGAGCGCACATAAAGTGCTTGATGCTAACTTGGAGGCTAGAGTCAGGCCAGTTTTCACATAAAATCTTTTGTACTATCCATTTGTGATTGAAACTTTGTATTTAAACCTGCTTTGTCTATTTGCAGCCCTTCTGTGTTACACTGGATTTCAAATTATTCATTGATTCGATCCACATCCTGTTCTTGCTCTACTTGCTCCTTTGGTTTTGGGATTTCACCATCAAAAACCTGCAGGATTTCATCACAATCATTAGGGCACTAATCAAGGACATCTCTCCGGTAGCAGAGGCAAACCCTGAGAACCTTTCGAACCGACTCTGAGCAGAAGCTCAAGAAAAGCACACTGAAAAGCACATTGAACATGTCCACTCAACTGTCCTCCCGAACTTGGCCGATCAGAAGTGTACAAGTACAACTTGGCAGTGTAGCCCACCCAAAGAGTGAACCGCCACTCAGAGCAGCATCTGGGTCTTAGGAAGATCCAGAGTACAGAAGGGCGGAACTACATCCGCTCAGAACAACCCCATTAACCATGGAAACCTTAGGGGCCCATGGTGAAGACAGCCTGCAAAGGCTCCGCAGGCGTGTCGAAGCCTCCATCGCCCGGTCGCCCTGTCCGGCCTCGTCTTCTACCGTACTTGGAGTTGGTCCTGAAGAACAAGAGGACCTACGAAGGAGGATGGACGAGTTCATGCTCCACGAAGAGTACCTCAAGTCCACCGTAGGAGAAGATGGAGAAATACCTCTTGATGCCCTCAGGTCGCCGCCCCAAACTGAGATGGGCTCCTTCCTTTATTCTGGGCCATCTACAGACATGGCGCACAAAGTATCACTACCGAGACGACCCAGAGTACACGAGCACCCGAAAGCAAGGCCTCCAGACCTGCCGATAATGGATCCTCTTCGCCTAGAGCCCAAACATGGGGCTCTGGATCGTACGGCCGAACTTTTGGCCAAACTCCTATCCGGATCGGAAGACCCGGATGTGACAGCTCTGTCAGAGGCTGTCAAGGCTAAATTGGGTATCACTGAACCCTTACCCAAGCCAGCGCTACTCTCACCTTCACCCGGATTGAGCACGTTGGCTGATGATCTCAAAAGATCAAGGGTGTCCAGGTTGCCACCCAAGGTCACTTGCCCCAGCCCTTTTCATCCTCGCGCCAGGACAGTCCCAATTGCTGAACTACAGGATGTGCTGGTGACGGAGACTGAGAAAACAGGGCTGTCAGCCCGGGCACCTCTTGCCGGCGTATCTCCTTCTCCTTCTCGCCTAACCCCGGGGGGTGTGAAGATGGGCAGACCTATTGCCGAGGCGAACATCCAGCTGAAACTGCCGGAGTTCGACCCCAAAAATCTGCCCGAATGGGCAGAAGAATTTGCTGAGTTTCTTTTGCTGACTGGCCAATCCCATGTGGATGTGGCCACCAAATGCTCACTGCTGAAACGCTCATGCAATTTTTTTTTTGCAAAAACAGGTGAAACAGATGGTGAAAACCTGTTCCACCTGGGCAGAGGTACTCCAAAGACTGGAGAAAACATTCCCAGTCTATGAGACTGACCTCAGTGTGCGCACACAGATAGAGGAGCTACCTATGCTCCCTGAGTTTCCTTCCGCTGCGCGAGTCTCTGAATACGTGTGCGACGTGGAGTATCTGTTTTCACGGATGAATGTGGGCTCCTACGGAGCCACTGAGCCCCAGCTGTGGCTCATGAGTAAGATCCCCCAACGTACGTGCGATGATTGCCGCTCTACCTCTGAGAGGAAGAGTCGGACCCACTCGTACGATGAACTGGTGGACCTGCTAATTGAGCTAGCTCTTGAGAGGAAGAATGACTCCCACATGGAGAAATTCCTCGAGAAGCACTTGGGTCCAGGTGGTACCCCTAACCCCGAACGTGGCGAGGGGAAAGGGCCTAAAAATCTACTAAATGCAACCAGGGAGGTGGTAAAGGGATCCCACGTGCCATGAATGAGGTTAAACCTGATGCAGGTACACCCCCTCTGTTCTACTGCAAACCTGTCAATGACAAGGGGGGGCCTTGTCATGCCCTTGCCTGCGATCACCGCAGTAGCTGTATGCTGCAGATGAAACGACAGCAGCATACCAAGGATGGGAAACCTGTGACCCATCAGGATCATTTCAGGTGTACCATCACCTGTGGCTATTGTGGCAAACGTCGTCACTACGAGGACGAATGTCACATAAAGAAACGCGAGAGTGACAAACACAAGCGGCAGGAGGCTGAACGCCACAAGACCCAAACACCTAATAGAAACCCACAGAATGGGGATAAAGGTGGTAAAGGAGGTGGCAAGGGGGGTGGCGAAGGTGGACCCCCAAACCCCCAGAGGCGCTCATCAGCGTCCGCTGCTACTCCCCCTCCTGCCGAAGGTGACCCCAAGAAGCGCCCGGAGGGGGATAACACTTCCCCTGAGGGGAAGAACTCCAAGAAGAGGCGACTGGCCTGGATGGCCAAGTCCCTCATGGCTGCAGGGGTGGATGTCAAGTTCCCTGATGAGGAGTAGGGGGGCGGCTCCGAAGAGGAGGACTAGGTTTTCTGGATCCTCGTGAAAATCGGGGATCAAGTTTTTCGAGCGGTGCTTGACACCGGTGCAACACTTTCCATAGTGGCCCGGCGCCTGCTAAAGACTTTCAAGAAAACTAAGACCGTGGCCATAAGAGTAGGGGATGGGCGTACCATCCATTCCTTGGGGGGGGTCCATGTGACTATATGCCTGGGCGACGGAACTGTGACCCAACACTGCAGAGTGCTGGACACCGACGCCTTTGACATCGTCATTGGTACCGACTTCCTACGAAGAAACCCCCAGGTAAAAATGCTGTCTCTCCAGCGCCCCTATTCTTTGCACTGCGACTTTGGCAGTGGGCTCTTCTCCGTACCTTTGGAGCTGTCAGGACGAAAAGAGTCTGGGCTGCGCTACGCATCCAAGACTAACTATAGTACTGAAAACTACCAATTGGCCCGTCACCTACTTGAAAATGGACTGGCGGCCCTTCAGGTAAACCTGGATGAGATCCAGGTGGAATCGTTTGTGAGCCAACAACAGCACATCATGCAGTTGTACTGCTCGAAACATTTAAACAACGCTTTCGGTTTCTTCTTGAAAGCAGTGCGCCTAGAGTATGCTAACCCTCCCTTCTCCCTGGTCTCGAAGGTTCTCACCAAAATCGCTTATGAGGGAGGAAGGGTTGTCATGTGCACCCCTGACTGGGGCTGCTCTGGTGAACACGCTTACTGGCGCCGTATGCTAGATTGAATGACCGTGGGAAGAGTGCAACTCCCGGACGGTCCTATCTATGTGCCTGAGGACTCAGACAAAGCTATGCAGGCCCCTAAGTGGGCCAGTTTCTTATCCATCGTCGATGGATCTCTCAATCCTGTACCCCTGTGTGACCTACACCAGGTGCTACTGAAAGAGGTCATGGCCGAAAATCGTGGCCTGACCCTTTCTGATCTCAAAAATCGATCTCCCGAGCACCTATCTGCCACACTTACAGGGTGTGAATCTCCCGATGGCTATCTGGAACCTGCAGCTGTCAAGGAGGATGCTGACGACCAACTGTCTGAGATCGCCAGCACTATGCCTCATGTTGATCCCAGCTGTGTTGACCTAAAACACAGTGCCTTCCTAGCCCAGCTGTTGCTGGAGGAGGTAGATCTAGAGTCAACCTCAGAACCCGCTTCCCCTGTTGCGAAGCCAGTGCCACACATGCAGCCTATGCACACAGGTGATCCCGTGGCCCGGAGTCCTGATGCTCTGGCGCGGCCTGCTTCTAATAACATGCCACTTTCTGAGCATGACACTCAGGAACTCCGACGGCTGTTGTACCTGAAGGCCGAAGGTATTGAGCGCCAAGAGCGGCTGCAATACCTCAGACAGAATTGGAAATCCTCCATCTGGTCTGAGGAGGACGATGATTCCTATACGCTGCCTGATCCTGAGATACCGCTAGTGTATTCTCTGCACTATGGGCAGCAATGTTCCCCTGAGTGGGACGATGGTTCTGTGCCTGCCGAAACTGCTGAACGGCAGAAAAAGAAAGAACATGGAAAGAGCAACCTCCATGCTGAGGAGGATTTCCTGCAGAACCTCGAGAGTCTTAACCTTGACCCCCGACTGAAGAAACTGCTGATAACCTATGAAGAGGTGTTCAGCGACTTGCCGCCCCCCCTCTCTTGTAAAAAACTGGTCCAGATGGACCTGAAACTGAAACCTGAATTTGAAAAGACGCGAGTGAGGCGTCGTCCCTATCCCGCTCCACAGGAACAGGTTGAAGAAATCGAGCGCCAGATCCAGGCATGCATTGATGCTGGCCTCGTTGAAGCATATAAGAAGGGGGACTACTGCCATCACTGCAGTCCCTGTTTCCTGGTTGCTAAACCAGGGTCGACTGCCCTACGACTGGTTGTTGACTATGGTGAGGTCAACAAGAAAACCCAGAACCACTCAGGGTGTATTCCTAACATGGAAAATACCCTGGAGAGTATTGCCCGAAGCATGTACAAGACCAAAATGGACAAAGACTCTGGTTTCTGGCACGCGGACCTAACCGCCGCAGCTCAGGAGCTGCTGGCTTTTATAACCCCTAAGGGTCGTGTCTTTAAGTGGAAGGTCGTGCCTTTCGGGGTGGCTAAGGCCCCAGCCCTCTTCCAGGAGCTAATGAAAAAAATTCTGTACATACTGAGGCGCACACCTCTAGTACAGGAGTTGATTTCTCCGGTTGCAGAAATGGAGGCCCACATCGACGACGTGAGTTTGGGTACTAATACCCAAGAGGACCATGTCCTTCTCCTCCGTGAATTTTTCATTGTTTGTCAAGAAAACCATCTCCGAATCAAACTGGAAAGATGTGAGTTTATGAGAGAGGAGATGAAATATTTGGGTTTCGATGTGGGGTATGGCTGGTGGAAACCAGCCGCGTCTAAGATGCAGCCCCTACAGGACATGCAGATTCGCGATGACCCTAAGAAGGGTCTACACGACGTGACGAGTTTTGTGGGCGCCTGTAATTTCTATTGGCGTCACATCCACAATTTTACCTACTCCTCTGCCCCCCTCACTGACCTAATCAAGAAAAATACTCCCTGGAGGTGGACCGCAAGAGAGGAGGAATGTTTCCAGGAGTTGAAGAAGAAAATTGCCTCCTCCAACTGCCTGGGAGTGCCCCGCCCTAAGGGCGAGATAGTCCTGATCACCGATGCCAGTGATGTAGGGGGGGCTGGAACGATCTACCAATGGCAGGAGCTTAACCCAGCTGAACTAACCCACTGCCATTATCGTACTAGCGGACTGAACCGTGATGGCTCGTTCAAACATGACTATCCTACCAGTGAGTGGCGGCTGGTGTCAATGGGACACTGGAATTGAAAATGGACCCAAGCGCGTTGCAATTACAGCACCCATGACCAGGAACTCCTGGCCGGTATGTTGGTGCTTTCGTCACCATCCCGACTCCTGGGATCTAACCCTATTGTCTGGCTATGTGACCAGGAACCTGTGAAGTCTTTTCAGAAGGGCCCACCACCAGAGAAAGCAAAACTAAAGCGGTGGTGGACTTACCTGAGCCAGTTCAGGCTGACAGTTCATCATATCCCTGGTATAAAAAATGAACTGTCTGACTATATATCGCGCAATAACTTCGATGCGCTTATAGGTGAGAGCTCTGAGGCGCTCGCCGAAGAGGCTTTCCGGCGTATGGATGTCTAGCTTGACCTGTCCATGCGCACTGCTGGAATCCCGGAGGGTTGGAGTCTAACCAACTATCAGTCAGAGTATAAAGAAATTCTCCAACTCCTCAGCACTGGTCTCGAGCCCCGTGTCATTGACGGGCACCAGTGGTACAAAAACAATCAGTACCTCTTCTACGAGGACCGAATTGTTGAGCCTGAGGCACGACTGGACGGTTGCCTACAGTGGTCCCATCTCAGTTCTGGTCACACTGGCGCTAATCGCTCAGTGGACTTCTTCCGTCAGTGTTTCTACTCTAGTCTATCCCTGATTGAACTGAGGTCTCGTATGCAGACCATTGCGGATGCTTGTGGCTGTCATGCCAGCAAGCAGAGCGACAGTAGGGATAGGGGCCTGATTTGCAGCTTACCCATACCCTATGGTGCCAACCCTCTTCTCTATGTGGATTTCATCCACGGCCTACCACGCTTCGGCGGCTATGATAACTGCCTAGTGGTCACCTGTGGCCTATCTTGCTTCACCCGTGTGTTCCCTTGTAATAAGAAAATTACAGGTGAGCAGACGGTCAAAATGTTGGTTGACTAATGGTTCGAACCCTATGGAGCACCTAAGCAGGTGCACTCTGATGAAGATGTACGCATCTGCAGTGACACTGGGTGGTACAAACGAGTGCTAAATGCCCTCAATGTGGAGGTAACCACAGGTGTGCCCTATACCCACACGTCTAACCCTCTCTGTGAGAGACAGAACCGTGTGGTGGAGCAAAACCTAAGAATTCTGATGAAACAGGAACGTACCAAGGACTGGGTACACCTAGTGCCCTGGGCAGTGCTGACCATGAACTCTCAGAGGAGCTCTTCTACGGGTTTCACCCCCCACGAACTATTCCATGGAGAACGACCTGCTTGGTTCTCCAAAACCCCCTTTCCTGAGGACTTCAAGAGCCCTGTGGGAGATTGGCTGGAACACAAGCAGTCTATGGCTAACCAGGCTGGGACTAAGCTGACACATATCCGTGACCGTGAACTGAGGCCACAGAATCGCCTACGGCGACCTGCCAGCTTCAAGGTTGGTGACCTTGTTTTGATTCACCATTCACGCCCACCCTCCTGGCCTCGTGACTGCCTACAGGACCCTTATTTTGGACCCTATCGTATCATCAGGATGGATGGATCCAGGATGCATGTCAGGTGCAGTCCACGTCTAGGTGGTGAACTGCTATGTGCACCTAAACAGTTGAGGCACTATCACTCCCCTGACAATTTGTCTTGGGATGAGTGGCGCCTCAGCGACAGTGACGTCGAGCCTATCGACCTAGAGAACGCTGCCAGTCCAGAGGAGGCAGACGAACTCGAAGAGATGACTGCCGATGAGATGGCAGTCGATGGTTACTACGTGGTTGCAGGTATTGCTCGCCACGAGTATACACAGGGCTGGAAATTCCTAACCCTGTGGGATGGCTATGGGGGGTCTGAGGCGACCTGAGAACCCATGTCAGCCTTCATACAACCAGATGGGAGTATCAATCCCATCTTCCGCTCCTACCTCGTTGAAAACAACAAGGGGCAGCTACTAACCCGTGCTGAGACTCTGTCCCAGCGTAAAAGGAAAAACTAATTTCCCTGTGTCAGTCTACTGACTGTGTTCTAACCTCACAGGTGCAGTGAGCACTCTTGTGCAGACGTGCCTGTGTATGAGTGTAAGAGCAGTTGTCACAGTTGCCACGCATTGCATCGCAGGACAGGACCGTTAGCCCCCCGTGACAACCACTCCCTGGCCGAAGGCCATTGGTGTTTCACAGACCACTGCTTACTGAGCACTGCACTGACCCTGTCTGTGCCCTGCAGTCCCATACCTATGGTTTCCAGTGTGGACCAGGTGGCTGCTTACAAGGTTTGCAGCCACCCAGTGCGTGTATGCCTTGTTGACCATCTGTTGCATGGGGACTGCCCTGATGTAATGACCTTGGGGAGCCAACGAAGAACGGTGGCTTACTACACCAGGGGGGAATGACAAGCAAGGTGTTATGAGGCAAGGTGTGCCTTCCCCCCTTGGGGACAAGCGAGCCCACAGTTAGGACCTCTGACTGGTCCAGACCCATGGGGATCTACCCTTCCTTACACGGTTTACCTTACCCCTATGTATGCTACGTATGTCTGTGTGTGTCTCACTTCTCTCCCGGGCGTGGCTCCCGCATCAACGGGCTTCGCTGATGTCGGACCGAAGGTCCTAGTCACTTACTAGTACCACTCCTATGGAACCCAATTTCTGTGCTGGCGCCTATCCTTTGGGGAAGACGGCAAAAGCCCTACCTACTAGAGGGGAGGGGTGGCCAAGTGTGCTAAGGGCATACAAAACGCCCATTTATGCTAAAGGCCAAAAGCTAACGCACTCCCCTGCCCACGTGGAAAAGCATGCGGGACAGGAGACACCACTACACTACACTCACTAACGCCAGCACCGGCCTTCGAAGGCAGGGTGAGCACTCATCACTTGCACTCAACTCCTGCCAGGCCTGCTGACCCTGACACCTACACACGCTACTTGGGGTTGCTGTTGAAGGAGTCACGGGTCCTACTGACCCTCCGGTGAGAAAGCAAGAGAACACAGCGCTACTAAGCGGCTGTGGCCTAACAGGGACGCCACTACGCGTTTCACTGTCAGGGCTTGGAGAGAGGGAATGCTCAGCGTGTGTGCACGGCGTGGATGGCAATGAAGTCGGACTGCACTCACCACTCCTGGTTGAGTTGCAGTTGTTTGTTTATTGTGATCCGCACAGCATAGTTTAGCGCTGCCCAAGTGGGACTGCACCAATCACCCTTACCTTCCCACCTGAAGAGCAAAGGCGGATACAGGAGCGTTTGCAGCGGACGAACCAAGACAGACTCCACGTGTTATAGGCTTCTCAGTCTGCCCTATAATACGCTTTCTACGAACGCCCCTATCAAGCAAGCAACCTTAAGAAGCTCCACCCGTTCTCTTATAGAACGTGGGGTGGAGCCCCTGGGTAACCTAAACAAGGTTTACTGTGCGCACTTCGCGTGGCCTACCCTTTGATGCGTCATATGCATGCACGGGTGTGCACAGTCTCTCCATTTCCTGTTGTTCTTACCTAATTTAACTCAACATAACCAATCACAACCGTGACTCAACCAGGAGGTGAGCTCCTCCTGGGCTTACCTACCTTACTCACCACGCATCATGTGAATGCCGAGGAAAACACGAGCGCAAAACAACCCTACGGCGAATTATAAACCACCCTAAACGATTAATGCACTGTGTGTCACGCATGCCTCCCTTGTCTTGTTTCGTGCAGAAAGCGGAGAGAGAGTGGCGCACTGCACAGCGCGAAGCAAGCCTAAGCGTTTTAAGCAACCCTACTTTAGCGCTACGGCAACACAAACACGAGCAAGCACTTTCTTTTCTTACCTGTGAAGAGAGAATAAGGGTGAATTGGGGTACAGGGAAAGCGCCACAGCGTGTGAATGCCTCAATTAGGCACATGCATCGCTAGCAAAGCGCATATTCTAACCCCACGTGCGTGCTGCGCACTCCATTCGCATCGCATACCTTTCATTCCTGTTTTGACCTGTGCAGAGTGAAGCCGGTTTGGACCCCCGTGGCCATCTTTGAGTCACTTGGGGTGTGTATCTATGTGCCGGCAAGCCGCCATTGGCTGATATCATACTCTACCATCCACCTGACCTAACCTGATGTGATAGTGTGATAGGTTTGGCCATTCCAGCTATGAGCGGCCATATTCAATACCGAGGCGTCGCCGGCTGAGATTTATATATCAGAATATCAGGAATCAACAGGGTTTTTTTATCATAATGTTTCCGTAATTTTTCAGCCTTTCGTTCTGATTGTCAATGTATCGGCGACTGTCAGTTGGCTCGCGATTTTGCGGTAACCCATTGGTTAACTGTTATTTCCAGATATTTTGGCGGAAACCCCGATGAAGGGTCACATTTCATCAGTAAAGGGTTCGTTGCTTCCGCAACTTTTATGTCATACACTCGCAAAATTAATCTGATTTTTTCAGACATTCAGAATCCGATTTTCGACTTCGAGGTCGCCGCACTTGATATAATGCATTTCGAGTGGTCCTACATTTTTCTGCGATCACGAATCAACCTTCCTTTTGTTGCCTCCTTCATTTTTCTTGGAGATATAGCCGAAACAAAATTGATTCGTGAGGCCACTTTGAACAATCATATCTCCGGCTCACGGCGAGGAATATCAATTTTGAGATATGGGCTAGAATCGCCTTGGTCTCAACTTAATTTGGGAAGCGTCAAACGTCTTTGATGTGTACACATGCCCGGTGAAGCAAGGGATAATGGTCAACAGGGTAGAAAGTGATATATAACTCTCGGACCATGCAACTGAATATTTTAATGCGACTTTTGAGTGTACCGCATGAGTGTTGGTGTTGCATAGAAACTTTCCTTGGGTTCCTACGTATTTTTAACGTGAAGTTATGTCCATGGAGGGGCATGGCATACCATGGTGGGAGCCACTTTTAAGGGTATGTGTTATATGGATGGTATGTGCTTCATTATGGTCAAGCCCATATTATATATCTCCGTTTGTAGGAAGATATGTGGAGTCATACGTGGCAAGGGCTTCGCCCATGTCCCAATGGTGAGCTCCATAGCGCTAGACTAAGTCTACCGCACATATAGTGCATGTGGGAGGGCTTACGGAGCGACCCACAAGCGCCCTTATCAATTTTCCCATTTTCATGGTGCGTGTTGGGAGGAGGTTCGAAGGTGTCCCCATGCGTCCATGTGGGGATCCAAGTGGGGGGATTGTTGGCAAATGGTCACAAGCAATTGTGTTTTGAACCATATGTTGATACCATGGGTGAGCGAAGTTATATACTATTGTGATTACTTTGAATTTGGCAATATTTGCATGTTTTTGACCTCATTTTATGCTCATTTTTGTATTTTACGTGCTCAACTGGTCGGCTAACAGTAAAGTGCTTAGAGATCTGTGAACTATGGTATGTTGCTTATATGTTGGCATATGCTTCGGTGTTGCACCTCACCATATGCCGGATCACGTGGTCACTTTGGCGTGGTACACGGGGCCTCACAAAATTAGGTCTCAAATTCGTGAGTTGACTTGTGAAGCATGGCATGTGTATATCCAGAGGGGTCTGGGAGCCAATGTTGGTATATTCTTGGGCATGGATCTTTGGTCTATATCACCCTTGTATATTACTTTCCCGTTTGACACATGCATCGAGCATTTGAATACTTGCCGTAGGCATTTTTGAGTATATGATTGATTTTCGGGCACTATGGTGTGATTTGCCTGATTTTGCTATGTTTTGAGGTCATCTTCATGGGGCAATTCTCCAAGCCCAAACGACTCCAAGTCCAACGAAGGTTTTGTCAGGGTAGGGCATGGTCCTGAGTGCCACTCTAGGCCATGACACGCCACCTCCCCCATTGGGCTAGGGTTTAGAGGCTTGGGAGTGAACACATTTTTGGGGTTTGTGTAGTGACTTTTGAGACATGGCATTTAGCCATCTTATTTGACTTGGTTCAGGGCATCATGTTGGCGAGTCAAGGGAAGGTTCTGAGTCCAGGGAATGAGGGGTCTATGGCTGTGATTGTGTATGTTTCCATCGTTCCCCAATGTTGCTTGATTTGTGTTCATATGCCAATTTCAGGGCTTCTTTTTCCTTTATTCTATTGGTGCAATTCTATGTACATGCCCAACGCCCGTGTCTCCGTGTGCACCGTGAGACGACCGGCGTATTGAAAGGAGTTGTTGAGTGTCAACGCGGGACCTCAATCATCCTTGGAAGCTCTCAGTGTGGATTTGGATTGGAGCTATTGTACTTGGGAGTTGGTTATTGCAAGGGATCAGGGTTTGTGTGAAGGAGCCATATTTTACTATTTTTTGTGGGAAATTGTGCAGGATAGGGCAAGATCATGCAGAACCTGGTGAGAAGCAAGACCATAGGAGTGACAGGAAATGGTGGAAGGGGTACAGCAGGGGCCGGTCCTGGTAGGGACCATCTTTATGGTAGCAGAGGAGTACCTGCCCCCTACCGCCGCACCGGGGACTTGGGCCCTCATGAGCCCTGCCCAAGGACGCCCCGGGTGCAGATCGTCGAGTCCGTGGAGTCGATGCCGGACTGGGAAGCCCGAGAAGAGCGAACATGCTCAGAACGGAGAGCCCTTGCAGGACATGGGCTAGACATGGAGGACCAGGCCTCCATGTGTGAAAGGCAATGCCGCAAGGCTTGCAATCTCCGCTCCGCTGCGGAGGAGTTGGAGGAGATTGGTAGCAACGGCAGGGCCCGGCGTTACCGGAAGCGCAGGTCCCCAAAACCCGCGGCGGAAGCCAGGGCGATGGAGAGGGATCCCAGCCTGGTCAGGCTGTGGTCAGCAGCAGATTCCAAGGGGCATTCCAACGGCTATCGGACCGCTTTCCCTTCGGACATGGAGGAGATGGCCATACCGCCCACAAGGGCGCACACGGCCCCCGAACCCAGCCTGGAGCATGACGCCGAGGGGTTGGAGAGGCCTGCCAGAGCAAGAACGGCGCCTGTGGCCCGGCACACGGAGCGAACGCGGGATAGCATGGGCGACACACCCATGGCGGAAGAGTCCGAGGCACCAGGAACCGTGGGATGCGCCGGATCAGGTGGAAAGCACGTTGATTGCCGCTGCGAGCACGTATTGAAGCGGTATGGGGTGCTTCACCCATACCCGCTGCACAGCCTGTGGCGCTCTTCGCCAGGCCAGATCAGGAATTTTCCTGTGGATGCTACGGCATCCTGATTTCTGTGGGATTTTTGTAAAATACCCCAGAAATCGACATTTTACGTCTTTTTTGCGCTGGCGACGACAGTCGTCGCCTGCGCGACGCAGCTCCAGAACGAGGATTTAGTGGAGATCCTGATGGCGACGCCTCGTAGCCGTCAGATTTTCTGATGGCGGCGACGCCGTCGCCTTCATTTCGTCTTCTTTTTTATGCTATTTTATAGTATAGAATTGTTACATGTACATATTACTTGTCTACATATTTACTTTGTCTACATATACTTCATCTCCTTGCCCAGGACGCCAGATTGTGTCATGGCCGAGGCAAGGATCACAGAATCCTTTGGACAATCGTGAATGCAAGTGGAAGACTTCGCCTTCATGGGTTTGGGGGTTTGAGGTGTGCATGCCGAAGGGAAGCTTCGAGGTCGCCCCCTCCCCCCAAATATCCTTCAAAAGGATTCTGCCGACGCCAAGGCCACCAAGGGCGTGTGACGGCCTGCGGACGGCGACGACGCCCAGACTGCAGGAGTACGCGGATCGCTGATCGCTGTTCGCTGGGAAACTGCAGGAGCTAAGGTCAAGGGCATCAACGCGATGAAGGACTCCGACGATGGATAAGACCATGGCTTCCCCATGGACCCTATGGAGCCCCCAAGTCCAGCTCGACGCAGCTGGGCGACGACCACAGCGACGACGACGACGTCTGCGAAGTGCACAAGAAGGCGCGTTAATTCGTCGCCTTGGGTTGGCTGATTCGGTCCCACCCTAAATAGGCGTGGGGCGCCTTGGGTAGGAAATGACCCTAAATCCCCCAAATTAGGTGCGTTAATTCGTCACCTTGGGTTGGGAATCGACCCTAAACTGGCACGGGTTGCCTTGGGCAGGAAATGGCCCTAAATTCAGGCTCGGTGGAAGGCCTTGCCTTGGGTTTGACCCTAAATAATTTTTTCCGAATTCTCTGAATTTATTGAATTATTGATTTCCATGCCCATGGAGAAAAAGGGCCAATATGTGCACCTAAGTGCCATCAGTCAGGGCGGAAGGCCCTGCAGCGCCCCTGGTCTGGTCACCAGAGGCTACGAGGAGTGCCAGGGACCAGCGTTGTCGCCTGAGGGGCAATTGCCCTATGAATGTTTCAAGATCAAAAAAAAAAAAAAAAAATTTAATTTTTTTTTTTACATATGTGTGGTGCTCCCCCCCATGTAAATTACTCACGAAGCCCCCCCCCCCCACTGTTCTGATGAATCAGTATTGAAACCAGGACACTGCAGGGGTCAGAGCGCCTCCTTGGCCTTGCCTTCCTTTGGATATAGGCAAGGCTTCTAAGGAGGGGGGTGAAGCGGTATGGGGTGCTTCACCCATACCCGCTGCACAGCCTGTGGCGCTCTTCGCCAGGCCAGATCAGGAATTTTCCTGTGGATGCTACGGCATCCTGATTTCTGTGGGATTTTTGTAAAATACCCCAGAAATCGACATTTTACGTCTTTTTTGGGCTGGCGACGACAGTCGTCGCCTGCGCGACGCAGCTCCAGAACGAGGATTTAGTGGAGATCCTGATGGCGACGCCTCGTAGCCGTCAGATTTTCTGATGGCGGCGACGCCGTCGCCTTCATTTCGTCTTCTTTTTTATGCTATTTTATAGTATAGAATTGTTACATGTACATATTACTTGTCTACATATTTACTTTGTCTACATATACCTTCATCTCCTTGCCCAGGACGCCAGATTGTGTCATGGCCGAGGCAAGGATCACAGAATCCTTTGGACAATCGTGAATGCAAGTGGAAGACTTCGCCTTCATGGGTTTGGGGGTTTGAGGTGTGCATGCCGAAGGGAAGCTTCGAGGTCGCCCCCTCCCCCCAAATATCCTTCAGTATCCTTCCTCATTGGCAAGTACCCAAAGATGGGGATGGACGCCATCGTGCAGCACCTCGACCGCCTGGACAACGCGAAGGACGGCCTAGAAGAGGACGTCGCGGGGATCCTGGATGACCAGTCGGCAGCGGAGAGAGACATGGCGGAGCTGCGAGCGGAGCAGGACCGGTACCGGGAGAAGCTGGAGATGGCCTTGCAGAAGCAGCAGCGAGTGGTGGACAGCCTCCTCCACCTGGTGGAGGACATGTCGGGACGCCTGAAAGTGCCAGAGGAGTTACAACCCCTCGCCTCGGGTCCGGAGCTCCCGGCAAGGCCGGCAACGGCAGAGCTGGTGGAGCGGGTTAAGACCCTCAGGAGCGCCATGGATAAACCCATGGGCGGCCCTGCAGAGGCACCATACGGGCCTCCGCGTGTTGACCCGGGTGCGCTGCTGTTTGTTCCCATGTTCAGCGAATCCATAATGCTCGGGGAGCATACGGCACCGGCTGGGTCCATGTGGGAAGAGCACGCAACCACGGACCTTAGGATCCTGACGGTACAGATGTCCCATGCCGCCCAGGATCCACAGACCACTACAACTGCCCATGCAGTTTATGCGGAAGAGGAGATCCAACACCAGACCATGCAGGGGCGAACCATGGGAAGGGCCGACGGACATGGTCGAGGCTATCCAGGCAGAAACCTGTGGGTGAAGGACCCCACTACGGGGATATGGACAGCCGGTGGAGCAAGTCCTTCCCGCATCCCAAACCCCATGGGTTCAGGCCCAACGGAACCGCACTCCGTGGAGGAGAGGGATGTACGAGGAGTGTACTCACACCCCCCGGCCACCGGTGGTATCCGTCTCGGTGGAGTGGTGGCTGCGGACGTCGGAGACGCCATCAGGATTGACGACCTCAGGGGAATCGAAATCCCCTACTACGATGGCAACCCCTCCAACCTGGATGACTTCATCCTGGATTGGGAGGACTTCGCCGAGGAGGTCGTAGGCGAGATGAAGGGAGCGCCAAGGGACAAGTGGGTATGTCGGACATTTCCACACAGGCTGGCGCAGGACCTGAAGGAGGAGCTCAGGGATCAGATCCGCGAGGGATTGATCCAGACGGAGCAGGCCTGCCTCCAGTGGCTGGAGGACGAGGAGCGAGTGGACGCCCCCAACCAGAAGTTGGAGGATTTGTGGTTCATTCCGCTGCCGCTGGAGCGCGGGGAATCGGGGGTCCAGAAATGGAATCGGTACATTCGCAAGTACCGAAGAAGCCTCAAGCTGGTGGAGGACTGGAATGAGGCCAGCGAGATCCGACACCTGCTTAAGGACGTCCTCCCCGGCCACTGGAAGAGGCGAGTGGAGGACGAGGAGAAGAAGAGAGCAAAGAAGCGCGTGGCCGTACGGATAATGGCATCGGAGGACACCCATGCCAGAATAATGGAGTTTTTCCAGCGAAACCTCGGCGAGCCCAGCCAAATGTTGGGGTTGAAGAACGCCGTCTACATGGAGGTATTCGGCGACACCATGGGTCAAAGGCTGATGCGCCTCAACAACGTGGAGTGGAGGCGCGGAGAGCCGCTGAGGATGCAGGTCATCTTCGCCCGCATGAGTCTGGACGAGATCGTGAAGTACATCACGGTCGAGCTGAAGCTCAACGCCAAGAACGACGCCCACGTGCAGGATGGACAAGGCCAAGGACACTGAGGTCATCGAGAAGATCACCACCACCGAGAGGTCAAGGGGGACACGGTCGGCACCGCGGTGGAAGGGAGTGGAAGCGGCCAAGATCTCTGGACCGCGACCACCCCAGAGGATCATGAAGAAGCCCACTTCTTCGCGTTCGTAGCGCACAATATGAAGGAGAATGGGCAGGACAGGTCCAGGTGGAACCGCCTGGACCCAAGGACCAAGAACCGCAGAGAACCGCGGAGGATTGGGAACCCGCCGCTCTTGTTCCGCAAGTACAGATCACAGCACGACGGTTGCTGGGTCTGCTACGGCAAGGGGAACAACCATGCACATGACCATCGGCATTGCAAGGTATATGAGGAGGACAAGAAGACCTACTTCGCCGCCCATCCCGACAAGAAGCCCAAGGAGCAACGAATTGCCGATCGGAAGGCAAAGGGCGGAGACGGTGGAAAAGGCCAAGGAAAGGGCCAAGGGAAAGGCGGAGGAAAAGGCTATGGTGGAGGACCTGGCCCAGACCGACGCCTGAGGTCAATCGAGGAGGTTGCTGAGGACATGTTGAGGACGTTGGAGGAACTCAAAGCCCAGCAACGTGGTGGACAAAGTCTGAGCGGATCGCAGCAGGAGGGAGCTGCGGCAGGCCAGGTCTAGAGGAGCCCCCACGGGAGTGGGACCTCGGAGGTCTCTCCTCCGAAAATCAGTGGAATCCTAGAGAAAGCGAAGGCACATCAGGTGCCGAAGAAGGCTCCAGAAAAGCCAAAACCACTGAGTTTCGCCACTCCCAACCCCTGGAGCGCCCTGCCAAGGGAAGTGTATGCATGCAAGGGACGTGGCAAGAAAGAAGGAGCGACCACGGAGAGCCCCGTGGACGGGCAGGACCAGCCCAGGATCTACACCATCCGTGACCATACCCTCGAAGTCCTGATGCACCCGGATGTGCTACAGTTGCATGCCGCGAGAGTCGTCCATACACCGCAGGGTGACGAGCGGCAGTTGCACTTGAAGGTGCGTGTACGGTGCGGACAAGAGGAGTTGGTGGTGCATGTTCTGGTGGATACGGGTGCCCAGGTAAGCCTGGTCCGGAGAGGGTTGTTCAAGGAGGAATCCCTGCAGCCCAGCCGTAGACCGGTACGCCTGAAGGTGGCCAATGGAGAGATTATGGGTGGTGGCACCCATGAGGTCACTATCAGTATGGAATTCTGGGATCATGAGCGCTTGAACCGCCCTGATTTGGCGAAGAGAAGCACTCTATCCGGGAACTTCTATGTAGCCGACATTACAGATTGGGATATGATCATGGGGTATGACTTCATGGTGGGAAACGCCATTGGAGCCCTTCCCCATCGTGCAACGCTGGTCCGGGAGGATAATGAATGCCTTACAGGGCTGTGCACGGACTATGCATGCGGATCATCCCAATGGAATGCTGAGGAAGAGGATCGGATCGTCCAAGCGGTGCAAGCTGTGGGTGCCAAGTCCAGAGGAGAGCGCGGAGTTCAGATCACAGAGTATGGAATGGCGCCGCAGGTGTATGCCAGGATGATCCAGACACTGGGAGCCGAAGCGCCCGAGACGCACGTCTTCGCTTCCCGGGATGCCCCACTTTTGAGGAAGTGTAGGAGGCATTGGCATCGAGGAGACTCAGCCTGGCACAGGCATTGGGGTTTGAAGGAGTGGGGGCCCATGTATTGGCATGGCTCCCTGGAAAGTACCAGATGTACGGTGGAGAAGATCGTCGCGGATAGGGCGAAGGAGATCCTGGTCATAACCGGCAAAGGATCCACCCCATGTCCGCTGGAAGGTCTCAACTCGACGCTGGATTCCATCACCCTGAACGAGATGTCATTCGGGCCAGAGGAGGAGCTGTTCATCGATGCCAAGGGCTTATCAATGCCCTCCCCGGGTCAAGCGTGGGGTACCAAGGCTTTCCTGGTGGATGGGGCGCAAGCCCAGCCCACGGGTGATGAAGCATTCATCCGTAGGGTTGAGGCGGTGCCCATGCGGGTCATGTTTGAGCCCAAGGAAGGGACGGATCAGCCAATGGATGGCATTGACGTCCTGTCCCACGCCAAGATCGACCACGTCCTCAACTACATGCGGATGGGGATGCACGACCGTGTGACAGCCAAGAAGGGGCGGGCCATGGTCACATCTCCGCATTGGTGGGATGACAAGATGTTGGTCACCGGCAGGTACGAGAAGGATGAGTTCGTGGCGAGGGTCATGGATCACATCGCGGACCAATATGATGGTCCGGTTGGGTCGGACCCGACGACGTGGGACTTTCCAAGAATGGGGGGCGGTAGCGACAAGAACTCGGCTGATGCCGCAAATTTCCAAAGATTACTGGTTGGAAGCATGCCCCACGACGATGAAGACGGCATATCGGACGAGGAGAAGTCGGACTCGGACCCGGAAGAGGCCTATACCGCAGTGCGGTCGGTTGTATTGATACCGAAGCAAGCGGCTGAAGAGGCCCAGGAGAACCCGAAGGTCGCCGAGCTGAAGGAGAGGCTGATAAATGCCTTTCCGCGGCTATTCAGTGGCGTCGCCAACAAGAACCCTCCAGATCGTGGGAGATTTGGCACAGCGAGGATCAAGTTGAAGCCCCAAGATCTATCGTCATCGGCTGTACCAACTTCAGGGCGATCAGGCCGAGGCCATGAAGAAGTTGTTGGCCGTGTTTATTGAGCGGGGCTGGATTGAACCCTCCGACAGTGAGTGGGCCAGCCCAGCCTTTATCGTGCCCAAGAAGGAGAAGGGCGAGTGGAGGTTGGTGGTTGATTACAGAGGTTTGAACGAGCAAACCGAGCACGACTCGTACTCCCTTCCCCTGATCGACACCATCCTCCAAAAACAACAAAAAAAGCGGATCTTCACGGTGTTAGACCTGAAACACGGCTATCACCAGATGCCGCTACACCCGGACTCCAGGCGCTGCACAGCGATGTCGACGCCGCTGGGGCCCATGCAGTGGAAAGTGGTGCCTATGGGCGCCAAGAATGGCAACGCCGCTTTCAAGCGCATGATGGAGGACCTACTCGGGCCAGTCCGGGACTGTGCCGACCCCTTTGTGGATGACATCATCATCGGGTCCGGCACGAAGGACATGACTGAGGACGAGCTCATCGAAGCGCATGAGAAGGATCTGCGCCGAGTGCTCAGCGAGCTGGACAAGCACAACATGGTGTGTAAGCCCACCAAAGCCTCACTCTTCGTGAAAGAAGTGGAGTTCGCGGGTCACGTGGTTGGTCACAGGCAACGCCGTCCCATGCCTGGGAAGCTGGCGTCCCTGCACCACTGGGAGAAGCCCCAGACCATCAGCGAACTCGGATCCTTCATGGGGTTCTGCAATTACTATTCGGGCTATGTCCGGATGTATGCACAACTATTGGGGCCGCTGCACAAGATGCTGCAGGTGGGGAAGTTCGATGGCCGGAAGGGGAGCAAGAAGAAGCTTGCCTGGACCCCTGAGGCCGAAGATGCGTTCAGCCGCCTGAAGGAGCGACTCCTGGGGCAGCTGGGGCTATTCCTGGTGGACGCGGACAAGGGATTCGTGCTACGGACGGACGCCTCGGACTATGCTGTAGGGGCAGTCCTCAAGCAGGTCCGGGACGACGGGTCGCACGTACCCGTGGCGTTTTGGAGCCGTATCCTGGCCAAGTGCCAACATCAAACCGGGACCGCGAGGGAGAAGGAGACGTACGCCATTGTTTGTGCGCTCAGGAAGTGGTCTGGCCACATCGGATTGCAACCGCTGGTGATTTGCACGGACCATCAGTCCTTACAGAGCTGGCACAAGGAGCACGTCGACACCCACTCGGGACCGGCGGCAAGGAGGGCCCGATGGCATGAGACGTTCGCCAAGTTCGACCTCAGCCTCGTATACGTCCCGGGGAAGGACAACACTGTGGCGGATTGCCTCAGTAGATGGGCCTAGCCCGCGGGCAAGGCATTGATGTACATATCCAGCCATGGGGACGCCGAGGAGACCGAGGAGGCCAAGCGCATCATCGAGATGGAGAAGGCCATGGAGCAAGAGGGGGTCAAGTGCTTTGTGGTGATGGCAAACCGTACAGACCTGGCCAAGTTCTGGGGCGCCCGAGTCCAAGCTATTCGAGAGGAAACCCTCGAGCAATGGATGGTGGCCCCTGTAGAGCTAGTCAGGTCGGTGCTTACAAAAGACTGGTCGGATGACTATGCGGCATCCGAGCACTGGAGCAGGTACTGGAATGCCGTGAGCGCCCCGTCAGACGACGAATGCCCTGAGGGCTTGACCGAGGATGGGGACAAATTATTTCTCAAGGACAAGCTATTGGTCCCTGAGAACCGAATGGAGGAGCTCATTGACCACTGGCATAACGCCCAGCTCATGCATCCTGGTCGGGACAAGATGCAGCAGGACCTGGAGTGGCGCTTCAAGTTCCCACCGGGGTACCACGCCATCCTGGACAAGTACTGCAGCGACTGCGCCGTGTGTCGGGCCACGAAGAGCCGCAACCACTCCACGGCGGGCAACCCAGTGTACACGCCTATACCGGAGGCCCCTATGCGGTCCGTGGCCATGGATGTATTCGCCATGCCCGAGGTCACCGTGGATGGAGAGACCTACGACTGTGTCATCCTGGCGGTGGATAGGCACAGCGGGTATATCGTGGCGGTCCCTGGCAAGAAGTCCAAGAAGAAGGACAAGAAGGACAAGCATGGAGTGGGTCTGCAGGCCAAGACCGTCGCTAATGCCATGATCAGGCATTGGCTGACGATTTTTGATGTCCCGGCTGTCATCTGCAGCGATCGGGGCAGTCAATTTGTGGGGACCTGGTTCAAGACGATGTGCAAGCACATGGGGATTTGGCACGCCAAGACCGTGGCGTACCACAGCTGGTCAAATGGCCGGGCTGAGGTGGCTGGGCGGCAGATGTTCGAGAAGTTCCGCCAGCTGCACATTGACGAACCAGGCCGGAATTGGTATAATTTGCTGTGGAGAGTACTCCAGGCGTACCACGACCTTCCGGGGCCCACTGGACTGTCGCCCCATGGTATCCTGTTCCTACGGGATAGAGTGTCACGCACTCTCCCGTGGTTGAACCATGGCAAGGTAGCCCGGGATGCGAGTGCTATGATGGCCGAGGCGGACGACACGGCGGCCAAGGTGTGCAAAGCACTTCAAGACGAGCATGAGAAGAGGGCCAAGTCCTTCAAGCAGGGAAAAGTCCAGAAATATGCTCTCAGAGACACCGTGTGGGTGGAGCGGCACCACAAGGATGTCCTGTCCAGGCATCGGCAGGCGTTTTGGTATGTGCCGCGGGTAATCGTGCCGAAAGTCGGGCAGGATGTGTATGCGGTTCGTGTGGGGGATAAAAAGATCCTTGACCGCGACCATACCCAGCCTCGTCTCCGAGCACCAGACCCCAGCGGACGTCCCGTCACCTTCGAGTTCACAGCCGGAGATCTGGACTCGGATGACGAAGGTGAGGACGACGACTTCACCGCTGAGAGAATCCTGACGGACAAGCCAGACCCGGGGACGCCTGGGCGGAGGCTTTATAAAGTCCGTTGGAAGGGATTTGCTGCATCCAGAGATTCATGGAAACCTCCGAGCAGTTTCGTGCCGAGGTATACCATGATCTGGATGGAGTATCTCAGGAGGAAGAACATTTCCTTGGATGTCAAGGACGTGTTGATCCATTTGGTGGCTGCTACAGCACCGTAATGGATCCCCTCTGGCATTTATGTTTGTCTTTGTGCTTGGGAGACGGGTGAGGGCGTTCATCCGGGGTTTTTTGATCCTTCATTGGCCATATACCCCCTTCACCCGATCTCCACATATATATTTTATTGTGGTATACGTATTTAGGTCGACCGACGACGTTTCTCTATCTTTGATCCCCTTGGTCCATGTTGTAGATCAAGAGGAGACCGGATATGGCGGAGGGCACCGTTTTTGAGTGTCCTCACCCCTCCTTTGGGGCATGGGGGACGCCTACGCCGTATGTGGGGCCTCCATGTGTCCTGGGGACATGGGGAAAGGGGGTTGGAGCCCATTGGGGTCCTCCCCTCCTCTCTTCAATGACTTCCGAGCGGATACAACGCTCTTAGAAGGGGGGTGAAGCCGGTTCGGACCCCCGTGGCCATCTTTGGGTCACTTGGGGTGTGTATCTATGTGCCGGCAAGCCGCCATTGGCTGATATCATACTCTCCCATCCACCTGACCTAACCTGATGTGATAGTGTGATAGGTTTGGCCAATCCAGCTATGAGCGGCCATATTCAATACCGAGGCGTCGCCGGCTGAGATTTATATATCAGAATATCAGGAATCAACAGGGTTTTTTTATCATGCTGTTTCCGTAATTTTTCAGCCTTCCGTTCTGATTGTCAATCTATCGGCGACTGTCAGTTGGCTCGCGATTTTGCGGTAACCGATTGGTTAACTGTTATTTCCAGATATTTTGGCGGAAACCCCGGGGAAGGGTCAGATTTCATCAGTAAAGGGTTCGTTGCTTCCGCAATTTTCATGTTATACACTCGCAAAATTAATCCGATTTTTTTAGACATTCAGAATCGGATTTTCGACTTCGAGGTCGCCGCACTTGATATAATGCATTTCGAGTGGTCCTACATTTTTCCCCGATCACGAATCAACCTTCCTTTTGTTGCCTCCTTCATTTTTCTTGGAGATATAGCCGAAACAAAATTGATTCGTGAGGCCACTTTGAACAATCATATCTCCAGCTCACGGCGAGGAATATCAATTTTGAGATATGGGCTAGAATCGCCTTGGTCTCAACTTAATTTGGAAAGCGTCAAACGTCTTTGATGTGTACACATGCCTGGTGTAGCAAGGGATAATGGTCAACAGGGTAGAAAGTGATATATAACTCTCGGACCATGCAACTGAATATTTTAATGCGACTTTTGAGTGTACCGCATGAGTGTTGGTGTTGCATAGAAACTTTCCTTGGGTTCCTACGTATTTTTAACGTGCAGTTATGTCCATGGAGGGGCATGGCATACCATGGTGGGAGCCACTTTTAAGGGTATGTGCTATATGGATGGTATGTGCTTCACTATGCTTACGCCCATATTATATATCTCCGTTTGTAGGAAGATATGTGGAGTCATACGTGGCAAGGGCTTCGCCCATGTCCCAATGGTGAGCTCCATAGCGCCAGACTAAGTCTACCGCACATATAGTGCATGTGGCAGGGCTTACAGAGCGACCCACAAGCGCCACTATCAATTTTCCCATTTTCATGGTGCGTGTTGGGAGGAGGTTCGAAGGTGTCCCCATGCGTCCATGTGGGGATCCAAGTGGGGGGATTGTTGGCAAATGGTCCCAAGCAATTGTGTTTTGAACCATATGTTGATACCATGGGTGAGCGAAGTTATATACTATTGTGATTACTTTGAATTTGGCAATATTTGCATGTTTTTGACCTCATTTTATGCTCATTCTCGTATTTTACGTGCTCAACTGGTCGGCTACCAGTAAAGGGCCTAGAGATCTGTGAACTTTGGTATGTTGCTTATATATTGGCATATGCTTCGGTGTTGCACCTCACTATATGCCAGATCACGTGGTCACTTTGGCGTGGCACACGAGGCCTCACAAAATTAGGTCTCAAATTCGTGAGTTGACTTGTGAAGCATGGCATGTGTATATCCGGAGAGGTTTGGGAGCCAATGATGGGATATTCTTGGGCATGGATCTTTGGTCTATATCACCCTTGTATATTACTTTCCCGTTTGACACATGCATGGAGCATTTGAATACTTGCCGTAGGCACTTTTGAGTATATAATTGATTTTTGGGCACTATGGTGTGATTCACCTGATTTTTCTACGTTGTGAGGTCATCTTCATGGGGCAATTCTGCAAGCCCAATCGACTCCAAGTCCAACCAAGGTTATGTCAGGGTAGGGCATGGTCCTGAGTGCCACTCTAGGCCATGACACGCCACCTCCCATATTGGGCTAGGGTTTAGAGGCTTGGGAGTGAACACATTTTTGGGGTTTGTGTAGTGACTTTTGAGACATGGCATTTAGCCATCTTATTTGACTTGGTTCAGGGCATCATGTTGGCGAGTCAAGGGAAGGTTCTGAGTCCAGGGAATGAGGGGTCTATGGCTGTGATTGTGTATGTTTCCGTCGTTCCCCAATGTTGCTTGATTTGTGTTCATATGCCAATTTCAGGGCTTCTTTTTCCTTTATTCTATTGGTGCAATTCTATGTACATGCCCAACGCCCGTGTCTCCGTGTGCACCGTGAGACGACCGGCGTATTGAAATGAGTTGTTGAGTGTCAATGCGGGACCGCAAACATCCTTGAAAGCCCTCAGTGTGGATTTGGATTGGAGCTATTGTACTTGGGAGTTGGTTATTGCAAGGGATCAGGGTTTGTGTGAAGGAGCCATATTTTACTATTTTTTGTGGGAAATTGTGCAGGATAGGGCAAGATCATGCAGAACCTGGTTAGAAGCAAGACCATAGGAGTCACAGGAAATGGTGGAAGGGGTACAGCAGGGGCCGGTCCTGGTAGGGACCTTCTTTAAGAGCAAGAGAGAGGAACACCCGAACCCCCAACGAACACAGCGTTGACAACCCTAACGTTTTAACGAAGCAACCAACACGAACACAATGCATGCGTGTGAAATGACACTGGCATACCTGAGAGGTGGGTTGTCCACCTGCTCTGTGGTGTGGGTTGAGTTTGAATACCTTTCCCAAAACTTTATAAAATTTTTGATGCAACTATGCAAACATTTCCTTTAGAACTTGAAAAACTACGGCACATACCTTCTTTTTCAAGAGCCGTTTACGCTTGCGCCACCCTGTTTTTGAAGTCTGCTTCTGTTGCGCTTGTCTGCGACTTTGAGTTTTGCTGTAAAAATGACAATTTCTCGCGTGATTTCGTCAATTTTTTAGCAATTTGACTTCTTAAATCGCTACACCTTTCGCTAAACCACAGGATTCACTCCCTGTTGGTAAAGAAGGTCCCTACCAGGACCGGCCCCCGCTGTGCCCCTTCCGCCTGTTACCCCTGCTGATTTACTCCGGATCAGTGATTGCATTCCTCAAATTCCAGGGTTCAAAAGCCAAAAATATAGAAAATGTAATCCTCCTTCAACCCTGAATAGCAACCAGATCCCACAAATACAGCAATAACCCAATTCACAATCCAAATCAGGCTGCGGGCTTCCGTTCAGCACACCGGTCGTCTCACGGTGGCGGGCATGTACAAGAATTGCACCAAAGAGGAAAGCCCTGAAATTGGCATATGAACACAAATAAAGCAAAGTTGGGGAAAGAGGTAAACATACACAGACTCAGCCATAGACCCCTCAATCCCTGGACTCAAGACCTTCCCTTGACTCACCAACATGATGCCTTGAACCCAATCAAATCAGATGGCTAAATGCCATGTGTCAAAAGTCACTACATAAACCCCAAAAATGTGTTCACTCCCAAGCCTATAAATCCTAGCCCAATAGGGGAGGTGGCGTGTCATGGCCTAGAGTGGCACTCAGGACCACGCCCTACCCTGACATAAACTTGGTTGGACTTGGAGTCGATTGGGCTTGGAGAACTGCCCCATGATGTTGACCTCACAACATGGCAAAATCAGGCAAATCACACCATTATGCCCAAAAGTCAATTATATACTCAAAAATGCATACGGCAAATATCCAAATGCTCCATGCATGTGTCAAACCGGATAGTATATTAAAAGGGTGATATAGACCAAAGGTCCATGCCCAAGAAAATCCCATCATTGGCCCCGAAACCTCTCTGGTTATACACATGCCATGCTTCACAAGTCAGCTCATGAGTTTGAGACCTAATTTTGTGAGGCCTCGTGTGCCAAGCCAAAGTGACCACGTGATCCGGCATATGGTGAGGTGCAACACCGAAGCATATGCCAACATATAAGCAACATACCATAGTTCACGGATCTCTAGGCACTTTACTGTTAGCCGACCAGTTGAGCACATAAAACACAAAAATGAGCATAAATTGAGGTCAAAAACATGAAAATATGTCCAAATACAAAGTTGTCATGATGGTATATCTCTATGCTCACCCATGATATCCGCTCACGGTTCAATACACAAATGATTGGAACCATTTACCAACAATTGCCCCACTTGGATCCCCAATCGGGCGCATGGAGATACCTTCGCCACCCATATCTACATGCCCCATGAAAATGGGAGTGCACTCATGGATCTCTTTGCCAAACATACCATGAGCAATACATACGCGGTACACTTAGTCTAGCGCTTTGAATTCCACAATTGGGACGTGGGCAAAGCCCTTGTCACGTATGGCTCCCCATCTCTTCGGCCACACGAAGATATATAACATGGGCGTGAGCATATCAAACATATACCATGCATATAACACATACCCTCAAAATGTGGCTCCCACCATGATATGCCATGTCCCTCCATGGACATGACTTCACGTTAAAAATACGTAGGAACCCAAGGAAAGTTGCTATGCAACCCCAACACGCATGCGGTACACTCGAAAGTCGCAATAAAATGTTCGGTTGCACGGTCCAAGAGTTATATATCACTTTATACCCTCTTGACCATTATTCCTTGCTATACTGGACATGTGTACACACCAAGGGCGTTTGATGCTTCCTAAATTAAGTTGAGACCAAGGCGCTTGCAACCCAACCTTCCTTATTCTTTTTCCTCACACTCGCGCGTAGATATGGCCCTTCAAAGTGGTCCCATGATTCACTTTTGTTTCCCTTATATCTCCAAGTCAAATGGGTGGCACGTGTAAGGGAAACCTGATTCGGGCATAGGGAAAAGAGTATGACCACTCGAAGAAGACCAAATCAAGTGCGGCGATGTCGAAGTTAAAAATCCGATTTCGACATCGCGAAAAATTCAGATTAAAATTTCGAGTGCTTATTTAGAAAATTGCGGAAGCAACGAACCCTTTACTGATGAAATCTGACCCTTCATCGGGGTTTCCGCCAAAATATCTGGAAATAACAGTTAACCAATGGGTTACCGCAAAATCGCGAGCCAACTGACAGTCGCCGATAGATTGACAATCAGAACGGAAGGCTGAAAAATTACGGAAACAGCATGATAAAAAAACCCTGTTGATTCCTGATATTCCGATATATAAATCTCCGCTGGCGGCGCCTCGGTACTGAATATGGCCGCTCATAGCCGGAATGGCCAAACCTATCACACTATCACATCGGGTTAGGTCAGGTGGATGGGAGAGTATGATATCAGCCAATGGCGGCTTGCCGGCACCTAGATACACACCCCAAGTGACCCCAAGATGGCCACGGGGGTCCGAACCGGCTTCATTGGTTACATTTTCTATTTTTTTCAGCTCCTGGAGATTTGTGTCCTCCATTGGGGGTATTGCTCCGCCCTGGCCCCTGGTCAGGAGGTTTACTAAACTGCTGTTTATACAGCGATAGCCGTCCGCATTAGAGCGTTCGACTGTACCCTAGTGGGCAAGCATATGTGCTCTAGGGAGGGAGTCCTGGGTTCAAACCCAACTACCCTCAAATTTTTACCAAAAGGTTTCGTCGCACGCTTGTGACTTTTGAGAATGCCCCATCGAAGGGACATCATTCACGGTACATTACACTGTTTTTCAAGGGTACCTACAGGGTGATAAGCTTCCATGAACTAATGAGAATGTTTTTGGTAGGTTTAATGCATTTTCTGAGGTAATTTTGGGAATATTTGAGCCTTTTTCCTTGGTCCTACTAGCTTAGCTAACTAGTACTCCAGGGTGGAGTAAGAAAACGTCACTGCCATGTGTTTCTTGGAGGGCTTGATGCAGGCCAAGCCTGCCTCAAAACCCTTTTGTTGATGCTAAGACTGACTTAAGTATTTTTATCACTCTTTTGAAGCTTTTAGTACACTTTCTCAAAGTAACTAGGGTTATAACCCTAGCCCCCCATGAAGTTCACCCCTACCACTCAACTGAGCGGAGGTATCTTCCTTCACGAAGGATATACCGAAATAAAGTAGACATTTCATGCCTAAGGCCTTGGAGGTTAAGCCTAGTGGTCCCCCAACCCAAGACCCCTATACTCAACTGTTTCTACCACTTATTGTGGTCCTACCTTTTAACTGTTTCTGAATTCAGTTGCTTGGCCAAGTCACAATCTGTGTCTGGCCTAACTCCTATGCCCCACTTTCCTAACCAGCTCCATTCCATCCAAAAGAGTGCACATAAAGTGCTTGATGATAACCTGGAGGCTAGAGTCAGGCCAGTTTTCACATAAAATCTTTTGTACTATCCATTTGTGATGGAATCTTTGTATTCAAACCTGCTTTGTCTATCTGCAGCCCTTCTGTGTTACACTGCATTTCAAAACTATTCATTGATTCGATCCACATCCTGTCCTTGCTCTACTTGCTCCTTTGGTTTTGGGATTTCACCATCAAAAACCTGCAGGATTTCATCACAATCATTAGGGCACTAATCAAGGACATCTTTCCCAGTCAACACAATCGTTATGTCTTCTTTGCCACGCATTGTTGCTGCCCATGCCACTGAAACCTCTGCTCCGGACCCTACGGTCTGGTTTCATGGTAGCAGAGGCGAACTTCTTTCGTCTCTATTGGGCGCTTGGCATCGGGGAAAGCGATCGGTCAGCGAACCGGCTTCACCCCCCTTCTCAGAGCGTTGTTACCGCTCGGAAGACATGGAAGAGAGGACGGGAGGACCCCAATGGGCTCCAACCCCTCTCCCCCATGTCCCAAGGACACATGGAGGCCCCACACACGTCGTAGGCGTCCCCCATGCCCCAAGGGAGGGATGAGGACACTGATAATTGGTGCCCTACGCCATATCCGGTCTCCTCTTGATCTACAACATGGACCAAGGGGATCAAAGATAGAAAAACGTCGTCGGTCGACCTAAATAAGTATACCACAATGAAATATATATGTGGAGATCGAGTGAAGGGGGTAGACGGCCAATCAAGGCCCAAAAATCCCCGGATGAACGCCCTCACCCGTCTCCCCAAGCACAGAAACAAACAAAATGCCAGGGGGGATCGATCACGGTGCTACAGCAGCCACTAAATGGACCAACACGTCCTTGACATCCAAAGAAATATTCTTTTTCTTCAGGTAGTCCATCCAGACCGTGGTGTACCTCAGCACGAAACTGCTCGGAGGCTCCCACGAATCCCTGGATGCGGCGAATCCCTTCCAACGGACTTTATAAAGCCTACCCCCAGGCGTCCCCGGGTCCGGCTTGTCCGCCAGGATCTTCTCAGCGGTGAAGTCGTCGTCCTCACCCTCGTCGTCCGAGTCCACATCGCCGGCCGTGAACTCGAAGGTGACGGGACGTCCGCTGGGGTCTGGTGCTCGGGGACGAAGCTGGGTATGGTCGCGGTCCAGGATCTTGTTATCCCCCACACGAACCGCATACACATCCTGCCCGACCTTCCGCACGATTACCCCCAGCACATACCAAGATGCCTGCCGATGCCTGGACAGTACATCCTTGTGGTGCTGCTCCACCCATACGGTGTCTTGAAGAGCATACTTCTGGACTTTTCCTTGCTTGAAGGACTTGGCCCTCTTGTCATGCTCGTCCTGAAGTGCCTTGCACACTTTGGCCGCCGTGTCGTCCGCCTCGGCCATCATAGCGTTCGCATCCCGGGCCACTTTGCCATGGTTCAACCACGGGAGAGTGCGTGACACTCGGTCCCGTAGGGACAGGATGCGATGGGGTGACAGTCCAGTGGGTCCCGGAAGGTCGTGATACGCTTGGAGTACCCTCCACAGCGAATTGTACCAATTCCGGCCCGGTTCGTCGATGTGCAGCTGGCGGAACTTCTCGAACATCTGCCGCCCGGCCAGCTCAGCCCGGCCATTCGACCGGCTGTGGTATGCCACGGTCTTGGCGTGCCGAATCCCCATGTGCTTGCACATCGTCTTGAACCACGTCCCCACGAATTGACTGCCCCGATCGCTGCAGATGACAGTTGGGACATCGAAAATCGTCAGCCAATGCCTGATCATGGCATTAGCGACGGTCTTGGCCTGCAGCCCCACTCCATGCTTGTCCTTCTTGTCCTTCTTTTTGGACTTCTTGCCAGGGACTGCCACGATGTACCCGCTGTGCCTGTCCACCGCCAGGATGACACAATCATATGTCTCTCCTTCCACGGTGACCTCCGGCATGGCGAACACATCCATGGCCACGGACCGCATAGGGGCCTCCGGTATAGCCGTATACACCGGGTTGCCCGCTGTGGAGTGGTTGGGGCTCTTCGTGGCCTGACACAAGGCACAGTCGCTGCAGTACCTATCCAGGATGGCGTAGTACCCCGGAGGGAACTTGAAACGCCACTCCAGGTCCTGCTGCATCTTGTCTCGGCCAGGGTGCATGAGCTGGGCGTTGTGCCAATGGTCAATCAGCTCCTCCACTCGGTTTTCGGGCACCAGCAGCTTGTCCTTGAGGAACAACTTGTCGCCATCCTCGGTCAAGCCCTCAGGCCACTCGTCGTCCGACGGGGCGCTCATGGCATTCCAGTACTTGCTCCAGTGCTCGGATGCCGCGTAGTCATCCGACCAGTCCTCTGTGAGCACCGACCTGACTAGCTCTACAGGGGCCACCATCCATTGCTCGAGGGTTTCCTCTCGAATAGCTTGGACGCGGGCACCCCGGAACGTGGCCAGGTCCGTACGGTTTGCCATCACCAGAAAGCACTTGACCCCCTCTTGCTCCATGGCCTTCTCCATCTCGATGATGCGCTTGGCCTCCTCGGTTTCCTCGGCGTCCCCATGGCTGGATATGTACATCCAAGCCTTGCCCGCGGGGTAGGCCCATCGACTGAGGCAATCTGCCACAGTGTTGTCCTTCCCCGGGACGTATACGACGCTGAGGTCGAACTTGGCGAACGTCTCATGCCATAGGGCCCTCCTTGCCGCCGGTCCCGAGGGAGTGTCGACGTGCTCCTTGTGCCAGCTCTGCAAGGACTGATGGTCTGTACAAACCACCACCGGTTGCAATCCGATGTGGCCAGACCACTTCCTGAGCGCACAGACAATGTCATACGTCTCTTTCTCCCTCGCGGTCCATGTTCGACGTTGGCCCTCGGCCAGGATCCGACTCCAGAACGCCACGGGTACGTGCGACCCGTCGTCCCGGATCTGCTCGAGGACTGCCCCTACAGCATAGTCTGAGGCGTTCGTCCGTAGCACGAATCCCTTGTCCGGGTCCACCAGGAATAGCCCCAGCTGCCCCAGGAGTCGCTCCTTCAGGCGGTTGAACGCATCTTCGGCCTCAGGGGTCCAGGCAAGCTTCTTCTTGCTCCCCTTCCGGCCGTCGAACTTGCCCACCTGCAGCATCTTGTGCAGCGGCCCCGATAGTTGTGCATACATCCGGACATAGCCCGAATAGTAATTGCAGAACCCCATGAAGGATCGGAGTTCGCTGATGGTCTGGGGCTTCTCCCAGTGGTGCAGGGACGCCAGCTTCCCAGGCATGGGACGGCGTTGCCCGTGACCAACCACGTGACCCGCGAACTCCACTTCCTTCACGAAGAGTGAGGCTTTGGTGGGCTTGCACACCATGTTGTGCTTGTCCAACTCACTGAGCACTCGGCGCAGATCCTTCTCATGCGCGTCGATGAGCTCGTCCTCAGTCATGTTCTCCGTGCCGGACCCGATGATGATGTCATCCACGAAGGGATCGGCACAGTCCCGGACAGGACCGAGTAGGTCCTCCATCATGCGCTGGAAAGCGGCGTTGCCATTCTTGGCGCCGGTAGGCATCACTTTCCACTGCATGGGCCCCAGCGGCGTCGACATCGCTGCCGGGCCTGGAGTCCGGGTGTAGCGGCATCTGGTGATAACCGTGTTTCAGGTCCAACACCGTGAAGATCCGCTTTTTCTGTTGTTTTTGGAGGATGGAGTCGATCAGGGGAAGCGAGTACGAGTCGTGCTTGGTTTGCTCGTTTAAACCCCTGTAATCAACCACCAACCTCCACTCGCCCTTCTCCTTCTTGGGCACGATAAAGGCTGGGCTGGTCCACTCACTGTCGGAGGGTTCGATCCATCCCCGCTCAATGAACTCGGCCAACAGCTTCTTCATGACCTCGGCCCCATCGCCCTGAAGTTGGTATTCCCGATGACGATAGATCTTCGGGTTCGGCTTCAGCTTGATCTTCGCTGTACCAAACCTCCCACGATCTGGAGGGTTCTTGTTGGCGACGCCACTGAATAGCCGCGGATAGGCATTGATCAGCCTCTCCTTCAGCTCGGCGACCTTCGGGTTCTCCTGGGCCTCTTCAGCCGCTTGCTTCGGTATAGATACAACCGACCGCACTGCGGTATAGGCCTCTTCTGGGTCAGATTCCGACTTCTCCTCGTCCGATATGCCGTCTTCATCGTCGTGGGGAGCTCTTCCCACCGATAATCTTCAGAAATTTATGGCCTCGGGCTGGTGACTGTCGCTATCGGCACCCATTCTTGGAAAATCCCATGTTGGTGGGTCCCACCCAACCGGACCATCGTATTGGTCAGCGATGTGATCCATGACCCTCGCCACGAACTCGTCCTTCTCGTACTTGCCGCTGACCAACATCTTGTCCTCCCACCAATGCGAAGATGTGACCATGGCTCGCCTCTTCTTGGCTGCCACACGGTCGTGCATCCCCATCCGCATGTAGTTGACGACGTCGTTGATCTCGGCGTGGGACAGGACGTTAATGCCATCAATAGGCTGATCCGTCCCCTCCTTGGGCTCAAACATGACCTTCATGGGCACCGCCTCCACCCTACGGATGAATGCCTCATCACCCGTGGGCTGGGCTTGCGCCCCATCCACCAGGAAAGCCTTGGTACCCGACGCTTGACCCGGGGAGGGCATTGATACACCCTTGGCGTCGATGAACAACTCCTCCTCTGGCCCGAATGACATCTCGTTCAGGGTGATGGAGTCCAGCGTCGACTTGAGACCCTCCAGCGGACATGGGGTGGATCCTATGCCGGTTATGACCAGGATCCCCTTCGCCCTATCCGCGATGATCTTCTCCATCGTACGTCTGGTATTGTCCAGGGAGCCATGTGAATACATGGGCCCCCACTCCTTCAAACCCCAATGCCTGTGCCAGGCTGAGTCTCCTGGATACCAATGCCTCCTACACTTCCGCAGAAGTGGGGCATCCCGGGAAGCGAAGACGTCCGTCTCGGGCGTTTCGGCTCCCAGCGTCTGGATCATACTGGCATACACCTGCGGCGCCATTCCATACTCCTCGAGTTGGACTCCACGGTCTCCTCTGGACTTGGCACCCACAGCTTGCACCGCTTGGACGATCCGATCCTCTTCCTCAGCATTCCATTGGGATGATCCGCATGCATAGTCCGTGCACAGCCAACTGAGGCATTCATCATCCTCCCGGACCAGCGTTGCACGATGGGGAAGGGCTCCAATGGCATTTGCCACCATGAAATCATACCCCATGATCATATCCCAATCGGTGATGTGGGCCACATAGAAGTTCCCGGATAGAGTGCTTCTCTTCGCCTGATCAGGGCGGTTCAACCGCTCCTGTTCCCAGAATTCCATACTGATAGTGGCCTCATGGGTGCCACCACCCATGATCTCTCCATTGGCAACCTTCAGGCGGACCGGTCTACTGCTGGGCTGCAGGAGTTCCTCCTTGAACAACCCTCTCCGGACCAGGCTCACCTGGGCACCCGTATCCACCAACACATCCACCACCTTCTCCTCTCGTCCGCACCGTACTCGCACTTTGGAGTGCAACTGCCGCTCGTCACCATGAGGCGTATGGACAACTCTCACGGCATGCAACTCTAGCACGTCCGCTTGCATCAGGACTTCAAGGGTATGGTCACGGATGGTGTAGATCTTGGCCTGGTGCTGCCCATCCACGGGGCTCTCCGTGGTCGCTCCTTCCTTCTTGCCATGTCCCGTACCCACATGTACTTCCCTTGGCAGGGCGCTCCAGGGGTTGGGAGTGGCGAAACTCAGTGGTTTTGGCTCTTCTGGAGCCTTCTTCGGCACCGGATGTGCCTTCGCTTTCTCTGGGATTCCACTGATTTTCGGAGGAGAGACCTCCGAGGTCCCACTCCCGTGGGGGCTCCTCTAGACTTGGCTTCCCGCAGCCCCTTCCGGCTGCGATCCGCCAGGACTTTGTCCACCACGTTGCTGGGCTTTGAGTTCCTCCAGTGTCCTCAACATGTCCTCAGCAACCTCCTCGATCGACCTCACTCGTCGGTCTTGGCCAGGTCCACCCCCATAGCCTCTTCCTCCGCCTTTCCCTTGGCCTTTGCCTTGGCCTTTTCCCCCGTCTCCGCCCTTCGCCTTCCAATCGGAAATCCGCTGCTCCTTGGGCTTCTTCTCGGGGTGGGCGGCGAAGTAGGCCTTCTTGTCCGCCTCATACACCTTGCACTGACGGTGGTCGTGTGCATGGTTGTTTCCCTTGCCATAACAGACCCAGCACCCGTCGTGCTGAGACCTGTACTCTCGGAACGAGAGCGGTGGGTTCCCGATCCTCCTTGGCTCTTTGCCCCTTGGTCCCGCCCGGCTCCATCTGGACCGATCCTGCCCATTGTTCCTCACATTGTGCGCCACAAACGCGAAGAAATGGGCCTCCTCGTGATCCTACCGGGACCAGTGGTCTTGGCCACTTCCACTACCATCCTCCGCGGAGTTGGCCGTGTCCTCCTGGATCTCCCGATGATGGCGGTCTTCTCGGTGGCCTCGTTGTCCATGACCATGTCGATTCTGCACGTGGGCCTCGTTCTTCGCATTGAGCTTCAACTCCACCGTGATGTACTTCACGATCTCGTCCAGGCTCATGCGGGCGAAGATGACTTGCATCCTCAGCGGCTCCCCGCGCCTCCACTCCACGTTGTTGAGGCGCAGCAACCTTTGCCCCATGGAGTCTCCAAATACCTCCACGTACACGGCGTTCTTCAGTCCCAACATCCGGTCGGGCTCGCCCAGGTTCCTCCTGAAGAACTCCATGATACCCGCATGGGTATCCTCCGCCGCCATGATCCTCACCGCCACCCGCTTCTTGGCGCGCTTCTTTCTTCGTCCCCCACTCGCCTCTTCCAGTTGCCGGGGAGGACGTCCTTCAGGAGGTGGCGGATCTCGCTGGCCTCGTTCCAGTCCTCCACCAGCTTGAGGCATCTGCGGTACTTCCGCAGGTACCGGTTCCACTCCCGGACCCGCAACTCACCGCGGTCCAGCGGCAGCGGGATGGACCACAGGTCCTCCAGCTTCTGGTTTGGAGCGTCCACCCGCTCCTCATCCTCCAACCACTGGAGGCAGGCCTGCTCCGTACGGATCAGTCCTTCCCGGATCTGATCCCGCAGCTCCTCCTTCAGGTCCTGCGCCAGCCGGTGTGGGAATGTCCGACATATCCACTTGTCCTGCGGCGCTCCCCGCATCTCGCCGACGACCTCCTCGGCGAAGTCCTCCCAATCCAGGATGAAGTCATCCAGGTTGGAGGGGTTGCCATCGTAGTAGGGGATTTTGATTCCCCTGAGGTCGTCAATCCTGATGGCGTCTCCGACGTCCCCAGCCACCACTCCACCGAGACGGATACCACCTGTGGCCAGGGGGTGTGAGTACACTCCCCGTACATCCCGCTCCTCCATGGAGTACGGTTCCGTTGGGCCTGAACCCATGGGGTTTGGAATGCGGGAAGGACTTGCTCCATCGGCCATCCATATCCCCGTATTGGGGTCCTTCGCCCACAGGTTTCCGCTTGGATGGCCTCGACCATGTCCGTCGGCCCTTCCCATGGTTCGCCCCTGCATGGTTTGGTTCTGGATCTGGATCTCCTCTTCCGCATAGACTACCATATTCGTCGTGATCGGTTGATCCTGGGCGGCATGAGACATCTGTACCGTCAGGCTCCTCGGGTCCGTGGTTACGTGCCCTTCCCGCATGGACCCAGCCGGTGCCGTGTGTTCCCCGAGCATTGTGGATTTGCTGAACATGGGAACAAACGGCAGCGCACCCGGGTCAACACGCGGAGGCGCATAGGGTGCCTCTGCAGGGCCGCCCATGGGTTTATCCATGGCGCTCCTGAGGGTCTCAACCCGCTCCACCAGCTCTGCCGCGGCCGGCTTTGCCGGGAGCTCCGGACCCGAGGCGAGGGGCTGTAGCTCCTCTAGCCTTTTCAGGCGTCCCGACATGTCCTCCACCAGGTGGAGGAGGCTGTCCACCACTCGCTGCTGCTTCTCCAGGGCCAGCTCCAGATTCTCCCGGTACCGGTCCCGTTCCGCTCGCAGCTCCTCCATGTCTTTCTCCGCGGCCGACTGGTCGTCCAGGATCCCCGCGACGTCCTCCTCTAGACCGTCCTTGGCATTGTCCAGGCGGTCAAGGCGATGCACGATGGCGTCCATCCCCATCTTCGGGTACTTGCCCATGAGGAAGGACACGTGCTCGCAGTGGCACGCAGCGTGCTTTCCGCCAGATCCAGCGCATCCCGCGGCTCCCGGCACCTCAGACTCATCGCCCATGGGCGTATCGCCTATGGCGTCCGTCTCTGGTCCCGTGTGCCGGGGCACAGGTGCCGTCCGGGCCCTGGCTGGCCTCTCCAAGCCCTCGGCGTCGTGCTCCAGGCTGGGTTCTGGGGCCGTGTTCGCCCTTGTGGGCGGTCTCGCCGTCTCCTCCGACTCCGAAGGTGGCTCATAGGCTGTCCGATAGCCCTCGGAGTGCCCCTCGGATTCCCACAGCCTGACCAGGCTAGGGTCCGTATCCATAGCCCCGGTGTCCCTTGCCGCGGACTTGGGTGACCCGCGCCTCCGGTAGCGCCGGGCCCGTCCTCCACTGCTGCCTGAATGGCAGGCCTCATCAGAGTCCTCCGCGGCGGAGCGGAGGTTGCATGCCTTTCGGCAGCGACGCTCGCACATGGAGACCAGGTACTCCATGTCACGTCCTCCTCTTCCCGAATGTCGTACTTCTCTTCGGGCTTCAACTTCCGGGGTTCGCCATGCTCTTGAACGTCTCGGTTCTTGTATGGCTCCAATCTCCGGCGTGGTCTCCACCGAGTCCACAATACGCACCCGGGGCGTACTTGGGCAGGGCTCATAAGGGCCCAAGTCCCCGGGTCGGCGGTAGGTGGGGGCAGCAGGTAAGCCTCTGCTACCATAAAGAAGGTCCCTACCAGGACCGGCCCCCGCTGTGCCCCTTCCGCCTGTTACCCCTGCTGATTTACTCCGGATCAGTGATTGCATTCCTCAAATTCCAGGGTTCAAAAGCCAAAAATATAGAAAATGTAATCCTCCTTCAACCCTGAATAGCAACCAGATCCCACAAATACAGCAATAACCCAATTCACAATCCAAATCAGGCTGCGGGCTTCCGTTCAGCACACCGGTCGTCTCACGGTGGCGGGTATGTACAAGAATTGCACCAAAGAGGAAAGCCCTGAAATTGGCATATGAACACAAAAAAAGCAAAGTTGGGGAAAGAGGTAAACATACACAGACTCAGCCATAGACCCCTCATTCCCTGGACTCAAGACCTTCCCTTGACTCACCAACATGATGCCTTGAACCCAATCAAATAAGATGGCTAAATGCCATGTGTCAAAAGTCACTACATAAACCCCAAAAATGTGTTCACTCCCAAGCCTATAAATCCTAGCCCAATAGGGGAGGTGGCGTGTCATGGCCTAGAGTGGCACTCAGGACCACGCCCTACCCTGACATAACCTTGGTTGGACTTGGAGTCGATTGGGCTTGGAGAACTGCCCCATGATGTTGACCTCACAACATGGGAAAATCAGGCAAATCACACCATTATGCCCAAAAGTCCATTATATACTCAAAAATGCATACGGCAAATATCCAAATGCTCCATGCATGTGTCAAACCGGAAAGTAATATACAAGGGTGATATAGACCAAAGGTCCATGCCCAAGAATATTCCATCATTGGCTCCGAAACCTCTCCGGTTATGTACATGGCATGCTTCACAAGTCAGCTCATGAGTTTGAGACCTAATTTTGTGAGGCCTCGTGTGCCAAGCCAAAGTGACCACGTGATCCGGCATATGGTGAGGTGCAACACCAAAGCATATGCCAACATATAAGCAACATACCATAGTTCACGGATCTCTAGGCACTTTACTGGTAGCCGACCAGTTGAGCACATAAAACACAAAAATGAGCATAGATTGAGGTCAAAAACATGAAAATATGTCCAAATACAAAGTTGTCATGATGGTATATCTCTATGCTCACCCATGATATCCGCTCACGGTTCAATACACAAATGATTGGAACCATTTACGAACAATTGCCCCACTTGGATCCCCAATCGGGCGCATGGAGATACCTTCGCCACCCATATCTACATGCCCCATGAAAATGGGAGTGCACTCATGGATCTCTTTGCCAAACATACCATGAGCAATACATACACGGTAGACTTAGTCTAGCGCTTTGAATTCCACAATTGGGACATGGGCAAAGCCCTTGTCACGTATGGCTCCCCATCTCTTCGGCCACACGAAGATATATAACATGGGCGTGAGCATATCAAACATATACCATGCATATAACACATACCCTCAAAATGTGGCTCCCACCATGATATGCCATGTCCCTCCATGGACATAACTTCACGTTAAAAATACGTAGGAACCCAAGGAAAGTTGCTATGCAACCCCAACACGCATGCGGTACACTCGAAAGTCGCAAAAAAATGTTCGGTTGCACGGTCCAAGAGTTATATATCACTTTATACCCTCTGGACCATTATCCCTTGCTATACCGGACATGTGTACACACCAAAGGCGTTTGATGCTTCCTAAATTAAGTTGAGACCAAGGCGCTTGCAACCCAACCTTCTTTATTCTCTTTCCTCACACTCGCGCGTAGATATGGCCCTTCAAAGTGGTCCCACGATTCACTTTTGTTTCCCTTATATCTCCAAGTCAAATGGGTGGCACGTGTAAGGGAAACCTGATTCGGGCATTGGGAAAAGAGTATGACCACTCGAAGAAGACCAAATCAAGTGCGGCGATGTCGAAGTCAAAAATCCGATTTCGACATCGCGAAAAATTCAGATTAAAATTTCGAGTGCTTATTTAGAAGATTGCGGAAGCAACGAACCCTTTACTGATGAAATCTGACCCTTCATCGGGGTTTCCGCCAAAATATCTGGAAATAACAGTTAACCAATCGGTTAACGCAAAATCGCGAGCCAACTGACAGTCGCCGATAGATTGACCATCAGAACGAAAGGCTTAAAAATTACGGAAACATTATGATGAAAAAACCCTGTTGATTCCTGATATCCCGATATATAAATCTCCGCTGGCGGCGCCTCGGTACTGAATATGGCCGCTCATAGCCGGAATGGCCAAACCTATCACACTATCACATCGGGTTAGGTCAGGTGGATGGGAGAGTATGATATCAGCCAATGGCGGCTTGCCGGCACATAGATACACACCCCAAGTGACCCCAAGATGGCCACGGGGGTCCGAACCGGCTTCATTGGTTACATTTTCTATTTTTTTCAGCTCCTGGAGATTTGTGTCCTCCATTGGGGGTATTGCTCCGCCCTGGCCCCTGGTCAGGAGGTTTACTAAACTGCTGTTTATACAGCGATAGCCGTCCGCATTAGAGCGTTCGACTGTACCCTAGTGGGCAAGCATATGTGCTCTAGGGAGGGAGTCCTGGGTTCAAACCCCACTACCCTCAAATTTTTACCAAAAGGTTTCGTCGCACGCTGGTGACTTTTGAGAATGCCCCATTGAAGGGACATTATTCACGGTACATTACACTGTTTTTCAAGGGTACCTACAGGGTGATAAGCTTCCATGAACTAATGAGAATGTTTTTGGTAGGTTTAATGCATTTTCTGAGGTAATTTTGGGAATATTTGAGCCTTTTTCCTTGGTCCTACTAGCTTAGCTAACTAGTACTCCAGGGGGGAGTAAGAAAACGTCACTGCCATGTGTTTCTTGGAGGGCTTGATCCAGGCCAAGCCTGCCTTAAAACCCTTTTGTTGATGCTAAGACTAACTTAAGTATTTTTATCACTCTTTTGAAGCTTTTAGTACACTTTCTCAAAGTAACTAGGGTTATAACCCTAGCCCCCCATGAAGTTCACCCCTACCACTCAACTGAGCGGAGGTATCTTCCTTCACGAAGGATATACCGAAATAAAGTAGACATTTCATGCCTAAGGCCTTGGAGGTTAAGCCTAGTGGTCCCCCAACCCAAGACCCCTATACTCAACTGTTTCTACCACTTATTGTGGTCCTACCTTTTAACTGTTTCTGAATTCAGTTGCTTGGCCAAGTCACAATCTGTGTCTGGCCTAACTCCTATGCCCCACTTTCCTAACCAGCTTCATTTCATCCAAAAGAGTGCACATAAAGTGCTTGATGATAACCTGGAGGCTAGAGTCAGGCCAGTTTTCACATAAAATCTTTTGTACTATCCATTTGTGATGGAATCTTTGTATTCAAACCTGCTTTGTCTATCTGCAGCCCTTCTGTGTTACACTGCATTTCAAAACTATTCATTGATTCGATCCACATCCTGTCCTTGCTCTACTTGCTCCTTTGGTTTTGGGATTTCACCATCAAAAACCTGCAGGATTTCATCACAATCATTAGGGCACTAATCAAGGACATCTTTCTCAGTCAACACAATCGTTATGTCTTCTTTGCCAAGCATTGTTGCTGCCCATGCCACTGAAACCTCTGCTCCGGACCCTACGGTCTGGTTTCATGGTAGCAGAGGCAAACTTCTTTCGTCTCTATTGGGCGCTTGGCATCGGGGAAAGCGATCGGTCCGCGAAATCGCGGACCAAATTCAAGTCAAAATCTCTTCCCCGGGAGGGATAGCTGAGGGTTTCCAGGTCCCCACTCTCAGGACCTCCTCGGGCCTTACCCCATCGACCAGGCAGGGTCCGCAAAAACAGGCCACGCCCCAGGTGGCTACCAGTCCCAAGTCTCCGAAACCCGAACGTTCCCATCGGGGCCCTCCATCTTCGAGATCCAGCTGGTGTACCTGGGTTGGTTGGGGGGGAAGTGGACAGTCACCCTCAGAGAGAGCCAAGAGAACCACAATTGCCTTTCTGAAAAAATTGGAACAGGCTTTCACTGTCGATTGCTTTGATGATATTGTTTTGTTTGTGCCGCTGCTTGCTCCTGCTGCTTCTTGATGTAGTTCAGGTTTTCCAAACAAATACGTTTGGATGAAATCAACCAGAAACAAGTACCCACAGTGCAAGGCAAAGGACCACAGGATCAAATCAACAACATGAAGGGCTGCAGTCCAAGGAGATAGTGTAGCAACAAGGGAAACTCACAATAACTACAGATTTAGGAAAAGATAGTTAGAAATATCCTACAACCAAGGGAAAACTGCCCACATGGGCATCTTCACTTTTATAGTGCCATCTGGAGATGTGCACTCTTTGCTTCGGGTCCCATAGGTGCTGAGGTGGCATGGCTTGTGGCGCTGAGGTCAGTGCCATGTCACATGGGATCTTCCTACTTAGCTAGGTTGACTGGGAATTGAACCCAGGACCTCTGAAGAACAGGTGCCACAGCCCCCTAGGGTGCAGACCACTAGGATAGCTAAGCATTCATGAGAAAATATAGAAAAATGTCTAGGCTCTAGATCAATGTCAGCGACTCAGTCAGTCCAGGAAATGGTATATCAGTCCAATCAGTTTGGGGGGGTCAGGGGTCCACACAACATCCATAGTTCAATGCTTGGTTTTATAGGTCAAAATGTCTTATCACCCCTTTTTGGTTAGGCCAATACTAAGATAAAAATGTGTTATGCCTTTCGGCCTCTCTATAACAACAAAAGCTAACCTTTTGGCAGGGAAATATACTTTTTCTTACTCCCCCCTTGTGCTGTGGTGGCCACCAATGTTGCATTTTAAAGGAAAAAGGGAATTTTTCTTGGCCTCCCCATGGCTTAAATATCTTTTTAAAATTACCTATAACGTCCCTAGCATTGGAAAGCAGGCGCTGCGTCAGGGTACTCGCCAGGTTTCGCTTGATCATAACAGACACCTACAGCTGCCAATGCGCTCATTGGCGTCGCTGGAGCAGCTGTGGCTTGATAGGGCGTCAGAATGGGCATGCCAATTCATGTGTGCATACACCTCTCCTTCTAAATAGCAAAACGCAGTACAATACGGCAAACCTAACGCAGGATACGATCAGGGCACGCTGTCTGGGGTCTCGTTGAACCTGATGTATGACCTGATCTGTCCTGAGTGGTGTTGAAAATTCATTTACTCTCATGGGGGTTCCGGATTCTGGTCAGTGGTCCAGGAGTCAGTTTTTCGGCCTGAACACGGCCTACTCCACTGTTTGCGCTCCAGGATATCTGCAGAGAAGGGACGAAGGGTTGAGGGACTGACAAACACGCAACGATCGGCGCAAACACCAAAATACGTCAAATGACGGCCTAGAATTTTTCTGAAGGCACACACCTGTCCAGTATCTCCATGTGCATTAAATGCACATTTTTACGCAATTTTCTTTCATCACAGGAATTTTTAAATTCTTGGATTGACACGCAGAGAAAAGCGGCGCGCCGGAGCGCATCCTAATTGCGCGCCGGAAGAGACAAAGAAAATAAGATTATAACAGTATGTCACGCAATAATCAAGAAATGACGAGACACACAATAAATAGTAAACGTAGAGATTCCACGCATGCTTCTAGGAGCAATCAAGAATGAAGAATTCGAAAAATTCAATATGAATTCAAAGAACAAGGTATAAACATACAGTTTCGTTTGCTTGGTATGCAGCATGCACATTCCTTGTCTCGTGTTACCGTGAACTCGCCGTATGGCAACGCAAACATAGAGAGTAAGAATGAGTCACTGCCATGTCTTTCTTGGAGGGCTTGATCCAGGCAAAGCCTCCTTTAAAACCCTTTTAATGATGCTAAGACTTACGTAAGTATTTTTTTCTCTCTTTTGAAGCCTAAAGTACACTTTCTCAAAGTAACTAGGGTTATAACCCTAGCCCCCCATGAAGTTCACCCCTACCACTCAACTGAGCGGAGGTATCTTCCTTCATGAAGGTCATACCGAGATTAAGTAGGCATTTCATGCCTAAGGCCTTGGAGGTTAAGCCTAGTGGTCTCCCACCCCAAGACCCCTATACTCAACTGTTTCTACCACTTATTCTGGTTCTACTTTTTAACTGTTTCTGAATTCAGTTGCTTGGCCTAACTCCTTTGCCCCATTTTCCTAACCAGCTCCATTTCATCCAAAAGAGTGCACATGAAGTGCTTGATGCTAACTCGGAGGCTAGAGTCAGGCCAGTTTTCACTTAAAATCATTTATTTTATCCTTTTGTGAATGAATCTTTGTATTTAAGCCTGCTTTGTCTAACTGCAGCCCTTCTGTGTTACACTGGATTTCAAAACTATTAATTGATTCGATCCATATTCTGTTCTTGCTCTACTTGCTGCTTTGGTTTGGGTTTTTAACATCAAAACCTGCAAGATTTCATCAAACTCATTAGGGCACTAATCAAGGACATCTTTCCGGTAACAGAGGCAACCCTTGAGAACCCTTCGAAGCGACTCTCAGAAGTACACAAGCCAAAACCAGAAACAAAATGTCCACACCATCAGTATAGATGTCTGCCAGGACCTGGCCAATTCTGAGTGTACAACTACAACTTGGCAACAGTGGGCCCACCTCAATGAGTGAGCCCAAGCTCAGAGCCGCATCTGGGTCTCAAGAAGATCCAGTACACAGAAGGGCGGAACAAGAAGCGCCCAGACTAACCACTTAGGCCTTAGCGGCCCGTGGTGACAGCCTTCAGCATCTCCGCCGAAGAGTTGCTGCGTCAATCTCCAGATCCGTATGCCTTGCCTCTTCTTCAACGGCTACCACAGCTGGAGGACCTCAGGAAGAAGGCGAATTCAGAAGGAGAATCAACGAATATATTCTCCACGACGAGTACTACAAGTCCGTCACAGGCGAAGATTGAGAGGCACCACTAGACGCCTTGAGATCCCCACCGTACACGGATATGGGTTTCTACCCTTACTCCGGCCCACCTAGGGACCTGGGCGACACAGTGTCTCTACCCAGGCGACCTAGAGGGCCGGTATGGCGTCGGGAGCTGCCAATCACTAGCAGGAGCCCTGAAGTGTGCCCCGCATATGTGAAAGCTCCCCGTCCACCAGAGCGAATGTATGGGGCGCTGGACCGTACGGCCAAACTACTGGCCAAATTACTGTCTGGGTCCGAAGACCCTGATGTGACAGCCCTTTCTGAGGCTGTCAAAGCTAAATTGGGTATCACTGAACCCTTACCGCAGCCAGCACTGGCCTCACCTCCAACCGGACTGAGCACGTTGGCTGATGATCTCAAAAGATCAAGGGTGTCCAGGCTGCTACCCAAGGTCACTTGCCCCAGCCCTTTTTATCCTCGCGCTAGGACAGTCCCTATTGCTGAACTACAGGACGTGCCTGTGACAGAGACTGAGAAAAGGGGGTTATCAGCCCTGGCACCCCTCGCCGGCGTACCTCTCCCCCCTTTAGGCCTAACCTCGGGGGGTGGGAAGAGTGGTAGACCTATTGCACAGGCGGACATCCAGCTGGAATTGGCGGAGTTCGACCCGAAAAATCTGTTCCAATGGGCAGAAGAATTTGCTGAGTTTCTTTTGCTAACTGGCCAATCCCGTGTGGATGTGGCCACTAAATGTTTACTGCTGAAACGCTCATGCAAAAAGAAATTTTTGCAAAAACAGGTGAAGCAGATTGTGAAAACCTGTTCAACATGGGCCGAGGTGCTGCAAAGGCTGGAGAAAACTGTCCCGGTCTATGAGACTGATCTCAGTGTGCGCACACAGATAGAGGAGCTACCTATGCTCCCTGAGTTTCATTCCGCTGCGCGAGTATCTGAATACGTGTGCGACCTAGAGTATCTGTTTTCACGGATGACCGAGGGTTCCTATGGAGCCACTGAGCCCCAGCTGTGGCTCATGGGTAAGATCCCTTCACGTACGTAGGATGATTGCCGCACTACCTCTGAAAGGAAGGATCGGACCCACACCTACGACGACCTGGTGGACGTGCTGATCGAGCTAGCCCCTGACAAGGAGAATGACTCCCACATCAAATCTCTTCGTCAAGCCCTAAATCATCGACAAAAACCTCTCACCACCCTCCTCAACGAAACCAAACAATGGCTCATCGACAACCCCATCTCTAACCTTCATCAGTTATCTCCGACGACCACCTCCAACCCCTGGAACGAATCTTTTTCCATTTACAGTACATCATCCACCGCTCCCCACCCACTGCACTTTCCATCCCCTACCAACAAAGAACCAACCAACAAACAACCTCACTCTAAACGCCCTACCACAAAACCGAAACCCCCCACCAAAACTTCAGCCATACAACTTCAACACTTTCCGCCTCAACCACTACATCCTCACATCATCAACCGCATACCTCCTGCAAATGACAGTTAACCTCCAGTCCCATCCTTCATACCCAACGCATACACTCGCTTCACCAGCGGCACTCTCGTCTCGTCAGCAAACAGCAAACAATCAGCAACCAACAGTCAGCAACCAACAGCCAACAACAAACAGCAAACAACCAGCAGCAGCAACAGTCAGCAACCAGCAGCCAGCGACCAACAACCAGTAACCAGCGGCCATCAGCCAACAGCCAGCACATCAACCACCCACCGCCACCCTTCCACAGTAGGACACTTCCAGCGACAACAGCCAGCAAACACCCCCCCCCCCCAACCACACACCCCAGACACCCCAAACATTATCCCCCCCCCCCCGGCTTCCTGCTCCCCTCTTCTGACACTCCTTCGACCTGTATCAGCAAGCAAGTAGCATCCAGCTACCAGCCAGCAGCAAACATCCAGCAACCAGCAGCCAGCAACCAGCAGCCAGCAGTCCACAGCCAACGACAAACAGCAGCAGCAGTCAACATCCAGCACCCAGCAGCCAAGAGCAATCAGCCAGTAAACAGCAGCCGCCAACATCCACCAGCACGCAGCCAGCAACCAACAGCCATCTGACACATCAGCCTTCACCCGTCACCCACCTACACGGCAGGACACAACACCGTCACCACACTGCACCACACTGCACCACTGCATGCACAGCTCTGCGCACCAGGAAACCTTACCGATCCATTGAGTCTTTTTTGTTTGAGCCATCAATTGGAATTTTTGTTTTCTATTTTTTTCAGGACCACTACGGCGCAAGACTTGAGCAGAATGAAAGGGCTTTGTACTTTAGTAGTTCTCGAATCAGCTACAGGGCCCCAGACTGATTTCAGGCAAGCCAGAATGTTCCAGTCTGTTTTACTTTTTGCCCCTGCACTTGCTCGCTTCTCTTCGCTCAATCCACTGGTCCATTTTTTCATTATATCATCTTTTTGTTATTTTGCCTTGGTATAGGCTATATATCCCTTTGCATCTTTCACCGAAATGGCCTCCACTAGTATTTTAACCTTTTCAGGCCCATGGTGCAGTTCATGCAGTGTTTTCACCCTGACTAGTTTTGTAAATACCCGCGGCTGTCCTTCGGAGAACTTCGGCTCACCATGAACGCTCATTTTGCCCATGGTTAGGCCGCTTTGGTGCAATGCTTTGGGCGGGGGACCGCCATGCCTCAAAAAAAAGGAGAATGACTCCCATATGGAGAAATTCCCCAAGAATCACTTGGGTCGAGGTGGTACCTCTACCCCCCAACGTGGCGAAGGGAAAGGGCCTAAAAATCCCACTAACACCAACCAGGGTGGTGGTAAAGGAAGGGGTAACGTGCGTGCCATGAATGAGGTTAAACCTGAAGCAGGTACACCCCCTCCGTCCTACTGTAGCCCTGTCAATGACAAGGGGGGACCTTGTCATGCCCCTGACTGCGACCACCGCAGTGGTTGCATGCTGGAGATGAAACGACACCAGCACACCAAAGATGGGACAACTGTTACCCACCAGGACCACTTCAGGTGTACCATCACCTGTGGTTATTGTGGCAAACGTCGTCACTACGAGGACGAATGTCACATAAAGAAAGGAGAGAGTGACAAACACAAGCGGCAGGAGGCTGAACGCCAGAAGACCCAAACACCCACCAGAACTCCCCAGAATGGGGATAAAGGTGGTAAAGGAGGTGGCAAAGGGGGTGGCAAAGGTGGAACCCCTAACCCCAGAGGCGCTAATCAGCGCCTGCTACTTCTCCCTCTCCTGCCAAAGGTGACCCCAAGAAGCGCCCACATGGGGAGAACGCCTCAGCTGAGGGGAATAACTCCAAGAAGAGGCGACTGGCCTGGATGGCCAAGTCCCTCATGGCTGCAGGGGTGGATGTCAAATTCCCTGATGAGGAGTAGGGGGGCGGCTCCGAAGAGGAGGACTTGGTTTTCTGGATCCTCGTGAAAATCGGGGATGAAGGTTGTCGAGCAGTGCTTGACACCGGCGCGACACTTTCTTTAGTGGCCTGGCGCCTGCTAAAGACTTTCAAGAAAACTAAGACAGTGGCCATAAGAGTAGGGGATGGGCGTACCATCCATTACTTGGGGGGAGTCGATGTGACTATTTGTCTTGGCGATGAAACTGTGACCCAACACTGCAGAGTGCTGGACACTGACGCTTTTGACATCGTCATTGGTACTGACTTCCTGCGAAGAAACCCCCAGGTAAAAATGCTGTCTCTCCAGCGCCCCTATTCTCTGCACTGCAACTTTGGCAGTGGGCTCTTTTCCGTACCTTTGGAGCTGTCAGGACGAAAAGAGTCTGGGCTGCGCTACGCAGCCAAGACTAACTATCGTACTGAAAACTACCAATTGGCCGGACGCATTCTTGAAAATGGACTGGCGGCCCTTCAGGTAACCCTGGATGAGATCCAGGTGGAATTGTTTGCGACCCAACAACAGCACATCATGCAGTTGTATTGCTCGAAACATTTGAACAACGCTTTCCGTTTCTTCTGGAAAGCAATGGGCCTAGCGTATGCTAACCCTCCCTTCTCCCTGCTCGCGAAGGTTCCGACCTAAATTGCTTATGAGGGAGGAAGGGTTGTCATGTGCACCCCTGACTGGGGTTGCTCAGGTGAGCACGCTTATTGGTCCCGTGTGCTAGACGGAATGACCGTGGGAAGAGTGCAACTCCCCGACGGTCCCATTGACGTGCCTGAGGACTCAGACACAGCTATGCAGGCCCCTGAGTGGGCAAGTTTCTTATCCATTGTCGATGGATCCCTCAATCCTGTACCCCTGTGTGATCTGGGTCAGGTGCTACTGAAAGGGGTCATGGCCGAAAATCGTGGCCTGACCCTTTCTGATCTCAAAAAACGATCTCTTGAGCACCTATCTGCCACACTTACAGGGTGTGAATCTCCGGATGGCTATTTGGAACCTGCAGCTGTAAAGGAGGATGCTGACGACCAACTGTCTGAGATCGCAAGCACTATCCCTCCTGTTGATCCCAGCTGTGTTGAATTAAAACACAGTGCCTTCCTGGCCCAGCTGTTGCTGGGGGAGGTAGATCTAGAGTCAACCTCAGAATCAACTTGCACTGTTGGGAAACCGGTGCTGCACATGCAGCATATATACTCAGGTGAACCCGTGGCCGACAGTCCTGATGCTCTAGCGCGACCTGCTTCTAATAACATGCCACTGTCTGAGCATGACACTCAGGAACTCCGACGGCTGTTGTACCTGAAGGCCAAAGGTATTGAGTGCCAAGAGCGGCTACAATACCTCAGACAGACCTGGAAATTCTCCATCTGGTCTGAGGAGGATGATGATTCCTACACGCTGCCTGACCCTGAGATACCCCTAGTGTATTCTCTGCACTCTGGGCAGCAATGTCCCCCTGAGTGGGACGATGGCTCTGTGCCTGCCGAAACTGCTGAGCGGCAGAAAAAAAAAGAGCATGGAAAGAGCAACCTCCATGCTGAGGAGGATTTCCTGCAGAAAATCGAGAGTCTTAACCTTGACCCCCGACTGAAGAAACTGCTGATACCCTATGAAGAGGTGTTCAGCGCCTTGCCGCCCCCCCTCTCTTGTAAAAAACTGGTCCAGGTGAACATGAAACTGAAACCTGAATTTGAGAAGACGCGAGTCAGGCGACGTTCCTACCCCGCTCCTCAGGAACAGGTTGAAGAAATCGAGCGCCAGATCCAGGAGTGTATTGATGCTGGCCTCGTGGAAGGATATCAGAACGGGGGCTACCCCCATCACTGGAGTCCCTGTTTCCTGGTTGCTAAACCAGGGTCGACTGCCCTACGATTGGTTGTTGACTATGGTGAGGTCAACAAGAAAACCTAAAACTACTCCGGGAGTATTCCTAACATGGTAAATACCCTGGAGAGTATTGTCCAATGCCGGTACAAGACCAAAATGGACAAACGCAGTGGTTTCTGGCAGGTAGACCTAACCGCCGCAGCTCAGGAACTGCTGGCTTTTATAACCCCTAAGGGTCGTGTGTTTGACTGGAAGGTCATGCCTTTCGGGGTGGCTAATGCCCCAGGCCTGTTCTGGGAAACAATGAACAAAATTTTGTACATACTGAGGCGCACACCTCTAGTACAGGAGTTGATTTCTCGAGGTGCAGAAATGGAGGCCCACATCGAGGAACGTGAGGTTGGGTACCAATACTCAAGAGGACCATGTCCTTCTCCTCCGTGAATTTTTCATTGTTTGTCAGGAGAACCATCTCCGAATCAAACTCGAAAAATGTGAGTTCATGAAAGGGGAGATGGAGTATTTGGGTTTCGACGTGGGGTATGGCTGGTGGAAACCAGCCGCGTCTAAGATGCAGCCCCTGCAGGACATGCAGATTCGCGATGACCCTAAGAAGGGTCTACACGACGTGAGGAGTTTTGTGGGCGCCTGTAACTTCTATAGGCGCCACATCCACAATTTTACCTACTCCTCTGCCCCTCTCACTGACCTAATCAAGAAAACTACTCCCTGGAGGTGGACCGCCAGAGAGGAGGAATGTTTCCAGGAGTTGAAGAAGAAAATTGCCTCCTCCAACTGCCTGGGAGTACCCCGCCCTAAGGGCGAGATAGCCCTGATTACTGATGCCTGTGATGTAGGGGGGGGTGGAACGATCTACCAATGGCAGGAACTTAACCCAGCTGAACTAACCCAATGCCATTATCGTACTAGCGGACTGAACCGTGATGGCTCCTTGAAGCATGACTATCCTACCAGTGAGTAGCGACTTGTGCCACTGGGACACTGGAACTGGAAATGAAACCAAGCGCGTTCCAATTACAGCACCTACGACCAGGAACTCCTGGCCGGTATGTTGGTGCTCTCATCGCAGTAACGACTCTTGGGATCTAACTCTATTGTCTGGCTCTGTGACCAGGAACTGGTGAAGTCTTTTCAGAAGGGCCCACCACCGGAAAAGCGAAACTAAAGCGGTGGTGGACTTACCTGAGCCAGTTCAGGCTGACACTTCATAATATCCCTGGTATAAAAAATGAACTGTCTGACTATATATCGCGCAATAACTTCGATGCGCTTATAGGCGAGAGCCCTGAAGCACTCGCCAAAGAGGCTTTCCGGCGTATGGATGTCCAGCTTAACCTGTCCGTGCGCACTGCTGGAATCCTCGAGGGTTGGAGCCTAACTGACTATCAGTCACAGTATAAAGAAATGCTCCAGACCCTCAGCACTGGTCTCGAACCCCGTGTCATTGACGGGGACCAGTGGTATAAAAACAACCAGTACCTCTTCTACGAGGACCGTATTGTCGTACTTGAGGCCTGACTTGATGGGTGCCTACAGTGGTCCCATTTCAGCTCAGGTCACACTGGCGCTAATCGCTCAGTGGACTTCTTCCGCGAGTGTTTCTACTCTAGTCTAACCCTGACTGAACTGAGGTCTCGTATGCAGACCATTGTGGATGATTGTGGCTGTCATGCCAGCAAGCAGAGCGACAGTAGGGATAGGGGCCTGATTTCCAGCTTACCCATACCCTATTGTACTAACTCTCTTCTCTATGTGCATTTTCTCCACAGCCTACCTCGCTTCTGCGGCTATGATAGTTGCCTAGTGGTCACCTGTGGCCTGTCTCGCTTCACCCGTGTGTTCCCTTGCAATAAGAAAATCACAGGTGAGCAGAGTAAGAAAAAGTGCTTTTCCATTGCTTTGAGGCATACTCTAGTTGTATTAGAGATGCATCGAGCATCCAGGCACTTCTATCTTAGTATTGGCCCCACCAAAAGTGGTCATAACACATTTTGACCTATGGAACCAAACACCCAATCAGGATATGGAGTGGACCCCTTAATCCCCTTTCAGTGTGAGGCAAATCATCGTTTCCTGAGTTAACTGAGAACTGACATATCCAGGGCAGAGCCTATGAATTTATCTATGTTTTCTCATGACTTCCTAGCTGTCCTAGTGGTATGCACCCTAGGGGGCCGGGCACCTCTTTTTGAGAGGTCCTGGGTTCAATTGCTGGTCAGCCTAGCTAAGTAGGAAGATCCCATGTGACATGGCAGTGACCTCATCGCCACATGCCCTACCACCTCAGCACATATGGGACCCAAAACAAAGAGTGCACATCTCCTGAGATGGCACTATGGAGATAGAGTGACCCTGGGGCAGTTTTCCAACTCTTTTCCAAAACTTTTCAGCTATCTTTGTGAATATTTAATCAGATGTGCCTTGAGTTGCAGTTTCTGTGAATATCCTGTCATCTTTCACTGTTTACACTGCAGCCCTTCATGCTTTGATCCTGATTCTCTTCTACTTGCATATCTCTGGCTTGGGCTATCCTGGATTGATTGTATTTCAGCAAACAAAAGCTTTTCATCTTCAAAAACAAGCAGCAGGAAACCCTACACCAGCAGCAAGCAGCAGGAGAGGCACAAACACAGTGTTGAAATGACTATAAACCTTTCTGGTAGCAAGAGGCAGACTGTCTCTGCGTACCGGCAGCAACCCCGTGCCGTACATCCAGTGCGCCGAGTAGAGTCATATATAAGCAGAAGGGCGGACGAAGATGGACACAAAGAAGGAGGACACGGATGTGAAGTCAGCGCCTGAGGCACCAGCAAGGCCAGCAGCTGGTGAACCTGGACCTGGACCTAGCGCTGTACCTTCGGAACCCTTACATGGGCCAGTGGACGTGGCTGACAACTCTTTGGATGGACTCCAGTCGGCCTTCAGGGCCCTCTCAGTCGAGGAGGTGGTCACTCAGCCTGTGTAGAGGAGGAGAGAGAGCAAGAAGGATGCTGGAGACGAAGCAGACGAAGGAGAGGACCAAGGGCAAGACCTGACGAATGACCCTACCTTCGAAGGCGCACCAAGCGCTTCTGGCCTGCACGCATTACCCTCTCTCATAACCACCACACTCCCAATTCCAGACCCAGCCGCTGCAACATCCACTCCCATAACCAACCCACCTATGGTTGAGGGCACAGGCTTTACTGGCATGCCTCCCTACCCCGCCTATGGTATGGGCCCATCTACCACTGCGTTCCCTGAGGCAACTACTGCCAGTGAGCCGGTGGCCTCCAGTTCTGCGCCGCGATGGTATGCGGCTGACTATCAGCATCCTCTACCCGCTATGGGAACCTATGTGGATGTTCCTGGGTATGCACCTGGGTATGCAACCTTGAGTGGGTTGAGGAGAGGACCTGAGTTTCTTGGAGGCAGGAGTAGAGGATCGGGGAGATCCTCCAACAGGTCCCTGACGCGGTCAGAGATCAACGAGGTGCTCCGAGGAGCCACCTCCAAAATCGTGGGCGACCTCACTCAAGAGATCCGATAGAAACTGGAGCCCCTGATGATACCGCCCCAAGCGTCACCTACCACGGTGGGAATGTCACCCCATCGAGTGCAGGCCAACCACCTGGCGGCAGGGCTGACAAACACCCTGGGGAGCCTAAGGAGCTGACCGATGCCGACCCCTGCAGCGATACCGAGAAGTCCTTTCGTACCAAGAACGGCCCAGCCGCCCTACAGACACGTGACGAACTCTACGAGGGCCGAGCTGGACCGGCTGGGGCTGACAGCCTTGAGGGCAATGGTGGACGTGGAGCCTTATGGCTCTAGTGATCTAGGCGGAGACCCCTCCGATGATGAGCTGCCGTCTATGACTTCTGCTTCGCCCTCGCAGGACGATGACCCGGAGGACCCCGAGAACCCAAGGGGAAAGAAGAAGAAGAAGAAGAAGAAGACCCGACGCCCTGAGGGATGCAGGTCTCAGGAGGCGAAGGCTATTGCCACCTCCAAGATCGTGGTGAACCTGCCTGAGTTCACAGGCAAGGACCTCAGCGAGTTCGCTGAGAATTTTGGCCGGTTTCTCCGATTGACCGGCCAAACCCACGCTAGTGGACGAGTCAAGTGCGATCCGCTCCTGCAGTGCTGCAAGACCAAGTACCTGGAGAAGCAGGTCAGGCAGATCGTGACTAACTCTGCCACCTTTGCCGATGTGTTGGTTGCCTTGGAGAGGCAGTACCCGACCTACAAAAACCTCTCCATCAGGGCCGAGATCCAGAACCTGCCCGTGCTGCCCAACAACCCCAAACCTGGCAGGGTCTCTGAGCTGTTGGCTGACCTGGATCACTGGGCTGGATGATTGACGCCCGGTTCCTACAGCAGCGACGACCTGCTCTTCTGGTTGGTGGCTAAGCTCCCTCGTGAGCTGTGGGACGAGTGCCGTTCGACGGCAGAGCGCAAGGCTAGATCCCTCCGCTACGAGGATCTATGCGTGCTACCCCTGGAGCTGGCCAGGAGAAGGAAAGCGACCAGCACTTGAACAACTACCGTCCTGGTGGTGGAGGTTCTGGAGGCCATGGCAAAGGGTACCAAGGGTCCCGAGCTGGGCAGGGTACTACCCCCAAACACGCCAACGCCCGTATCATGGAGAACGTTAAGGAGCTCTTCTGGTGTGATGCCAGAGACGAGCAGGGCCACCTGCAGTACGCCCCTGACTGCGAGCAGCGAGATTGCTTCGTAGTCCAGGGGAAGCAGCAGGAGAGAAACACCGGCGCCAAAGCGAAGCTGCCGGATCATTACAGGTGCACCATCACGTGTGCCTTCTGCGGGAAGCGGAAGCACTACGAGGATGAGTGCTACCATAAGCAACGCCTATCGGCGAAGCTTAAGGGTGAAGATCCTGGCAAAGGCTCAGGCAACGGTGGAGGCAAAGGCAAAGGCAACGACTCCGGTAAGGGCAAGTCGAAAGGACGTGGACAAGGGCAAGACAAGGGTCACGGTGGACGAGGAGGAGGCGCAAACCGCGAGCCAGACAAGGACAACAAGAACAAGGACAAGAACGGAGGCAACCCCAACCCTAATCCAAGGGGGAACTCCGAGCCCTCTGGAGGGCAGTCTGGTCCTACCACACGCTCACAAACGCAGGCCAAGCAAGAACAAGGAGCAAAGCGTGAGCATGAAGGTGGTATTGACGGCAACGCTAAGAAGAGGAGCCGTTTCATGAGGATGGCCCGCAAATTGCGGAACAAGGGGTTCGAGGTGACCTGTCCCGCGGAGTTCTGACGGGGACGCTCCGGTGGCACCCAAGACCTGGTGTTTTGGGTACGTATCCGACTAAGGGGACGCGAATACCTGGGGGTATTGGACACTGGCGCCACAATATCTATAGTGGCCAAGAAATTTTTACCTTGTGGGAGCCTGAAGAACACCATGACCACCGCGGCTATACGCATGGGGGATGGACATGTGGTGCACAGCTGCGGGGACTGTGAAGTGGAGGTACCTATGGGCTCCCGGACTATCGCCCATCGGTTCTATGTGATGGACACTGAGGCCTTCGACTTTGTACTGGGGACTGACTTCTTCGTACAGCACTCCCAGATACAATCCCTGACGCTGCAAGCGCCCTACCTCCTCTACGTGGACCACGGCAGTGGCAGCGAGTCTGTGCCACTGGAGCAGTCGGAACATACCTCGAGTTACCTGAGGCTATCGAAGGAGGAGCCCTCGAACATGATGGCGGCCTCCAGAACTGAGGACTATCAACTATTGGGGGAAGTTTTAGACCAAGGTCTGAAGGAGTTGGGTTACTCTAGAGAAGACCTGAGTGTGGAATTGTTCGCCAGCGACAAGCAGCATGTACTGGACCTTTACTGCAGCAAGGGGAAGAACTGCAGCTACAAATTTTACTGGCCCTCTTTCGGGATGGCCTACGGGAACCCCAGGTTCAGTGAACTGGGGGAGGTGCTGACCAAGGTGGCCTCGGAACGTTCCCGTATGGTCCTGTGTTCCCCCGATTGGGGAGCCCATAGGGGCAACGAGTACTGGCGAAACCTCCTGAACAGGCTGACTATCAGCTCTGTTCGGTTACCTGATGAGGCCATCTACGTGCCTCTGGGGCGTAAGACGCCTATTGGGAAACCCGGATGGGGGAGTATGCTGAGCGTGGTGGACAGAGGTCTTACCTCCATCCCCTGGGAGGATCTGGACCCGACTCTGGTCCAGGCTATACAAGGAGAAAGCGATGGACTCGCACTGGGTGACTTGAAGGATCGCCTACGACCTCAAGATGCTGTAGAGACTACACCCGGAGGAGATGAGTACGTCGTGACTGACACCAACGCCCCCAACTCTTCCTGCCATGTACCTGCTCCTGATGGAGTCTCTGAGTGTGGACTACATGAGCTACCTAGCTCTATCCACTAAGATGACGAAACTGAGCACGACGCCTTCTTCGTGCAGACCTGTGTGGAGGAAGTGGAGAACGCCGAGTTCGTCGCCCCAGTGAAATCCTTACTTGCCATGAGGGTGGAAGACCCCGTGGACGAAGAGCTGGACCCTCGTTTCCAGGCTAAGGGAGTATGTGGATTCCAAGAGGAAGTTGGTGGCGAAAAAGCTATGCTACGCGAAGCCTACCCGCAGCTGATGGCCGCTGAAGCAAGGACGTAAGGGAGATTTATCCCAATTGAAGGAGGACCTCGAACAGAAGATCACCACCTGGCAAAGGGAGGTAGATCTTAAGCTCATAAAGAGCCTGTGGGGCGCCCATGTGAGGACCCCAGAGGAGGAGGACCTCTCGGAGGAATGTGTATGTGAACCCCCTCGAGCGTGCCTATGTTGCCATCGTCCACCGGAGATGGTTGAACAAGACCTTCTATATGCCTACCAAGGGTTGAAGGACACCACCAAGGGCGAAGAGTTGGTGGAGGATCATCTCCCGACGTCTATTACGCAGGGGGCCAGCAACTTACACTCTGACGAGGACATGGAGGACAAGATCAAGCTATTGGACCCGCGGGTGCAGAAGCTTATAAGGACCTATCTGGAGGTGTTCGGAGAACTACCCCCTCCAGCCTCATGCGACAAGCTGGTACAGATGGACCTCAAGCTGAAACCCGAGTTCGTGGGTCACAAGATCCGGAGGAGACCCTACTCAGCTCCTAAAGAGCAGGCCGACGAGCTCGAGCGAGAGATACAAGAATGTATCGACGCTGGCCTAGTCCTGGAGTACAAGGACGGGGACTACCCCCTACACTGCAGCCCCTGTTTCCTGGTGGCTAAACCTGGGTCTACAGCCAAACGGCTGGTAGTGGACTACGGAGAGCTGAACAAGAAAACGCTGAACCACTCAGGGTCCATTCCCAATATGGAGTCTACCCTCAAGAAGATAGCCTCCTGTCGCTACAAGACCAAAATGGACAAGAGGAGCGGATTCTGGCAAGTGGACCTGACGCCCAACGCACAGGAACTACTGGCCTTCATCACCCCTCAGGGGAGGGTGTTCAAGTGGAAGGTCATGCCGTTTGGTCAGGCGGACGCACCCGCTCTATTCCAAGAGCTGATGAACAAGATCTTGTCCATCCTACGAAGGAGACCTAAGGTGCAGGAGCTTATATCCCGTGGGGCCCAGATGGAGGCTCACATCGACGATGTTTGCCTCGGGACCAATACCCAGGAGGATCACCTAATCCTCTTGGGTGAGTTCTTTGCGGTCTGCCAGGAGAACCACACACGACTCAAGCTGGAGAAGTGTGAGTTCATGCAGGAGACCATGCAATACCTGGGGTTTAATGTTGGCTATGGGTGGTGGACCCCAGCGGCCTCTAAGGCCAAATGCCTGATGGATGCTAAGGTACGACACGAAGACCCCAAGAAAGGACTTCATGATGTACGCAGTTTCATTGGGGCGTGCAACTTCTATCGCCGCCATATCAAAAACTTCACCTACACCAGCGCCATCCTGACGGACTTGATCAAGAAGAGTACTACTTGGCGCTGGGGCCCACAAGAGCAACAAGCGTTTGAGGAGCTCAAAGACAAGGTAGCCAACGCTAAGTGCTTGGGCGTGCCTAGGGCACAAGGGGATATTATCCTGATGACCGACGCCAGCAATGTGGGCGGTGGTGGAACGTTGTTCCAATGGCAAGCACTAGAGAAGAAGGAGTTCGACTCGGCCATTTCCCAATGGGGGACGGAAGGTCTCAACCGAGATGGAACCCTGTAGCACAGCTACCCTGACGACAAGTGGGTCCTAGTATCTCTGGGCCGCTGGAACTAGAAGTGGAACCAGGCCAGGGGGAACTACTCCACCTATGAGCAGGAATTGCTCGCGGGTATGCTGGTGCTATCCTCACAAGCACGACTGTTGGGGAGTAACCCTGTGGTCTGGCTGTGCGACCAAGAACCGGTCCGCAGTTTTCAGAAGGGCCCCCCACCTGAGAAGGCCAAGCTACGGCGCTGGTGGACCTACCTCAGTCAACTACGGCTGACGGTACACCATGTCCAGGGAGTGAAGAACGAGTGTGCCGACTACATCAGCCGCAACAACTTCGACGCCCTGATTGGTGCCCGGTCTGAAGCGCTGGCTAAGGAGGCGTTCAGCCGTATGGACGTCCACTTGGACCTCAACATGACGATGATACGCCCCGTGGATGGACTCCAACAATCGGAGTACCTGAAGGAGTTTGGAAATATCTACAAGCGCCTGGAGAAACGCCTTGAACCCCTCCTGGTCAACCAAGACCAGTGGAAGAGGGACAAGAGGTACCTCTGACACAAGGACCGCATCGTGGTGCCTAGTGACAGAGTCCCAGCGCTGCTGAAGTGGACCCATGAGTCCAGCGGTCATGTGGGTGCTGACCGTACCCTGAGGCTGTTCAAGCAGTGGTTCCACACTACGTGGACTGACGACCAACTGCGGAAAACCCTCCAGCCCATCGTGGACAAGTGCCCGTGCAGGTCCTGCAAACCAGGAGATATCAGGGACAGAGGTCTCTACTCGACCCTGCCCATCCCTCACTGTGCTAACAGTGTTCTATACGTGGACTACACGGAGATGCCGAAGTTCGGGGGCTATGACTTCGCCCTCGTGGTGACCTGTGGGTTGACCAGGTTTACAAGGGTGTTCCCATGTACCAAGCACATTACCGGGGAGGAGACTATCAAGATACTCCTGGAGGAGTGGTTTTGTGTCTATGGGGCGCCCAAGGAGATCAACTCCGATGAGGACGTACGGGTGCGCTCAGATACCGGTTGGTACAAGAGGGTCCTGAGATCCCTCACTGTCGAGGTGTCTACGGGGATTCCCTACTCGCACACGAGTCACCCCCTATGGGAGCGACAGATCCGTGTCCTGAAGGAGAATGTACGGATATGGTGCAAAACTGAACGAACCAGAGACTGGGTGAGACTACTCCCCGTCATATCCTTGATGATGAACTCCCAAGAGAGTTCAGCTACTGGCTACTTGCCCCATGAGCTAATCCTCGGGCGCCCGGCATGGTTCCTACATGCCCCCTATCCAGAGGACACCCATTCTTCTGTGGGTGAATGGGTTCAAGAGCAACAAGCGAAGGTGGACAAGGCCAAGGCTATGCTCCAGAGAGTGAGGGAGCGTCAGTGGAACAAGAAGAATAATTACCGAGTACCGGCCACCTACCAAGAGGGGGACTGGGTGCTGGTGCACCACAGTCGACCACCCGCCTGGCCACGCTCTACCAGCGATGACCCATACTTCGGGCCGTACAACATTCTATCAGTGGATGGACACCGTATCACCGTGCGGTGTTCTCCCCGTCTAGGGGGGACCCTGGTGTGCGCTGCTCAACACCTGAAGCGCTACTATGATCCTGAAGACCTCTGTGGGGAGGAGTGGGAGCTGAACGACGAGGAAATTGCCGCTCTGGACCTACAAGGGGCTGCCAGCCCTATGGAAGTTGAAGGTGAACTCCCCGACATGAACGCCAAGGAGATGGCTAAGGAGGGCTTCTACCTGGTGAAGTCTGTCCTACGCCACCGGATTCGCCAGGGTTGGCGCTTCCTCACCCTCTTGGAAGGGTTTGGAGTCGAAGAGGCCACCTGGGAGCCCTTCTCTGCATTTGTTCTACCTGAGGGACGCCTAAACGCAGTTCTGGTTGACTACTTGTCCCAGAACAACCTTGGTGAGTTGCTGAGGCTCGCTGAGACGCTTGCCTCCAAGACTAAAGCTAGGGACTAAACCTTACCCTTACCTGCCTAAGCGTATGTGTGAGTGTGCTATTCCTAAGGTCCTGAGAGCAAGCCGCAGAAGTGGTGTCCTAATTATACCCAGGTCTGCACGCTTGCTAAACCTGGAGGGTTGGCTTATTAATGCCACGGGGTACGCCCCGGTCATCCCCTCCCCTAAGCGCCCAATTTCTGTGCTGGCGCGAAACCTTTGGGGAATACCCAGCGTACTAATCCAGGTATTGTTTTCCCTACCTATCTGTCTACTACAGGGAGGGGTGGCCAAAAGCTATGAAGGCATGAAAACGCCGTTTTTCTAAGTGGCCAAAACACTGACCTAACCACTGCCACAGCCCACCAACCATGCTAAAATTGCAGGAAACGGGTGGGACAGTGACACACGCACTACAGGTCCTACACACCATACAGTGGCACCATCCTGGTGGGCGAGCACTTCTGCAACTGGCTCAAGCCCAAACTCAGGACTACCACTCCTACACGCACACTCTACTGGGTGTGGTTGAAGAACATGTCGTGGGTCCTAACGACCCTCCTGTGAAGAAGACAAGAGAACACAGTGCTGCTAAGCAACTGTGGCCTAACAGGGGACGCCACAACGCGTTTCCCCTGCTAGGGCTTGGAGGGAAGAGGTGCTCTTTTTGCGTGCACGGCGCAGATGTCGATTGAGTTGGACTCCCTGCTCTGCCACGGGCAGAGGCGGAGTTATTTGTTTGTGTGATCTGCGCCCTTGTTTAGCAGGGCAGGGAAAAAATGGTATGCTGCTGCACCAATCACCCTACCTGCCCACCTGTAAAGCAAAGGCAAATGAAGGGGTGTTTGCGGCGGAGGAACCAAGCCACACTCCACGTATTATACGCTTCTCAGTGTGACCTATAATACACTGTCCGCAAACACGCCCTGTCAAGCAAGCAAGCGTTAAGAGACTCCTCAGGTTCTCTTAAAGAACGTACCGAGGAGCCCCTGGGTAACCGAAACAAGGTTTACCGTGCGCACTTCGCGTGGCCTACCCTTTAATGCGTGTGTGAATGCACGAGCATGCAGGAGTGTCTTGGGCAAACCTGCCCATCTGAGCCACAATCACGAACTCCACCAGGGGGTGGCCCCACCTGGGCTTACCTACCTTACCTACCGCTGGAGAGTGAAACAAGGTGAGGAGAAAAAACAGGGCGCAAGCGAAAAACGTCGCTATGCACTTGTGTGTATGTCGAATCACCCTGATCTGACCACTAATCATCTGCAATCTTTCTAATCAATCCCTCTATCGCGTTCTATCGTTGTTAGCGCTGCTACAAGACTCGTTCACGGAGACACGAGACGAGCAATGTGTATGCTGCATACGAGACGAGCACACCTGTAGTTTATACCTGATTCATTGAAGTCTTTTTGTTGATCTTCGAATTCTTGGATTTTGGACCCTTCTGTCAGTGTGGGTGGAATCTGTATGTTTATTTATTAATGTGTGTCTCGTCATTTTCCGAGTTACGTGAGACATACGTTTATAATCTCATTATTTCTGCATTTTCCGGCGCTTCGCTAGGAGCCGCTCCTGCGCGCCGCCTTTTTATGCGTAGGAATTTCTTGATTTAAAAAATCTAGAGATGACTATAATTTTTATAAAAATGTGCTTCTGATGCACAATTGGATTCTGCTCAGGTGTGTTGTCTTAGAAAAGTTCTAGGCCGTCATTTGACGGATTTAGGTGTTGTTGTTTCGCGTTTGCGTGGATTTGTCCATAATTCTCCCATTCCTGTCTCTGCAGATATCCTCGCGAAAGCGTCGCTGAGTAGGCAATTGGGGCCAAAAAGCAGCCGCCAGGAGACTGAGCAGAACCCAAGACCCCACCAAGGGGCAATTTAATTTTTTTAACAACTCCCTTCGCCTTAAGACAGGTCACAGGTCGCCAGCAGGTTTACGATAACCCATGCGAATGTGTATATTGTGTCTTGCGTTGTGTTTATGTCGCGCTGCGTCTTGGAGGGAGGGATGCACATGCACATGTTTATGGCATGCACCCAAACTAACCCAGCCAAGCCACAGGAGCCCCGGCAGCGCCATGAGCGCTGAGCTTCCTGTAGGAAATGTTACAAACAGAGCAGCAAAAGAGCGCCAGCCATGGTGAGCGCCCATTTTTCTGTGTGAGGGAAACTATAGGTATTTTAAAGTAGATGTGGAAACCAAGGAAAGGCCAAGAAAAAATCCCTTTTTCCTGAAAATGCGACAGTGGTGGCCACCACAGCACAAGGGGGAAGTAAGAAAAAGTGCTTTTCCATTGCTTTGAGGCATACTCTAGTTGTATTAGGGATGCCATGAGCACCCAGGCATTTCTATCTTAGTATTGGCCCCACCAAAAGTGGTGATAACACATTTTGACCTATGGAACCAAACACCCAATCAGGATATGGAGTGGACCCCTTAATCCCCTTTCAGTGTGAGGCAAATCATCTTTTCCTCAGTTAACTGAGAACTGACATATCCAGGGCAGAGCCTATGAATTTATCTATGTTTTCTCATGACTTCCTAGCTGTCCTAGTGGTATGCACCCTAGGGGGCTGGGCACCTCTTTTTGAGAGGTCCTGGGTTCAATTCCCGGTCAGCCTAGCTAAGTAGGAAGATCCCATGTGACATGGCAGTGACCTCATCGCCACATGCCCTGCCACCTCAGCACCTATGGGATCCAAAACAAAGAGTGCACATCTCCTGAGATGGCACTATGGAGATAGAGTGACCCTGGGGCAGTTTCCCAACTCTTTTCCAAAACATTTCAGCTATCCTTGTGAATATACAATCAGATGTGCCTTGAGTTGCAGTTTCTGTGAATATCCTTTCATCTTTCACTGTTTACACTGCAGCCCTTCATGCTTTGATCCTGATTCTCTTCTACTTGCATATCTCTGGCTTGGGCTATCCTGGATTGATTGTATTTCAGCGCACAAAAGCTTTTCATCTTCAAAAACAAGCAGCAGGAAACCCTACACCTACAGCAAGCAGCAGGAGAGGCACAAACACAGTGTTGAAATCACTATAAACTTTTCTAGCAGACTGTGAAAATCTTAGTCCAACAGTGGTTTGAACCCTATGGAGCACGTAAGCAGGTGCACTCTGATGAGGATGTACGCATCCGCAGTGACACTGGATGGTACAAACGAGTGCTGAATGCCCTCAACGGTGAGGTAACCACAGGTGTGCCCTATACCCACACTTCTAACCCTCTTTGTGAGAGACAAAACAATGTGGTGGAACAGAACCTGAGAATCCTGATGAAACAAGAACGTACCAAGGACTGGGTACGCCTAGTGCCCTGGGCAGTGCTGACCATGAACTCTCAGAGGAGCTCTTCTAAGGGTTTCACCCCCCACGAGCTGTTCCATGGAGGACGACCTGCTTGGTTCTTCAAAACCCCCTTTCCAGAGGACTTCAAAAGCCCTGCTGGGGATTGGCTGGAACACAAGCAGTCTATGGCTAACCAGGCTGGGACTAAGCTGAGACATATCAGTGACCGTGAACTGAGCCGACGGAATGGCCTACGGCGACCTGCCAGCTTCAGGGTTGGTGACCTTGTTTTGGTTCACCATTCACGCCTACCCTCCTGGCCTCGTGACTGCCTACAGGACCCTTATTTTGGGGCCTATGGTATCATCAGGATAGATGGATCTAAGATCCATGTCAGGTGCAGTCCACGTCTAGGTGGTGACCTGCTTTGTGCGCCTAAGCAGTTGAGGCACCATCACTCCCCCGACAATTTGTCCTGGGATGAGTGGCGTCTCAGTGACAGTGAGGTTAAGCCTATCGACCTAGAGAACGCAGAGGAGGCAGACGAACTCGAGGAGATGACTGCGGATGAGATGGCAGTCGATGGCTGCTACGTGGTTGCAGGTATTGCACGCCACGAGTATACACAGGGCTGGAAATTCTTTACCCTGTGGTCTGGCTATGGGCTATCTGAGGCGACCTGGGAACCCATGTCCGCCTGTATACAACCAGATGGGAGTATCAACCCCATCTTTCGCTCCTACCTCGTTGAGAATAACGAGGGGCAGTTACTAACTTGTGCTGAGACTCCGTCCCAGCGTAAAAAGAAAAACTAATTTCACTGTGTCAGTCTACTGACTGTCTTCGAACCTTCCAGGGGCGGTGAGAACTCTTGTGCAGATATGCCTGCGTATGTGTGTGAGAGCAGTTGTCACAGTTGCCCCGCATTGCATCCCAGGACAGGACCGTTAGCCCCCCGTGACAACCACACCCTGGCCAAAGGCCATTGATTTTTCTCAGACCGCTGCTTTCAGAGCACTGCACTTACCCTGGCTGTGCCCTGCACTCCCATGCCTATGGTTACCAGCGTGAGCCAGGTTGCCGCTTATCAGGTTTCCAGCCCCCCAGCAAGTGTGTGCCTTTTTGACTATGTGTTGCATGGGAACTGCCCTGATGTAATGACCTTGGGGAGCCAACGAAGAACGGTGGCTTACTACTCCAGGGGGGGACCACAAACAAGGTGTTATGAAGCAAGGTCTGTCTTCCCTCCTTGGCAACAAGCCTGCCCACAGTTAGGACCCCTGACTGGTCCAGACCAATGCGGTCCTACCTTTCCTTACAGGGTTTACCATACCCCTAAGTGTGCTATGTATGTCTGTGTGTGTCTCACCTCCCTCCCAGTCATGGCTCCCGGAGACCGGGCTTCGCTGACGTCGGACCGAAGGTCCTAATCAGGTACTAGTACCACTCTTATGGCGCCCAATTTCTGTGCTGGTGCCTATCCTTGGGGGAAGACGACAAAGGCCCTACCTACTAGAGGGGAGGGGTGGCCATGTGTGCTAAGGGCATACAAAACTCCCATTTCTGTAAGGGCCAAAAGCTAACGCACTCCCCTGCCCACGTGGAAAAGCACGCGGGACAGGAGACACCACTACACTACACACACTAAAGCCAGCACCAGCCTTCGAAGGCAGGGTGCGCACTCATCACTTGCAGTCATCACCTGCCACGCTTGCTGACCCTAACCCCTACACACGCTACTTTGGGTTGATGTCAAAGAGGTCTCGGGCCCTATTGAACCCCCCTGTGAAAGAGCAAGAGAACACAGCGCTACTAAGCAAATGTGGCCTAACAGAGACGCCATTACGCGTTTCCCCGTCAGGGCTTGGAGGGAAGGAGTGGTCAGTTTGCGTGCACAGCGTGTATGTCAAAGATGTCGGACTGCACTCGCCACTCACGGCTGAGTTGCAGTTTGTTGATTGTGTGAGCAGCGTCGGTTTTAGCTGGGGCAGAAAAATTCAAAGTCGCCAAAGGGAACTGCAGCTGCACCAATCACCCTCAACTGCCCACCTGTAGAACAAAGGCTGATGGACCTGGCAAGTGGCGGAGGAACCAAGACAGCCTCCACGTATTATACGCTTCTCAGGCTGCCCTATAATACACTGTCCACTTACCAGGTTGCAAGCAAGCAAGCTTAAGGAACTCCACCCGTTGTCTTAAAGAACGTAGGGTGGAGTCCCTGGGTAACCTAAACAAGAGTTTTACGGTGCGCAACACGCGTGGCCTACCCTTTAATGCGCAATATGCATGCACAGGTATGCACAGGGTTTCCTTTACTCTTAGTCTAAACCATCACAACAAACCACAGCTTGACACAACCAAGAGGTGAGCTCCTCCCGGGCTTACCTACCTTACTCACCATGCATCATGTGAATGCCGAAGGTAACACGAGCGCAAAACAACCCTAAGCGCTTAACAATCCTACGGCGAATTATAAACAACCCTAAGCGATTAATGCATTGTGTGTCATGCACGCTCTTCTTACTTTGTTCCCTGCAGAAAGAGGAGAGAGAATGGCGCACTGCACAGCGCAAAACAAGCCTAAGCGTTTTAAGCAACCCTACTTTAGCGCTACGGCAACACGAACGGCAAGCACTTCCTCTTCTTACCTGTGAAGAGAGGACAAGGGTGGATTGGGGCACAGAGAAAGCGACACAGCGTGTGAATGCCTGAACTAAGCACATGCATTGCGAGCACAGCGCATACTCTAACCCTACGTGCACGCTGCGCACTCCATTTGCTTCGCATACGTTTCATATTTCTTTTGACCTGTGCAGAGCAAAGGAGGTGAGCGCCCAAACCCCCAACAAACACAGCGGTGACAACCCTAGCGTTTTAACGAAGCAACCAACACGAACGCCATGCATGCGTGTGAAATGACACTGACATACCTGAGAGGTTGGTTTTCCACCTGCTCTGTGGTGTGAATTCATTTTCAATACTGTTTCCTAACGTTTATAAAAGTTTTGATGCAACTGTGAAAAAATTCCCTTTAGAACTTTAAAAACTACGGCTCATACCTTCTTTTTCTAGAGCCGTTTACGCTTGCGCAACCCTTTTTCTGGAGTCCGCTTCTGTTGCGCTTGTCTGGGACTTCAGGTTTTAGTCTAAAAATGACAATTACTCACGTTGTTTCGTCAATTTTTAGCGATTTGTCTTTTTTAATCGCTACCCCTTTCGCTAAACCACAGGATTCACTCCCTGTTGATTCCATTTTCTATTTATTGCAGCTCCTGGAGATTTGTGTCCTCCATTGGGAGTATTGCTCCGCCCTGACCCTTGGTCAGGACGTTTACTAAAACGCTGTTTATGCAGCGATAGCCGTCCGCATTAGAGCGTAGGATTGTACCCTAGTGGGCAAGCATGCGTGCTCTAGGGAGGGAGTCCTGGGTTCAAACCCCACTACCCCCAAATTTTCACCAAAGGTTTTCGTCACACGCTGGCGACTTTTGAGGAATGCCCCATCGAAAGGACATCATTCAGGGTACATTACACTGTTTTTCATGGGTACCTACAGTGTGATAGGCTTCTATGAACTGATGGGAATGTTTCTGGTTGGTTTAATGCATTTTCTGAGGTAATTTTGGGAATATTTGAGCTTTTTCCTTGGTCCTACTAGCTTAGCTAACTAGTACTCCAGGGCGGAGTAAGAAAAGGTCACTGCCATGTCTTTCTTGGAGGGCTTGATGCAGGCCAAGCCCCCCATAAAACCCTTTTGTTGATGCTAGGACTTACGTAAGTATTTTTATCTCTCTTTTGAAGCCTAAAGTACACTTTCTGGAACGTAACCAGGGTTATAACCCTAGCCCCCCATGAAGGTCACCCCTACCACTCAACTGAGCGGAGGTATCTTCTTTCACGGAGGTTATACCGAAAAAAAGTACACATTTCATGCGTAAGGCCTTGGAGGTTCAGCCTAGTGGTCCCCGAACCCAAGACCCCTATACTGAACTGTTTCTACCACATATTGTGGTCCTACGTTTTAACTGTTTCTGAATTCAGTTGCTTGGCCAAGTCATATTCTGTGTCTGGCCTAACTCTTTTGCCCCATTTTCCTAACCAGCTCCATTCCATCCAGAAGAGTGCACATGAAGTGCTTGATGCTACCTTGGAGGCTAGAGTCAGGCCAGTTTTCACTTAAGATCATTTCTTCTTTCTTTTTGTGAATGAATCTTTGTATTTAAGCCTGCTTTGTCTATCTGCAGCCCTTCTGTGTTACACTGCATTTCAAAACTATTCATTGATTCAATCCATATCCTGTTCTTCCTCTACTTGCTGCTTTGGTTTGGGTTTTCAACATGAAAACCTGCAAGATTTCATCAAAATCATTAGGGCACTAATCAAGGACATCTTTCTTACAGTAGAGGGAGAGATTAGAAGATTGCACGATGATTAGAGGTAAGATCGGGTGATTAGAACATTGAAGCCGGTTCGGACCCCCGTGGCCATCTTGGGGTCACTTGGGGTGTGTAACTATGTGCCGGCAAGCCGCCATTGGCTGATATCATACTCTCCCATCCACCTGACCTAACCTGATGTGACAGTGTGATGGGTTTGGCCATTCCGGCTCTGAGCGGCCATATTCAGAACCGAGGCACCGCCAGCGGAGATTTATATATCGGAATATCAGGAATCAACAGGGTTTTATTATCATAATGTTTCCGTAATTTTTCAGCCTTTCGTTCTGATGGTCGATGTATCGGCGACTGTCAGTTGGCTCGCGATTTTGCGTTAACCGATTGGTTAACTGTTATTTCCAGATATTTTGGCGGATACTCCGTTGAAGGGTCAGATTTCATCAGCAAAGGGTTCGTTGCTTCCGCACTCGAAATTTTATTCTGAATTTTTCGCGATGTCGAAATCGGATTTTCGACTTCGACATCGCCGCACTTGATTTGGACTTCTTCGAGTGGTCATACTCCTTTCCCTATGCCCGAATCAGGTTTCCCTTATACTTGCCACCCATTTGACTTGGAGATATAAGGGAAACAAAAGTGAATCGTGGGACCACTTTGAAGGACCATATCTACGCGCGAGTGTGAGGAAAGAGAATAAGGAAGGTTGGGTTGCAAACGCCTTGGTCTCAACTTAATTTAGGAAGCATCAAACGCCTTTGGTGTGTACACATGCCCGATATAGCAAGGGATAATGGTCAAGAGGGTATAAAGTGATATATAACTCTTGGACCGTGCAACCGAACATTTTATTGTGACTTACGTGTGTACCGCATGAGTGTTGGGGTTGCATAGCAACTTTCCTTGGGTTCCTACGTATTTTTAACGTGAAGTTATGTCAATGGAGGGACATGGCATATCATGGTGGGAGCCATATTTTGAGGGTATGTGTTGTATGCATGGTATATGTTTGATATGCTCACGCCCATGTTATATATCTTCGTGTGGCCGAAGAGATGGGGAGCCATACGTGACAAGGGCTTTGCCCATGTCCGAATTGTGGAATTCAAAGCGCTAGACCAAGTCTACCGCGTATGTATTGCTCATGGTATGTTTGACAAAGAGATCCATGGGTGCACTCCCATTTTCGTGGGGCATGTAGATATTAGTGGCGAAGGTATCTCCATGCGCCCGATTGGGGATCCAAGTGGGGGAATTGTTCCCAAATGGTTCCAATCATTTGTGTATTGAATCATGAGCGGATATCATGGGTGAGCATAGATGGATACTATCATGACAACTTTGTATTTGGTCATATTTTCATGTTTTTGACCTCAATTTTTGCTCATTTTTGCGTTTTGTGTACTTACCTGGTCAGCAAACAGCAAGAAGCCTATGGAAAGTCGAGCCATGGTATGTTGTTCATATGTTGGCATATGCTTTGGAGTTGAACACCACCATATGCCGGATCGCGTACTCCATTTGGCTTGGCGCATGAGAGATTACAAGAATTGGTCTCAAAATCATGGGCTGACTTGGGCAGTGCGTGGCGCCCATATCCGAAGGGGTTTCGAGGGTAAAGTGGGGATGTACATGGGTATTGGCTTTTGGTCTCTATCCTCCATGAATACTAGACTTCGATTCCATGCATGCTTTGAGCCTTCGAATAAGTAGTAACTTCAATTTTGAGCATATATTTGATATATGGCCAATATGGTGTGAATTGGCAGTTTTTTGACATGTTATGAGTTCAAACTCATAGGTCATTTCTCTAAGCCCATTCGACCCCAAGTCCAACCAAGGTTATGTCAGGGTAGGGCATGGTCCTGAGTGCCACTCTAGGCCATGACACGCCACCTCCCCTATTGGGCTAGGATTTAGAGGCTTGGGAGTGAACACATTTTTGGGGTTTATGTAATGACTTTTGACATATGGCATTTAACCATCTTATTGGACTGGGTTCAGGGCAACATGTTGGTGAGTCAAGGGAAGGTCTTGAGTCCAGGGAATGATGGGTCTATGGCCGTGATTGTATAAGTTTCCATCTGTCCCCAACTTTACTTTTTTTGTGTTCATATGCCAATTTCAGGGCTTCACTCTTTGGTGCAATTCTTGTACATGCCCGCCACCGTGAGACGACCGGTGTGCTGAACGGAGGCCCGCAGCCTGATTTGGATTGTGAATTGGGCTATTGCTGTATTTGTGGGATCTGGTTGCTGTTCAGGGTTGAAGGAGGATTACATTTTCTATATTTTTGGATTTTGGACCTTGGACTTTGAGGATTTTGAGAAATGCAATCGTTGATCCGGAGTAAATCAGCAGGGGTAACAGGCGGAAGGGGCACAGCGGGGGCCGGTCCTGGTAGGGACCTTCTTTATGGTAGCAGAGGCTTACCTGCTGCCCCTACCAACCGCCGACCCGGGGACTTGGGCCCTTATGAGCCCTGCCCAAGTACGCCCCGGGTGCGTATTGTGGACTCGGTGGAGACCACGCCGGAGATTAGAGCCATAGAAGAACCGAGACGTTCAAGAGCATGGCGAACTCCGAAAGTTGAAGCCCGAAGAGAAGTACGACATTCGGGAAGAGGAGGACGTGACATGGAGGACCTGGTCTCCATGTGCGAGCGTCGCTGCCGAAAGGCATGCAACCTCCGCTCCGCCGCGGAGGACTCTCATGAGGATTGCCATTCAGGCAGCAGTGGAGGACGGGCCCGGCGCTACCGGAAGCGCGGGTCACCCAAGCCCGCGGCAGGGGACGCCGGGGCTATGGATACGGATCCCAGCCCGGTCAGGCTGTGGGACTCCGAGCACTCCGAGGGCTATCGGACAGCTTATGAGCCACCCTCGGAGTCGGAGGAGACGGCCAGACCGCCCACAAGGGCGAATACGGCGCCGAGGGCTTGGAGAGGCCAGCCAGGGCCCGGACGGCACCTGTGCCCCGGCACACGGGACCAGAGACGGACGCCATAGGCGATACGCCCATGGGCGATGAGTCTGAGGTGCCGGGAACCGCGGGATGTGCTGAATCTGGCGGAAAGCACGCGGGGTGCCACTGCGAGCACGTGTCCTTCCTCATGGGCAAGAACCCGAAGATGGGGATGGACGCCATCGTGCATCATCTTGACCGCCTGGACAACGCCAAGGACGCTCTAGAGGAGGACGTCGCAGGGATCCTGGACGACCAGTCGGCCGCGGAGAACCACATGGAGGAGCTGCGAGCGGATCAGGCCCGGTACCAGGAGAATCTGGAGCTGGCCCTGCAGAAGCAGCAGCAAGTGGTGGACAGCGTCCTCCACTTAGTGGAGGACATGTCGGGACGCCTGAAAAGGCTAGAGGAGCGACAGCCCCTCGCCTCGGGTCCGGAGCTCCCGGCAAAGCCGGCCGCGGTAGAGCTGGTGGAGCGGGTTAAGACCCTCAGGAGCGCCATGGAGAAACCCATGGGCGGCCATGCAGAGGCACCATACGCGCCTCCGCGTGTTGACCCGGGTGCGCTGCCGTTTGTTCCCATGTTCAGCGAATCAACAATGCTCGGGGAACACACGGCACCGGCTGGGTCCATGCGGGAAGGGCACGTAGCCACGGACCCGAGGAGCCTGACAGTGCAGATGTCCCATGCCGCCCAGGATGTACCGATCACGACGAATATGGTGGTATATGCGGAAGATGTGATCCAGAGCAAGACCATGCAGGGGCGAACCATGGGAAGCGCCGACGGACATGGTCGAGGTCATCCAGGCGGAAACCTGTGGGCTAAGGACCCCAATACGGGGATATGGACGGCCGATGGAGCAAATCCTTCCCGCATTCCAAACCCCATGGGTTCAGGCCCAACTGGACCGCACTCCATGGAGGAGAGGGATGTACGGGGAGTGTACTCACACCCCCCGGCCACAGGTGGTATCCGTCTCGGTGGAGTGGTGGCTGGAGACGTCGGAGACGCCATCAGGATTGACGACCTCAGGGGAATCAAAATCCCCTACTACGATGGCAACCCCTCCAACCTGGATGACTTCATCCTGGATTGGGAGGACTTCGCCGAGGAGGTCGTCGGCGAGATGCGGGGAGCGCCGCGGGACAAGTGGGTATGCCGGACATTCCCACACCGGCTGGCGAAGGACCTGAAGGAGGAGCTGCGGGATCAGATCCAGGAAGGATTGATCCGTACGGAGCAGGCCTGCCTCCAGTGGTTGGAGGATGAGGAGCGGGTGGACGCTCCTAACCAGAAGCTGGAGGACCTGTGGTCCATTCCGCTGCCGCTGGACTGCGGTGAGTTGCGGGTCCGGGAGTGGAACCGGTATCTGCTGAAGTACCGCAGATGCCTCAAGCTGGTGGAGGATTGGAACGAGGCCAGCGAGATCCGCCACCTCCTGAAGGACGTCCTCCCCGGGAACTGGAAGAGGCGAGTGGAGGACGAGGAGAAGAAGCGCGCGAAGAAGCGCGTGGCGGTGAGGATTATGGCGGCGGAGGATACCCATGCGGGTATCATGGAGTTCTTCAGGAGGAACTTGGGCGAACCCAACCGGATGTTGGGCCTGAAGAACGCCGTGTACGTGGAGGTATTCGGAGACTCCATGGGGCAAAGGTTGCTGTGCCTCAACAACGTGGAGTGGAGGCGCGGGGAGCCGCTGAGGATGCAAGTCATCTTCGCCCGCATGAGCCTTGACGAGATCGTGAAGTACATCACGGTGGAGTTGAAGCTCAATGCGAAGAACGAGGCCCACGTGCAGGATCGACATGGTCATGGACAACGAGGCCACCGAGAAGACCGTCACCATCGGGAGATCCAGGAGGACACGGCCAACTCGGCGGAGGATGGTAGTGGAAGTGGCCAAGACCACTGGTCCCGGGAGGATCACGAGGAGGCCCATTTCTTCGCGTTCGTGGCGCACAAAGGAGAGGAACCAGGGGCAGGATCGGTCCAGATGGAGCCAGGTGGGACCCAGGAAGAACAGAGAAGGACCAAGGAGGATCGGGAACCCACCGCTCTCGTTCTGGGAGTACAGATCTCAGCACGACGGGTGCTGGGTCTGCTATGGCAAGGGAAACAACCATGCACATGACCACCGTCAGTGCAAGGTGTATGAGGCGGACAAGAAGGCCTACTTCGCAGCCCACCCCGAGAAGAAGCCCAAGGAGCAGCGGATTTCCGACTGGAAGGCGAAGGGCGGAGACGGGGGAAAAGGCCAAGGCAAAGGCCAAGGAAAAGGCGGAGGAAGAGGCTATGGTGGTGGACCGGGCCAAGACCGACGAGTGAGGTCGATCGAGGAGGTTGCTGAGGACATGTTGAGGACGCTGGAGGAACTCAAAGCCCAGCAACGTGGTGGACAAAGTCCTGGCGGATCGCAGCCGGAAGGGGCTGCGGGAAGCCAAGTCTAGAGGAGCCCCCACGGGAGTGGGACCTCGGAGGTCTCTCCTCCGAAAATCAGTGGAATCCCAGAGAAAGCGAAGGCACATCGGGTGCCGAAGAAGGCTCCGGAAGAGCCAAAATCACTGAGTTTCGCCACTCCCAACCCCTGGAGCGCCCTACCAAGGGAAGTACATGTGGGTGCGGGACATGGCAAGAAGGAAGGAGCGACCACGGAGAGCCCCGTGGACGGGCAGGACAAACCCAAGATCCACACCATCCGTGACCATACCCTTGAAGTCCTGATGCACCCGGACGTGCTAGAGTTGCATGCCGTCAGAGTCGTCCATACACCTCATGGCGACGAGCGGCAGTTGCACTTGAAAGTGCGAGTACGGTGCGGACGAGAGGAGAAGGTGGTGGATGTGTTAGTGGATACGGGTGCCCAGGTGAGCTTGGTCCGGAGAGGGTTGTTCAAGGAGGAATTCCTGCAGCCCAGCCGGAGACCGGTCCGCCTGAAGGTCGCCAACGGAGAGATTATGGGTGGTGGCACCCATGAGGCCACTATCAGTATGGAATTCTGGGAGCATGAGCGCTTGAACCGCCCTGATCAGGCGAAGAGAAGCACTCTATCCGGGAACTTCTACGTGGCCGACATTACAGATTGGGATATGATCATGGGGTATGACTTCATGGTGGCAAACGCCATTGGAGCCCTTCCCCATCGTGCAACGCTGGTCCGTGAGGATGATGAATGCCTCACATGGTTGTCCACGGACTATGCATGCGGATCATTGCAATGGAATGCTGAGGAGGAGGATCGGATCGTCCAAGCGGTGCAAGCTGTGGGTGCCAAGTCCAGAGGAGACCGTGGAGTTCAGCTCACGGAGTATGGAATGGCGCCGCAAGTGTACGCCAGGATGATTCAGACGCTGGGAGCTGAAGCGCCCGAGACGGACGTCTTCGCTTCCCGGGATGCCCCACTTCTGCGGAAGTGTAGGAGGCATTGGCATCGAGGAGACTCACCCTGGCACAGGCATTGGGGTTTGAAGGAGTGGGGACCCATGTATTGGCATGGCTCCCTGGACAATACCAGACGTACGGTGGAGAAGATCATCGCGGATAGGGCGAAGGGGATCCTGGTCATAACCGGCATAGGATCCACCCCATGTCCGCTGGAGGGTCTCAAGTCGACGCTGGACTCCATCACCCTGAACGAGATGTCATTCGGGCCAGAGGAGGAGCTGTTCATCGACGCCAAGGGTGTATCAATGCCCTCCCCGGGTCAAGCGTGGGGTACCAAGGCTTTCCTGGTGGATGGGGCGCAAGCCCAGCCCACGGGTGATGAAGCCTTCATCCGTAGGGTGGAGGCGGTGCCCATGAAGGTCATGTTCGAGCCCAAGGAGGGGACAGATCTGCCAATCGATGGCATTGACGTCCTGTCCCACGCCGAGATCGACGATGTCGTCAACTACATGCGGATGGGGATGCAGGACCGTGTAGCAGCCAAGAAGAGGCGGGCCATGGTCACATCTCCGCATTGGTGGGATGACAAGATGTCCGTCACCGGCAAGTACGAGAAGGATGAGTTCGTGGCGAGGGTCATGGATCACATCGCGGACCAATACGATGGTCCGGTTGGGTCAGACCCACCAACGTGGGGTTTTCCAAGAGCGGGAACCGGTAGTGACGAGCACCAGCCCGAGGCCGCCAACTTTCGAAGATTATCGGTGGGAATCGCGACCCACGACGATGAAGACGGCATATTGGACGAGGAGAAGTCGGACTCGGACCCAGAAGAGGCCTATACCGCAGTGCGGTCGGTTGTATCGATACCGAAGCAAGCGGCTGAAGAGGCCCAGGAGAACCCGAAGGTCGCCGAGCTGAAGGAGAGGCTGATCAAGGCCTATCCGCGGCTATTCAGTGGCTTCGCCAACAAGAACCCTCCAGATCGTGGGAGGTTTGGTACAGCGAAGATCAAGCTGAAGCCGAACCCGAAGATCTATCGTTATCGGGAGTACCAACGTCAGGGCGATCGGGCCGAGGCCATGAAGAAGCTGTTGGCCGAGTTCATTGAGCGGGAATGGATCGAACCCTCCGACAGTGAGTGGGCCAGTCCAGCCTTCATCGTGCCCAAGAAGGAGAAGGGCGAGTGGAGGTTGGTGGTTGATTACAGAGGTTTGAACGAGCAGACCGAGCACGACTCGTACTCGCTTCCCCTGATCGACTCCATCCTCCAAAAGCAACAGAAAAAGCGGATCTTCACGGTGTTGGACCTGAAACACGGTTACAACCAGATGCCGCTACACCCGGACTCCAGGCCCTGCACAGCAATGTCGACGCCGCTGGGGCCCATGCAGTGGAAAGTGGTGCCTATGGGTGCCAAGAATTGCAACGCCGCTTTCCAGCGCATGATGGAGGACCTACTCGGTCCTGTCCGGGACTGTGCCGATCCCTTCGTGGATGACATCATCATCGGGTCCGGCACGGAGAACATGACTAAGGACGAGCTCATCGACGCGCATGAGAAGGATCTGCGCCGAGTGCTCAGCGAGTTGGACAAGCACAACATGGTGTGCAAGCCCACCAAAGCCTCACTCTTCGTGAAGGAAGTGGAGTTCGCGGGTCACGTGGTTGGTCACGGGCAACGCCGTCCCATGCCTGGGAAGCTGGCGTCCCTGCACCACTGGGAGAAGCCCCAGACCATCAGCGAACTCCGGTCCTTCATGGGGTTTTGCAATTATTATTCGGGCTACGTCCGGATGTATGCAGAACTCTCGGGGCCGCTGCACAAGATGCTGCAGGTGGGGAAGTTCGATGGACGAAAGGGGAGCAGGAAGAAGCTTGCCTGGACCCCTGAGGCTGAAGATGCGTTCAACCGCCTGAAGGAGCGACTCCTGGGGCAGTTGGGGCTGTTCCTGGTGGACCCGGACAAGGGATTCGTGCTACGGACAGATGCCTCGGACTATGCCGTGGGGGCAGTCCTCGAGCAAGTCCGGGACGACGGGACTCATGTTCCCGTGGCGTTTTGGAGCAGGATCCTAGCCGAGGGCCAACGCCGAACATGGACCGCGAGGGAGAAGGAGACATACGCCATTGTATGTGCGCTCAGGAAGTGGTCTGGCCACATCGGACTGCAACCGGTGGTGGTTTGCACGGACCACCAGTCCTTACAGAGCTGGCACAAGGAGCATGTCGACACCCCATCAGGACCAGCGGCTAGGAGGGCCCGGTGGCACGAGACGTTCGCCAAGTTCGACCTCAGCGTCGTGTACGTCCCGGGGAAGGACAACACTGTGGCAGATTGCCTCAGTCGCTGGGCCTACCCCGCGGGCAAGGCTTGGATGGACATATCCAGCCATGGGGACGCCGAGGAAACCGAGGAGGCCAAACGCATCATCGAGATGGAGAAGGTCATGGAGCAAGAGGGGGTCAAGTGCTTTGTGGTGATGGCAAACCGTACTGACCTGGCCAAGTTCCGGGGTGCCCGCATCCAAGCTATTCGAGAGGAAACCCTCGAGCAATGGATGGTGGCCCCTGTAGAGCTAGTCAGGTCGGTGCTCACAGAGGACTGGTCGGATGACTATGCGGCATCCGAGCACTGGAGCAAGTACTGGAATGCCGTGAGCGCCCCGTCGGACGACGAATGGCCCGAGGGCTTGACCGAGGATGGGGACAAGTTGTTCCTCAAGGACAAGCTGCTGGTGCCCGAGAACCGAGTGGAGGAGCTCATTGACCATTGGCACAACGCCCAGCTCATGCACCCTGGCCGAGACAAGATGCAGCAGGACCTGGAGTGGCGTTTCAAGTTCCCTCCGGGGTACTACGCCATCCTGGATAGGTACTGCAGCGACTGTGCCGTGTGTCGGGCCACGAAGAGCCCCAACCACTCCACAGCGGGCAACCCGGTGTACACGGCTATACCGGAAGCCCCTATGCGGTCCGTAGCCATGGATGTGTTCGCCATGCCTGAGGTCACCGTGGAAGGAGAGACCTACGACTGTGTCATCCTGGCGGTGGACAGGCACAGCGGGTATATCGTGGCAGTCCCGGACAAGAAGTCCAAGAAGAAGGACAAGAAGGATAAGCATGGAGTGGGGCTGCAGGCCAAGACCGTCGCTAATGCCATGATCAGGCATTGGCTGACAATTTTCCATGTCCCAGCTGTCATCTGCAGCGACCGGGGCAGTCAATTCGTGGGGACGTGGTTCAAGACGATGTGCAAGCACATGGGCATTCGGCACGCCAAGACCGTGGCGTACCACAGCCGGTCGAATGGCCGAGCTGAGGTGGCCGGGCGGCAGATGTTCGAGAAGTTCCGCCAGCTGCACATTGACGAACCGGGCCGGAACTGGTATAACTCGCTGTGGAGAGTGCTCCAGGCGTATCACGACCTTCCGGGACCCACTGGACTGTCGCCCCATCGCATCCTGTTCCTACGGGATCGAGTGTCACGCACTCTCCCGTGGATGAACCATGGCAAAGTGGCCTGGGATGCGAATGCCATGATGGCTGAGGCGGACGACACGGCGGCCAAAGTGTGCAAGGCGCTTCAGGACGAGCATGACAAGAGGGCCAAGTACTTCAAGCAAGGGAAGGTCCAGAAGTATGCTCTCCAAGACACCGTGTGGGTGGAACGGCACCACAAGGATGTCCTGTCCAGACATCGGCAGGCGTCTTGGTATGTGCCGGGGGTAATCGTGCGGAAGGTCGGGCAGGACGTATACGCGGTTCGTGTGGGGGATAACAAGATCCTGGACCGCGACCATACCCAGCTTCGTCCCCGAGCACCAGACCCCAGCGGACGTCCCGTCACCTTCGAGTTCACGGCCAGCGATGTGGACTCGGACGACGAGGGTCAGGACAACGACTTCACCGCCGAGAAGATCCTGGCGGACAAGCCGGACCCGGGGACGCCTGGGGGTAGGCTTTATAAAGTCCGTTGGAAGGGTTTCGCCGCATCCAGGGACTCGTGGGAGCCTCCGAGCAGTTTTGTGCCGAGGTACACCACGGTCTGGATGGACTACCTAAAGAAAAAGAATATTTCTTTGGATGTCAAGGACGTGTTGGTCCATTTGGTTGCTGCTGTAGCACCGTAATGGATCCCCCCTTGGCATTTTGTTTGTTTCTGTGATTGAGGAGACGGGTGAGGGCGTTCATCCGGGGCTTTTCGGCCTTGATTGGCCATATACCCCCTTCACTCGATCTCCACGTATATATTTCATCGTGGTATACGTATTCAGATCGATCGACGGCGTTTTTCTATCTTTGATCCCCTTGGTCCATGTTGTAGATCAAGAGGAGACCCGATATGGCGTAGGGCACCGATTATCAGTGTCCTCACCCCTCCCTTCGGGCGTGGGGGACGCCTACGACGTGTGTGGGGCCTCCATGTGTCCTTGGGACATGGGGGGGGGGGGGTTGGAGCCCATTGGGGTCCTCCCGTCCTCTCTTCAATGACTTCTGAGCGGTAACAACGCTCTGAGAAGGGGGGTGAAGCCGGTTCGGACCCCCGTGGCCATCTTGGGGTCACTTGGGGTGTGTAACTATGTGCCGGCAAGCCGCCATTGGCTGATATGATACTCTTCCATCCACCTGACCTAACCTGATGTGACAGTGTGATAGGTTTGGCCATTCCGGCTCTGAGCGGCCATATTCAGAACCGAGGCACCGCCAGCGGAGATTTATATATCGGAATATCAGGAATCAACAGGGTTTTATTATCATAATGTTTCCGTAATTTTTCAGCCTTTCGTTCTGATGGTCAATGTATCGGCGACTGTCAGTTGGCTCGCGATTTTGCGTTAACCGATTGGTTAACTGTTATTTCCAGATATTTTGGCGGATACTCCGTTGAAGGGTCAGATTTCATAAGCAAAGGGTTCGTTGCTTCCGCAATTTTCTAAATAAGCACTCGAAATTTTATTCTGAATTTTTCGCGATGTCGAAATCGGATTTTCGACTTCGACATCGCCGCACTTGATTTGGACTTCTTCGAGTGGTCATACTCCTTTCCCTATGCCCGAATCAGGTTTCCCTTATACTTGCCACCCATTTGACTTGGAGATATAAGGGAAACAAAAGTGAATCGTGGGACCACTTTGAAGGACCATATCTACGCGCGAGTGTGAGGAAAGAGAATAAGGAAGGTTGGGTTGCAAACGCCTTGGTCTCAACTTAATTTAGGAAGCATCAAACGCCTTTGGTGTGTACACATGCCCGATATAGCAAGGGATAATGGTCAAGAGGGTATAAAGTGATATATAACTCTTGGACCGTGCAACCGAACATTTTATTGTGACTTTCGTGTGTACCGCATGAGTGTTGGGGTTGCATAGCAACTTTCCTTGGGTTCCTACGTATTTTTAACGTGAAGTTATGTCAATGGAGGGACATGGCATATCATGGTGGGAGCCATATTTTGAGGGTATGTGTTGTATGCATGGTATATGTTTGATATGCTCACGCCCATGTTATATATCTTCGTGTGGCCGAAGAGATGCGGAGCCATACGTGACAAGGGCTTTGCCCATGTCCCAATTGTGGAATTCAAAGCGCTAGACCAAGTCTACCGCGTATGTATTGCTCGTGGTATGTTTGACAAAGAGATCCATGGGTGCACTCCCATTTTCATGGGGCATGTAGATATTGGTGGCGAAGGTATCTCCATGCGCCCGATTGGGGATCCAAGTGGGGGAATTGTTCGCAAATGGTTCCAATCATTTGTGTATTGAATCATGAGCGGATATCATGGGTGAGCATAGACATATACTATCATGACAACTTTGTATTTGGTCATATTTTCATGTTTTTGACCTCAATTTTTGCTCATTTTTGCGTTTTGTGTACTTACCTGGTCAGCAAACAGCAAGAAGCCTTTGGAGAGTCGAACCATGGTATGTTGTTCATATGTTGGCATATGCTTTGGAGTTGAACACCACCATATGCCGGATCGCGTACTCCATTTGGCTTGGCGCATGAGAGATTACAAGAATTGGTCTCAAAATCATGGGCTGACTTGGGCAGTGTGTGGCGCCCATATCCGAAGGGGTTTCGAGGGTAAAGTGGGGATGTACATGGGTATTGGCTTTTGGTCTCTATCCTCCATGAATACTAGACTTCGATTCCATGCATGCTTTGAGCCTTCGGATAAGTAGTAACTTCAATTTTGAGCATATATTTGATATATGGCCAATATGGTGTGAATTGGCAGTTTTTTGACATGTTATGAGTTCAAACTCATAGGTCATTTCTCTAAGCCCATTGGACTCCAAGTCCAACCAAGGTTATGTCAGGGTAGGGCATGGTCCTGATTGCCACTCTAGGCCATGACACGCCACCTCCCCTATTGGGCTAGGATTTAGAGGCTTGGGAGTGAACACATTTTTGGGGTTTATGTAATGACTTTTGACATATGGCATTTAACCATCTTATTGGACTGGGTTCAGGGCAACATGTTGGTGAGTCAAGGGAAGGTCTTGAGTCCAGGGAATGATGGGTCTATGGCCGTGATTGTATAAGTTTCCATCTGTCCCCAACTTTGCTTAATTTGTGTTCATATGCCAATTTCAGGGCTTCACTCTTTGGTGCAATTCTTGTACATGCCCGCCACCGTGAGACGACCGGTGTGCTGAACGGAAGCCCGCAGCCTGATTTGGATTGTGAATTGGGCTATTGCTGTATTTGTGGGATCTGGTTGCTGTTCAGGGTTGAAGGAGGATTACATTTTCTATATTTTTGGATTTTGGACCTTGGACTTTGAGGATTTTGAGAAATGCAATCGTTGATCCGGAGTAAATCAGCAGGGGTAACAGGCGGAAGGGGCACAGCGGGGGCCGGTCCTGGTAGGGACCTTCCTTAGCACACAGCAATAATTTGAAGCTCGAATGTGCATCGTGCAGCTGTGCAGATTGCTGTGCAGCTCTGCAGCTGTGCAGAATATCTTTTGTGCTGCCAATGGTGTATGTTTTGTCAACCAATGTTTGCACTATTGGAGGTGGTAGGATAGCACAGACACTGTGTCCACTGTTGCCTCTGTTGTTTGCGCACGTTGTGGTGAGTTTGCAACATTTGAAGTAATAAAACGCATGCAAGGCAGAGACTGCAAGAAGATCAGTTTTGGTCAGAGTTTAGGGCGGCGTACAAGGTTGACGACAGTTGGTAGGTGTAGTGATCGGTTGCTAGACATTTGGTGAAGCAAATGATTGGGCATTTGTATGATTGTTTTAGTGAAATGTTTGTTACGAAAAGTTGGGGTATTGACGAGCATATCACATTATAACTGCATGGTGCAAGACAAAAAGCACAAGGACAATGTGAATCGTGTGTAGATCAGGGTCAATCTATGTTGTCTACATACATTGCAATGGTTTCCATTTTGTATTGTGTTGGACAAGTAAGTAATTCATTTCTCCACACAAATTGAGTTTTTGTTTTGCCCGAAATATTGGATGTGCATGACATCTTGGCACTCAAAATGAGCCATGCGTCAACTAATATTATGAATGATAGGCAAAAACCACAAAATCTTCAAAACAACCTCAATACACAACAAAGATGTGTCAATTTTGTAAACCATTTGCATAGAATCCGGGTATTGGCCACTTTGTGCCCGGTAAAATCAAAGGTGGCGGGTAGCCGACTGTGGTGCACCAGCACCCAGTCTCCCTCTTGGTAGGAGGCGGACACCCGGAGCTTGTTCTTCTTGTTCCATTGGCGCTCCCTCACTCGCTGGAGTAAGAAAAAGTGCTTTTCCATTGCTTTGGGGCATACTCTAGTTGTATTAGAGATGCACTGAGCATCCAGGAATTGCTATCTTAGTATTGGTCCCACCAAAACTGGTGATAACACATTTTGACCTATGGAACCAAACACCCAATCAGGATATGGAGTGGACCCCTTAATCCCCTTTCAAATTGAGACAAATCATCTTTTCCTGAGTTGACTGAGAACTGACATATCCAAGGCAGAGCCTATGAATTTATCTATGTTTTTCCATGAATTCTTAGCTATCCTAGTGGTATGCACCCTAGGGGGCTGGGCACCTCTTTTTGAGAGGTCCTGGGTTCAATTCCTGGTCAGCCTAGCTAAGTAGGAAGATCCCATGTGACATGGCAGTGACCTCATCGCCACATGCCCTGCCACCTCAGCACATATGGGACCCAAAACAAAGAGTGCACATCTCCTGAGAAGGCACTATGGAGAGAGAGTGACCATGGGGCGGTTTTCCAACTCTTTTCCAAAACATTTCAGCTATCTTTGTGAATATGCATTCTGATTTGACCTGAGTTGCAGTTTCTGTGAATATCCTATCATCTTTCACTGTTTACACTGCGGCCCTTCATGCTTTGATCCTGATTCTCTTCTCCTTGCATACTACTGGCTTGGGTTATCCTGGATTGACTCTATTTCTGCAAAAAAAAGGTTTTCATCTTCCAAAACAAGCAGCAGGAAACCCTACACCTACAGCAAGCAGCAGGAGAGGCACAAACACAGTGCTGAAACCACTATAAACTTTTCTGGTAGCAAGAGGCAGTCTGTCTCTGCGCACCGGCAGCGACCCCGCGCCGTACATCCAGTGCGCCGAGTACAGGCACATATAAGCAGAAGGGTGACTGAAGATGGACACAAGGAAGGAAAACGCCGACGTGAAGACAGCGCCAGCGCCTGAGGCACCGGCAAGGCCAGCACCTGGCGCTGTACCTTCGGCGGAGCCCTTACATGGGCCAGTGGATGCGGCTGAGGACTCCGTGGATGGACTCCAGACGGCCTTCGGGGCCTTGTCAGTCGAGGAGGTGGTCTCTCAGCCTGTGAAGAGCAAGAGAGAGAGCGAGAAGGATGCTGGAGACGAAGCAGACGAAGGAGAGGAGCAAGGGCAAGACCTGACAAATGTCCCTACCTTCGAAGGCGCACCAAGCGCTTCTGGCCTCCACGCATTACCCTCTCCTTTAACCACCACACTCCCAGCAGCTGCAACATCCACTTCCACAACCAACCCGCCTACGGCAGAGGGCACAGGCTTTACTGGCATGCCTCCCTACCCCGCCTATGGTATGGGCCCACCTATCACTGCGCTCCATGAGGCAACTACTGCCAGTAAGCCGGTGGCTACCAGCTCTGCGCCGCGATGGTATGCGGCCGAATATCCCCATCCACTACCCGCTACGGGAACCTATGTGGATGTTCCTGGGTATGCACCTGGCTATGCAACCTTGAGTGGGTTGAGGAGAGGACCTGAATCTCTTGGTGGCAGGAGTAGAGGATCGGGAAGATCCATCCACAGGTCCCTGACGCGGTCGGAGATCAACGAGGTGCTCCGAGGAGCCACTTCAAAAATCGTGGGCGACCTCACTCAAGAGATCCGTGAGAAACTGCAGCCCCTGATGATCCCGCCCCATGCGTCACCTACCACGGTGGGAATGTCACCCCACCGAGTACAGGCTAACCACCTGGCGGCAGGGTTGACAAATACCCTGGGGAGCCTGAGGAGCAGACCGATGCCGACGCCTGCAGCAATACCGAGAAGTCCCTTCGTGCCGAGAACGGCCCAGCCGCCCTACAGCCACGTGACGAACTCGACGAGGGCCGAGCTGGACCGGCTGGGGCTGACAGCCTTAAGAGCTATGGTGGACGTGGAGCCTTATGGCTCCAGTGATCTAGGCGGAGACCCCTCCGACGACGAGCCGCCGTCGATGACTTCTACTTCGCCCTCGGAGGACGATGACCCGGAGGACCCCGAGGACCCAAAGGGGAAGAAGAGGAAGAAGAAGAAGAAGAAGACCCGACGCCCTGAGGGACGCAGGTCTCAGGAGGCGAAGGCTATTGCCACCTGCAAGATCGTGGTGAACCTGCCTGAGTTCACAGGCAAGGACCTCAGCGAGTTCGCTGAGAATTTTGGCCGGTTCCTACGACTGACCGGCCAAACCCACGCTAGTGGGCGAGTGAAGTGCTATCTGCTCCTGCAGTGCTGCAAGACCAAGTACCTGGAGAAGCAGGTCAGGGTGATAGTGACTAACTCCGCCACCTTTGCCGATGTGTTGGTTGCCCTGGAGAGGCAGTACCCGACCTACGAAACCGACCTCTCCATCAGGGCCGAGATCCAGAACCTGCCCGTGCTGCCCAACAACCCCAAACCTGGCAGGGTATCTGACCTGTTGGCTGACCTGGATCACTGGGCTGGACGACTGACGCCCGGTTCCTACAGCAGCGACGACCTGCTGTTCTGGTTGGTGGCCAAGCTCCCTCGAGAGCTATGGGACGAGTGCCGTTCGACGGCGGAGCGCAAGGCTTGGTCCCTCCGCTACGAGGACCTATGCGTGCTACTCCTGGAGATGGCGCTGGAGAAGGAGAGCGACCAGCATTTGAACAACTACCGTCCTGGTGGTGGAGGTTCTGGAGGCCATGGCAAAGGGTACCAAGGGTCCCGACCTGGGCAGGGGACTACCCCCAAACACGCCAACGCCCGTATCATGGAGAACGTGAAGGAGCTATTCTGGTGTGATGCCAGAGACGAGCAGGGCCACCTGCAGCACCCCCCTGACTGCGAGCAGCGAGACTGCTTTGTAGTCCAGGGGAAGCAGCAGGAAAAGAACACCGGCGCCAAAGCGAAGCTGCCGGATCATTACAGGTGCACCATCACGTGTGCATTCTGCGGGAAGCGGAAGCACTACGAGGATGAGTGCTACCATAAGCAACGCCTATCGGCGAAGATGAAGGGTGAAGATCCTGGCAAAGGCTCAGGCAAAGGTGGAGGCAAAGGCAAAGGCAACGACTCCGGCAAGGGCAAGTCGAAAGGACGTGGTCAAGGGCAAGACAAGGGTCAAGGTGGACGAGGAGGAGGCGCTAACCGCCAGCCCGACAACAAAAACAAGGACAAGAACGGAGGCAACCCCAACCCTAATCCAGGGGGGAACTCCGAGCCCTCTGGAGGGCAGTCTGGTCCTACCACACGCTCACAGACGCAGGCCCAGCAAGAACAAGGAGCCAAGCGTGAGCATGAAGGTGGTGACGACGGCAACGCTAAGAAGAGGAACCGTTTCATGAGGATGGCCCGCAAATTGCGGAACAAGGGGTTCGAGGTGACCTGTCCCGCGGAGTTCTGACGGGGACGCTCTGGTGGCACCCAAGACCTGGCGTTTTGGGTACGTATCCGACTAGGGGGACGCAAATACCTGGGGGTATTGGATACTGGCGCCACAATATCTATAGTGGCCAAGAAAACTTTACCTTGTGGGAGCCTGAAGAACACCATGACCACCGCTGCTATACGTATGGGGGATGGACATGTGGTGCACAGCTGCGGGGACTGTGAAGTGGAGGTACCTATGGGCTCCCGGACTATCGCCCATCGGTTCTATGTGATGGACACTGAGGCCTTCGACTTTGTACTGGGTACTGACTTCTTCGTACAGCACTCCCAGATACAATCCCTGACGCTGCAAGCGCCCTACCTCCTCTACGTGGACCATGGCAGTGGCAGAGATTCTGTGCCATTGGAGCAGTCGGAACATACCTCGAGTTACCTGAGACTATCGAAGGAGGAGCCCTCGAACATGATGGCGGCCTCCAAAACTGAGGACTATCAACTATTGGGGGAAGTCCTAGACCAAGGTCTGAAGGAGTTGGGTTACTCTCGAGAAGACCTGAGTGCGGAGTTGTTCGCCAGCGACAAGTAGGGATGCAGGTTCGAATTCGCATGAATTCGCTCGAATTCGAATTCGCCCCGAATTCGCACGAATTCGTGGACCCCTCCGAATTCGAATTCGCAACTTCAAATTCGAATTCCCCCTTGATTCGCTTGAATTCCCCCGAGGCTTGGATTTCCATAGGCACCTACAATTTACCTTCACCTCTTTGCATATGGGTATGCTTGTACCCACTACCATATGGCATAAAACATTTCAAGTCCAAAAGCTTCCATAACCTTGCAATTTTTGTTGTTTGTTGTTGCTTGCATTCACCGTGCTTAAACTATTTGACAAAAATAAAGACAAATCAAAACCAAGAATTCCAAATATCGAGGTATACACCCTTCCTTCATTCTTTCAAATACCTTTTGGAAAAAAAGCAACGAAGCATGCAAAATCACCAATCCACACACAAACCATCACATGTGAACCACTTCTTGCCCTTATTGGGCCTTCATTCATTGTATTCTTGCATTCAATCATGGGACTTGAATTCATCTAAGGGAGAGGATAACAAAGACAAGGGAAACATAAAGCAAACTAGCAATGGGCATTCAATTAACATTATTATTGTCATGATGCTCAATAATCATCACTATGTGATTGTTACAGTACACTGTCAAATCTGGACTTTTTCGAACCTCGTAACAAGGATTTCTCTGCGTGCACGGAGCCGACGAGGGCAAGGAGGGTACCAAAATGAAGGGTAGGCAAGGGGGAACACGTTTTGACTGTCCAAAGTCGAAAAAAAAAAGTCGAAAATGAAAAATTCGTGACGCGGTTTTCTCCGAACTGGTGCGGTTTTGGGAGGAACGGAGGGCACCGTCGTGTTCAGTGCAACGAGGCGGACACAGCGGTGCGTTCAAAGCTGAAAAACAAGTTTTTTTCTCGGGAACGAGTACGCATGCACCGGACAAGCAACTGAATGGGTCAATCAAAGCACAATGATCATGGTTTTAATTGTATAAAGTCAAAAAAATTATTGCATGGCACAGTTCAAAGTTAGGTTTTCATCTGGAGAAAAGACGGCGCACGCGTGATCATTTGGCTGTCGCCTGCGAATTCGCAGTGCGAATTCGCCCCGAATTCGCAGTACTGTGAATTTCAGGCCGAATTCGGAGCGAATTCGCGCTGCGAACGAATTCGCAGCGAATTCGGCGAATTCAAATTGAATTCGCTGCGAATCTGCATCCCTAGCGACAAGCAGCATGTACTGGACCTTTACTGCAGCAAGGGGAAGAACTGCAGCTACAAATTTTACTGGCCCTCTTTCGGGATGGCCTACGGGAACCCCAGATTCAGTGAACTGGGGAAGGTGCTGACCAAGGTGGCCTTGGATCGTTCCCGTATGGTCCTGTGTTCCCCCGATTGGGGAGCCCATGGGGGCAACGAATACTGGCGAGACCTCCTGGACAGGCTGACTATCAGCTCTGTGCGGTTACCTGATGAGGCCATCTACGTGCCTCTGGGGCGCAAGACGCCTATTGGGAAACCCGGATGGGGGAGTATGCTGAGCGTGGTGGACGGAGGTCTTACCTCCATCCCCTGGGAGGATCTGGACCTGACTCTGGTCCAGGCTATACAGCGAGAAAGCGACGGACTCGCCTTGGGTGACTTGAAGGATCGCCTACGACCTCAAGATGCTATTGAGACTACACCCGGAGGAGATGAGTACGTCGTGACTGACACCAACGCCCCCAACTCTCCCTGCCATGTACCTGTTCCTGATGGAGTCTCTGAGTGTGGACTATCTGAGCTACCTAGCTCTATCCACTCAGATGACGCAACTGAGCATGACGCCTTCTTCGTGCAGACCTGTGTGGAGGAAGTGGAGAACGCCGAGTATGTCGCCCCACTGAAGCCCCTACTCTCCATTAGGGTGGAAGACCCCGTGGACGAGGAGCTGGACCCACGATCCAGGCTCAGGGAGTATGTGGATTCGAAGAGGAAGTTGGTGGCGAAAAAGCTTTGCTACGCGAAGCCAACCCGCAGCTAATGGCCACAGAAGCATGGACGTATGGGAGACCTATCCCAATTGAAGCAGGACCTCGAACAGAAGATCACCACCTGGCAAAGGGAGGTAGATCTTAAGCTCATGAAGAGCGTGTGGGGCGCCCATGTGAGGACCCCAGAGGAGGACGACCTCTCGGAGGAATGTGTATGTGAACCCCCTCGGGCGTGCCTATGTTGCCATCGTCCACCGGAGATGGTCGAACAAGACCTTCTATATGCCTACCAAGGGCTGAAGGACACTACCACGGGCGAAGAGTCGGTGGAGGACCACCTCCCGACGTCTATTACTCAGGGGGCAAGCAACTTACACTCTGACGAGGACATGGAGGACAAGATCAAGGTATTGGACCCGCGGGTACAGAAGCTTATAAGGACCTATCTGGAGGTGTTCGGAGAACTACCCCCTCCAGCCTCATGTGACAAGCTGGTACAGATGGACCTCAAGTTGAAACCCGAGTTCGTGGGTCACAAGATCCGGAGGAGACCCTATCCAGCTCCTAAAGAGCAGGCCGACGAGATCGAGCGACAGATACAAGAATGTATGGACGCTGGCCTAGTCCTGGAGTACAAGGACGGGGACTACCCCCTACACTGCAGCCCCTGTTTCCTGGTGCCCAAACCTGGGTCTACAGCCAAACGGCTGGTAGTGGACTACGGAGAGCTGAACAAGAAAACGCTGAACCACTCAGGGTCCATTCCCAATATGGAGTCTACCCTGGAGAAGATAACCTCCTGCCGCTACAAGACCATGATGGACAAGAGGAGCGGATTCTGGCAAGTGGACCTGACGCCCAACGCACAGGAACTACTGGCCTTCATCACCCCTCAGGGGAGGGTGTTCAAGTGGAAGGTCATGCCGTTTGGCGTGGCTAACGCACCCGCTCTCTTCCAAGAGCTGATGAACAAGATCTTGTCCATCCTACGAAGGAGACCTAAGGTGCAGGAGCTCAGATCCCGTGGTGCCCAGATGGAGGCTCACATCGACGATGTATGCCTCGGGACCAATACCCAGGAGGATCACCTACTCCTCTTGGGTGAGTTCTTTGCGGTCTGCCAGGAGAAGCACACACGACTCAAGCTGGAGAAGTGTGAGTTCATGCAGGAGACCATGCAGTACCTGGGGTTTGACGTTGGCTATGGGTGGTGGACCCCAACGGCCTCTAAGGCCAAACCCCTGATGGATGCCAAGGTACGACACGAAGACCGCAAGAAAGGACTTCATGATGTACGCAGTTTCATTGGGGCGTGCAACTTCTATCGCCGCCACATCAAAAACTTCACCTACACCAGCGCCGGTCTGACGGACTTGATCAAGAAGAGTACTACTTGGCGCTGGGGCCCACAAAAGCAACAAGCGTTTGACGAGCTCAAAGACAAGGTAGCCAACGCTAAGTGCTTGGGCGTGCCTAGAGCACAAGGGGAGATTATCCTGGTGACCAACGCCAGCAATGTGGGTGGTGGTGGAACGTTGTTCCAATGGCAAGCACTAGAGAAGGAGGAGTTCGACTCGGCCCTTTCCCAATGGGGGACGGAAGGTCTCAACCGAGATGGAACCCTCAAGCACAGCTACCCTGACGACAAGTGGGTCCTAGTACCTCTGGGCCATTGGAACTGGAAGTGGAACCAGGCCAGGGGGAACTACTCCACCTATGAGCAGGAATTGCTCGCGGGTATGCTCGTGCTATCCTCACAAGCACGACTGTTGGGGAGTAACCCTGTGGTCTGGCTGTGCGACCAAGAACCGGTCCGCAGTTTCCAGAAGGGCCCCCCACCTGAGAAGGCCAAGCTACGGCGCTGGTGGACCTACCTCAGTCAACTACGGCTGACGGTACACCATATCCAGGGAGTGAAGAACGAGTGTGCCGACTACATCAGCCGCAACAACTTCGACGCCCTGATTGGTGCCCGGTCTGAAGCGCTTGCTAAGGAGGCGTTCAGCCGTATGGACGTCCACTTGGACCTCAACATGACGATGATACGCCCCCTGGTTGGACTCCAACAATCGGAGTACCTACAGGAGTTTGGGGATATCTACAAGCGCCTGGAGAAACGCCTTGAACCCCTCCTGGTAAACCAAGACCAGTGGAAGAGGGACAAGAGCTACCTCTGGCACGAGGACCGTATCGTGGTGCCGAGTGACAGAGTCCCAGCGTTGCTGAAGTGGACCCATGAGTCCAGCGGTCATGTGGGTGCTGACCGCACCCTGAGGCTGTTCAAGCAGTGGTTCCACACTACGTGGACTGACGACCAACTGCGGAAAACCCTCCAGCCTATCGTGGACAAGTGCCCGTGCAGGTCCTGTAAACCAGGGGATATCAGGGGGAGAGGTCTCTACTCGACCCTGCCCATCCCTCACTGTGCTAACAGTGTTCTATACGTGGACTACACGGAGATGCCGAAGTTCGGGGGCTATGACTTCGCCCTCGTGGTGACCTGTGGGTTGACCAGGTTTACCAGGGTGTTCCCATGTACCAAGCACATTACCGGGGAGGAGACTATCAAGATACTCCTGGAGGAGTGGTTTCCTGTCTATGGGGCGCCCAAGGAGATCAACTCCGATGAGGACGTACGAGTACGCTCAGATACTGGCTGGTACAAGAGGGTCCTGAGATCCCTCAATGTCCAGGTGTCTACGGGGATTCCCTACTCTCACACGAGCAACCCCCTATGTGAGCGACAGATCCGTGTCCTCAAGGAGAATGTAAGGATATGGTGCAAAACAGAACGCACCAGAGACTGGGTGAGACTACTCCCCGTCATATCCTTGATGATGAACTCCCAAGAGAGTTCAGCTACTGCTACTCCCCCCATGAGCTATTCCTGGGGCGCCCGGCATGGTTCCTACATGCCCCCTATCCAGAGGACACCCATTCTTCTGTGGGTGAATGGGTCCTAGAGCAACAAGCGAAGGTGGACAAGGCCAAGGCTATGCTCCAGAGAGTGAGGGAGCGTCAGTGGAACAAGAAGAACAAGCACCGAGTACCGGCCACCTACCAAGAGGGGGACTGGGTGCTGGTGCACCACAGTCGACTACCCGCCTGGCCACGCTCTACCAGCGATGACCCATACTTCGGGCCGTACAAGATTCTATCAGTGGATGGACACCGTATCCCCGTGCGGTGTTCTCCCCGTCTAGGGGGGACCCTTGTGTGCGCTGCTCAACACCTGAAGCGCTACTATGATCCTGAAGACCTCTGTGGGGAGGAGTGGGAGCTGAAGGACGAGGAAATCGCCGCTCTGGACCTACAAGGGGCTGCCAGCCCTATGGAAGTTGAAGGTGAACTCCCCGACATGAACGCCGAGGAGATGGCTAAGGAGGGCTTCTACCTGGTGAAGTCTGTCCTACGCCACCGCTATCGCCAGGGTTGGCGCTTCCTCACCCTCTGGGAAGGGTTTGGAGTCGAAGAGGCCACCTGGGAGCCCTTCTCTGCATTTGTTCTACCTGAGGGACGCCTAAACTCAGTTCTGGTTGACTATTTGTCCCAGAACAACGTTGGTGAGTTGCTGAGGCTCCCTGAGACGCTTGCCTCCAAGACTAAAGCTAGGGACTGAACCTTACCCTTACCTGCCAAAGCGTATGTGTGAGTGTGCTATTCCTAAGGTCCTGAGAGCAAGCCGCAGAAATGGTGTCCTAATTATACCCAAGTCTGCGCGCTTGCTAAACCTGGAGGGTTGGCTTATTGATGCCACGGGGTACGCCCCGGGTCTCCCCTCCCCTAAGCGCCCAATTTCTGTGCTGGCGCAAAACCTTTGGGGAATACCCAGCGTACTAATCCAGGTATTGTTTTCCCTACCTATCTGTCTACTACAGGGAGGGGTGGCCAAAAGCTATGAAGGCTTGAAAACGCCGTTTTGCTAAGTGGCCAAAACACTGACCTAACCACTGCCACAGCCCACCAACCCTGCTAAAATTGCAGGAAACGGGTGAAACAGTGACACACGCACTACAGGTCCTACACACCCTACAGTGGCACCATCCTGGTGGGCGAGCACTGGGGCAACTGGCTCAGGCCCCCACTCAGGACTACCACTCCTACACGCACACTCTACTTGGTGTTGTTGAAGAACATGTCGTGGGTCCTAGCGACCCTCCTGTGAAATGACGAGAGAACACAGCGCTGCTAAGCAACTGTGGCCTAACAGGGGACGCCACAACGCGTTTTGCCTGCTAGGGCTTGGAGGGAAGAGGTGCTCTTGCGTGCACGGCGCAGATGTCGATGGAGTCGAACTCCCTGCTCTGCCACAGGCAGAGGGGAGTTACTTGTTTGTGTGATCTGCGCCCTTGTTTAGCAGGGCATGAAAAAAATGGTATGCTGCTGCACCAATCACCCTACCTGCCCACCTGCAAAACAAAGGCAAATGAAGGGGCGTTTGCGGCGGAGGAACCAAGCCACACTCCCCGTATTATACGGTTCTCAGTGTGACCTATAATACGCTGTCCGCAAACACGCTGAAGAATCAGCTACCCCTGTCAAGCAAGCAAGCGTTAAGGGACTCCTCAGGTTCTCTTAAAGAACGTACCAAGGAGCCCCTGGGTAGCCTAAACAAGGTTTACCGTGCGCACTTCGTGTGGCCTACCCTTTAATGCGTGTGTGAATGCGCGAGCATGCACGAACGTTTCGGGCAAACCTGCCCATCTCAACCTCAATCACGACTCCACCAGGGAGTGACCCCACCTGGGCTTACTCACCTTACCTACCGCTGGAGAGAGAGAGCAAGTGAGGGGCGCACGCGAGGAACGTTGCTATGCACTTGTGTGTATGTCTAATCACCCTGATCTGACCTCTAATCATCTGCAATCTTTCTAATCAATCCCTCTATCGCGTCCTATCGTTGTTAGCGCTGCTACAAGACTCGTTCACGGAGACACTATAAACTTTTCTGGTAGCAGAGTCATTTTCAAGACTACGTGAGACATACGTTTATAATTCCATTATTTCTCCAGTTTCCGGCGCTTCGCTAGGAGCCGCTCCTGCGCGCCGCCTTTTTATGCGTATGAATTTCTGGATTTGAAAAATCTAGAGATGACTACAATTTTTAGAAAAATGTGCTTCTGATGCACAATAGGATTCTGCTCAGGTGTGTTGTTTCAGAAAAATTCTAGGCCGTCATTTGACGGATTTTGATGTCGTCGCTTCGTTTTTGCGTGGATTCGTCCATAATTCTCCCATTCCTGCCTCTGCAGATACCCACGCGCAGCTTCGCTGAGTAGGCCGTGTTCGGGCCGACACGCAGCAGCCTGGAGAGACTGAGCAGAACCCAAGACCCCACCAAGGGGCAATTTAATTTTTTCAGGACTCCCTTCGCCCTAAGACAGGTCACAGGTCGCCAGCAGGTTTACGAGAACCCATGCGAGTGTGTATATTGTGTCTTGCGTTGGGTTTGTGTCGCGCTGCGTCTTGGAGGGAGGGATGCACATGCACATGTTTTGGCATGCTCCCAAACTAACCCAACCAAGCCACAGGAGCCCCGGCAGCGCCATGAGCGCTGAGCTTCCTGTAGGAAATGTTACCAACAGAGCAGCAAAGGAGCGCCAGCCATGGTGAGCGCCCATTTTTCTGTGTGAGGGAAACTATAGGTCTTTTAAAGTACATGTGGAAACCAAGGAAAGGCCAAGAAAAATTCCCTTTTTCCTAAAATGCGACAGTGGTGGCCACCACAGCACAAGGAGGGAGTAAGAAAAAGTGCTTTTCCATTGCTTTGAGGCAGTTGTTGTATTAGAGATGCACTGAGCATCCAGGCATTTCTATCTTAGTATTGGTCCAACCAAAACTGGTGATAACACATTTTGACCTATGGAACCAAACACCCAATCAGGATATGGAGTGGACCCCTTAATCCCCTTTCAAATTGAGACAAATCATCTTTTCCTGAGTTGACTGAGAACTGACATATCCAAGGCAGAGCCCATGAATTTATCTATGTTTTTCCATGAATTCTTAGCTATCCTAGTGGTATGCACCCTAGGGGGCTGGGCACCTCTTTTTGAGAGGTCCTGGGTTCAATTCCTGGTCAGCCTAGCGAAGTAGCCAGATCCCATGTGACATGGCAGTGACCTCATCGCCACATGCCCTGCCACCTCAGCACATATGGGACCCAAAACAAAGAGTGCACATCTCCTGAGATGGCACTATGGAGAGAGAGTGACCATGGGGCAGTTTTCCAACTCTTTTCCAAAACATTTCAGCTATCTTTGTGAATATGCATTCCGATTTGACCTGAGTTGCAGTTTCTGTGAATATCCTATCATCTTTCACTGTTTACACTGCAGCCCTTCATGCTTTGATCCTGATTCTCTTCTCCTTGCATACTACTGGCTTGGGTTATCCTGGATTGACTCTATTTCTGCAAACAAAAGGTTTTCATCTTCCAAAACACGCAGCAGGAAACCCTACACCTACAGAAAGCAGCAGGAGAAGCAAAAACACAGTGCTGAAACCACTATAAACCTTTCTGCTGGAGCATAGCCTTGGCCTTATCCACCTTGTCTTGTTGCTCCTTCACCCACTTACCCACACTGGAGTAGGAATCCTCAGGATAGGGAGCGTGTAGGAACCACGCCGGGCGTCCCATGAACAGCTCATGGGGCGAGTAGTCAGTTGCCGAACTATCTTGGGAGTTCATCATCAAGGATATGACGGGGAGTAGTCTCACCCAGTCTTTTGTGCGCTCAGTCTTGCACAATATCCTTACGTTCTCTTTGAGAACTCGGATCTGTCGCTCACATAGGGGGTTGCTCGTATGAGTATGGGGAATCCCCGTTGACATCTGGACATTGAGGGACCTCAGGACTCTCTTGTACCAGCCAGTGTCGGAGCGTACACCGACGTCCTTGTTTTAGTTAATCTCTCTGGCTCCCCAGTGCCCCGGGGGTAACGCGGGGACACACAGTGCAAAAAAAGCATCTCTCTGGGTGCCCCATAGACACAGAACCACTCTTGCAGGAGTATCTTGATGGTCTCCTCGCCGGTGATGTGTTTAGTGCATGGGAACACCCTGGTAAACCTGGTCAGCCCACAGGTCGCCACTAGGGCAAAGTTGTAACCCCCGAACTTAGGCATCTCCGTGTAGTCGACGTAGAGAACACTTTTGGCACAGTGGGGGATAGGGAGTGTCGAATAGAGACCTCTGTCCCTGATATCCCCAGGTTTACAGGACCGACACGGACACTTGTCCAGGATAGGCTGGAAGGTCTTCCGCAGCTGATCGTCAGTCCATGTAGCGTGGAACCACTGCTTGAACAGCTTCAGGGTACGGTTTGCTCCCACATGACCACTGGACTGATTGGTCCACTTGAGGAGTGCCAGGATACGGTCGCTAGGCACGACTATCTAACCCTCATGCCAGAGGTAGGTCTTGTCACGCTTCCACTGGTTCTGGTTGACCAGGGCGGGTTCCAGACGATTCTCCAGGCGTTTGTAGATATCCCCAAACTCTTTCAGGTACTCCACTTACTCGACTCCGCCATGCATGCATTAAGACACGCTTACTCTGGGGCGTCGCCGAAAACAAAGAGTCCATGACATAAAGAATAAGTAGCATGTGTCATGAATGCATCAGGCAATCACGTCTACTCTTGGGCGTCGCGAAGTACAAAGAGTCCACAAACCAACGAGTAAATAGCATATGCCGCCATGCATGCATTAAGACAAGCTTGCTCTTGGGGGTCGCTAAAAACAAAGAGTCCACAACGCAGGGACCAAATGGCATATGTCATGAATGCACACAAGAGCCCAAGAGGATTACACCGACAGCGCCTACTCTTGGGCGCAACGAGAAATAGAACGACGATGGTATGGCAAACGCGAACACACACCCACACCCACACCACACACACCACGCACCAGCCGAGCATGCACACCGGTGAACAGGAGCCACATGGCCCAGCACACCACAGACAACACACAACACACCGAACAAACACACAGCACACCGGTGAACAGGAGCCACGAGGCCCAGGACACGGCACACGCAACACAACACACGCCACGCGGGCACACCGGTGAACGGGACCCAAGTGGGCTAGGACACCGCACAGACCACACAACACACAACACAGGCACACTGGTGAACAGGAGCCAAAGAGACCCACGACACCAAGCAAAAAACACCGCACACCGAGCGTGCACACCGGTGAGCAGGAGCCTCGAGGCCCAGGACACCACACACACCACACGACGCGCCAAACAAGCACAGCGGTGAACAGGAGCCAATTGGCCCAGGACACCGCACACACCGCACAACACACCACAAAGGCACACCGGTGAACAGGAGCCAAGAGGCCCAGGACGCTATGCACAAAACACCGCACGTCGAGCGTGCACACCGGTGAACAGAAGCCACAAGTTCCAGGACACCGCGCACACCACACAACGCGCCAAACAAGCACAGCGGTGAACAGGAGCCAGGTGGTCCAGGACACCGCACACACCGCACAACACACCGCACAAGCACACCGGGGAGCAGGAGCCAAGAGGCCCAGGACACCAAGCACGCACAACACCGCACACAGAACGCGCGCGCCGGTGAACAGGAGCCAAGAGGCCCAGGACACCGCACACACCGAGCAAGCACAACGGTGAACAGGAGCCAAGTGGCCCAGGACACCGCACACGCAACACCGCACACCGAGCGAGCACACCGGTAACAGGAGCCCAGCGGCCAAGGACACGGCCCACGCAACACCACACACGGGGCGTGCCCACCGGTGAACAGGGGCCGGGGAGGCCCAGGACACCACAGACGCAACACCGCACACCAAACGTGCACACCGGTGAACAGGAGCCAAAAGGCCCAGGACAACGCACAGACAACAAAAGACAACGAACGCGAGTGTTGCCGCGATTGACACCACACACACCGCAACACACCGCAACACACAGACCGAACACACCGGAGAGCATGAACCAAGTGTCCCAGGACACCACACACGCAACACAACACAACACACACCACACGAGCACACCAGAAAAAAGGGACCAGAAGGCCCAGGACACCACACACGCAACACCGCACACAGAGCGTGCACGCAGGAGAACAGGAGCCAAGTGGCCCAGGACACGGCGCAAACAAAACAACACAACGAGCAGGCACAGCGGTGAACAGGACCCAAGTGGCCCAGGACGCCGCACCCACAACACCGCACACAGAGCGTGCACACCGGTGAACAGAAGCCAAGTGGCCAAGGACGCCGCACACACAACCCCGCAAGAGAGCGTGCACACCGGGGAACAGGAGTCGAGTGGCCCAGGACACCGTGCACACGATACAGCACACCAAGGCATGCACACCAGCGAACAGGAGCCAAGTTGCCCACGACACCGCACACGCAACACCACACACAGAGCGTGCACACCGGTTAACAGGAGTCAAGTGGCCCAGGTCACCGCGCACACGACACAGCACACCAAAGCCTACACACCGCTGAACAGGAGGCAAGTGGCCCAGGACACCGCACACACAACACGGCACACCGAACGTGCACACCGGTGAACAGGAACCAGGAGGCCCAGGACGCCGTACAAGCGGCGCAGCGCACCACACGAGCAACTAAACCCCCACAACAAACCCAGCCCACGCCGCCCTGCAGGAAAGAAACACCATGTCCGACAACCAAGACCAACCATCCAGCCAAGGCCAACCCAGCGGGTACGAAGAGGGTAGGCAGGCAGGGCAGGCCGGCGAAAAGGGACAGAGGGGCAAGGGGGGGAAGGAGAGGGGAGAGGAACCAACCCCCCCCCCCCCCACGTACACACACCCCACTGCCGCGCACCAGGCCACAGCCGGGCGCCAACAGGGCCCGCCACGGAGCCATACGGGCCCGCCAGAGAGGGGGTGTGTCCCCGCGCCTGCGCAACAGCACGCCCGGGCAGGGGGCGCGCGCCACCGGCAGGCCAGGCAGGGCACACACGCAGCACCACACGCCAGCAAGCACCACGGCACAAAGCACGACACCACCACAGCAAACACCCGCGCCCAACGACGAGGAAGCCGCCAAGAACAGGCCCAAGCCCCGCAATCCCCACAGCGCAACAGCCGCCGTCCGGATGAACGTGTGTGCGCCCGGCAGTGTACCCAACCCCTGCCAGCTACGAAACAGCCGCCGTCCGGACGGACGTGTGTGCGCCCGGCAGTGAACCCAGCCCCTGCTGGCTACGAGACAGCCGCCGTCCGGACGGACGTGTGTGCGCCCGGCAGTGAACCCAGCCCCTGCCGGCTACGAAACAGTCGGCGTCCGGATGGACGTGTGTGCGCCCGGGAGTGAACCCAGCCCGTGCCGGCTACAACACAGCCGCCGTCCGGACAGACGTGTGTGCGCCCAGCAGTGCACTGAACCCCTGCTGGCTACGGAACAGCTGCCGTCCGGATGGACGCGTGAGCACCCAGCGGGCACGCACTGCCTGCTGGACGGGCTACCGGACCACTGGGCCCGCGCCTCCCCGAGGGGCGATTGCTCAGTTACCGCAAACCACACGCCCAACGGTACCACACCCAGCAACACCCGCAATGGTGGACCATCCCGCCCCCACCACCATACATGCCCATCCGCCACCACACACCCTAGGCCCACCATCATGGCCGCCCACCGATGCCGCAACCACCAAGCAGTCCAGCCACAACCACCACCACCACCCAGCCCACACTGATCAGGCCCCAACCGCCCGCACCGGACACCACACCACCGGCCACACCCGCTACCAGCCGGCCGCGCACGCCGAAGAACCCACCATCACGCCCGACCACACCGCGCAGACGACACACACACATCCAGCACCCAACTCCGAACACCCACACCCGCACCACTCACGCCGGCCATCCACGCAGAGCACACAACAGCCACGCTCCATCAGACAACACAAGCCGGCACACGCACGGCAACAGAATACCCGCCGCCCACAGACCCCCGGCAGCCCGCACCAAATACACGTCAACGCGCACCCACACCCAACCACGCCCAACAAGCACCCAGCGCAACGACACCCACCGCCACCGCCACGCACAACGGCACCAACCCACACACACAGGCAGCTGCCCAACGCCGGCACCAGCTCCACAGGCGGACAGGCAGGCAAACCACCGCCGTCAACACACCCGCGCCAACAAGCACACCTAAGATACCCGGCACCGGCCACACACTCCGAGCACCACACCACAAGCCACACCCACCTCCCGCTGCCCACCAACACCGAAGAACCCACCATCACGCCCGACCGCACTATCGCCCTCTCCACCTCACCAGCCTTTCACGGGCGGCACCGCCACCTAAGGCATCACCAACAACACCCTTCCCACCGACAGCACTCACAACGCCGTCGCCAGGCACACCACCATTCACTCGGCGCCTCACCTGCACTGCCAACACATTCAACATCACCTACAGCACCCACACCATTGACCGCCAACATCAGCGTCCCACCCTTATCACCTGCAGCACCATCACCATCGACATCGCCAGCGACACCACCAGCCACCACGTCACCTACGGCACCCCCAACGCCGGTTGCGGCACCTACAATCACGACCGGCACCACCAGCGGCACCATCAACAATTACAGCATATGGCACCCGCAGTGCCCTCACCGTAAGCAGCGCTAGAGACGCCAGCCACCACGACACCACCTGGAACACCGCCCGTGGCATCGCCTACAGACCTACAGCACCCGCAGCATCACCTGCAACACCATCACTGGTTGCATCACACGCGGCACCCACACTACCGACGCCACCAGCAGCACCCGTCATGTCACCACAACACCTGCAACACCCCGACCATCAGCACCACCAGCGGTACCAACAGCAACGGCCCGGAGCACCCCCACACTAACATTGCCCGCGACACCATCAACCACCGCAGCACCCGCAACACCATCACCTGTTGAGTCACCTCCCTACGGCACCCTCGCCGACGACACCACCAGCACCATCACCACCCAGTGCATAGCCCACAGCCACCACCCGTTGCATCCCATGCAACAACCCCCCCATGGGCAACGCTAGCATCGCCATCGCCCGCTCACCATCGCCATCACCAATGTCACCCGTTCCATCACCTGCGGCACCCTCGCCATCGACATCACCAAGGGCACCACCACAGATTACACCATTTGCAGCTCCCCCATCACCCCCTGTATCGCGGGCAACACCCGCACGACGGCGCCCCTAGCCTCACCACCACCTGGACCGTCACACCACCAGCAGCGCACACCAGTCTCACCGCCACTTGATTCAGTACCGTCACAATCGACACAACCGGCAGCACCATCACGATCGGTACCACCGTTGACTCCGCCAACGACGGCACCGCCCGCAGCACCCTCCCCCCCGGCAACGCCAGCGGTACATCACCCTCACCACCAACAACACCAGCGTCACCGTTGCCCATTCCACCACTAGCGGCACCACTGACGCCGCCAACAGCGCCTCCGCCCATCCAGACACCTGCAACGCCCTCACCAGCGACGTCATCCGCAGCGCTCTCCCTCTGCAGCCCTCCCATCACCCGCACCACGGATTCCACCGTTGGCGATACCGGTCTTACAGTCGCCCGACGCCCCGCCCGCGACGCCCCCACATTCTCCATCACCTACGACACTCTCACCATTGACATCGCCAGCGACGCCCCCAATGCATCGCCGCACCTTCACCGTTGTCAGAGTCGCCAGCGGCGCCACTACCCGTAGCATCACCCACAACAGCCCCGCCATAGACGCCGCCCACATCGCCGTCACCCGTGACAACGCCTACAGCACCCTCACCACCAACATCATCAACGACACCATCAGCCATCGCATCACCGGCAACACCCTCACCATCACAATCACCCTGAGCTTCCTCGCCATCAGCATCAGCAGCGACACCATCACCCACTACGCCGCCTACAGCACCCTCACCATCGGCCCCACCGGCGTCCCCATCCCATCGCCCGTTGCACCACATGCAACACCGCCGGCACCATCAGCCTCACCAACGCCCGTCACCCGGAACACCTCCCCCGCCATTGGCATCACCAACAACACCATCACCCGATCCATCACCTGCGGCAGCCTCACCAGCGATATCACCAACGCCACCATCGCCCGTTGCACCAACGGCAGCACCCTCTCCGGCTCCTCACCACCCGTTCGCAGCGCATCACCTACGGCACACACCGGCCTCACCGTCACCCGGTGCATCGCCTGCGTCACCCTCACCATTGGCATCACGGACAACACCACCGCCCACAGCATCCCCAGCAACACCCTACACACAGGCAGTACCAGCGGCGCCACCAGCCGGCACACCACCTGCAACACCCCCACCAACATCGGCGCCATCCATGACATCACCCGCAGCGCCCTCACCATCGACGTCACCTGCAGCACCCTCACCGCAGACACCGCCAGCGACACCACCGCCCATTGCACCGCCTACAGCAACCACAGGAACCGCCGTCCCCCCCACCACCCGTCCTGTCACCTACGACACCGTCACCATGGGCATCACCAACCCCGCAACCGCGCGGAGCATCACCTGAAGCACCCACATCAGCAACATCAACGGCGTCGGCACCCGTCGCGGCTCCTACAGCATCCCCCCCCACAGGCATCACCAGCATCTCCACCAACCGCTGCATCGCCCACAGAGCCCCAACTCGGCCCACCACGCCTTCAGCGCACACATACCCGACACCCCACCCCATCCCACCCACGCGAACCAGACCCGCACCACCGCCCACCCGGGGCACCACAACATCAACCACGCCCACACGAGCCGTCCCGCACCGAGAAGTGCGGTGCGCACTACCCAAACGGCCCACGCCATGAACACACCCACACGCACGCCCGCGTCCGGCCACGCCACCCAGGCGCTACCCGGGAGCCGCGACCACCCACGCAAGCACCACGCCACCACTGCCGCCAACCACCCGCCGCCAGCGCCCTCCAGACCGGCGCTCCGGAAACCGAAAGCCACCAGGCGCCTGAGGGCCAACACACACACAGGGAACCCAGAGCGCAACAGCCACCCGACCCCCATCCCCCACGACACCCACGCACACACCAACACCGGCACCAACACGCACCCACCCCCACCCCCAGCACCATAAACGCCGCACCCCAACCACACGCACCCTCCCCCCCCCCAAAAAAAAAGAACAAGGAAAAAGAGAGGGGCAGGAAAAAGGCAGAGGAGGAAACTGCGGAGGGAGCAGAGGGCAAACACACGGGCTCACACACACCCGCGCCCCCTCCCCCCCCAGCCATCCCGACCTCGCATGTCCCGCACCCTCCCAGGAACCGCCAAGCCCAAAACAACCCCCCACGCACCGCCACAACAGACCGCCATGAGGAGCCGCTCAGGACGACACACAACGCACTGACACCAACCACACGGACGGCACCGACACAAGCCCCACCCCCCCACCCCACCGCACCCCCCACTGCGGCCCGCCAACACACAGTGGTGCCCCTATGGATGCGGTACACCCCAAAAGCCCCCTCGCCCAGCTGATCAGGGGCCACCACGGGACGCACCAAGGGGACACCGCGGAAGACTCACCCAGGGTGAGGCCCCGGCAGCCGCTACCAGCCGGTAGCCTACCACGGACCCACCCCACACCCGAGCCCATAGCCCCCCCCCCACCATGGAGACGATACACCCCTGCCACACACCGCCACTCACCACCCACGGGCGCCACACCGGGGCCAGAACACGCCCGAGATGCCGCGACCGACAAACCCGCGGACCCCATAAACGTGGCAGCCTGCGCGTGGCCCATACACAGCACTCCCCACACCACTGGGCCCACTCAACGTTGGGCCGATACCCGCAAGCACCACACGACCACACCCCCCTGGTTGCGACTCTCCAATCCCACACAGCCCGCCCCAGGCGACCCCAGGCCCCACACCACACAGACCCCGCACTGCCCACGTACTGAAGAACCCCAGAGGGACGACCGAGAGACTGCACGGGGCTGCCCCACAACTCCCGAGGAGCAGCAACGAGCAACAACCCAACCCAGCAGACCTGGACACGGTGCCCCCCCCCCCCCCCACCGTGAAGGCCACCACGCAACGCAGCGCCACCATGCCACACCGCGCTCCCCTCCCCCACCCGGGGACATGAGACACGACAGCCCACCAACACAGAAACGACGCCGCGCCACGCCGGCTCCGCATCCCCCCCCCCCCCCTGGCACCACCCCTGGAAACTCCGCACACCACGCGCCAGCTCAACGCCCACCACCGGCCAAAACCCGAACCGCTCCCGGGGGCGACACCACCGGCCGGGACAGCCACCAGCGAGCAGCCACACACCAGAACCACGCCAAAACGCGCGCTTCCCCGGGCACCGGCGCACGACCCCGCACCGGCCGCCGCACGTGCCCTGAGCACCAACATAACACACCCACCGCGCCACGCAGCAGCACCCCAACACGTGAACACCCACAATGACCCCATGACCCTGGACATCGACAGCCTGCTAGAGCTGGAGCTCCAACACACGGAGGACACGGAGCAGCATATAGACCTAACACCGCCAGAACCGGAGCCCGCAGCAAGCGACCCCGCGGACCCCGGCCACGCCGACTCCCCGGAAAATGCCCCCCCGCGGCCCCCGCCCCGCGAGCGGGCGCCCTGGACACACCTGTCCAACGCCCTGCGGCGCCACCAGCCCACCCACAAAGCCAGCAAGGGCCCCGCCGAGTACCGGGCGTCCCTTGAGCACGACCTGCCCTATGTCGCGGGGCCGGGGCTCCACGGCTACACCTCCAGCCCCCCCTCTCCAGGCACCCAGGCACAAGAATGAGACCAAGAGTACGCCATCGACGTCACTGAAATGACGGCGTAGGTGGAGAGCGTGGAGGACCCGGAGCAAGACACCATCCTCAGCCTCCTCGCCTACCACAGCTGGGGATAGGGCCACCAAGTCACCCTCCACAGGCGGCAGAGCGGGCCCCACCAGTGGTACCCGAAGCAGACAGCGAAGTGGGACATCGTCCTCAAGCTCACCCCCGAGGGCTTCTATATCCTCACACACAGCGGATTACCCGACACCACACCCACTGCACAGGCGCCGCCGCTAGCCCAGCCCCAGGAGGATGACGCAGACGCAGCCCCCCCTGGAGGAATGTAAATGGGACCCCCCCAGAGCCACCACCGAACACATGCCGCACAGACTCACCAAGCATCACCTCCCCCACGACTACCATGCCACCAGCGACTTGCGGGGACGCCGCACACTGCCCCTGCAGTGTGCATCACCCCAGGGCACCTTCAGCTGGGCGGAAAACCTCCCCGGCGCCGTGGCGCTCACGTACCTGTGGCTCCGGCACGCGGAGAAACATACGCAGCCCCCTGGCACACACCTCCTCCTCACCCTAGAAGGAGAAGCCGCCATCGAAAACGTCCCCACAGCGGGGGGAGAGGACGACGTGACGGGGAACGCAGACACCGCGGTACGGTTACACGCCCACGAACACACCACACACCCCAGCGTGGTACCAGGATCACACCCCTGGCACGTGATCATCTTACAACTGCCCACAGGGTCAAGCACGGGAGACCCCCAACAGGGATGGGCGGACAGGCACACCCTCGAGCAGGCCCCCACCACGGCTGAACCCCACAGCGGGGCAGCCCCCCCCACCGGGGTCTGGGCCTACACGCGCACCCTCCAACACAGGGTAGGGGAAGCCCTCAAGACCGCCATCTCCAACCACCAAGGCCTCGTACACCCCCCCAGGGATAACACACAAAAGGGTTACACCCTAGGGTGGCACCAGCCCGCACCAGAAGGGGGCCTACACCCACCGGCAGACCAGCCTGGCATCGGCCCAGACCTCACAGCGGTTGCCCATGCCGTCGCCGCCATGGCCAAGCAAGTTGGGGCGCCACCCCAATGGGCACCGTCCGTCATCAAAGAAACGGCGGCTCGTCACAACCCGGGTTTCGCACACTTCCGGGGACGGCCCATTCATCCACCCCTACCGGACCTCGACCTCCCTGCCCACAATGCGTAGGCCGTCCACAACCCCGTGCCCCACGGCACCGCGCCTAAAACGGGGGACGCAACAGCACGCGTCACCAAACAACTCCCGAATACCCCACTCCACTACGACATACCGACGCCAAAAGATTGCGTCACCCACAACACGGGCCGCGACCACTACCACCTCCAGGCCACGCATGAGCGCTCTCCCATCACCATATACACCTTCACCACCTACCCTGGCCTCCAGCCACCACAACACCACCCGCATCAGGTATGGAAGCATCCACTACACGTCGCCCCGACCCCGCGCAAAAGGCCCGCCCACCACGCGCCCCGCCGACAGCACCGCCCTCCACGCACCCGCAGACGCGCCGCGGCACACCACCAAGACCACCTGCTCCCACATATTAGTGCTGGACCCGGCACCGTCACCAAGGCCACCCACAAAAGCACCTTGAACCTGCTGGCCCGCAAGCTACGCGGCAAAATGGCAAGGGAGGACACACTCTGGATATACTATGGCAAAAACCGCACGGCACGGCTGGCGGACCTCCGCACCATCATCCCCCGCCACATCCAGCGTGCGGTAGGGCCCTTCACCGTGTACGCCGTACCACATTCCATAACGTCTCAGTGCACCCACTGCAACCCCCGGTGCGCGCAACCATGCGCGGGCGCTCTGCAGCAACCCCTGCCCACCCCTACCTACAGGGGGGGCATATACCTCGGCACTATACCCGGGGACCCACACCCCTACCTCCTGCCCGCGCCGACCGCCACCACGCCATACCACTACACCTTGTCGAGGACCTGGCGGTGGGACCATCCCACTTCCAGAAGCGCCCCCCCCGCACCCCATTTGACGGACGCCCTGCCAGATGAGCCAACGCATGCCACGCCTGGACCCAAACGCTCCATCGCACTCCTCACCCTAAAGGCGGAAGCCACCATCCCCCGAGACCTGGACGGGGAAAACCACCTCCTGGTGGAAGGGCTGACGGAGCACATCCTGATCGCAGCCATGTACGCCACGGCGTCCGCCTCCCGCTTCTGGGAGGACCGCCCCTCCCCACCTCTAGCCCAGGCAGCGCAGGACGCCCCCGACACGGGCCCTACAGCCGAGGACGTCCACCGAATCCTCAGCACGCGAGCACCCCCGAAGACCCAACGGTGGTCCGCTCCATCCAGCTCGTCAGCTGGGACCCCATGGACGCCCCCCCGGCCACCACGGAGGTCCACATCCTCAAACACCGGGACATCTGGTGGACAGTGGAATGGGACGACCACGGCAAGGTCAGACTGGCAGCTGCACACGCCCCTGACGACGAAGTCCTGCCCCCATCACGAGGAGGGGACCGCTTGCGACTCGCCGCCCGCCTCCCCCACACCCCAGAGGCAGCCTGGGAAGCGCGGCACTACGCCCTCTACTGGGCGCATGGGGCGCCAGGGGGCCCCCTTCCCCCGGAACGCACCCCAGCGTGGACACGCCACGCCACCCGCTACACGGCCCACATGCGCCGCCACGGAGCAGGCACTGGGCACCGGCTCCTCACCTGGCCCACAGACCCGCCCGACGCCCTGCAGGAGGCCGAGGAAGTGCTTTGCCTCATGACCAAGCAAGTGTTCCAGCTGAAGGACACCGTCCCCACGTCCAAGCCCGACGTTCCAGCCACCCGTGAGCACCCCGTGTTTGCACCGGGTCACGCGCCTGTACAGCAGCCCAAGGGCGCACCTCCCCAACGGGGACAGCCGAATGCCCGGCGCCGCGAAGGTGCGAAGAAGCGCAAGGCCCCCGCACAGGCCAAATCCGCACCCAAGCCAAAGCCAAGTCGAAGAGCTGGACCGCAGAGGAAGCCGCCGCCCTGTATCCCGAGTACGCCATTGGTACCCGGGTGCAGCTGCCCTTCAGTACGCCACGGCTGCGGACCCCTCCAAGTGGATATGGGCCGCAAGTGAGGTCAAGCATCGGTACCGCGTCACCGGGGACCACCTGGGGTTCAAGATCCACGTCAAGTGGGACCCAGCCACCCCCGACGACAAGAAGGTGGGGCGCACCATCGAACTCTCGCGAGACCGAAACGGTCGTGAGATGGTCCCCATGCAGCTATGCACCCCCGACACGGAGCACCTCACCGGCACGGAGTACACGGGTGAAGTCCACAGTGCATGGCCCCTACCCCAGCCCCAGAAGCGGAACCCCAAGGCACCCGCAGCTCAGGGCGGCATCGACCTCCTCGACGCCTGACAGGGCCCGGGCCGGACACGGCCCGCCCCCAAAACTACCGGTCCCCAGCGACCGGCGCCTACGGAAGCCCGCGCCCGCATCAACATCCTCAACGAGCCCGCGGTCACCTACGACCCCAACAAGGCCGCCACACTGCAAGCCATGCCCGGGCCACACCCCGGAGGCGCAGACCTCCTGGGGCTCCTGGAGCAAGCCCTCTGCAGAGCGGACCAGCCCGAACCGGCACTGATCCTGGACCCGGAGGAGAACACATTTCATGCCCACTGGCAACGGGGGGTGCCCCTCTACCACAAGAAGTCGGTCACGGTGCATGCCTACCCCGACCTCGGAGTGGACGGTCGCCTCGGAGCGTACGAGTGCGTTGGGCCCGAAAATGCAGCTAAACGTGCTACTCACGCACGTCCCATTTGGGGAGGAGACCAAGGACTCTTGGACGCCCTGAGCCTGGCGTATCGCCGCCTCTCCCTCCTGGCACCCACCATCATCATAGGCAGCCTAAACGCCGCCCCCACCGACAACGACCGCACCGGCGCACCGACAAGCCACCAACATAGCTGTTCGAAACGCCATGCACCAACTGGGCCTCACCGATCTCACGGCAGGGCTCACCAGCACACCCTCCCATTACCCCCACCAAGCCGGCGCCCACACCTCCTGCATCCACACGTGCTACGGGGACCCAACCACGGTGCGTGTCCACGAGGCAACCTACGGGGACCTCCCGCCCGCGGGCACGGGCCACCAACCCCTCTACATCCACCTCATCATCCTCAACCTACCCCCACCCGCGGCCACCCTGCCAGACGACACCGTCCCGCCCACACTGCGGTTCCCGGCCGAGGACGACCACAGCGCCTGGCGGGTGGTATAACAGGGCCCTACACGCCATCCTGCGCCGCCCGGATGCGCCAACACTCACCACCGCCATGCGCCGGGGGGCACAAGCATGCGGCATGGAGCGCGACACCAGCCACGTAGGAGCACCACCGGACCTAACCCTCCAACAGCTCGTCCATGACATCTGGACCACGAAAGAGGAACTCGCCACCCTGCTGTGCCCCAGCACACCGGAGGCATGAGACCGGGACGCCCCCCTCGGTGCACTCCTCACCAACCGCCGCCACCAGCTCCAGGAATGGCACGCCCACCGCATAGCGGCCGCAGCCCATGAACGCGAAAGATACGGCAGAAACGACACGCCGTACAAGTCCCTGCGGTACGTCAGCCGCATCCTGGAAACATCGCCCGTGCCGCAGAAATGTAGAAAACAAAAACAGCCAAATCACAGCTTACTTCAATTTTCAACACTACAAATCTCATTTTTATAACAGAAACAGTGTTACGGCAGCAAATTCCACATGAAACGAAGTATTCAAATCAGCGCATCCAGCAGACGCTGGAAATCTTAAACAAAGTTGCAATATCGATTCGTCAAATAACAACTGCGATAACAGAGATCTTCCTTTAACGTATCCGGAGCCCCTCCATTGACAGAACCCGTCCCTGCAGAACCTTTGAAACCACCCTCATTCACAGACTATGATCGGCACGAAAAGAAAGATGAAGCGTCAGCGGAATCCCTTGCGTCCAGTGCTGTCAAGGCACACTCAAGTGCCGTAAACACACATTCATTATGCCCAGATACTCCACTCCTCTCCAAAGAAACAAATGAAACACCAATTCTCGAAAAACACATACACACCACTCCTCCGCCGCTTGAAAAATTATACCCACCGCCTTCCGCCAACTGCACAGGCGAGCAATCGTCAACTCCAGCAGACGAAAGGGGCACAACGCCTACGGAGTCGCCATCGGCAACGTCAGCAGATACTCCGTCGAAATTTGCCTCCCATCAACAACAGGCTCTATCAAATGCTGCGACCGCTGAAGCCAACACCTTCCCCACCAACGCTGGCGGCAAAGAAGGATCAAGCTCCACCGAATCAAGCCCTTTATCAACTGAACCTTGCGCCTGACGAAGAAACCACTGAATCCAACGCCACCGCATGGTTGCTAGCTCACACCTCACTCCTGAAGCCATCAACTCCTGTTTCTACAGCCAAATTTCCTGAAGCCGCACACCGTGCCAGAAGGAAGAAAAAGTCCAAACGTCAGCTGTTACCAAGAACAACAGAGGCAGAGGAGGTAGGTAGGTAGGTGCACTCGGTCGTGGAGAGGCGCCCCATGGTTCCCCCTGGCGTCGCCCCTGTGACGAACAGGAAGAGGTTCCGCGCGTGAAGAGGGGAGGCGGCTTACATCCCGCTAGACCTGACTGTTGGCCCCCAACAAAGCGCCCCCGGGCAACACCGGGAGGGCTGATCGTCGCCAGCGTGACGTGCTTGTCTCGCCGGGAGGGTGTGCCCCCGTGCTTGCGCACGTCCCCTCCTTTGGGCAGAACCCCAGAGGTTCAGGAGACTTCCTGGCGTATCCGGATCCCAAGGCATGCAGGCACGTTCTTGGTACGAGGGTTCCGAGGCGCTTGGGTGTCGCACGCTCCGCCTCGAGTCCCAAAGCAGCGCAGGCCTTAGGATGCAGCCTTACCGCCGGTCTCCGGATCTCGTTTGGCCGGGTCACCTGCATGTAACGGGCTGCCTCAGTGCCCGGGCTGTGGGCACTGGGTTTCCTACTGTTGGCTTGCGTTTGTGTTTGGGTCCGGGTTGCGGTTGGGTGTGGGTTCTGTTAACCCCTGCCACTCCTGGCTGGGGTCTCCGGTGGGTGTGTTTGGGCACGGTTTGTGGTGTTGTCTGTCTTTTGTCGGCTGTTCGTGGTGTTCGTGGTTGGGCTTTGGTTTCGGCCTGCTTATGGGACATGTGTGGTTTGCTGCGCGTTTCGCTTGCCTCCCGCCGTTTCCGGTTCCGGTGTGCGGTGTGGGAGTGCGTGCTGGGCCCGGGTCTCGGCTGTGCCCCGCCCTTCTTGGCTGGGTTGTCGGAGTGTGTTGTTTGCGTTTTTTTTTTGCTTTGTGGTGTCGGTTGCTGGGTGTCCCTGTCCCGGGCCTTGTGGTCTGTCCCCCTATCCCCTTTCTTTCGGGCTGGGCTGCTGGCCGTTTTTTTTTTTTTCGTGGTGTGTGTCTGCATGTTTCGGTGCCCCTTTTCCCGGGGGGCCGCTGTTCCTGGCTTGGTGTTGCCGGTTTTGGCTGGGTGGTCCCCCTGTGCCTCTTTGGGGGTCCTGTCTTCGGTGCCTTCTGGGTGGGGGGTTTGGTCGCCTTTTGTGTTGTTGGCGGGCGGTTTGGTGCCTGTGGGCTGTTTTCGCGCCCCCCCCCCCCTGTTTTTTTTGGGGGGGGGGGGGGGGGCTGCCTGTTCCTCCCTCTGCCTTCCCTTGGCTGGCGCACGCACTGTGGCCGGTGTGTGGTGCGGTTGGTCCCTCGCCACTCCTGGCGGAGGTTCCTGTGTGCTACTCCCCGCCACTCCTGGCTGGGTTTCGCTGCCGGTGGTGGTGCGCGGTCCTCGCCACTCCTGGCTGAGGGTCCCGGCTGCGGTTCCACGCCACTCCTGGCTCGGGTCCGCTGGCGGCAGTGGTTATGGTGTGTGGCGGTGGTGTGTTGGTGGGGTTGTAGCTGGTGTGTGGTGTGGTTGGTCCCTCGCCACTCCTGGCGGAGGTTCCTGTGTGCTACTCCCCGCCAATCCTGGCTGGGTTTCGCTGCCGGTGGTGGTGCGCGGTCCTCGCCACTCCTGGCTGAGGGTCCCCGGTGCGGTTCCCCGCCACTCCTGGCTGGGGTCCGCTGGCGGCGGTGGTGTGTGGTGTGCAGCGGTGGTGTGTTGGTGGGGTTGTGGCTGGTGTGTGGTGTGGTTGCTCCCTCGCCACTCCTGGCGGAGGTTCCTGTGTGCTACTCCCCGCCACTCCTGGCTGGGTTTTGCTGCCGGTGGTGGTCGGCGTTCCTCGCCACTCCTGGCGGAGGGTCCCGGGCGCGGTTCCCCGCCACTCCTGGCTGGGTTTCGCTGTTGGCGGTGGTGTGTGGTGTGTGGTGTGTGATGTGCGGCGGTGGTGTGTTGGTGGGGTTGTGGCTGGTGTGTGGTGTGGTTGGTCCCTCGCCACTCCTGGCGGAGGTTCCTGTGTGCTACTCCCCGCCACTCCTGGCTGGGTTTCGCTGCCGGTGGTGGTGCGCGGTCCTCGCCACTCCTGGCTGAGGGTCCCGGGCGCGGTTCCCCACCACTCCTGGCTGGGGTCCGCTGGCGGCGGTGGTGTGTGGTGTGTGGTGTGTGGCGGTGGTGTGTTAGTGGGGTTGTGGCTGGTGTGTGGTGTGGTTGGTCCCTCGCCACTCCTGGCGGAGGTTCCTGTGTGCTACTCCCCGCCACTCCTGTCTGGGTTTCGCTGCCGGTGGTGGTGGGCGTTCCTCGCCACTCCTGGCTGAGGGTCCCGGGTGCGGTTCCACGCCACTCCTGGCTGGAGTCTGCTGGCGGCGGTGGTGTGTGGTGTGCGGCGGTGGTGTGTTGGTGGGGTTGTGGCTGGTGTGTGGTGTGGTTGGTCCCTCGCCACTCCTGGCGGAGGTTCCTGTGTGCTACTCCCCGCCACTCCTGGCTGGGTTTCGCTGCCGCTGGTGGTGCGCGGTCCTCGCCACTCCTTGCTGAGGGTCCCGGGTGCGGTTCCCCGCCACTCCTGGCTGGGGTCCGCTGGCGGCAGTGGTGTGTGGTGTGCGGCGGTGGTGTGTTGGTGGGGTTGTGGCTGGTGTGTGGTGTGGTTGGTCCCTAGCCACTCCTGGCAGAGGTTCCTGTGTGCTACTCCCCGCCACTCCTGGCTGGGTTTCGCTGCCGGTGGTGGTGGGCGTTCCTCGCCACTCCTGGCGGAGGGTCCCGGGCGCGGTTCCCCGCCACTCCTGGCTGGGTTTCGCTGTCCGCGGTGGTGTGTGGTGTGTGGTGTGTGGTGTGTGGTGTGCGGCGGTGGTGTGTTGGTGGGGTTGTGGCTGGTGTGTGGTGTGGTTGGTCCCTCGCCACTCCTGGCGGAGGTTCCTGTGTGCTACTCCCCGCCACTCCTGGCTGGGTTTCGCTGCCGGTGGTGGTGCGTGGTCCTCGCCACTCCTGGCTAAGGGTCCCAGGCGCGGTTCCCCGCCACTCCTGGCTGGGGTCCGCTGGCGGCGGTGGTGTGTGGTGTGTGGTGTGTGGCGGTGGTGTGTTGTTGGGGTTGTGGCTGGTGTGTGGTGTGGTTGGTCCCTCGCTACTCTTGGCGGAGGTTCCTGTGCGCTACTCCCCGCCACTCCTGGCTGGGTTTTGCTGCCGGTGGTGGCGGGCGTTCCTCGCCACTCCTGGCTGAGGGTCCGGGGTGCGGTTCCCTGCCACTCCTGGCTGGGGTCCGCTGGCGGCGGTGGTGTGTGGTGTGCGGCGGTTGTGTGTTGGTGGGGTTGTGGCTGGTGTGTGGTGTGGTTGGTCCCTCGCCACTCCTGGCGGAGGTTCCTGTGTGCTACTCTCCGCCACTCCTGGCTGGGTTTCGCTGCAGGTGGTGGTGCGCGGTCCTCGCCACTCCTGGCGGAGGGTCCCGGGTGCGGTTCCCCGCCACTCCTGGCTGGGGTCCGCTGGCGGCGGTGTTGTGTGGTGTTCGGCGGTGGTGTGTTGGTGGGGGTGTGGCTGGTGTGTGGTGTGGTTGGTCCCTCGCCACTCCTTGCGGAGGTTCCTGTGTGCTACTCCCCGCCACTCCTGGCTGGGTTTCGCTGCCGGTGGTGGTGCGCGGCGTGACATGCAACATACTTGTTTTTTTTTTCCACAATCTTAGTGTGTCCTAGTCCTCTTGCTTTGCCTATGCGTGTATGGCGCGGAGCGTGACGTTTAGGGAATGGCAAATGAGAGACGACGGCACGACGCAAAACAAGCCTAAGCGTCTAAGACAACCCTACTTTAACGCACAAGCGACGCAAACACGAGCACACACTTCTCCTTTGGATCTGTGAAGAGAAGGGAAGGTGGGTGCATGCACAAGGAAGCGTGGCAACGTGTGTATGTCGGAATCCGGCGCACGACGCCATGCATAAGTGTGTATGTTCTAGTCAGCGCAACAAAGAGGGTGGTTGTGCTGTAAGAGCAGTTGTCACGGTTGCCCCGCATTGCACCGCAGGGCAGGACCGCTAGCCCCCCGTGACAACCACTCCCTGGCCGAAGGCCATTTGTTTTTTCCCGTCTCGATTGGTGGCGCGGGACGGGCGGTTGGCGGCGTGGTACGACATGGTAACATACTTGCGCTCTTGGTGGCGGTGTGTGGCTCCCCCCTTGCCTACTACTCGTTTGCATGCGGCGGCATACCTTTTGCTCCCTATGCAAGCAGGTGGGTGTGGGTGTGGCACGCATGTTTGTTGTGTTTTTGCACTTGCGTGTTGTCCTTTCTCGTGGTTGTGTGTGGTTCCCCACGCATGTCCCGCCCGTCATGCTTGGCGTCCTTCGTATTCCTTCATACCATTTCGCTTGCTCGCGGCGGTGGTTGTCTCGTTGCACGTGCGGCGGAATGCACGGGCGGGCATACCTTTCGCTCCCTCTCGCCTCCTACGTAAGCGGGGGTGCGGGCGGGGGGTGGGCACGTCTCGGTTACGCCTCGTGGTCACCTTTTACTTTTTTTGGCGCGGTTGCCGTTCTTATCTCGTGTTCGTTGCGTAGCGTAGCATGGCATGTAACATACTTGGATCCAACAAGCCGCGTGTGCATGTTGTGTATGTTTAGTTTTTGTTTGTGTGTTTTTGTGTGTGTTGTTCTTCCCCTCGGTGGTGTGTGGCCGCCTTCGTGCGTTCTTCTCTCCTTTGTTGGTTTTGTGTTCCCCCGTTGTGCCCCTTCATAGCATTTTGCTCGTCCGTGGCGGTGATGACCTTGCGGCGATACGGGCATGCACGTACGGGCATACCTTTCATTCCCTATGTGTGCGGGGGTGGGCATAGGCATTCATTCGGTGTCACCTCTCGTTGGTTTTCCTTGCCGGTGCGGTTTTCGTTGCGCTTTTCGTGGCGGCGCATTTTGGCGTTGCATGGCGTTATGCGCTATGGCGATATGCATGGCGTGGCATATAACATACTTGTTTTTCGGCGGCCGGTGGCGTTGTTGTTGCTTGTGTGTGTTATTCATGCATGACATGCAACATACTTGTGCGGCTTCTTTTTTGATCACCTTTGCGTGTTACGGCGCCGTCGTACTCCCTATGCAAGTGGGCTTGCAATGCTCGGTCGCATTCTTGCGGTATATCTCCACCGTGGTGCGGTTTGTTACATACTTGTTCTATCCTTGTCCACCTCTTACCGTGTTGTGCTTGTTACGTCGTTTTTTAGCGTTGCGCGGCATATAACATACTTGTTTTTCGGCGGCCGGTGGCGTTGTTGTTGTTGATGTGTGGTTTGTTTTGGGGCGCGCACAAGTCCCTAGCGCCTAGGGCACGCACTTTGCTAGGTGGTTTGGGGCAAGCAACGCTCAGCTTCCTCGCCGTCGCGACTCTATTGTCCGTCTTTTTTTGTGAGTGTCCTAAATTTTGCGACCTCGCCAAACAGCGGCGTAAAACTTTTGGGGGGGTTTCTGAGGTCGGAAAAGACGATTTTTCGGTTTATTTTTCTCTGGCGGTGCGTCGTTTTCTTGGTTTTTTTTTTCTTCTGCTGCGATCGCGCGACGCCAACTCTTGATGAATTTTTTTTTTGACGGCAGAAACGACACGCCGTACAAGTCCCTGCGGTACGTCAGCCGCATCCTGGAAACATCGCCCGTGCCGCAGAAATGTAGAAAACAAAAACAGCCAAATCACAGCTTACTTCAATTTTCAACACCACAAATCTCATTTTTATAACAGAAACAGTGTTACGGCATCAAATTCCACATGAAACGAAGTATTCAAATCAGCGCATCCAGCAGACGCTGGAAATCTTAAACAACGTTGCAATATCGATTCGCCAAATAACAACTGCGATAACAGAGATCTTCCTTAACGTATCCGGAGCCCCTCTATTGACAGAACCCGTCCCTGCAGAACCTTTGAAACCACCCTCATTCACAGACTTTGATCGGCACGAAAAGGAAGATGAAGCGTCAGCGGAATCCCTTGCGTCCAGTGCTGTCAAGGCACACTCAAGTGCCGTAAACACACATTCATTATGCCCAGATACTCCACTCCTCTCCAAAGAAACAAATGAAACACCAATTCTCGAAAAACACATACACACCACTCCTCCGCCGCTTGAAAAATTATACCCACCGCCTTCCGCCAACTGCACAGGCGAGCAATCGTCAACTCCAGCAGACGAAAGGGGCACAACGCCTACGGAGTCGCCATCGGCAACGTCAGCAGATACTCCGTCGAAATTTGCCTCCCATCAACAACTGGCTCTATCAAATGCTGCGACCGCTGAAGCCAACACCTTCCCAACCAACGCTAGCGGCAAAGAAGGATCAAGCTCCGCCGAATCAAGCCCTTTATCAACTGAACCTTGCGCCTGACGAAGAAACCACTGAATCCAACGCCACCGCATGGTTGCTAGCTCACACCTCACTCCTGAAGCCATGAACTCCTGTTTCTACAGCCGAATTTCCTGAAGCCGCACACCGTGCCAGAAGGAAGAAAAAATCCAAACGTCAGCTGTTCCCAAGAACAACAGAGGCAGAGGATGATATCTATCTACAAGAAGCCTCACAGCGCAACCAGCTTCAGAACCAAGCACTCCATCCTCTTTCCAATACACATTGCGTCGCCGTCACCGCCTTCGAGAACGACACCAGAACATCCCTCTTACGCTACGCTTTCCAATCCTTTCAAGACATCCGCCGAGATTTAACCGTCATACAGGAACACGAAGTCCGCCTCGCCATCGCTGCTCGCGCTGCCCACGAACTGAAGCGGTACCCAGAACCCCATGGCCAGGTTACGGCATACAACCGGTTTCCGGTCCACTAACCCCATGTACGGCGTGTTCCGTGCCGTGAAGCCCCGCATCGGCAACCGATGCACCGCCAGCGGAGATTTGTGTATCAGAATATCAGGAATCAACAGGGTTTTATTTTCATATTGTTTCCGTCAATTTTTACGCTTCCGTTCTGATATTCGCTATTTTGACTGCTGGCGGTTGGATCGCGAATTTACCGTAACCGCCAGTTTAACTGTTTATAATGGAAATTTTAACGCTATCCGTCACGAAGGCTCCAAAGTCGCCAGGAACTGCATGGATGCTTCCGCAATTTTCATAATTAATACTCGCAACCTTAATCCGAATTTTTCAGGATGTCGAAATCGGATTTTCGACTTCGACATCCCCGCACTTGATTTGACCTCTTTCGAGTGGACCTACGTGCTTCCCTATGCACGAATCAACTTCCCTTTTATCCTGCCCTCCATTTGTCTTAAAGATATGGGCAAAACAAAGTTGATTCGTGAGGCCACTTGTGAAGGTCATATCTCGTGTTGCTTGCGAGGAATTACGATAAGGAAACGTGGGATGTATTCACAATACTCCCGACGTAATTTAGGAAGCATAATATGCCTTGCGTCTCCACACGTGCGCGCTAGTGTAATGGATCATGGTCAATAGGGTAGAGTTTGCGTTATAGCTCTTTGGCCATGACATTGCGTGCGTTAAGATAACTTTCGAGTGTAGCGCGCAAGTGTTGGTGTTGCATAGGAACTCTCCTTGAGTTCCTATGACCGATTGACACAAAGTTATGCCCTTGGAGGGGCATGACATATCGTGGTGGGAGCCACCTTTTTGGGCAATATGTGGTATGTGCCATGTGTTGTGTCGCGTGCCCATTTGGCGGGTCCATTGCTCCAAGCCGAACCCGCCAATGGACCTCATATTGTGCAAGCCCCTTCTCCATACTCCCCACGGTCAATTGCAAGCCTAACCTTCGTGAAGGGAAGCTTGTGTGGTGATCCCGAAGCGATGCGTTGGGAGCAAGGTGTGTGTTTTACAATTTTCCATATTTTCATGTGCCCACTTGGGAAGTAGCGCTCGTAACCTTTCAAGGTGCCCCAAGTGGAGCACATATGTGGGATCGAAGGTCAATGGTGTCAAGTCATTGTGTTTAGAAGGATTAAGTGATTGCACGATCCAAGCCGGAGATATTATAATATAATTGTAGACCTTTCAAGGCACTTTTGTGTGTCATTGTGCCAATTTTGCCATTTTTGGCTCGTCATGATGTCAAGTGGCGACCGTGTATCTCAACGTTGCGCTCAATTGACATCATGACCCAAGTATGATATGAGGGTACATACTTCGGTGCCCAACATATCTTGAACCCGGCGAATAACTCCTCTTAGGCTTGACATACCGTGGCCGCCATGTTGGCGATTTGGGACTATCCCAAATCATGGGCTCACTTGGCGACCCTGCCATTCCCAATATCGGAGGAGTTGGGCGACGCCCAAAAGATATGTTGGACCAATATGACTTGATACCAATCCTATGGCACACTCCGGTCCGAGTCGGGCATGTGCCTCATTTGCCCCAACCATGAGTGTGCGCATTTTTGGCCATTTTGAGCAATTTTCCACTTTTGCTGCCCGCCGTGCACTATGTTCTAACCCTCGTGCACGCCGGACGCATGGACCAATGGACCATATATGACATGGGTGTTATGGGTAATGGTCCCCATGGTCCACACACCACGTGGGCGAAGCGGAGCCGCCTTCGTTAAGGCGCTAGGCCAAATTGAGTATGGGCAATTTTGCCATTTTTGCATTTGTGGACCCAATTGGGATCGTCACCACGCCAAGCAGCATGGAGATCTTTGAGAGCCAAGGGCATGGGAGTCTCCGTTGGACTCCCAGTGGATCGCGTATGGAATGGCGGATCCGATCTCCAAGCCGGCGTGGAGATATACTATTGGGAGCACACTGAATTTTGGCTCATTTCAAGCAGCCAAAATGACCCAATTTTGGGACCCCAATTTCCCCCTTCCGTGTGGTCAATTGGCGGCCCCATTTCTCTAAGCCCATAGGGAGCCCGAACCTAAATCCAAGTTGTGCACTCAGATATAAGTCCTAGGTCCTGCCTCCTACCCTGTGAGCCATTGGCCTCACCTTGGCCGGGCGAGCCACGCGTGGGAATGACGCCAATTTTGGTGATTTTGGCATCATGACCCCACTTGACTCATCCGTGTTGCCCTGATGCCGGGACCTCAGAGGGAACCAGGTTGGGTGAGGGTTCCAGGGGGTTCCTACTCGAAGGGCATAGGGTCAGTAGCCTCGTCCCTACCTCTGGCGGGTCCGAACGAGGGGTCAATTTTGGGGATTTTTGAGTTAATTTCAGTTTGGGCTGAAACAGCCCATTTTCAGCTACCAACTCCTGGGTGATAATGGCGGGGCCATATCTCTGGCTCAGAGGGGAGTTGGGACCTGCCATTAAGGGAGCATAGGGAGCCACTGTCGGTTGGCCTTGGAGCCCCTTGTCTCCGAGGAACTCGCCTGTGGCTTGGCGGGACACCCTCCCTATTGGCAGGGTTTCAGGGTCCGGACTGAGCAGGGCATGGGTTGTGTTTGAGCCCCCGCCCCCTTCAGCCACTGAGAGGGTCGGACCTGGGATTGGGATATGAGTTGGGACTGAGTGTCTATGGTCCTGTGATGCCCTTACCCCAGTCCAGTCTTAACCCCATGTGTACATATCCTGATGTGTTGCTGTACATACTTTCGTTCCCTCTTTGCAGAGTGGCAAGGATTCTGAAACGCTTTGTCACATGACAACGCATTGATGCCCTTGTGAGCGTAGTGCTTTGCCTGCCTGCTCACTTGCGTGTGTCCACCGCAGCGTCCCGTGGCCGGCCCCCCACGGGAACGCGTCAAAAGCGTTTCACCGCCGCGGGGTTACCCAGCCCTCGCGTGCCACTCGGGGCCACCAACCCCGAGCAGCGCGTCGCAGCAGCGCGGCGCAGCTCGCAGCTCGCAGCGCAGCGCAGCGTCTGGCAGCGCAGCGCAGCAGCTCGCAGCGCCACCCAGCGACAGCGCCGAGTTCGTCACGGAGCCAGCAGGGCCGTCCAGAGCATCGCCCTGACCGCGCAGCAGCCGTGAAAGAGGTGCACAGACCAGGACTCCTGCATCAGCCCCATCGGCCGACCCGGAGTCCCATCGGCCGACCAGCAAGGCCGCGTCAACCACCTCCACAACCACCGGCTGACCAGCACCAGCCGCACTTCCAATCCAGTGCTGCAGCACCCTCCTCAACAACCACAACCAGTTCGTTGAGTTGAACGAGTGCACGTCAAGGACCTCAAGACCATCTACGCCCCCGCTGCCATGGTGAATTGGCAGGAAGCGGGCAGGACGTGGCCGCGGCCCCACCCCCATGCAGCACGCCTGCTGCGTGGGTTGGTTTGGGACCAGCACTACCGCCACAGCAACCCCCAGTGCGAAGGCGGCATGCCCAGGAGCTTCGAGCTCCGCACGGACATCGCCCCCGACCGCCTGCAGGCCGTGGAGGACTGGCTGCGGGCGGAAGGGTACGAGTACCGCCACCAGCAGAGGCGCTGGAGGACGTGGACCCGGCCGGACAGGCCCGGCGAAGGCCTGCGTCCCGACGGGATTGAGGAGGACGAGGAGCCCAACGCCTACCCGTCGGGCGCATCGATCAACGTCTCCCTGTGGGACGTGTTCGAGAAGAACTTCCCGGAACCGGGGAGCGACCGCAGGCTGCAGGGCAGCAGCAGCGCGTCTCCGGGGAAGGAGAAGCGGTCCGCCGGGGACAAGAAGAGGGACCGGAGGTGGCGGGAGTACCAGGAGTCCCTGGCCGCCGAAGCCGCCCAAGGCGCCAAGGGCGGAACCCCAGCCCCCAGTCCCCAACGGCCCAATGGTGGTCACCACCCCGGCTCCACCACCCTTGGCGACTACATCCAAGTCGCCAAGCAGACCCAGGCCAAGCCCCGTCCGCTGCTCCTGAGGGCCCGGCAGGCCCCAGCAGGCCCCAGCAGCGACGTGGAGTCGGCCCACCGCGGGAGGATGCCGGCCGACCAGGGCAGCTCCAGCAGCAGCGTCGCTCCCGAAAGGGACGTGGCGCGCGCCTGTGAGCGCGCCTGTGGGGTGCCCTGCAACCGTCGGGTTGCCCGGCAACGGGCCAGGCAGTACAGCGCTGCCGTGGAGAGCGCCGCCGGCATCGCCCAGGAGGAGGCTGCGGAGTGGGCGCATGGCATGGCCATCCACGCCCAGACCGTGGCGGCCATTGCGGCCGGACTCACGGCCGTGGCTGCCCACGGGGCAGCGACTGCCCAGGTCAACGGTGAGTTGGCGGCAGCCGACGAGGAAGCCCGCCTGACGCAGGAGGCCATTGCCTGCAAGGAGGCCGAGGTGAAGGCGCTGGAAGAGGCGCTTGCCCAAGAGAGGGCAAAGAAGGAGGCGGAGGAAAGGGCCCACGCCGAAGCGACGGCTAAGGCCCAAGAGGACGCCGCCAAGAAGGAAGCCATCGAGGCCGCGCGACGGAAGGTCGCTGAGGAGAAGGCCAAGACGGAGGCGGAGCTGGCAGCGTTGGAAGCGCAGAAGGCGCGGCTGCTGCAGGCCCGGGAAGCCGAGGCGGCTCGTGCTCGGGAGGAAGCCGAAGCGCGAGCTGCCGCAGCCACCGCCGCCGCAATGGAGGAGGCAGAGGCCAAACTCCGCCGCGAGACTCCCCCGGGAGCATCACGAGTGGAGACCCTTCGAAAGCTTTTCGAAGGGGACGCCTCCTCCAGGATGGCGCTGGATGAGGCCGACACGGGCAGCAGTGGGAGCGGTGGCACCACCGCCCGTCGACGGAGGAAGGGCAAGGGGAAGACCCCGGAGAGGCCGCGGAGGCCAGCGGGTGGGCACCCCCACGACAGTGACCCCTTCTTCACCGCCAGTGACGGGGATGAACGAGGCCGTCGACATCGCCAAGTGGTGGCTTGGACGGGCGGAGGCGGCGGAGACGTCCCCATGGAACCGGAAGGTGAGGATGAGGATCCCCCTCCTCCCTACCGGAGCTCGGAGTCCTCCGTGACCGAGACGCCCAGGTGGGGCGACATGGACGAGGATGACGACATGGAGTTCGGCATCACGAGGAAGCGCCCATCCTCGGACCCACCGAGGCGACCCGGCGGAGACCCACCGGGACCCCCTGGCGGAGGACCATCAGGACCCCCTGGAGGACGCCCACCGAGTGGACCCCCTGGAGGCGGACCACCGGGCGGGGGAGGACCCCCTGGACCGGGCGGACCCGGCGGAGGCCCTCCTGGAGGACCCCCTGGGGACCCCGACGACCCACCAGGGAACGGCGACCCGGACACCACCTGGCGGTGGATTGTCTACCTCCGCAGGAGGGTCTTTGCCCTCGAGTGCGAGGTAGACACGGGCAAGGTCGAGATGGCTCGCATCTCCGGGGTCGCCGCGCACGCGCAGAAGGACCTGGACATCGCCAGGGCCGAGACCAAGTCGCTGACCAACGTCGTCAGCGGCCTGCAGGAGAGGCTGGATGCGCTGGAAGCCCGTGGGAGAGTCGGCAGCGACCACCCACCCCTGGAGTCTGGCTCGTCGGACGACGGCTGGGGACCCGGACCAGGTCCAGGCAGACCCCACGCCCCCGGCGGAGCCCCCAGGAGTCGCCCCAGCGCCAGTGCCCCCTCTCTCACCGCCCCCTCTCACCACAGCGCGGGCCGCCGCAACGAGCGCGTGCCGCCCGGCAGTGGCAGTGAGGAATGGCGCGATGAGTGGCTCAGCGCGGACTACCACAACCGCCGTGCCCCACCGCGGACGCCTGTACGCCCCCGACGCCCGGCACCAGCCCCGGCGCCAATCCCCAGGGCTGGAGGACGTTATGGTGGACTCAGGGATGAGGTCCCCAGAGGAGACGTGGAGTGGGATGTCGGCGAAGGTGAGGACCTGGACCTGGACCTGGACCTGGAGGAGTTCGACATCAGCCCGCCGCGTGGTGTACGACGGGAGGCCGCCGAAAGCAGCCGCCGGCGCCGTGATGAGGATGCGTACATGGATGCAGTACGGCGTGAACATTTTGGTTCAGCGTACGTGGAGGAACCGCGGCGTAGCCACAGGGACTCCATGGAGGAGATGGACGTGGCGGCCGTGGGAGTCCGTGGGCGAGGCCGATGGGAACCTCGGTCGACCTCGCGGCCGGCGTTCATGGTCTCTAAGGCCGCGGACGCCGCCGTGTGGGAAGACTTGAAGGACATCAAGCCCCCCATGTACGATGGCAACCCCCTCAACCTCGACCGCTTCTTGGAGAAGCTGGACGATTGGGGGCTGACCGTCACTGAAGACCTACCTCCCGCGGATGCGGAGAGATATGTCTTCAAACGGTTCAGGTACCGCCTGCCGGAAGTGCTCGGCGAGCTATACTTCGTGGCGACCAAGGAGGGGAAAATCAAGACCCTCAAGGACGCCAAGAAGTGGCTCAACGAGCAGGAGCGGGTGGACGCTCCGCAGGTGGCTGCCAAGCGCTGGAAGTCCATCAAGCTTGAGCATGATGGACGGGAGATCCGCCTACGGGACTGGCGTGACTTCCGAGGGAAATACACCCTTTTCCGCCGCAATGTGGAGGATTGGAACGAGGGTGACGAGCAGGCTCGCCTGCTCTCCATGCTGCCGGAAGCATGGATCAAAAGGGTCACCAAGGAGGAATCCAAGCGGGCCAAGTCCAACCACACGGTCAAGATGATGCTCCCCAAGGAGTATCATACGAACGTGGTGTCTCGGGCGAAGAAGAACGTGGCCCGGGATGTCAAACGGCACTCCCTGCGGAACGCTCTTCTCATCACCGTCTCGGGCGATCGCGAGAAGACCGCGATGTGGCGCCTTGACGATTGTGAGTTGAGCGGCCAGACCATCCGTCTGCAGCCCATCCCGGCGCGGATGAGCTGCGACGAGATCCTGGAGTGGGTTGGCGAGGAAGTACTCAAGGAGTACCGAAACCTCCACCACACCCGCGGGTTGAGGCCCGGCGACCGCGACGTCAACTACGTTGGCGAGGGACCCGGCGGGGAATCTGCCATGGACCCAGCGGGAGCCGGCGGCGATGAGACTCTCGTCGACGATGACGACGACGATGAGCCCGCCGAAGTGGCCGTTTGCGCCTTCGTGGCCAACAACCTGAGCGCGGGAAGCAAACCGGGAAACTGGAAGCCCCTGCAGCAGGGTTGGAGGAAGAAGGAGAAGAGGGACCCTCGCCGCATTGGCGACCCTCCGCTGTCCTTTGGGGAGTTCATACGAGCTCACCCTCAGGGCTGTTTCGTGTGTTATGGGAGGAAGAAAGGCTTCAACCATGACCACCGAACATGCCCCGTCCACAAGGCCGACACGGAGGCTTACAAGAAGGCGCACGGGTCGAAGAAGCGTGCACCCGCGGGTATCCGGGAAGCCAAGATGGAGGTGGACAAGGACGAGCTGGCCAAGCTGATGTCGTCGGTGGGAACCGAGTTGGCCAAGGAGATCCAGGAGATCAAGCGGAACTGGGTCCCCAGGTCGGATAACAAGAACAAGGAGAACAACCAGAATGACCAGAACAAGGACAAGGACAAGAACAAGGGTAAGAAAGGGGGAAGGAAGAAGGGCATCAACGACGTTGAGGCCGAGGAGAACACCCCCTCTTCCACAACCGACGCCCCCTAGCGGAGCCCCTGCAGCCAAGGGCCCCAGCTAGGGCGGTCGCAGGATGGTGACGTGGGAAGCGCCGATCCATCCCAGTCGGGAGTCGATAAGCACAAGGGGACTGCCGCGGGCGGAAGGCCCGGTCTGGCGCCCAGTCGCGGAGGCGGGGTGAGGGCAAGTGAAGGCACGAACCCTTGCACCCGTCCGTCCTTCGCGACCAAGAACGTGTTTGATGTACTACAGGATCTATCCGAGAGTATCGGAGGATCACCCGGACCGCAGCTGGATGCTGCAGATGGGCAGCCTGAGCCCATTGTCCACGACCTGCACCAGTCGCTTGTTGAGCTTCTGGAACGGCCGGAGATCCTGAGTTTGCACGCCGTGCGCCGTTGAAACAGGCACAGGCACAGGGCATCATTGGATCATTGTGGAATCATGATGGAATCTAAATGTGCACAAAGTGGAGTATTGAATATGCACAAATAGTAACAAATATGCAGCAATTACTACATTTATGTATCCGCGATGTGAACGCGCACGCTTGTCTGGTTACACCCCCCCACTAGGACACAACCCAGGGGGGCACACCATGGGGCCGTGGCCGAAAAACCACAACAAGACAAGCGAGTGCCAAAAAAAAATAGAAAATGTGGGTTAAGAGCAACCCCAAGGGGGAAGAGAATGGGGTCACGCCACTACGGCATACTCCGGCCCAACCTACGAGGGAGATAGGGGGACTCCAGCAACCTAGGCCGTGTAGACTTAACTACTTCCCCAAGGCGAGAGGTACCAAGGGGTGAAGGCCGCCTAGGAGCTTCACATGGCTTCTCTCCCCACCAAAACACAAGAACATGGGAAGAGAAGCCTAGAGCTAGTAGTGGCTCTACTACCCACGCAAAGGCACAACACTCAGCAACCCCCCCACTAAGCTGAAACTCAGGGGGTTGACTGAAAATCAGAACTGATTTCTGAAAAAAGAATGGGAGATTCAGAAATGCATGCTGAGATGATGCTAATCATGGGCTGTGGAGGGGGGTTTTTTCTGATGTCCCCACCAACCCAGCTCAGATTTCCCCAAAATCTCTGATTAGGGTGTCCGTTCATAGTTTTGGAGCCAAAAAACAAGGCTGGGCTCCAAACTCCACAAAACAGTGGATTTAGCTTTTGGCACCCCAAAGTGGGTTTTGATTGGCAGGATTGACCTGCTCAGTGGGCCAAAAACAGAGAAATGGCCCTGCCAAAAGGCAGAAAAACTGCTACCAGGCACCTGTAACCCTGGGCCAGGGGCACTAAACTGAAGTCCCTGGATCTAAAATTTTTCGTCTCCACTCGGGGTGGGGCTGTGAGTGGCAGCAGGGCTCTGCCAGCCCCAGCTGGCCCTGACGAAGGCCATTACTGTACAAGCAGCTGGAAAAGACCTGAGATGGTCAGTGTAAAAGTAGATGGCAGTGGCGACGCCAAGTGGCAAACCCGTATCTGAGAAATGGCCACTGCCAAGGGAAGGACAGACAAGAGTGGACAGTGCCAGAAAGACTGTGTTGACTGGACAGACAGTGCAGTGGATCAAAAATGTGCAGTGCTGTGCTGACAGTGTGACAGCAAAACTGAAACAAACAAACAAGGGCAGGGCAAACTGATTGTCCCACAGCCCCAAACAATGACTCTTTCTCTCTCTCTCTCTCTCTCTCTCCTCCTTTCTCTCTCGCTCTCTCTCTCTCTCTCCTTTGGCAACCGAGCAAGGCCAGTGCCCAGAACTCGGTGCACTGCAGCAGGGAAAGTGGCAGTCAGCACACTGTTCCCAAAATCAATACCATCAGATGATTAAAGTTAGGTACCAGTGTTTAGGAACTAAGTTAGTTTCTACCCACAAGCTGGGAGGGTTCCTGTCATACCCACAAGCTGGGAGGGTTCCTACTAAACATCTGGCTAGGCTAGGGTGTTGATTACCCACAAGCTGGGAGGGTTCCTGTTACACCCACAAGCTGGGAGGGTTCCTTCGCAGCACCCTAACCTACTAGACCCAACTTCCCACAAAATTACTTAGATGAGGTTTGGACTTGGGGTTTAAGTCCAAGTACCCCGTGCACGTCTGCACCCAACCCAACTCTCACAGGGTGCACTGCCACCTACAGTGCTGCACCATCAGTGGTGCTTTTCCCTGGAGGTTATTAGCTGGTCTTGCCTCTCCCCACCTCCCTTAGATCCTCTGACCTTTTTGTAGGGAAGTTTTTTAACACAGTTTTTTACACCCCCCAGGATTGGTTACCTAGGCTGGAAACTGGGTGGGGGTGATCAAAGCAATAAACAACCTGTTGCTCCCTGGGAGGAGGCCAAACAGGAGCCTCAGCACTTGGCCTAAGGCTATGTCAGTTAAATTCCCAGCCTCAGCCGTAGGCTGAAGGCTTCTCTTATTTTCTCCTAGGGTCATTGTGATCATAGTTGCTCTAGTGCAACTTATGTTAGATGTTGGTGTGAGGAGGGTTTCCCAGCCCCCCCCCACCCAAAAGAAAAGGTGGTTAGTTGTCACTGCCTTACCTCCTGCGCACCCAAACACTCACGGCGAGCGCAAACACACACCAACAAGCGCAAACAAGCGCAAAATCCGTTCCTTGGTGGGGTGGGGGGTACCCAACTAACCACCTCAAGGCAATGACAACCAATGACCCAGGTTTTCACCCAAAACTTATCTCAAGCTCCAAAGGGAGCACAATTCGAAGCGAAGAGAGCCAAAAAGAGTCGACGGACGTCGACTCAACCAAAAACGAACCGAGATTAGAACACCCAACAAGCCCACGCACCTGCCCCCCCAGCCACCATGACAGCAACACCCAAACTGTCAAAAAAAACAGTAGGGCCCAGAATGACCAGGAAAAACAGGTTTCGTAAGCTCCAAAGGGAGCAAAACTCGACGAACGAAACGACGAACGCGTCGAAACTCGACGAAACTCGACGAAACTCGACGACGACGACGAACGAACAAAACGAAACTGCACTGATCCCGCACTAATCCGAGGTCACACTGTATACCTTACCTTAACCTTGTAACCAAAAAAAAGACAAGGATGTGCACAAAAGCGTCGACCCAGGGGGCTTGGCTGTCCCCCTGGGGACAAGCACTGCCGCCGGCAAACAACACAAAGCCCAGGAGGCGCGCCTGGCCTCTCTGGGCACCGGATCTAGCCCCTTTATCTGCTTTGGGGCAAAAACCTCAAATAAATTGAAACAAGGCCCTTCAAGGCCACCAGTCAAATACAAGGCCTGAAAAAGGCCACAGGAGCGCAATTAAAAGGTAAACTAGCCCCTTTATCTGCTTTGGGGCAGCTGCAAAGGCCACTCGTGGGCCATGGAAACAATGGTGCACAAAAAGGCCACTCAAGGGCCAAGGCATGCCATGATGCAAAAGTGCACACAAGTGTGATACAAACACATAATTATTATGTAGCCTCTTGATTATTGCACCCTTCTACCCACAGTGACCTGCCGAGAAGGCAGCCCAAACCAACGAAGGCGATGAACTCGACTCTGCCTCCACAGCACCCGCGAAGTACTGGAAGGCAATGGTCTTGGCAGCCAAACCAGAGATCTCTAACCCATAGTCATCAGGGTACTCAACAGTCAGGTAGTCCAGGATGGAGGCCGCAAAGAAGGCGATGTAAGGGCCCCAAGGCTGGATGCGGGGCCAAACTCGGCAAAGAAGGTGTAGTCGATCATAATGCAGCCCCAACGACTGCAGTGGTCTGGGACAGGGTGAAGGTGAGGGTGAAAAACCCCAAGTATCCCAATAAACTCCCAAGTTGAAGGTAGGGGCACCAGTAGCCCCAAAACCCAAATAAGGCCGTAATGGCCATAGCCCTGGCCAGCCTGCTGCAGAGTAGCGCAGCAGCAGGACCGTAATCAGCAAAAAAAAATTTGCTGTGGCCTCTGCACCATGAAACAGGCACAGGCACAGGGGAGCTCAAGTCAGCTTGGTCAAGGCTGGCCTACTTCCACCAGAGTGTCTGACCGACAGTCGGAAACCTGTCAGGCTGAAGGTGGCGAACGGCCAGTACATGGTGGGAGGCACGAAGGAAGCGGCCATTGGGCTGCAGTTCGTGAACCATCGTGAGCTGAGCCGCCCAGACCTCGGCAAGGAAATCCTCCTGCACGGTAGCTTCTACGAGGCCGAGATGGACTGGGACATGATCGTCGGGTACGACTTCATGATGGAGACGGACTCCGGCGTCCTCCCGGCCCAGGCTTCCATGACCCTGTACCAGGACGACCAGCTCTCGTGGCTTTCGTCACCTGAGCACCATGTGGAATGCCAATGGATCCACCCCGAACGCAATCAGCTCGAAGTGGCCGCGCTGGACACTGAGCCAACTGGTCCTGCAAACCAGGAGTACGGCGTAAGGCCGGAAGTGGCGAACCGAGTGGTCGCGGACCTGGGAGCGTCGGATCTGGCCCTGGATGCGTTCTCTTCAGGAACCTCCGCCCATCTGCGGGTGTGCGAGAAGTACTGGAGCGCACAGGACTCCGCGTGGAAGAAGCACTGGGGTCCGCATCAGGGATTGATGTGGATCCATTGCCCCCGTTGGGACATTCCAAGAGCGATAGCCAAGATTCGCAAGGACCGCTCCAAGGCAGTGCTGGTTGTTCCTATGGGATGCACCGAGGAGGAAAGTACCCGACATTGGGTAGCCTCATTGACCAACATGACCTTAAACAAGGTCGTCCTACCGGCTGGAGAGAGTGTCTATCAGGACGCTAAGGGACAGCCCATGCCACCCCAGAGATGGCCAACGGAATTCCACTATGTTGATGGGGGCCTTGATCAGGCCGACACCACGGACTTCGTGTGTGTCAACCGTATCATAGCAGAGCCTTGGAGGCAATGCTTTGCGGTTCCCCCTGTTGACATCGAAGAATCGGACTCCGAAGACCCCCTCACTGAAGAGGAGTGGGATCTGGTTCAGGGGTATATGGATCAGCCCTTTCACGACTGGGGAAACCAGCGTGAGGGCAAAGGCCAGGACAAAGCCTGGTGGGAAGTGGACTCAATCGTCTCCGGTTCCTATGACGGGAATACCTTCGTACAGAGGGTGCTGGATCACATGTCCAGCCAAGACGAGCCGCCTGGCGGTAACCCACCCACCTACGGCGATCTATTCCGAGGCAAGACCAGAGATGGCCCTTTGGGCCACCTGGGAAGACCGCCTGAGCCGAAAGCGAGCGGGGTCGCTACCCCTCAAGTAAGCTCCGTGGTTCAAGTGCCCGGAAAAGCCAAGGCGGAGTCCGATGACTGCCCCAAGATCCAGGCGTTGAGGGCCAGGCTGAAGCAGAAGTATGGTGACACCTTCTTCAGCGGTAAGCCTGTGTTTCCCCCACCGGTGCGTGGACCGTATGGCGAGGCCAAGATACGACTGAAGCAGGACCCCCGTGTGTATCGCCACCGGGAGTTTGCCCTGAGGGGCGAGAGGAAAGACGCCATGGAGAAGATCCTCCGTGACTTCATCCAGAGAGGCTGGCTGGAGCCGTGCCACTCCGAGTGGGCCTCTCCCTGCTTCGTCGTCCCCAAGAAGGTTGCCGGTGAGTGGCGGCTCGTGGTCGACTACCGCGGCCTGGACGCCCAAACGCAGCACGACAGCTATACGCTGCCCCTCATTGAGGACATGCTGCAAAAACAACACCGGCGGAGGATCTTCACGGTGATTGACCTGAAACATGGTTATCATCAGATGCCTCTCGCCGAAGAATCCCGTGCCTGCACAGCCATGAGCACCCAATTGGACCTCTCCAGTGGAAGGTGATGCCTATGGGCGTTACCAACGGCAATGCGGCTTTTCAGCGGATGCTGGAGAACCTGCTTGAGCCGGTGCGCGACTGTGCGGACCCCTTCGTGGACGACGTGATCATCGCGTCCGGGGACCCCAGCATGAGCTACGAGGAGCTCCTGGAGGCACATGAAAGGGACGTCACTCGAGTGCTCGACCTTCTGGTTCGGCACAAACTCACGGGCAGCAGTGACAAGGCCACCATTGCGGTAAGCGAGGTGGTCTTCGCTGGCCACGTAGTCGGGAACGGGCAGCGAAAGCCCATACCTGGCAAGGTGGCTGCGATTGAGCACTGAGAAAAGGCCAAAACGGTCTCTGAGCTACGGGCGTACTTGGGGTTCTGCAATTACTACTCGGGGTATATCAAAATGTATGCCGAGTATGCAGCCCCCATGACGACCATGCTCAAGGGCAACCGAGAGGAGACCAAGAAGGGGTCCAAGAAGGCTCTGGTCTGGACTGAAGAGTCCGACCGTGCCTTTGAGGGGATGAAGCAGGCGCTGCTATCCGCAGTGGGTCTGCACCTCGTGGATCCCGACCGAGGGTTCGTCCTGCGCACCGACGCTTCCGACTACGCCATTGGCGCTGTGCTGGAGCAAGTGCTTGACGACGGGAGGCACGTGCCCGTGGCCTTCTGGAGCCGAGTCCTGGTCGAAGGCCAGAGACGGACGTGGACGCCCCGTGAAAAGGGGGCGTATGCCATCGTCATGGCTCTCAGGAAATGGGCTGGGTACATAGCCCTCCATCCCGTCACCGTCTGCACCGACCATCAGAGTCTGCAGTCGTGGCACAAGGAGCACGTGGACACCCCCTCAGGTCCCGCCTCCCGACGGGCAAGATGGCACGAGACCTTGGCCAAGTTCGACCTTACGGTTGTTTACATTCCTGGAAAGGATAACACCGTGGCGGACTGTCTCAGTAGGTGGGCCTATGCCGCCAGCAAGGGCATGCAGGATATCTCTGCCCATGGCGATGAGGCTGAGACCGCTGAAGCCAAGAGGATCATTGAAATGGAGCGCCTGATGGAGGAGGAGGGTGCCAAATGCTTCGTCGTCATGGCCGCAGATGCCCCCCTCGCTTCGAGGGTGAGCAGAACGGTCAGTGTACTCGCCCCTGTGGGTGCCGCGGGCGGAAGGCCCGGTCCGGCACCCCCTGTGGGAACTGAGTCCGACAAGCACCTCTTCCCGGAGTCTTGCCTCCAGGACGACTGGACCGACGATTACGCCAAGTCTGAGGCCTTTGCGGCCGAGTATAGGGCTGTGACCGACCCTGACGACAGGCAGAAGTGGCCAAAGGGGCTGACCGAGGAAGATGGCAAGCTCTACCGGAATGGTAAGCTGCTAGTCCCGGAGTCCCGGGTGCTCGAGCTGTGTGAAGCTTGGCACCACCACATGCTGCACCCAGGAGTCAAGAAGCAAGCTCTTGACATGCAGCGTCGGTTCGAGATCGACCATATCGTTCTCTACACCGCCATCAAGAAGGTCAGGAAGGGTTGTTCGGTCTGTCAGGCCTGCAATCCCGATAACCGGAACGTCAAGGGGGAACCCCAATGGACCCCGGTTCCTGACCAGCCCATGGAGAGCGTGGCCATGGACGTCTTCTCCATGCCCGAAGTGCACATTGGCAAGGAGACCTTTGACTGTGTGGTTCTCTGTGTGGACCGCCACAGCGGCTACGTTGTAGCCGTTCCGGCACGCAAAAAGGGGTTGCTTGCCAAAGAGGTGGCAGTCATGATGATTCGTCATTGGCTGACCGTCTTTGACATCCCCCGCACCATTTGCAGTGACCGAGGGCCCCAGTTTACTGGTGGCTGGTTCAAGGCTATGTGTTCCCTCATGGGGATACGTCATGCCAAGAGCGTGGCCTATCTCAGCCGGTCTAACGGCCGTGCTGAGGTGGCTGGACGGCAGCTGTTCGAGAAGCTGCGCAAGATCCACATCACCAATCCACGTCGGAACTGGTTCGAGGAGATGTGGCCTGCTCTGAAGGCCCATCATGACACCCCCACTCCGGGCGGTTTGTCCCCTCACCAGATTCTCTTCGGCAGGGACCCCCTGGGTAGGGGACTTCCCTTGTCTGGTGATGGCATGGCTATGGATGCCAAGGAGTTCTTCGCGCGGCAAGAGCAAACGGCGCGGGACATCCGCCAGCAGCTTGAGAAGGAGCATGCTGAGCGTCAGAAGTCCGCCCCGAGCTCGACAGCGCAGAAGTTCAGGGTGGGAGACCCGGTGTGGGTGATCAGACCCCGCCCCATGGGCACCCACCGCACCAAAACCTGGTTCACACCCAGCGAGGTGGTCCGCAGGATTGGTGAGGACACCTACCGCATCAAGGTGGGTCACGGACAGTTCCGGGAGCGCCACGAGAGTCAACTCCGTGTGCGGGAACCCGACCTCCGTGGCCGACATGTGTCCCTGGACTACGCCAAACATGAGGCCGATTCGGACGACGACTATGCTGAGCAGGACGACTATACTGTCGAGAAGATCCTGGCTCAGCGTCCGAAGGCCTCGGCACCCGGAGGTCTGGAGTTCAAGGTTCGTTGGCGAGGCTATGGGCCGTCCCACGACACCTGGGAACCCGTCTCCTCATTCGTGCCGCGGGTCAATAGTACATCCGCAAACACAAGACCAAGATCCACGTTTCGGACTTGGCAGCACTCACCCGGGCGATTGCAGCCGGAGGTGCCTGATCAGCGCCCTGGGCTCTCCCCTGATGTGTTGTGAGCGCTTGTGAGGCCGACGAATCGTCCCTTACTTGCTTGCTCTCTTCCATCTTTCGGTGACAGAGTGGCCATATACCCCCCCCTGCTGTATCCAGAGGAGGATGGCCCCTCTCTTCTTCTACTCGTCACTCCCCCCCCTGCTGAATCCTTGGGAAACCAGGTAGGGCGACTGACCTTCATAATTCTGAGCTCTTGGGGCCTTGAAGCCCATACGACGTTGCGCAACGGATGCCGCTGTCATCGGCATTGCGATTTTTTGGTGTGTGGTCTGGTTCCATGGCATTTGCGGAATCCAGACCAGTCGACGTGTGTCTCGAGACTATATATGCCTGAACTCAGGCGTTATCCTGTCCATCCTCCTGCATTTGCCTTATCCTGACCGTGGCGTGGTTTGGCACTCTGTTCTGAGTGTGTTTACACGCCTATTTACCCAGATTGTTGCTTGTTTTTCTGCCCTCCAGGATATATGCATCTGTATGTTAAGTGTCATCAGCCCATCGCTGAGGGATGGACTGTTTTTCACCACGAATCGGGATACAGAGGCGCCTTGAGTCGCCGTGTACATATTCTTACAGCCTGGTCCAGCCGGGACCAGTACTTGATTACATGTTCTTCTGTTTGAGTGCCCGTGATACCGTGTTGCCCTATTCGCTGTGATGTGTGGAGATCCTGATGGCGCCAGGCGGGAAGCCCAGTTGCCTGACTACACTCCCAGCGGTCCGCCACTGTCAGTCCCAGTGTGAGCCTACCGATTTGCAGACGCACTTGCATTCGGATGGCGGCCTCCGGTGCTCCTGACCTCGGTCAGTCTGCCTGGGAAACTGGTGGTTTGAGGAGTCGACGCCTCCGCCCACACTGCATGAGGACTCCCTCATGTATGGCCTTCGTGGCAGTAGGGCGAGGGAAAAGACAGCCTTGATGCCCGATCCCTTAAGGAGGAGTTCCCTTACGATTTGGGGTTCGTAAGGAGTTCGACTATGGCACTCTGGACTCGCGTCGTATGGATATGGACATGGTGCGCCCGAGGAAGGACCCGTGGGGACTCTCCCCAGTCGGCGGGCCTTGGGAAGCTTGGGGTAGCCTGATGGATCTTTGTGGTCGCTCTCGACTTGTGGGACCACCTCAGTCGTCGTGTGTCGCCTATGTTGGCCGTGTATGCCACTACCACTGTGGTGGTGACCGTAGCAGCCGGCACCCGGTGCGCCTGGTATGGGTTAACGGGCCCTTTGGATGCCGAACAATCGCCGCCAGGACCCGGGACTTGATACTTAATACTATACATGTGCTACGAGCTTATACAGCATCATACCTATCTTACTGTGACTCACTGAAGTGAGGATGTGACACCCCCCCCTTTCAGGAAGTGGTCCTGGGTACCCGCTGCCATGCGTGGGTGTTATCGAGCCCCCCCAGGGTTTGCTCTAAGGAGGGGGGTGAAGCGGTACCCAGAACCCCATGGCCAGGTTACGGCATACAACCGGTTTCCGGTCCACTAACCCCATGTACGGCGTGTTCCGTGCCGTGAAGCCCCGCATCGGCAACCGATGCACCGCCAGCGGAGATTTGTGTATCAGAATATCAGGAATCAACAGGGTTTTATTTTCATATTGTTTCCGTCAATTTTTACGCTTCCGTTCTGATATTCACTATTTTGACTGCTGGCGGTTGGATCGCGAATTTACCGTAACCGCCAGTTTAACTGTTTATAATGGAAATTTTAACGCTATCCGTCACGAAGGCTCCAAAGTCGCCAGGAACTGCATGGATGCTTCCGCAATTTTCATAATTAATACTCGCAACCTTAATCCGAATTTTTCAGGATGTCGAAATCGGATTTTCGACTTCGACATCCCCGCACTTGATTTGACCTCTTTCGAGTGGACCTACGTGCTTCCCTATGCACGAATCAACTTCCCTTTTATCCTGCCCTCCATTTGTCTTAAAGATATGGGCAAAACAAAGTTGATTCGTGAGGCCACTTGTGAAGGTCATATCTCGTGTTGCTTGCGAGGAATTACGATAAGGAAACGTGGGATGTATTCACAATACTCCCGACGTAATTTAGGAAGCATAATATGCCTTGCGTCTCCACACGTGCGCGCTAGTGTAATGGATCATGGTCAATAGGGTAGAGTTTGCGTTATAACTCTTTGGCCATGACATTGCGTGCGTTAAGATAACTTTCGGGTGTAGCGCGCAAGTGTTGGTGTTGCATAGGAACTCTCCTTGAGTTCCTATGACCGATTGACACAAAGTTATGCCCTTGGAGGGGCATGACATATCGTGGTGGGAGCCACCTTTTTGGGCAATATGTGGTATGTGCCATGTGTTGTGTCGCGTGCCCATTTGGCGGGTCCATTGCTCCAAGCCGAACCCGCCAATGGACCTCATATTGTGCAAGCCCCTTCTCCATACTCCCCACGGTCAATTGCAAGCCTAACCTTCGTGAAGGGAAGCTTGTGTGGTGATCCCGAAGCGATGCGTTGGGAGCAAGGTGTGTGTTTTACAATTTTCCATATTTTCATGTGCCCACTTGGGAAGTAGCGCTCGTAACCTTTCAAGGCGCCCCAAGTGGAGCACATATGTGGGATCGAAGGTCAATGGTGTCAAGTCATTGTGTTTAGAAGGATTAAGTGATTGCACGATCCAAGCCGGAGATATTATAATATAATTGTAGACCTTTCAAGGCACTTTTGTGTGTCATTGTGCCAATTTTGCCATTTTTGGCTCGTCATGATGTCAAGTGGCGACCGTGTATCTCAACGTTGCGCTCAATTGACATCATGACCCAAGTATGATATGAGGGTACATACTTCGGTGCCCAACATATCTTGGACCCGGCGAATAACTCCTCTTAGGCTTGACATACCGTGGCCGCCATGTTGGCGATTTGGGACTATCCCAAATCATGGGCTCACTTGGCGACCCTGCCATTCCCAATATCGGAGGAGTTGGGCGACGCCCAAAAGATATGTTGGACCAATATGACTTGATACCAATCCTATGGCACACTCCGGTCCGAGTCGGGCATGTGCCTCATTTGCCCAAACCATGAGTGTGCGCATTTTTGGCCATTTTGAGCAATTTTCCACTTTTGCTGCCCGCCGTGCACTATGTTCTAACCCTCGTGCACGCCGGACGCATGGACCAATGGACCATATATGACATGGGTGTTATGGGTAATGGTCCCCATGGTCCACACACCACGTGGGCGAAGCGGAGCCGCCTTCGTTAAGGCGCTAGGCCAAATTGAGTATGGGCAATTTTGCCATTTTTGCATTTGTGGACCCAATTGGGATCGTCACCACGCCAAGCAGCATGGAGATCTTTGAGAGCCAAGGGCATGGGAGTCTCCGTTGGACCCCCAGTGGATCGCGTATGGAATGGCGGATCCGATCTCCAAGCCGGCGTGGAGATATACTATTGGGAGCACACTGAATTTTGGCTCATTTCAAGCAGCCAAAATGACCCAATTTTGGGACCCCAATTTCCCCCTTCCGTGTGGTCAATTGGCGGCCCCATTTCTCTAAGCCCATAGGGAGCCCGAACCCAAATCCAAGTTGTGCACTCAGATATAAGTCCTAGGTCCTGCCTCCTACCCTGTGAGCCATTGGCCTCACCTTGGCCGGGCGAGCCACGCGTGGGAATGACGCCAATTTTGGTGATTTTGGCATCATGACCCCACTTGACTCATCCGTGTTGCCCTGATGCCGGGACCTCAGAGGGGGCCAGGTTGGGTGAGGGTTCCAGGGGGTTCGTACTCAGAGGGCATAGGGTCAGTAGCCTCGTCCCTACCTCTGGCGGGTCCGGACGAGGGGTCAATTTTGGGGATTTTTGAGTTAATTTCAGTTTGGGCTGAAACAGCCCATTTTCAGCTACCAACTCCTGGGTGATAATGGCGGAGCCATATCTCTGGCTCAGAGTGGAGTTGGGACCTGCCATTAAGGGAGCATAGGGAGCCACTGTAGGTTGGCCTTGGAGCCTCTTGGTTCCCAGGAACTCGCCTGTGGCTGGGCGGGACACCCCCCCTATTGGCAGGGTTTCAGGGTCCGGACTGAGCAGGGCATGGGTTGTGTTTGAGCCCCCGCCCCCTTCAGCCACTGAGAGGGTCGGACCTGGGATTGGGATATGAGTTGGGACTGAGTGTCTATGGTCCTGTGATGCCCTTACCCCAGTCCAGTCTTAACCCCATGTGTACATATCCTGATGTGTTGCTGTACATACTTTCGTTCCCTCTTTGCAGAGTGGCAAGGATTCTGAAACGCTTTGTCACATGACAACGCATTGATGCCCTTGTGAGCGTAGTGCTTTGCCTGCCTGCTCACTTGCGTGTGTCCACCGCAGCGTCCCGTGGCCGGCCCCCCACGGGAATGCGTCACACAAACTTTCTAGAAGATCACAAGAAAACCGCTACCGAGATGTCAAACTTCGAAAACATCAGCCTTCCGGAGCCTCCACCCTCCACGGACAGCGAATCAGAACTCCCTGACCTGCAGTCATCAAGTTCTAGTGAGCGAAGGACAAAGTCGCCATCGCTCTCAGGCAAGTTCTGGGATACGTCAGACTCCGAGTCGTCCCAATCAATTAACGAGACCATCGCCTCCTCAGGCTACTGGAACGACCCCGACGCCTCGTACAATTCTCCGGAGCAACAGTACAAGGCCATGTGTTCGGGGCCCAGTCACCCGTACCCGCTAAGCTTTTTCTTCGAAAGAGAGGCCTCGATAAGAGACGAAATCAGTAACTCAGCGTTTTTCCAATGGAATGAGCTCCACGACGACTTTGAACCCACCTTGGGACAGCTATGGAACACAGCCCTAAGGCTGCCCGCTGCTAAGGTACTGTCGGCCCTTCTGGACGAATATTCTACATTCCTTCACACTTTGTTTGGCGAATTTTTACATGTTCACCTACTTTGTTGCCAAAAGCTTGAATGTTCTTTCCGACATGCCATTGTCCATGAGTCTGTCAATTCACAAGTATGGCTGCTCGAATCTTTCGAAAACCATATCAGTAATGAGATCCATCACACACATAGACTGAAGGCATACAAACTATTCGGTCCTGCCCACCTCACCACGAACCGATTGGTTATGGCCCAAGCAATCAAGACACACTGCAAAGATAAACCTTTCAGACTCGCCTGGTTACAAATGTCAAACAAGAAGAGAAGCAATGCCGATCCATTCAACCACACTGACATCACGCTCCAGAATCTCCTACGGATACAGGGGTTGCTCAAAGGCCCCGCAATTTTGCACTTTCCGGTCAAAACACCAACAAAAAATTGGTATGAGCCAGCCATGGCTAAGCCGCCCTCAAAGTCCTGGTTTGACTTGATTGAAGACGAGCAGTCAGTTCACGAACACACTGAATGTATGGCAGCAATTCTGCTGCAATCAGCTGATATATTTTCCGCACCTCCGATCTCATGTGCCTTCAGTGAAACCTTACCAACTCCCTCAGACTTGCCCACAGACCTGAATTTGAGTTTTGGCCTGGCTTTTTATACCTCAGCTATGGTAGAAAGTGCCTCCAGACTTCTGATCCAGACCCAGTCTTTGAAAGAAAGGGCCCAACTCACGGGCTCAGCTCCAGCTATTCACTGCACCTCACACTTACTTCACCTAAACGACCTTTTTCTCGAGTCCTGCAAACTGCTGTGGAATTCAGTGTAACGAAACTTCTTCCAATACCGCATAGACAAGGGAAAAGCCGAGTCCTGACTCGGAGACGAGGTGAAAACCGAGTCCTGGGTAAGCAGACAAGGTGGAACCAAGTCCCGGACAAGAGATTCCCTCCAGTACCCTCCTGAGTCGCAAGGGAAGCAGGAAACAGAGTCCCGAAAACGGCACGGCCATCAGTAGGTGATGACGTGAAAACGGAGTCCCGAAGAAGGCACAGCCGAAAGTAGGCGACGACGTACCCGAGGCCCCAAACAAAAGGATACACACATAACACATGCACAGTGTTCTCACATCTCAGGCTTTTTCTCAATGGTCGAAAGCGTTTTCCACCCAGATGTCGGCTTTCTAATTTCCTATTGTTCATACAGCCAATCGTCCTATTGTTCATACATCTAAACGTCAGAACTGCTTAGTTTTCTGAGTGGTATGACGACATAACCCTGAAATCACACTAACGGAATGAAGCCCGCTGTGAAAGCTTACACAGCCCCTAGCACCCCGGGGAATGAGGGGATGCACAGTGCAAAAAAGCCGCATCCTGGAGGACACGGGGCGTTGTACCATCCACGCGGTGCGCACCCCCGAGGGGGGCCTCACCAACAACCCCCACGCCGTCCTCCAGGCAGTCCTGCACAGCTTCCAGGCCCAACACAGGGACGCCCTCCCCGAGCTCGACCCCCATACCAGAAGCACCATCCGCGAGCATGTGCCCAGGGTCTTCAACCTGGAACAGCAGCGCGCCATCGAACACGACCCCTTCAGCATCTCAGAACTGCAACGCGCCCTGGACCGCCTGAGAAAGGGGGTCGTGCCCGGCGTCGACGGTTTACCGGCCGAAGCGTACCAACGCCTCACCCTGCCCGTCAAGCGCCGCCTGGCAGCCCGCCTGTGGGACGTCGTCATGGGCACCACGCCCATCCCCCCTGAGTGGGCCAACCTGGTCCACCCCCTCTACAAGAAGGGGGACTGGGCGCAGCCGGGGAACTGGCGGCCCATAGTCTGCGCCACCACCGAGGTCAAGGTGGTGTGGACTCTCATCCTGGGCCGCGTCGCGCCGGCGTTCTTCGCCCACGGGCCCGCCAGCATGTGGGGAGCCATGGCCGGCAGGTCCCCCCACGAGGCCATCTTCCTCCAGGACACCGCGCTGGACATGAAACCCTACGAGATGATTGTCGCCTCCCTCGACGTCCAAGGCGCGTTCCCCCACGCCCCACACCGGCTCCTCACGGAGGTATGGGATGCCATGGGCCTCCAACTCCTGTCCTTCATGACCGGGTACATCCAGACCCGGCTCTACGCCGTCATCACCGCCGCAGGCCTCACTCCCTGGACCGGCACAGACAGCGGGGTCCCCCAGGGTGGCGCCGAGGGCCCCTTTCTCTACCTCCTCGTCACCCTACTGCAGGCATTCGAGATAGCACGGGTATACCCGGGGTACGCCCCATACCCGCTACGGTACCCCCTCATCAACTTCGCGGACGACAACCTCCTAAGTACGGCCAGCCGCCACCGCGACCCTGAGAACGCAGGGCTACCAACGACCACCGAGCAATTGTCCGCCATTCTCTAAATCACCACAACCTACCTGGACGCCCACCAACTCCTGGTGCACCCCCGCAAATCGGTCGGGCTAGCCGACACCGGGACTCCCACCCCCCACATCCGGAAAGGCGAACCCCTACACCCAAATATGATTGTACGATGTCGCCAGATCCCAAAACTTAGTTGCCGCACTATCGCAGAAACCGCCGAGGTCGCGACTATTCGGCCGCCGCAACCCTGTTTGGCCAATTTTGTTAGGTTGTGCCAATTCTGTGCGCAGTAAAGACGTTTTAGGAAGCGCAATCCGTCAAGCACAATCATATTTTCCTCATTCATTCAAATTACGCGATCTGATCAATCGTTTTGGAGAAAATCCCAAAATACCGCCTTTTTGGGCCATTTTTGGCACTTTTTCACAAGGAAAAGGGCATAAGTAGATTTCGAGGAGGTCCCATGAGATTTCAAATTCGTCAAGCTTCTCCCTAAGGTTAGTTTGGCCTTGGCAAACCACCATTTGTGACCCTAAATGCTCTTGCATCAAGGTAATTGATCGGCGGGTGCCAAAATTGCCTCAGAACAGCCATATTTGCCCTATTCAACGTGTAATTCTTGTATAAGTAGATTTAGGGGAGGTATCATGAGATTTCAAATTGCTCAACCTTGTCCCTAAGGTTAGTTTCGCCTTGGCAAAACACCATATGTGACCCTAAATGCTCTTGCATCAAGATATATCAACGGCGGGAGCCAAAACTACCTCAAAACAGCCATATTTGCCCTGTTTGACGTCTAATTCTAGTATAAGTACATTTAGGGGAGGTATAATGAGATTTCAAATTGCTCCGCCGTGTTCCTAAGGTTAGCGTAGCCTTGGCAAAACACCATATATGACCCCACGTGCTCTTGCATCAAGATCTATCAACGGTGGGTGCCCAAATTGCCTCAAAACAGCCATATTTGCCCTGTTTGACGTCTAATTCTAGTATAAGTAGATTTAGGGAAAGTGTCACGAGCATTGAAATTGCTCAACCTTGTTCCCAAGGTTAGTTGGGCCTTCGCAAACCACCATTTGTGACCCTAAATGCTCTTGCCTCAAGAGGAATGAACGGCGGGAGCCAAAATTGCCTCAAAACAGCCATATTTGCCCTATTTAACGTGTAGTTCTCGTATAAGTAGATTTAGGAGAGGTATCAAGCAGTTCAAGGGACAGCCTCCCCCTTTTTTGAGGGTGCTGGATGCGACAAAGCAGGTTGTAGGCACACACGGTTCACGAAAACACAAGTGCCATTTTTTATGAAAAAAAACGGCCAAAAATGGCGGTTTTTTGGTCAAAAATTGAGTTTTTTGGCTTCAGACAAGCAGCTGAAGCCCCCCCCTATTTCAAGGGTGCTGCATGCGAAACAGCACGGTGTAGGCACACACAGATCATGAAAACACAAGTTACAGCATCCGTATGCACCACAATTTGCCATTTTTCATGAAAAAACGGCGAAAAATTGCCGTTTTTTGCTCAAAAATTGAGTTTTTTGGCGTCACATAAACATTTGAAGGAGCCCCCCCCCACGTTGAGGTTGCTGGATGCAAAAAGGTAGGTTACACGCAGATACGGATAACGAAAACACGATTTACAGCCTCCGTATGCACCAAAATTTGCCATTTTTCATTAAAAAAACGGCCAAAAATGGCCGTTTTTTGGTCAAAAATTGAGCTTTTTGGCTTCTGACAAGCAGTTGAAGCCCCCCCGCTGCATTTTGAGGGTGCTGGATGCAAAACATCACGTTGTAGGCACACACAGATCACGAAAACAAAATTTACAGCCTCCGTATGTACCAAAATTTGTCATTTTTCAAGAAAAAACGCCAAAAATGGCGGTTTTTTGGTCAAAAATTGAGTTTTTTGGCTTCAGACGAGCAGTTGAAGGACCCCCCTCCTATTTTGAGGATGCTGGATGCAAAAGAACAGGTCGTAGGCACACAAAGATCACAAAAACAAAATGAAAATCGTCTGTATATAACAAAATTTGCCATTTTTCAGTAAAAACGGCCAAGAATGGTCGTTTTTTGGTCAAAAATTGAGTGTTTTGGCTTCAGACAAGCAGTTCAAGACCTCCCCAACCTATTTTAGCGGTACTCGATGCGAAACAGCAGGTTATAGGCACACACGGATCATAAGATCACAAGTTGCAGCATCCGTATGCACCAAAATTTGCCGTTTTTTCATGAAAAACAGGCAAAAAAGGCCCTTTTTTGGTTAAAGATTGAGTGTTTTGGCTTCAGAAAAGCAGTTAAAGCCTCCCCCTTTCCCATTTTGGGGGTGCCAGATGCAAAGAGGCAGGTGGTGGGGACACACAGATCACGAAAACACAATTTGCCGCAACCGTATGCACCAAAATGTGCCATGTCTCATCAAAAATTGGTCAACTACACCAGAACACCAAAGGTCAAGAATTTTTTTGTGAACGCTATTTGTGGTGAAAATGGCCCGAATGCGCATTTTCTATGCTATCCCATATCGTCAACAATGGTTTAGCGAACAAAAATGATTCATAAACCAGCTTCGGTTAGGAGGAGAAGTATGATTTATGCTACTAACCACTGAAAAGTGCTTTTTTTTCATGGCGCAGGTTTTGGGATTTTCGGACGTCATAAAATCCTATGTGCTGGAGGACACCACAGTCCATCTGGGAGTCCACCTAGGATTTTATGGGGTCCAAAAATCCCAAAACCAGCTACAGTCAGAAATACTACTTTTTTTGTCAAATTATACCATAAAGAGGATATTTTCCGGAGTTAGCCCCCCCCCTCCCGACCCTCCAAATTGGAAATTTTTCAGCCCCTAGATCGACAATGCAGGCTTGATTCCATCTAAAATCGGCCGTATCCGAGAAATATGACATTCACCACCTGGTTGCGAATAGCAGCTTTTGTATAGCTCAAACCATACATATTTGTTTTTGGGCCGAAAATGCGGTTTTTTGGTGATGACGGCTCCGAACACTCAATAACCTGCTCCAAAACCTTGCAAAACACGTTTGTCTGAGTCCACCACACTCAAAATAGGGTACGGGGCCCTACAACTGACCACTCATGCCCCAAAACTGCTGTTTTAGGCCAAAAAATTGGCTTTTTTTGGGCAAAAAAAGCGGTTTTTTTGGTGATGGTGGCTCCGGAACCCTTGGTCATTTGCTCCAAAACACTGCAAAACGCATTTCTTTGAGTCCAGCATCCTCAAAATAGGGTATGGGGCCCTACCTGTGCCCACTCAGGCCCCAAAAACACTGTTTGAGGCCAAAAAATGGCATTTTTGGCCATTTTTGGGCAAAAAATGCGGTTTTTTGGTGATGGCGGCCCTGAAACCCTTGATTATCTGCTCCAAAATCTTGCCAAACACCTTATTCTGAGTCCAGCACCCTGAAAATAGGGTACGGAGCCCTACAACTGAGCACTCAGGCCCCAGAAACAATGTTTTACGCAAAAAAATGGCATTTTTTGGCCATTTTTGGGCAAAAATGCGGTTTTGTTTGTGATGGCGGCTCCGAAACACTCGATAACCTGCTCCAAAAGGTTGCAAAACACGTTGTTTTTACTCCAGCACCCACAAAATAGGGTGGGGGGCCCTACAACTGCCCACTCAGGCCCCCAAAACACTGTTTTGGGCAAAAAATGGCATTTTTTGGCCATTTTGGGGCAAAAAATGCGGTTGTTTGGTGATGGCGGCTCCTAAACAATCGAAAACTTGCTCCAATACCTTGCAAAACACTTTTTCTGAGTCCAGCACCCTCAAAATAGGGTGAGGAGCCCTACAACTGACCACTCAGGCCCGAAACACACTGTTTTAGGCCAAAAAATGGCTTTTTTTGGCCATTTTTGGGCCAAAAATGCGGTTTTTTGGTGATGGCGGTTCCGAAAAACTCGATTACTTGCTGCATACCCTTGCCAAACCCTTTTTGTTTGAGTCCAGCACTCTCAAAATAGGGTGGGGGGCCCTACACCTGCGCACTCAGGCCCCAAAAACACTGTTTTAGGCCAAAAAATGGCATTTTTTGGCCATTTTTGGGCAAAAAATGCGGTTGTTTGGTGATGGCAGCTCCAAAACACTCGATAACCTGCTCCAAAAACCTGCGAAACACGTTTTTTCCAGTCCAGGACCATCAAAACAGTGTGGGGAGCCCTACAACTGACCACTCAGGCCCCAGAAACACTGTTTTAGGCCAAAAAATGGCTTTTTTTGGCCATTTTTGGGCAAAAAATTGCGGTTTTTTTGGTGATGGCGGCCCCGAAAAACTCGATAACCTGCTCCAGATGTGTTCAAAAGTGCAAATATAGCTGTTTTGGGCGTTTTTGGGCCCCCTCCGGATTATTATCTTGGGTAAAGGGCATGCACGGGCACAAATCATTGCTTGCCAAGCCTCACGTAGCACAGCCGACAAATGTGATGAATTTGAAATCAAATGAAAGCACGGCCTTATCACTTTAATCAACCTTTATGTGTTCAAAAGTGCAAATATAGCTGTTTTGGGCCTTTTTTGGCACCCTCCGGATTATTATCCTGGGTAAAGGGCAGGCACGGGCACAAATCATTGCTTGCCTAGCCTCACATGGCACTAGGGACAAACTTGATCAATTTGAAATCTTGTGACACCACAAGGACATCATCGAAATGACCGTTTATGGCCCGAAAGTGGCAAAAATGGGCAAAAATGGTCGTATTTTGGTTTTATCTGGACATCCGGTAATGCAATTGACGTGATTTCGATACAGCAACTAGCCGGCGTCGTATTTTACCGATTGCGCTATCTAAATCGGGGCAGATGTGCACAGATTTCGCACAAATCACCAAAACCTCGGCAAAATTGGGTTGCGGCGGGCCGTAAATCGCGATCGCGGCAGTTTTTGGACGGTTCAGTTACGGGATTCCAGTACCTCATAAAATCCTAGGTGCACACAAGCCACGTGACACCACCACATCACACTCCCAAGCAAGCTGGAAGGGCGCCTCGCCCGGCTGCCCCAGCTTGCCAGGGGGGACCTCCTGTCTACGCAGGACCTGGCATACCTCATGGAAGCGGTGCTCAACGCAGCCGTCGGGTACCAAGCCCTGCACCTTCCGCACCCCCAAGACGCCCTACGCCACGCTCGACAGCAAGTGACGAAGGTATGGGCGCAACACGGAGGCTGGCCCACGTCTTTCCCCAAAGAGGCCATGATGGCGCACTGGCGCTACTACGGGGACAATACAGGCGCCCTAGTCGACATGGCCTATGCCAAACACACAGCGCACCTCCTACACAAGGTGACACACAACCACCAGCCCGAGGTTCGCGAAGCGGCAGCCATACGCATAAAAGAAGCGCAAATGGCCCGTAACACCTGCCCCCGGTGGATACTGGCACAACACCGTGTCCCCACCTCCATGGGCACCGGCATCTGGGCCCAGCTGCAACTCCTCCTACCGTACCACACGCACGCCATCCTGACGAACCACCACTGCGATCAACAGGGGCCACTCGTGGCCACGCACACCGACATCCACCGACACCCGGCAGGCGAGGTGGACACCCTGCACCTCGTGGGGGCCACCATCACCATAGTATACATCACCCCAACGCAGATGAAGATCATGGCCCAGTGCGACGCCCACCACGCTCCGTTCCTTTCCGACCAGCAATGGCCAGCACGCCGCAACTTCCAAGCGTACCTCCGCGCATGCGCTACGAAGGCAGGGCGCGAAATGCTGGAGCCCAAGGACATCAACACGGCGTACAAGGCTTTCCAGCACCAGCACGCCCGGCCCTGCCCGAGCGAGCACGAGACCCCCAACAACTGCAGCACGACGCAGGAGGAGTGCACCCTGTCAGCCGAAGGATGGACACCACCCACCATCCTGCCACTAGCACTAAACGGCCGGGAACACGCTACCCGCATTGTCCAGCGACCCCATGCCCCCTGGTCCATCCCCAGACACAACGCCCCGGAGACCGATGTACCACCAGTCAGACACAGTGACCAGGGCATACCACGCACGTGCTTGCATTGCGGCCCGGCAACCGTTGACGCTCCGTGGCCCCTGCTGCATCTCATCCCCACCGACTACCACACCCCCACCGCCGCCGCCACCGCCGACCAGCGGGCATGGCTCTCCCCTTGGTTTCACAGGGTACCCTCAGACCACCCAGCACACGTAGCCTGGACTCCAACACCCACGGCGACATGGATATTCACCAACGAGCGGGCAGACCCGGAAAGCGTGGCCATAGAGTACGACCGCTGCGACCCACACCACGCAGGACCTCATGAGGCACCCATGCGCCCCCTACAGCACAGCTGCCCCACCCTCCGCGGCGACAAAGACAACAAGGAAAGGCAACAGACCATCACGTACTAGAAGTTCCACCCCGATACGGGATACCTCTTCCACCTGATGTACGCATATATCACCCAAGGGCGCCCAGACAGAGGCGTGCTCCGCCTCACCCCACGAGTTCAGGCCATCATCACCCATGGGATAGGCGTCTATGCGACGCCGCTACTGCAACCCACGCAAATCACCACCAGAACCGCCCGAGGGAACCCCGTCTACGTCTATCACCCCACAGCAATTGCACGCCTACTCGTACCCAGCGACACCGATATCATCTACTTCACTGACGCATCCGGCACCCAGCAACGCACCCCCACGGTCGGTTGTGCCCCTGTGCGCATCACCTGGCGTGCGGAGGGCCTCCACGTGGAACACCACATCGGGGCCACCATCTTTGGGGCGTCATCCGGCAGCAAATTACGCACCCTGGCGGACGCCGTCACCGCCACACCACCACCCGCAATGATCCGGCCCCGCAACATCTGGGTAGTCGTGGACGCCACGGTCGACATCCACCTCACCAGGCGCCTCCCGGACCTGCCCCTCCACAGCGCACTGGAATCCGGCCTCACCACCCAAGCGTTGGGGCTATGGATGGCCTTCAGGGGCATGCACCCCCAGGACACCCTACACATCGTCAAACAGGAGTCGCACCGCTACACATACGGCAATGGACGCGCAGACACGCATGCCAAACACCGGAGCACCAGCCACACCCGAGGGCTCGAACACGTACGACTAGACACCCCGCACCACAGCCACCTGCAGCACCTACCCCCAATACCCTCGGCCACACAGCCCCTCCCATTTATACCCGAGGGCACACCGTACACAGATCGAGACAAGCAGTACCCCTACCCCACACCCATCCAGCAGCTGGCCACCACACTGGGCCGACCAGCGAACTCCGAACTCCTCCGACGCCTCAAAGACTCCGTCCACACCCCCCTCTACTACTCCGCCCTACGCCCGGATAGCCTCCCAGCACACCTACAAAAGCCCCAACTCCAACTCGCCCTCGAACAGCTTCCCCTCCTCACCCGATACCATCGATGGTACGCACGCCGCTCGATCCACGTCCCCGCAAGATACACCAAATGCATCTGTGGCCACGCGGAAGAAGAAATCTGGGACCATTTCAAGACGTGCCCCCTGTACCCAGGACTGGACACCCTCACAGACTGGAACCCAACCCACACCATCGCACAGCACGCCGGATGGCTGACGCAGTCGCCGGCAACCGAGCAACTCACCACCATCCTCAAGCAGACGGAGGTAGTCGAGGCGGTCCACAGGGGGCTCGTCCCCACTGCCGTCTACACCTTGGTACGCACCCACGCGGAGGACCCCCAGGCCACGGGGGCGCACATGCAACGGACGGCCGTTGCCAAGACAGCGGAGCAGCTGACATACCGCACCCACAAATACCTGCAGCATGCAGCCACCCTGCCCCAAACGGACCAAGCCCACCTCCTCAAACTCCTGTTCTACCAACCGTGAGAACCTACCCCACGACATACCACCCAACACGGGACCCCAACCACGCACACACACCATCCACCGGGCACAACACTGGCACGGCACACACGAGCACCACAGGCACCGCACACACGCCCACCAGCATGCGCGCGCCACAAGCCCCCATTACCCCACGCCACCGTCCGTCCACAGGTACCGCCAACCGCCAGCCACCGCATGCCCCCTCTGCGTACGTCAGCGGCTACCGCAGACGGCCCGGCCCTGCAACCCAGACCACTGGGTCTGCCTGAGAGCGGCACACCGCCTCCCCCACTGCCCCCACTGCGGAGACCTCAACCCCCACCAGCGCGCGCGGCCTGCGGCCCAAGCCGCACCCCCCCCCGCCATCCATCCCAGCTTCTTCGGGCCACTCACTGACGCCCTCCGGGACCACCTGGGAGGGTACTACGTGGCGGACGCGGCGGACCACGCGTGGACCATAGCCATGGCCACGGGTAGCACAACCCTGTCCCCCCACAGCCCATCCCTACGCCACAGCGGGGGCGGCTTGAACGTGGCGGCCCGCCACGTCCTCCTCGCCCTATACCTCCACCACCGTGACCTACAACTCCCACACCGACAGCTCCCAACCCCCCAAGCAGCAGCCCCGACGCCAGAAGCGTGGGCAGGCACGGCATCAGAGGAGATAGCAGCCTACCTCCGAATCACTTGCCGCCGGTTCAACAACGCCCTCGGCGGACGGAAAGGAACACCTTACCCACTCAGCGCACTCCTCTACCCGGCACAGCCCCCCCACCCCACGCAACTGAGGCCCCCGGAGGGCTGGACGTCCTTTCGGGACGCCCACCTGGCCGCCCCTGACGAAACCACCGCCACACGGATGGACCCCGCGGACCGGCGCGCCTACGTCAGAGGCCTCGAGGTACGCTTCAGAGAGGCGCATCGCTGGCACGCCCGCTCCCCGTCGCCCCCAGGGGGACAGGGGGGGTCACCCACCCCCGACGCCCACCAGGCCAAGAAGACCAAGACAGGTCAGGCAGCCCGCCAACGCGCCCGCCAGCAGGGCGCGGCGCCCCGACCAAGGCCCGGGTTCAGCCATGCCGCGCCACCCCACGCCCAGACCCCCGGGGCACACCAACAGCATCGTCCCCACCAGCGCCCACCACCACCACCGTACCACAGCACCCTAATTCAGCAGCCCAGCCAGCAACCACCGCCCACACACGTCCACGCCATACCAGGCCCACCATACAGGCAGAGCCAGGGGACACAGCACCAACAACACCACCACCACCCCCCATCCCTCCCAACTCCTACCCCCCGATGCCCCAATACTACAGCGAGCCCCACCAGCTACATCCCCACCACGCCCCAGCACAACCGGGCGCCACGGACCACCCACCCCACACGGCACACCTCACTGCACAAAGCCATCACGTATACCACCACCACCAGCCCCTACGACCGCACCCGCCAACGCCGGGGTACCACAAAAAACCAACACACCCTCAACACCACCACCACGCGATCCAGCACCACCTACCGCCCCCGCTACACAGGCTCACGACATACGGACCACCGTACACCCCCATGGACCCGCGGGGAGCCGCGCACGCACAGCACCAACACCAGGGCCTAGTAGGAGCACCCCACCACCACCAGCAGCCCCCCCACCCACACCCCATACCAGCGAGCACCGTCCACCGGCAGCCACCCATTACCTAAAGACCACAGCCCCACCCGGACGCCCATGCGGGCACCTGCGACCCGCACCTCGGCACCGCTACCAACCGAGGGACCGCAAGGACCGCACGGCGCGCACACGCAGAACCCACACGACCCGGCGGGACGCCCAGATGCCCAGCCAGCGCAACACCAACCCCCGCCCCCCCACCACCAGCAGTGCCACCATCACACCACCCCCCCCCGCCCCCCCCCCGAGACCAGGCCACAGACGCAACACACGGCAGCCCCCACCAGCCGATTGATTGTAATGCCCCCGCCGACACACACCACAGCGAGTCCCCCCTCCCGCGGCCACCAAGAGAAACCCCATCACAAGACCCCACACGCGACAACGACGACCACCCCCCCCAACCCACAACCCCCGCCCCCCATCACATCCTGCACCACCGGGCGCCGCACCGGCCGAGCCCTACGCCCTACACAACCCTGTAGCGGTAGGGCAGCACCTCTGGGGACTCGGGGACCAGGACGTGCTACGCCTCCGCACCTCCGGCAACACCCAGCGCATCTGGGCAACCACTCTGGTCCAGGCGGCCACCCTGGGGGAAGGCGTCAGAGACTTCCTCGTCGACGCCTTCCCCCACGTCGCCCGACACGAATGCCCCCCACTCGCCACCCCAGATGGCGAGAGCCCGCCCCTCACGAGGGACCCAATCTGGGTGCCCCCCATCGACTGTGGCGACACCTAGTCGGACACCCCATGCCAGGGCGGCCGGACACCAAGGGCCGCACCCGCTAACACAAGCCCGACATGGCCCACCCCCCAGCCAGCGCCACGCCCAGCGACACCAAAGAGTGGGAGAGGGAAACATGGGTCGCCCGGATGGCCTCCCGGAGCAACTTCAGGCACCACGTCCCGGGGGACGTCCCCACCCCGGACGACCAGCAGCCAGCCCCCCTCACGTACATGACCCTCATGTACAATCTGCACTACACTCTCTCCACTACCCACTACCACGCACCAACTGGCCACTGAATGGTGCAGGGCACCGACTCCCTCCCCCCCGCCGACTACCGCCCCCCCCCACACAACCCACGCCCCGACACGTACACCAGGGAAGAGGAGCCGGACGACCCCCACCTCTGGGGCTGGTGGGAACGCAAGTCCCTGGACACGCTGCTCTCCATCCGCACCGGCAACCAGGGCTTTGTAGGGCGACGTATTGCCTTGCCAAGTGGACCCAGCGAACCTGGGGGATCCCCACGGACCGGTTGCTGTGGAGGGTCACGCTGCACCCCCAGCAGAGGGAGGCCCCCCCAAACCGCAGGGGACCCACCCCCCCACGCCCCACCACCCTACAGCTCTGCCCGTACATGGTGGCAGCCCGCCTCGTGGCGCTGCTGTGGCTGGGCCCAGACACCACCACCCAAAACTACCCCCATCTCACGGAGAAGGACGTGCCCAGCATCCAGCGATGCTTCTTCAGCACGCTCAACTACCTCCAGCAAACGCAACCACACGTCCTGGAGCAGTAATGGACACCCCCCGGGTAACCCGCGTGCCCGCACAGCTGAGACAACGCCACCACACCGCCACATGCACCTACACCGGCACCAGCACGCACAGGTCACCAGGGAAAGCGCGCGCACACGCCGGGTGCCTGAACCCGCACCCTCGTCCTCATTACTCGCAGGACCCAGCATCCTACGCCCGCACCCGCAGCACAGGGCCCCCCGCTGTCACCCACAGCCCTCTCCTCCGCCTCCGACTCCACAACCTCCACCATCACAACCACCTCATCCGCCACCACCACCACGTCCTCGTCCCGCACTCCACCCCCCGAGCCGCGGGAGAAACCTCCCCAACGGGCCCCCAAACCCGTCCCCACCGTGAGCAACCCCGCCGCCGCCAAGGCCCACGCCCCGACAAAGCCCGCGCCCGCAGCCCGGCCGAAACCCAAGACCGCCGCCAAGCAGCCACCCGAACCCGCCGGCGCGACGCGACCGCAACCGGCAGCCAAGCCCAAGCCCAAGCCCAAGCCTGGCGCCACAGCGGCAGCGCGGGCCTGACCCCCCGAGGACGTCCTGTACAACATTCTGCCCGAGCCATCCCAGGGCCCGGAGGCAGCAGCACCCAGCACGGCGCCCCCCCACCGTCACTGACGCCGCCACCACCACCTTCATGGCGGAGCGCGCCACAGCAGAAGCGCGACGCACTTCGTCCCGCCACCTCTCAAAGCCCGCACCCCAGGCCCACGGACCACCCCCGACCGGACCAGAACGGCGCCAGGGTCCACCAGCAGCCTCCCCGCCCCCCTACCAACAGTCAATGTGAGGCCACATACAGCCAACGCCCCGCTACCGCCGCCACCGCGAGTCACACCCCAAGGCCGAGGCGGAGACCATACGCGCATACCCGCGAGTCCACATCCGCCCGCGCCCCCACTCCCCGCGCACCACCACGGCACAGGACTACGAGGAATCCCCCAGGCCCACCACCGCCACCAGTCCCCACGACCACATCATACCCACCTACGCCCACTCCTCCGCTGAAATCCACAGCTGCGCCCAGGGACAGTGGTGGCGGCGCTGGACCCACACGCAGCTCTGGGAGCTGGAAAAGTGGGCCTGGGCAGAGCCCTGCCTCAAGGGCCTGGTCCACCGGCCCCGCAAGGGGTCGGCGGAGAACCGCCGCCTCCAGCCGGCGGGGGGTTGGATGCCACAAGCCGCATGCGAAGCCATGCTGGCCGATGCGCTCCAACCCCTGGGAGTCCATCCCCGCAACCTCCGGGCGCCCCAGGACCACCCGTATGTCCTCAGGCGCCTGCGGCAGACCCTCCAGGAGACGCAACGAGACAGCATACGCCTGTGGGACATCACCCAAAGCCCAACCCCGCACACACACACCGCCTCGCCACCCCACAAGCGTCGGCGCACCGACACCCGCGGAATCCACAGCACCCCAGGAGCCCTGCGCGCCACACAGCACGACGCACCTGACCACCCAGCCAGCGGCGCCACCACCGAACCCCGTTACCCAGCCGGCCACCGCTGCGGGGCGCCACGCCAGGCCCCACCCAGAAGACACCAAGCGAACCGGAAGCCGAAGGACGCCAACGCGCACGCGGACGGGCACCGCTACGCTCAACGGCACCGAACCCAAGCCCGCAGCCGTCGAAACCGCCTAACCCAGCCAAAGCCCCAACACAAAACAAACCCGAGCCGCACCCCATAACCGCTAACCCTTGAATCCTAACCAGGCCTGCCGAGGGAGCAACGTAGCCACAACCCACACCGACAGCCCACACAGCCGCCTAACCAGCCAGCACCAAAAGCACAGAGGCAACTAACCAAACCCACCCTGACCCGTACCCGTGTACATCAGGACGCGCGAGCCGCAACCCTGGGGCGCGGCCGCCACCAAAGCACCGACGACACACGCCAGAGAACACAACACAATTGCACCGCTGCACCACTTGCCCATGCTTGTGCCTGCAGTGTACGCGCGCCCCCTTTTTTCCATTTAAAAGAAAAGAGAGGAGGCACAACAAAGAAAAAAAAACAGAAAAGAAAATTAGGGGGGGAGGAAGAGGGACACAACCACTAACGGCACACGCGCACCGCACACAGCGCGCACACCGGTGAACAGGCGCCATCAGACCGAGGAGACCGCACATGCACATGCACCGAGGGGAGCGAAGGGACGGGACACCACGGTCTTGCACACTGGTGAACAGGAGCCAAGTGGCCCAAGACACAGCACAAACAAAGCAGCACACCGAGCGGGCACACCGGTGAACAGGAGCCAAGTGGCCCGGGACACCGCACAAGCAAAACAAAAGACGGAGCGGGCACACCTGTGAACTGGAGCCAAGTGGCCCAGGACACCGCACGAGCAAAGCAACGGACGGAGTGGGCACACCGGTGAACAGGAGCCAAGTGGCTCAGGAGACTGCAGACACAACACAACAAACCACACGGGCACACCGGTGAACAGAAGCCATGTGACCAAGAACACCGGACACGCAACACAACACACCGAGCGGGCGCACCGGTGAACAGGAGCCAAGTGGCCAAGGACACTGGACGCGCAAAGCAACACACCGAGCGGGCAAACCGGTGAACAGGAGCCATGTGGCCGAGGGCACGGCACATGCAACACAACACACGCAGCGGGCACACCAGTGAACAGGAGCCAAGTGGCCCAGGACACCCCACACGCAACAAAACACACCGCGTGGACGCACCGGTGAACAGGAGCCAAGTGGCCCAGGACACCGCAGACGCAACACAACAAACCAGCCGGGCAGAGCGGTGAACAGGAGCCAAGTGGCCCGGGACACCCCACACGCAACAAAACACACCGAGCGGGCACACCGGTGAACAGGAGCCACGTGGCCCAGGACACCGCACACGCAACAAAACACACCCAGTGGGCACACCGGTGAACAGGAGCCAAGTGGCCCAGGACACCGCACACGCAACACAACACACCGAGCGGACGCACTGGTGAACAGGAGCCAAGGCCCCAGGACACCGCACAAGCAAAGCAACACACCGAACGGGCGCACCGGTGAACAGGAACCAAGTGGCCCAGGACACCGCACACACGTAGGGCGGCCAAGGGACAGGAAGGAACCAACACGCCATGGATCGGAGATACTGGGGCGACCCAGCCGACCCACCAGGCCAGTGGCAGGTGCGGTACTCCAAGGCGACTAGTCGGAGCCCGGCCAGGCTGCATCGGGGACCATGGCAAACGTCACCCAGAGCCATGGAAGCAACTGGTGACAGGCGAGCCGGTACACAGTCCAGGAGGGGGTTGCCTGCCAAGCAGAGTGACCCCGCAACTCAAGCCACAAGGGTGAGGCGGTCCTTCCGTAGACAAGCGGGAGCAATACCCCTTTTGGTGAGAGATACTCCACACGGCTGGGCAGCCCCCAGAGCTGCCGTTCAAAGGAGGGGGCATGTGGCCCTACCCATGGACACATGTTGGGCACCCTCCCACCTGGGACACCTGGACCGGGAGGCCGCGACACTGCCTTCCCAAGCACCTGCGGGAATGGCTTAAGAGGCACCTGACATAGGGCAGTGGGAGGGACAGGACGTCCCCTTGGTAAGACCTTCGTCCTGCATTGTCAAAAGAGGCATCCCTGTTAACGTCCCGAGCTCCTGAACATACCTACCTACCTACCTCCACTTGTTGGAGTCCATCTAGAGGTCTGATCATGGTCATGTTGAGGTCCTGGTGCACATACATACGGCTGAACGCCTCCTTGGTTAGCTCCTCAGACCTGGCACCAATCATGTCATCAAAGTTGTTGTGGCTGATGTAGTCCGCACACTCGTTCTTGACGCCCTGGATATGATGTACTGAGAGCCGTAGCTGGCTCAGGTAGGTCCACCAGCGTCTGAGCTGAGCTCTCTCAGGTGGGGGTCCCTTCTGGAACGTGCGGACCGGTTCTTGGTCACACAGCCAAACCACTGGGTTACTCCCCAACAGTTGGGACTGAGAGGATAGCACTAACATACCCGCGAGCAGTTCCTGCTCATAGGTAGAGTAGTTACCCCGGGCCTGGTTCCATTTCCAGTTCCAATGACCCAGGGGTACCAGGACCCATTTGTCGTCACGGTAGCTGTGCTTGAGAGTGCCGTCTCGGTTTAGTCCATCAGTACCCCATTGGGAAAGGGCCGAGTCGAACTCCTCCTTCTCTCGTGCTTGCCACTGGAACAACGTTCCACCTCCGCCCACATTGCTGGTGTCAGTCACCAGGATAATTTTCCCTTGTGCTCTAGGCACGCCCAAGCATTTAGCGTTGGCCACTTTGTCCTTGAGCTTGTCAAACGCTTGTTGTTCTTCAGGGCACCAGCGCCAGGTAGTACTCTTCTTGATGAGATCCGTCAGGATGGCGCTGGTGTAGGTGAAATTTTTGATGTGGGGGTGGTAGAAGCTGCAGGCCCCGATGAAACTGCGTACATCATGGAGTCCTTTCTTGGGGTCTTCATGTCAGACCTTAGCATCCATCAGGGGTTCGGCCTTAGAGGCCGCTGGGGTCCACCACCCATAGCCAATGTCGAACCCCGGGTACTGCATAGTCTCCTGCATGAACTCACACTTCTCCAGCGTGAGACTGGTGTGGTTCTCCTGGCAGACTGCAAACAACTCGCCCAAGAGGATTAGGTGGTCCTCTCGGGTGTTCGTTCCCAGGCATACATTGTTGATGTGTGCTTCCATCTGGTCGCCACGGGATATGAGTTCTTGCCCCACAGGTCTCCGACGGAGGATGGATAGGATCTTGTTCATCAGCTCTTGAAAAAGAACGGGTGCGTTAGCCACTCCAAATGGCATGACCTTCCACTTGAACACCCTCCCCTGAGGGGTGATGAAGGCAAGGAGCTCCTGGGCATTGGGCGTCAGGTCCACTTGCCAAAATCAACTCCGCTTGTCCATCTTCGTCTTGTAGCGGCAGGAGGCTATCTTCTCGAGGGTTGACTCCATGTTAGAAATGGACCCTGAGTGGTTCAGCGTCTTCTTGTTCAGCTCTCCGTAGTCCACTACCAGCCGTTTGGCTGTAGGCCCAGGCTTAGCCACCAGGAAACAGGGGCTGCAACGCTGGGGGTAGTCCCCATCCTTGTACTCCAGGACCAGGCCAACGTTGATACATTCTTGTATCTGTCACTCTATCTCATCGGCCTGCTCTTTAGGAGCCGGCTGGGGTCTCCTACGTATCTTGTGACCCGCGAACTCGGGCTTCAGCTTGAGGTCCATCTGTACCAGCTTGTCACAGGAGGCTGGAGGGGGTAGTTCTCCGAATACCTCCAGATAGGTCCTGATCAGCTTCTGTACTCTAGGGTCGAAGAGTTTGATCTTGTCCTCCACCTCCTCGTCAGAGTGTAGATTGCTTGCCCCTTGGTGTATAGAAGCAGGGAGGTGGTCCTCAACCGGCTCAGCGTCCTTGGTCGTATCCTTCAGCCCTTGGTAGGCGTGGAGAAGGTCCCGTTTGACAGTCTCTGGTGGTCGGTGACAACAGAGGCACACTTGAGGGGGTTCGCATACGCATTCCTCTAAGAGTTCATCCTCCTCTGGGGTCCTCACATGGGCAGCCCACACGCTTTTCATGACCTTCAGATCCACCTCTCGTTGCCAGGTGATAATCTTCTGTTTGAGGTCCTCCTTCAGTTGGGAGATATCTCCCGTAGACCCTTGCTTAAACGGCCAGAAGCGGCGGGTAGGCCTAGCGTAGCATAGCTTTTTCGCCACCAATATCCTCTTGGAGTCCACGTACTCTCTCAGCCTGGATCTGGGATCCAGCTCCTCGTCCAGGGGCTCCTCTCCCCTCATAGAGAGTAGGGGTTTCAGTGGGGCAGCGTACTCGGCGTTCTCCACTTCCTCCACGCACGTCTGCAGGAAGAAGGCGTCATGCTCAGTCTCGTCATCAGAGTGTATAGAGCTGGGTAGCTCGGATAGCCCACACTCTGAGACTACATCAGGATTAGACACACGGCAGGGGGAGTTGGGGGCAACAGTGTCAGACACGACGTACTCGTCTGCCCTAGGAGTAGTCTCCACGGTGTCTCGAGGTCATAGTTGGTTTTTCAGGACATCCAGGTGGTAATCGCTGCTCTCACGTTGAATTTCCTGGACCATAGCAGGATCCAGATCTTCCCAGGGTACTGGGGCTAGGCTCCCGTCCACCACGCTTAGCAGGCTCCCCCATCCAGGTTTCCGATGGGCGTCTTGCGGCCCAGAGGCACGTAGATGGCGTCATCCGGCAGCTGGATGGAGGTGAGTGTCAGCTTGTCCAATAGAGTACGCCAGTACTCATTTCCCCCATGGGCTCCCCCATCGGGGGAGCGCAGGACCGTACAGGAAGGTTCCAGGGCCACCTTGGTCAGGACGTTCCCCGGTTCACTGAATCTTGGGTTCCCGTAGGCCATCCCGAAAGAGGGCCAGTAAAATTTATAGCAGCAATTTTTCCCCTTGCTGCAGTAGAGGTCCAGGACATGTTGCTTGTCGCTGGCAAATAGCTCCACCTTCAGGTCTTCCCGGGAGTATCCCAACTTTTTCAGACCTTGGTCCAAGACATCCCCCAGGAGCTGATAGTCCTCTGTTTTGGAGGCAACCATCATGGTTGAGGGCTCCTTCTTGCATCCCCTCAGGTAGCTAGACGTGTGCTCAGACTGCTCCAGAGGTACAGATTCCCATCCGTCACCATGGTCCACCTGGAGGACGTAGGGTGCTTGCAGAGTGAGGGATAGAATCTGGGAGTGCTCGACGAAGAAGTCGGTCCCCAGTACAAAGTGGAAGGCTTTGGTGTCCATCACGTAGAACCGATGGGCAATGCTTCTCGATCCCATAAGCACATCGACCTCACAGTCCCCACAACTGTGCACCACATACCCATCTCCAATGTGGATGGCTGCGGTAGGCGGATTGATCTTCAGGTTGCCACGAGGTAACGTTTTCTTGGGCACAATAGATATAGTGGCCCCAGTATCCAGTACAGGCACTGTACCCCCAGGTATTCACGTCCCCCAAGACGGATACGTACCCAGAACACCAGATCCGGTGGTCCCTCGGAGCGTCCCTGTCAGAACTCCGCGGGGCAGGTCACTTCAAACCCCTTCTTCTGAAGCTTCGGTGCCATGCGCATGAAGCGGGGGCGTTTACGGGCGTTAGACTGGTCCCCATCTTCGCTGGCACCCTTAGTCCCTTGTTCTTGTTGGGCTTGCGTCTGGGAACGGGTCGTAGGTCCCGTGTTTGGTTGCTGACCAGAGGGCTCAGAGTTCCCCCCGGGCGTAGTATACGGGTTCCCTCCGGACTGGTTTGTGTTCTTGTCCTTGTCCGGCTTGCGCTCAGGGCCTCCTCGTCCACCTTTGCCTTTGCCACCTTGGCCTTTGCCATTGCCCTTGGACTTGCCCTTGCCACTGTCCTTGTCGGCGCTGCCCTTGCCACTGCCCTTGCCACTGGCGTTCTCGGTCTGAAGCTTCGCCGAGAGGCGTGGCTTGTGGTAGCACTCGTCCTCGTAGTGCTTACTCTTACCACAGAACGCACAGGTGATTGTACACCTGTAGTGGTCCGGCAGCTTGGCCTTGCCACCGGTGTTGGTCTCCTGCTTCTTCCCCTGGACCACGAAGCAGTCCCGCCGGTCGCAGTCAGGGGCGTGACGCAGGGAGCCCTGCTCATCTCTGGCATCACACCAGTAGAGGTCCTGGACATTGCTCATGATACGACCAATTTTTGGGGCAGTCAGCTGTCCTGGTCGGTGTCCTTGGTACCCACGGCCTTGGCTCCCAGAGCCGCATCCTCCAGGAAGGTAGGCGTTCAGGTGCTGGTCGCTTTCTTCCTCCAGCGCCAGCTCCAAAAGTAGCACCGACAGGTCCTTGTAGTTGAGGGCTCTCGCCTTGCGCTCTGCCGTTGCCCGGTATTCATTCCACAGTTCTCTTGGGAGCTTGGCCACCAACCAGAATAGCAGCTCGTCGCTACCGTAGGAACCGGGCGTCAGTCGCCGTACCCAGTGGTCCAAGTCGGCAAGCAGCTCGGAAATCCTGGCAGGCTTGGGATTGTTGGGTAGTACAGCCAGGTTCTGGATCTCGGCCCTGATGCAGAGGTCGGTCTCGTAGGTAGGATACTGCCTCTCCAAGGCAACTAACACGTCGGCGAAGGTGGTGGACTTCGTCACGATCTGCTTGACCTGCTTCTCCAGGTACTTGGTCTTGCAGCACTGCAGGAGCAGATCGCACTTCACTCACCCAGTAGCACGGGTTTGGCCAGTCATCCTCAGGAACCAGCCAAAGTTCTCAGCGAACTTGCTGAGGTCCTTCCCCGTGAACTCCGGCAAGTTCAACACGATCTTGGAGGTGGCTATAGCCTTAGTCTCCTGGGACCTGCGTCCCTCATGGCGATTGGTCTTCCTCTTTTTCTTCTTCTTCTTGCCGCTTGGGTTCCCGGGGTCCTCAGGGTCATCGTCCTCAGACGGTGAAGCAGACGTCATAGATGGCGGCTCATCATCAGAAGGATCTCCACCCAGGTCACTAGAGCCGTAGGGCTCAACATCCATCATAGCCCTTAGGGCTGTCAACCGCAACCGGTCCAGCTCGGCTCGCGTGGAGTTTTCCACGTGGCTGTAGGGGGGCTGGGCTGTTCTTGGTATGAAAGGCCTTCTTGGTATCACAGCAGGGGTCGGCATAGATCGGCTCCTCAAGATTCCTAGGGTGTTCGTCAGCCGCGCCACCAAATGATTGGCTTGTACACGATGAGGTGAAACTCCCACGGTGGTAGGGGACGCTTGGAGAGGAATCAGGGGCTCCAGTTTCGCCCGAATTCCTTGAGTGAGATCACCAACTATCTCAGAAGTGGCTCCTCAAAGAGCCTCTTGTATCTACGACCGCGTCACGGATCTGTTTGAGGATCTTTCAGATCCTCTACTCCTTCCACCACAAGACTCAGGGCCACGTAGGCCACTCAGAAAAGTGAAACCAGGTGCTGGCATAGTATAGCCAGGCTCGGGTGCCGCATAGCCAAGTATCCCAGTCATGTACACGGCCGCCGCGGGTCGGTGATAGCCATCCTCATAGCGGCGCGGCATAGGCTCAGGAACACCGATGTAGGTGGAGCTGGATGCCACTGGTTCGCTGACTGAAGTTGCCGTAGGCGGCACAGTCGCCGCTAATGTCACACCATAGGTGGGGTAAGGCATACCAGTAAAGCCTAGACCCTGAGCCATAGGTGGAGTGGTTGTGGGTGAGGATGTAGCTGGATGTGTGGCTGGGAGTGTAGTGGTTGTTGGAGAGGGTACTGCAGCGTAATCTGAGGCACTCGGCGCGCTCTCAACAGGTTTGTTCTCGAAGGGCACCTCGTGGGATGGTCCGTGTCCATCTCCAGGGTCTACCTCTTCGGCTCCCATGTCCACTGCTTGCTTCTCCTTCTCCTTCTCTTTGCCTTCAGGTTCCCAAAAGGAGAATACACTGAAGGCAGCCCTCAAGCCCTCCAAGGAATCATCCCCCAGCCCACTTAAGGGCACTGAAGGTACAGGCTCCTCAGGTTCAGGTTCACCAGCATGTTTGGGCGCTGGCGCTGGCTTGAGTGGTGCCACTGAGGGCGCTGTCGTCTCGGCAGTGTCATTGGTGTCCATATTATATCTCCTCGCCCTTCACTGGAGTCAGTCTCGACGTACTGGTTGTACTGCACAGGGTTGCAGGTACGCAAAGACTGAAACTCTCTGCTACCAGAAATGTAGAACAGGCTTTCAGTTTTGATTGCTTTGATGATATTGTTTTGTTTGTGCCCCTGCTTGCTCCTGCTGCTTCTTGGTGTAGTTCAGGTTTTCCAAACAAATACGTTTTGATGAAATCAACGAGAAATAAGTACCCACAGTGCAAGGCAAAGGACCACAGGATCAAATCAACAACATGAAGAGCTGCAGTCAAAGGAGATAGTGTACCAACAAAGGAAACTCACAATAACTACAGATTTAGGAAACGTTAGTTAGAAAGTATCCTACAATCAAGGAAAAACCGCCCACATGGGCATCCTCTCTTTTATAGTGCCATCTAGAGATGTGCACTCTTTGTTTTGGGTCCCATAGGTGCTTAGGTGGCATGGCTTGCGGCGCTGAGGTCACTGCCATGTAACATGGGATCTTCCTACTTAGCTAGGTTGACTGGGAATTGAACCCAGGACCTCTGAAAAAGAGGTGCCACAGCCCCCTAGGGTGCAGACCACTAGGACAGCTAAGCATTCATGAGAAAATATAGAAACATGTATAGGTTGTAGATCAATGTCAGCGCCTCAGTCAGTCCAGGAAATGGTGTATCAGTCCAATCAGTTGGGGGGGTCAGGGGTCCACACAACATCCATAGTTCGATGCTTGGTTTTATAGATCAAAAAGTCTTATCAGCCCTTTTTGGTTAGGCCAGTACTAAGATAAAAATGTGTTATGCCTTTAGGCCTCTCTATGACAACTAAAGCTAACCTTTTGGCAGGGAAATACACTTTTTCTTACTTTCCCAGGCACGGTAACCGTTATTAGCGCCGAGAATCGGGCAATAATTGAACCATCTACTAGGGTGATCGAGCGTACGAACGCTGCACCCTCGCGCGCTGCCGACTTCGTTACGATGGCTTTGCCAATGGTCCCCATCGTGGTGGACTCTGACACCCCCTCCGTCGCTAGGGATGTTGCTAGAACCCCAGGTGAAGAGAAAACCTGTTTGCGGCAGCGCCCATCAGCCGTATTGTTGAGCAGGACGAACCGGCCCGCTCACACCTTATCCCCTTGGTCATCTGGGTCCGGCTCGTGAAGCCGTGGCCCTAATCCAGGACGCCCTGTCGGGGACCACGCAGAAGCCCACTATGGTGGAATCGTCGCCCGCTCCAATGAGCGGATCGCGGCGGTTTCCCTCCCTGGTGGAGGAATCTCCTTCCTTGGGAGCGTATCCCAATCTCCCAAGCGGATTCATGCTAAATCGTACGATCATCGAGGCATCCCCCAAGCAAATAAAGGCGGATGAGTGTGACAAGTGGTTCCCCGTGGCGTTAGAACCGGGGAACGACAATGAGGAGGAGGAGATTGGGGTGCTGGAACATAGGCCTCTTTATCATTCCCCTATTTCTGTTGCCTCGTTGCCTGCACCGCCCGACCCTATGTCGGGGACTAGGAATCGCCCCATGCTTGTGGAGGAATCCCCGGCGCCCCACTACGTTGTGGTGGAGGACTCTCCGGCCCCTGAATACATTGTTCTGGAGGAATCCTCGGTGACTATGAACGGCATCAAAGACCGCCCGTGTCTTGTCATGGAAAGTCTGGAACCTACGGAGGACCGGGCCGGTACTACGTCTCCGGTGCCTATGAGTGGCACGAAAGATCGTCCATCCCTGGTGGACGATTCCCCGGCGATGCCGATGATTAACAATCTGTGCTGGGGGGGAGGAAATCCGGTGGAGGGAGGTTCAGCCACCCTCCCCCCCCTCAACTACATTTCCTATGGAAGACCCCCAACCGCGGGTATTGGGGGGGGGGATCCAAAGGTTGCCACAGGCTGGGAACCTGTTGTTGCTTCCCATGCATAGATCCAATCACCTACGGTGTTTTGTGAGTCACCGCAATATATTGCGGTGGACGAATCCCCACCGCCACACCCGCAGCCGAACCCTGTTGGTCCTATTTCTGCTCCTCCGTCGCCCCGCCAGGGGGCTTACATCAAGCACGTGGGAGCATTCCTTACTTGATTCGGCCATCCCGTAGTGGGGGATCGGGGGGGGGGACATTCCTCTAGTGGGGGGGCGTCTGCACCTGTTGCTGCGCGCCCCGCACCCCCATTTTGCCCTGCGGGGGGGCCCTCTGGTCCCTGCGTGGCCGGGGGGGCTGCTGGCGGAGCCGGTGGCGGGTCATCTCCTCCCCGTGGGGGTGGGGGTCCCTAGTTTCGACATTCTAGGGGCCCCGCTCAAACACGCAGGAAGATGACTTGAAGCACACTTGTGACTGTCCCAGGTGTACGGTGCACTATGAAACGTGCATCCAATCTCTGATGGCTCAGGTACAGGACTTTCCAACTAAAAATCTAGAGCTGTAGCGGTCCCAGCAAGAGCTTTCTCAGGCTTTGGCCGCTGCCGCTGGCATCAGTCAGTCCTACGGGGACCAGATGACCCAAATCTTGTCTACTTTGGGTACGTTTGAGGTAGGTAGGTAGGTGCACTCGGTCGTGTTGAAGTGCCCCAGGGTCCCTGCTGGCGTTGCCGCTGTGACGAACAGGAAGGGGATCCGAGCTTGAAGAGGGGAGGCGACTTACATCCCGCTAGACCTGACTGGTGGCCCCCAACAAAGTGGCCCCGGGCAGCACCACGAGGGCTGATCGCCGGCAGCATGACGTACTTGTCTCGCCGGGAGGGTGTGCCCCCGTGCTTGCGCACGTCCCCTCCTTTGGGCGGAACCCTAGGGGTTCACCGGACTTCCTGGTGTATCCCGTTCCCAAGGCATGCATGCATATTCTTGGTACTGGGGTTCCGAGGCGCTTGGGTGTCGCACGGTCCGCCTCGAATCCCAAGGCAGCGCTGGCCTTAGGATGCAGCCTTACCCCCAAGCTCCGGATCTCGTTTGGCCAGGTCACATGCATGGCACGGGCTGCGTCAGTGCCCGGACTATGGACACTGGGTTTGCTACTGTTGTGTGGCGCTTGTGTTTGGGCCTGGGTTGTGCTTTGGCTCGAGTTTCAGCTGCGCCCCCCCCAATTCCTGGCTGGGGTGTGTGTGTGTTGGTTTCCTATTGTTGTGTGGTGTTTGTGTTGGGGTCTGGGTTCCGCGGTGACTCCGCCTTTCCTGGCCGGGGTCTAGGGTGCGTGTGCTTGGGCTCGGGTTTCGGCTTCTCCCCGCCATTTCTGCCTGGGTCTTATGGTGCCTGCGTTTGGGGTTGGGTTGGGCGGTAACCTCGCCACTCCTGGCTGGGGTCTAGGGTGTGTCTGTACACGGGTTTTGGTCGCGCTCTGCCTTTTTTTGGCTGAGGTTCGCGGTGTGTGTGTGTGTGGGTTAGGGTTTTGCCTGCACTCCCCTTTTTTCTGGGTTGGGTGTTGGGGCGTGTGGCTCCTTGCGCGCGCCGCGTCCGTGTCCCGCCACCTTCTTGTGGGGCTGCCTGTGGCGTGGGGGTGTTCGGGGGTTGCTGTGGGTGGGATTTGTCCCCCCCCTCCCCCCCCTTTTTTTTCGGGCTGCGGGGGGGGGGTTGTTTTCGGTCCTGTCGTGTCGCGGCTTGGTGGTGTCCTCCGCTGCCTGTCCCGATCTTGGGTCTCTTGGTCTCCGCCCCCCCTTCCTCTTTCGTTTGGGCTGCGCCCATGTTTTTTTTTCTGCCCGTCACTTCTCCAGTGAGGTGTGTGCCTGCGTGTCCGGCGTGTCCCTTCCTCCGGTGGGCGGCTGCTCTCGGTTGGGTGTCGCCGTGTTTGGCAGGGCGGTCCTCCGGTGTTCTTTCGGGGGGCCCCCTGTGGGTGTCGCCTTCGCTGTTGCTTGGCTGGGGGTTTGCCCGCCTCTTTTGGACCGGGTGCGTGGCTTCGCGGCTGTGTGTCTGTCTTTTGCCCCCCCCCCCTTTTTTTTCGTCTGTGCTGTTTGTTTGTTTCCTGTTTTTCTTTTTTGGGGGGGGTGTGCCTGTTCCTCCTTCTGCCTTCGCTGAGCTGGTGCACGCACTGGTCGCCATTCGGTGTGGCTCACCGGGTTGCTGTTGGTGCTTTTGCTTGGCTGGGCCGTGCCCTTGCCCCAGAGGTCCGGCGGGTTATGTACACGCTTGGCCTGGTGGCCTTTCCTATCGGGTTAGGTTCTGGCTCTGCCGGCTGGGCGGGTCTGCCAGGCGGTTTCTTGAGGTCCTGGGTTAAGGGGGGTGGGGCTTTCCGTGTCCCTCCGCCTTTGTGGTGCTGGCTTTAACTTTCTGGTGGCAGCTTGTGTGGGCGGGCGGTCGCCGTCGTTGCCGGGCGTGCGGTGGTCCTTAGCCGGTGTGCGGCGGGTTGGTGTAGCGTTGTCCCACGGTTGTGGGCGCGTTTCCTCCTCTTCTGGGCCGTGCGGCGGCTTGCTTGGGTTAGACCCTCGGTTCTTCTCCCTTGCTTTGGTGCTGCGGTGTGCTTTGGTGCGGCTTGCCATGCTGCACCATGCTGGTCTGTGCTGTGTTGCGGTGCGCTCTGCTCTGTCGTGCCGTGCTGCGCCGTGTCGTGCCGTGGTGTGCCATGCTGTGGCGTGGCTGGCTGCGCTGTGTTGTGCCGTGCCGCGCCGTGTCGTGTTCTGGTGCGTTGTGTGGTGGGGTGCCTTGTCGTGGTGCGTTGCACGGCGGTGCACTGCGGTGCGGTGTGCCGTGTTGCCTCGTGTTGTGCCGTGTATCGCTGTGCCGTGGTGTGTGGTGGGACCTTTTCACTGCCGTTCCGGCGTGGGGCGGGGTCCGCGCTGGTTAGACGGGCCTTTTTTGTGGCGCGGGACGTGGGCCGAGGTTATGTGGCTGGCTGGTGGCTTGGGGGGCGCGGTTAGGTGTGGTGTGGGTCGTTGGATCCGTGCTGCGGTGGTCCGGGTGTGCCGTTCAAGAAGGTGGGTCAGGCAGGTGTCCGCGGGGTTGCCCTCCATGGGGGCCTGTGTCTTGGTCTGATGTCCTGTGGGGGTCCTTGCCCCCAGCCCTGGGTGTCGCGGCCGTTTCCTCTTCTTCTTCTGATGCCTGTGCCATTGCCTGTGTGGTGGCCCTTGCTGCGGCCGGGGTCGTCCCCTGGCGGCGAGGGCGTGGTGGTGTGCTGCGCGGCGGTGTTCTCGGCGGCTCTTGCGGAGGGTGTAGCCCCTTCTTCCCGTGTGGGTGTGCCCTCCTTCCCCTGTGCGGGGTCCAGTGGTCGGTGGGCGTGAGCCGGTGCGGTTCGTGCGGCGTCTGGTCCGTGGTTCGGCGGCGTGTCTTGGCAGGCGTGCGCCTCCTGCGGCCCGGGGTGGGGCGGTGCTTGTCCTTCCATTGTGGCGTGCCCTTCCTGTGTGTGCGCCCTGGTGCCCGTCGTTGCGCCCTCTCCCTCTGTGCCACGGCCCCTGGTCCGTCCCCTTCCTGGCCCTTTGATGGTTTCTTGCCCCTGCGTTGTGTCGCCCGCGGTGCCCTGTCCCTTTGGGCGCCTGCGGTGGCGCGCGTGGCGGCGCCCTTGGGAGCGGAAGCGGCGGGAGCGGGGCCCTGGGGGGTCGTGGTGGCGCCTCGGGGAGCGGGAGCGGCGCGGGTGAGCTGTTGAGGCGCGGTGGTGCCGTGGGGAGCTTGAGAGCCGGAGCGGGTGCGCTGCGTGGGGGGGGAGCGGGAGCGCCGCAGTTTGCGGGACCGGGCCTCGTTGCGGGGTGAGCCGGGCGAGTCAGGAGGCGTCGGCGGGTCCTGGGGGGCCTCGCGCTGTGCTGCCTGGTACTCTGGGGGGGGGAGGAGTCCCCCAGCCTTGGTGGATCTGCCGCGTAGGGATGCGGCTGCGGTGGCGGCTGGTGGTACGGGTCGAGTGGCTGTCCCGGGTGGAGGTGGGCCCGGGGGGCCCCTTCGTCGTGGATGTGGTGGCCGGGCGGATACAGTTCTTGGTATGGGGGGGGCGGCCCCTGGTGGTAGGCGGGGTAGTGGGATGGAGAGCCCGGTGGGTGGTGCTGCCATCCCATGCGCTGGTGCTGCTCGTGCACGGAGGGCTGCGGCCCGGCGGGGTAGGGTGGTGAACAGTGGTAGTGGTGGTGGTGGTGGTGCTCGTTGTGGTGGTGTGGGCGTCAGTGGCGAAGGCGCTGGTAGTGGTGGTGATGGTGCTGCGGGTACGCCCCGAGGATATCTTGGCGTTCCGGTGGGGCTTGAGGATCGGGCATCGTTTGCAGCCCCTGGGGCCGTACGGCTTGGTGGGTAGCGGGGGCGGAATTGGGGGCCGGGCTTAACGGTGACCGCGGTCGAGGGGTCCCACGTCCCCGGGTCGGTCTGGCCGGCGGCGGTGGTGATTTGTGGAGGGTGAATGACGGGGCGCTTGGAGATGGGGATGTTGACGAGAGTTTTCGTGGCGTGCAACTCAACAACACACCTCACACACGCGGCTACACTATGAAAGTGGAGCAACGTCGGCCTCGTTTGCAGCCTGAGGATATCTACGCCCTGGCCCATAAAGATGTCTCGGAGAGGGAGGCTCTCGATCTTTTCAATCGAGGAGACAAGACGACAGTGACCTACACCCATCGCCCTTCTCCCAATAAAACCGCTCTGTGGTGGCGGCTCTTGCTGGGGGTAGGGGGGCTTTGGATGTGGTGGGTGGGAGATCCTGGCTGGGGTTTGGGTTAGGGTTAGGGTCAGGGCGGGGTCGCTTCTGGTGCCGTCGTACCTTTTGTGGTTTTTGGGGCTGTGTGGGGTGGTGTTGGTGTTGTTGTTGGTGGTGGTGGTGGTGGTGCTGCTGCTGCGGGTGGTGTTGTTGTTGGGGTCGGTTTTGTGTTGGAGTCCAGCTCGAGGTTGAGGAGGACCTCGTCCCGGAGGTGCGAGGGCACCGGTGCTGGGTGGGGGGGTTTCTCGGCGTGCTGCCGGGCTGCCTGGGTTGCCTGTGTGGGGGTCGGGGGGCCTCCGGCTGCTTGGCGTGCGGCTGCAGCTTTGGCTTTGGCCGTGGCTTTGTGGATGAGGTCGGCGGGGAGGGGGGGGTCGGAGAAGGAGGTGGAGGACGTCGATGAGGATGAGGACAAGGAGGAAGTGGTGGTTTTGGGGGATCGGGGGTGCGCTGCCATGCGGGCGGGTGCGGCTTTGCGGGCCGCGGCGTCCTCGGCCGCGGCCACAGCGGGGAGGATGGAGGGCATGTCCTCGGGCCGCGGGTGGGGGGCGGGTGGCTGGGGGGGCCCGGCCGTGACCTGGCGGCCCGGCGGGCCGATCCGGTCGGGAGCGGTGGGCGAGGGAGGCGCGGGGCTGCGGTCTCCGCCTTCTGGGTTCGGCTGGGCTGGGCTCCTGCAATGCGTGAGGGTTGGTGTCCGCGGGGGGAGAACAGTGTAAAGGGGAGCTCAGGACAGGACAGGACAAGCCTGAAAGCCTGTGTTTTCCCTAGGATTCGGTTCGTTATGTTTACTGCTATTTTGTCATTAAGGTATCGTGCTCAGTACTTGGCTGTACTGACACATGTATGTTACATAAACCCATATATTATCCTGTCGCGTTGCGGTGCAGATGCCGCTTTTTGCGCACTGCATGGCACGCGTGCGCACTGATTTGTGCATTGTTTTCTTTCGGAAAAGCACTGATTTTTAATATAAAAAGATCTGATTTTGTAGGAATGTAATGTGCGAATGCATGCATGAACACTTTCTGAGTGTCTATTGTCTATAGTGTGCAATGGGATTATTGCGATCTCAGCAAGAGGCAAGATCGCTCAGTACTTCTGGACTATAAAGAAAAGTCGTATTGCAGCTATTTGCTTCGCTATTGGGTTGCGCCGTCTTCGGTATTGTGGGTCGTCCAGGAGTTCTTTGAAATCAAGATTTGGGATTTTGGTACAAAAGATCTTGGAAAGCACACGACAAAACACCGTACAAGTGTTTTGAAAAAATAATCGCAATATCCGCCGCCCAGCTGCAGATTTAGCAAGCCCACAGAGACACCATGAGCGCTCCCTCAACATCAGCGCTAACCACCACAGCCGTAAAACAACCCAGCTCGCTGTCAACAACGCTTGGGCAGTCGCCGCCGAGAAGACCGGCACCGCCTCCGCCTAGAGGGCCTGCACCATCACGGTCGCCGTCACTGCAGGATCTGGAGACAGAAGAACGACGCGTGCGGGAACAGCTGAGGTGTGCTCAAGAATTTACATTCGCCAAGCTCTATGCGAATTTTGGGTACAAGTTTCAAGGTCTCTTCCATGCCCTCATGGTGCAGTTGAGTAGCGCCGGCAACAAGGTCGTTGTTCACGGCGTACAAAGTGAAGAATTGCCGTGGAAGACGAAAGCAGTTCCACGCAAGTCAAAGACAGCGCCGACGACGAACAACGCGTATTCATGTGTGTTTACAAAATTGAAGTCGTCGCTGGAAGTTGCGCTGCACAAACTACAAAGTATCGTCTCGCTGTTGAGAAGTCCGCTTCCTTCTACGCCTTTCAGAGCCAAAAGAAATAGTTCGTCAACTCAAGACCAAAAGGAGTCACGATGCAGCTCAAGTGAAGAGGCCAACGCCGATGGGTCACAAAAGGAGCCCTGGAAACGAAGAAAGGAGCGCCGAGTGACGAATTCTACAAGCTGCGAAAAAGGTGTGGGAAGTTGGGTGGCCGAACAATCTCAGGAGGTCATCAGTGAGGGCAAGCCAAGAAGAGGACGACGCGCAGGCAAAGCCGTTCAAAGACAAAGAGCTGCCCAGTACTTCAGTGAACTTGTTGACGTTCTGATCTCCAAAGTGGAAAACAAGGAGGCCTTCAAGTGGTGTCGAACTTCCTGCCCACCAAGGTCCGAGTGGGGCCAGCGTTTGGCTTCCAAGGAAGATAAATACAACCCTTTCTTTTAGGTTTTGAGCGCTGAGAGCGCTATGTACCCTGGGCGTATGTCGAGCGCTTGGAGCGCTCTGTTTTATCAGTCTTTGGCGCTGCGAGCGCTTTGTTTTTTCCAACCACTGTGCCTTGCACAGTGTACAGCCTGTGGGGCTGTATATATGCCCGAATCTGATTTAGATTCTCTGGCATGTACATTTGAGATGTACAACGAGGCCCTGTCTGGCCTCTGTCTGGGCGCCAAGCGCCTTGTTTGCTGGCACTGACATGTGCCTTTGCTTTCTTTTTCGTTGTAGATACTATTTTGGATCTGCAATGAGCAGTGGTGGGATACACCCTGCTTTACACTTTGAGTGAACTTTGGTTTACTCAGTTTTGCAATTCTGTTTTGCTTTGCACCTGCCTGCTTGTGAGCAGTGTGTCTTTTCTTTTTGTATGCCTGCTTTTGTTTGGAAAAAGCAGAGGTTTTATTTTAGTATGAAAGTACTATATTTTTCCTGTGCCATGAGCACTTCAGGTTGTGTGCCATGAGCACTTATCAGGTTTATACACCCTTTGAGGAGTTTGAGTGGGTATAGGTTGAAACACCACCTCACCACTCCCCTAGGGCACTGTTTTGTGACAGAAATCCCTTTCAGGAGGGTAAAGCTATCTATGGTACCAGTGGTATTCCACTAGCATGATCTGCACATAGATAGTAGCTGTTTTTACCTGGAATGGGTAGAAATAGCCAGATCACAGACAATAATATCTGTATTGTATTGTAGGTTAATGCCTGCATGTTTTGCTATTTTTTTTTTCTCGGGTCAGCAACTCATTTGGGGAGTGCTGAGCCTGGGGGGGGAGTGTAAACATGCAAGGCAGCCTTTTGGGTGCTTGCGTTTTACACCCACCCAGCTCTGTCTGAGCTTTTCCCAGCCCTATGGTAAAACCCTTCGCACCCTTTTGTTTTGGGGTCTCAGCCACACATCAGGGTATGTGTGGGCTTGGGGGGGGAGTGTAAAGGGGAGCTCAGGACAGGACAGGACAGGACAAGCCTGAAAGCCTGTGTTTTCCCTAGGATTCGGTTCGTTATATTTACTGCTATTTTGTCATTAAGGTATCGTGCTCAGTACTTGGCTGTACTGACACATGTATGTTACATAAACCCATATATTATCCTGTCGCGTTGCGGTGCAGATGCCGCTTTTGGGGCACTGCATGGCACGCGTGCGCACTGATTTGTGCATTGTTTTCTTTCGGAAAAGCACTGATTTTTAATATAAAAAGATCTGATTTTGTAGGAATGTAATGTGCGAATGCATGCATGAACATTTTCTGAGTGTCTATTGTCTATAGTGTGCAATGGGATTATTGCGATCTCAGCAAGAGGCAAGATCGCTCAGTACTTCTGGACTATAAAGAAAAGTCGTATTGGAGCTATTTGCTTCGCTATTGGGTTGCGCCGTCTTCGGTATTGTGGGTCGTCCAGGAGTTCTTTGAAATCAAGATTTGGGATTTTGGTACAAAAGATCTTGGAAAGCACACGACAAAACACCGTACAAGTGTTTTGAAAATTCGCGTGGGCTGCATTCGAGGGCCAGGGGGGTTGGGCCTGGGGTTTCAGGGGTGTGTGCGGGGGCTGTGTGCGGGTACCTGGGCGGGAAGGGCGTGCGCTGTGGCATGGGGCTCCCCGCGGTTGGTGTGTGTGGGTTGCCGGGTGTGGGGAGCGCTGAGGGGTGTTCGGCGGGAGGGTCTGTGGCGGGCGTGTGGGGGAGGCCCGTGTCGCGGGGCCCGGGGCTGCGCGCGATGGAGGGCGTGTGGGGGGGACCACCGGGTGGGGAGTGGGGAGGGAGGGCCAGGGCTGGGGGTTGCGTGGGGTGGTGTGGAGCTGGGGTCGTGTGTGTTGTGTCAGTGTATGTGTCCGTTTGCAGCGGCGCGCCTGTGTGGTCACCTCCAGGCTGGGTGGTTTGGAGGAGAAGTTTGCCGTCTTCTGCGGCCGCGGCAAGGATTTCGCATATGAGCGTGTGTATTTGGTGCACCTCTTGGTCAGTTGTGGGTAGAGGGTATTGTAGTGCTGGGCTAAGGTCCATGCGGCGGAGGAGCCTGTGGATGGCGTGGTATCCGCAGGTGAGGGGGTGTTGCGGCCTGGGGGTTGGGTCTGCCCGCGTGTCTGGGCCTGCCTCGACTTGCGTGTGGGCGCTGGGGATGGCCCAGATCCAGGGCACTGTCCCCGTGGACGGCCAGCGGGGCTTGATCCACTGCGTCAGGCAGAGCATCGCCAGTCCCAGGGGGGAGGCCGCCCGCCCCGAGGTGATTTGGGCCTTGGCGCGGGCCGGGGTTTTTTGCCCCGGCTGGAGGACGCCCCTGAGGACTTTGTGTGGGCAGGTGATGTCCCCTACTGCCCCCGGTTGGGCGGCCCCTGGGGCGAGCATGGTGTTAGTCCCTTTCACGAGCCATTGTGGGCCGGGGGATGTTGCTGTGGCGGCCACTACGTAGTAGTGCCCGCGCTCGAGGACTGTACACCAGACCTCCGGCGGGGGTTGTCGCTGTCTGTAGGTGGGCTGGGGAGGTCGTCGTCGGGGGTGCGGAGGCCTGCGGCGCGGAGGGCGGTGTTGCGGGTTGGTGCGGTGACCTGTTCCCACTGTTCTGGGTGGTTCGGGTCTGCTGGGTGGTCCCTCGCCGCTGGGGCTTGTCGTTGGCGTTTGGTCCCTCGACATGTGACGTTGGTGTCGGTGTCCTGTGTCAGGGCCTGGCCCCACTCGATGGGGGGGATCCAGACGTGCTGGCCTTAGGCGTGTTGGCGGGCTCGCCACAGGACGAGGTCTACGATGGCCTCGTGAAGCCCTTTGCCTGGGATGGCTAGGTCCTGGAGGGCTTTGACGGTGAGCCGGGTCCAGCTCTCTTGTAGGCGGTACCAGCCCAGGGGAGTGTTTAAGGCCCCGCCTTGGAGGGCCGCTCGGAGGAGGTCGGGGTCACGGATGGTGGTCGGTGTGAGGGCGGGGTGGTCCGGGTCTGGGGGGGGTTGGCGGGGTGGGCTGTCGAGGTCTTGCTCATCCACGTCGATGTATGGGTGGTCCTGGGCGGGCTTGGTAGGGCTGGGCATCGCCGGGTGGTCCCGTGGGTTTGAGATGGGCCTTTGGGTGTCGTGGGTGCTTGTGGCGGGGGTGTCTTGCGGTGGGTGGCCTTCTGCGTGGCCCCCGGTGGTGTCTTCGAGGCCTGCGGACGGAGATGGGGGGCGTGTGTGGGGTGCGGAGCAGGTTAGTGGACTTCCCGGTCATGCACGGCATGGTAATGGATGAGACGCAGCATGTGTTCCCTGGCGGTGGGGTCGGTGAGTTGATCCGTGTGTGTCAGCAGGAGGTGTTTGCGATGTACCATTTCGGCCGCTGCTCTGCGGACTGCTTCTAGCTGGAGGTGCGCTGCTGCCACCATCGGGTTTTCCGCGTATTTGGTCAGGTGTCGGTGTAGGGCCTGTGTCACCGCCCCTCTCATAGTGGCTTCCTTCACCAGGGGATCCCTGGAGAGGTGTTCGGTGGCTTGGTGTGCGTGGCTGTGGGCTGGTGAGCCTTCGTGTTGCTGTAGGGTTTCCGCTGGGGAGCAGCCCACTAGTGCATCCCTGCCCGTATGGACGGGGCATATTTTGAAGTGTTCCCAGTCCTTCGGGGTTGTGTGGTCGCACGGGCAGCGGGTGTGTTCCTCTGGGACGTGGATGTGCTTGCGGGGGAGCCATCGGGCGACCCTGGTGAGGAGTGGTAGTTGCCTCTGAGGAGCTAGATGCATTATTTCTGCAGGTGGGCTGGGATGCATGCTGGGCGTAGCGACGAGTGGTAGAGGGGGACTGTCAGTTTCTCCTGGAGCTCATGGATGTGTGCTCGGCTGTCCGTGTCGCCGAGCACGCGGGCGATGTTGGATGGGATTGGGGTAATGGTATGCTCTGTCGTGTGAGGTATAGGGGGCGTCTTCGGGCACCCAGTCCGGGGTTTGATTGGGCTCCGGTTTTGGGGGGTATGTGTTGGAGGTGTGTGTGGTTTCGGTCGAGGTCGGGCACCTGGAGGGTTGGCAGGTACGTAGTGCGCTGGTGTACTACCTGGATGTTGACCTTGCCATTTCTGTATTGGTGCCTGTGGGACTCTTGTTTCACGGTGTGAAGTTGGACGTAGGGGGGAAGGCTGCGGAGGGCTTTCCAGAGCAGCAGTGCCTGGGTGCCGAGGCTCGTCGCGGTGGCTTTGTGGGGTGGTTGTCGTGCTATGCGGAGGAGTAGGTGTGTGTTGACAGTGGCGTCCACTACGAAACAGACCCGGACGACGTGCGACAGGCGGGCGGGTAGGTGGGCCGAGATTTTGGTGATGGCATCGGCCATGGCCCCCAGCTCTCCGTGGGAGGAGGCCCCGTAGGTGGTGTGGCCCGTGTGGTGGTCCATGTGGTAGTTTCCCCCGGTGTGGGTCAGTTGCAGGGTGGCCCCCCCGGTGATGCGTGTGAGGGCGGATTTGCCTGAGGCGTTGGTGAAGAAGAGCACGTACGCCGGTGATGGCTGTGGGAGGCGGCATGGGTTCATGGGCACGTAGGCGTATATGGCGAGCCTGTGGTGAGGTGGGCCACCGGGGTTGTGGGCCGCAGGATGGGGGTGGTGTATACCCCTATTCCTTTGGAGATGATGCTCTTTGCGTGGGGGGACATGGCTATGAGTCCTTGTTCTGGTTGTCCTCGTGTGAGGTAGACGTAGATGTAGTGGAGGATGTAATCCCTGTCCGGGTTAAGGTCGCGGCACGTGAGGGTTCGTGTTCGGTGTTCCAGTGTGTGGCAAGAGTGGTGGAGTGGATAGTAGGGGTGCTCGCGCTTGCCCGTTCTGCCTGGTTCGTACATGCTGTAGCAGGTGGCAATTCCTGCAGGGTCGGGGCGTGGCCAGGTGGGCGTTGTGGTGAATAGCCACCGGGGGTTTGTGGTCCGGGTTCCACGCCACCGTGGGGTTCGCATCGGTGCGGTGGAACCATGGGGCCACCCATGCGTGGGCCTGTGGCGGCAGGTGGGCTGTGGGGTGGGTGTGGTAGCCTGCTATGAGGTGCAATACGGGCCATGGTGTGGTGGGTGCATTGGGGTCACAGGCCGAACATGTGCGTGGCATGCTCCCGGAGTCCTGGGGGACCTTCGGTGGGTCTTTTGCGGTCATGTGGTGTTTTGGTATGCGCCATTTTGCCCCGTGGTGGATGACGGTGGTCTGTGGCGGCTTGACCTCGTTCAGGGCCAGTAGTAGGGTTAGCGGTGGGACCGGGCCCGTCACCGGGGGGACGGGCTCGTGGTTCGAGCCAGTGGGTGTGTAGGGCGGTGCCGCTGGGACGGGACAGGGGTGTTGCTTTTTGAAGTCCCGGTAGGCTGCCTTCATGTCCTGGCTTCCCGGCAGAGTGTGCCCCGCCGCTGGTGCCGTCTCTGTGAGGTACTGGCAGAAGAGGCGGTATTGAGGCCATTCCGGAAGTTGTAGGAAGGGGGTGTGGTGTGCAGCGCTGCGGTGAAGGACCCGCATTTGGGGGAGGGTAAGTTTCATGCGGTGGTTCAGGGCTACCAGCGGGATTCTAGGGCAGTGGCGGCCAGTGTGGCGGATCATCTTAAAGTATCCAACAGCAACACGGCCAAATCTTTTAGCGCGGTGGAAACGCTTGCTACGCGTTATGCCGCCGTTGCATCTAGGATTGATGCGTGGGACCACTGGTACACCACGCCTACAGAGCCCGTTACGTTGGTCCTGCCCGCGCCATTGGCGCCCCGACCCGTTCCCAATCCTGAGCCGGCGGCACCTACGGCGCCAATGTGCGCGCCATCCGGTTCATCCGGTGGTGGTTGTGTTCTTCCTTTCTCCGTCCACCCATCCCACGATTGCATCTACCATCCGAACGCTTGTCCGGACTCGGGGTGGCCGTAGGGGGGGGAGAAACATCAAGAACACGCCCATCACCAGGAGCCCACTTCCTGCAGGGGAACCGCCAAAGAACAGAAGGTACCTGCTATCCCCGAGTGGAAAGCGGTGCCTAAGAGCGAGGAATACCCCTCGGAGCCTACGTCCCCATGGACTGGTGCGGAGGAGAACTCCTCTTCGTTGGGGAACATCAATCCCCTCACGAAAAATGTTTTCACCTCCCCCAGGAAACCTTCGTACACGCCTTCTCATCCTACGGACATGTGTACGGTTTCTCCAGTGAAGATTGCACCAAGTGCAAGTGGAGGTGCACCCCCAACCATGGCTCCCCCCGCTTACCACCCGTACCAAATGCCTATGGTGCAAAAAGGTTACACCAAAGCGGTGGAGGATAGTGATATGCCCAAACAGCTTTGTAATGGGCAATTAGAGAACTACGACGAGTGGGTGGGGAAGCTTTAACAATGGTTTGGGGGGGTGTGATCCCACATACCGAAAAGCCAACAAGGCGCACATGATTTTGAGTACCTTGCCCCCGTGGCCAAAAAGGATCATCAACACAGGAGTCACCGATGGCACTCAACACACACGAACGGCCCCGACCCTCAAAGAATTGTCAGATTTTTTGAAACAACGCTTCCACGAGTATGACCCCTCAAGGGCCGATGAAAGGTGGCGAGCCCTCACCCCCAGGGTGGTTAGAGGGCAAGTGTCCCTCATCGACTTGGAGGATTTCTATACTCCTTGGCAACGGTTCTTGCCTTTGAGTAACGAGACTCGCCACCACGTGATCGCTCCTAAGCAAGCTCCCGTGGATCAAGGAGAAGGTGGTTAAAAAAGAGGCCAAAAACAGCCAGGACAGTTGTTTGGTGGGTTTCAGTGGCCTTGACCCTTCGCCGGGTCACGCCCCATTCGAAAAAGAACTCAGAAAATATAGCGCTCAGCGTTGCACCACGGTTCCTAAGATTGTTTCCTATTCGGGGCCGGGGGTGATAGTTGATTGCAAAGACCCATATCTACAGGAATGGATCTTCTCGGTGAATGCGGTTAATGCGGATGCTACGGCGGACCCCAACACCGCCAAACCCACTGATACATCCGTCAACGCCGTGGGTCAGCCTAAACCCCCGGCGAAGAAAACCGCCAACCCCGGGTCTAAACCGCCACCTTCCGTTCGGGTTCCGTGTTCCAAACATTGGAACCAACGTAAACAAACGGATATGGACTACGGTATTGATCGGGGTGTCACCAATAGCACCCCTTGGACGTGTAAACCCGGTTCTCCATGCAATGACACCCATTGGGCAGTTTGGGGCAAGTCTAAGGGTGGTAAACCTAAGAGTTGTGGTGGCAATAAGGGTGGTGGTGCCGGTAAGGGCGGTGGTGGCGATAAGGGCGGTATTGGCAATAAATGGGGAACAGGGGCGCCGTACGGGTGCGGACGTAGGTAGGAGTGCCCAGAGGAGCCCCCTTCGAAGGAAGAAACCCTCGGGCACCCCTTTGACACTACGGCGGCTCTCGTTCCTTCGAGAGTCATGAAGGGGCATATCGTGACTAGTGAGGTTCAAACCGAACTTTCCGTTCAGGTTGTTTTTCCCAATGGAGAATTTAAAGCTCTCCTTATTTTAATGGATTTTGGGTGCCAAGCGTTCGCTTTGGCTAACCCCAATGTTTTTGGACACCGAATCTCTGAAAAATATGAATCCCCCCAACGAAGGCGCCTACTCCAAGCCGATAACAAGACGCCTTTGCCGGGGGGGGGGGGGACGAGCAAATAGACATCGAAATTCAATTTACGGGGGTCGTGGATGGTAGTGTTTCACTCGATCCCGTTGCCCAGTATGGCGTGTCCCCATACCTTGTCCCGTATTTACCTTGGGATATGGTTTTGGGGCACCCATGGGGTCATGAAAATTGTGTGAGCCAGTTTGCCCGTTTCAATTGTTGATACTCTCACCATCCAGTGCACCCCCAGTTTTGGATTGAGGACTTCGGTAAAGCTCCACGAACCGGCTAACCATTTTTGCTCGAACCCATTCATGGTAAAGTGTCACGTCAGTCCGTGTGGGGCATAACCGTTCCCATCATTGGAGCGGTCATCCCTATGCACCGGGCCCGGGCAATTGTGGTTACGCCCCCTGCTGGCGAACCGCCTAACCGTGTTGAGGCCCAAAAAACACATATCCTATGCCATGACCGCTTCCTCCGTGGCCCGCGTGCAGGATCGGGCTTGCGCGTTGGAGCTCGCTGAATTCGCTCCCGAAGCCCTTTCCCGTGATGTTCTACGTACACGGCGTGATGGGTCCATGTGGAAGCAGTCTGACTATGGCCTCACGCCGTATTGGGCCGCGCGTGTTAAAAAACAATTTGGCAAAAACCCCGGCGTGGACGCCTTCAATAGGGTCCCGGGTATGGCTCAGGCTACCCTTTGGGTTTCGCCACACAATGATTTCTTTTCTACTCCCGCGGACCCATCCAAATTGTATTGGATGTGCCCTCCCTATCATCCGTTTTCCAATTGTGTCCGGAAAATTCGGCAAGAGAAACTACGAGCCATCGTCGTAGGGCTGAAATGAGCACATAGGGAGTGGTGGAAGCCCCTTATGGAAATCACTTTGCAGGGGTACCATCTTCCTGGGCCGGAGACTAAGACCCGTCTCTATAAAGATGACCACCCCACACCCCTTCCTCAACAGGGTTGGTCCACGGTGGCGCTATACGTGGACGGTGGTATTGCGGCCGAAATTGTGACAGCCACTAAATGTCATGTGGCCTCCGTTTCGGCACCGGCCGTCCCTACCCCCGACACGGATGACGAGCCGGGCATGACCTCGGAGGAGGAGTTGGAGGATGAAAGAGTGCCGAATCATTTGGTTTCGTTGCGCACCCTCACCTATCAAGTGACTCATAAAAAGCTCCTCGCTCCCGTTACCCTTGACCACACTCCCGACGATTCGGAGGCGCAAGAATGTGTGCGTTCACGCATTGCGAAAATCGAAAAAGAGTTATTGCGTGGGGGGGCCACTACCGTGAAGCACTGCCGAAAAACTAATGGCGCCAAACAATTATTTGCGGCATCTCGTGTTGGTGGCGTTGTCACCACCCAAGAACCTATTGTGTCCTCGGCGCTGGAGCTCATGAGGAAGCGCATCCTCACGGACTATGAGCGGGATGTTTTTAGTGGGGAGGTTCGTCTCCGTCCGGTCCAGGAACATCCTAAGGTCCGTGGTACGGAGCGGTTGGGGTTCGGTAAGCTTGACCTATACCCGAAGTCTAAACCCAAGTCCGTGAAGCCTATAAAGTTGGTGGGGGAGCGTGCCGCGGCGAAGCGAGAGATAGTGGAAGATTTTTTGGCTCCTGGTTGGATTGAGCCGTGTCGTGCCTCCGAATGGGCGTCCAACGGTTTCGTTGGGCCCAAGAAAGAGAAAGGAAAATGGCGCCTCGTTGTGGACTACCGCCAACTCAATCAGGCTACCTTGCCCGACGCGCACCCCCTCCCCCTCATTATAAATATGTTGGAAAATCAATCCAAACACAAGATTTTCACTATTGTGGACTTGAGTAAAGGGTTCCATCAAATTCGCCTTCATCCTGAGTCCCGGGCTAAAACCGCCATGAATTTGGCGGGTAAGCGATACGAATGGCGTGTTATGCCTATGGGTATCAAGAATGGGCCCGCTTTTTTTTAACGGGCCATGGACCACGTTTTGCAGGGTATGGATTGTGCGAACGTATATATTGAGGATATTATTATTGGTTCCTCCAGTGATACGGAGGAGGAGCTATTGGCTAACCATGACCGCGACGTGCATGCCGTGTTGGATAGGCTACGGAAGGAGGAGTTGGTTGCTTCGGTTAGTAAAACCGATTTCTTTGTACGTTCGGTTGAGTTTTGTGGCGATGTGTTGGAAAATGGCACACGCCGGCCGGCGCCAGGGAAAATGTTGGCGCTTGAGCATTGGGAAAAACTGGATAACGTTCCGGAGCTCCGAGGTTTCTTGGTGCTCACCAATTATTTTTCGGGTTATGTCCAAAACTACGCCTACATAGCTACCCCTTTGATTGAAAATGTTGAAAAAATTGCCGAAGCATAAGAATGGGAAGAAAAGAGGCCTAATGTGGAATGCTTTGGCGAATGAGGCCTTTTTGAAGCTCAAGCATGCTATCACGGATATTGTTCCCTCCAACTAGCCGATTGGGATAACAACTTTGTCCTCACCCCGGACGCTAGTAATTGGGCGGTGGCAGCGGCCATACAACAGGATGGTCCTGATGGTGCTCTTCGCCCCCTTGCCTTTTTCTCCCGTAAATTGTCAGGCAGCCAATTGAATTGGAGCCCGCGCGAAAAAGAGTGCTACGCCATAGTGGCGGCACTTCTCAAGTGGCATGGTTGGGTGGGGAACAAGCGAGTGCAGGTCCATACGGACCACCGTAGCCTTGGAAATTGGGCTACGGGGGACCTTAAAACTGTGGGGGGTCCCTCTCCACGGCAAGCGCGTTGGCATGAATTGTTCTCTAAATTTGACCTCCATGTGGTTTACACCCCGGGGCCCGTGAACCCTGTTCGTGATTTCTTGTCCCGTTGGGCTTACCCTGCTAGCCCAGCGTTGGGCGATGTGTCCATACATGGGACAGCTCAAGCGGACGGGGATGTGCGGGACATGATGGCGGCCGAGAAGGAGCAACTCCTCGCCCGCCCCCTTGTATTTCGGGCGGTTGGGGTGCCCGTTGTTACTAGGCCACGCTCTAATGCGGCGCCCCGGGCTCAGGGGGCGCCCGCATGTGATCCACCCCCTCGGGCTTTGGCTCCAGTGGGGAGGGGGGGTGACGAAGCGAACGAAAAAGCTTCGAAAACTGGAGCGAATTGCCAAGATAAAAAAATCATGGAAGTCCCACAAGGAGGCAACACCTATACATGGGGTGATGCTCCCAATGTTTTCGAGATAAATTGGCTAAACATTACCCAAATTGTGAACGCTATAAAAGAATGTGGCAAGATTTCTTGAATGGGAACTTCCAAGACGGAGTGAGGTTGGTGGATAACAAGCTCGTCCGTGGGCTGATACACCATCGGAACGGTATGGGCGCCCTCCGCAAGTTGGCGCATGGAGGTGACCCCCTGCTTTACCGCCCGCCGGTGACACACCCACCGTCAAAGGTAACACGCAAGCTAACCTAAGTGTCTATACGCACGCCCCCAAGACACACACGAACACCAAGCAACAAGGTGGCATATCTATACACGTGTTCTATTGTGAATATGTTTACCGTTTGGTGTATGTACGTGGGTGGTTTGTGGGAGCTTTTGTTTGTGTGGGCGTGTATCACCACGTGATCCAAGGCCACCACCGCGAGGCCCACACCCTGTGACGCCCTCCGGGCGAGTGTGTACCTCCGGGCCCTGCCATTGGATGTGCGCGCACAATTATGTCTTGTGTTTGTGGGCGTGCATCGCTCTATTGTGTATGTATATGATATGTATGTGTAATATGGCTCCTAGGTGGTGGGTTAGCAGGTGAGGTCAGGTTATTATGATATCGTTAAGAGGTGTGTCTATTCAAGTGTGTCTACTCACACCCTCATCCCATCTCTGTACCTCTTCCTTTACCCTCTAAGTGGTGCATCACGTGTGACACACATGCTACCGTTAAGCGAAGAAAAAGACACGGCCCTTGGCTCAGCTGTGCCCACGGGTTCCAGTAATGTTTGAGCCACAGCTGTGGCTTTCCACCCAAACAAACAACGGCGCTCCGGGGGTTTTACAGATCGTTTTTTGTGTTTGGCTGGTCAGTTTGCAAGTGGACCCTGGGCTGGGCCTTGTTTCCTTCTTTCAAGGAGGTAATCAAGCAAGTTTACATGTTACAAGCAAGAGCTCACTCATTACTACAAGCATTAGCGGCAAGTCATCAAGAACATCAAGCACATGCAAGCGCTCATAAATTCTCTGAAGCAGGGAGGTGCAAGGTGGTGGGTGTCGTACCCGTGTTTTGACTTGTGGCTAAATGTTGTTCGATCATTTACCCTGAGGTCATCGTGACCTCTTTCCTCTATTCAGTGAGCTACCGCGCGCACGGTGGGGCCATCGTGGCCGTGTTTTTTAGTGGCCTAAGCGTGGCACAAGACAGAGGCGGGCACAAGACAGTAATGCATGTGAAGGCAACGGCGTAGCAGAAGTTGTCAATCACAGTGTTCATTGTTCAAGTTTGTAAAAAAACTGACTGTGGTGGCTGTAAGGAGTGTTACCACAGTTGCTCCGCGTCGCATTGCAGGACAGGACCGTTAGCCCCCCGTGGTAGCAGTCCCCTGGCCGAACGCCATCAAGTTTTGTAGTGTCATTCATCGTTGTTTCCTTAACCTCTATCTTTGCTTCCCCACGTGTTCCCTGTTGCAGGCACGGTCCTAAGTTATGGGTACACTGTCGTGTCGCTGTTGCTGGCCGTTTTTTCCCTAATGAAAATTTTTGGCACTGTCGGGTTGCAACGTTTTGCAGATAGCGTTACCTTCAGAATTGTTTAAAAGTGTGATTTCACTTTGCCCTTACTTTTGATTCTGAAGAAAAATACCAAATTTACCTGCTGGACCCCACAATGCTTTTTGCGACATGCGGGGACCAGACTCTGCGCGCAACAGCGCGCGATTCCGCCTACTACTTGTTGTGGGAATTGCGGGATCCCGTTGATAAATTTCCAGATTTTTGCGGTGGTTCGATTCCCACCGATCGGAGCTAATTCAGCGTCCGTGCGGCCGGCTCCGAGATTGCCAGCATCGGTTCGAATCCCTGTGGGAGGGATTATGTGATAACCCGACATTTGCCGTTCTTTGTAGCTTTGTGACTGCTACGCTCTTCTTGGGCATGTACTTCCTGCCCGTGGCAGTCATTTTACGTGGGGGGGGTGAAGCAGGTCACAACCCCACCTCAGCATATTAGCCTTAAGGAATCATTATATGACCCTATATATGGAAGTATTGTATATTACATTCCATTTCCTTGTTAGGAACATAGGATGTGGGATAGATAAGGCAACCTTGGATCTTTTGTAGTTATATGAATTAGTGGATGATAGGGTGGATTTCACACATGTGCATATCAGGTATTTCATTGGCTATGGGTATCACATCTATTTGCAGGATACCATTCAGTCAACACAATCGTTATGTCTTCTTTGCCAAGCAATGTTGCTGCCCTTGCCACTGCGACCTCTGCTCCTCACCCTATGGTCTGGTTTCAAGAGGTCCAACACACACGAATTATTGTCGCCGTAGCGTTGCTCCTGTTGTCTAGTACTCCATTATGTCGCTTTGGTAGTAGTAGAAAACTGAGTGCCTATTTGTTGTGCTCTTGTTTGTATGTTTACTTATCTATTTCATAGATAAGTATAAGATTACATTATATAATGTTTATTGTTCGGATGTTATGTGATACTCTATCTTCATCAAAGATCAAGACCAAGTTTAAAAAGTGTCTTTGCTTGCCTTTGTAATTGTGCTTCTACTTTGATTTAAGTTTCATGTGTCCATCCATGTAGCATGCTAAAGAATAGACATACTTGGTCGCTGACAAGTTGGAATTTTTGGCTTTTGAGTTCAAAATTTTGAGAAAATCGTTGGGGGAAAGTTATTGGACAAATGATCAACTTGACCAACATTGGAAGATCTTTACAATGTCTCGCAAACCAAAATTCAAAAGAATCTATTTCTCTTGTAAAATGCAACCAAATTCATTAGTTTCTTTGAAATAGTTAGAAATCATCGGATTTTACATTGAAGCAATTCCCAACTTGAAGAGGTAGGCATTCTTGGTGGCAACATGCTGTTGAGTCCTTTGTTGCCTCTAAGACGGGGCACCTCGAAAATAGGGTGCCTTGCCTAAACTTCTACCACCACCTGCGAGAAGACCTTTTGGAACACCTTTGGCGCCCACCCCTCCCCTATTTCGGGAGTAGCAAATGTTGGGCGCTCTCGCATTTGGGTTTTTGTCCATATGTGTCATGACCATTCATGCTTTGGTTTATGGCTCAAGCAATACTGAATTCGTTGCATGTTTCAATATTGTCTTGACCCGGGTTTACCCCAAGGTTTGGGCACTGACCAAACCTGTGGACCGCTTCAAACAACATTCACGCCCATAAGTTGATTGTCAGTGATCCTCCGTGTTACCAACACCCGTTGATTTGTGCCTTTACTAAGAAAACGTCACGACAAAGCTGAAAGGCAACGAAGTTTGGTGCATGGGCAGGGCGTAGAGAAATTGTTTGCCCACACGTTTGGACCAGGACATCAATGACAATTTTTGAATGCTTCAAACAAGATTCATGCCCCTAGGTTGTTTGCCAATGATCTTCTCTGTCACCAACATGACTTTGTGCTTTGATTGAGTGATACATGAGAACGAGCCATGACATCAGCTGAGCTGTTGACTACTTTGAGGATAGTTTTGCTCCAGATTTCTTGCATTCGCAAACATCAAAGTGCGTGGCAATGCCATACGGGTTTGAGATTTGTTGTTGTACAACAACATCAGAAGCATCATTCAACATTCACATAGCACATTGCTAGAGTGATTTTGTTTGATCTGTTGTGTCATTTGTTTCTTTGGTGGCATAAAAACGCCCCAGTTGGTTTTCACATCCCGAAATGGGTCGTTTTAACAAAAAAAGATGCTTTTGTCACCCAAATGGGCAATTGTATCCCCCCAAAAGGGTGCTTTTATCCTCCCCAAAAAGGGGCATAAACCCACCCAGGGTGGTTTTAAAACCGGTGGCTACCAAAAAAAACCCACACTTGGCAACAAAAATTCACCCGTTTTGGAAAAAAACACACTCCCGAATGTACAAAAAAGAACGGAATGTACAAAAAACACTGGTTGGTACCAAAAAAAAAACCCCTACATCTAACCTCGCCGGAATGCACCCGCACCAAACCAATATGCACCCACAAAAACACCTATTCTACCTGAAAACCGCCAGCCTTCCCTATGCATGCTACACTGGTGGACCGTTGTGTACCAAAAATCCACCTTAGATTTAAAGGTGGTTTTATCCTCCATTTGAGGGTGGTTTTATGCCCGGGACAACTTGTCAATAACATAGGGCCCTAATCCACACACACACACATTGGAGAACCACGAAACAAGAACGAAGCAAGAAAACGGTTAAGAAATATGTATAAACCATGTCCAGAAGGGTTCTTCCAGCCCTCTGCAGATCTGCCTTGTGGGAAGCAGCAAGCGGTAAGCAACAAACGGCAGGTGACTGGTGCTCAGGGCCAGCTGCAACTTGGGTTTACCAAGTTATCTCTCTCCATCAGTGAACACCTTGGTGTGACGTCTCAGTGTCATCGCTGACTTCCACGGGAGGCTGGCCGCTGCACCAAGGGTCCAGTCACAGAACAGCAGGTCTCACAGGGCAGCAACAGTGCAAACAAGAGATGTAGTATGTACATGTATGTACACAGCATTTTCTGGTACTTTGGCCCTTTTGCACCATAAATCCCACTATCCAGCTGGGGGTTCCCAAGATACTTCTGTGCAATAAACCATCCTACCATTTTGAAGGTAAGAGGTCTCAAGAGGATACAGGCAAGCTAGTGCGGTCCCTCGGAAAAATTTCTGGTGCTGCGGCATGCTGCGGCATGCTGCGGCATGCTGCGGCATGCTGCGGCATGCTTCAGCCTGCACTTGTGGGTACCTACGCTTCTGTGTCAAGTTGAACTCACATGCAAGAGACAACATGTACAACACTGTTGGGCCAAATTAATCACTTTCACCATCCGGAGGTTGCAGTAGAGCTTTCCAGGTCGACCCTCTCCTGAAGCATCTGTCAATCTGAAATGTTCACCAATGCCTTCACCAACAGCCCACTGCAGGCAATCGCTGGTGCTTCTGGTTGTCTCCTTGTTCCGCTTGATCCCATCTGATTGGGAAAGTGGTGTGGTTGACTCTTGACTGCATGTTGTTGGTGCAGATGACTGACTCATGACAACATAAATAAAGACAAACTGGGGAGACATGGGGCAGGCAGAAGGTCTCCCGTGCGAACACAGTAGGAGCAGACAGACAAGGCAAACAGGCTGATGTGGTCCCCAATACCTTCCCCAATGGCCTACTGCAAACCCTAACCTGTGATGCCTTGGTATTCTGAGTATCCTTCAGGACTTGACATGTCAAAACAACACCAAAAAAGCGAAGATCAGAATAGAGGAACTGACAGGCAGCAAAGTACCCTTGCCGGGAATGGAACCCAGGACCATCCATGCTGCAGCCCAGTAATTTACCACTGAGCTACCATCCAGTTCTGAGACATCTGTGCAACAAAGGGTTCATAGTTTCGACGTGGTATGAAAAAAAAAGTCCGCCACGTGAAAATTTTGGCTCGCTGCGGCATGCTGCGGCATGCTGCGGCATGCTTCAAAACCCCCTAGTGCAGCTCCAAAAAACAGGCGCTGCGGCATGCTGCGGCATGCTGCGGCATGCTGCGGCATGCTGCGGCATGCTGCGGCTGCACTAGCTTGGATACAGGAGTGGGGGAAATTGCGCACCAAGTGAAATTCACGGTGGTCAATTTCGCTACGGGAAATTTTGCAGAGCCCCCTGGTTGAGTGTATCACCAACCGCCAGAGTCCACAGTGTGTACCGCTAGTGTGCGAGAAATTCGCGGAGAACCGTGAATTTCGCCTGGGAACTTTCGTGGTCAATTTGAAATGCAACGTTTCCTATGCAAAATTAAGGAGCAACAACCCCCCCCCCCCCCCCCACACTGTTGTTGTTTTTTTTTTTTGGGAAAAAAGCAACCTTCTTGCGTTTCAAGCAACTCCTTCAGAAAATTCTAAGAAAAGCTTTCTGAAACTATGTAACCATTCCAATATTCTGTATCAAAAGGGTGAGAGGTTTTAAGTTTTGAAAAATCTACCATATCCTACTATGAAGATACTTCAATCCCGGCCATCCTTGTGAGGCTGAGAAAGGGCCAGGCTTCTCTAAAAAGCACCCCGCAAAAACTGCATTAGTGCCTGCATCCCATTGTGTTGGGTAACCTTCCCTGTGAGGTTTCACTGGTGACTTCACCTGAAACTCACAGCATTACACATGTGCAAGCACATCACTAAACAGGAAAATGATGATGGGGCAACAGGGTTTGCGGGGAAAGGGAGAGAGGATCTGGGCATGCATTAGTTTGCAGAAAACGTACACAGGAGGGAATGCAGCAGGGCATCAGGGTGTGGTGAGAAGGTTTGGAGGAGGGGAGGAGGGTTACAAGGGGACATCGTTGGAGGGGGGTTAGGGGTACTTCACTGCAATCCACAGAACTGAAATATCGCAGTTATGGGGTTGAAATGAGGAGACGGACTGCGTGTAGAACAATCAGAAATACACATCCTCAACTCCTTCAGAATTAGTCCCCATCCCCAGGGTCAGTTCCAGATAATGTTGCACATGCTTGTTGCTTTCCTCTCTGTCCATTCAACATGTTGCCAGTTCAGCCATAGCTGTATGTTGCTCTGAAATTGAAATTGCACATGATCACAAACCCTTCACCCTGTGCAAAGCACCGAGCTTGTCAACAACATCATCGGTCATATCTCCAACCGCAACCTGACAAAGTCCTCAGTCTTGGAAGAAGCAGACCAAACAAACTTGCGTAGAGACGTGATTGAAATCCGTACATGTGACGCTGCTGGAGCTGCTGAAGATGTTCAAGGGGCTCACGTACTACTAATTCTCATGGACTGTTGTGCCTTAGAAGATCCTGACCCGAGGGTGGCTCAAGGGATGTGATGAGAAATGGGGAAATAGCGGCATAGTGGTTATGGTGAACCCCCCCCGCCCAGGCCAACTCCTGGTGCACTGATTCCTGGCGAATCAGGCAGTTCCCAAAATGCTGGCGTCAGCATACACTTGAAGCGGTATGGGAAGATCAACATAAGTTCAAATGCAATGCAAGAGACAAAATGTCAAACATCTTTCAAAGAGAGCTATCCGACCTGGGGACCTAGTACTAAGGATCCTGAGGCCAGAATGGTTCCAACATGCATCAAAAATGGGTGAAGAATTGTTTTCGCCCAAATTCCAGACTACTTTTGGGATTGCTTCCATGACAGCGCACTTCAGGGGTGGAGGTATTTTCCCCAACAGGGCGTGCTTTAAGGAGTCCTCAGGCCGGCAGTTGGCCAATGGTAATTGGCGTTCTGCGGGCAGCACCTGCTTGTCAACCACGATTTAGGGTTAACCAAAAGCCAGGCTAACATTAGAAGAGAGGTGGGTGTGTGGGGGGGGGGGGGGGTGTCTGAGACTCAAAAGTTTGTGTACCAAAAATGGTCCAATCAGATTTTCCCCATTGTAAATTTCGTTTTTTCCCACTAAGGTCATTTTGGTCAGGGGGGGGGGGGGGCTCCTGCCATGGTTGTCCGCTATTCTAATGTTAGCCTGCCAAAGGTGGTGGATGATTTATTGACAGCGTCAAGGGGGCGTTGTCGCACGGTGCGCGCACGGTTCAATGTTTTTGGGATGGTTGCCCAACTTGTACCCCGTTGAATGTCCCCCATAGAAACACACCCAGGGTCCTGATTTCTGCACCTTGCAGTCTCTGATGCTTGTCACAGGTTCCAGGGTCCTATTTTCTGCACCCTGCAGCCCCTATTGGCGTACCGGGAATTTTTTTTTTTTGAATCTGATGCTTGTCACAGGTTCCAGGCTCCCAATTTCTGCACCTTGCACGCACCTCCGTAACAAACCATGCACAGGCGACAACACAAGCGACAACACTGGTTGGGTTACGGGAATTTCAATTTCATCCGCCACAGCATTCTGGCTCATGATCATCAATTCTAGGGGCTTCAGCTTCCACTTCAGGTAATTGGGGCTCCAGCAAAGCGTCCATCGGCGCCTCATGGTGCACAGGTTGGGGGGAATCGGGGCTCTCAGCAGTCACAATTGCAAACTCCAACCGCTCCTCGGGTGCATGCTCGTACAAGACCTCTTCACCACCCAATTCGTACCGAATAGAGACGCGACGCCCACCTCTTGGAGAAGGGTCAACGACAGTGGCCGACACCCTATCCCCGTTGGAGCGGTGGTAGTACACAGGCAGTCCGGCGACAAGCAAGGGCAGCTCAGATTCAGGCATTGTGGATCTGGTGGACACAGAATACGCAAAAGGACGCACGGTGCGCGCACGGTGCGCGCACGGTTCAGGCAACACCCCCCCAGTGGAGAACAAGAGGGATCATGGGGGGCAGTCAGTTCTGGACCCCAACACCTGCAGTTCGGCAGCGAGATCCACGGGGGGGGGGTCACTTTTTTCCTGGTCTTCAGGGGTATTTGTCGAATTCCCCAGTTCATTAAAAGCCTTCTGAGTATACACAGGTGGGGGTCACAATCCCAATCACCGTTTACCATGAGTAAAAGTAAAATGGGGCATCCCAGCAGGCTCACAAATGCACCAGCGAAGGCACCAGCGCACATTGTCAGACTGATGACTGTTGTTCTTGATCGGCGCAAGTTAGGGGATCTGGAGGGCGGAGAGGGGGGGGGGGGTGTGCCCGGCCAGACACGGAACCGCCCCCCAGGGCTGTGGGGAAGACGCTGCAGCCCTTGAGCAGTCCTGGGACTCGTTTTTCACGGGAGTGAGTTGTGCGGGATGCGTCATGGGGTTTGTATATGCTCCTGGATGGCCACCTTAAAATGTCCACGCAGCGCAGGTACTACCGCCCAAACAACAGGCTCAACGGGGGCTTAAAACGGGCTAAACACAGTTTTTCAAGCATTAACACTCTGGCCTTCGGGCAGTGCCAAGACTTGAAGGCAGCAGTCCCAGGCTCACAAGCTCAGTGCGGCATTTCATCGCCAAAGCCCGTGCCTCAAACTGCTGGCGGCTGACCTGCCTCAAGGTCTTCAGCCATACGTCTGGGTCACAGTTGCCATTGCCCAGCTCCTTGTCCAAATGATATATCACATCGTCAAGGGTGTAGTCTTCAGCCATCAATTCGATGTACTGCAAGGCTAAAGCGGTCTCAGGTTGCGTTGCTTGATCGATGTCCACCTCCTCGAGCCCCATGTCATGTTCCTGAAGCCACTGCTCAATTTCCTTCCGATCGACGTCATATTGGTGCATGACATTGGACAGCGTCTGCTGTTTCCCTTTCAGCTCCTGAAGCTCATGGCCGCAACGCTGCCGCAAGGCGGTGTAATCCTTCTGTAATTTCATGAGCCCTTGGTACTCGTATTCATACGACTCATCGTAAGTCTCCTTGACAGACTGCAGCTTCGCAATCAGGAGCTCACGATTTTCCTGGAGCTCTATCTCCTTCTCGTCACGGGGATGGGGCCTGTATGAGTATGAGTAGGGGTGGCTGGACTCACTCTGTGTTGTGTCATGCGGGCGACTGTACTCATGCCCCTGGCTGTAGCCCCCAGTCGGGCCTACGGGCGGAGGGCTTGTGGAGGTTCGGGCATAGACTGGGGGGTCCATCACGAACGTTTGCACAAGGGCGTCACAGAGCTCCAGCAAATTGTGAGAGTGCTGTGCCCAGGAACTCAGGTAGGGCAAGTAGCACTGCCCTTGCAGGTCCACGTGGCGGTGGTTGTCCTTGATCATCATGGTCGCAGTGGGTGTCACCAGCACCACTGGGGGGCAGTGCGGGTAGTGCGGGTCCATGCTGATGCTCATGGGGATGTTGTATGTGGATCCACAGTAACTGATAGGGACCGTCCCTGTACATCGGACCCGAGACTCAAAGCGGCCGTCGGGGTGCCGAACGGTTTCCGGAGAGGGCCGCATATTGGGATATTTCTGGTGCATGCTTGCGAGGTCTTGCTGGAGCCGTGCAGGATTTGCATATCCATGCAATGGAAGGTTGGCGTAGGACGCAACCCCATTGGCCATATACTACGCAAAGAAACAAACCTTGCAGATTACAAAAGAACACAGCCGCTCAGAAAATCTGTCTCAATCATCACCAGGGGTGTCATCCCCCACTGGTGACTCATTGTTGCTGGCCTTCCAAACAACAGGCTCAACAACAACAACAAAGCAACACATTGTTGAATTGCATAAGACAATTATGGGGGGATTCCGGTGGTTTTGTCAAATTAGCTCTGCACCTACCAATGCAGGCCCCATCCAAGTTTCATAGTGCATACCCGTAATTATGGCTGACAGGTCGTGATATCATTGCGCTTTGTGTTGCACTATGTACAGAACGCAGCGGGTAAAGCTGACTGCTCCACCTCTCCAGGGTGGGCCCTACTCGCCACCTGTGTGTCATGCCACTACTCAGTTATTCTGTCTCTCCCTACCTCCCTCCTCCTTCTACTGTGTGTTTTTTTATGGACAGGGGGTAGTTCACATGCAACAGGCGCTGGCGCCTTTTCCTTCTACTCACTCGTGCTCATGTGACTCGCTGGGCGCTTACATCTGTGGAAAAGGAATCTGCTGACGAAGGCTCTGTGGAACCTCCTAAGTCCAATCTGACCCCACTTCGCGTGCTGTTGGCATCAGTCAGCATGGGCGCCAGGCCTCGTTGTGCATATGAGGGGGAGCATGGGCCGTAATTGCTTGTCCTCTACGAAGGAGTGTCACTCAATCTGGGTTGTTTTGGCGCGTGTGCACAGATGGGGCTGCTGTCTGAAGCAAGGATCTGGTGGCTGCGAGATGAGTGCGGTGACTCGCTGTCGTCGAAAAGCATGGTGATAGTGGTGCCGCCTAGCATGTCAAAGCAAGGTGGGGGAGTGTAGCCACAATGTGAGATGTCATCTCATGCACTGGCCAGATACGCGGTGTCACTGGAGGCGTTCGGGAGTTGTTGCCCATGTCACAGTGGTGGTGGTATTATCCTATGATGTGGGGGTCAGGGTCGCATATTATCATCATGAGGTCCGGGTGAGGGTGGTAGGAAAAATAGCTCACGGCTGACGCCGTCGGGCACCAGGGGGCTTGGGGGGGGGGGGTCGTCATCCAAATCAGTGCCGCGGGCGTGAGGAGTGGCCAAGTGGCAGGCATCATCATGATACAGGGGATTTGCGACCTGCCCCCTCGTGACCTCGAACACCCTGGTGTGAGGGTATGAGCACCCATTCTAGGGTGCCAATATGTGCATCGATGAGTTGCAGGAACATGTCCGACAGCCCTGCGTGTGAAACTAGGTCGACTACCATGCACCAACACCGTGCCTTCCATTTGTGTGCACACATTGTGGCCCCTTTGAAGACCACCTCAAAGTCAGTGATAAAAATGAGGTTCTAATTTGGAAATTTATGCAGCAAAGTGATGCAGGAGGTAACTCCGCCGCATGGTTGGTTTAACTGTGGTCTGCTGGCATGGGACTCAAAAAACCCTAGAGTTGGTTGATAAAAGTGCCAAACCCCCTATGTAGCCTTTTGTACGGTGGAACTTGGAAGAGCCATCCGTGTAGTAGAGAAGAGCATCTCTATGCTGAAGGGTGCTGAGCACCTTTTCAAATCGCACTGCCGCCTGTTCTTTGCGCATCCGTCTGCGCTTTTCGGGGATTTCCGCTGCTGAAGTGAAAGGTAGGAACTCATATGTATCAAAGGAGGGCACCTGAAAGAGGCGCATCTGCTTGAGGTGTAGGATAGAGTCCAAAAATAGAGCATAAAGAGCTGGGGGGATTCGTTTGGTGATTGTTGGCGCCACCGAGCCAACAACCAGTGCCACCTTGTCAGTAAGGGGTCCCATGAGTGGGCTTGACTGTGATGTTTCATAGCTCGTGTCACTAACCAGTTGGCCGGAATGGCTGTCCAGGCAAGGACCCTTGGTGTGTGCGACACTGAGATCACTTTGGGGTGGGCGGTGCCATTGATGTTCTTAATGAGGCGAAACATAACCTGCACGTGTTGGCATTCATACTCCCCTCCCTTGTCCAAAGCACGGCCTTGTCTAAGCACGGGCCGGGCGTTGAAACCCTGTTTTTAGGATTTTTTTGGTTTTGGTTGGTGGCCGGTCTGCGTTAGCCGGGGCGGGAGGGAAGATACCTGGCAGGTAGGGCGCCCCGGTTGTAGCAAGTTTGCGTCAGCCGGGGCGGGAGGGAGCGTGGACAAGGGACAAGCACGCCCCGGCTGTAGCCGTTCTGCGTTAGCTAGGGCGGGAGGGAAGACACCAGGCAGCCAGCATGCCCCGGCTGTGGCCGGTCTGCGTTAGCCGGGGTAGGAGGGAGGACACCAGGCAGCCAGCACGCCCCGGCTTTTGCCGGTTTGCGTTAGCCAGGGCGGGCGGGAGTTTGGACCACGAACAGCCGGGGGGCAGATGCCAAGTCGCCGGCTCGCCCCGGTTGTGGCTGTGCTGTGTCACCTGGTGCGGAGGGGAGGTTGGACAAGGGGTTATGTGCCCCCCGGCTGGGGCCATGCTGCGTCAGCCGGGGGCGGAAGGGACGGTTGCCTGGCGACACGCACGTCCTGGCCAGTGCCGGTGCGCGCTAGCCGGGACGGGGACGGGGGCCTGAGCCTGAGCCCCCCTGTCGCCGCCTGCTGGGGGGGCCTCCCGCGCACTCAGCGTGCCGTCAAAGGCCCGGGTCCCGCGGGGGGGAGGCGGGAGGCTGCAAGCCAGCACGCCCCGGCTGTAGCTGTGCTGCGTTAGCCGGGGCGGGGGGTGGGCCGCCTAGCGACTCACATGTCCCGGCCTTTGCCGGTCCGCGTGTGCCGGGACGGGGTATGGCGGTCCGGTTTCCACCGGGCGCTGCTGGTTGGGGGGCCTCCCGCGCACTTCATGCGCCGCCGCAGGGCCCGACCCTGTCGCCCGACCGGGCGGGGTGGATAGTCTCCTGTCAGGAGCAGGCTCACCTGCTGGGGGGACAGGGGTGTCCCGCCCGGGCGGCGGCTGATTCCTGCGGAGCGCCTGCAGGGGGCAGTAGTCTGCAGCGGCGCGGGCCTACCGGTCAGGGGGGGGGGGGGGGCGGCTTGGGGCCCCGCCCAGCTGGCGGCCGTTGCTGAGACACCTCCTGCGGGGCTACCCTGCATCAGGCTCCAACATCCGTAGAGGTCCAGCCTGGGTCCTCCGGTCCGAAGACCGTACTAACGGCTCGCCTTCGCTAGCTGTAAGATAGGGTTACCCTCCGCTCCTACCAAGCACTCTAAGGAGCAGCAGGCGTGGTAGGCAGGCACTACCGGAGACCACAACCCTGGGGTAACAGTAGCAGGGACTCAACGTGAGTCCTCTTAACCAGAACCCTAAGTCCCGCCGGGGCTTAACTCCCAAACAATACGGTCCTTAGGGCCCCCTTGGGCAACTTAAGCCCGCGGGGATGCGGAGAGCGTGACTGCGAGCACATATGTCTGGCGTGTCATACCCAGATAGTTGGGCTCGCCTCAACGCGGCCGGTTGAGTCCGGCTCGAGGGGGCGCACTTCACCTGACCTAGGGGAGGCCCTTAAACCCTTTCAGCATTATTTAGGGCTGTATACGCAAGGTGTTCGCGTTATTAAATATGTGCACAATTACCCTACAGACATGCCCCCTGCGGTGGTGCGCTCACCATTGGGGCTGCCGTTGGGGGATCGGGGCTGTTACCCCTCCCGGACGCCCTCCCTGCTGTGGGCACCGGGGTGCTAGCCGGGGGGGCTTATACCTTACCCATACTCAAAGGATGGTTGATACCTTGTACCACGGTGTCCAACCGGACGGGTGCCCACAGGGGCGGTTCTGATTTTGGCGCCAGCTCCTAGCGCAATTAACTTGAACCATCTTTGTGGGCACCACGTGCCCTGCACATCCTTGTGGGCACTCCTGCCCAGCACAGTCCCGTGTGGTCGCGCAAGGGCGGCGTGGCCTCGAACCGCTCTACCAGCGGGGCCACGCCGCCCATTCCGGGGGGGGGGGGGGGGATGCGGGGGCCCCCACCCCTCTCCTAGAGGGTTCCGCCCAGCATAGGGCACCACTCAAAAGTTCAGTGGCCGGGGGGGGGGGGGGATGCAGGGCAGCGTGAGGCAGGTGCCATCGCCCCGGTGCAGTGGCGTCGTAGCTAGGGGCTCTGGCCAGTTCCCCGGCTGCGGCGGTCAGGGCGTTCGGGAGGGCGGGGGGGGGGGGGGGGGGCATGGCTCAATCATGGTCGGTAACCAATACTGAATAGCCCCGCCCAGGCAATTCTAGCCAATGTTGCAAGTGTCATCCAAGCCGTTGTACCCGCCACCCAACTGTCGCCCAAGGCGGTGCCCCAGTGGCAGCCCGCGCGGTGGTGGGCTGGCTAGGCGGTGTGCCGGCCACGCTCTTTCCCCCCCTGATGTGCGCTTCAGTACAGGGCGGACGCCGCTACCTCCGTCGACTGCCGCTTTTCCGCGAGCGGTAGGCTTATGGAGGAAGCATACGGTGCAGGGGGGGGGGGGGTAGAAAAAAATTCCTAGTACCGGTGTATAGCTTTTTTGTCGGGGGGTACCCCCGGGAGGGGGGGGGGGGGTACGAAAAAAATCAGCACCAAAATTTTTTCCGGACCCCAAAACCTGAAATCTCCTTAAGTCTACCCCACGTGTTTGGGTTTGGAAGGTGCAAGGAGGGTATTTTTCGAAGTAACCATGGATATTTCAGCCGATATGGGTGGTATTTGTGTTTAAGGGCACAAGAACCCCCGGTCTGTTCCGGCTGCACTGCAGCGCCCCACCCTGTCCCCTTATCGGCAGGGAAGAGTCCCCAGATAAGGCAATACACCCTATCCGGGGCGGAAGACCGAATCAGCAGCATTGAAGGACAAGGGTGATTGATGTCCACTCTGGCCGTTCTGCAGGTAGCCCAAGCCTACAGTGGACCCCACAATGTCATGTCCCCATTGCCTTCTTGCATGTTGGTTGATGACCGCTACGCCACAATGGCTTGCCAACAAAGATTGGTTCTCACTGAGGCTACGGTTTGTGTGTTGGTGTGTTAGTATACCTGTGTATGTGTGTGAATGGTGCACATTGTTTCACTACGCCGTTCTTGCGCGCACATTGCCAAAGTTTTTTTCTCCTGTGGTTTTATTTGACTACAAAAATGCATAGTTAAACGAGTGTTTACCGCTGCACTGCTTAAACATCGTTCGTCCTGACCCCCCCCCCCCGACCGTAGCCCCATGTCCTACCAACCTTCATCGGCTTGCCAACGTTTCGCCCGCCAAACGGGGCGCCCACTCCCATAAGGCCGTTTCCAGTTGTTCCCCTTCTCGCGCTCCTCCTTCTTTGCAGTTAACTCGTGGATTGAGAGTCCCTAACCCCAACTCAAGGCGCCACGCAACAAAGCGTGGATTGAGAGTCCCTAACCCCAACTCAAGGGGCCACACAACAAAGCGTGGGAAAGAGAAACAAGAAAGAAACAAAGAAAGAACGCAGGACCGCGTTCGCCCCTGAAAGAATTTGGCGCTGCATTTGGGCCGGGGTTTTGCTCCGAATGCGGGATCTTCACTTCGCAACAAACGTCATTTGTATAGCGGCCTGTCTTAATAACCTTTGCTGGAAAGCACCTCGTAACAAACGACATTTGTATAGCGTCTCGTCTTGCGATATCTGGCGCTCAAAGGCACTGACGGCTTGATAAAAAAGAATTAACAAAAAAAAGGGGGGGTACCATTGGCACCATGCAAAAAAAACCAACCAATTACTTTTATCTCAGCAGTAGTTCATGTGCCAATGTCATACAATCTGCCAAAGTGAAAATGACATGCAAGTTCAAGTAGCACACAGTAAGAAATTGCCTCTTGGCGAAAAAAATTCCTACATGGGGTGCCAGCTTTTTTGGGGGGGTACTCCCGGAGAGGGGGGGGGGGGGTACGAAAAAAATTTGCGCGAATTTTTCCACCCCCCCCCCCTGAATAGGGTGGGCACTGGTTATACAAAGCCGCCACCGGTTGTGGGCCGGCTTAACTTTCTTCAAGCCTGCAGGGCAGAGGGTAGTGGAGGGGGGAGGGAGGCAGGGGCTGGGCGGGGTGGGGGTGGGGGGGGGGGGGTTTGGTGGCCTTGCCACGAGGGGGGGGGGGGGGGAGGCCGCCCCCGATTTACTGGTCCCCACGGCGTGCACCCTCGCTTTGTGGTGGCTTAAATTTGGGCCGACTGGAGGGGGGTGGCTGGAGGGTCTGGGGGGGTTCCCAAGGGGGGGGGGGGGGGGCTACGCGTGACCCACTACTACCACATGCATACCTCCAGGAGGGATGTGTGTGTGGGGCGGGTTTGGGGAAGCTGCTGGTGGCTGCTGTGAAGTAGGGGCTACATATGGGCAGATGTGTCCACATTGGTTGTGCTCATCTTCACTTCACAACAAAAAACATTTGTTTAGCGCCTCGTCTTGCTAATCTGGCGTGCAAAACATCGATGGTTTGATGAAAAGGAAGCATGCACCAAAAAACTTCGGCGCCGTTGGCGCCATGGCCCCAACACCACTATCTCTCAAAATCCGGGGGGGGGGGGGGTCACATACAAGGACCGGGCCCGGCTGCCCCCCCGTGACCGTCCCATTAACTGCAACAAGGTCGGATCATTGGTCGTTGCAACAAGGGGCAAAATTTGACCTATCATGGGATGGCATGTGCTATCGCAAGCGCCTCCTTAGTGGTACCATATACCCATGCACTGCCTACTGTCCCCCATGAAAAACGTAACGCGCCCACGGAACACGTCTGTTGCGAGCCCCATGTGATAGTCACTAGTGCAACAAAGATAGCCCCGACAGTGGCGGCATCCTCTTCAACATTGCAAGTGTCATACAATGCAACATTGTTAAGATTCACGGGGGTTTGTCCAAACCAAGAAGTTTGTGCAGTGTGCCACAGCCGGTCAGTTCACACATGTTCATCATTGCCATTGAAAAACTCATGGACAAAATGTGTAAACTGCACAGTGTTCCCATTCGCATATGGGACATAGGCGTGATTCCGGTTAGAACCACGGCAACACAGCCACAATTTCAGGGAACAAGCATTGGTGGGATCGCTATCCTCCGTTCCTTTGGTGTCCGGGGTGACCTCCAAAAATTCATCTTCCTTGTCCAACACAAGTGGGGCACCACAAGGTTTCAAATGGGTTGTGCGCTTTGGAAAAGAGATTCTAGGCCGTTGCACACAGATGAGCCAAGTGGCATTGTTATCGGCCCCAAAAATAGCATGAGCCATAGTGGCAACATAGGTGGCGTACAAGAAGGAGTATGCCATCAAAGCCAATGTTCACGTACTACCCAAAAGCAGGGCAAAGTTGGAACAAGCAGTCCTGCAACCCACAATTGCCCAATTGATATTGCATTCCAATGCACACGAGACCTTGTACACGTGTATTCCCCACGGCCGTAGGCAGCAACTCGTTGCAAGACATTAGAGAGTGTATGTTAAGAGCTGCAATGCACACAAGTGGTAGGAAGCATGCAATGCTGCAACAGCAGACGAAAAGGAAATTACGCAAAGGAGGAGGGGGAATCGTGCATGCCACACAAAAGATAAAAAGACGTCTTGTGAAGGTGTGGGAGCCGCCCTTGCAACCACTTGCCTAAATAGCGCATGCATAAGAGCACAACAAAACGCAACAAAACACATCAGATCACAACGGAATGCAAAATTGTACCGAAGATTGGCCCGGTTTCCTCAATAGCACTGGAAGGTTGAAAAGACCCGAAAGTGGGCGGCATTGCTACACAACCCTTGCGTTCTCGAGGGTCCCCCCAGAAAAGGGGAGAAAATCAGAAAAAAACCCTTTAAAACCCCTCACAGACCATTTTTTAAAAAAGGGGGGTTTTCCAAAACCCCCCACGCTATCGGATTTCTGAGACCCCCTGGATTCTGAGCCCCGCCCCCCTAATCAGACAGCACTGAAATGGGCCCTCACTGTATGGCAGAACACTACATTCTGAGGCTCTGGGACGACAGAACGACAGGGGGCAGGGCGGATAGAACCCCCTGGCCTGATCCGTTCGTGAAAAACCGGGGCTCCATTGACCGCACCTCCCAAGGATGGCGGAGAGGTGGCCCAGACCCCCGAACTTCACAAAAAAAAGGTTTAAAAAAATTGCCCATTTTCTGAATATTGTATTTGGCGAGAGCTTTGGTAATGACAGATCAATGGTCCCGGTCTATTGAGCCCCTGGCCCTGACAACCCCCCCTGCCTACGCGCACCCTTTTGGGGTCTATTCATCCCGCTCCCCCTCTGCCCACCCCCGACCCTTCTCTCCTGACATTGAAAGTCCAGCCTCTGTGCAGCTGCCGGGTGTTGGGTAGGGGCTATGGGCTGGCACCAGGTCTGGGCAGAATAGGGCTGGGCACCCCAGAAACCCTGGACGTGGCACTCTTGGGGGCAGACTGGGCCACAAATTCTATCCAAGGCTGCAGTTCGATGGCGCGGCTGTGTAAATCCAAGTGCAAGTAGCTCTGGATTGCGAGAAAATCCCACAAGGCAATGGTGTGGGTGTTGTGGATGTCCACCTGGTCGATCATGGCCCTCAGCTTGCTGAACGTCACATTCACAAGCCCCCTCTTCAGGCACCACTCCCCCAGCTTGGCCACATCCAGACGGCCACAGGAATCTGAGTCAGCCGCCTGAAACGAGTGCTTCCAATGCACAAGCCAGCCCAGCGTGATCTGCACATTCTGCAGCTTGTGCCGCAGCTCAATGCGCATCAGGGCCATCTCCGCACACACACTGTCGTTCATTTTGGAAGCAGGTATGGCGGGTGCAGTATGGAGCGGTGCCAATCGGCTCCCGGGGGTGCCAGGAGTGCAGGGCCTGTCCAAGATGGCAGCCTTCGGCAGGGACGCATCCGGTGCGCCTTGCTGTTTGGGGAGATCGGCTCCCACCTTTTTGCGGATGAACTGCTCGTCCGCAGCCACGGCAGAGGCGCGCTGTATAGAAAGAGGGGGTTTCATGAGGCATCTGACACGGAAGCGTGAAAGCACACCTCAAACCAGTGGCCATTCTTTTTTCGATGAGAAGAGAACAATTCTAGTTCCTAACAACCGGCCCAGCCTAACCCTCCGGACTATCTTGGGGCCCAGAGGGCCCGAAGGGGGACGGAGGTAAGTGGTGGTGGTCATGGAGGAACTCTGAGACACACCTTTCACAAACAGCTGCACATGCCTCTGGGCCCAGGCCCGCACAACGCGCACGCACTACCGCCTTACACGCTGCCGGAACCCCCCAGGGGCATGGCGCCAGGGGGCGAGGCAGAGCGCCGGCTCCACTTCCGGCACGGTCCGCCCCCCCCCCCCCCCCCCACGGGAAGGGGGACGCAGTCTCACGGGTGTGGGCCCTTAGCCCGCCAGGTACTACCGACTGGGCGGCGTTTGGCCGGCAGGTCTCGGGGGCTTGGTCCGTAGCCTGATCCCCCCCCCCCCCCCGTGCCGCACAGCACTCCTGCCGGAGCCGTCCGCGCGTGGACCTGTACCCTCAACTTCTCAGGCCCTATCCCCGGGAACGTACCTAGGGAGTGGTGTGCCGTGGGGTTTAGCGAGAGGGCCGCAGGGCTAGTCCCAACAGTTGGTATGTGACTCGCGGCTGGTAACCGGCCATGCGCAGAGTGGCCAGCAGCATATCCCGCAGCCGGCGCACCAATCGGCGGTCGTGGGGCCCTCTCCTTTCATATAACCCCATGTAGTGGAGTGGCGGCCCGTAGGTGATGAGCCAAACCAACCGCTGCGGTGGAAGGCCGCCCGGCCCGTCGATGATAACCACCTGCACCCCACGGACCTCCTGGGGCCAACGCCCCACGGCCCTGGGCAACGGCCGGTCCGAGTACCAAAAGACCCGTTGGGGCCCGCCCCAGTCTGGGGGCAGCTGCTGCCCCGGAGGCAGGACGGCAGATAGCCGCCCGCGCTCGCAGACGGGCCACAGCAGGCTCGCCCCAGGCCAGGATCCGGCCATTGCCGGCCGACTCCCCCACTCATAGGAGGTCGGGTCAAACCGCATAGGGACCCGGATCGCCAGATCCCATGTTTGCCCGTCGCCGTCTCGGTAGTAAACCTCTCTAGCCGCCGGGATGACGGGCATCTCCCGCTTGCGGTCCAATGCGTCCCAAAAATTTATCATGGTGGCCAACAACCGCTGTGCGGCACCCACCACCAGCCCCCGGTCATACAGGTACTGCAGATCCTCGGGCTCCCAGTCTCCGAAAGGGTCCAGGTACAAGGTGCGGACCCCCGGCCCGGGATGGGGGTTGTCGTCGTCCGGCGAGCCCACATTGAGGGCAAAGGCATCCGGACCATACAGAACAATGACCCCCCAAGGGGGTACCGCGCGCCGCTTCCAACGCGCGCACAAAGTGTCCAAGCGCATGTGCAGCTGGGTGTGCACGTCCAACCGAAATAAGTGCCGCCACGGGCAGGTGGAGACCCAATGCCGTGTCCCCACCCCCCTAAGGCAAGCGGGTCAGGGGCGCTCGTCCCCGGCATGTCCCAATCCTTCACGCCGCGCCATTGTGCGGAGGTTGGCCCCTAACCGAACCAAGCCGCGTTCCGTGACGGCATGATACACCGCCAGGGACTTGCGCACCACCTGTTCCGGGGCCTCCATGTGGAGACCCCATAGGCGGCGGGCCGCGGTTTCGACCAGGCGGTCAAGGTTGTGTATCTAGGCATCATTGTGGGTGAAACAAACCCGGGGCGTCTGGAGCCCCCTATCCACCCCACCTCAGGCTTGGCCTTAGCGGCCTATCTCTTCGCCTCCCCGTCGGCCGTATCCAACAGGGAGTCCAGAAAAGTGCCGACGCGATAGTACAGGTGCTGCAGGGCACAAAACCCCTCGGCCAAGAAACCCCGGCATGCCCGTAGCAGGTCGTCCGAGAGTGGAGAGGAACCCGGGTTCCGGGACTGGACCGCGTCGATGTACCCTTTGCTATCATGGAAGGACCACTGTGGACCCCAGGTGCCCCATACCACGCGGTGGGCCCCGTGCGCCCGCAGCACTTCCCAAGCGACGTACAGCTCCGCCTGATAAGACCCATCTACGTGGACCGGGATGGGTATCCGGTACGTCTGGTTCCACCCCGTCGCCGGATCCGCCACCACTAAGCCGCCACCGGCTGTGTGGTTGGGGTACCAAGAGGCGTCCTTTACGAAAACCGCCTCGTCCAGCACGTCCTGCAGGGTGATGCCCACAGGGTGCAGCTCCTGGGCCCACCGCACGTGCAGTGGCCACGGGGGGAGAGTTTCCGGCCCACGAAAACGTGATGGCCACCCCGCTCTGCGGGTGCTCGACCAGTCCTTGTAGCCGGCCGCCAAGGCCGTGTGGGCATCGTCCACCTCGCTGGCGGGGCTTGCCGTTCCCAGAGGGTGCTTGGGCACCTCCACGGAATGGCTCTCCGGGACAGTCCACACCCGGATGTCCATGAGCCAGGTGTACCGGAGGAAGCGATCGTGGTCCGTGGGGTGGCAGTCGCAGTCCACCAACCCCCGGAGCACGCACGGCATGTCTGGGCTAAACCGCCAGAGCGCGCACATGAGCCCCCAGCGGGCGGAGGCGCGGGTAAGTGGATTGGGGTGGTTCAACTGGTGGGCATAGTTGAGCACGAAAGTGGTCAACATGTCGGGTCCCACGGGCAATATGCCCAAGAGACCCGCCTGTACGGGCCCGAGTAGGCAGTGTGCCGGCAAATTCTCCCCCAAGACCGCGCGCAGGGCGGAGACGGCGGGGAGGTCCGCGAGATGCCACACCCTGACGGGGGGGGGGGGGTTCGGACCCCGGCTTGGAAACGGGCCATGCCGCCCGCCTGTGGGCTATACATGGCCGGGGGGTACTGCACCCATAAGGACTTGATGGGGATCATCGCTGATGCACGGCGTGCTGCCGTCATGAGTTTGCGGAAGTCCTCCTTATGGTAGGTGTGAGGGAGGGCGCGCCGCCCCAGGGAGCGGATGTACTCCGTCTCCGATGGCACGGGTAATCGGACGCCATTCATCCAGACCGAGGGTACTCCGTACCGAATTTTCTGCCCCTCCATCCACGTGCGTAGCACGTGCATCTTAAACACGTCGGAACCCAGGGCCACGGCATCCTACGCGGCAGGGAGGGCCCCAGTGATGGCGGACGCGTCCTCCGAGGAGCCCCCCAGCCAGACCGTGTCGTCAGCATAGGCCGAGCTGTGCAGCAGGCCAGCCGGGGTGTGCAACCCGGTATAGGCCTTGGACACCATCCGCGCCCGGACCTCCCCCATGGGCGCATAGTCCAACGGGGAGAGAGGACAGCCTTGTCCGGATCCCGCATCGAACCACCCCTCGGCGTGGTCGACATCGTCCGTGCCGCCCATGTCAAGGCGCATGTCCTCCACCAGAGGACGGTGCAGGCGGCACAAGTCCGGGCCGTAGCCTACCACCCGGTGCACCGAGTCTCGGGACACGTGGTCCGGATAGCCGAAGGTGTGCCGGACATCGTCTAGAATGGGCCAGGCCTCGCCCCCCGAGCTCCATCGGTGCCAAAAATAATCCTGGAGCATTCGGAGGAAGTCCCCCACGGATGTACCTGGCCACAAGGCAAATTGGCTGGGGAGTGGGAAGCCGTGCTCCCGAAGCCAGGGCTGTTCCTCCTCCTTCACCACCAGGCCCACAACCTTGCGCAGGAGAACAAGGTTGGTGAGCGGGCGGTCATTGGCCCCAATACCATGGGGAGGCTTCTTAGGGAGGAGGTGGAGGTCCCCGTGCGCCAGGGCCTCCAGGCGCTCTCTCCGCATGTAGCGGTTGACGACCTCGCATACGATGTCGAGGCCGTCGTCGTCCATTTCCCGTAGCATCCAATATTGCAGCCGGTCCCGAGCCGGCGTTGTGTTGCCGGTGCGCTGAAGGATGCGGCACAGACGTGGGGTCGTTGCCCTAGGCAGGCCCAGTGGGCGCGGCGGTGTGATCTAGCCTGTGATGTCCCTAACGTCCGTCGGCGCCAACTCCCGCAGTGTCTTCTGGTGCCGTTGCCGGACTTGGTCCAAGGCCACCTTGGCCCGGGTCCGCGGAGCCACATCTACGCGGGCGGACTACCGCGGCTAGACCAGCGGCGTGCGAGCAATTCCGTTTGGACACCGGAAGGCCCCCCGGGAGGGCCGGGCGAAGGGGGCCACCTCCGGGAGATGGGCGAGGTACCGTTGCAGGCCTCCGCTAGGCCCTTGCGCAGATCAAGCCGCTCCTTGAGGGTGTCCAAAGAGTCCCACCACCTGGGCCACCTCTTGGCGTGGGCTTGGAGTTGCCGGTGAACCTGGTCCACGCGCCCGGGGAGTTCCCCGAACTCGCGGGGAGGACCGTGGGCACTCCACCGCTCTGATGGTCGAGGCCGGGAAATAGGCGTACAGACCCTCCAGGTCCTCCGTCCGCGAGCCCCGCTCCTGGCGGGCGGTCGCTAAGGCCGCATGGTAGACCCCCGTGATGCCCGGGTCACGGACCCGGAAGTGCCGGGCGCGCAGGAGCACCCAGGGCCTGTCCTCCGGGCCAAGGACGCCCCGGGCGTCCCACACTACCGGGCGATGGTCGGAGGGGAAGGGCGAGGCTTCGTCCACCCACAGGTGCCCGTCCTTTGGGGCGGGCCCGTGTAGCACGTGGTCGATGACCCCCATGCACCCACGCTCGTCGGTCCACGTGGGCACCTCCGCTGAGGGGACGCAGCGGGTGAGCCCAGTGTCCTGTAGGAAGTCCCCCCACAGGACGGCGAGGGCAACCGGGGCCATCCGGAACCCTGCTGCCCACCCAGGGTGGGCGTTGAAGTCCCCCAACATCAGGGTATACACCCACGGCGCGGGGCCATGACACCCAGGACCCACGCGAGGAGGCTACGCACCACGTCCGCGTCCTGGTCCGCCGGGAATAAACCACCACCGCCAGGATGTGCCCTCTGCGGCTCTGATGTTCCATGGCTATGCCACGCCCACTGGAGTGGACGTCCCTTCCCACTTCCAAAAACGTGGGGTGCCAACGTACCGGTACCCCTACCCCGGCCGCCCGATGCGCCGCCTGGGTCAAAGTGGCCGAGTACATGGCGTGGGCCACCATGTGGGCCGATAGCTTGCCAACCTCCTGCAAACCCACCAGGTTTGGGTAAACCCAGCCACGCAGACAGGATCCCAAAGCCTGCACCTTGCCCGCGAGCCCCCGGCGGAGGTTCAAGGTAACCGCCCGGAATTTCTCCGTCCCCCGGGGGCCACTGGACGCTTATGCGGCCGTCGGGCCGGGTATCCCAAGGCCCCTCGGGTCCACTGCGCTCTCCAGCCGGCGGAGGATGGCCTGCTTGGCCTTGGAGGGCAGCTCCAGCGCTCTGGAGCACCGCAAGTATTGTCCCAGCGCCCTGGCGTCGATGTTAGCCGCAGCGTAGGAGGTGGAGCTGTTGGACGCCGCCTTGAAGACCACACGCCCACGGCTGTAGGCGGACCGGGGCACCCATGTCACGGAGCCCTCCGCCCCGGGCGGGTGTGTAACGCCCCTCCCGCTGCTGTACACCTATATGGAGTGGCCGCCCGACACTTGGTAAATGGCCATGTGGGCCGCCCACTGCTGTAGGATGGTGGGCAGGCGCCAGTCGCCCTTGAAAAGTGATACGTGCCCCAAAGCGGGGTGGAGACCCGGCAGGTTCTCTAGCACATGGTGCTGGGACGCACAGCATAGAAGGTAAAAAATGGTAGGAAAATGCTGAGCATATTGCTCAGGATATTTGGGGATGCTCAGCATTCATGCTCAGCAAATGGGACTCATATTGCAGGGTTGATCTCGGAAGTTCCAGCCAAAATTTCTTCCGAGCTCCCCCGGCACGGTCGGCTGGGGAGCCCATGGAACATTCCTACCGATATCGGTTGCGTTTTGGGACCCGATTTGGCTGCCAAAACTTCCGAGCATCTTTCCGAGGGATTTCGAAAACTTCCAAGCGTTTTTCCATCGGTTTTTTGTACAATGACCTACACCGTTCTTGGTTCCCAAATCCCACACCTCAGCAAAGAAACACACAAAAAGACAAGCATGACCGTTCACTTACGCTTGAAATGTGAATGCTCAGTGCCTTGCCTGTTCATTTCAGCTTGAACTGTGAATGCTGTAATCTCCTTCGCTGAGCATCTGCACAGGACAGCCATCGCTTGACATGGCATCCACATCCACCACCACACGGCGATACTTCTTGGGTTGAGGTTGGGGTTCAGGGTTGTCACTGGATGATGAGGAAGAATCTGAGGCACTTACTGTGGAGGCACCAGATAGGTGCACAGCATCATCATCCGAATCATTATCCTCGGGACTGCTACTGCTCCCACTATCACTGCTGCTGCTGCTGCTGCTGCTGCTGCTGCTGCTGCTGCTGCTGTTGCTACTGTTACTGCTGCTACTGCCACTGCCACGAGGGCACACAAGTTGCTGCTCAATGTCGCTATCAACAATGGGTACACGCGCCAACTTCGTACGCCTCATGGGTTGCACACGCTGCTGCTCGTTCAAACCCGTAGGACCTTGAAATGAAGCAGCACTGTCCTCGCCCTCCGAAGGGGGTACAATATCAACTGTCGCAGGGTTAGAAACTCGGCTTTGAGGGATGGGCCCCACACGTCCCTTACCCTTTCCCTTGTCCTTCAGCGCCTTACGGCGTGCAGCACAGGACTTAAATGTGGCACGGCTCTTCAAACCCAGTTTGGGCCACTTGCAGACAGCTTCCCTGTCCAGTGGTACCCATTGACGGACACCACGCTTTGAGCCACAGGTCCCACACAGACATACCACATCACTCTCGGGATTTGCACCTGGAAAGGCGCATTTCACCGAACGGGTGTCTGGGTGCATATATAGGGAGCAACCACCTCCCTCCTGGAAATCCAGCAAATGCTCTAAGAGGCGTTGGAAGACCACATGCCACACGGCATTGGCAGCAACCATGCACGCCTCAAGAACAACGTTTCGTTGCACGGGCGCCCAAATTTTGGCACAGGGGATCTTCTTTTTTTTCTGCACGAACTTCTGATACAGCTCATGCTTCAAACTTTCACTAATACTGGCATCTTGCCTGGTACTAGTGACGGGGGCATATCTCTTGGCCACCCTCAGATCCCGCTCGCCGGCCTCATCGGAATACAGCATGGGTGTCCGTGGATTAAACCATGTGTGGGACCACCCATGCATATATAAGGTTGCAGTGCAACCTTCTTCAGCAAACTCGGGGATGATGTGCACAATATATGTGTACAACATCCCCATAGCTTGCCATGTGACAGTTGCCAGGTTATTACAACCATAGCATAGATGCACCATGTGGCAAAATGCCACCACCAAGGAATGGAAAGGCAGGGGGAGCACCATACCCCCTGCTAGTCTGCCCATGACTGTGCGGGCCTCGCGACCTGTGAGGCTAATGCCTGCCTGAAATCTACCTCGTACGTGACGCATGTGCTGCCTGCTATCAGGTGGCAAGGATCCAGGATCATACCTCCTTGCCACATGTGCTATGACCTGGAGTAGCTCATGGTTGTAGGGCTCTGGTAGTGTTCGACCTATGACACCCAGGATCCTGGAGGCTGCTCCTTTGGTGTTGTGCAATACAGGTTGCACAATATATACCTCTTCCAGGTTAGAAACCCCCTGAAACTTATGGGACCCACGCACACCATTGAGACACCCCCCTTTGTGCAAAAAGAGTTCTCCCGCCCCATCCTTATTCACCCAGGGACACGCCACACAGCCCTTTTGCCGGCACTCAGACCACAAATGGTGGTGATCGGCAGTGATTGCCCCGAGCCTTATCTGCAGGGTGGTGTTGTACACTGCACCAGCATACTTCATACGTTGCTTAAATTTACAAGAAGGCAGGGCTTGTAAGGCCTCTGCACGTTTGGGTAGCCACTGGCAATCACTGACCTTGGGAAGCTCTTGCCAGGTCAACATGTCTGTGCACCTAGGCACATTGCCAGACATTGGGAACCAGTGTCCCTGGAAATCAATTATACTGATTTTTGTGTTAATATTTGGACGGCCCCGGGGCTGGTAACCGTCGGCGTAGAGGCCTAAGGTCAGGGTGGCATGGGGTGGTGGGGGTTTCTGCCGGCCTTGGGCAGCCAATGAGCCACACTTCTGTAGAAGTAGGTGGCACAGCTGTGGTAACAACTTCCTGTTGTCCAGGGAGTAGTCCACTGCAGGAAGATGCAGGTCCTCCTGTTGCCTTAAAGCAACCATTGACCAACCAACCCCTGGTTGGAGATGGTCTAAGGTGCGCAAGACAGCGGCTGGCACCACATGCTCATGGCGAAGGCGAAGTGCAGCGGCCTGGCACTCTGGTGCTTGGGTGACTGATGTGGCCTGTGTGGTAGGCAAAGGGCCAAGGGACCTACGCACAACTGTGAAGGTGCCACTTGGGGGGCGCTGTAGCTGGTCTAGGTCCTTGGCCTGCAAGGGGGTGGCCGTGGGGAAGTTCATGGCAAAGGCTGACACCATGAATTGATCAGCTGGAATAGGGCATATGCTGGCAAATGCCTCCAGCTTGGAGATCTCCCCCTTCACCCATATAGCATGGTTGTTCACAACAAATTCATGGTGAAACATGGTGCCTGGAAAACAGAAGATTGCAGTGGGCCACTGTTTTGGTTGGTTTCAAAGGAACCATGTATGGAAAGCCCCAACCAATACCTGTCACCAGAACCTTTTTTTGCCAGGATTGCTCCAACCAGTTTCGAGATCCAAGGGTCCAAAGTGTGCTCGACTATCCGCCCCCTCCCTCTGCGCCACTGTTTTGGTTGGTTTCGAGGAAACCATGTATGGAAAGCCCCAACCAGTACCTTTCACCAGAACCTTTTTTTGCCAGGATTGCTCCAACCAGTTTCGAGATCTAAGGGTCCAAAGTGTGCTCGACTATCCGCCCCCTCCCTCTGCGCCACTGTTTTGGTTGGTTTCGAGGAAACCATGTATGGAAAGCCCCAACCAGTACCTTTCACCGGAACCTTTTTTTGCCAGGATTGCTCCAACCAGTTTCGAGATCTAAGGGTCCAAAGTGTGCTCGACTATCCGCCCCCTCACTCTGCGCCACTGTTTTGGTAGGTTTCGAGGAAACCATGTATGGAAAGCCCCAACCAGTACCTTTCACCAGAACCTTTTTTTGCCAGGATTGCTCCAACCAGTTTCGAGATCTAAGGGTCCAAAGTGTGCTCGACTATCCGCCCCCTCACTCGGCGCCACTGTTTTGGTAGGTTTCAAGGAAACCATGTATGGAAAGCCCCAACCAGTACCTTTCACCAGAACCTTTTTTTGCCAGGATTGCTCCAACCAGTTTCGAGATCCAAGGGTCCAAAGTGTGCTCGACTATCCGCCCCCTCCCTCTGCGCCACTGTTTTGGTAGGTTTCAAGGAAACCATGTATGGAAAGCCCCAACCAATACCTTTCACCAGAACCTTTTTTTGCCAGGATTGCTCCAACCAGTTTCGAGATCCAAGGGTCCAAAGTGTGCTCGACTATCCGCCCCCTCCCTCTGCGCCACTGTTTTGGTAGGTTTCAAGGAAACCATGTATGGAAAGCCCCAACCAATACCTTTCACCAGAACCTTTTTTTGCCAGGATTGCTCCAACCAGTTTCGAGATCCAAGGGTCCAAAGTGTGCTCGACTATCCGCCCCCTGCCACAGGCACAACAAGCACAAGCTGGGCTGGAAGCATGAATGGATGCCAACAGGCAGTTCAGGTGCAGCTGCAGTTCATTTCAGTGCCTTGAATGGGAATATATACCTCCCTCTCAGTCCTCCCCCTTAGACTCAGGCTCAGGCTGAGGCTGTGCCTTGTGAGAGGCCTCGGCCTTGGCCTTAGGGGGCACAATGAGGAGAATCAACTCCCCTGGCCCGGAATCACCCCCATGGATGAGGGGGAAGGACCTCATCCAATTGCGAGGTCGGTGGGCAGACCCCTTCACATAGTCAATGACAGTCCTGACCTGTGTGACTATGCGAAGGGGCAGTGACCCCTGGTCCCCTGGTCCCCCTCCACTCCAGCCTACATATGGGCTGCGGCTGATCTTCTTCCTCCTCTTACCTGAAGGGGCCCCAGAGTCAGGGGCCGCCCGCCCTCTCTTCACGCCTGTGGAGGAAACAGGCACCTTGGAATCTGAGTCAGATGACTCAGGGGCCACCTGCCCTCTCCTCACCCCTGTCGAGGAAATAGGCACGTCTGAGTCAGATGACTCAGAGTCTGAAACCACCACCTCCTCCTTCCCCTTCCCCTTCCCCCTCCCCTTACCCTTACCCTCCTCCTTCCCCTTCCCCTTACCCACTGCAATCTCTGGGGCAGAGTCTGAAGAGTCTGAATCACCCCCCCCCCTTCCCCTTACCCTTACCCTCCTCCTTCCCCTTCCCCTTACCCACTGCAATCTCTGGGGCAGAGTCTGAAGAGTCTGAATCACCCCCCCCCCTTCCCCTTACCCTTACCCTCCTCCTTCCCCTTCCCCTTACCCACTGCAATCTCTGGGGCAGAGTCTGAAGAGTCTGAATCCCCCCCCCCCCTTCCGCTTCCGCTTCCCCTTCCCTTTCCCCTTACCCACAACAGGGATAGCAGGGCCAGAGTCAGGGTTCGCGATGCAAAAAAGTACCACAATGGGTACCATGTTGCCGGAGAGGGGGGCAAAGGGGACAGGCCCTTTGCCCCCCCCAACTGGGGCCAGCTGCCCGGAGACTTCTTTCATCTCCTTCAGGGCCGCAGGGCCCCAGCCAGTGCGGCGGCACTTCCAGCTCCCCTTCACCTGAGCCCATGCCAGGGTGTTGTCCAGCAACTCCCGGCACTGCCGCCCCCACATGGCAAAATGGCTCAGGGCGGGGGGGGTGTCCCAAACACCCACAGGGTGGCTCATGTGCCACAAAATTATTTTAACCGCCACATACATGCAGTTGTGGCGGTTGCAGGAGTCGGGGGCGGTGTGCATCCTCACCGAAACCCCCCTGTCCCTCAGCTTCTGGGTGCACGACCTTGAAACAGCCGTAGCTGCAAGGTCGTACACCTCCCAACCCTGAGGAGTCCCTGCAAAAACCACCCCATGCAGGAGCTCCTCCTGGTGTCCCCCTGTCACCTCCCATTTCCCAAAGGGGGGGAGGGTGCTGGGGGCATCTTGGGGAGGGGGGCCTTAAGGAGGCGGCGTTTCTTTGCCTCCTCCCAAGCCCCCCGCATCTGCCCCAACAGATCCTCTGCCCTTCCGTGCTGGGCAGTAGCTGCTGCCCGCAGCTTTCCCTCCCTGCTCTTCACCCCCTGCCCCCCCTGCCTCTTCCCCCCCACCCCCTCCCGGACAGCCTGCTCAGCCTTCTTGAAGGACTGGCAGGCCTGCTCAAACTGCCCTCTCAACTTGGAGTACCGATCAGCTGGTGATCGGTACTCCTTGAGGACCAGTTTCCTCAACTGGTCCGGAACCCCCAACTCCCCACACACTGCCACACTCCGGTCAGAAATGGCCAGGTCCAGAACCACCTTGGCAACGTTTGGGGGCGTCTGCCCAATTGGAGCACGATGCTCCACTTGCCTGCGGGAGGTCACGGCCCCCCGAGTCACCCACACCACCACCCCCTCCCCCTCTGGCCCGTAGCGTGCCCCGTCCGCGAACCAGGTCACTGTCTTCTTACTCAGCTGTGCAAGCACCATCTGGACTTGCACAGCTGCAACAGCCGCCAACAAAGCTGCGCAGTGGGCAGCCCGCATGCCCTTGGGGTCCTCCGCATCTTCTGCTGCGGCGGCGGGCTCTGCTGCTGCTGCTCCTGCTGCTCCTCCGACTGCTGGCGCCTCCCACAAAGCGGGGGTGGCTGGCGAAGGGTTGCTGGCACCGGCACTGCTATCGGCGCTGGGGTTCCCACTCCCAAGTTCAGCCAGTCGACCCGAGGAGATGGGGACGGCGGCAGGAGCTGGTGGCTGGGCGCGGGCAGCCAGGGCAGCAGAGATGGAAGACATCAGAGTGAAAAAGAGGGCTGATGAAGACCCAACACAGTGCATCCCCAGCTTAGGCAGGGGGGGGGGGGCTTCTGCGGTCCCAACCTGGCCCTGGCCCTCACCCCTGGCCTGCAACCATGCACCTAAGATGGTAAGTCGCTGCCGCTTTGGTGCGCCCTCGGAAGAAGGTTTGGGGGCTGGGGCCAAAAGAAACTCAATGCCCCACAAGACACCGTGCGCATGGTACGTGGGTTGCTGGTCTGTTCTGAAAACCTCACCGTCGGGGGGGGTAACCACCTTTTCCCACGTGCCTGAGGGGGCTTGGTCCCACACCCGCCAGCCGTCCTTTTCCCCGAAAACCTCTACCACATGTGCACCTGTGATGGTGGCTCTGAGGGCGCTGTGAATCGTTGCATGTGGGGACTCGCAGAAGGCATCGTTTATGATAACCCTCAAAACCTCGAACGGAACATGAATAAATGAGGGGGGGGGGAACCGCACGTTGCAGGAAACTACTTTTTTGGACCGCTTCTTGATCTTGGCCTCTTTGAACCAAGTAACTACATCGCTCTGGGTCCACTTTAACTCGCGAATGGTACTGTCCGGGTGTGTGGACAGTATTGATTTCAAGTACATGTAATGTACACGCAGCCTCTCTTCAGATTCCTCTGCAAAGGTCCGGTCCGTGTTGTATTTCGGATCCGGACCAACAATGCAGAGGTTTCTGTATTGTACACCGTACGAGGTCTCATGTTTGCTGGGGCTTGTCTTGCCCACAGCCTCCCGTGTCGTCAAGACAGGGATTGAAAAATGCTTATGCATAAGCATAGCCAGCAAGGTATCCTTGGGCTGGATGCGGTATGCATCAGGGACGACCCTGTCCAAAAAAACCCTTAGCATTCTGGGTTCAATGGTCTCTGACGGCTTATGCCGCAGGCACAGTGCTGCTAGGGCGTGTTGGAGGCGCGATTGTGTATCACCCGGTTCGGGAACTTCGGTATTGGCTGTGTCCGCGTCAATGAGCTCGCCCTCAAGCTCCAAATCTTGTTCCGGGAGCTGCTGAACGGGCTGGGGGGGCTGAGCGGACGAAGACGAGGCACTAGCGGCACTGCCTTGACTACCAGACATGTCTGTTGCAGGTGACAAAAAGTGTTCTGAGCACAAAAAGGGAATACATTAGTGAGTCTACTCAAAGGGGCCTAGGTGAGAAAGCGACACACATGCAAAAAGAAAACCACAAAAGCAGGCACAAAGCATCACAAGGCACAAAGGGCAAACATTCAGAAGCTTGAGTACAGTGTTCTCGATGCAAGTTTGTAGGCAAAGCAGCCACCAAGGATCAAACTGGCGTTGCACATGTCAGAAGCAAAAGTCCAAATTCACAAAGGAGCACAAAGGGGAAGCAATCATAAGCTTGAGCAAAGTGTTCTCCATGCAGTTTTGTATGCAAAGCAGACAAAGGGTAGACAAACATTAGCTTCAACGTGCTGTTCTCCATGGCATCTTGCAGGCAAGGTAGGCACCAAGCATCCAATCAAAATTCCACTGGGTTCGGGCTGAAAAATTTCTTCCGAGCTCCCCCGGCACGGTCGGCTGGGAAGCCCATGGAACATTCCTACCAATATTGGTTACGTTTTGGGACCCGATCTGGCTGCCAAAACTTCCGAGCATCTTTCCACCAAGCATGCAACCAAAATTCTACTGGGTTCGGGCTGAAAAATTTCTTCCGAGCTCCCCCGGCATGGTCGGCTGGGAAGCCCATGGAACATTCCTACCGATATCGGTTGCGTTTTGGGGGGCCGATCTGGCTGCCAAAACTTCCGAGCATCTTTCCAAGGGTTTTCGAAAACTTCCAAGCGACGGACCGAAGCATATCGCATGCACGTCGGTACAGATTTCCTAAAATTGCCACCGGTAACCGGACAATATTGGTCTCTCTTTCAATGTTCTATGCTGGGCACCGGTGGTACATGTGGCGCTGTGGCAAGGTCACGGACGCTGTGCAAAGCGCCGGACACGCCGAATACTATCCCCAAGTGGGCAACAGGCCGGCCCGGGCATACGGTGTCGCGGACCAGATGCATGAGTTGACCGTGAGCCACGGCCCCCGGGGAGAAGACATCCCCGGCCTCCCACCCCGATGTAATGGACGCGGGAAGCTCTGAGACATCGCGGGCGCCCTTCACGGGCTAGGCCCCCAAACGGGGGGCACCACCGGGGCCACTAGGGCCGGTGGAGGCGCGGCAGCGGCCGCCGGCACTGCCTCCCCGTACCAAGCCCCGAATATCCCGAGGGAGTCGTTGTCGCGTCCGCGATCGGGGGAACCGACATGTACGCCTGGTGCTGGTACGGCGCCTGTTGGATGCACGTCCTCTGTGGGGGCATGGTCGCCCCGTAGGGGGACGTCCGGCCGTCCCCCAAATAGCAGGGGTCCATGGGTGGCGGGCCCCAATAAGCGGCCGGCGAGGGGCTCGCCACAGGTGCCTGGTGCGCCTGAGTCATCGGATAGGACTCCGGGCGAGGGTACGCCATACGCTCCCCATAGCCCCCGTGGGCTTGGTATGGCCGATGTTCCGGCCCCCGCACGTCTTCCCTAGGGAGCCATTGCGGCGATTGGCGACTGGGCTCGCCCCGTGCGGGCGGTAGTCGGACCGGAGGGACTCGGGTGTATCCGCCGCTGTGTAGGGATGGATGGTGTGGTGTCTCCTCATACCCCCACGGGGCGCCCCTGTCCCCCAAACGGCCCAGGCAGGACCGGAGGTACTCGGGTGTATGTGCCGCTGTGTGGGGGTGGATGGTGTGCGTGTCTCCTCGTACCCCCCCGGGGCGCCCCTATCCCCCAAGCGGGGCGCCTCTATCCCCCGAACGGCCCAAGCAAGACTGAGGGGAATCGGGTGTATCCGCCGCTGTGTGGGGTGTGGTGTGTGCGTCTCCTCGTACCCCCACGGGGCGCCCCTATCCCCCAAGCGGCCCAGGCAGAACCGGAGGGACTCGGCTGTATCCGCCGCTGTGTGGGGGTGGATGGGCATTGTGCATACCTTGTTCCCCCTCGGGGGATCCCGATCCCCAAAAGGCCCGGACGGGGCCGGTGGGATACGGGTGTCTCCATCGCTGCGGGGGGAGGCCGTGTGACCACCTTGTACCCCTGGGATGGCCTCCATGAACGTCCGCAGGGAAAGGCGGGCTGCAGCGGTGCGGTCCCGTTGGTCCGGGGGCCTTGGTCCCCGCTCTGCCGGCGGCCGTCGCTGTGACCTGACATACCCCTGGCACCCCTTGCCGTGGAGCCCCGAGCTGCGTCATCCGGTCCGAAGACAGTGTTAACGCCTCGCACCACGAGCTGTCCACGGGGGTGCCTTCTGCTATCCCAAGCTACCCTCAGCGGCAGCGGGCGGAGTAGGCAAGCAATACCAGGGGTCACAACCCCGGGGTAACAGTATCCGGGACTGAACGTGAGTCCTCCTAACCAAAACAACCCTAAATCCCACCGGGGCTTAACTCCCGAACGTAACGGAATTTAGGGCCCCCTTGGGCAGTTTAAGCCCGCGGGGTGCGCTGAGGCGTGACTGCCAGCACTTGCGTAAGGCCTGCCATACCCATTTCTGGGCCTGCCTCAGCGCGGCCGGTCGGGTCCGGCTCGGTGGAGCGCACTCAACTGGGCATGGGGGAGCCCTTTTACCCTTTAAGCGTTAGTTGCGGCAGTAAACCCTGTTTATTGTGTTATTTATCTATGTACGAATTTACCCCGCAGACATGCCCCATCCGGTGGTGCACTCACCTTTGCGGCTACCGTTCGGGGGTCCGGGGCTTTTACCCGGACCTCCGGCCCTCCCAGGCTGTTGACCGGAGGCGTACATTATACAATACTGTAGTTCATTGTTTATACAACTTGCATTACTTACTACATACACATCACATAGGTTTGATAGAGTCCCTGGGGGGGCTGGCGACCCCCCTGGTCAAAAAACTGGGGGTGTCCCCTTATTTCAACACACCTGTTCCATCCCGTGGGGACACCGAAAGTGGCATCCCCCACGGACAAAGAATCGGGGACCGGGGGGCCTTCTTTCAGGACGGCACCGGGCACTAAGAGGGGATGACGGCCCTCCGCGGTATAAACTCGGGGGGCCTCCCCTTAATTCATATCTCAAGTTCCATACCCGTGGGGGCACCAAAGGTGGCGCCCCCCAACGGACAACGTACATGGACCGGGGCCTCCCCTTCTTTCGGGACTCCACCGGGCACTGGGAGGGGATTGCACCCCTCCGCACTATAGGCTCGGGGGGCCTCCCCTTAGTTGACCCAACTTGTTCCCCACCCGTGGGGGCACGGGAGGTAGCGCCCCCCACGGTCCTACGACCCGTGACCGAGGGGCCTCCACCTCTTTCAAGGAACACCGGGCGGACAACGCCCCTCCGTGGTAAGCTCGGGGGGCCACCCCTTCCATCACGGACCGTCATGTTTTCCTGTGGCCCGGGGGGGGCTCCCTTTAATTCATGGGGAGCCAAACTGCCGAAGCCGCGGGTAGGTGCCAATGGCCCGGCGCAGTGAGCACCGTAGCGGCAGGCTGTGGCCCTTTGCCCAGCCACGGCGTTGTCTCCCCTGTACTCCACAATCCCTCGACTCCCGGACCTATGACCTCGGGGGCCTCCCCTTCGTTCTCGGAGTAATCGCATTCCCGTGTGTGGTCCTGGTCCCTCTGGGGCGCCCCTGGCGCCTCCCTAGGCGGAGGGCGTAGAGACACCCCCCGGGAGATTCCGTCCGGGTCCCAGGCCACACGCCGGGTGCAAATTGGCTGCGGGGCCTCTCCTTATTCCAGCGTCCCCCCCTTCCCCTGGCCCGAAATAGGTGGCCCCATGTCCTCACACTCGGTCCCCATCCCATGATGCACCTGTGCAAAGACACGCGGTGAAATGGGTTGGGGAACGGAGAGAGCAGACGCAAGCCCTGGAGCGGGCTGGGCCACAGGGAGACCCGGGGCACCCTTGCACACCGCCATCCCCCGGTGGAGCCCGCCCTGCACCATTGTGGCTTCCCCACGGTGGCCGGCGAGGGGCGGGGCGCATGATCTCGTGACCCTGCCGCCGCGGGTGGACTGGGTCACCCCCCAGATTGCACGTTAGTCCAAGGGAACCCCCCCTGGTTTCACCCCCAAACCACAGTGAGGTCCCGCGCCCCTGGGTGGCCGTGGGGGGGTACAGGAACACACGCACAAACATACACAGCCAACTCAACGTTCAACATCACAATTTTTCCTATCCTGTTGTATTCTGTATCTCACCTTTTCAATCTTGTACTCCTCGGCAGTATATATATCACTACCCTTGTGCCATGCAGCAAAATGTATATATCGCAGCCTTCTCAATTCAGTCAATTCCAAATGCTGAAAACTTCAGTTGCGAAACCTTGGTTATTTGCTGTAGTTTCGTGACCTCTCTTTTCAAAAAAAATTTCTGCTCCCACAGTGATACTGCTACGTTCATGTACCAATGCATCCGAACTTCACTGTGTCTGCCACATATGCAATGCACTTGACAGGGGGATCAGCTCTGGAAAAATAGGCCACTTTTTCGCACTTTGGATAAAGGGAAGGGAACCAAGAAGTCTTGCCCCCATGGCCTGCTCACTAATGCACGGGGCCCCGAAGATTCGCCCCATTATATCGAGAGGCTTGTGTTGCTCCTCCTGCTCTTGCTTTGCCTCAAGTGACAGACAAACAGTCAAGACCCATAGGCAGCCTCTGCCCTTGTGTGTTCACCTCCTAGTCTGGGAGCCAACGGGGAGATCAGGCCGAGGACTCGGCCTGAAGGCCACCTTTGTGACCCTGTGCCAAGAGGAGACCGCGAGGGCTCTTGGACATTGTTGGATTGCCGAGCATGTGCATGTGCCGACACTCAGTGGACCAATGCAGTGTATTCAAGCGCCGTGGCCCTGTGCTGATTTCCCTTTCCTCAAACAGGGGAACGGGCTGGAGCCAAACCATGAACAGGAAAGATGACGATAGCCTGCCACCAACGCAACAACATGCGTGATCACCTGTGGGCCTAGGGTTTCTACCGCTTGGAAGGCTGCAGAGCAGAGAGCCTCCAGGGTGCACAGGAGGGGGGCAGCTTTGCGTTTGGCCCCAGGAATTCAGGTGTTCAAAATTCAGGACCAGCGATCTAGAAAGCCCAAGCAGAGCTACAGGCGAAAGTCTGGAGCAGCAGACGGCCCTACAGGAGAACTACTGCACGCTAGAGGAGTATGACCCTCCCCCAGGGGAACTACAAGCTGCGAGGAGGGAAGGGGGGGTGTTGTGGGGGCAAGGACGTTTTTGGGATTGATGCTAAACCTCTCCCCACAACATTTCTTTGCGCAATTGAGAGCATTCCTTGGTCCCTGGCCAGCGGCAGTCGGCACGTGCTGTTGCGGTGTTGCGGGGCCAGGACGCCGGATGAGTGTTGGAGGAGCAGCCCTGAGGCGAAGAAACTTGTCGGCCCAGTCCTCTGCTTCCTGCTCCAGCGCCAGCCCCGTTGCTCCGGCCCCTCAAGCACCTCCTACCACACAAGAGAGTGAATTTGGGTGTGCCAACTTTCACTGATTGTCCACAAGGCACAAAAAAATGGGGGGTGCCGACACTTTCACCGCCGAAAATGAAAAACCCCCCCACACATATTTTTCGTCCTCTGTTGAAGGAGCAGTAAAGGTTACTTTGATTCCTCCAACTGCACTGTGAGAGAAATGAACGCGCGGTGCACGGTGCGCACGGTATCCAGTGCTACCCTGGAAATCTGCTAGAAGTGCATAAAATAGCAATAAAGAGCAAGTGCGCCGTGCCTTTTTTTTCCCTATCTAATGCTTTTTTGTGGGGGATAATACAACACATGCCAACCCTCGCCAGAACGCCCCACCTCAGGCCAGAAGGCGGCCAAGCTGTCAAGGCCCCCCCCTCCCCGCTCCCCGGCCCTTGGGGGCCCAAGATAGTACGGACTAGCAGGGTCTATGCCTACTGAGCAAGGCTTCACGTGACTGATAGGGTGCCCCACTGGTCGTTCGAATCAACTGTTGTCAAATCTCTGATGAAATCCGTGAAATGTGCTCTGTGCCTTGCCCCATTATGTGCCCACCGAAACACATGGCTACATACCCCAGGCTGTCTTGGCCTGCGGTCTGGAGGTCCCCACGTTGGGGAAGAGGTGGCCCAAAGGCCTCGGCCCAGTGGTACTATCATGGCCGAAAGGGCCCTCCGGGGGGGGGGGGGGTGGCATGACGCCATGGTTGGTTTCTCTATCTGCAACCGGTGGCAGCAATTGGCCAATCGCCACTTACACTTCCCTTCCCTTCCCTTTCCTTGAATGAAGGTCCACAGAGCCGCTGTTTTGGTCCGCCGTTTCTGTTTCTCCATGGTGGCGGGTTGCAGCAACCAAAACATTTAGGAACCATACCGCCTTACCCTTCACCTCAAAGAGTATGCGGCAATGCTCGTGGCGGAGTGCTTCCATCGCGCATGGGGTGAGCGGTGTGAGCTCAGCACGACTGCACCTCACCATCAAACCTTCACAGCTCAGGAGGAGCGTCAATGGTGGTGCCCGGTCAAAGCTGCTAGACCATCCTCAACACCACCTGCACATACTCCACTATCCATGCAGGCCACCGCCGGCCCGGGGGGGCGACTACAACCGGTCCTGATGCGACCCACCACCCAACTATCTTTCAAAACTTGGGGCTGGGGGGGGGGGGTGGGGGGGGGGAGTTGGGGCGGGGGGGGTCCAGCCGGGGGTCGGGGGGGGGGGTGTTCCTGCCGCGGGTCGGGGGGGTGTCTGGCCGGGGGTCCTAGGGGCGTCCTGCCAGGGGTGAGGGGGGGGGGGTTAGGGTTAGGGTGAGGGTCACCGAGCTGGTGGAACCAGTCTTGGTTTTAGAACCCTTTTTAGTGTCTAGGGTGGACCTACCAGGTTTAGAAGCAGCAAACAAGCAAGCAGGAAACAGCAAGCAGCAAGCAGCAAGCAGCAGCACTCGCGAAATGGGTAAAAATCAGAACTCCGCCGTGGGGGTTCAGATTTGGGTGAAATTTTGGTGGATGATACCTATGGGTGTGAAGTACAATCACACAAAGTTTGAGCAAGAAACTCAACGGTGGCGGCCGGGAACGGGATTTGCAAGTGGCGGACCTCGCTTTCAAAAACTGCACTTTAGGGCCAAAAACAGCCATTTTTGGGCCAAAAAAGCCCTGGAACACATTCAAAACGGCCAAACGAAGGGAAACGGTGGGTACTCTGCACGTGCGGCTTGACTCCCCCGTGTCAACGAGCCCTTTGCGGCCCTCTAACTCCATGATATGTCCCGGAAACGGCCCAAAAAGGCCCCAAGAAGCTCCAAATGCCGACAGCCACAAACCAAGAATAGGCCATATCTTTGGCTACATGGCTCAGAATGCGATTCCGAGGGCACCTACTCCACCCGCAACCCCCCACTTTTTGTGGTTTCCACCACTCAGAATTGCCCAAACGGACGCCTAGACCCCAATACCTAGGCCCACTAGGCTGCGGCAAGCTGCAAGCTCAAGCCCAAACAGGTGGGTGCCCAAATGGATCAACGGGGTCCAGTAGGGGCAAAAAGATGACTTTTCTAAAAATTGATCCTACACCATGTGTGACACTGAAACAAGTGTTTTTGGACCGTTTTGAGCTTGTGGTGGCCCATTTTGGTCCTCCGAAAATCCCAAAATGCCTTGAAAATGGGCTGTTTTGGGACCAAAAATGGGTCAAAAATGGGTCGAAAACGCATTTTTCCAGCCCTCATCCTAGACCATTTCTTAGGCGTCACAAGTTGCCCACCCCCCACCTGGCGCTATGGCCCACGGAAGTCCATGTTGTAATGAGGGGAAAAGTATGTGAAAAGGGGTGTTACTTTTTGGGTATCCAAACCCCCCTGGTGGCAACATGCAAAAACAAGGTGTGTATTTCAAATATATGCCATTATTTGCATTTCTGGAAACACACACATTTTCAAAATAAAGACATTCAATCACCAAAATATAGTGTTGTTTTACATTTAGACCACTGCATTCCAGTGTGGGGGGGGGGGGGGCTGCCTATTTTTCTCTCCCCTTTGTTGGAGCTTGATCACAGAACCCCCCTGTACACCACAGATGAGGGAACCCCAAACATACCTTTCATTGAAGCACACAGAAAACTATCCCAAAGCATGTACTTGTATTCCCTATTTTAACCAACCTGGCCGAAATTTCGGCTAGCTCTTCGAAAAATGTCCAAACACATGGTCCTATTTGACAGACAGGCCTAAGCTGGCCGAAATTTCGGCCAGGTCCATCGAAACTCCGAATATGATCACTAAAATGTGTACCTAAGACAATAGACATGAGCAAGGAACACAGCAGTAGTGACATTTGAACAGGGTGTGCAACATAATATACTCAATTACAAGCAAATACTTGCCACCTGACGAATCAAAGCAGACTTTTGCAGTGCCTATGGGGAAACACAATAATAAAAGGCCGAAGAGGCTGAGGACTGCATGCTGGCCGAAATTTCGGCCAGACTTCATAGTGACAAGCAATATAAGCAGCAGGACTGGCATTAGCGCTTGCGCAGACCAGATGCACGGGGCTTCTTAGCACCTGTGTTAGAAGGAGGCTTGGCAGGGGCTGCAGCACCAGGCTTGGCAGTGGCAGAGTTCTGTGACTGTGTGTTTCCACCCTGGGATGGTGAAAAATGATTCACAAAAGTATTCATACCTTTGCCAGTAGGGGCAACAGTGCCTGAGGAGGAAGCTGGGGTGGCCTGAGCGCACTGCGTGCCACTGGGTAAGGGGGCAGGGGCAGTTTTGGGTTTCTTCTTTGGAGTGTGTGTCTCTGGTTGCGACTCTATCTCCCCATCTTGCTCCTCAGGATCCTCATCTACATACCTAACCCCAGAACAATCCACAGCAAAACCTGCCCCCAATTCGTGGTACACATCCTCCCATGACTTGGGGGGGCACGTGTCGGCGTTGGTGATAGCTGCTCTGATGGACTGAACAAACTCATCAGGCACAACAGTCTCCTCACCCAAAAGGGCACACACAACATTACAGTCCTTGGAAAACCTGGTAGACATCATGCTTGCAAAATACACAGACAGAGTCCCCAGCAAAAACCAGTTGCCTGCCCGTTCTGGGACCGGAACCAGGCTCAAAAGAAATGAGAATATCTCAACAGGCATCACAGACGACATGGGTCCTTCAGTAAAAGCCACGTAACGGGGCAGCCTGTTATCAAAGGCAGTGGCAGAACAAATGGAAACCAGATGGGACGTAGAAGTGTACAGCGGGGTCTTGCTTGACAAATTGTAAATTGCAACATCACACTGATACATATCCTCATCCACAGTGGCCTTCAAAGCAGCAACAGTGGCTTTCACATCAGCAGACTCACCCGCAATGAACACAGGCACACCGGACAAAAGCAGCTGCGCAACCAGGTTATGCAAACCAGCTGTATAGAGGCCGGGCACCTCAATGACACAAGCAGCAAAGGGCAGTGAACTAGTGATACCGGGAAACAGGGACTCCACAACGCATTGCCATCAGTTCCATACGGCCTGACTCTGCAATGGGTTTGCCTATGCTTGACTCAACGAGGGACTCCCTAGCACACTGGATACTGACCAGACCAGTATCAGATTTTTCACAAACAGGCTTAGCAACAGGCTTCTGCAACAATCCCCGCAACCCCTCATATTTGGGTTCCTTCCAACGAGGGGCCTTAATTACTGCTGACCACGGGGGCCAGGGGTTTTCTTTAGTCCAGGTCCAACTGCCATAGGCTACCTTCAGGTGTGATGCAATAGCGCACTGCCTTTTGGCCATCTCGATAGTACCAAGTGTAGCTGCAGACACGTGGTGTCACAGGGTGGGCTCCTATTGTGCATTAATTGAACGACACACAAGCTGGCCGAAATTTCGGCCAGGTCGGTCGATTTATTCGAATACAAACCCCTATTTGACCAAAACATACCTTTGGTGTTGTTCACAAGCCCATTGGTAACCGCCTCGGGATGAAGAATGTGCCAGGACCACATCTGGGCCTTTTTGACAGCTTTTATAATTTTTTGAGACCAGGTAGGGTACTTTTTGTCCCATCCATGTAACCTACGATGTCGCGAAGTCGGTCAGGCGTGATGCCTTCCACTTCCTTGAACGTACCCAGTGCGGGATGTAGCCCACGCTTTTCCATGGCTGCCATGGCCTCTACTGAAGGAAGACCCACAAATTTCACCAAACGCCCAACGCCACACCACCGTTTGGCAACAGCACTCTGCACAGGAGAACATGTGGAACACAGAAGCTGGCCGAAATTTCGGCCAGGTCGATCGACAAAACCGAATTAATAAACGAAACACACCACAGTGCCTTCCTCGGCAGTAACACCACACTCTTCAAGCATAACAGTAATGTGATGGTACAGGGTGTACTCATTGGCATCCTCATCCTCAGGCCTATCCAGGAGTAGGGACATTCGCTCCGACGTGGTGGATGCTCAGCCAGCAGTGGTCTGGATTTGATGTAAGCCTGCAAGCCGGCGCCTAGTCCGCAGGGGGCGGTCCTGTTTGACTTCATAACCACCAAATACCAGGGTCCAATCCGGAGTCTCCATATTTTTCATCTCAAATTCGGTCTTGTGTTTTTGGGTAGCAGTGTAAACATGTTGACCCCCCAACAGAACCCAGCGAGTGGCTGTGCAACAGGAATATTCGTAACAGCAGAGTCGAAAATTCAGACGCGAAAACGGTACTATCGAGAAGAATACCACAACACACATACGAGTGACTTTATAAAAAAGAAGATCCTGGATGTAATCCACAGGCGGGGCTGCCTTCAGATCGTCGTAGCGCCGTTGCACGCGATCATCCGAAATCCTACGGACCTGCCCAAATTTTCGGTTGTGGTCGATAATAATCTGATCCCACCGAACCTTTATTTTTGTCGTTGACGTGACCCAGTCGGATAACTTGATGGAGGATGATGAATTTTTCTTTGGTGCGGCCTTAGGCTTCTTTTGAAGTCCCTCTGTGCTCGCCTGGTCCTCTTGAGACTGGGATTGCACTTGAGATTGCCCATTGTCTGCTGCAGGCTCACCATCTGGCGAAACAGCCATGTCCTGTGATACCCCTCCAGGCTCAGTCATAAAATAGAGGGCTACAGGGCAACATTTCATGAAGGGGAGAGTTCCCAGATAGCAAATAACAAGCACAGATCAACCAAAAAAGGACCAAAACGGACAGCCTGACATGAAAATCGGATAACCTGGCCGAAATTTCGGCCAGCACTGCTCTGCATGTCAAACCACTGTGTACAAATACCATTCTGAGAGGCTGGCCGAAATTTCGGCCAGAACCTTATGTCATTTGTGTTCTAGGGGTAGCCATATGACAAAACAACAAGTCTGGCCGAAATTTCGGCCAGAAAACATGAAATAGCAAATAGACACACCAAAATCACTGGCAATGCGTGGCAGAACCCATACCACAGTGACAAACACAGCTGCAAACAGAAATCAATCCCAGTCCTGGGTATCCACACCGATGTGTTCCGCCTCATCTAGGGCTTCAAAGGAGGCAACGATGTCTGCATTACAATCAATATCGTGGTCACTATCACAAGAGTCGACAGCAATGGAATCATCAGGGGCGGGGGGGGGGTACTGGGCGGGGGGGGGGGGGCGGGGGGGTACTGGGGGGCCTCTGGCTCGGGGCTTCGGGGGTGGCTTTGGGGGCAAGGCAATTCCACCAGCAGCAGCAGCAGCAGCAGCAGGCGGTGCACGGTTGGCAGCGCGAATAGAAGCATGTGCAGTACGCAACACCCCTTGCTCGGCAGCAGTGCGGGCAGGTGCATTTGTCTGTAAAAAAATCCTCAACACCCTCAGGAACCCTGGTACGCGCAACCAGATTTTGCATTGCATGCAACAGAACCACTTTTAAACGGTCTGTGGTGATTCGTGTCCTGGACATGGTACCGGGGAACGTCAAATCCTCAACTGCATCCAGTCTTCTCACCTCAACTTTATAGTCCGGAACGGGAACACAAATGGGCAGGCTCTGTGTATGGGCTGTCAAGATGAATTGTTTAAGATTGGCAGAGAACATTGCCACGGATCTCTCAGTCAGCACACCACGCAAAACTTTCTCTCCCGGTTGGACAGGGGGAAGTGTCAGAAATAAATCAGACGACTGTTGGACACTAGTACAGGCAGTGTTGCGGCGACAGTGGGCTGAGAACCGACTCAGAAGTGCCTCACCCAGTTCCTCAGAGTGGATACACCCTAGGGAGGCGGAATGCCACTGACTCCAAAACAAAAGAGCAACAGCGGTGGTTTTCACATACTCCGTGGTTAACTGTTCCTCGGGCTTTAGGATGTTCAGCATGAGCAGTAGGGACATCTCAAGTGCCTGCTTAGCTACAATACCGGAACCTGCCCCCCGTCCCTCCCAGTTGCACTCACGAACCAAAGTCCCAATGCTGAAAGCAGCTGGACAGTATGTGTACAGCAAAGCCTTAAGGGCTAATAACATACGCAAACCCTTGTGCTGAATGGGTGTCAAGTCCCGCTGGCTATTGAGCAGGGAAGTGACGCGCTCATCTAGTCTGCCTCTATTGGACGATGTGGCTAGCATGAGTCCAAGCAACGTCTTCTCCATATGGATGACCTTGACCTTGCGAGGGAGGATAGACCCAACCTAAAGGCTGTTCCCCTGCTCCAAAAACTTAATGAACGGCAGGAACGCCCTGTAGATCAATTCAACGCAATACTTATAGCTATGCCATACTCCGTACACCAAAGGAAAACCCAACAGTAATTGTGGTACATTCCAGGGAACATAAGCAGCACCATAACACAGCTTAAGTAGGGCAAAGTGTATTTTCATGTCCACAAGCAGCGGAACACAGTGTCTGGTGCGGTGTTCCACACATGACAAATCAACCACGAGTTGCAAAAGCTCTTTGTGTGTGCCGGAGCGGAGCTCAGACAGGAAAAAGGGTCTCAAGTTGAGGGAACGGACATTTTTTCTGGCAATATCCAAAGGAGCACGAACCCAAACTCTCTGAATACCTTGGTTGGCAACATCAATACGATCAAACAATGCTCTATGTGAGCGAAAGATGTCATCAGCAACCTTTGGTACCCTGGCCTCAATTTCGGCCAGCTCCGGCAAACCCCGGTATGGAGGTAGGGCAGTAGTGTGCAAAACAGCAACAACTGTACAGTTTAGGGTTAAGTCGGGTGAATGGGAATCAGCTCCCGACCTGTAACTCCTCAGGTTATCAAACCATATACAAACTTGCCTACGGTGCATGGTGTTCCACAAGTTGTGTGCTGCTAGTCCACCACGATGGTGAATGGACTCCTGCTTAGTGTTACACTGACCAAGGACTCCTACCTTACGGCGTTGGCGGCAGGACATAATACCCCAGTTGTAACCAGACCCACAGTTAGAGTATGGGAGGGCCCTACGGCGAAGCAGGCAGTATAGGGCATGGAACTGTGACAAAAATGTCATGTACCATCGTGGGGGCTTCTTCTCAGTGGCGGCAGCCTTCAACTGTGTCAGGGAGTGCCGGCTCCTGCGATTCTTCCGCAACAAGAGGCAAAATTGCAAAAGCTTTTGCAGAGTCCCACCATGTAATGCATTTCGCAACAGCCCTTTGGCTGTAGTAGCAAAAGCACCAGTAACTGCAGCATGTACAACATTGACAGTAATAGCAGAAGACATTAATGCTGAGACAAGAAAACAGTTATGTAGGAGTGTATGGTGTAATACACATGAACAACGACAATTGCAAGCTGGCCGAAATTTCGGCCAGGTGTGTTCAAAGGGGAAATAATTGCTTAAATGTTCAAAAATAGGAAAAGCTGGCCGAAATTTCGGCCAGACCGCCCAAAAACCGGAATATAAGTGCTTGAATAGTGAACAGACCAAAAAGCTGGCCGAAATTTCGGCCAGCCCTAAGAAAAATGAAAATAACTATGCCTATTCACCAGGAAACCAAAAAGCTGGCCGAAATTTCGGCCACAAGGGTCAAAAACTGCATATACACATAGTTGTTTGCAATGTTACCCAAAACCTGGCCGAAATTTCGGCCAGCTTCAGAAAAACGTCAAATACAACACACTAGAAGACGGGGATACACAAGGCTAACACATCAACACGTATTTCAACGGGTGTCACACAGCTCTGCCAACAGCTTTGGTCACATACGTCAAATAACATACTCAAAGTAGAAATGTAGAATATTGTCAAATCGCGCGTATACGGGGTCCTAGAGGGTGGGCAACTTGTGACGCCTAAGCATTTGTGGTGCACAAACGGGTGAAATGAGCCCATTTTGAGCCCATTTGGGGGCATTTTGGCCCCTTAGTAGTCCAAAAAGCCTTGAACGTGGGCCTCGTGGTGATGGGGTTCACTTGCAAGCCGATTTCACTTTGTCAAGAGCCATCAATGTGTGAATCATTCTTGATGTCCCTCACCAGTCATAGCTGATGTTCCCTCCCCCACCGGCTCGGTCCCAATATTCTGTCTTGATTAGCCCTAGGGTTAGCCCTAGGATTAGGGTCACCGAGCTGGTGGAACCAGTCTTGGTTTTATAACCCTTTTTAGTGTCTAGGGTGGACCTACCAGGTTTAGCAGCAGCAGCAGCAAGCAGCAGCAAGCAGCAGCAAGCAGCAAGCAGCAGCACGCGCGAAATGGGTAAAAATCAGAACTCCGTCGTGGGGGTTCAGATTTGGGTGAAATTTTGGTGGATGATACCTATGGGTGTGGAGTACAATCACACAAAGTTTGAGCAAGAAACTCAACGGTGGCGGCCGGCAACGGGATTTGCAAGTGGCGGACCTCGCTTTCAAAAACTGCACTTTAGGGCCAAAAACAGCCATTTTTGGGCCAAAAAAGCCCTGGAACACATTCAAAACGGCCAAACGAAGGGAAACGGTGGGTACTCTGCACGTGCGGCTTGACTTCCCTGTGTCAACGAGCTCTTTGCCGCCCTCTAACCCCATGACATGTCCCGGAAACGGCCCAAAAAGGCCCCCAGAAGCTTCAAATGCCGACAGCCACAAACCAAGAATAGGCCATATCTTTGGCTACATGGCTCAAAATGCGATTCCGAGGGCACCTACTCCACCCGCAACCCCCCACTTTTTGTGGTTTCCACCCCTTAGAATTGCCCAAACAGACGCCTACACCCTCGTACTTAGGCCCACTAGGCTGCGGCAAGCTGCAAGCTCAAGCCCAAACAGGTGGGTGCCCAAATGGGTCATTAGGGTCCAGTAGGGGCAAAAAGATGACTTTTCTCAAAAATGATCCTAGACCATGTGCGACGCTAAAACAAGTGTTTTTGGACCATTTTGAGCTTGTGGTGGCCCATTTTGGTCCTCCGAAAATCCCAAAATGCCTTGAAAAAAGGCTGTTTTGGGACCAGAAATGGGTCAAGAATGGGTCAAAAACGCGTTTTTCCAAAAATCATCCTAGACCATTTGGGGTGCACAAACGGGTGAAATGAGCCCATTTTGAGCCCATTTGGGGGCATTTTGGCCCCTCAGAAGTCCAACAAAAGCCTTGAAAGTGGGCCTCGTGGTGATGGGGTTGACTTGCAAGCTGATTTCACTTTGTGAAGAGCCATCAATGTGTGAATCATTCTTGATGTCCTTCACCAGTCATAGCTAATGTTCCCTCTCCCACCAGCTCGGTCCCAAGATTCAGTCTTGATTAGGGTTAGGGTCACCGAGCTGGTGGAACCAGTCTTGGTTTTATAACCCTTTTTAGTGTCTAGGGTGGACCTACCAGGTTTAGCAAGCAAGCAAGCAAGCAGGCAAGCAAGCAGCACGCGTGGTGCTTTGAATTCGGGTGAAATTTTGGTGCATGATACCTATGGGTGTGAAGTACAATCACACAAAGTTTGAGCAAGAAACTCAACGGTGGCGGCCGGCAACGGGATTCGCAGGTGGCGGACCTCAGATTCAAAAGCTGCAGTTTAGGGCCAAAAACAGCCATTTTTGGGCCAAAAAAGCCTTGGAACACATTCAAAACGGCCAAACGAAGGGAAACGGTGGGTACACTACACGTGCGGCTTGACTTCCCCGTGTCAACGAGCTCTTTGCGGCCCTCTAACCCCATGATATGTCCCGGAAACGGCCCAAAACAGCCCCCAGAAGCTCCAAATGCCGACAGCCACAAACCAAGAATAGGCCATATCTTTGGCTACATGGCTCAAAATGCGATTCCAAGGGCACCTACTCCACCCGCTACCCCCCACTTTTTTGTGGTTTCCACCACTCAGAATTGCCCAAACGGACGCCTAGACCCCAATACCTAGGCCCACTAGGCTGCGGCAAGCTGCAAGCTCAAGCCCAAACAGGTGGGTGCCCAAATGGGTCAACAGGGTCGAGTAGGGGTAAAAAACTGACTTTTCTCAAAAATGATCCTAGACCATGTGCGATGCTAAAACAAGTGTTTTTGGACCGTTTTGAGCTTGTGGTGGCCCATTTTGGTCCTCCGAAAATCCCAAAATGCCTTGAAAATGGGCTGTTTTGGGACCAAAAATGGGTCAAAAATGGGTCAAAAACGCATTTTTCCAAACCTCATCCTAGACCATTTGGGGTGCACAAACGGGTGAAATGAGCCCATTTTGAGCCCATTTGGGGGCATTTTGGCCCCTCAGAAGTCCAAAAAGCCTTGAAAGTGGGCCTTGTGGTGAAGAGGTTCACTTGCAAGCCGATTTCACTTTGTCAAGAGCCATCAATGTGTGAATCATTCTTGATGTCCCTCACCAGTCATAGCTGATGTTCCCTCCCCCACCAGCTCGGTCCCAATATTCAGTCTTGATTAGGGTTAGGGTCAGGGCTAGGGTGAGGGTTAGGGCTAGGGTTGTGGTTGTGGTTGCTGTTAGGGCCTGCAGGCCTCTCGTAGCCCTCCTTCAGGTCAAAATTTTTTCTTGTTGTTTTAGCACAAATATGAATTCTCTACAAATTTTGAGTATTTTGAGTTTAAACACATAGTATGAAAAAAATTTTGGCGCCTTTGGCGCCGGACAGTTTTCTCTAGAGACACTTGTTGGTGGCCGACCCGGCACCACTATCTTTCAAAACCCGGGGGGGGGGGGGGGGGGTGGGCTGAGGGGGGGGTCGCATACAAGGACCGGGCCCGGCCGCCCCCCCCAGGACCGCCGGCAACACAGTGCAAAGAAATTGTGGCGGCCCCCCCAGTCGCTCTGGGGCGGGAGGGGGGTGCTTAGGTTGGCTCAGCTGGGATCCCCGCAAACAAAGACACTGAACATGAGGAGTACCGCTACGTGAACGAAACTTTCGTTCGCTTGCTCTGCCCATAGACGTAGACTGGAGCGCAGCACGTACAGTTGTTGCAACCGCAACAAACTACGCTTGTGAAAACGGCAGTACGACAGGGTGGCAGTGTCTGCACAGGCCCAGGTGCGTGTCAGCGGGTACCCGCACAGTGTACCAAACGCACACCGTGAGCACCTTCTGAGGAGATCCACTCCCCTTCCCAGCAGCTTTACTTGGCCCAACGCACGCGCACTGCGCCATGTGCTCCCCATTGGTGCGGCACAGGGACTGTGTGCAACCTGGCAACACACAGCACACCTGCTTGATGCAGTCCTGCAGGATCTTGCTGCGGTCCACAAGTCCCGAGTCGACGCAGCTGCTGCCGCTCTGGAGGGGTGTCCTCTCCCACGCTTCTTTCAGCAGCCACAAGCGCTGCTCTTCCCGAAGATTGGCCTCCGAGCGCTTCACAGACTGCACGTAGTTCGTCAGGTCGGTGCAGGCGTAATCCAAGTCCCTCTGCAGTGCGTCCAGCTTCTCCTTCTGTTTCGCAGTGGCGTGCCGCTCCTTCTCCCACTCCTCCTCCTTCTGTAGCAGTTGCTCATGCGCCGTCCTGTGCACGTCGCACTCCTTCTCAGCCCACGCCAGAGCGCGGGCCGCCTCCGCGCGCTCCGTATCAAACGCCATCCGGATGGCCTGCAGCTCCTGCACCTGCTTCTGGAGTTCAGACACAGTCCCCACATGTTCCTCCCTCTGCCTTTCGAGTTCTTGCTGCGCAGCGCAGAGCCGCTGCTCCCGCTCCTTCAGACTGGCGGAGGCCTCCTCAAGCCCCTCCTGCAGCCCCTTGAGCTCCTGCTGCTTCTTGACCAGCGCATCTGCCTCCTTAAAATGCTGCTCCTGCTGCACTTGGAATGCCTGTTGTGCACTGACCAGCTCCTGTTTCCCATCTTTCAAACGGGTAGATTCCTGCTGCAGGTACTCTGACAACTTGGCGTTGCTGGCTGCCAGGGTCTCGGTCCGGCGAGTGCTGGCGTCTTCCGCCATTTTCAGCATCTGCAGCATGGTCTCTGTTTCCTGTCTGAAAGCAGCTCTTTCAGCCTCAAAAGCGGCCTGCATAGTCCTGAGCTCCTCCTGCTTCCTCTGCAGCTCCTTGGCTGCTCTGTCCGACTGTTTCTGCAACGCTTCCTGTTCACTGCCATTCTGAGGGCGCACCAGCTCCTTGGCCTGCTGAGCAAGCTGCCCCCAGGCTGCTTCCAAGTTGTCCCTGTCCTGCTGCACAGCCCCATGGGCAGCCTCCAGTTCTGCATGGAGGTGCTCCATTCTCACGAAGAGCAGGCGCACGCACTCCCGTTCCTGCGCAAGAGCCGCTGCTTGCTCCTGCAGCTGCCCGCAATCCGCACCAGTGTCCCCAGCACTGCACACCTTGGTTTCACTCGTTTTCACAGGGCAGTGCTGAGATGCCATCGTGTCAGCGCTGACGAGGTCCCTGCAGACGTCTACCTCCCTCCGGATGGCGTCCAAAGGCGTGAGTGCATCCTTGGGCCCTTGGCCAGCAACCCCTCGCTGGCGAAGACTGGCGGACAACTCTGCAATCATTTCTTCAAAAGGACAACCAGCATCCATCATCACACCACGCAGGCTGGTTTCGTATTCCAACTCCAGCTTCAGACACTCAACATCTTCCCAAAATCCCCTTGGGCATTTGACTGCACCACAGGCCATGGCCAAAAAAAATACACTGCACGTCAAGTTAGGCAAAAGGCACAAGTGCCAAAAAGAACAACATGTCAGAACAGCTGCAGAATGAGATTGCAGAGGGCGGCTGCAACACAAACTCCACAATCAGAGCAGGACTACAGCAGGTCAAAGTGCGTGCTCAAGGTGGGTGTGCAGTCCTGTTGGTCTCTAAAGCATTCCCTTGACCTCTTCTGACCCTGTGAATTTTCGAACGACCGTGTTCTGTCACCTAAAGACTGCCTGCATGATACCATACCTACTGTACTAAGGCCCGATGTTTGACCAGACCTCACCACCGCAGCTGGCACCCAACTATTGAAGCTTCAGCATGCAACAGGTGGCTTCCACAATTGTGGCACATTGGAGAAGATGCAGTCCCCTTAGCAGGGACAGAGGGAATGGACTTGGCCTTCAAGAGATGCCATTGCAGACTGCATGGCAGAGCCTGCACACCAACCCGTTGGCCCTCCCAGAAATGAGGATTACCATCAATAAAATAGTGAATGCACTGTATTTGACCCTGTCCATAGCAAAGTTGGTGCTGTGCTGGGATGATGATGGCTACCTGAGTTCTCTATGCCTATGGTCATTTTATACACATGGGAAGCATACTTTAGATTGAAAAGAAAATGTGGACCACGCTCCTCCCTTGTATTAGAGTTTCCAAAGAAGCTACAGAGCCCCCATTGTCTTGTGGGCACACCCAAAATGATTGTGGATAGTGGGCTACACCACCCCTGCTGGCCAGCCCTTTTATACAATACAATACAAGAGATGGGAATTAGCTAAATCCCCCCCCCACTATATCTTTTTTTTTGGACTGACTCAAACTTGTTCACAGTAGAGTACTTAAAACAGTTCTTGAAAAATGAGCATCGGACTCATATGATCCCCCCCCAATGTCCACCCCCCCCCCCTGCAAGGACAACGGTTCCCCCCAACCCTGGGGTGTGGGCCATGAGGCAACGGATACTGGGCTCGCATACGCCCCCGTGTCACAGGTGCATGGTCATCACCACTCAGTTCAATGTTTCGCCTCGCTGCACCGCAGCGCTGCTCGGTTCTGTACCACTCCAGGTGGTTTATGGTTGTGCATTGGCTGTCTATACATCTGAGTCAGCTCTCACCCACCACCCTCCCACAATGCCGGTTAGTCTCTCACGCTCGCTCTGCGGGTCTCTCTCTCTCTCTCTGGCCTTCCTCCCTCCCTCTCTCTTTGTGTGTCCCGCTCTCTCTCTCTCTCGCATAAAGGGGGTTTCGGGATGTTCGGTGGGTCTCTATCCCCCCCGGGGTTCGAACCCTCCTCTACGAAACAGAAGAGGTGTGCTGTACCCACTGTACTACTAAGAGATGCTTTCTGCTCTGTAGCGCCGACCTGTTCCGCTCTCTATCTGTGTCTCCCTCTCTCTCTCTCTCTGTGTCTCGCTCTCCGTCTCGCTCTCTCTCCCCCTCCTCGCCCCTCTTTCGCTCCCTCTCTTCACCCTCCCCAGGGGTTTTTTCTTGTGCCTCTGCTGCTTCTTACACCCCCCTGCCTGCTGTCCCCTGTCAGGCATATCGCCGTTCACACGGTCAGCTCGGCATTGACTGCCCTCAACCCGTCTTCCGCTATGGCGTCTAGCTGGCTCAGTGCTTGCACCTTGAAACGCTGGCGTTCTTGCTCGGGCTTGACCTTCTTTGGGGCTGGTTGAATTTGTGTGTAGGGGCCATGTCGTTGCTGATGTGGCCCCTGCTTCTTCCATGGCCTTCCCGGCGGCATCACGCCAGGAAGCTCTTCCGCGACAGGACGCGGGGTTTGTGCTTGGGGTGTGGGGGGGGGGGGGGGGCACCAAATGACGGTTCCCCCCACCCCCAGGGGGGACGGACACCACACAACAGTAACCTGAATTCTAGTATTCACAACTAAAGTAGTTCTTCGGCGCCTGTGGTTTCCTATTGATTTCCTATTGTTCATGGGCCAAGTGACGGTCCCCCCTCTCCCCATTCCCTTAAACCTCTCATGAAGGGCAACAATTTCCTCCCACTTTGAGGCATCGTGTTTGCAATTTCAACTAGCCCCGTTCCGACACCGTACGTACTTCTGCTTCTTGGCCGTGATCCGCCACTGACAGAAAAAAACTTCTAGCGTAGCATCGCTGCAATTTGTTTCCCTTGGCCCTTCTAGAGCGTCTTGCACTTTGTCGCTAGCTTTAGCTTGCACAATGTACAAAGCCAAGTGACTCAATCTCGCACCTCCTGTGCATCATCGTGCAAATTCTTTGCATGCCGACGCATCTCTTTGGCCTTGCGAGCTATAGTCTTTGCTTCTTTCGACTTTTTCCCTATGCCAAATTTTGCCATGAAGCCATACTCTGTCTGCATCCACTCCTTCTTTGCCTTGGCTGCAGTGGCCTCGTGTTCTTTGATGAGCTTTCTGCCGACGTGTGCTAACTCCCTACCCGGTAGGTCCCAAAACTACCCTTGCGGCCGACATCGAATAACAACCATTATATCCTTCTTCCCCTGCGCAATCACCAGCTCCCCAAACCGGGGTGGGGTGGGATCTATCCTAGAACAGTAGCGGTGTGGGTTGGTCATGTGCGCACGGCGTTGGCTGACTTCTAGGTCCTCACCTGGGAGCAGGGCCGCAGGCCCCGGGTCCGCCCCCTGATCGGTTTCCTCGTCCGTCGGCTTCTAGGACGCGGGGGGGGGGGGGGGCTTGTGGCTTGGCTGCTGCTGGCTTGGCTTGTTGTGTGGTTGTCATTTTGCAAGGGGATAACGGATTCATATGACTGGCCAAAAAAGAAAAAAAGAAAAGCGAAAATTTAAGCACTTTGAACTCAACAGAGCAACGGAGGTCTCCGTTCCACAATAAAAAAACAAATCGAGGATTGGAGTCGATGTTTCTCAGTAGAGAGTGCACAAGTTGCTGGGGCCAAAAAAAACAAGTGGATAAATCCCAACAATCCCAACAATGTATAAAATGCCAGAACATAAGTGCTGTCTGAACTGACACAGATTGCAAAAAAAAAAAAAAAGGACGGAACATGCGCACTGCTGTCAACGGTTCCATGACACATATTGCAAAAAGGGGGGGGTCAAAACATGCGCATTGCCGTCCATGGTTACATGAAACCGGAAAAAAGAAAACAGTCACTCACCAACCTTTATACCAACGCATATAGAACAGCATCTGCTTAGTTAGGTGCTACTGAAGCATCTGCTTAGTTAGGTGCTACTGAATGGCTGACCAAACCCACGCGCTGGCTGCGGGTTGCTGCTCGGTGCATAGGATCCTATCAAGTGCTAAGGGCTCACCAAGGGGGAACCCAGTGGGCACCAAGGGGGCACCCAGTGGGCAACAAGGTGGCACCAAAGGGGCACCCAGTGGGCACCAAGGGGGCACCTAGTGGGCACCAAGGGGGCACGCCATGGGCACCAAGGGGTTACCCATTGGGCACGGAGGGGGCACCCAGTGGGCACCAAGGGCTCACCGAGGGGGCACCCAGTGGGCAACGAGGGGGCACCCAGTGGGCACCCAGTGGGCACCAAGGGGGCACCCAGTGGGCACCCAGTGGGCACCAAGGGGGCACCAAGGGGGCACCAAGGGGGCACCCAGGGGGCACCAAGGAGTCACCCAGTGGGCACCAAGGGGGCACCATCGGGGCACCGAGTGGGCAGCAAGGGGGCACCGAGTGGGCACCGAGGGGGCACCTAGTGGGCACCAAGGGGGCACCAAGGGGGCACCTAGTGGGCACCCAGGGGGCACCAAGGGGGCATCAAGGGGGCACCTAGCGGGCACCAAGGGGGCACCAAGGGGGCACCCAGCGGGCACCAAGGGGGCACCCAGCAGGCACCAAGGGGGCACCAAATGGGCACCAAGGGGTTACCCAGTGGGCACCAAGGGGGCACCCAGTGGGCACCGAGGGCACAGCATGGGGGCACCCAGTGGGCACCCAGTGGGCACAAAGGGCTCACCAAGGGGGCACCCAGTGGGCACCAATGGGGCACCAAGGGGGCATCCAGTGAGCACCAAGGGGGCACCCAGTGGGCACCAAGGGGGCACCTAGTGGGCAACAAGGTGGCACCAAGGGGGCACCCAGTGGGCAACAAGGGGGCACCTATTGGGCACCAAGGGGTGAGCCCATGGGCACCAAGGGGTTACCCAGTGGGCACCAATGGGGCACCCAGTGGGCACCAAGGGGGCACCCAGTGGGCACCCAGTGGGCAACCAGGGGGCACCCAGTGGGCACCAAGGGGGCACCCAGTGGGCACCAAGGGGGCACCCAGTGGGCACCCAGGGGGCATCAAGGGGGCACCCAGTGGGTACCAAGCGGGTACCCAGTCGGCACCAAGGGGGCACCCAGTGGGCACCGAGTGCGCACCAAGGGGGCACCCAGTGGGCAGCAAGGGGGCACCCAATGGGCACCAAGGGCTCACAAAGGGGGCACCCAGTGAGCACCGAGGGGGCACCCAGTGGGCACCGAGTGGGCACCCAGCCGGCACCCAGGCGGCACCAAGTGCACACCAAGGGGGCACCAAGACAGCAAGCACCCAGTGGGCAGCAAGGGGGCACCCAGTGGGCACCAAGGGGGCACCAAGGGGGCACCAAGGGGGCACCCAGAGGGCACCAAGGGGGCACTAAATGGGCACCAAGCGGTTACCCAGTGGGCACCAAGGGGGCACCCAGTGGGCACCAAGGGCACATCATGGGGGCACCCAGTGGGCACCCAGCGGGCACCAAGGGCTCACCAACGGAGCACCAAGGGGGCATCCAGTGGGCACCAAGGGGGCACCGAGTGGGCACCAAGGGGGCAGCCAGTGGGCACCAAGGGGGCACCCCATGGGCACCAAGGGGTTACCCAGTGGGCACGGAGGGGGCACCAAGTGGGCACCAAGGGGGCACCCAGGGGGAACCAGTGGGCAAAGAGGGGGCACCCAGTAGGCACCACGGGGGCACCCATTGGGCACCAAGCGGGCACCCAGTGGGCACCCAGTGGGCACCAACGGGGCACCAACGGGGCACCAAGGGGTCACCAAGGGGGCACCAAGGGGGCACCCAGTGGGCAACAAGGTGGCACCAAGGGGGCACCAAGGGGACACCCAGTGGGCACCAAGGGGTTACCCAGTGGGCACGGAGGGGGCACCCAGTGGGCACCAAGGGGGCACCCAGTGGGCACGAAGCGGGCACCCAGTGGGCACCCAGGGGGCACCAAGGGGGCACCCAGTGGGCACCCAGGGGGCACCAAGGGGGCACCCAGGGGGCACCAAGGGGGCACCAAAGGGGCACCAAGGGGTTACCCAGTGGGCACCAAGGGGGCACCCAGTGGGCACCAAGGGGGCACCCAGTGGGCACGAAGCGGGCACCCAGTGGGCACCCAGGGGGCACCAAGGGGGCACCCAGTGGGCACCCAGGGGGCACCAAGGGGGCACCCAGGGGGCACTAAGGGGGCACCAAAGGGGCACCAAGGGGTTACCCAGTGGGCACCAAGGGGGCACCCAGTGGGCACCAAGGGCTTACCAAGGGGGCACCCAGTGGGCAACGAGGGGCACCCAGTGGGCACCAAGGGGGCACCCAGTGGGCAACAAGGTGGCACCAAGGGGGCACCAAGGGGGCACCCCATGGGCACCAAGGGGTTACCCAGTGGGCACGGAGGGGGCACCCAGTGGGCATCAAGGGGGCACCCAGTGGGCACCCAGTGGGCAAAGAGGGGCCACCCAGTGGGCACCAAGGGGGCACCCATTGGGCACCAAGCGGGCACCCAGTGGGCACCCAGTGGGCACCAAGGGGGCACCAAGGGGGCACCAAGGGGTCACCAAGGGGGCACCAAGGGGGCACCCAGTGGGCAACAAGGTGGCACCAAGGGGGCGCCAAGGGGACACCCAGTGGGCACCAAGGGGTTACCCAGTGGGCACGGAGGGGGCACCCAGTGGGCACCAAGGGCTCACCCAGTGGGCAACGAGGGGGCACCCAGTGGGCACCAAGGGGGCACCCAGTGGGCACCAAGGGGGCACCAAGGGGGCACCAAGGGGGCACTCAGTGGGCACCAAGGGGGTACCCAGTGGGCACCAAGGGGGCACCAGTGGGCAACAAGGTGGCACCATCCTCCTCATCGGGCTTCCCCTGGACCAGCCAGTTCGCCAGGCTCGTTGGCGAACCTCGAAGGTTGGAGCCATTCATTCTTTCTCCCCAACACTGCTAATCGGCCCTCAATACCCGATTCTGTGGCGTGAGGAGTTTTGCAACCACGGGCCTAGGTTGCGGTGAGCTCCTCCATTTGCATGTTTTTTCTTTGCGGTCCTTTCTAAGGTAGTGTCATACTTTGCCGGTAGGTATTTGGTTGGCAGGATGGTTCCCCAAAAAGTGGCGCGGTCGCCAGCAAATATGGAGCACAACGGCTTGGGTGCGAAACAAAGATTTGCAATTGCGTGGAGCAGGTCCCCTTCCACCCACATTGTGCTGCTCCTTGTTAATGGTCTCTGCATTCCCCGCGACTTCTATAATTGGGAGGACATCGTGATCCGTAGCGCAATGCGATCCCTAGGTCTTATCAGACATGGTTGGTTAGCCTTTTCAAAGAGGGAACGGACTAGGATGACAAAGGGCAACGGTAGAGATGTAGAGAAAATTCTTTCCAAAATAAGGAATGTGCTGCCGGGCCCGAGGAGGTTAGCTTTTGGCTTGGTGAGGGCAGCCATTTGCATAAGGGTGGGGGACTCTGTGGGGGATCAGAGAGGCTGTGCTCTAGCCCTGGGATTTCGTGCAGGAGGCGGCGGCGCATGACTTGGCATGCCTTGGCACAGGCAGCAAGGAGAGCAAGCTTGGGGAGCACGCTGCCACTCCAAGTTGCCCACGGCGCATTAGGCGCCGGGCACGTTCCTCACTACGGGGCACATAGGTCTAGCGAGAAACGCACCAGCCCTGTTGCCACAAATGCAGCTCACCCTCCTTCTCACAGGCCTGTGTGTATTGCCACAACCTAAAACGGACGTAATTGTCCAAACACAGGAACCGCCAAAATGTATTGTGACTAAGGTAATGCTGACTGAGGGGGGTGAGGGGGTCACCACCATTGGTGGTAGGAGGGGTAGGCAGTTTTGCATCCACAATACGTGGGCCATTGTGCCACCATATGCAAGGCCCACCAACTAGTAGGTAAGTCACCTGTAATCCATGCACCTAGCTCCTTCCCCTCTCTAACCTTGCTGCCAATCATTAGTTTGCTTGGCGCAACTTTCAAGGGGGTAATGGCGGAGTAGATTTCTAATATGTCGCAATCATTGCCCTTTCTGCCTTCGTCCTTGTCCCCTCCCCACACACACAAAAGGGTGGCGGGACCTCCTTGAATTGCTGCAATTTGACGACGACCCGAACACCTCCCCTGGGAACCTATCTGAAAGATAAGGTCGTTCAAAAAATATTCAATTTTGAAATTTTGTTTTTTGAATTTTCAAATTCAAACATTTGAACAAAATTGTCGTTTTTGAACGTTTCTTTGTGAGCTAATCTTACCGCACACTGCGTGTTGTGCACCCTCAACGGTACACTCGAGTGTGCTGAATTTGCTATAGGGGAGGGTTGTTTGATGACCCTTTGGTATTTGTGCCCCGTGCATACCATTGTTTGAAGAGTGCTTCACTTTGTTGTTTCGCCTTTGGCACACCCAACATGAGCGCCACCAAGGCGCCTCTCTATGAGCCATCTATGATTGCGGAGCTCTCAACGACATCAGTTCCCTTGAGCGGGACGGTCAACCTAATGGATGCCCGTGTGGGCCACCTACTGGCCCAACGGTCGGTGTCCTCCCCGCATTGCAAGGCCCGGTGGGAGCAAGCCACTGTGGAGGGTGGCCACAAGGTGGTGCGTGCCGCGGGGGACGCCGCCATACAGGAATATGCGGTGTCGCTCGTCACTCCGCTTGGCACCGTACAACTTGTTGTGGCCTTGAAGGCGCCCGAGTCCGGCTTCCGTGCCCTGTCGGAGTTCTTCACCTAGCAGGGTCTATCATACTCCTTGAAGACCGGACAGTGGTTTCCACGGCCGATTTGTACCCGGCAGGCCTTCGACACGGAATGGCGGGCTCGTTGTACTTCCCCTCCAGCTGGTGCCCCTGGTCACCGCTGGTAGCCCGCCTTCGTCATGCCTTGGCTCATCACTTCCTCGGTCAATTACTTGCAATGGTGCGACGATTTGCGTGGTTCCATTGATTGGTCACGCCCCTCAGGTTCATTTTGCAGGCAGATGCGTTCCCCTACGCAGGGGGAAGCCGGAGCCACCTAGGCACTGCGTTGGCCAACCATGGTGCCTGTGCCCGCCAACCGGCGTACTACTAGGTCACGGGGATGGCGGTCTGCGGTGACAAGGATATGGCCCAACTGCGTGCCATATGGCGTGAAGTTTTGCAGGTATGGTTGCCACCAACACATAGCTATTTCGTTTGACACTCCAGTCGTTCAAATTTGAATGTTCAAAGTTCAAAAAAACGTTCAAAAACCACCAAAACTGCCCAAAGTCTGTTTTTTGAACTTCAAAAAGGATTTTGGAACATTCAAAATTTGTATTTGTCTTGAGATTTTGGAGCACGTGTACGATACTGGCCGCTGCATTGGGCCAACGTGGAGCGAGCTACCACCATTCACTGCGCCGGTGACAACCCTTGGATGCGCCGTTGGGTGGGTGTCTCAATTGCCCCCCAAGTGAGGTCAATCTACAACGAGGCAATATGGGATTCCACCACCCGGCGGTGGCAAGGTAGCCAATAGCGCCGTACCCTGCAACGCGATGCGGACCACCACCGGCAGTACCTGCTGCATGGCCATAGCCTGCAACATGCCACTTGCGTCGCCAAGCCCCACTTGAGCATGGCGAGGGAGCACATTTTCATGTGCATCCTGCACTGCATCATGAAAGTGGGCCGGTTGGTGGTGTAGTTCTTGGACGTCCTATGCGATAAGGTACTGCAGGCTGGTGTCCAGTCCGTCTTGGACAGGGCATGCACCGGGAGTTACGTGGGCTCCGCTACCTCCCCAGATGGGGAGGAGGTGTACCGCCTCCTGCAGGCTTGGGAGCAGGTACATGATGCTAGTTGCCTGGACACCACGCACAGGGGTAGTTGCGCTGAACTGCAGATGCAAGAGCTATTGCGGTAGCTATACCGCACACACCAGCATCGGCCGCCCCCAAATTGTCGTGCGCCAACCGCTTCAGTGAACATGTCCCACTACCTCCTATTTTTGGAGGAGGAGCGCGAAGATATCTTGGCGGCCCTGCAACCCCACCAGATGGCCATCATGAGCCAAGACATCGTCCAATCCTCGAATAGGACTCTGAAGCTGGGTTATAACGACCACTCGGAGCTGGGGGGTGTGCCCGCGCCAAGCATCCCGAAGTCCGGGAGGCCCCCGTCGTGGACCAAGTGTGGGAGTGGTGGTTCTTGCAGTTCCATCTGCCACTCCAAACCCGGGGGTCCGACATAGGACGTCGTGCATGGTGGGACCACTGATGGAACCTGTTGTCCACCCCCCACCACCCATTCGCATGCCGTGCTAGCCCCCCCCCCCCCCCCCCCAAACCCCCAGCTTCCTTTCACCATGGACGAAAACGCCGTCGTGAGGATGATTCTGTGATTGCCAACGAACCAAAACGTCAAAAGATGGTATGGTTTTGCTTGCATTTGCCTCGTTTGGTGATTTTCGGCTGCCCAAAAGAGCTGCGCAGGGGGCACGGAATTGCGTTCAAATTTTGGAGGGCGCAGGAAATTTCCTTCAATTTTGAATTTCAAAGAACAAAAGGTCAAAAAGGGGCCGGGCACTGACGTGAGAATAGTTTGAATTTGAATTTTCCTTTTTGGAACGTTTAGTTTTGAACGTCTTTTTTGAGGTGGAAATGATGCACGGCCGACTTGTAGCCCGGCAAGCATCACCCCAAGCAGCAGCTGCAGCAGCAGTCCTGCACGCAGCACCACCTGGAGCATAGTTGCTGCTGTTGCATCTCCAACCCACCCATCCCCCCCCAGCGGCCCCTTTGCCGCCAACTCCTCTTCCCCGATGCGGGAGAGGGGTGTGGAGGGGGGGGGGGGGGGGTTGACCGACCCAAAAAGAACAAAAAGGCGAAGGAGGAGATGAGGGAAAAGGACAAGAGGGAAAAGGGGGACAGAACAGACAAGACATAGCACAGTAGGGCAGGGGAGGCCATGAGTGCAGAGGTGAAACGCGAGGTTTGGGTGTGGTAAAGGAGGAGGAGGCACACCAGGAGTTGGGCTCCGTGGGGCCGTGGAGGGCATTGGGGCGGCCCCGCGCACCTGAATCCACGAGGTGATGCCCTCCGGCGCCCTCTCAACGGCCCTTGCGGTGCTAGGGCTGCAGAACAGCAGGGCACCTTGAGCCCATTCCCCACCCCCCGTGAAACTTTCCACGCCAAGGCTCTACATACTTTATAAGAAGGCCATGCCTGGCGGCCACTTGCCGGGTCCAGGTGGGTGTTGCGCTTTGCCGGCTGCTGCCATCCATCAAGGCTACGCCCAACCAAATTAGGCCCTTGCCCCCCGACGGCGCTTCTTTGTGGGCACACGTCTACGGCGTCAGGCTTGGGTGTCGCTGCCGCCCAAGGTACTTGCGCTGCAATCTCCGCTTCCATTGGTGTCGTCGCTATCGCCGAGGACTTCGTTGGGGAACAATCCCACTGGCCAAACATCGTGGACTTCAAGTCGGAATGACCTATTTGCGAACATGCCCTTGCTGGCTGGATTTGGCGCTTTGGGCCGTTCGGGGATAAGCTTAATTGTCTCTTGTTCCGGGCACTCCGCGTACACTCTGCCCGTTTGTGTGGACCGCCATCTGCACCACGCCTTGATGCTAGGCATTGGGGATCCAGCTTGGTCTAGGGGTGCGGCACAGAGTCAGCACCATCCATGCCTGCGGACCTCCTGCCACTTTGAACTTGCGAGTAGCTTGGCCATGATCCGTTCCAGCCGACGCGGCCCACTGAAGATTTGGTGGTGCTGGGTACGGCCCAACTTTCGGATTGCCGGTGTAAGAATCGGACCCATCTGAGCGCACGGCCCCACTCTCTAAGAATACGTTCTACGGTTGACTTTCTGGTCCGAGAATGTGATTGTGCCTCTAATTTTGTCTAGTCCTCTGACCTTGATCCCCGCCATCTCCCTGACGTGTAGTGCCGCCACCGTCGACACTACCGTTCTTGCGACGACCGCTCACTTGGTAGGGAGCTAGGTCTGGGTAGCCGTTTTCCGCAGGGCCTCAACCGATCCCCACAAGACCCTCATGTCGTTCGAGGCGTACTCCACTCCCTTGACATACTTCCAGAAGAAGCTTGGCACTGTATGTTTTGCAACTCCCATGGACATCGCCTACGCTGCCGCTTGGATGACTTTTTTGCTGGTGCTTGGGCTCCTCCCAATGTCCATTTCTTCTTGGGGTTATTCTTCAAGGATCTTCCATTCGGCTCTTCCGGAGCTGCGGTATGCCTTCGTCCGAGCTTTCGCAGTCTCAATGCGAACGATCCCAGTGGCGACGTCTTCCAAGCAAGGGCTAGCAGGGTCCGCTTATCCGGAAGTTCACCAGCTCTGCGTTGTTGTAGGATGCCTCCTAGAACCGTTGCCGCAGTGCAGTAGCGCAGCGCAGTTGGCCATGACTCCGGGAATCCCCATTGATTTTCTTTTTCAGCCTGGTCGCTCTGGTCACTCTCCTCTCCTCCGGCACCCTCTGAGCTGTGCCATGTTGTCTGTGTAACACCATGTGCGTTTGGTGGTTCGGTCCGAGTGACATGACACCGAGACAATCCCCCCCCCCCCTTCGGCATGACGCACGGGTGTTTCCTTCCGATTCTCCGGCCTCTCCAGGGTCCGTCTCTGAGACGGACAGAGACCCCATGCTCCCTTCATCGCCTGGGTTCTCGCCCCGTCAAACCAGGTCACGGATGCAAACCCGGTGTCGTTGGCCGCATTGTCTGCACTTCTCTGGCACGTCATTCTTCACGTTGTAGGCATCGCCCGCCTTTGTCATGTAGAACTTGTCCCCCTCATACTCAATGAACCACAAGTACCCTGCTTTGATTTTTTCTCTGTCCTTTTTTCCTCCCCTGTCCAACATCTGCTCCAGTGACGGGTTGTGCTTTTTCCTCGGCCGAGATCCTTGCGACTGTGAATTCCTTCCCACATGCTCCTGGCGATCCTTTGATTTCTGGTAGTACTTGTTCGTGTAGGACTCTTTTGTATCCAACATTGTTGCCCGGACCTCATTCGTGGTGAGCTGGATCGGGATCAGCCCTTCCAGCCCTTCTGGTTCTTTAAATAGCCGCACGAGGGCGGCTCCGAGATTCGCGATCCACTTTGGGGCACCCTCTTCCGAGAGCAGGGTTTCCGCCGCTTCTTCCGACAATTTTGGGAGCACCTTTTCCTTTTCATGCTCTCCCAGCTTGGACTCCAGTTCTTTTATACGCCTCCTAAGGTCCTCGACCACGGCATCAGACTTCTTTGCATCCTCCACGTGTTACGCACTCCGCACAAAAGTAACATTGGCCTTGGACCCCACAACTCCGATTTCGAATCCCTTGTCCGTGTACATGGCATACGCTGCCAGTACTCGTAAAACGTCCTGGTCTGTGACACCTAGGTCCTCTGACATTGTTGGGAGCATGTCCCTTATGATGTGTTTCTCCTCTCATTTGCCATGTTGAGGCCCACGTCTGCTGATGCTTTGGGCACGATTAATCCATCCTCCGCCGAAAGAAACAGCTCAAACACCGCTTCCACGAAGGTGGAGAGTTCCTTAATCAGGTCCTGGTCTAGGCCGACCGACATCACATCTCACCTATGTTGTCTCGCCCCTTCCGCCAGGGGTCTGAATTCGCTAGATCAGATGTCGATTCTTTGCGCATGGCTGCATGGGCCGCTTCGTAGGCAGAGATCACCTTGAGCAGCTTCGAATCATCGCCTGTGAATCCGCTGGCCTCTCTCAATTGACGTAGCCATTCCTCATGGTGCACGCCCGCCTCTTTGATTCTGTCCAAAACCTCCACCGCGCCTCCGGCTACCCAGTCGCCTCCTTTGCTATTGATGAATGTCTCGAGTTCTGGAGTGAGTACGAAATGGATGAATGTGTGCCGTGCTTCTTCTTTCATCGGGATGTAGCAGAGAGGGGCGGGCAGTGATCACCCGAAAACAATATTCTGAAATCAGAAATGCACATGTATAGGAAATCGCGCGATTCCCTGCCGTGAGTACCTGATTTCACGGCAGCCCGTCTAAACTATTCTAAACCTCATGCCGTGAATCCTTAAAGGGTCTACACCCTCCAAGGACTCACCGCAGCCCCTCTATACTAGTTCAGAGCTCGTGCGGTGAATCCATGAAGGGTCTACAGGCTCCAAGGATTCACCGCAACCCTTGCAGACTATTTGGGACCTCATGCGGTAAATAGTTTAAGGGTCTACCCCCTCGAAGAATTCACCGCAGCCCCTCTAGACTAATGTAGAGCTCATGCGGTGAATCCTTGAGGGGTCTACACACTCCACGGATGAATTGCACGGCCTCCGGACTAGTGTAGAGCTCATGCGGTGATCCTTTGAAGTGTGTACACCCTCCAAAGATTCACCGCAGCCCTTGCAGACTGCTGTAACCCTCATGCTCTGAAGCTTTGAAGGGTCTACACCCTCCAAAGATTCACCGCAGCCCCTCTAGATTCGTGTACACCTCATGCGGTGAATCCTTGAAAGGTCTACAGCCGGAAAGGATTCACCATAGCCCTGGTGGACCAGTGTAGAACTCATGTGGTGAATCCTTGAAGGGTCTAACACCTCCAAGGATTCACAGCAGCCCCTGGAAACTAGTGGAAACCTCATGCAATGAATCCTTGAAGGGTCTACACCCTCCAAGGATACACTGCAGCCCCCATAGACTATTCTAAACCTCATGGGGTGAATCCTTGAAGGGTCTACACCCTCCAAAGCTTCACCAAAACCCCTGTATGCTCGTGTAGAGATCGTAGGGTGCATCCTTGAGGGGTTTAAAACCTCCAAGGATTCCCCGCAGCCATTGTAGATTATTCTAAACCTCATGCGGTGAATCCTTGAAGGGTCTACCCCCTCCAAGGATTCACCGCAACCCCTCGAAACTGGTGGAAACCTCATGCAATGAATCCTTGAAGGGCCTACACCCTCCAAGGATACACTGCAGCCCCTATAGACTGGTCTAAACCTCATGGGGTGAATCATTGAAGGGTCTACACCCTCCAAAGCTTCACCTAAAACCCCTGTATGCTAGTGCAGAGGTCGCGCGATGAATCCTTGAGGGGTCTACAACCTTCAAGGATTCCCCGCAGCCCTTGTAGACTATTCTAAACCTCATGCGGTGAATCCTTGAAGGGTCTACACCCTCCAAGAATCCACCGTAGCCCCTGTAGACTAGTGGAGACCTTATGCGGTGAATCCTTGAGGGATCTCCCCCCTCCAAGGATTCCCGGCAGCCCCTCTAGACCATTCTAAACCTTAAGAGGTGAATCCTTGAAAGGTCTACACCCTCAAAGGATTCAATGCAGCACTTCTAAACTACTGTAAAGGTCATGCGGTGAATCCTTGAAGGGTCTACCCCATCCAAGGATTCACACTAGCCCTTGTAGACTATTCTCAACCTCATGCGGTGAATGCTTGAAGGGTCTACACCCTCCAAGGATTCACTGCCGCCCCTCTAGGCTATTCTAAACCTCATTCGGTGAATCCTTGAAGGGTCTACACCCTCCAAGGATTCACCGTAGCCCTTCTAGACTAGACGGGCTCCTCATGGACTTGAACGTCCCAAAGGTTGGTTTCCCCTGGTGGGATTGTGACTGGGTGTTGCAGGGAAAACGTCGATGGGGGTTGGCGATGTTCTCGGGGGTTGTGCAAGAAACACTGAACCGGTTCGAGAAGCACGCACACAACAAGCATAGTGCGCGAGGTGGAGGGTCGTTGGCGGATGACGGGCTGGTAGCGGGCAACCTATGGCAGCAATCGGCGGTGAACAGGGAAAGTGCAGTGCTGGAGCAGTGCTTGGGGTGGGCATTTGTGTATTTCGACATCCATGTCCTAGTCCATGGTTGTGTTCGGGCTTCGGGTTGTCGCGCCCGTGAGGCCCTGGAGGTCAAGGTTGCACATCCGGCGCTCCACAGACCTTCTGTTTTTGTGACCGATGGCACAACCCCTGGCGGGACTGAGCCAAGAAGCGGGGCAGGCCATCCTATAGGTCTAATCGTATTCTAACAAACTGTTCTAACTACGTTCTGACGAAACCGAACTGAACGCGCGATCTGTTAGAAGACCGTTAGAACATTCCGTTAGAACGCAGTTGGAATAGTCTCCATTTCGTATAGGCCTCCACGCAAGCAACCGCAGCAGCTATGCAGACGCTACAGTCGGCCCCACCACAGGACCAGCCATTGCAGCCGCCGCCCCCCCCAAGGTGCAGCGGCTGCCCCCTCTAGCCTTGCCTCAAGGTCTTCCGCCGGAAGGCCCTCCGCCGCAAGTTCATCAAACGCCACCCCCCCTCAAAAGAGAAGAAAAGGGGGAGGTTGTGCCCGAGGCCTCCCCCTCCAATGCGGCGGAGTAGCGCCGCCAGTTGGAGAAGGTGGCGCGCTAGCGAAAGTGGGTCAACGAGAATCCGGAGGACGCGGAGGGCAAGAAAGAGTTGGCGAAGGCGGAGAAGAAGTGGGCAAAGGAGGTGGCGTGGTGCTTGGCGGAGGGGTTGCAGCCGGAGGAGATCCAGGGTGTGAAGGAGGAAGGGAATGTGAAAAACGAGGGTCCGGAGGTGGAGGTGGATCCGGAGGACAAAGCGCAAGCGGAGGAGCCAAAAGGGTCAAGGGATGTCGTGTTGGTGGCGGAGGGGGTGCAGCGATGTCGGGCGAGTGAGTGGTTGGCGGGGGGGGGGGGGGATGGGGGGGGTCAGGGCAGCCAGGGGTCTGTGCGATTGGCCCTTCAACCAAGCCGCCCTGGATGGGCCACAGCCCCTGGTGCTAGATGAGCCCTTGTTGATTGCCCTGGAGAGCCCAGGGCACACACTCCGATGGTGCCTCCACGAGGCCCATTGGAGGTTGTCGAAGGAGTGCAGGTGGGCGTGGGAGGATGAGCGAACTGGGGAGTTGAGGCAGGATAGGGGGGCGGGGTTGAGGCCAAGCAGTGGGTGTACACCCTGGGGGGGGGGTCGTGAAGCAACGGATACTTAGCTACCATATGACCCCCGTGACACACGCCATACGGTCATCGCTCTTCCAAGTCCAGTGCTGAATGTCGCCTTGAGTTCGCCCAGCTGGGCTATCGAATGTTTCATAGGCTGGCTTGGGTTAGAACATGGCAGTTTACCTCACCCTCCCACTCTTTTGCGGCCTACACATCAGCTCACATTCACTGCTTCCCCCCTCTTCGCTCTCACTCATCATCTCTGCATCAGTGCTGTCTGCTGTACTCCCTGCATCAGTGCTGTCTGTTTCACTGTCCACCGTGTCCCAATTCTCCTCTGGTTCTTCGTCCTGCTCGGGCATCTCCTCCAGCCCCAGCTCCCTCCACACTTCACTGGCCTCTTTCTCTCTGACTACCCCTGGCAAGGACAACTCTGCACCCCGCACAGCACATTTATCTGCCTGCTCGTTGCCCTCTACTCCTGCATGTGACGGGACCCACTGGATAGAGACACTGTCCCCTAACAACTGCCAGCTCTGCCAGAGCTGCATCCACAGGTCACGATGTGCCAGCGCGCCCCTCGACCCCACCCACGCATGCCTCTCCCACTTTGCACACTTGCCCTGCAGCCCTGCCCAGACACCCTGGGGGGGGGGGGGGCAGACCCTGCAAAGGGCCCGTTGATGATATCGCGCATGTCCCAGCTCAACTTTTGGGCATGCGCAACGGTGGGGAGGGCGGGGGCGAGGAAATACTTGTTTCTTGCCCACGTGTGGGCACTTTTGGGGATGGGGAGGATCGTGATGGCAGGCATGCGGGGGGGGGGGGGGGGCACTGCAGCATGGGAGCCCAACTGGGTTCAAATTTTGGGGTTAGGTCAGTATAACCTAGACACCGCCAACGCCAAGGGAGGCTATGCGGGGAAAGAGACGGGGATGCCCCGGAGGGGGGTGAAGGAATCAAGTGTAGGGCAAAGGGCATTGAGGATGACACGGGGCGAAAAGGAGACACTAGCAACACAGATTTTGCGCCAGCAGGATGAGACGCGGGGGAGGATGCAGGAGCCAAAGGAGGATGGGGGAGCCAGAGGAGGAGCTGCGGAAAGCGGTGAGGGCTTTGGAGCTGCGAGCTGACCAGAGGACAGCGGTGTGTTCTAATCCTGTTGTAACAAATTCCTTCTTACGACGTTCTAACGAAATCGAAAGACCGCCGGCACGCTTTTCGTTAGAACGCGATTAGAACACTTTTATTAGACCGCGTTTAGACGTTGTCACAGGTCGACGATGTGCAGCTCAATAGCTAGCATTCGGATGCAGCCCTGGTGCTCCTTGGTCGATGTGGAGGACAACTGACCGCCGTGCCTTTGGGGTCGCTCCGCGGCATGCGCACGCGGTGTCCGCTTCAAGTTGTGGAGGTTTTGGGGGCGTTGGAGAGGTGGTCCAAGGGCCTGAGCACGCCGAGTGTGTGTGTGGGGGGGGGGGGATTTGGGTGGGGTTGGATGAGTGGGACTGGGAATAGCAGGGAGCTGCAGAGGCCAAGGCCGAGCAGGCCCTACACCCCAAACCCGCGGCAAAGCAACCCCCCACGCCCAAGGTCAAACCCAAAGCCGCGGCCCTCCCATTCACCCCCCATGTGTGGGAGTCCAAGACAAGTCGGAGCGCCACCCACCGTCCCAAGAAGAAGAAGACTAACCCGCCATCCCAACCGCCCACCCCAAACCCACCCGTGCCTCCAAGCCGGGTCCAATTCCCCCAAGGGGCAAAAATCCCTACGATGAAATCCCTCGTGGAGGGGAAACTCGGTGGGTGCCTTGGGGGGGGGGGGGGCGGATGGGGAGTGGAGTGTGAGTGTGGGGGTGGTTGTGGAGACGTGGAATGATGGGTTGGGTGAGGGGGAGTGGTACGTGGAGGTGGAGGAGTGGGTGAAGAAGGGGAAAGGTAAGAAGAGGAAGAGCGAGGCCATATATGCGGTTGCCTCGGCCTTGCTCTTCAAGAACAAGGAGAAGGCCGAGGCCTACCCCCGTTTGGCGGGGATAGGGAACGGGGGGGGACGGGAACAATGGGGTTAACGGGGATGAGGGTGGGGATGGGGATGGGGACAAACGTGGGGATGGGGGAGAGCCCCCTGCCCCCAGCCTGCCGACTCAAGACATGGAGTCGGACAGCGGCGCGCCATGGGCAGGGTCCAAGGAAAAGGCAAGGTCAAGGGCATGGGCCAGGGCAGGAGTTGGGGCAAGGGAGTGGGGGTCGCCTCAGGGCACCCATGGGGCCCCCGAGCACGCAGGACTGTCGATGAACGATTGGCAGCACATGTGACTCCTTTTGAGCAAAAAAAAATACTAAATGTTTTGTGTTGTGTGCCTTCGCCAAAAGTGTTTGAATCGTGTTCTAATAAAGCTGTTCTAGCGGCGTTCTAAGCGCGGCGCTTCAAAAAGCGCTAGAACACAATTAGAACAACAAAAAAATTCGACCCAAGAAGTGGAAACAATTGATTTTTTCGGAGAACAAAAAGTCCTGCTAGACCTCGTAGCAACTATTTTTGGCCCTCAAACCCCCCCCCCCAAAAAAGGGGGAACACCCCCAAGTGTACACATGCGGAAAAAAGGAGTGTTCTAACTATTCTAATTAGAACGTTAGAACCAAACCCTTCAACCACCATTGGGTTTCAAGTAGGTTTCTAGGGCGGGGGGGACTAACCATTGTGTGTGTGGAGGGGGAGGCGTCAGCTTCCATTGGGGACATCTTATGTATGTTGTAGAGGGGGAGAGGGGTTGATGTAGTGCATCATGAGGGGCGGCAGGGGAGGTGGGTTTATGGTTGAGTAATGGCGGTCCGTATCTCATGAATGATGTCCGATGCCCAACTTGGTCGCTATACACAATCCTCGCCCAACCGCGGGCTTGGAGGTCTTGTGCGGCCTACAAGAATGGATGCCGGGCCGGGAGGTCAATGGCCTATGGGCGACGTCAAGGAGGCCGCCGCAACCATGGCTCGCGTGGAGAAGGTCGGCAGGATATCAACACCTGCGGGCGAGGCGGCCCTGGCGCCGGCCGCCATCAAGGCACAGCAAATCCCGCCGCCCGCCCCGCCAGCACGACTCAACTTGGAGTAGAATAATGAGGGGCGGGTGCGTGGGCAGAGACGGCCCCGCCTGCCCAACCCCTCCTCTTCCTCTTCGAGGTCGAGCACCACCACGAGCTCTAGCGATGAGGTGGAGGAGGTGCACCCTAACCCGCCAAAGCTGCAAACGAAGAAGAAGGCGGCAACGAAGACCAAGGGGCAGACCATAGGGGAGGAGGGGGGGGGGGGAGCATCAAAGGGGGTAGTGGTGGAAAAGGAGAAGCAAGTAGATATGAAGGGGGCTGGGGAGGGGCAGCCGAACGGGGCCGAGGGGAACGAGGGGGGCCTGCAGTCCCGCAAGTGCGGGTGCCCCACCCGCAAGGGGTGGTGAAGGGGGCCGTGGTGCGCCCGTTGAAGGGGAAGGAGGAGAAGTGGGTGCGGTTCGGCCCCGGGGGGGCTCCATACAAGGTGGCAGCACATTTGTGCTTTGCCACAGACGCGGCATCCACGGTGCGGTGAGAAAAAGCCACAGGGGGGGTTGGGGGGGGGGGGGGAGCAACACAGCAAGCCCCCCTCCCAGACTCTTTGGGTGTCCCCTTTGTCCCATGAACACTAAGGGACGACGGGGGGCCCTTTGGGTGTCCTTGGAGGACATCCATGTGACAATGGGGGTGCATCGCGTGAAAGGTTGTTGTGTTTTGCATGTGTGTTTTTGCTCACGTAAGTGGGAAGGTTGTTCAACTTTGAAAGTTCAAATGTCAAAAAAATTCAACAAAAACTCTTTCAAAGCGATCCTTCCATAGTAATAAAAAATTGAGCATCATTATGGCACCCCTTGATCATATTGAACGAACTTACACTTCAGACAAGTACCCGAGGCACCATGGGACTGTGACGCTAAGAAGGAGTTGCACAAAGTGCAATCAGCCGCGAAACTTCCGTCTCCACACTTGCCACCACCAACCCCACACCCACCTGCCATGGCACGGACGAGCGGTTGGAAGGGCCTCCTCCGAGTCCAAATTGGTTCTTGCACAAACGGCCCGCCGCCCGGGTACTGTGGCGGGCCTGCTAGTCCGGGGCCCGTTTCCTCGTACTGCGCCTGGGGGCGTGTGCTGCCGTCTGGCCCGAAATGAGGCATGGCCTGCTTGGGGAAATTGTGTGGAATCATCGGACACATAACGGGGCACAAAAAAACAGGCAAAGAGACTATCCGACGATACAACCTCCACCTTGCATAGTGCAACGTGGCTGCAGCTCGGAAACCTTGCACCACAAAAGGAAAACAAAGCAAAGCACGGTAAGCGAATAGAGTGTACAATATTTCGTTGTGCACAAAAATAGCGGCGTGATGAATCATGGCACATAGAACGAGGCACAAAAAACAGGCAAAGAGCCAATGCAATTGTACAAACGCCACCTTGCACAGTGGAACACGGCTGTAGTACGGAAACCTTTTACGATGAGCACAAAACCAAGAAAAGCACAATGCGAAAAGTAGAGTCTACCACGGCTCATTTTGCACAAAAAAGCGGCTGTCGTCCATGCCCATGGTTGACCACACTAGTCTGTGTGTCGTCCTTTTGTAAAGCTGAAAGTCCTCCACTCGCGCAATACCTTTTCGCCATCGTGGCCGACAAAAATTTCTCATACCCACCATTTGGACCCCTGCCCCCCTCCCCTAGAACTCTTTAATGGACGTGACAATATTCTGCATTGGTTTGCTTTGCTTGGCTGACCAACAACCCACCCCTTTTTCAGAAAATCGGTCTGCGGAGCGCCGGCGGCGTGGCTAACCTCCTAAGATGGGCATGCCCGTCGGAGCGAAAAACATTCCTTTCCCCACTTTGCAAGGGTACCATTGGAAAGGTGGTGAGAGGGTTAAAAAAGGAGGTGGGTAGGAGGGTAGGGGCACAACAAAAAGCAAGTGCACAATAGCACCTGACAAATTGCTTGTGGCAACCTATTGTTTTGCCTTCTTTTCTTGTAGGCAAAACCTACATGAGCTGCGTGTAAAATTACGGGCACCCATGACAGGTCACCCGTGCAAGGAAAGCCGACACGAGGTGCAGATCCAAATTATGGGCAAGGTTGACGGGTCCTCCAAAGAAAATTGCATGTCAAAGACCGTGGCATTTGATGGTGTGGTTTACGGTGTATTGCACATGTCGTCCGGACCCGCCCCACAGGGGAAAATGCGACACACAATTTTCGTGTGGGACGAGCACTACGCTGACTTCCCAAGGTGGGCGCACTCTAGGACTGTTTGCTCTTGAAGTCCGCGCGGTGTGTCATGGGGGAACCAGTCCTAGACAACCACGAGCCGTCGTAAGTGGCTTTAGTACGTCCCAAGAGACAGCTCTTCTAGCTAAGGAGGATGAACGTGTGCTGCCCATGTGGGGCATCTTATTTCCGTAGCCCTGCCTCCACATCCTCTGGGGTGCCCGTGTTGGCACCCCCTGTTGCCCGCGACTAGACGACGCGGGCCTCCTGCAGTTTAGCCACTTTCCACAAAGCACGGGAAACACCGATGAATGACACGGCGGAAATCGCACGGATACCACGGCGGTCTCCGTGTCTTGAGAATCTTTCCGATTTTGGACTCGTATGTCTCGTCCGTTGACCCCATGTTGGATGTTGGTGGACCCATCTTTGACTCTCTCCTCTCAGCGGTCTTGGACGTACTGTGGGTCATTTTTCCCGCCGCCAAGACTTGGGCTTTGTTGTTGTCTTTGTGGTTGGATCCTCATCTTTGTTACATGCTCCACTTCTTCCTTCTCCACCTCGAATAAGATGTGAGACCCCCCATGGGACAACACCCCCATGGCGCACATATAGGGAGTGCCATGCATGCAATGCGGACACAGTTCAAATTTTTGCATGTCGGCAACGACTTGACCCAATTTTGGCCTTTTTTCACTAGTTGGCTGTTCCATAATGGATTTATTTTACGCTTCTTGTGCAGTGAGGATGTGGCACATCTGAATCATCCAACCAACAATATGGAGAGCAATCACGGCGCCAACGGAGCAATCACGGCGCTGGGTCCAAAATACCAAAAAAGATCGTGTTTGGGGAAGCCCCGTTGTTCTACTGCACATGGCTTCCAAAGCAAAGACAGTGGAAGAGTGGGCTATGGTCGAGATGGCAATCGTTAGCTTCTAGATCTTCCTGGGGGTTGGATAGGCGGCCTAACTGGAGAATATGGCAATTGACGACGATTGTGTGCAGTTCTTTAACAACAACACCAGACAAGCCTTGCGGGCGAGGACCATTACACTGCTCACTCGAGATTGGCTCCAGTGGCTTGCGCGACACTTCCCAGAGCCCCGAACAGAAGGAGAACGGCCATGGGAGAAGCAGTGGCTTGAGCAGGGATTGTAGAGGCTGTTGGCGGGGTCGAGGTTTGAAAAGGCAAGATGGAGCACAAACACAATCCCCCCTTGGACTCCACAGCGTGTACATGACCGCAGACTGCAATGTTGTAGCAGAATTCTTCGATATGTCCGCCAACACTGCTCCACACAGCGCCATTAAAATTATCATATTTTTTGGTAACTCCGCTAGTCCATACGATGGCCCCAGTGGGGAGCAGAAACATGGCAGTGCCACGGTCCATAAAGGTAGTACGTGCTGGTCTGTCCGGGGCGTTTAATAAAAGTGTCCCACGCATTCCCAGTAGTGTTACATGCAACCATCAGGGTATGCCTTATAGGCCACGCATCCCAAAGAGACGTTGTGGGCTCAATTAACAACGCCCTTAAAATTATCATTATTGCCGGTAACATGGCTCTTTCGTCAAAATACACAACTAGAAAACTTAACTTGCGTAGGGCATCCAAGATGCTCTGTGCCAAAAGCGGCCCCGTGCCCTTGCATGGCTGCATTCGGACCCCGATCCTGCTGCACAGGGAGCTATTGCCCATTTAGTTTCACTTCGGGGCTCCAAACGCGACCCCTCTGTGTGCACAGCAAAGGCCACGGATGTTTTTACGCATTTCCTGCCTTGTGATCTACACCCATTGGCCTGTCGCCTGGAGCATCAAGGACAACGAGAGGATCCAAAGTGCCAGCATGTACGTGTCATCCGCGTACCCCTCTACCAATATCTCCACCTATGTGCCTGGCGCCACGTCGCCATGTACCCCCCCCCTTTTGTAATAGCTACGCCAAAGTACGGAATTAATACGGTCCCTACGCCTACTGTAGCTATTACAAGGGTGTAGCTTGCGCACGACACATACAACTACCGACATACACGTGAGAGAATGCATAGTATGAGTGCACCTTAACCTCCGCCCATGTTCCCAGAGGCATGCAAACACAAGAAAGTGTTTGGGGCATGAAAATTCAGGTTCACACCCATGTTCTCACAAGCTATGAAGCATGAGAAGCCTACAAATGTTCGGATTGGAAACCCTTCTTGCGATCATACACCATGCGGAACAACTGCACATGCTCACCACTTGAAGATGCCTTTGAAGATGCCTTTGCCCGAGGTTTAGGGGCCGGTTTGGGCCCGGGCAACTTCAAATTCTTGGGAATGAAATTGCTTTGCATGTGGTCTCTTGTAAAGTACAACTTCCCATCAAAGACATGGGCCATTCCCCAAACACCTCGGGCAGCCTTAGCCCAAATAACTTCATCGGGATTGCATGGTGAGCTGGTGCAAGAAAGGGGGATATAGTACACAAATATCCCCCAAATCAGGGCTATGTGGGTTCAAGTGGGCAAACACTCACAAATGTGTCCATGACCCTATGTAGCTGGCAAATTTGTCACCAAACCCATGTGTTATGCGGCTGCACTATATTTGTACCGAATTAAAATTAGGTACCAAATTAATACGGTCCCTACGCCTACTGTAGCTATTACAAGGGCGTAGCTATTACAAAGGGGGGGGGGGAGTAGTTCCAAGGCTGTCCTCACTCCTCCTTGCATCCCCCATGAGGTCCACCTCATCCTGGCTGAATAGGATTCTTGGCTCCATGGTTGAGCAGTGAGTGTGGTTTGTCCATCTATTGTGCATTGTCCGGGTTCCCGGCATCGCTGCTGGTCATATGTTCTGGTTGTATGTTTTTGCAGTCTTTGTGCGGGGGTTTAAAATGGTGCCGGCAAATGGTAGAACCCTTTTCATCCATTCTGAACGCACACAAACATACTGTGTGTGTGCACAAGAAGATTGTGGAGGGAGTCGCTGTGGGTGGTGGTGGTGGCGGGGGGGGGGGGGGAGGACAGCATGGAGAAACACTAGCAGGGAGCATGGGTTAGCAGGGTTGTGTCACTGCTGCAGGGTGAATGGTGGAAGTTAGTTCGGTATGTGAAGGCTGAATAATTTCGTGGAATTGTTTTTCGTCCTATCAGAGGTGCGGTGAGAGATCAAAACAGAAGGCACACAGTGCAAAAGCCTCTTAATTAGGGTCCGAGCTTGGGGCCACAGCCCCAATATTGTGCAGTTTGTGAACGGCATTGCGACAGTCCTATTGCTGCACGAAATGGAAGCAGGCAGAACTTCAAAACATACAGCACAAGACGGTAGTTCCTCCGTGCGGTATGCACAACACGGGACACAAGTTGTGCAAAACGACCCTCCTTTGACCAGGACTCAGGGTCGGATGCAGGGGTCATAGAGCTGGTCTTGGCGACTGATACCCCCACGGACAGGCACGCGGGTTGGAATGGGAAGGGTGTGAAGGTGTTTCGAGAGTGCCTTGTGTGCACAAGCAAATGAGGTAGAAATGCCCAAGGAGTTCACCTCCCCCTGCAAACGACGGGTCTGCGGGTAATGCTAAGGCGTCCTTTGGGGACATTCCGTCTTAGAAATTGGGCTCCGGGGATCAGGTGGATTGTCCATTTTCTATGTGGCGAACCTTTCGTCCAAGGAAGCTCTCAAGATTGTCGTGGATCAGGGGTCAGTGCAGATGTTACACGAATTCAGCCGTACAGTGGAAATGTGCTCCCTCACTTGTTCTGCAACGACGTCAACGGCACCCAGTAGGTGAGAGAGGCACACCGTTCCGCTGTCCTGTACTAACTTCTGCCTCGCAGCAGAAGCCTGCGCCAGCATTGTTGGCCATGGCACAGAGGGTGTGTGTGAAACAGTGTTCTGGGACTGTGCACTTGTGGAGTGGGGGATCAATGGTCGCTGCTGATCAATTGAATGTCCCCGCCATAGACACTTTCAGCCATTAGTCCAGAGGTTCTCTCACAAATGCATGTGTCCCCTTCTTGGTTGGGGTGCTCCACTATTCAATGTACAACAAGTAGGTACAAGGTTTCAATCAGCGGTGCCCGTGGCAGCTGCATTTGTTATATAACCTGTGGACGGCGAACCACTAAAGATCAATACCTGTGTGTTGCTGAGCTAGATGGTGCATGAAAAACGGCCACGCCCTCAAGCTGCGTTTGTGTTGATGTGCCGCAGTGATTCACAGGGCCGTATAGCCTGATGCACTCCTTCGGCCTAACTATACGGCTTTCTGTTCTCCTGCTGGAGAGAAAAGGGGGAGGTAGACATTCACTGTGGTACGTGCGAGCTGACTAGGCTGCATAGCATGTTAGCTGTGTGTTTGTGGGACCATATGTCGGGTGAGGTGCCCCGTGCTTCAGTGGAAGCACCCTGGACTCCAGCAGCTTGTGGAGTGGGGGGGTGGGGGGTTCAAAAGGGGGGTGGGGGGGGGGGGCTTTCAAAAACCCACCCCACGGCTTTGTTTTCACCCCCCCCCCACCGCCGCCCGATAAGGAATTCCGAGTAGAGCCGTTGATCATCTGTGGAATTGGTGACAACTGAACCTCAGGGACAAGGGTTGCCACAATAAAACAAAATAAAAAAAACTCGGAGTGTCCAATACGCCCTATGATGGCGGCCGGTGGGTAACTGATGGCGGTTGGTGGGTAACCGATGGCGGTTGGTGTGTAACCGATGGCGGTTGGTGTGTAACCGATGGCGGTTGGTGGGTAAACGATGGCGGTTGGTGTGTAACCGATGGCGGTTGGTGGGCAACCGATGGCGGTTGGTGGGTAACCGATGGCGGTTGGTGTGTAACTGATGGCGGTTGGTGGGTAATTGATGGCGGTTGGTGTGTAACCGATGGCGGTTGGTGTGTAACCGATGGCGGTTGGTGGGTAACCGATGGCTGCCGAGTGGCTGCCTTAGTAGAAAAAAAAAAAGGCTGAGCGTCCTTATGGCAACCCCTGCTCAGGGAAGCGGTGATCTGTCCGCCATGTACACTGCCCACGACGCCAAACATCTGCACTTGACCGATGACCGTCCACACCACCCCACCACCGCCATCGACCCAGCAAACATGTGACATGTTGGCAGCACGGTTCATGGAATATCCTTTGGCAGAGCACCGAAACATGCACCAATGGGTGCGGTTCCGCGCAGTAACCAAGTCAGCGTGTGGCTGCTAGGTAGGTTGAACATCAGGCGAGACGACATGAAAGAGAGGCAACGGGGGTTCTCCTAGTACGAAAGCCCTCGCCTCGAGTGCAGTGGGGCACAGACACAACAAATCCGGACTATGTTACGCCGCCCTCTTGGGCGGCGTACAGACGTGTGGAGGATATCACAATGGCACACACCTAGAGGGAACATTTGCCTGGCGCGCGCCCAGCACCTGCCCGGCGCACCTGGCGCGCCCTGCATCCTAATGAATGTTCCCGCCACGATGTTTTACGCTCAAACACCACCCCCTCCTCTAGCTCAGGAACCCAAAGCACAAGCACATTGTATGGCTATTGGCAATCAAATAACTTTCCATTTTTCGCCCAACAAATGGGACAATCACATGCACCCCACCCTTGTAGGCCCCATCATGGCCACCCACCTGAAAATCAAAGCATCCCCCTCTTGTGCGTGACGGACCACTCAAGTGGCCACACCGAAGAGTGGGAGTCCTTAAACCCTACTCGAGGGGCCACACCAAAGGGTGGGAAAATTTTGCCCAGCGCGTGCCCGGCGCGCTAACGTACTCTCCGAGATTTGCCACATTGTGCATTGGAGGGTGCTGCCTGCAAACCGCACGAAGCCACGCTGATTGTGAAGCCATGCAGAACATAGCTCCTGGTCGGCATGCACCCGTGTCGGATACTCGTCTAGAGAAAAGCACTCTTGCACCCGCCGTTGAGCGCCGGCCGGGTGCTGAAGCACCTTGTTCCTCCTGACTGTCTTAAAACTGATCCTTGTTGCCAAAAAACAACAACACCATCTCAGGCTGCCAAATGAATCTTTATTGAAACTAAATATAATCTAATGAATCTCTTCCCAGGGGGGGGGTGGAAAAAAAAATCCTGGAAACGGCATACAGTTTTTTCTGCGCAGCCAACCCCCGGAGGGTGGGGGGGGTACGCAAATTTTTTCCTTACACATATGACCAAAAAATTTACCAAACAAAGCTGTTTCAAAGGAAAAATAGTGCACGTTGATATGTTGACACCATCGCTCCATCAATGTGAAGACTACGGCCCCGGCTCAACGTGCAAAGCGTGGTAGGGAAGTCTCACCCTTCAACTGTGGTTAAGGAGGAGGGGCGTTACTCCCTCGGTCAGAAGTAGCAGAGCCCCAGTACTACTTCTTTCCCCATACCCCGTGGTCTAGGCAACAACTTGCCTGACCCACTACGTCACAGGGTGCCCATTTCTGTGACATAGTCGTTTCGGTTCGCATGTTGCGACGTTTCGCGTTTCGAGTCGTTTCGCGTTTCGAGTTGCCGTGCTTGCTGCTAAGCTGCTACCTACTGCTTCTTGGCCTTCCCACCATGGGAAGCCGCGGCTTGCTTCTTGCCCTTGCCGGCGGCTGGTTTCTTTTTCGCTGGCTTCTTGCTACTACTGCTGCTGCCGCTAGCGCTGGCCTCGGAAGCTACCGGCCGCTTCTTGCCCTTCTTAGTTGCTGCCTTCTTTTTGGCCGGTTTCTTGTTGCTGCCGCTGTTGCTGCTGCTGCTGCTGCTGCTGCTGCTGCTACTCCTGTTGCTGCTACTGCCGGTGGTACTCGTACTGCCGCTTGTACTAATACCGCTGCCGCTGCTGCTACTGTCGCTTTCGCTGCCCTCTGACCCGCTCTATGGCTAGTAGTCTTTGTCCTCCTTGTCCTGTGCCTCCATAACTGCTTGTGCTTCTCGGTCTCCGGCTTTTGCTGCTTGGCGCGCTGCTTTTTTGGCTGCTTTTTTCGCTGCTTTCTTCTCTGCCTTCGCGAGGATCTCACGTTGCAGTGCAACCTCGCCCTTCAATTTACGGCGCTTTTGCTGCACGCGCTTTTTCTCTTTTGCGCTCTTTTGGGTTGACAATTGCTTTTGCCAAGCGGTCAACCCCATTTGGAGGGCGGCCTTCTCTTCCTCCGGAACTTCCCATTTGGCCTTTTGCTCCGGCGTAAAAGGAAATTCCTTGTGGGTGTCATCCACTTGCAAGTGGGCTGGCATATTGTACCTGGACTCCCAACGTCCGCATCCAGGCACGGGACACAAAAGGGGCTCATTATGAACAACCTGCTTTTGCAGAGACGCCATGTTTGTCTTGCGGATGTCTTGTCAGATGCACATTCTGGGTTGATGAAGTGCACATCCGTGTATGCAAACGCCACTTTCTGGTCTACGTTTGACACATATTGCAGGACGGCGGCGTCATCTGCTCGGAAGCGCATGGGCACACCAACCACAAAGCCATAGGCTGAGTTTAGGGCAATGTGTGTTGGTTCCTGGACACGCTTGCCATGCAACAAGCCCTCCAACACAGCAAAGACCCAGGCAGTGCTCTTCAAGGCAGTTTTGCGCTTACCAGGTTGGTCGCGCAGATCAGAGCCTTGTGTGCATCGCACTTTTGCACTAGAGTCTCGCAAACATCCGAGACACGGCGAAGTGCTGTAATTGCGGTATTCTTGTCGGCACGATGCGCGTTTGCGCGCTTTGCCAAATTGAGGAATGCCAGTTTGAAATGTTCTGTGCTAGAATCAGCGTTGCATTCCTCACGCATCCATTTGCATAGTGTTCTATTGCGTGGAACCTCATAGCACGGGTTGCAAGGCAATTTCTCGCCAGAATCACCAACGCGTGCCTTTCCAGTACATGGGGGGTCCAATGAGACGATCCCCATGCCATCCACGTACCTTCAGTGGACTTTCTCATATGCATGCCGCATCATGGGATATTTGCCACGCAAGGCATTGGCATTGGGAATACCCAAGGGCAGGGCTCCCATGCACTTGTCATTGATGGTTGGGGGAGGAGCGGCACCTTGTGTCTCTGGGTCACTTGCTGCAACCTCATCTTCCCCATCGCTCTCTATCGGAGGGGGCACCTCCTCTGCCACCGGTGGGGGGGCAGCAGAGAAAAATTGTGTAACAGCCAATTGGCGTTTGGGCTTCAGCGGGGGTGTACCAGCCCGGTGTTTCCGACCCCGACAATGAGCAGCAAATTGCTGTGTGTCCGGACCGGCCAAAACTGATAGCCGCTCCCCACAAATACAATTCCACCCGTCCATGGTGCGGTTCGCCCATGCAATGTTCAGCGGAGAAGAAAGAGAAGAAGATGACATGTCTAGAATGCAAAGCAAAAACACACTGACACTTGACCTCTCCTCTAATCCAAATGACGAAGCACCATAACGAAATTGATGCATCAATAGGTTCAAACAATTCTTTATATGCCATGTGCCAAAAGGAAATGCAGACACGTTCACTAATTTGATGCAAAGAATTCAATCCTTGCACCAACATTGGTCCCTAGAAGCAAAAAAAAAAAAGCACCCTCACAAGTAACCTCTACCAAAAGCACAAATTTGAAATGATCAATGGGTTCAAACAATTCAGTACATGCCAATGTGCAAAGGGAAATTTGGTGCAAAGAATTCCATTTTTGCACCAAGAGTTGGCCCTGGGTAAAAAATTTTCCAAATGCTACAATTATGGCGGGACAGCTTTTTTTGCGCAGGCAACCCCTGGAGGGTGGGGGGGGGTACGCAATTTTTTTCCATGCGCGCAATTTTTTTCCACCCCCCCCTGTCTCTTCCTTTCCCACCCATATCTCAGGACGGCTTCATTCGCCCACTGCTACCATTACTGCCACCATCACTGCAATATCCCATTACTCCTGTCCCATACCAATACTGCCGCGCACACTAGTACTCTGATGGTGCCGTGTCAGGACTGATGGAGTTGGAGGTTGACCAAAGGCGGTGCCATTTTCCCGGACTGCGCCATCAACTGACACACCTAGTAACATTGTGAACTATTATGAATGACAGAAGCCACCAGCGAAACTGTGGGCCTTTGCCATAACACACCACTCAAACACATGCAACCCCAGAAGATCCCTAAGATGGTTGGCTGACGGTACTGATTGTGCATGACCCATGCCCTTACGCAAAAGTGACGGTGCTGGTTTGCACAAGGAAAAATCCCACCGCTGTGCACTGAATCCTCACTGGGCTCTGTGTATTCCGCGTCCTCCGGAACACAAGTACTTTGATGTGTATTGAAACAACAGCGAGCGGCTCAGGTGACTTCGGCAGAATTCCACTGATGGCCCTCATAAAAGAGCACGTGCCGTGCCACTTGTCTGCATACCTCGAAGGCAGGGGGTGCCTGGGCTTTGGGGCCTCGAGCGTCCTGGAGCTGGGGGCAAGCTAGTGCGGTCCCTCAGAAAAATTTCTTGTGCTGCGGCATGCTGCGGCATGCTGCGGCACGCTGCGGCATGCTGCGGCATGCTGCGGCATGCTTCTGCCTGCACATGTGGGTACCTACACTTCTATGGGAACAGACAGACAAGGCAGACAGGCTGATGTGGTCCCCAATACCTTCCCAATGCACCAAAAAAGCGAAGATCTGTGCAACAATAGAGAGGAACTGACAGGCAACAAATTGTCCTTTCCGGGAATGGAACCCAGGACCTTCCAAAATGGGGATTGCTACATAGACCACTGAGCTACCATTCAGTTCTGAGAAACCTGTGCAACAAAGGGTTCACAGGTTCGACATGTTATGAAAAAAGAAGTCCGCCATGTGAAAATTTTGGCTCGCTGCGGCATGCTGCGGCATGCTGCGGCATGCTTCAAAACCCCCATGTGCAGCTCCAAAAAAAAAGGTGCTGCGGCATGCTGCAGCATGCTGCGGCATGCTGTGGCTGCACTAGCTTGGCTGGGGGTGTCAGAGGTTCATGAGCGATCGAAAGGGCTTGTAAGGTGTGTGTTGGTGCGTGCTGTGTGTGTGGGGGGGGGGGGGGGATGCCATATTATAGAGGAAGGCCTGCATGGGTCCAGGGGTGGGCGCTCAGCAGAGGGGGGCCTGTGCCAGAAGGATGTCTGATGAATGTCATCATGACTGCACTGGCCCCCCTTGAGAGTCGTCACCCTCGCCTAGGCCAGAGCCTCTGGTGGCTGTGGGTTATGAGACCTCGGTGCCTGCACGCCCATGCCGCTCCGGCCGGCGTGCTCGTTTGCCTGGCGGGCCGTCCTGGGGAGGTGTCTCTCCCCTCCGTCGCTTCGGGCCCGTGCGCCGGGGGTGGGACTGGCTCTGGGCGCCGGACGCCCCTGGGGTATGCCCCTCCCCCCTCACTGGTGTTTGCGTCACTCGCCTTTTGGGGGCTGGGGTTCGTCCCCCTCCCCCCGACCTGGAGTCCTCTGGCTGGCTCTGCGCACCCCCAGGCGGCGCAGTGGGGTGGGGGCTCGCCCTGTGGCAGGGGGGCACATCGCAGGCACTCGCAGGTGCCCCTGGTGCCCTCGGGCACAGCAGTAGCGTGTGTGTGTGTGTGTGTGTGAAAGGGGAGGGGGGGGAATGCCATATTTTAGAGGAAGGCCTGCATGGGTCCAGGGGTGGGCGCCCAGCGGAGGGGGGCCTGTGCCAGAAGGATGTCTGATGTAAGCATCATGACTGCACTGGCCCCCCTTGAGAGTCGTCACCCTCGTGTGTGTGTGAAAGGCGAAGAACAATATTAAAGAGGGAGACCCACATGGGTCCAGGGCCCCAGCGGTCGCCTGGGACGCCATCAAAAATCAGGCCAGCGCACAGTGCAAACTGCCTGCTGACCTGTCTGAAGCCCACTGGGGTCACAGCTGAGGGCCTCGCCTGGGCCAGAACCTTTGAAGGGCTGGGGTTCAGGTGTCCTCCGTGCCGGCACGTCCGTGCCTGGCTGCGTCATACAGCCTCACACACGCCCGCTTCGCGGGGGGGGGGGGTCTAAAAGCACTCTGCCGCGCTTGAAGGCCCGCGTCTCACCTGCCACTGGCGGCCGCGGCCGCTTGGGCCGTTTAGCTGAGGGGGTTCCCCCCCAGGGGTGCGCAATCCCACTGGTCGCATCGCCCGAAGGCCCAGGCGAGGTTGTGGGGAGGGGGGGGGGGGTGTCCCGCGTGGCGCCTAGCACAGCAGTGCCTGTGTGTGTGTGTGTGATCTGTACTTTTTGAGGTGGATCCTTGTGCAGCGTTGGGCTGGACGCCTCATTTGGCTCAGGTCTGCTGAGGCCTCTTTGTGACGTTGTTTCCCTCCCTTCTGCGGAATCAGAACCTCTGTATTTTGCTGGCTAGGTATCCAGAGTGTTTGCTCTCCCGTGCCTCGTCACGAAAAGCGGGCGGGCGACATCCTCGGCCACGGTCTCCTCCAGCCCCCGTGGAACTAGGGCTGGTGGGGACGGAGGGGGGGGGTGTTTTCGGCCTCCTGCGTTTGGGGGCTGGAGGGGTGGGGGGTTGGTGTGGGGACCTCAGCAGACCCGTAGAGATACGTGCAAGCCTTTGTAGGCATGGTCGTTTGTTGGGCAGTTGTGACTGTGCAGTAAGAGGGCGCTTCTGGCGCATAGGCACTGGGGTGCACACTTTATGGTGTCCCCGCTGACAGCAGTGGCGCACTCCCCTTTGCTTGAGAGTGCACCTCAGGCATGGTGGCAGGCCATGCAGTGGGCATAGCTGCAGTTGCGGTCTGCGTGCTACATTGTCATCAGCGTGATGTCCCAGTGCACAGCATGCTTCAGCTGTGCGCCGAAGTCTTTTGCAGGTCGTGCACGCGGTAGCAGAATGCTGGGTGCACTTGGACGGATCAGCCAGTGGCGCCGGTTGTGGCGCCCTGTGTGTGTTTGCGCGCCTGCGTGTCCCAGTGTAGGGGCGCTGTGGGAGCTTCCCATCCCCTATCACAGGGAAAAAATCAGCTGCAAAGGAGGAGCAGCCCCCCCCCCCCTTTTGCAAATGTGGTCTGCTCCGAGGACGGAGCCAGTCCTAATTGCAGATTCCACGGAGTGCACGCTGCAATCGATGCTCCTCCACTTCCTGCGCAGTTCTGCGTGGCCTATGTGTGTACGGACGTAGTTTGTGTATTCTGTTGAGACCAACCTGTGTGTGTGTGTGTGTGAAAGAACAATATTAAAGAGGGCAAAGGCCGATTAAAGTCCTGGACGCTGTGCGACGGGTTAAGCGAGGGGGTCTTGGGTCAGGGACCGGCTGCGCCGGTCCCCCCCCTGCCCCCCGCCCCTCGCCCACCCCTGGTGTCGCAGCGCAACGGACAGTATCAAAGAGGGCAAGGGCCAATTAGAGAGTATTAAAGAGGGAAACCCACATGGGTCCAGGGCCCCTGTGGTCACCTGTGGCCCCAGTATAAATTACAGGTCTGCACTCAGTCCTGAGGGCCTGTCAGCGTTCCTGTCTGGTGCCTGCCTGGGTCGCAACTGGGGGCCTCGCCTGGGTCAGAATCTCTGGGGCGTGGGGGTTTATGTGACCTCCGTCCGTGCACGTCCGTGCCGTGCTGCTCCCTGCAGCCGCATGCATGCCCTCTTGGCGGGGGGGGGGGGGATGTGGGCTCCGCCCTCCCCCTCTTGTAGGCCCGCTCCCTGATGGCCCTAGGCAGCTGCAGCCGCTGTGCCCTGTGCTGCTTGGTCAACGGCTTTCCACCCCCCCCTGGGTACATGCTCCCGCTGTGCGTGTTTGGTCGTGTGGCCCAGGCGAGGTTGTGGGACGGTGGGGGTGCCCAGCATGGCCTCTAGCACAGCAGTGCCTCACCCCCCTGCCCACTGCAGCGCAGGAGGCACATTGTCTGTGTTGGTGGGTGGTGCACAGCCACAGTCGTGGCAGCCGCGGCCGAGTCTCCGGGCGTCGGGCCTGGGAACACTTGCTCGGCGGGCGGAATATCGCCAGCCCCACTGCGGGCTCCGCCGCTTGGGGTCGGTCCTCTTGCTCCACCACTTGGTACTGTGGCCCCCATCGCTGGGCCTGCGTAGAAATCCATTGTGTAAGCTCCCACGCTCCGCTTGACTCCACCTCATCCCGGACATCGTTCGCGGTGTCCCGTCATACTCCCCGCGCTTCCCACTGGCTTACTCTGTTCCGTCTGTGTGTGTGTGTGTGTGTGTGTGTGTTTGGGCGCCGGTTGTACCATTTTTACCAAGTCTCCCGGTTGAGCCCGTATAGGCCACACTGGCGTCCTCGGGTCGGGTCACTTACCCCATCATAGCAGGCCCACGGTGCAGGCCAGGGGTGTGAGTGCGTCCCTGTGTTACCCCTTGACCAGTGCGATATGCACTTGGGCCAGAACCTGGCTCGCTGCCCCAGGACCACCCTGGAAGTGGGGTGGTGGCTCCGTGGCTTCCGCCGGGCCAGCTCCACGGCATGAGTTCGACGAGCCCGTCATCGCCATGTTGCCCCGTGTGTTGTATGTGTATTGGGGCTTCCACAGCTGGTGGTGCTCGCGGCAGCGAGGCGGCCTCCACGGCCTACTCATTTGGCGATTTCCCCAGAAAGGATGCCCTTGACGCACGGCTGCCGCCGCCCGCCTCCAGACATGCCCGCTCTGGGGATCGAACCCACGACCTTACGGTTGCGAGACCTACGCTTAGCCCGGTTGAGTGAGCCGGGGATCCTAATGTGTGTGTGTTTGGGCGCCACTGTGCAGTGGTGAGGCTGTTGAAGGAGTGCAGAGTATGGCATGAACGACCCTCAAACGCTGTCAATGGAGCGTTCTGGAAGCGGGCCCTCCCCTGCTGACCTCGAGGGGCATGTGTCTGACAGGCCATGCGACCTCTGCCCTTTGGCCACTTAGTTGAGCTGATGACAGCTGCTCTTTTGCTTCGTGCACAGCCGTTCTGTAAGGCAGGCAGTGCGGGGCAAGGACAGCACAGGAACAGCGAAACAAATTGTGGAAAGCACGTAAACAAAGCGAGTGCATGAAAGTGGCACAGTGTCTGCGCAGCTGGCGCGTCTGGGGTGGGGAACAGCAGAGGAAGTTGAGTCCGGGTGCATCCATGACTCTCTGTGGCATTCGCCAACGCTCAGAAAAGCAACTGGAAACACAAACTGCAGATATTGCAGCACGCTGCGTGGCAAATGCCTGGCAGCTGCCCATGGACAGGGACCCTACCCTAGTAGTCAGGCTGTATTGGAAAACAGGCAGTACGGGGCAGAGGGGGAGCTGAGGGTGGCTGGTCCCCCTCCTCTAATAGTTGTCAACCTGTGGGATCAGAAACTGCGGTTTGCCAAAAATACAACACTCTGTGGCATCCTTCTGCGCCTCACTGTAGAATCATTGAAAGTTGTTTATTTACAGAGTCTGTGCCCCAAAAACAATCAAATTCTCACCGCCACTTTCACAACAACAAAGCTGTCCATCAATTGGCCTGCGGCACGAAAGGAATTGGCGCAGCACAACACACTCCATCGTGCATGTTTCCCGCAGCTGCAGGCCGTGAAAAATTTCTTCGCCTCAACAGCGTTCATGACCTGGATGATGCTTGAGAGAGGAGGATTGGGGGGGGGGCAGGGGTCCAGAGGGGTGTTGAAGTTGCAGGAGGGTCCTCCCATGGTAACTAGTCCTTCGAATACCCCTCTGCGTGGTAAAGCCGTTTCTCTTGCACAGCAAATGCTACAAGCTGCAGGCAGGCCACACATGCATTTGTGTGCACAAAGGGTGACATGCTGTTCTTCTGTCGGCTTCTGTCGGCGGCCTGCCGCCGACAAATCATGTGCCTGGTGACTGGCTCTCATTGTGATAAACTGCATCTGTCACTTGTCAATGTCTTTCCGTAAATGCCACCCGACAGCGTGTGGGCCTGATTGACATTGCAAAAAGGGTGTGGATTCCACACTATTAGGCAGAAGTGTTACGTGTCGTTGATGTGGAAACCATGTGAATGTCAGGGGGGCGGGGCGAAAGCCCGCATGGGAAGGATTTGAGGCAATGCACCACCCGAGACAAATGGCATCATGAATCTTGACAGAGAACATGTGAGGGGAAGCGGGGAATAGAGGTGGGGAAGGGAGGTTTGCACACACACTGGTACATGCATATGGATTGCATGTCTTATCATTCCCGCACGGGGAATGCATTTTATGCATCAACCAACACATCTGTTGCATGCACCATCAATCTTGTACCCCCCCCCCCCCATGTCAATGGCCCGGACCGTGTTTCTTCTTTCGAGAGGGGGGGGGCCATTTGCAAAGGGGGCAATGTTTCTTCTTTTGAAGGGGGGGGGGGGTCCATTGACACGGGCACGGGGGGCCATTGACGCGAATTCTCATCAAAACTCCAAAAAAAATTATTTGTGTGCGCATTTTCTAGCTTGCGCCATCGGTGTAAACATGGTGGGGACCAATGCTTGGTACCTCTTGCATCTTTGAGGTGGCTGTGGAGCTCATGCTGGCCACCTTTTGCAATTTTTTTATGCTTTTACACCATTTTTGTTGTGGTGCTCAACATTTGTTTCCCATGCCTTTCCTTCTTCACACATACAAGCACACAATAGCAAACACGAAGAAAACGCGCAACTGCAACTTCAGAAAAAATGATGGTTGAAACTGATGACCCCAGGCCTGCTTCAAAAAAGTTTCAGCACCATATACTTCATGTGCGCAACAATGATGTTTCCAAATAGACATGAATCCCATGCAACTGCAATAGGCTGACCGACGGAATGAACCACGGCACTTTGACCTGAGCAAAACATGCTGAAATCTGTGACCCCAGGCCTGCTTGAAAAAATTTCAGCACTGTGAACCTGGCTGGATCACGCTGCGTTGCAAAGCTCCCAGGAGTTGATCACTATGGCTGTCAAACACTGCAGCAAAGCAGGGGCAGCTGGGTGGCACAATGCACTCACTCTGCGTCTGAAGAGGTGCCCACTCAGCAACCAGAACACACTGCTTGCCTGTCTACACATGTACTTACTGGGGGATCAATGGTCCGCTCTGATAGACTGAATATCCCTGCCATAGACACTTTCAGCCATTAGTTCGAAAGGGGTGCAGTTGGTGCATCACACCGTCAGGCATGGGTGTGAAAGGCAACAAAAGAAAGCGGGGCTGGGGGGTAGGAGTGAGACATTTGCTCCAGCTGCCATCACGCAGTCCCTTCCTCAAACTCGAGCCCTCGGTTCCCCTGAAACATGCAATTGTGCACATAGGCTCTGGCCAACATGGCCGAGTTGCAATGCAGGCAAGACCAGACAATCTCAGGCTGCTCCATACGGGACTTGGAACATTGAGAAATGAAAATCTACATTGAAAAAACAAACACATGACACCAAGGATGGTGCCCATCACATGCCATTGCACACTCAAGAAACGAGGAAAAAAAGGGCAATTTGTGTGCAATTTGGTGAAAAAACTCAGGGGGGGGGGGGCATGTTTCTTCTTTCAAGAGGGGGGGGGGGGCATTAGCAAGGGGGGCCATGTTTCTTCTTTCAAGAGGGGAGGGCCATTGGCATGGGAGGTCCATTGGCTTGGGGGGGGGGGGTACGTTGATGAACGCATTTGCTGTATGTATCTGTGTATAAGACCCCACACAACCCTGGCACGAGGCTCAACTGTGATGCAGTAGAGCACTGGGCAGGATGGGAACGGATGAGAAGGTCCATTATCTGCTGTTCAACACCAACCAGGGGCAACGGGAGATTTGCACGGGTTGTGACCCAGATGAGGCAACTGGGGAACTGTATCTCTGGGCCTGCCGGCACCTGGCAATTCTGGAGGCTGTACGAAATTATGTGATGGAGGGAACACGTACAATCGTTACCGCCTTCGGAAGTGACAGGAGGGCGCGCCAAGCGGTACTGGCAACGGAACGATCTATCGACAAATGACCAGAAGGCGCTGAGATGGAAAAAATGAGAGATGGTCTACGTCAGGGCCAACAGGGGGGGTTGTGAGCACAGCCTTCAGGGAGCTGCACTCTGGGGCTTCTCGAGGGGTGTGGGACAGACCAGAGGGTTGCAGGGAGGTTTGAATGTGATACATCGCCTGATATTCTAAGGGGCAGAGGGGGGGGGGACGGGTCCTGACTAAATATGACGGATCTAGGGAACAAACTGACCAGACCTGTTTTCTGCAGATCCACAGGCATGCTGTCATTACTTGTGGGCTGCGGTGCCAGCTTCCGGAGGAAGATATCCCTCGGTTGCATTTGTCAACAACAATGCCAATTGTAACTGCTCGGAGCGACATAGAGACCTGCGCATACCAGTCCTCATTTCGACGCCAAGCACCAATAGGGGCGGGGGCTGCACTGCCTGGACAGGCGGTCGCTGCCGGATATCACCTGGCTGGCAGGTAGTCAATATGGGCAGCCTTGTGTGGCATTCCCTGCCCTAGTGGTGCACGGCGGGGTGGGCAAGACATACGGGTCATACACAGCGTGTACATATGAGTGTGGGAAGGAGCCCTTTCCCCGAAACCCCAGGGAAGCAGGGGAGTAGACATGCCACTTGCACCCACAAATTCCTGGTTTGGAACCCCCGCCCCCACGCGGACAGAGTGACAGAGCAACGCCGGTCCTTCCCCCGAAGGGGAGCGCAAGCCGGGCCCGTGCGCAGCTCTGCAGGAGAGGCCAGTGCCCAGAAGCACTTTGTTGGTCTGGCCCATGGCAGAGGGTCGTGGCCCTGACCATTTGTCTGCTTCCACACGGGAAGCCCAAAGAGTCACGTGTTGAAACCCACACTGTGCCTGGGGGTGGTGAGTGTTGTGGTGGGGCTGTGCTGGGGTGTGGTGGTTCCTATTCGGAGAGCACATCAGTGCCGCATCCGCCGTATGTATGAGATTGCAAAGCAGATGACCACTAGGCTAGCTGTGGGGGGTGGGGAGGTAGAGCCAGAAGGCCAAGGTCCTGCAGAACCTGTGCCTGGGCAAAGACGGCACAGTCCCTTGGCCGTCCAGGGGAGGTAGCACCGAGGTTGTTTGATTTGGTCTTGTGTGAAAAAGGGTGCCTTGATGCCCCTAATGGCCATGCCTTGAATTTGCGGTGGAATGCCCTGAATGGGGGCGTCGGGTGGGAACTGCTGAAAGCCCCTCCAGGCTCTCCCCACCCCAGCACTGGTCAGAGGCGATGCGATGCCATGCGTCCACGGAGCCTCGCATTTTGACCAGGACATCGCTTTAGGCCTGGGCACCATCAAAGAATGGGATACCTGCAACCCGCGCGAAAAGCAATGCAAGGAGAGTGGGCAGTTTGGAAGGGGCAGGCAGGGCAGACTTTGGCAGGGATCAAGCACATGAGACGTGACGACCTTTATGATTCATCAAAAGGCTCTCCGAGCGACTGGTGTGAACACTGGAGATTTGAGGAGAGGGATAGAGGGGGCTATCTGCGTCGATCAAACGATGGGCGGAAGCTGAATCCGCCCATCCTCGTCATTTTCATTCTCCAGGGGCTCGTCGTTGGTACCGTTTGCGTCGTCGGTACTGTTTGCCACACTCAGGAAGTACTCCCAGGCCAGCAACTGCTGCATCCACCCAGCCCTGGGGCTTACGCAGGGCCGTGCCTGCCGAGCAGAAGCCAATGCCTGAAAGGAGACATGAGAGGCCGGAATCAGCTGCAGTCATGCCACTCCCCACACCCCACCCACCCACCCACCCACCCACCCACCCACACACACACACACACACACAGACACAGACACAGACACAGACACAGACACACACATAGACACACACACACACACACACACACACACACACACACACACTTCGTGCGGGAAAACCAGTGGGGACCAAACGCGGGGCACAACGTCAGTGAAGACGAAAGCAGGCGAAGGCAGAGCACTGGTCACCGAGACAATTTCATCAGGCCATTAACAAAAAGGTAGGCAAGGTCCTTTCTGAGACAGGAGTGACGGTGAAGAGGAATTTGTTCTCACAGTGCATTGTGCGCTGATCACTACAGACCCTGCCCACTGTCCGGCCCTGTCTAGCCAATGATTGTATGATATGTTGAAAACCCGCAGCGCTACTTACATGTCTACTCTGGAGGCACTTAGCTGGAGACGGGTGTAACCACCCGCTCACACACACACAGACTCCAAGGGGTCCGTCATGGTCAGTGAATGCGACGCATTTCGCTGTTGCCTTGTGGCGCACATCGTGGGGTGTCGCTGTGTTGGTATGCGTGCACGGTGTTTTTTGTGGCTGTGGTGTGTGCTACCCCAGCGGTTGAATCGCCGGGCTCGTGCCGTGAAGGCGCCGGTTCGATTCCCGCTGTGCGCGTGGCTGCACTGCCGAAGAGAAGACTCGCTGCAGGTGCCCGGCTGCAGCGAATGCGCCCCCCTCCCCACGCTGCCGGGCTTCAAGACGCGCAAGCGGCGCGCGCTGCCGGAGGGGGCGGTGGTGCGTTTTTTGCAGCGCGTGTAGGGGGTCGGGGGTTTGGGGGGTTGCATGAAAAAGCGAGGCGCACCTCCCGCTGCCGGTGCCCGTGGACCCGTTGGCCGCGTGTGCTGTTGTAGGGGGCGGTGGTGCGTTTACGACGATAGGAGGATTCGAACCTCCGCTATAGGCAGACGAGTCTATGTCGCTGACCACTGGACCACTCCAGGCCTCTTATATGTCTGTGGCTCAAACATGCACATTCATGGGTTACACACACATAGTCTCCCAAGGGGGGCAGTCATGGTTGCTGGGTTTAACTTTGGCGGCATGGAGGTGGAGGATTTCCCAGTCTCCGCACCGGAAGCCCGTGGTTCCGTCTGGTGACAGGGATGGGTCCAGCTGCCAACTACTGTAGCTGTCCCCCGCCCAGTGTGCATGACGCCGCAGCCACGCGGCGCACAGGGTGAGGTGGCAGCAGTGTGGCATGGGGAGGAGGTGGCGAACCGTGTACAGGTAGCGGGTTGTGGCTGTATGGTCGTTGGGGCTAGGATCATTTTTTGGATCAACACATTTTTGACCCATTTTTGACCCACTTTTTTGTCCCAAAATAGCCCATTTTCAAGGCATTTTGGTATTTTAGGGCGGCCAACACGGGCCACCATGAGATCCAAACGTGCCAAAAACACTTGCTTTGGCATTCCATGTGGTCTAGGATCATTTTTTGGAAATGTTTTTTTTTGTGCACCCGGTGGACCTTGTTGACCCATTTCGGCACCCACCTCTTTGGGCTACCTCTTGCAACTTGCCACAACCCATTGGGCCCAGGTACGGCGGTGTAGGCGACGGTGAGGATGATTTTTAGGGGTGGAAACCACCAAAAGTGGGTAGTTACGGGTGGAGTAGGTGCGCTCAAAATCGTTTTTTGAGCCACGTAGCCCAAGATATGGTCTATTTTTGGTTTGGGGTTGTCACCAGCCAATGTACACAAATTCTTGGGCTTTTTCGTCCCAAAAAAGCCCATTTTCAAGGCATCTTGTGATTCTAGAGTGGCCAAAATGGCTTGCTACGGGCTCAAAATGGGCTCATTTCACTTGTTTAGGCACCCTAGGTGGCCTAGGATCTTTAATGGAAAGACACTTTTTTCACCCGTTTTTGACCCATTTTTGGTCCAAAAAAAAACACATTTTAAAGGCATTTTGTGACTTTGGAGGGGCCAAAATGGCTTGCAATGGGCCCAAAATGGGCTCGGTTCACTTGTTTGGGCACCCCAAATTGTCTCAGGATCATTTTTGGAAAAACACATTTTTGACCCATTTTTCGTCGCAAAACAACCCATTTTCAAGACATTTTGTGACTTTGAAGGAACCAAAATGGCTTGCAATGGGCCGAAAAAGGGGTCATTTCACCCCAAACGGTCTAGGATCATTTTTTGGATCAACACATTTTTGACCCATTTTTGACCCATTTTTGACCCCCTTTTTTTGTCCCAAAATAGCCCATTTTCAAGGCATTTTGGTATTTTAGGGCGGCCAACACGGGCCACCATGAGATCCAAACGTGCCAAAAACACTTGCTTTGGCATTCCATGTGGTCTAGGATCATTTTTTGGAAATGTCTTTTTTTGTGCACCCGGTGGACCTTGTTGACCCATTTCGGCACCCACCTCTTTGGGCTACCTCTTGCAACTTGCCGCAACCCATTGGGCCCAGGTACAGGGGTGTAGGCGTCAGTCAGGACGATTTTTAGGGGTGGAAACCACCAAAAGTGGGTAGTTACGGGTGGAGTAGGTGCGCTCGAAATCGCTTTTTGAGCCACGTAGCCCAAGATATGGTCTATTTTTGGTTTGGGGTTGTCACCAGCCAATGTACACAAATTCTTGGGCTTTTTCGTCCCAAAACAGCCCATTTTCAAGCCATCTTGTGAGTCTAGAGTGGCCAAAATGGCTTGCTACGGGCTCAAAATGGGCTCATTTCACTTGTTTAGGCACCCCAGGTGGTCTAGGATCTGTATTGAAAAAAAACTGTTTTTGACCCGTTGTTGACCCATTTTTGGTCGCAAAAAAACCCATTTTAAAGGCATTTTGTGACTTTGGAGGGGCCAAAATGGCTTGCAATGGGCCCAAAATGGGCTCGGTTCACTTGTTTGGGCACCCCAAATTGTCTCAGGATCATTTTTGGAAAAACACATTTTTGACCCATTTTTCGTCGCAAAACAACCCATTTTCAAGACAGTTTGTGACTTTGAAGGAACCAAAATGGCTTGCAATGGGCCCAAAATGGGGTCATTTCACCCCAAACGGTCTAGGATCATTTTTTGGATCAACACATTTTTGACCCATTTTTGACCCATTTTTGACCCCCTTTTTTTGTCCCAAAATAGCCCATTTTCAAGGCATTTTGGTATTTTAGGGCGGCCAACACGGGCCACCATGAGATCCAAACGTGCCAAACACACTTGTTTTGGCATTCCATGTGGTCTAGGATCATTTTTTGGAAATGTCTTTTTTTTGTGCACCCGGTGGACCTTGTTGACCCATTTCGGCACCCACCTCTTTGGGCTACCTCTTGCAACTTGCCGCAACCCATTGGGCCCAGGTACAGGGGTGTAGGCGTCAGTCAGGATGATTTTTAGGGGTGGAAACCACCAAAAGTGTGTAGTTACGGGTGGATTAGGTGCGCTCAAAATCGTTTTTTGAGCCACGTAGCCCAATATATGGTCTATTTTTGGTTTGGGGTTGTCACCAGCCAATTTTGGCAAATTCCGGGGCTTTTTCGTTCCAAAAAAGCCCATTTTCAAGGCATCTTGTGATTCTAGTGTGGCCAAAATGGCTTGCTACGGTCTCAACATGGGCTCATTTCACTTGTTTAGGCACCCCAGGTGGTCTAGGATCTTTAAAGGAAAGACACTTTTTTCACCCGTTTTTGACCCATCATTGGTTTTTGACCCATTTTGTGAATTTGGAGGGGCCAAAATGGCTTGCAATGGGCCCAAAATGGGCTCAGTTCACTTGTTTGGGCACCCCAACTTGTCATTTTGTCATTTTGGAAAAACACATCTTTGACCCATTTTTGACCCATTTTTGACCCATTTTTCGTCGCAAAACAACCCATTTTCAAGACATTTTGTGATTTCGGAAGAAGCAAAATGGCTTGCAATGGGCCCAAAATGGGGTCATTGCACGCCAAACGGTCTAGGATCATTTTTTGGAACAACACATTTTTGACCCATTTTTGACCCATATTTTGTTCCCAAAATAGCCCATTTTCAAGGCATTTTGGTATTTTAGGGGGGGCCAAAACGGACCACCATGAGATCAAAACGTGCCAAAAACACCTGTTTTGGCATTCCATGTGGTCTAAGAACAATTTTTAAAAAAGTCTTTTTTTTTGCACCCGGTGGACCTTGTTGAGGCCCTCTAGACATGTGTAGAGGGCACACAATGATTCCTACACTAGTCAACAAGGCACGCGATGATTCCTAGGGGGGTGTAGACCCCCCTGGGAATCATCGCCTGCCCTCTAGACAGATGTGGAGGACACGCAATGATTCCTAGCGCAGTGTACACCCCCTGAGGAATCATCCCGTGCATTGTGGACAGGTGTAGAGGGCACGCATTCCTAGGGGAGTGTAGACCCCCCTAGGAATCATCGTCGTGAGGGCAGTGGTTTCACAGGCTGCTGCATATATGTATGCCATCCCACACAGAAGTACTCAAGGCACAGAAAGGCAAAGATGGGAGATGCACAGCCAAGGTCATAGGTCACAAGTCACAAGTTTGTATCCTTTCCGTGGTGTTGTCAGTGGTAGTGCTCAAAGGTCATGGGGCATAGGTCAACGGTTACAAGTCTCAGGGCACAGGTCGTAGGTCAATGCATGATCTCGTAAAGACAGGGTTAGGCAACGTGCAGTCCTGGCGCCATGGCCAGGAGTGCATGCAAAGCATGCTGCCTCCAAGGGTCAGCCCGTTTAGTGGCGCCCCAGAATGCAGTCCTTCACAGCATGGGCCAGCTTGCGCCACCCACATTGGGCATCAACTCCCACATGCACTGGCACCGGTGCACACATCCCAAGAGTCCCCAAGCACTGCTCAACCCATGCATGGACGCCTCTCCACAAAGCTGAAGGCAAACCTAGTTTGTGGCCTCCCTGGAGCAGCCCCAAGAAGCAGCTTGTGCCGGTTAGCAACCATCCAAGCCGTGGCAAACACCACATGGCAGCTGTTAAGAGCACACGCTAGGGTAGGCCTACAACATGGGGTGTCCCCAAGGGTCTCCTGCACCTTCTTTTGGTCATGTGATTGCAGCCCGGGTGGGGCAGTAGCCCGTTTGGCACGTAGTCGCAACCAGGGTGCCGGATGGTCGCCAATCACCGCGGCGCGCAACACAGGGTCAGTATAACTCTCCTCATGCACCCGTGATAGCAAGTTGGCTACTTGTGCATTGGTGGGTGCGGTCACCAGCACGCCTGATCGGGGGGGGGGGGGGTTGTCTCCCTCAGGACTACCCACCCTCCTGCCCAAATTGATGGTGCTAGGGTCAGCAGGACCTGGGTTCTGGGCAACAATGTAGCCTTGCTGCCATAGCATGGCTTTGATGCATGCCACCAGGGTCTCTGACTTCCCTGTCCCAGCACCTCCAGTCAATGCTGTGATGTATGACTCGTCGAGTACCTGACGCACAGCCAACGCATGTGAAGGGTTTAGGCACTGGCGCTTGATCACGTAGTGAAGGATCTTGTGGTCTTTGTTTGACAAACGAGGTAGGTCCGGATGTTTGCCAGCATTTTGGGCCATGCTAAACGTTGCTGGATCTCGTTGCGCAAGTTGCGAAAGGCAACCCTGTCAGGGACAACCTGGCACCAATACCTGGCATTCAAATTGCCTCTTGGATTATTAGCACTACTCATCCACACGTAGTCACCAGAGATACCATCAACATGCACCCTTGCCTCAAGGTCTGGTCTCGAGGCGTCCCAAGGTGCGTCAACGACCCAGCCGTGCACCACGTCACCAACACCGAGCTCATAGTTGCCCCACACCTCCAATTTGGAGGCCCAATGCGGCTGTTGGGGAACATTCCCATTCCCATCACTGTCATCATCAGGGAACCATTTCCCGAAGACCAGGTGCCTGTACGTGCCGTTCTTCGCTGCCCACATCCCAACGGCTTCCATCTCATGCACAGTGTAGACCACAGATGCCTTGGCCACAAATCTGTCACGGTCAAGCCACCGTTGTATAAACCATGCCACGAGGTTGTCATCGGGCTCATAGTCTAGGGCATTCAATGTTGCAACAATGGGCAAGGTTGTTGGGTGCTGTGGGAGGTGGAAGGATAGCTGCGGCTCAGGAGCACGCAGTGGTTGTGATAAGGGTTGACCACCCTGTGGCGCAACCCGAGTCAGCCGGCGCAAAGGCCAGGACAGGGGCGGACGGCTGCGGCTCAAGGGCACGCAGTGGTTGTGTGGGGGGTTGACCACCTTGTGGCGCGCCCGAGTCAACCGGCGCCAAGGCCGCGACAGGGGCGGACGGCTGCAGCTCAGGGGCACACAGTGGTTGTGCAGAGGGTTGACCACCCTGTGGCACGCCCAATTCAACCGGCGCCAGGGCGGGCACACGGGCGGACGGCTGCGGCTCAGGGGCACACAGTGGTTGTGCAGAGGGTTGACCACCCTGTGTCGCGCCCCAGTCAACCGGCGCTGGGGCCGGGACAGGGGCGGATTGCTGCGGCTCAGGGGCACGCAGTGATGATGATGATGATGATGATGAGGGTTGATCACCCTGTGGTGGGACCATGACAAAATCTACACCCCCGGGTGGTGGCGCAACCGGACCAGCATATCTGGTCTTGAGGGAGATTTTCGGATCCATGGCTGGACGAAGTTCCGTTGACGGGCGCGAGGGCCGGGACTGGAACTGACTGCTGCGGCCGAGGGGGCACGCAGTGGGTGAGGCGAGGTTTGGTCGCTGAGCACTAGGGCTAGGACCAGAATCAACAGATGCGGCTCAGAGGCATGCAGTAGGGAAAGTAGAAGCGGGGGGGGAGAGCGGTTTGGCTTTGTGGCCTACAACGCTAAGGTTGAGGCCGCAAAGAAAAAACTACACCCCCAAGGGTGTAATAGGCAAGAAACAACTGTCGAGTATAGAAAAGCATGGAAGAGTGGCATGGGGGCATGGTGGACAGCAGTAGATGGTCCATGTGCACTTCGACCTTTCCCAGCCCATGGGGGACACACACCTGTGGGTGCCTCAAGGGTCGGCATCGTAGTCCGAGATGCAACATACATTTACAACGCACATCAACCAGTGCAAAGCCCCTTCTCATATTTTCTATTGCATCCTCCAAAAGCAGGGCCCTGTGAGGCTTTTTGAAGAAGAGGGGCTCATTGGAGGGTGTGGACCCTCGCATGATTCACCACATAGACGAAGGCAACGTATAGACAGGCAGAAGCTGTGTTGGACATGGAAGTCGTGATTGAGTTCCACTAGGAAAATGTGCAGACGTCCCGCGAGGGAGAGAAATGAAGAGGAAATGGGTGGCAAGGTAGAACTTACCTTTCATGCCCAAAGGACTTGCTTTCACATATTCCCGGCTGGACCCCTGGTTGTACTGATGTTAACTATTACATTTGTGTGAGTGGTGATTGTGTGTCATCCTCCGTACGTGCCCCTTGGCCAAGGGTTGCCGGACTGGTAGGGCTTCCCAACAAAGAGTTTGGCCCGGCCAACAACCCTCCCTTGTTGTGGGTTTGCGGGGTGCATCACACACTACGGAGGTTCTTCTTTTTTTTTACAGTTCAATACATACATACAAATGATCGATCCCAACCACATCCGGAAAGGCACAAAGAGGGGGCCGGTGGCCCGGCCCACACAACAAATTGTTTAAAGCAAAAAACGCAAAATGGGGTTGGCGGCCCAGCCCCTGTAATCTTTTCACCACACGTCACACGGGGCACAAGGGGGTCTGTGGCCCGACCCCAATAATGAATTCACGAGGCCTAAGGGGGTTGGTGGCCTAACCCCCACCACTCTTCCAAGACACTTATCCAAGTCCCCAAAACGGACAGAAGCATAGCAGGGGGTCGGTGACCTGGCCCCCCACACCGACCCTAGCATGGCCCCACACGACCACCATGAATTCCTCTACTAGGCCTCGAAAAGACCCCACGGCACGGAGCCGGATGGGCACCCCGGAAGCTAGAGCCTCCAGGAGGCCCAGGATCCCCATCAACCCCATGATCCCCATAGATGAGCCTAAAAAGGAAGGGCACGAGGTGTAGATGTCCAGGCGAGGACAGGGCAGCAAGGGGCCAGCACACCTCTCGCAAACCGCCAGCCCCAGGTGGGGGAATTTGGTAAAACTCAGTAACAAGCGAGGTAAAACTTAGCAAAATTTGATAAGACTCAGTAGAAACAAGGTAAAATGGAGTAAACAAAACTTTTTTCTCAAAAAATTTAAAACAAAATTTCTGTTTACTAAGTTTTACCTTGTTTGTACTAAGTTTTACCATACCCGCCCCCTTGTCACTTAGGAACTGGGCGCTTTGACGGTAGGTGGTACTGTTCCTCAAGGGCCCAAACTCCCCATCCTGCCCAATTGTCCCCCCCCCCTGGCTGGCAGGGGGTGGGGCACGCAACCCCGCAGCAACCCCGCCCCTCAGGTTGCGTGTTGGCCCAGGGCCGCCCTGGTTACACCCTCACACCACGGTGAGGTCACGCGCTCCCGGGCAGACGTGGGGGATACGCACATAAAGCACAGCCCAAGTCAGGGAAAAGAAGTGTCAGACTGAGATGTGTGCGCAGACAAGGCTGTGCCTGCGCATGATTCACATTTCTTGAGGGGTTTGGCTTGCATCACAGCAACACACACTGAGCATCACATGCAAACAAGTAGAATAGATTACAGTCGCAAGCACAATCTTGTTGTCAGCAACTTTTCATTGGCAGGACCCAGCCCCTCTTTCCCAACACAACAGGCTCACAAACATGGCAGCTTGCATTCTTGACCACAGAGACTGCGGTCAGACCAACAACGTTGAGACAGGGCTGCCGTGCTTAGACAAGGTCATTCTTTTGCAAGGCGGAGGGGCAGTGGATGGTAGCAGCAGCACTACGGGGGGGAGGGAGGCTGAGGAATTCAAAATGGCCCCAAAAATGCAGCACTGTGCTAGACATCTCATAGCTTCGGCCCTTCAGGGACTGGGCAGGTCCTCTGAGTGCAGCACATTCAAAGTATCAGCCTGGGCCGCACTCCGGAGGGACAACCACCCGCAGTCTCCTGATCAGCTACGCTGCTGACACCTTTGCTTGCCTTGGCTACTGCAGGTCTGACGCTGCACCTGTTGAGCATCCCCTTGCCCCTGTGTCAGCCCTTTCGCCTGCCTGCTGGCCTTTCCTAAGTCGACCTCTGCAATGCCCAAGCCCCAAGCCTTGCCTCAATCAGCCGTGATGAATTTTTTACACATGGAAACACTCATATCACCTCCATATAAGGCAAGCCCTCTGACATCATCAAGTAGCCAATCAACATGGCTCCAGAACGATTCGCTCCGTGAGAGCAGTGGATGAAGACGTTGCCACCGCACGTCAATGCAGCCTGGATAAACTCGCTCACCTCCAGCATGTCCTTCAGGGGCTTGTTTGGGTCACGTTCGCCTGCATTTGCTTTAGTCAGAAAGTGATACTCAAACTGGTTGGGAAACTGCGGCGCGTTTCCGTTCAGGCACGCGATGTGTGTGATCCCCAATGCCTAAGGGGAACACCATGCTAAGGAGGGCACAGGCTTGGACACGAGAGTGAAGAATGGGGAAGGGAGCCACGTTAAGGAGGGCGCTGGGGAAGTGGTGCAGGATGTTGTTAAGCCTAGGGATTCGTTGCAAATCAAGGGGTGGTGGCAACCACACCCTGGCCCCGTGGGCTAATCCTGCAAGGCCCAGCATGTCAGAGGGACATTGGGGCCCTGGTAAGATCTGGACCTCTAAGACCCTCCCATGTTGCAGTCCCCCTGGGGCAGGCAGCACTCTCCGGCCCGGCCCCATAGAGCCCCATAGACAACAGTGTGCCTCAACACTGGCCAGCCCTGCCCCACTACTGCTGTGCTCGCTGTCTCCACCCCCCACACCTGTGCCTGGCCCCTCCCTACGTTGCCCTGCCAATGACAGGGGCTTCATGCCAGTAGCACCACCAACTGCCCCCGTGGCTCTGGACAGGGTGCGTGCCCCAACCCCATCCCACCCTTCCGACCCACCTTGCATGGGGGAAGGGGGCTGTGGGGGACGAGGGCAAGGTCACACTGCACAGGTTCTAATGGCGGAGGGCGGCAAAGGCCTCCTGCTGCAGCCCGACTCCATCACCTGGGCATGTCATCGGCGGCACTAAGCACGACCAACATTGCAAGCCGCCAAGCACCAGCCATTTCCACCAACAGTTGTGGCCACGTGCAAGCACTTCACAGGCAGTGTTCCTGGTGCCCATTGTGGCACCAACCCCGCCATGCTTGCATGGAGTGCACATCGGCCACAAGGTGCGCACCCCGTAGGCCCCCTCTGGTCCCAAAGGTCCAGAAAAAATAAACAAACCCTGGCTGTGAAATCGAGGACAGGTTTCGTACGCACGAAAAAGTGCGTCCAGGGGGCAGAAAAGGAAATCGAGGTGGGGCAGGTTGGCAGAGCCAGTGCCCAACATGGAACTTTTCATGTTGACTCACTCCAGTGCCTCCACACACTTACAGCATGCCTGGCATGAGGCAACACGCAGTGGAGGCTGAAATTCCAGCTTTTGGGATGCTTTTGGGTGTTCAGACATCGGAAGCTAAAGTCGTATACTGGGGAGTTAGGATAGAAAGACCGGTGTGTGTGTGTGTGTGTGTGTGTGTGTGCTCTGTACTTTGATGAGGTAGATCCTTGTGCAGCATTGGGTTGGACGCCCCATTCAGCTCAGGTCTGCTGAGGCCTCTGTGTGACGTTGTTTCCCCCCTTCTGCGGAATCAGAACCTCTGTGTTTTGTTAGTTAAGTGACCGAAGTACTGGTTCTTCCATGCCTCGACAGAAAAAGTGGTCGCGCTACTGCATCCTCGGCTCCGTCACCTTCCAGTCCCTGTGGAACAGGTGCTGGGGGGGATGGGGGCGGCGGTGTTTTCGGCCTCCTGCGCTTGGGCGCCGGAGGTGTGGGCGGTTGGTGTGGGGACCTCAGCAGGCCTAATGAGTGCCGTGCTGGCCTTTGCAGGCATGGTTTTTTGTGGGGCAAAAGAGCTTGCATAGGGAGGGCACGTTTCCGGTGTGCCGGAACCGGGGTGCATACCTTGTGGTGCCCCCGGTCACAACAATGGCGCACCCCTCTCTGTTTGAGGGTACATCTCGGGCAGGGGGGTAGGTTATGCAAAGGGCATAATTGCAACTGTGGCCTGCGAGCTACGTGGCCTGCTGTGTGATGCCCGAGTTTGCAGCACTCTTCTGCTGATCTGCGCAGTCTCTTGCAGGTCATACATGCTGGCGCTGTGTGTGTCACGCATTTGGAATGGTCGACTCGCGGCGCCAAGTGTGGCGTGGTGTGTGTTGACACGTGTCTGCGCGTGCCTGTGTATGGGCGTTGTGGCAAGCGCCCATCTCCAATGATTGGGAAGAAATCGGCCCCGAAAGACGAGTTCGACCCCCCCCCCCTTGGCTGGCAGTATCTGCTCTGATGGAGGTGCCAGTCCTGTCTGTGTGTGTGTGTGTAGGCGGGGTAGAACAATATTAAAGAGGGAGGCCCGCATGGGTCCAGGGCCCCCAGCGGTCGCCTGAGGCGCCAGCTTGAAAAAGACAAGAAACTACAGTCCTGACGGGCTGTGGAGCTGTCTCTGGTGCCTGTCGGGTCGCGGTAGGGGGCCTCACCCGAGCCAGAACCTCTGGGATCTGGGGGTTATGTCACCTCGGTCCCTGCTCTTCCGTGCCTGGCAGCGCCCGGTGGCGTACAGCGCCTCCTCTTGGCAGGGGGGGGGGGGGTTGCGTCCACCCTTCCTCGCTTGTGAGGCCGCACCCGGCCCGGTCCCGTGTCCAGTCCCCGCTGCCGTCTGCGTCTCTTCGCTGACGGTGTGCGCCCCGCCCCAGGGGGGTGGGCCTCCGCCCTTCGTGCCCCCCGCTGGCGGCCCCGCAGGGCCATCGTCGGTCGCGGATGCCCGGCGTGCCGCACCCCCCGACCCACAGCTGCACATGATGTGCATTGTCTGTGTTGGTGTGCCACGCAGACCCAAAGGCGGGGCAGCCATGGCCCCTGCTCAGGGCGTCTCGCCACTGCGCACTTTTGTGGCGGGGTGAAAAGCGCCTTTCTGTCACAGCGCGCCGTTCCTGCCGGAGAGTCGGGCTCCTCGGTGACACAGTACTGTGGGCCTCGCCTCGTCCCCGGTGGGAGCACCGGGCCCGCGTAGAAGTCGCTGGCGTACGCCCCCGCCGAGCGCTTCGCTCCACCCTTGCCCGGGCACTTCACTTCCTGGGGCTGCTGCGCCGATGCCGACTTCACTGTCGTGCCTTGTGCTCGTCGGCGCTTGCTCTGCTGTCGTGCCACCCTTGCCTGCTGCTGTTGGGCCCATCTCTTTGCGCTGTACTGCTGCATGTGCTGTGTGTGTAGGCGGGGAAGAACAATATTAAAGAGGGAGACCCGCATGGGTCCAATGGGTCCAGGGCCCCCCGTGGTTGCCCAGGGCGCCACCAAACTCAGTGCAGCGTACAGTGTGTGCGCCATCCTGTCCGGCGCCCGTCGGGGTCACAGCTGGAGGCCTCGCCTGGGTCAGAACCTCTGGTGGGGTGGGGTTATGAAACCTCCGTCCCGGCGCGCCCATGCCTGGCCGCGTCCTGCTGCATCACTCGCGCCGGCTTCGCGGGGGGGGGGGGGGTCAGGGTGCCCCCGTCCTCTCTTGGAGGCCTGGCCTCCTCGCACTGACTCCTGCTGGCGTCGCTTAGGCCTCTTCGCTGAGCCCCCCCCGGTGTGCGCAGGTGTGTGTGTAGGCGGGGGGTTTACATGTAGGATACTTCACTCTGCCAGGCAACAACGTGAATTAGAGTGACACACCTGGAGGAGCTCTTCGTCTTCAGCGGCGTGCTGTGTGCCGATGAAAAGGCCGGGCCGCACCTGCTGAATCTCCAGGAGCATATCATGGGACACAGAGTTGCACAGGAGGTCATCGCACGTGTTCCAGCAAGACAATGTAGGCACTTGGGGCTGCAGCGCAGGGCGCACTCTGCGGTACTTGGGCTTCGAATTGTTGGGCCCCAGAGGTTGCGGGACCCGGTTCAACAGCGTCTTGGAGGGGGGGTGGGGAACAAGGCTGCAGAGCATCATGCCGGAGCCGTCCCTCGAAAGGCTGCCTGCCAGCGCTGGTCTCTGCTTGTTCAAGGAGAGACTAGTGCTGGGTGTCCGGCGGCGGGGGGCAAAATTGCGGAAGTCACCGAAGGAATCCTCGGTGGAGGTGGGGCTCATGGCGGTGAAATTTGTAACAGGGCTTGACATTGTATCCATGTGTGATCAACTGAACACAGCAATGGCAATGCTGTTGCAGACACGGGATTGCAATGAGGGCAGGGTGTGGTTTAAAAACGGCAGTCACTGCCTTCTCGACAAGTTGTCTGTGCACAATCACCACTTTCACCACAATCCCCCAATCACAGAAAAAGCTTGACCTTTGTGGAGAACAGGAGATTGGAACTGCCAAATTCCATGGTTCCAAAAAGTGCGGAAACAGGTCAGCCTATTCAGGTCCTGCACGCTGTGCGTACAGGGGTCAGCTCAGAAGCAGGACGTGGCAGAGCCACTGTGCCGCCCCCCAAGCCTCACCCTTAGTGTACACGGCGCGAGAGAAGGACCCGCGCCAAGGGCTCAAGTGTCTTCGTTGTGGGCCCTTCCGTGCCCCTTGCCCGGGGTCTCCAATCCTCTCAGGGGCGCAGACGCTCTCCCCTTCCCCTCAGCCCCTGGCGGCATCACAGCAGCCGATCTGGTGAAGCCCAGAGCGAAAAGGCTGCGTGCTGCGGCTGGGCGATGGCGTCCTGGTGCTGATGCCCTGCTTGCTGTGCCGGCCCCTGCAGCCCCCTGACCCCTCTTGGGCTTGCTTCGGGTGGAGAGCCCTGGCGACCCGGCTTGCACCGGTCGCTTGCCCGCGGCTGTGGGACGGCGGTGTGCCGAGGGTTGGCTGAAATCCCCCTGCCCCCCCCCCCCTCCCTTGCGGGGCTTGCCGACTGGCTGCCCTCCTGCGCCTCTGCCCCCTCCCTGGGGTGGACGCTCCGATTCTGGTGGCGGCTGTGATGCCGTTGTGGCCACCTCTCCCTCTGCCGGTGCCCGGCCGGCGGCTGCTGCGGGGGGGTTGGGGGTGGGGTCCGCTGCCGCGCCCTCCTGGAACGGGGGAGTAAGGTCGGGAGAGGGAGCGGGGAGGCCGCTCCTTGGCTCCCGCTCAGGGGGCAGGGTGGCCGGTAAGGGGTGGAGGGGCGAGATCCTTTGATTGTGACCCCCCCTTTGCGTCCTTGGCTGCCTTGTGGCGCTTCTGCTGGCGCTAGGCCCCGTCCGTGCCCGGCGCGCTAACGTACTCTCCGAGATTTGCCACATTGTGCATTGGAGGGTGCTGCCTGCAAACCGCACGAAGCCACGCTGATTGTGAAGCCATGCAGAAGATAGCTCCTGGTCGGCATGCACCCGTGTCAGATACTCGTCTAGAGAAAAGCACTCTTGCACCCGCCGTTGAGCGCCGGCCGGGTGCTGAAGCACCTTGTTCCTCCTGACTGTCTTAAAACTGATCCTTGTTGCCAAAAAACAACAACACCATCTCAGGCTGCCAAATGAATCTTTATTGAAACTAAATATAATCTAATGAATCTCTTCCCAGGGGGGGGGGTGGAAAAAAAAATCCTGGAAACGGCATACAGTTTTTTCTGCGCAGCCAACCCCCGGAGGGTGGGGGGGGTACGCAAATTTTTTCCTTACACATATGACCAAAAAATTTACCAAACAAAGCTGTTTCAAAGGAAAAATAGTGCACGTTGATCTGTTGACACCATCGCTCCATCAATGTGAAGACTACGGCCCCGGCTCAACGTGCAAAGCGTGGTAGGGAAGTCTCACCCTTCAACTGTGGTTAAGGAGGAGGGGCGTTACTCCCTCGGTCAGAAGTAGCAGAGCCCCAGTACTACTTCTTTCCCCATACCCCGTGGTCTAGGCAACAACTTGCCTGACCCACTACGTCACAGGGTGCCCATTTCTGTGACATAGTCGTTTCGGTTCGCATGTTGCGCCGTTTCGCGTTTCGAGTCGTTTCGCGTTTCGAGTTGCCGTGCTTGCTGCTAAGCTGCTACCTACTGCTTCTTGGCCTTCCCACCATGGGAAGCCGCGGCTTGCTTCTTGCCCTTGCCGGCGGCTGGTTTCTTTTTCGCTGGCTTCTTGCTACTACTGCTGCTGCCGCTAGCGCTGGCCTTGGAAGCTACCGGCCGCTTCTTGCCCTTCTTAGTTGCTGCCTTCTTTTTGGCCGGTTTCTTGTTGCTGCCGCTGTTGCTGCTGCTGCTGCTGCTGCTGCTGCTGCTACTCCTGTTGCTGCTACTGCCGGTGGTACTCGTACTGCCGCTTGTACTACTGCCGCTGCCGCTGCTGCTGCTGTCGCTTTCGCTGCCCTCTGACCCGCTCTATGGCTAGTAGTCTTTGTCCTCCTTGTCCTGTGCCTCCATAACTGCTTCTGCTTCTCGGTCTCCGGCTTTTGCTGCTCGGCGCGCTGCTTTTTTGGCTGCTTTTTTCGCTGCTTTCTTCTCTGCCTTCGCGAGGATCTCACGTTGCAGTGCAACCTCGCCCTTCAATTTACGGCGCTTTTGCTGCACGCGCTTTTTCTCTTTTGCGCTCTTTTGGGTTGACAATTGCTTTTGCCAAGCGGTCAACCCCATTTGGAGGGCGGCCTTCTCTTCCTCCGGAACTTCCCATTTGGCCTTTTGCTCCGGCGTAAAAGGAAATTCCTTGTGGGTGTCATCCACTTGCAAGTGGGCTGGCATATTGTACCTGGACTCCCAACGTCCGCATCCAGGCACGGGACACAAAAGGGGCTCATTATGAACAACCTGCTTTTGCAGAGACGCCATGTTTGTCTTGCGGATGTCTTGTCAGATGCACATTCTGGGTTGATGAAGTGCACATCCGTGTATGCAAACGTCACTTTCTGGTCTACGTTTGACACATATTGCAGGACGGCGGCGTCATCTGCTCGGAAGCGCATGGGCACACCAACCACAGAGCCATAGGCTGAGTTTAGGGCAATGTGTGTTGGTTCCTGGACACGCTTGCCATCCACGTACCTTCAGTGGACTTTCTCATATGCATGCCGCATCATGGGATATTTGCCACGCAAGGCATTGGCATTGGGAATACCCAAGGGCAGGGCTCCCATGCACTTGTCATTGATGGTTGGGGGAGGAGCGGCACCTTGTGTCTCTGGGTCACTTGCTGCAACCTCATCTTCCCCATCGCTCTCTATCGGAGGGGGCACCTCCTCCGCCACCGGTGGGGGGGCAGCAGAGAAAAATTGTGTAACAGCCAATTGGCGTTTGGGCTTCAGCGGGGGTGTACCAGCCCGGTGTTTCCGACCCCGACAATGAGCAGCAAATTGCTGTGTCCGGACCGGCCAAAACTGATAGCCGCTCCCCACAAATACAATTCCACCCGTCCATGGTGCGGTTCGCCCATGCAATGTTCAGCGGAGAAGAAAGAGAAGAAGATGACATGTCTAGAATGCAAAGCAAAAACACACTGACACTTGACCTCTCCTCTAATCCAAATGACGAAGCACCATAACGAAATTGATGCATCAATAGGTTCAAACAATTCTTTATATGCCATGTGCCAAAGGGAAATGCAGACACGTTCACTAATTTGATGCAAAGAATTCAATCCTTGTACCAACATTGGTCCCTAGAAGCAAAAAAAAAAAAGCACCCTCACAAGTAACCTCTACCAAAAGCACAAATTTGAAATGATCAATGGGTTCAAACAATTCAGTACATGCCAATGTGCAAAGGGAAATTTGGTGCAAAGAATTCCATTTTTGCACCAAGAGTTGGCCCTGGGTAAAAATTTTTCCAAATGCTACAATTATGGCGGGACAGCTTTTTTTGCGCAGGCAACCCCTGGAGGGTGGGGGGGGGTACGCAATTTTTTTCCATGCGCGCAATTTTTTTCCACCCCCCCCTGGGCGTCCCTTCAGCCCAAGGCACGTGCGACCCCCTAATGCAATTAGGGAGTGGCAACTGGGGGACTCCTCCGCAGGCAGGAGGCGGCCCACCAGCAGGTGCGGCTGGAGTGCCCGGGCCGCCTGCCGTAGGACCGCTGCTCGCTCCTGCAGTGGAAGCACAGTCATCCGCAGGGCGTGCTCCGGACGCGCGGGCAGTGCCCGACCGGAGGTGGCCTCAAAATCCATTGCGAGCTCCGTATTCGACACCTCCGCTTTGCGCCAACGCAGCATGGAAGCCCATGAGACGAGCTCGGCGGCCAGCTGCTAGTCCCACTTCCATCCGCGGGGTAAACTTGGTGCCAGCCGCAGTTGTGGCCTGCGGCCCGGCCGCGGCAGTGGACCGACAAGTTCCTGCCACGGGTACGTGCGCCCCCGCCCCGCTCGTGGCATGTCTGGAAAAAGGAGCCCAACATGGCCCCGGTCCGACGCAGCTTGCTCTGCCCTCATGCACGCCATGAGTACCGACAACGCCAACCCGAACAACTTGTAGACAAACTCGCCCACCTGCTCCGGGTCAACACCTTCCGTGGCCCAAGAGGGAATCAGACAAGCATGCTGCAGGCAAGCCGGCTAGTTATCGACCACCATGCTTAGAGCAGGTAGGTTGCCCGTGGCCTCCTGCAGCCATGGGAGCCATGAGCCCCTTTCGGCCGTCCACCATAGTGAAACACCAAGCGGGGGTGCGAATTTACTGGATGCTCGTATATCTTCCATTGCACGAACCGCACCACAAGCAGCAACTGGAATGGCAGTGTCTTCTGCTCCAACGCAGAGCACCAGCGCCAATATATGGTCTCTCCTTGGCATTACGCAATCTGAGACGCAAGGCGGCTCTAACATGTCCACACAGTCTCAAAAAAACCAAGCCAAGCCAAGCTGATTGCTGCCCTCTGGCTTTGCCACAACAAAGGGTCGCCGCAATGTCTTCGGTTCCTTCTCGGCAAGCAACGAAATGCATGACTTGATCGAATCTTCCCTCCAACTGCTGCAGGAGCTCGGACTCCTGGGCTTGTGGTGTGCTTCATCGCCACGATCATCTCCTGGCGCGACCATCGCCACGTGTGCCCGGACTAGGGCCGATTGCCTCTTGATTTCGTGGATTTCTCGTTTCAGCTCATCGAGTAAACCGTGATCCAATTTTTGCACCATCTCCGAGAAATGGGCATGGATTTGTTCAACTTCTTTTAGCAGCGTCGAGGCCTTTTGCTGTGGCCGTTTCTTTTTGGAGCGCGACTTCTTGCCATGCTCAAGTAGTGTGAAACGTTTTTTCCATGTAGCCTTCTATTCTTCATTGAGGGCAATCTAACCCTGCAAGCATGACTTCACCACAGTGGTGATATCCGTGTCCGCCCGCTGTGGGGTGGAGGGGGACATAAAGGAGGAGCTTAGGAATTTGCAGATGTTGGAGCCATGGGGATGACCTTTGAAACCCCTATGGTGTACTTTGGTTTTTAACGCCCGTCTCAGACAAGAGCTCCTACCCAGCCCAGGGCAAAAGTGAAGGCGACCTCAAGGCACAGGGTACAAGAGCACACCGCAGGGCATGGAAGAGGTCTCCTTCTATGGCTTTGAGCACATCGCCAAAGCCTCGGAAGTCCAGCACCAAGAAGACAGGTTCCCAGCGGTCGTACGTTTGTCCAGCTTGGGAGCTACTGTGGCTCGCCGTTGTGTGGCTACTTGCGACCCCGGCACGGGGGGGCCGTCCCCTCGCTTTTAGACGCGATTCCCCCCCCAAGTAGAAGTGGGCCGAAGGCCCCTGGGTGGGGGGGGGGGGGGGGGGGGGGGGGGGGGGGCATTGGAGGGGGGGGGTTCAGGGAGGGGCGATGGGCGGGGGGGGGGGGGCGGTCGGGAGGGTCAGTTGGGGGGGGGGGTCCAGGTGGGGCGATTTGGGGTGGTGGGGGGGGGGCACAGGCTCCCGTTACCTCCCCTTGCCCTCCCTCTGGGGTGAGAGCGAGGGCTAGGGTTAGGGCTAGGGTCACCGAGCTGGTGGAACCAGTCTTGGTTTTATAACCCTTTTTAGGGTCTAGGGTGGACCTACCAGGTTTAGCAGCAGCAGCAACAAGCAGCAAGCAACAAGCAGCAACAAGCAGCAAGCAGCACGCGCGAAATGGGGAAAAATCAGACATCCGTCGTGGTGCTTCACATTCGGCTGAAATTTTGGTGGATGATACCTATGGGTGTGAGGGACAACCACACAAAGTTTGCGCCAGAAACTCAACGGTGGCGGCCGGGAATGGGTGTCGCAAGTGGCGGACCTCAGTTTCAAAAGCTGCAATTTAGGGCCAAAAACAGCCATTTTTGGGCCAAAAGAGCCCTAGAACCCATTCAAAACGGCCAAAGAAAGGGAAAGGGTGGGTGCACTCCATGTGCGGCTTAACTTTCTTGTGTCAACGAGCCATTTGCGGCCCTCTGACTCCACCATATGTCCCGGAAACGGCCCAAAGAGGCCCCCACAAGCCCCAAATTTTGTGCAGATTGGCTGGCGACAGCCACAAACCAAGAATAGGCCATATCTTTGGCTACATGGCTCAAAACGCGATTCCGAGGGCACCTAATCCACCCGCAACCCCCCTCGTTTTGTGGTTTCCACCCCTCAAAATTGCCCAAATGGACGCCTAGACCCCCGTACCCAAGCCCAGTAGGCTGCGGCAAGCTGCAAGCTCAAGCCCAAACAGGTGGGTGCCCAAATGGGTCAATAGGGTCCAATAGGGGCAGAAAAATGACTTTTCTCAAAAATGATCCTAGACCATGTGTGATGCTAAAACAAGTGTTTTTGGACTGTTTTGAGCTTGGGGTGGCCCATTTTGGTCCTCCGAAAATCCCAAAATGCCTTGAAGATGCGCCGTTTTGGGACCAAAAATGGGTCAAAAATGGGTCAAAAACGCATTTTTCCAAAACTCATCCTAGACCATTTGGGGTGCACAAACGGGTGAAATGAGCCCATTTTGAGCCCATTTTGGGGCATTTTGGCCCCTCACAAGTCCACAAAAGCCTTGAAAGTGGGCCTTGTGGTGAAGGGGATCACTTGCAAGTTGATTCCACCCTGTCAACAGCCTTCAATGTGTAACTCATTGGTGTCCCTCACCATTCATATCTAATGTTCCCTCCCCCACCAGCTCGGTCCCAATATTCAGTCTTGATTAGGGTCACCGAGGTGGTGGAACCAGTCTTGGTTTTATAACCCTTTTTAGTGTCTAGGGTGGACCTACCAGGTTTAGCAGCAGCAAGCAAGCAAGCAAGCAAGCAAGCAGCAAGCAGCACGCGCGAAATGGCTAAAAATCACAACTCCGTCGTGGAGCTTCGGATTCAGATGAAATTTTGGTGGATGATACCTATGGGTGTGAAGTACAATCACACAAAGTTTGAGCAAGAAACTCAACGGTGGCGGCCGGGAACGGCATTCGCAAGTGGCGGACCTCGGTTTCAAAAACTGCAGTTTAGGGCCAAAAATAGCCATTTTTGGGCCAAAAAAGCCCTGGAACACATTCAAAACGGCCAAATGAAGGGGAACGGTGGGTACACTCCACGCGCGGCTTGACTTCCCTGTGTCAACGAGCCCTTTGCGGCGCTCTCACTCCATGATATGTCCCGGAAACGGCCCAAAAAGCCCGCAGAAGCTCCAAATGCCGACAGCCACAAACCAAGAATAGGCCATATCTTTGGCTACATGGCTCAAAATGCGATTCCGAGGGCACCTACTCCACCCGCAACCCCCCACTTTTTGTGGTTTCCACCCCTCATAATTGCCCAAACGGACGCCTAGACCCCAATACCTAGCCCCAATAGGCCGCGGCAAGCTACAAGCTCAAGCCCAAACAGGTGGGTGCCCAAATGGGTCAACAGGGTCCAGTAGGGGCAAAATGATGACTTTTCTTAAAAATGATCCCAGACCATGTGCGACGCTAAAACAAGTATTTTTGCACCGTTTTGAGCTTGTGGTGGCCCATTTTGGTCCTCCAAAAATCCCAAAATGGCTTGAAAATGGGCTGTTTTGGGACCAAAAATCGGTCAAAAATGGGTCAAAAACACATTTTTCCAAAACTCATCCTAGACCATTTGGGGTGCACAAACGGGTGAAATGAGCCCATTTTGAGCCCATTTGGGGGCATTTTGGCCCCCCAGAAGTCCAACAAAAGCCTTAAAAGGGGGCCTTGTGGTGATGGGGTTCACTTGCAAGCTGATTTCACTTTGTCAAGAGCCATCAATGTGTGAATCATTCTTGATGTCCCTCACCATTCATATCTAATGTTCCCTCCCCCACCAGCTCGGTCCCAATATTCAGGCTTGATTAGGGTTAGGGTCACCGAGCTGGTGGAACCAGTCTTGGTTTTATAACCCTTTTTAGGGTCTAGGGTGGACCTACCAGGTTTAGCAGCAGCAGCAGCAAGCAGCAAGCAGCACGCGCGAAATGGGGAAAAATCAGAATTCCGCCGTGGTGCTTCGGATTCAGCTGAAATTTTGGTGGATGATACCTATGGGTGTGAAGTACAATCACACAAAGTATGAGCAAGAAACTCAACGGTGGCGGCCGGGAACGGGATTTGCAAGTGGCGGACCTCGGTTTCAAAAACTGCAGTTTAGGGCCAAAAATAGCCATTTTTGGGCCAAAAAAGCCCTGGAACACATTCAAAACGGCCAAATGAAGGGGAACGGTGGGTACACTCCACGCGCGGCTTGACTTCCCTGTGTCAACGAGCCCTTTGCGGCGCTCTCACTCCATGATATGTCCCGGAAACGGCCCAAAAAGCCCGCAGAAGCTCCAAATGCCGACAGCCACAAACCAAGAACAGGCCATATCTTTGGCTACATGGCTCAAAATGCGATTCCGAGGGCACCTACTCCACCCGCAACCCCCCACTTTTTGTGGTTTCCACCCCTCATAATTGCCCAAACGGACGCCTAGACCCCAATACCTAGCCCCAATAGGCCGCGGCAAGCTACAAGCTCAAGCCCAAACAGGTGGGTGCCCAAATGGGTCAACAGGGTCCAGTAGGGGCAAAATGATGACTTTTCTTAAAAATGATCCCAGACCATGTGCGACGCTAAAACAAGTATTTTTGCACCGTTTTGAGCTTGTGGTGGCCCATTTTGGTCCTCCAAAAATCCCAAAATGGCTTGAAAATGGGCTGTTTTGGGACCAAAAATCGGTCAAAAATGGGTCAAAAACACATTTTTCCAAAACTCATCCTAGACCATTTGGGGTGCACAAACGGGTGAAATGAGCCCATTTTGAGCCCATTTGGGGGCATTTTGGCCCCCCAGAAGTCCAACAAAAGCCTTAAAAGTGGGCCTTGTGGTGATGGGGTTCACTTGCAAGCTGATTTCACTTTGTCAAGAGCCATCAATGTGTGAATCATTCTTGATGTCCCTCACCAGTCATAGCTGATGTTCCCTCCCCCACCAGCTCGGTCCCAATATTCAGGCTTGATTAGGGTTAGGGTCACCGAGCTGGTGGAACCAGTCTTGGTTTTATAACCCTTTTTAGGGTCTAGGGTGGACCTACCAGGTTTAGCAGCAGCAGCAGCAAGCAGCAAGCAGCAAGCAGCAGCAAGCAGCAAGCAGCACGCGCGAAATGGGGAAAAATCAGAATTCCGCCGTGGTGCTTCGGATTCAGCTGAAATTTTGGTGGATGATACCTATGGGTGTGAGGGACAACCACACAAAGTATGAGCAAGAAACTCAACGGTGGTGGCCGGGAACGGGTGTCGCAAGTGGCGGACCCCAGTTTCAAAAACTGCAATTTAGGGCCAAAAACAGCCATTTTTGGGCCAAAACAGCCCTAGAACCCATCCAAAACGGCCAAACAAAGGGGAAATGTGGGTACACTCCATGTGCGGCTTGACTTTCCCATGTCAACGAGCCCTTTGCGGCCCTCTAACTCCACCATATGTCCCGGAAACGGCCCAAAAAGGCCCCCAGAAGCCTCACATTTTGTGCAGATGGGCTAGCGACAGCCACAAACCAAGAATAGGCCATATCTTTGGCTACATGGCTCAAAGTGCGATTCCGAGGGCACCTACTACACCCGCAACCCCCCACTTTTTGTGGTTTCCACCCCTCAAAATTGCCCAAACGGACGCCTAGACCCCCAGACCTAGGCCCACTTGGCTGCGGCAAGCTGCAAGCCGAGGACCAAATAGGTGGGTGCCCAAATGGGTCAACGGGGTCCAATAGGGGCAAAAAGATGACTTTTCTCAGAAGAAATGATCCTAGACCATGTGCGACGCTAAAACAAGTGTTTTTGGACCGTTTTGAGCTTGTGGTAGCCCATTTTGGTCCTCCGAAGATCCCAAAATGCCTTGAAAATGGGCTGTTTTGGGACCAAAAATGGGTCAAAAATGGGTCAAAAACGCATTTTTCCAAAACTCATCCTAGACCATTTGGGGTGCACAAACGGGTGAAATGAGCCCATTTTGAGCCCATTTTGGGGCATTTTGGCCCCTCACAAGTCCACGAAAGCCTTGAAAGTGGGCCTTGTGGTGAAGGGGATCACTTGCAAGCTGATTCCACTTTGTCAACGGCCTTCAATGTGTGACTCATTGGTGTCCCTCACCATTCATATCTAATGTTCCTTCCCCCACCAGCTCGGTCCTAATATTCAGTCTTGATTAGGGTATGGTCATGGGTAGGGTTAGGTGTAGGGTTGAAAGCAGGCTGAGGGTTGGGGTGGTCGTTAGAGTCAAGGTTGGGTTCAAGTATAGCGTTGGGGTGCTCCACCGCCTGGGCGGGGAGGGATGCTACGTGGGCAAGGGGAATGAAAAAAAAATTTCGGGCGCGTTCGGCGCCACCATATGTATGGCCAGTAGCCATTGACCCTTGGTAACTAAGTGGACCGGGAGGGCCCGGAGGGGGGGGGGGGGGGAGTCGCGTACCGGGACCGAGGAGACGGCCCCCCCGTGGACCCCGATTGCTTCACGCACTTCGTGGTGGTCAGCCGGCGCTGCTTTACATGGCCTAGGGAGTCTGAGCCGTTGGCAGGGTGCTGTAAGCGAGGGGTGGGGACAATGTGTGCACAATCTCTCATTGCACGACATGTGACTCATCGAAAGCGGTGGTTGTACCTGTAGAGATTTTCCGGGCCTAGAGGGGATATGTAGCCGTGTGTAATCCATGGCATCATCCCACAGCCCTTGCCCACCGACTAGGGTGCGCAGAACACACTTGAGAATGGACTTCATGAACGGAAGAGTCCGCACACCTCCAGTTCCCTTTTCGAGGAACCCATATAGGGTGCCTCTTTATGCCTCAATCACACTGACTGGAGCCAAGGACCACCGCACAGCGGGATGCTCCTCCCGCGCTGCACCACGCATCAGTGCCCATGCCTTGTCCCGCACCTCAACACACATACTTTCCGGCTGGGTCTCCGTTGCATGTGCTCGCTGACGGGGGGGGGGGGGTGCGGAATAGGTCACCGGCTTCATCCCCCGTGTGCTTATCGGGGTGTCGCCTGCAATTTTGCGAACAAGACGTCACAACACGGCACGGCACCAAGAGTGTCGTCGTGCCATTGCACATTGTACAAAAGTGCGGAGCATATGGTGCGGATATAGTCCATTTTTGCTGCGGTTGGACCGGCAAGGTCTACAAATAGACCCACACAACGCTGAAGTACACACGTGGCTACTATACCCGATCCTTCAGCCCCGGCCCAAGTGCAACTACGCACTAAGTGTCCTACTACAAAGATGGCAAGGAGGAAGTAATTAAGGAGGGCATCCAGGCCCCGAAGGATGCGCCCGTCCTACGTGTGCAGGGCTCCTTGGTCAGCAAGTTCCTCAAACAGGGCAGCTGTTTGCCGCAATGGTGGCCGTATGTCCGGAGTTGCAAGAAGGAGCGCAGCGAGAGTTGTCTCTACGACAATGAGCTTTATGTGGTTGTAGATGCGCGCACCTGTCTCAAAGACGTGAGCCATGATGTACACAAACAAAGGAAAAAATTTATGCCTGATGATGTTGCAAACATGGTCGTAGGGGTGCCACACACCGTAAATTAAGGGGATGCACCGCAACCAATCCGGAAAAATCCGGTCAATGGTTGCTCTAGAGTACGAAAATTTGAGCACACATCAGTGGATGTTGTAATCTACGAGCAATGCCATCAGATTCTTACAATGTCGTAGGGTACTGCGTAGCGTATCACTTAGATCCAAGAGCTCTTACTTTTGACCTGTACGGGAATCATATATGCCAAACGGCTGCCAAAAGGATCGTTGTCTACCAGCATCCCTAGCAACATCAACGGGGGTATGGATGGTTCTTCGAGAAACGGGTGCATTGCACACATCTCTGCACACCTTCAACATTTCCCTTTGCCATGCAACAGCTGCACTTGCCACCGTGTCACCGCGGTCCAATAGGTTTGGTAGACTCAGGTGACATAGACAAAGAGGAGGGGGGTTGTTTGCAAAATAGCTATTGCGGTGACATCTAGATAGACGTTGGGGTTCACTAGATTGGCCATAGTGGGCACGCCACCATTTGTCCACCCACGCCACAATACCACGCCGGACAATGCTACACCACAATTTGGGGGACTGCAATGCCCCCTGGTCTGCAATAGACCGGAATCTGGGATGGCTTGCTGAGACCCGTGTGCACCAGCTTGCGGTTGTTTGGCCGCATAAGAGCAATGGTACTCTCACCACTGGGTCGGCACCTTGTGGCAACGCCATGCGACATATACCTAGCCATGCATAAACCTCATGAGGAAAACTAGATAGCCAACGCAGCCAATGTTATTGCGCAACCGCCTTGCGAACACTACCAAGCGTAACGTGCGATCGCGTGTTAGCACGCACAACCACAGAAAATTGTACGAATTTCTCCGCCACAAGTCGCATAGCCGACAACACAGAGCTAACTAGTGCGCTATTCCTTCTTACAAGGGGACCACATGTAGCTGACAAGAAAGGCCATAGAATGCAGTGCCATTCTCAAAAGATAATCTGAGTGTTACAACACGAAAAGGCAGTAACCAAATCAGTGACCAATCAAGCAATACGCCATTAGCAAAAGGGCGTGGACTAGCACGTGCCATACACAATGCACGCTAAATTCAGTAGTGAGATAAAAGAAACGAACTTCCACTGCGAACAATGGGCACATAAGACATGGAAGGCTTTTTGATAAAGCTGGGCTCTGCAGAGCCCATCATCCGGAAATGGGTAATGGCGGGGTGTGTAAAAGACGTAAGGGACAAAAACTTGTACTACGAAGAAGAGACTGAGACATATTGAAAGTACCATTCTACGCAGGCTGGGCTCTGCAGAGCCCACATTCCGAGAAAGTGTGAATCGTGCAGGGGCAAAACATACATATGGGAATGAGGCCAAACACCCAATGCTTGCAAAAATTACATAGTTTTGTGGTATTTTGCCGGTGGCATATCAAGGAGTAATGACCACCGCGACCGATACTGACCATCTCTCTTTACTTAGACAGTAGATGGTAGAGGGGACATAGCTCGAGTGACACCTGGTGATGATGCAACATGCGCATGTGGCAACAGGGCGAACCTCCGGGTGTGTTGATTGTTTGAAGTAGAGGCCGTGGGTCGCAGGGAAGTGCGCCGAGGAGGTGGCGGAAGGGAAGTACTTGGGGGTATCGCATTACCGGGCAGGGGCACCAGGGCACTAACTGAAGGACTACCAATGCAATTGACTAGTATGCGACTCAAGGGAGGGGGGGGGGTGCTTCTATGTGCTACAAGCCCTGGTGGCAACAGGCTATATACCAACTGCCCTTCAGTGTGGTGTGCTTCCACAAGTGGTCCAAGCGACTGTATGTGCTGGCGATGAGAGTTGTGCCCATCAACTTGTCTAAGTGTAGGTTCGCCGGCAGTAGGGGGAGGATGTGGCCGAGGAGGTGGGATATGGGGATGGAGAAACAACTCAACAGGAGAACGTGATTCCAGATTGAGTGTATCACGGATCAATGCGACGCGCTCCTTGCTGTGTCACAAAAAATGGGACCGGCATATTTGGTCCGCGATCTGCCACGTGACACGGGGTTTGGGCCGTTGGTTCTGCAATGCAAAGCAGAACTGCGCGCGAAGTTCCTAGACGTATTGCACGAGCCATCGTGCCTGGCCACCGTTTTTGTCCGTCAATGACTCCGTTATCTTTGGAGTCAATGGGTCCTTGAGGGAGGCCTTTGGTGGGGTTGGCTTGTCCTTTGGTACAAACTTTGGTGGCCGCGGTGGGGATGCAGGGGTTTACGCCGTGATCATAATTGCCGCTTGCAAGGCGAGCGTGGCTGCAATACGTGGTGCCGTTTCCCCGGTCAACGGGACTGGTAAGGATACAAGTCCTACAACCTAATCTCCTTCGGTATTTTGGCTGCCACCCGGCACATCCACCTCTGTGTACCTGACATGTGGGAATTCGGCCATGGCTATTGTAAAAGGGGGAAAGCAACTTACAGGTACTTAATACATGGGACACAGAACCACACCGTAACTTTAACACCACCATACAGTATGCACCAAAAACAATTGCAATGGAGTAGGGTATGCTAAAGATGTGTCCTGAGAGTCCAATACACCCGCCAAAACAATACAAACATCACATCGCTAAGCTGCAAATATACCAATGTGCAAACAGTCCAACATGTTTTGTTTTGTGGTCCTCAACTGCCGCTAACTGGGATACTTGCAAAATACCACATTGGCACCATTGCACAATAGGATACGGTGGCAATACAACACAAAAGCATGCAAAACATATAACAACCGACCAGTTGTAAGATAAGTCTCAGAGTGCCATAGTGCCATTCCGTCATAGAACAGGGGCCAAAATGGATCATTGATAAGGTGTGGGTTGTGCCGAGTTGAACGAAGAAAGCATAATATGCACCCCGTAAGTACCCAGTACATGAATATTGCGCACTGCAGAGCGCGGATTGTTTGAAAGTCCCAATATAGCGTGGTTTTGACACTTTCCCCGGGATGATGTGGTTCCTATCGCAGCAGGTGTCTTTCATTATTGTACAACAGTCATGTATGTTGCCATTGTATCCTTGATTGTTGTTTGTGTTGAACGGATCGGGGATGACGTTGAGGCTCACTGTGCCACGGTAGCCGGAAAGATATACGTCGCGCGGCCACTCGACCATTGTATACACGTGTTGGCATACGTTTCAAACTCTTGATATCAAGGTAATCTACAAACACGCGGTCTTGTGCATCGCAAAAGTCATACTTTGTTGCAGAGAATAGCACACCCTTAGAGGTGAATTCGATCTTGCGAGGACCTGCATGTGCCAATTAACTGATTGTTGCCACGGGGGTTGGCACACATGCAATAACTTGTAGCCTGGCAATCTAAAATGTGCAATATTGACGCCTAAAATGCATTACACATCTCGTGGGCGCTCTGCGGAGCCCAACCTCATGCAAAAATGCAATTTTGCACCCCTATGTTAGCACATGCAGAACCCCACCTATCACCCCATTTTGTGCTGAAACCATAGAGGGCACTATGGGCCTCCTAAATTTCATCCTACTAGTAGCCGCGGCACCAGGCGCAGTGCCGGCTGCCGGGGCGGGCAGAGTAGCGGGCCGCAAAGGTCCACCCATGGGGAGAAATGCCCCCTTCCTAATCTCGGCAACTGCGGAAAGATCTACCCAGCTTGGCCGGTAGCACCAAAATCATGCTCGCACTGCATGCGTTAAGACATCACCAACAGCCCAACTCTGCAGGGGGTATACCAACGCGTTGATGATGCCAATATCACCGCCTTCAAAAATCCAAGCGGGGAGGAGGCAGGTCTTGAAGAGGCATATCGGCCACTAGGCAACCAGGCCAAGCGCGGAACGTTGGCTGCACTCGTTGTGACCAACGGTACCCAAGCATTCCTAGCGGCATCCCAGTATGGGCACTTCTAGAGCTCATGGTATTTGTTGTCCGCAACTGCCCTAGGGCGGTCAAAACGGCAGCCCCGTCCCTCTGGCCACTGCCGCTTGAATGAGGCCCATGTCGTCCCTATGCCTTCCAACCACCAGCCCTTCGGCTAGGTACTGCAGTACCATCACTGACCCGAGCTCAACATGCCCTATCAAAGTCCCGATTAGGTGCTACACTAGGCTAGGGGCCTTGTGCCACCCAAAGGGCACTTGCACAATCACAAAAATCCTGTTGGCCACACCCACCTTAATGGCTTTGCCTGAGAGGAGGCAACAAAATGTGCTGTCGCGGGTGACGCCCATCCCATGGCCCCCGGACTCCTTGGCTTTGCCGTCCCGGCCCTCAACCATGAGCGCCTTGCGGTGCAGCGCCTGGGCCCGGGCCGCAGGGATGGGGACGCTATGGCGGCGAAATGGGAGAGGGTCAAGGTACCAGAGGGGCGTAAGGAGCGGGGCCACGGCGTCTGGCTCCACTCCCTCGTTCTAGTGCAAGTGGGAGGACCGCCACAGTGGGGCGCCGTCGCCGGGGCGCTCCAGGGTGGGGAGCTTAAACGGCGGGCCTTGAACGCACACGTGTGGTTCGGCCGCTTCACAGTAATCATACGTGCCACTTTTGCCTCACTTTTTCACTTCAAAAAAACAGCGGCATTAGGGACGTTACCGGTAGTTTCGAGGCCCTCCCGCTCGAGAGCCCCAAATAGGCCCACGCCTTGGGGCGGTGAGTGTGGAGCTAGGTGGGCGCTTGCCTGCCCACCCACTCAAAGTAAATGGTTGGCGCACTGGCTCCATAGATGGGGGGGCACACGCATAGGCCCTATAGGTCCAAAGCCTCGAGCCATCAGCCCTATTGTGCTACACGAATTGACAGTCGCTAGGCTGCCCGAGGATGCGAGTTCCCTAGTATTGGGTGAATGCCGCAATGTCAACGTCGTATATCTATTGTAATTGTTCCTTTCCCTTCAAGCCGGTCCCACACATAGAGTAGAGCCGTGTGCCAGCATGTCCACAACAGGTGCTCCACCCTCTCACCACGGCTGCATAAACGGGAAAAAATTTTATTTGATGCGGCCTGCATGTGGACTTGTAGTACGTCTCTGCACCTGGCACCAACGTTGGTTCCCATGGAGGACTCGGGTTGGCCTGCTCATCCACGTCTGACTGTTGCCCTGGGTACTTGTGTTGGCTTGCCACTAATCTACGGCAAAGGGCGCAGCACGTGCGTCCCCTGGTGTGCACTTTTGGGGCGGGCTTTGGGGTGTGGTGCGCCCCACCAGTAGGCTAGAGACTCCTCCTTCCATACACCCATGAGGGCCTTGACTCGAATTATCGACAATGGAGATCCTTAGAGGATGTTGTTGGTGCCACTCGCCTAGACTGCCGGTCACCTTGAAGGCCCGCACCAAATGTGCGGACATGGCATGGAGCGCCCGCCACACCTTTGGGCAAACAACCGGGTGCCCGCATACCTTGAACACTATGCCTTGGGGCATTAGGACGAACCACTTCCCACAATCCAGCCCCATGCCGGCGACCCGCCATCCCTTCAAGCGGCGGACTTAGAGCTTCACGTAGGTGCGCGCCATGCCGTTGGACGCTCTGCACCCGGGCCAAAACCCAAAGGCCTGGGGGTGCGCCAACTTCTCTTGCCATTCCAACGCGTCTTGGAGGCGCACCCTTGCCCACACCTAGTACACGACCGACAGCACTGTCCGGTAGCGGGTTTTGAGGGCTCCTAGCGGGCTCCCCTTCGGCACGGTGCACCATCTGGCAAAGATAGCAGCTAGTGTCCTTCCTGCCCACCCATCGCAACAAGGTCCGCTAGCGAGTCCATCAAGGCAGTAGGCATCGCCCTCATGTCCTCTACGGACCATCCCTCTCACCCAAGGGCCGAAGGGCGCATCGTGGTAGGCTAGTGCAAGCCATCCATCTTAGGGATGTTTGTTGTCGCTGCACCATTCTTCCGTGGCGGGGAGACGACTGGTGGGGTTGAGTCGGCACCGCGCAGCCAATCGTACATAGCGCCCAGGTCTAAGGACCATGGACCATGCATCGTCTGGCCACTCCCTCTAGCAACATAGACACTATTGTTACTACGGGTGCATAATTGTCTCCTTTATGCTTGTAGCAAGCGTTCTATGGCCTTCCTAGAGGGCACCATTTCTGGCAACCATGGGTGGCCATATCCAGCGTACTCGGGCCCTAGCCCTCGTAGCCTCATAAGCTTGGTCACCCCACCTTGGCCGCGCAAGCCATGTGTAGCCCCCGTGGCCACGGCCCAAGCCCCTGTGGGAGCCGATGAAGTTCGCCTTCAAGCCCTCAGAGCATGCCCTGTGCCACAATGATGCGCGTCAACAGGCAGGTGACCGGCACCCCTGATGAGCGTGGTTGTCGTGGGCATAGACGGGCAAAGCAGATGAGCTTTATGGTACCCGTGCCCATCTTATGGTGGTGGTGGTGCCACCGGCAGGCCCACCTTGGAGGTCCTGCATCTCCAAACCTAGGACATGGAGCGCCAGACGAATTTCCTTCGCGGCCTAGGTCTCAGGGCTGCACACAGCTTACCGCCTCCGGGCTCAAGAGGCCATTGTTTATTTACTCCAAGGCTGGGATGCGAAGGCTGGATGCTTCAGCGTGCTTTGTTTTGATATGAATCAAAATTCGATTGCCTTCGGAATTGCACCTCGAAGAGAGGCTGACAGTCAGCCACTCAGTCAGTTCGTCAGACAATTAGTCAATTACGCAGTCGGTCCAGTCGGTTGGGCAAGCAGGCAGGCAAACAGGCAGACACCAACACACAGTTTGAGTTTTTCAATGACAGACTCGGCTACAAGCAGTGGGGAGCCCGTTGCATACCAGATAAGCCAGGATGAGCCAGTGGTTGAATGGAAATGCAGCTGACCTCCAACAGTCAGGTGGGCGGTTCAATTCCCGGCCAGCCGATCGCCGGCCGTGCCAATCAGTCCTGTAAGTTTTGCTGTACCTGACCCTCGTCCAAATCCTGCTGAACACAAACTTTTGACCCCCCCCCCCCCACCCCCTCCCCCCAAACAAAGTGATATCCAGTTCAAGGGGTAGGGGCCTCAAAATCAAAAAATCCATTGGGGGATTGTTTTATTGGGCAAAATAATAATTTTACAATGGTTTGGACATCTAATATCGTGCCTTGGGGTATGCTACGCGAACCCCCCAAAAAGGGGGGGTATACGACACACATACCTGCGCTTGATCTAACAACCTCTCTTCGAGGTGATTTGAGTTCATACTCAGGGTAATCCAAGCTAATCCAAGCTGCTTGCATATCAAACACATTTCCCTTTTTCCTTGGACCCTCACAGCAATGACACTGATGGCACGTGAACACGATGGAATTGTTTTCTTTCTCTCACTTGGGTTCCTGCACTAGTTTCGGCCCAATGCAGGCCCTCATCAGCAAACAAGCGAAAAAAATAGACACTCAGAAAGCCGCACTTGCACTCAAAGCGCACACCGTCAGCCCAATTCCCAGAGCCCAGAAGAGTGGCTGGCGCATCATGTGTATGATTAGATCGGAGATAAAACCCATCTTTGTGAGCTGTCAATATTTTGCAAAAAACAACAACAACAACCTGGTGTCAGGAAAGCAGCGGCCGTCTGACTAGGTGGCAGTCATTGCGCAAGACTGTCATGGCGCAAGTGCAACAACAAATACTTGAATCATGTGCAGCAACTCCAAGAACAATTTTAAAATTCGAGCATTTCATGTGCAAAATGCAATTAGCTGCAATGATTGAAAGAGTGCATCTACATAATCTGCACTACACACAACGACTTTCTCAAAGTCGGTTTGTAAATCCGCATATGATCAAATAAGCTCATGCTATGAGCCTGTGCATGAAGGTTACACAACCAACTGCCTGAACAAAGCAGTTCGTGCCTGCTTCACTTGGTAACACCATTCAAATACCAGATCTCTCGCGCAGTGGGTGATCTCAGATTGCTTTCACTTTCTTTGAAACTGAAAAACTTGCAACCAGCGTTGAAGAAAATCTGCTTTTCTCTGCCCTTGTGCAGGTCATCTGACACCATTGAAGAGAAGAGCATAAACGACACAGATGGAAATATTTTGTGGTGCACCTAGTGCCCAAAACGTTGCTCTGCTGGGCATTCCCGCAGCTTGAAAAAGGTGACCAGGTGGGAGACAGCCAAGTTCAGCGATGCAACACTCTGCACCACAAACCAGCACACTGCACTTGAGCGGGTGCCAATGCCAAACTTTCATCATATGAAGCCAATGCAGCGTGGTTTCATGCATGTGTTGCTTCAGATTAACGCACTCCATAGTGCCACAATCCACAAAAAATAGAAAAAATTTCCTCCACCCCCTTACACACGAACCTCGACAAGCGCTGACTGAGCGCGGCTGCTGTCGGTGAACGCCAACCACGGTCTGCCAACAGTCAACCGCCCTTGATTAAAGCATCAACGGCCGTCGGTTGGCTGAGACTCTCCCATGTACAGCCACAGGCTCTCTGTGCCAAAAAAGAGGGGAAATTGCATTTCTCAAAGACAGCGCTGCGTCAGACTCGAACTCAATGAGGAAACGCTTGCAGCGCCATATCGAGCCTCCAGGAGACACTGCCACACACAGCGAACACAGCAATAAGGATAAGAGGTTCGGGCTCACAGGGTTCACGGTGCTGCGATGGTTCCTGGCTCAAGGAGCCAGATATACCTTTTGCATGAAAGAGTGCAAAAGAGGCATTTGGCACTTGGTTGAAGAGCAATGTGCAGAAATATTCAGGAGCGAAGCCAGAATTTCTTGTTGTGACCCCAGTAGCAGGAAACAGGGACACTCCTCTTGCGCATGTTTGTACTTGGCCTTCTTGGGCGAGGATCTGCACGGTGCCTGCAGGGTGTGCTGGTGATGATGACTGTTACCATTTACCGGGAGGAACATGCAAACCGCCGAGTACTGACTCAAAACCATGAAACTAAAACCCGAAGCATGTAAGTTTCACTAAAGTTGCTGACTGTAGCGCAGTAATTTTGGCCAGTACTGTCGTGCGTATATCATGCACACACCATGCATTTGGCCGACCAAAATTTCTCATTGAGAACGGTACAAAACCCACCAGCAACTTTGGGGCACTCTGTCTGCCTGTAGCTGAAGCCACTCCCCCCCCCCAACAGGACCAAATCTGGCCTTACGGACGACTCAGGCATTTTCCACTATTTACTACCGTCGGTTGACCACCAACCGCCGTTGATCAACCACCAACCGCCCCTCTCCCGGTGACCACGACAGATGCTGAATGACTACACTCAAGCATCCCTCTCAACATCCACTGCAACTATGGAGTGGAGTGGGGCGCCCTGAAGCGGCACTTGTCATACAACAATCCAGCACCCACCGATCAACAAATAAAAAAACTTCTTCTGCATGTGTACGGCTGCTGCAAGACGTCAGGCAGCAAAACGCAGCTTCCTGATGGAATCCGCAAGCACGCAAGATGTCAGCAGTGTCCGCCCGATCGCAAGCACCCCCCCCCCCCCCACCATGCGCCAAAGCGCTTAACCATAGGCAATGCACTGCCCGTCTGCCTGAATGCACAGGACTTGGGATCCACAGCTACTGTATAACACTGATGGCTTAGAGTTGGGTACACCACAACCCTTACCCTACGAACATTCAAACCATGGAGTGTCCTCCACCGAATGCACTCAGGTGACTGGTATCTGTTCAGTGGCATCAGCTTGTGTCTCCGACATCTGTTAGAGCCCCACCCAACACCAAACCACAGGTGAACAGGGCACTGTGCTGTCCTCTATGCTTCATGCGCCAACCAGAAAAGCGGTCGCTCAGTGACACATGAGGCGGCTCCACTCAACTATGCCTCAACCTCAGGATGTGCGACCAAGACGCTGTGCGCTCAAAATGGAAACACGACAAAATCATGGGGAATGCGTGCCTGGCGCGTGCCCAGTGCATTGCTTGTCGGCAAGTGTCCTAGAGTCTGGTCTCAGATCTACCCTCCCAAAAGCAGACCCGAAACTTGCCACCATACCAATCAAATCAACCCCAAAACCATCCCTACAAAGCACATCACCATCACAACACCATACCTGCGCAATGGAATTGCACAACATGACATATATTGCGCTTGTACACACTCTTGCCCTGACATGTGCGAGGGTCAAGAGATTCAACACAACAACATTCCTTACATTCACCACAAAGTGTTGTGGTGTGTTTCAGAAAGCACAAACATCTGCCTCATCCGAATGTTTGTGGTATCAGTGGCCCACACACGGAAAAGGGGCATGTTGCCATGGCCCATTTAACAGTCGCAACAGACTTGCCTCCCAATGTCCTTTTTAGGTTTTCCGGGGTTTTAGGCCAAGTGCATGTCATTGTCCCTTTTTGTGTGAGAAAGAACAATGCTCTAACCTCTTGCTTGTAGTTGCACCATGATGCATGGGGTAGTATAGCACAAGGAAGCAACCATTGGCTCATGTGTGATGTAGGGACCGGTCTATCCCAGTGGTACAAAATGCTTTTTCGAGTTGTGGTGGACGTCATTGCATTGCTAATGTGTGATGTGTTGACAAAAGCCAAGAAGACTGGCTGTGTTGTGGCATTGGAGGAATCCTCGCTGGCCTGAGGGGGCTCCTCACTGGCCCGAAGGACTCCTCACCGGCCTCGAGGAATCTTTAACGGCCTAAAGCAATCCCCATTTGGGGTTTGGTTAGGAACATCTTGCATGGTAGTTCCAATGAGTTGCAACATTTAGTTCACATTTTGTTGCATTGTGGCAACAAAACCCAACCGTATTATATATCACATCCCCAAGGAAGGGAAGACTTAGATAGCGTTGCTTGGGGACCATTAGTCCCAAAGTTTTGCATAGCGTGCACCCCGTGCGCAGGTGTCCCCCAGTAGTTGATACAAGGATAGACCCTATCAGAGGCCTCTCTTACATGACGTTGCTTGGAGACTGGACAACCCAATGTGAAAAATGTAAGCCGTGTACAAAAAAATCGTGTAGTTGTGTAATATTTTTTGTGGTAAATGCGTGTCTTTTTTATTTGCGGTAAGTCGTGTAAATTATAAAAAATAATTGAATTTTTTTTTGCGGCAAATGCGTGTAATTTTTTTTGCGGTAAGTCGTGTAAATTATTAAAAAAAAATTAGAAAATTGAAAGAAATGCAACTTTTCCAACACATGAGCAATATGTACAGCCGCCGGTTCCGCACGGCACCCCATAGCGACCTTAACGATGGGCGCCGAGTCCACAAAGCGCATAGTACTTTGTGTGGCCGCCAATTAGTTGGGACTCGGCCAATATAACAAAGTTTCACATGGTGTCATTGGCACTAGACGCAAAATCAGGCCCAAGAAAAGATTCCTGACAGGTGCATGGCCAACATCCAGTGTGCCAGCACCAGGGACAAACTCAAGCTCAAGAAAAAGAGTCCTGACACGGCCATGGCCAACGCGCTAGTGCCACGATTATAGGCCACCAAGGCACTGGTATGGGGCCAATATAACATAGTTTCACAGGGTGTCATAGGCACGAGACACAAAATTAGGCCCAAGAAAAGAGTCCTGACAAGGCCATGGCCAATGCTAGTGCCAGCATTTTAGGCCATCAAGGCACTGGTATGGGGCCAATATAGCATAGTTTCACAGGGTGTCATAGGGGGAATCTTTGCACTGCGCGTGCACTGCGCGCTACTTTTAGACTATGTTCCCCCTGAAGAGCCCCCAAGCACACCCCTTGGAAATGCTCTTAGAATTAGGTGACCCAAACTGCCCCAGCTCAAGAAAGTTGCAAACTACCTTCCCTTCACATAACACACATCATGCACAACTGGAAAAGCCATGAACAGGCGTGGGTTGCACCATTTTTAGCGATGGAGGTTGGGTTGGGGCAAACTTGCATGTAACATGATCCATGATTGCCCTTTCCCTTACGTACATGGTACTCACACGAGCCTTAATCGCGTCCTTGTATCGGATAATCGAACTTGCTTCAATACTTCCACTTCCCAATGGAATCTTTGGCCGTTCGATGTGTGCTTGTCCCCGTGAGTGGAAATGGCTCTTCGCCACTCTGCAGAGATATAATGTAAAGCATAAACACAATCAAGGCAAGAGAGTCGCAAATGGCATGGCGTGTAGCAAAGAGGGCGGAAATGCTATGTCACCCCTGGATCCTCGGGGATCCCCAAACAAAGGGGGACAAAATCAGAAGTCAAAACCTCCGCTAGGGGTCACCATGATGCCCCTAGGGGCCCCTAGTATCTCAAAGTATGGGTCTCTAGTACGGCCACACGCCCAAATAGTTGCACTGCGCGCGCACTGCGCTTAAGGCTCCCTCATAGGCACGAGACACAAAATTAGGCCCAAGAAAAGAGTCCTAACAAGGCCATGGCCAACGCTAGTGCCACCATTATAGGCCACCAAAGCACTGGCATGGGGCCAATATGGAAGCGTGCTTATGCGCTCCATCATTGGTACACCAAACGGCGGAGGAAAATATAGCCCACAAAACATGCAACCGCTACAAGTAGTTGCAGAATGCACACTTGTAGATCAAGTCCGCTTTTGTGTCGCTGGACTTGGGCTTTGCACTAGGATTGGGGTTAAGCTGACAAGCGGCGCGCAACTCTGCCATTAGCTGCTTGGCCAAATCATTGATGAAAAGCTGGTCACGCTCCAGCTGGCCAGATGCATCTGCTGGGTAGCCATCCGGCACCTTGCGCCACTTTCCACGGATGAGGACCTTGGGACGTGTGTCCTGATCTGTGGGAGTGGCCATGGAAGGTTGCGGCTTGGCCTCCGGGCTTTCCACGCTCTGCTCGGCGGAGGCCGGTCATGGTTTGGTAATGTTTGCACCTCCTCATCTGTGTTATGCAAAGGAATTCCTAAACAAGCAACTTGAAGCAAAGGAGGAGCAGCGGAAACGTGAAGAAGAAGAGTCTTTGGTCTTCCGTAAGCAGCTTGAGGCGGACGTGCAACTTGAGCAAGAGATGCGGCACCAGCAGAAAATGGATGCACGATCCCAGAAAAAGTCACGTGCCAAAGATTTGGATGAGCAAGTTGCGCTAAACACACTGAAAATGCGCAAGCCTTTGGAGATCAAGATTGGCAATGCCGCATCCCCTTAAGGGAGAATACAATGTGACCTCCGGAAAGAGCCCCTTCCCTCCACCCTAGATCCCTGCCCGTTGTCTGCAAGGAGTACAATTCTTAATTTTTGCTCAATATTCACGCAAACTAGTGCACCCCGTCCTTGTCATTGGCATTAACCACAAAAATGTGGCGACGGCACCAAGCCATGTTGTCCAGTGTTGTGCCGGATTCAACTACCCGCATGCACTTGGACAGTCTTTTGATATATAGAACCGCCAGAGTCCACGCACATGGTTCATCCATTTCCATGTGGCAGACCTCTTGGTTCCACCAACACAAGATATCCTTGTCCGTCAACCAATCTCCCAACCCCAAAGGGGTTGTTTCGCTCGGGATGGTGCTTCGAGTACGCCTTTTGGAAGTGGGAGGGTCGACAGGGGGTGCACTTGTCAAGGCCTTCTTTCCCTTCACCTTCGGGGGGGCACTTGGCAAGGCCTTCTTTCCCTTCACCTTCCGGGGGGCACTTGGCAAGGCCTTCACCCCTGCATTCTCGGGGGTCCCCAAACCAAGGGGGACAAAATCAGAATTGGCTGCCTCACCCCTGCCTTCTCGGGGGCCCAAAAGAGGGTGGAAATGCTATGTCACCCCTGCATTCTCGGGGGTCCCCAAACAAAGGGGGGGCAAAATCAGAATTGGCTGCCTCATCCCTACCTTCTCGGGGGCCCAGAAGAGGGCGGAAATGCTACATCACCCCTGCATTCTCGAGGGTCCCCAACACCAAGCAGAAATGGCCCAAAAGTGGGCACATCGCCTATAGGTCTGGAGGCATTTTGAGTAAAATCAGTAGTTTTTTCTTTGCAGTGAGGTCGTGAAACTTTTTTTGTTTGCGGTAAACGCGTGCAAGAAAAAATCGTACATTGTGTAATTTTTTTTTGCAGTAAGTCGTGTAATTTTTTTGCAGTAAATGCGTGTAACGAAAAAATCGTCATGTGGTGTAATTTTTTTTGGCAGTAAACACGTGTACACAAAAATCGTCAAGTCGTGTATTTTTTTTTTGCGGTAAACGCGTGTACAAAAAAATCATCAAGTTGTGGAATTTTTTTTTGTGGTAATGCGTGTGACGCGCTTGCACGACTTACCGCAACAAAAAAAAATTACACGACGTGACGACTTTTTTGTTGCACGCATTTACCACAAAAAAAATTACACGAATTACAACATACACCAACGCAGTTTGGCTGTGTTAGGCCAACCAACAGTTCAACACAGCATTGTCCTGGCCCCCTGGCCTCCTCCGTCAATGGTTAATGCCTCAACTTTAGTGCCCAAATCCAAATTCATTACAGGACACCACAATCCCCAAATACACAGCAATCCTCGGTCAAGATCAATGGGTCATACTTGTAAACTAACAAGGCTTCACATGGTGTTCGCAGACGTGCAGGGAACAAGTGACTCCAACACGGCCCCACCCGCTGCCAAACATGTGCTAGGGTGTTGGCCTCTAGCATTCCATTGCAATTTGCCTGTGGAGGCTTGGGAAACTGGCCGAAGGGGGCTCCTTGTGGGGACTAAGAGATTTGGAGGGGCCTGGTCAGGCTGGTGGTCAAGATACCAGCTGCTGGAAGTAGCCAACTAGTTCCACCTACATGTGAGGCTCCATGCAGATGGTCCCCTGCCTTGAGGGGAGGGGGGGGTGCTTGTGGGAAGGTTGGGGCAGGCCGCTTCAGAATACCAAACTTCCATATCTGGACTTGAATGCCCCCTTGGAGGCACAACCTGGGCTTGCTTGCATACCTGGAGGAGGCACAACCTGGGGTTGCCATATGCACCTGTCCGTATGTCATGTGGGAGGTGCGCATCCACAAAAGGGGGGCATTTCACAAGGCGCACCTGCCACGAGTCTAGCACGTGATCAGAATTGCAACAGCCACCCCTTGTGGGGGCAAATCTGGAGGATCAGTGGGTGGTCTCTGGGATCTGCTTCACTTTTCGTGTGGCATATCATAACTACCTGGCATACTTCTGCACTACATCAGGGCCAATGGGCCAAGACGGTGCAACTTGAGCCGCTGGCCAGGGACCCCATGCCCAGTGGGTGGTATCCCGTAAGGAACGACCCCTCTTTCAAAGCATTGTAGAGGATGTGAGAAACCAGCGTTGGGAGAGAGGTTTTGGCACGAAAGTACAGAAGTATTCCAAACAGAACGAAGAGGGAATTCCATGGGGCGATCGCACGGAGCAGGGCAGTCCTTGGTCCCAGGAAATCCAAGTGATAATATCCACTCAGAGAAATGCCCATGGCGTTCAGATAACCATTACCTAAATTCAGCCGTTAGCAAACTGACACCTGTGACTGCTGCCGATTAAGCACCAACCACCTTCGGTTGGACACCACGCACAATGGATTCAGCATCAACTGCAGTCGGTTGACCATCAACTGCTGTCGGTCAAAGACAACCAGGGCGGTACTAAACAGCGGTTTTAAGTGCCAAGAGAAAGGAAAAGAGGGGAAGCAATGAATGCCCCCACAGAAAATCAGACAATCACTATTTTTGCAAAGACCTCAGGTTAGTGCGCAATCAATAATGGTGGGTCCAGGTGGCTGGCTTTTGGGGAGGAGGTTCAAGGGCCTGTTGCGCTTCCAGTGCCTTCTGCGTTTCGAGGGCCTTTTGAGCTTCGAGGGCCTTCTGGGCTTCAAGGGCCTTTTTGGCTTCCAGGGCCTTTTGAGCTTCGAGGGCCTTTTTGGCTTGACGGGCCTTTTTGGCTTCGAGAGCCTTCTCCTTCTCCCTCTTTATGTCCTCCGGTAGTCTTCGGTGCAACATGAGCAGCCCCAGCAGAACTGCGAGGTAGATGACGGAGTACCTGAGGGCAAGAATGACAAAATGGTTGCCACGGGCGTGTAGAACGGCAGGTTCCGGCCCCTATGCCTGCGGGAGCCTGTTCTTGCTTACCCCTCAAATTGAGGGTCCGAAGAGCGACCCTCGGTTCCAACGCCTTGTGCAGATTCAGAGTGATCTCCTCCGGACCTCTTGGGAACAGCTCAGGACACAGTCTCACACTCTTGGTCCCAGAAATATCCCGTTGTCCACTCGTATACCTTGTGGACTGCAGTGGGGAGCAGCAACACACCTACAACATACGGAAAAGAGGGGGATGCATAAAAATCAAGAAATGGACCGCACGATCCTTCCAAACTGTAAGCAGTCAAGTTCCAAATCAATTGGGGGGAATGAAGCTCGCGATACTTAGCTCACATATACCCCTGGATCACAGGCATACGATCATCGCTCCAAGCCGGTACCAAATGGTGCCTTGAATTCACTACTGCACAGCAGGTTCTCTGATGTTTCTTGGGCTGGTTGGTCAACTCAACCCCACCCTCAGCGCCGGTTAGACAAAACCTCACGACAACCTTGGGCGTTTGGGCGAGAATAAATCAGAACTCAGTGCCCCCCCGCGCCCCTCAGAGTCCTCTAGAGTCCTCTGACACACGTGAACCCCTGACTGATCAGAATCAGAGTCATAGCCATCTGGCATCTCTTGCAGTCCCAAATCTGCACCACTTGTTGGTGTGCGATTTTTACCCCTTTGGTTGCCAGTACACCAGCCTGCTGATTTCCTGCCACCCCAATGTGATATGGTACCTACTATATTGAGACACTGTCACCAAACAACTGCCAACTGATCCACAGTTGCGCCCACAGATCTCAGTGCGCCAATGGCCCCCTCGATGCCACCCACCGATGTCTGCACTATTTTTCAAACTTGCCTTTCAACCCAACGTATACCAGTTTGGAATCATTTGGAATCAGTCACAAGATGTAATGGCTGTCCTGGGCACTTTTTCTGGAGTGCCCTGAGAGCTGCTGTGAGTTCAGCTCTGGTTGGGGGGGGAGGTCCACACACTTCAGCCCCTGGGGGCCGGGGAGGGACGGCAGCACAAGCGTGTCTGGGGAAGAGGCGGGTCTTTGGCATCAGTGTCTGGGACCCAAATCGGCTTGTGGTCCTCCAAAGCAAGATGAGGTGGCGTAGCCTGCTCATGCTCAATGTATGGTACTCGAGACCTCCTCTCGGGATCAAGGTTCAAAGCTGTCTAGTTCTGCAATGACCCGACGAACGATCGTGGTAGCAGATATGACACTTAGCGAGGATTCAATGAGTCTAAAACCCGGGGGACAGCCATGACTGTGGGCTTCCTAGTGTGCATGAGGCACAAAAGACTATGGGCTGAAAGAGACAGCGGAGTGTAAGGTGGCCACCCTGAATCCACTGACTCCCCTCCATATCTTTCGCATTACGGTTAAGGTCCCTGGCCCGTGGCCACCCTAATACGGCCCAAGGGCGGAAGCATTGCAGGCGGTGAGAGAACCACTTGGGGTGCCTCGCACGGCTGTCGGGGGGGATGGCGATGTGCTTCCTAACACGGCAAGCGGGGCAGCTGATATTAAAAATCTCCCCTCCCCCCACAGTGGACCTCATCACGTGTCTCGCGGTGACTATGAGATAAGGCAAGGATGTGGCCGCCTCATGCCCTGCACCTGAGAGCAGCATGGCTAGGGCTGAAGAAAAAAAACGTGTTGGTGCTTAACAAGGCTGTTGGGTCCAAGGGGGTAGACGCCGAGCGATACTGCATACGGGCTGCTTGCTATCCACGGGCTTTGAGTTGTGCTACTCTTATTTTTGATTTTTTTAAATATTTTTCTTGAGTCCTGTTTTGCCCCATATGACAACAGAAAACGCGTTCCGCTGCTGAGCATTGTTGAGTTGTGTGGCAAATTGTAGAGGGTCGTGAAGATAGAGGACAGATAGAGCATGGGTGAATTCAGTGATAGAGTCACATCCTGTAGCAGCAGTGGTTAAACGGAAGGAGAACCGAACCATCGCCATCACACGATTGTGATTCTTCACAACACTGATGGCTACACCAACGCGCCGCATGGAAGAATCCTCTTAAACTACAGAAACGGTGAAGAAAAAAACACCATTCCATGACCATTTGGAGTACCTGCATGGACAAAACCCACTGAGTGGGTTGGGGTTGGGGTTGGGGGGGGGGGGGGCATTGATCTATTGACACCATCGCTCTCGACAATGGAGAGACTACAGCCCCGGCTCAATGTGCAAAGCGTGGTAGGGAATAGCATCCTTCTATTGTGGTTGTGGAGGAGGGGCGTTACTTCCTCGGCGAGAAGTAGCAGAGCCCCATTGCTGCTTTTGCCCCATACCCCAAGCAGAAATTGCTTGCAACGACTCCCCCTTGCCAAATGGGGTGCCCATTCCCGCACGACGAGCGTTTCGTTTGATTTCGCTTTTCGTATCGTTTCGTGTTTGGAGTTACACCACATGGGGTGCCCAATCCCAGTATGTGTCAGTTCAGTGCCCTCCAAGGCCACTCCCACTTTATTCGTCATCCGGGGAGTAATCTATTTCTGACTCAATCGCATCACTGCTGCACGAGGTGTGGCCGATTTTGAAAAGCACCACGTGCAACACGATACCGCTGCTAAAGGGCATTCATCACCTTGGTGGCCCATGCTATCCATTGCAGGGACCCTTCTTCCACATCTTCGCCACATAGATTCCAGGCCACAATAAAATGGTGGGAGACCTTCTTCCACTCCACCTTCTCATCGGACTTCACAGCATTTGCGGAAATCCACTCTAAACACCCCGGAGCTAGCACCGCGAACCCTTGCGTCTCGCCTACGCACTGCTACACCTGCCTTGCTGCCACAGCAGGTGTAAGTCAAACAACGCCTCTGGCCCCACTTAATGCTCTTAGCCGCATCATGTTCCCGCTTTTGCTTCTGAAGCCACTTAGGCTCAGTGTGAGACTCCGAGTCTGCATCCGACGCACTGATGAAAATAAGAGTAGAGGGCTAAATGTGGACAACAAATGGGACAAATGGTTCAATGGTCACAACGGACTAGGCGGACAACACGTCAGCACCGGTCCCCATCCCCGATCCAAAAGGGGCCTAATGAGAAGTAAGAAAGGAGTGTCCGAGAAAGAAAGAAAGACAGAAAAAAAAGGAAAGAAAGAACACACTATGTGACCATCGGCATTTGCCCCTGAAAGCACAAGGACCGCACTTGAGCTGGGGAAGAGCTCCGAATGCATGATCTTCATTGAGCAACCAACAGCATTTGTACCCCCCACCCTTGCGCAAGCACCAGCCCGGTCGGGAAAGTGACGGTCAGACCGGGTCCTGGTGCTTGGACAAGGGGGGGGGGGGGGTATAGTGCCTCGTCTTGCGAATTTGGCGCTCAAAGAATGGACGTTTGATGACAGGGAAGCAAAGGGGAACCCCTACCTTCTCGGGTAGCAACATAACCCCTGCCTTCTTGAGCATGACCACATGGGCTAAACTATTTTACTAACCCCTTCAAATGCACCAAAGTGTAGAGGAAGCAAACTTGGTACCCATAGACCGTGGCTACAGAACCGGGCATTCCCCATCACCCCAACCCCGAACCCCAACACAGGCGGGTCGGGGGGGGGGGGGGCTCAAAAAAGAAAAAAGGGTCCCCAAGGGACGTATTGCACAGTGTAGAGGGGTGGAGTGGGCAAAAGTAGTGAATACAATAACAATGAATTGCCTGTCTTGTTCATTGTTCGAACTATTCCTAACGCGCGGTGTAGGGTGTGCTGCAAGCGCCACAGGCGCCGCGGGGGTGTAGCCCTCACTGACAACCCCTTCTTCCATGCTGAATTTGTAACATTTTGTTTCCCAACGGAAACCAACTCGTCGGCATGACGGTTCTTTTTCACAACCACAGTGGCCACATACCATATACCAGGAAAGGGGTGAAGAATTAAAATCAGGAACAATGGACCACCTGATATGTGCTGCTTTGTGTCCCCCGTAGTCATGGGGATGAACCAAGGTATTGACACGTGTACCCAACAGAGGCACCTTTTGGGAGGTAGTAAAAACACTTTATGGCATCCACCTGCAAAGGGAACACAAAACAAAAACCTACAGTCTCCTATCACCAAAATCCAGTTCCATATATTCAGACCATTTTGGCCCGTTTTAACTCGTCTCACCCGGCCCCCAAGCCCACGGCAGTCGGCCCAGACTGCTGAAAGAGCCACAGAACACAGCACTTCATACCGAAATAAGGCTCTTGCGGAGGCCGTGTTGGGCTTGTCTTTGTATACCTTCGCTCTGATGACACGTCGGGGAGATGGCAAACCGCCAAGTAAAGATGCGTCACATTTACTGCACCCTTTGCAGCCATCTGGCACATCACCTCCCACCGCAGTCAGCATCAATATTGTGTCACCCATGCAGGACACTGCATCTCACCGGAATGCTCAACCGTCCCTGACAGCGCGCAGGCTGCGGTGCTGATGGTACAGGTGTTGGACTGTGAAGGTGAAAGAAACCACCATTGAAAAACACCCGGATTGGTCGTTTGTGTCGTCTTGCTGTGGAGGACTTCCCACGTCAGCTATTCGCTGCAGAAGCACGTGCCAGGGCTCTTGGACAGTAGTCTAAGAGAGAGAGTTTGTGGGTGAGAGCGGCACCAAAGCCCACATTTTGAGCATTCTGCTCCCAGGTGTCCACTTTCCTGGCCGCGTCAGTAGGTTTCAATTTCAGCCGCTGAGATGTGTAGGGTGATTGCCAGCACTGAAATGGGGCTTGGGAACACAAAATAAAGGGGTTCCAGACCATCAGTTAGTTGCCCATCAGCGGTGCGCTGCACCGGAGGGGTAGGGTCCAGGTCCTCAGTCAGCCTCACCAAACAAAGGTCTGCTTCACACCCGACTGTTCTCCCACCTTTCTCTGCCTCCCTCTTTGCCTCCCTCCCTACGCGCCTCCATTTCATCCTCCATCCCTCCCTGCCTGCCTGCCTGCCTCACTCCCTGCCTACCTAACGGTAAAAGTAAAGGGATGTGGTAAAGCGTCAACAGCAAAGTCAACAATATTGCCAAAGGACACAGGAATGCAATCAATCAAGCAATGCAAATCAGTTGCCTATGCTTGAGTGTCGTGCCAGAGCTGTAGTGTGGTGGAAAGTACAGAGAATGCCCACAGGGATGTATCGCAGGAGTTGGAGCAAGATAAGGAGCACCAAAAGCAGGATATGCGGAGGAATAGACAACGGCAAGTGCAAACCACAGAGACAGGTATGGTAAGAAGACCAAACGCCAGCCACGTCAATGCTCCCTGAGCAGGCGGTCTCGTGCACCGTGCCTTAATCCGACTGCAACTCCAACTCCTTAACTCCCTGCCACACACCCCCCCCGCCACTCATTTGGCTGGCTTTCGCTGATGCTTCTGTGCACCTCATTCCCCTTCCTTAGTTCCCCCAACACCCCACCCTGTGCAATGTACTTCCCTGCACAGTGTGCCCCACCCCCCCCCCCTCCCCCATGAATCAACCATCAAATGCCATCACTTCACCACCCATCACCGTCATAAATGGTGACCATAATACCGCCTTCATTTGACCCGCCCAAAGACAACTGCAAACCCCTCACTGTGTGGTACATGTGGTCCAGACTCTTCAAAAACCCCACTGGTGACTGTGGGTAATGTCTGTGGCATGGAGAGTACCTACTCGGACAAACCTCTGCAGGAAAAGCAAATTGAGTAACGCACTTTCGACGAGAAACCACCAACCGCAATTGACAAAGATGGGCACAGTAGTGCACCAGAGGCAAAGAAGAAGGGTGTGGTCGTATGACAGATCAGCGGCCTTCTGGGGATTGATACTCGGCAACTGCGCAGGAAAATGCACTGGTGAAGGGCAGAGGGCATGACGGCACTGAAAAGTTTGCACCAACATGAGAACCGAGGCCACCAGAATACACAGGGTGTATGCAGCTGATACATAGCTCGATAGCCACCCACCGGCCTGAGTTGGTGAGGCCTGGTCTGGGTGTGTATTGGGGGGTGACCATTTGGGTGCCCTCCTAGCTCCTCAAAGGGCAGGACCAGGGAGTTGCAAAGAGGGAGTGGTCTTGCCAGTAGGAACATGGGGTTCACGCATGTGGCTGTGTTCTGTGGAGGGGTGCCTTCAGGCTGCAGTTGTTGGGAGGTTTGGCATGACGCCTGAGTGGATTGCTAGAATGCTGTCTGAAGCTGGCGGCGCCTACTCAGGGCTGTAAGCTCACGACCACCACATTCACCACATCACCACCGGGGCCGTGAAAAATGGGAAAAACGGGAAAATTGGTGAAAAACGGTGAAAAGCGGCAGTTGACACTATTGACACTACTCCACCACTGCTGCTTGACTGCCCAGCTAGTGTTCAAAAATGTAGCACCATTGTGTGGCCAAAAACTTGGGGGATCCATGGAGCCATGCAAATGGACAAATGACAGAAGTGAGAGGTCTTGGCCTAAAAGTGAACACAGAAGATGAACGCTCTTCCCACTATCAATCCCACCCCGTTTCGGGGGGGGGGGGGGGGATCCACTGAATAGGGCTCAACGTTTCGGGCTGAAGTAAGTTGGCATAAATCAGGGCAGGTGCTCCATTGTTTCAAAAACTCAGTCCCAGGCCCCCAACACACCTTCCCTTTGGTTGCTGTATTGTTAGAGTCATGTGGAATCACAATATCTCCGTCCATTTCCAGAAAAATTCTATTGCCTTTGGCAATGCACCTCGAAGAGAGGCTGACAGTCAGCCAATCAGTCAGTCAGCCAGGCCAGCAGTCAGTCAGACAGAAACACACAGTTTGGGTTTTTTGTCAGTGGCAGACTCGGCTGCAAGCAGTGGGGAGGAATGCCGTTCTCAGGGCAAGCAGTGGCCGAATGGTAATGCAGCCAACCGCAGACTTTTTGGTCGGCGGTTTGAACCCCGGTTGGGTGAACATGGCGGTGCCGCCGCCTACGACAGTCGACCGACCAAGATTCGAACCGCCGACCTAAAATTCTGCAGCCGGCCACGTTACCATTCAACCGCGGTTGGTTGTGACACCAACTTGCCTCCCCACTGCTTGGAGCCTTCTGAGCACAAACTTTTGACCCCCCCTCCCCCGCCCTCAAAAAAAGTGATATCCAGTTCTAGGGGATAGAGGCCTCAGAATCAAAAAATCCCTTGGGGGATTGTCTTATTGGGCAAAATAATGATTTTGGGAACGCTTCCTGCGCGTGGCGGCCTGACCCCATACCCCCTGAATCAGGCAACTTCATGGATACATGTGAGCCCTCTGCTGTGCCATGGTTGTGTGTAAGTGTGTAAGTGTGTATGAGTGTGTCTCGCGGCACTTCGTGGTTGTGTTGCGCGCATATTGAAAACAACCAAGAGTACCTATTTTTGGGATTTTGGATTTATTGAGTCACAAAACACTTCACTACAAAATTTTAAAAAGAAATATTGCGCGCAGCCCGGGATGCACAATGTGCAGCACAACGTATGTTCAACCCCCCCGCCATAGCACAACATGGGTCCCACCATCACACTTTGTTGCCCGATCCCCTACATCATAGCGTGCCCAATCCTATGATGTAGGCATTTCGAGTCGTTTCGCGTTTTGGAAGTTGGTCAAAGGGAGCCCATCCCCAATGACATTTGTTTCGGTACGTTTCGCATTTCGCTTGTAATCAAGACTACTCGTCATTGGGGTGAGTAGTTGGGTCCGGACAACAAAGAGTCCGGAGAGCATGAGGTCAAGCTCGACCCTGAGTCGGAATCGGTGGTGGAATCGGAGTCGGAGTCACAGTCGGAGTCAGATGTGGACGAGTCGTCGTCAACGGTACAAGACTTCGTCCCAAACATCTCCTTTGGAAAATGACCCCATGGACCATGCGGCTTGTACTTGACGTTCCGCTTGTTGATGAACTGTTGGATGTGAAGCACAGCATGGACCATCCAATGGAGTCGCAGGATGCGCTCCTCCCAGTTCGGCCCCAACTTGGTGCACGGCTCCCGGCATACAGCCCAAGTGTACAATTGGGCAAACGGATGCTCACCACGGCTGCGAATGAAAGAGTGCCCATCGTTGTACTTGGCTTGCCATCTCGGGTGGTCCTTCTTCTTTGGCTTCGGCCACGGACTTAGGCGTCACAAGTTGCCCGCCCCCCACCTGGCGCTATGGCCCACGGAAGTCCATGTTGTAGTGAGGAGAAAAGTATGTGAAAAGGGGTGTTATTTTGGGGGTATCTATCCCCCCCCGGTGGCAATAGGCAAAATGAAGGTATGTATGTGAAATATATGCCGTTATTTCTATTTCTAGCTACACACAAATTTTCGAAATAAAGATACCAAATCACAAAAATATGGTGGTATTTTACATTTAGACCATTGCATTCCTTTAGTAGGGGGGGGGGGGTCTATCTATTATTACTTTTACCCCTTGGTTCCAGGGTTACCACAAAACCCACGTATACAGCACAAGTAAAAGAACAGCAAAAATATGGGTCATTGAAAAAGAAACAAAACTACCCCCAAAGCATATACGTGTATTTCCTTTTTTTATGAACCTGGCCGAAATTTCGGCCAGTTTGTGCCAAAACAATCAAAACACATGGTGTTATTCACCAGACAGGCCCAAGCTGGCCGAAATTTCGGCCAGGTCCTTCAAAACTTGAAATAACGCCACAAAAATGGATACCTTTGAGCTTTTTTGGAAGCTGGCCGAAATTGAGGCCAGCTTTTCCATTGGTTCCATTGGAAACATGCATGTGTATATACACCTTTTAACGCTTCTGGCCGAAATTTCGGCCAGCTTTTTGGTTTAAAGTTGAATGACTATACTCATTTTCATTTTTTTAAGGGCTGGCCGAAATTTCTCCCAGCTCTCTGGTCTAATCAGCTTTCATACGTTCATATTCGGCTTTTTTGCCAGTCGGGTCCAAAAACATCAAAACACATGGTGTTATTCACGAGACAGGCCCAAGCTGGCCGAAATTTCGGCCAGGTCCTTCAAAACTTGAAATAACGTCACAGAAATGGATACCTTTGAGGTTTTTTGCAAGCTGGCCGAAATTGAGGCCAGCTTTTCCATTGGTTCCATTGGAAACATGCATGTGTATATACACCTTTTAACGATTCTGGCCGAAATTTCGGCCAGCATTTTGGTTTACTGTTGAATGACTATACTCATTTTCATTTTTTTAAGGGCTGGCCGAAATTTCTCCCAGCTCTCTGGTCTAATCACCATTCATACACTCATATTCGGCTTTTTTTGTTGGTGTGGCCGAAATTTCGGCCAGCATTTCCTCTTTCTGCGCATATCAGCAATTGTTTTCCCATCCAACACATTCTTCTTGGTTCCAGGGTTTCCGAAAATTTTCGAAAATTTTCGAAAAATTTTCGAAAATTTCAAATTTTCGAAAATTTCGTATATGGGGTCCGAAATTTTCGAAAATTTTCGAAATTTTTCGAAAATTTCAAATTTTCGAAAGTTTCCATAAATCTTCGAAAATTTTCGAAAATTTTCGAAAATTTCAAATTTTCGAAAATTTCGTATATGGGGTCCTAGAGGGCGGGCAACTTGTGACGCCTAAGACGGAATAATACCATGCTTTCTTCCGGGGAAACCGCCATCGAGTAGGATCACACCCTTCTTGAGGTCTTTGAGCTGGGGCCCAAGTTCTTTCAATATCCGCGTGTCACTTCGCACGCCGCAAGCTAGCCCACCGACCCACCGATATTGACCCAACTGGTCAATCAATAACAACAGCTTGTAGACCTCGTTCTCATACTTGGGTTTGGGCACGGTGATGGCGGGATGATTTAATTTGATTTTTTGCAAGGGGAACCACCCCTTAACAAGCTTACCTAGAAAAACGCGGAAAAGCGCGACGCATGTGGTGTGGGAGTCCCTAACCCCAACTCAAGGGGCCACACAAAAAAGCGTGGATTGCGAGTCCCTAACCCCAACTCAAGGGGCCACGCAACAAAGCGTGGATTAAGAGTCCCTAACCCCAACTCAAGGGGCCACGCAAAAAGGCGTGGATTGTGAGTCCCTAACCCCAACTCAAGGGGCCACGCAAAAAAAGCGTGGATTGCGAGTCCCTAACCCAACTCAAGGGGCCACGCAACAAAGCGTGGATTGAGAGTCCCTAACCCCAACTCAAGGGGCCACGCAATAAAGCGTGCATTGAGAGTCCCTAACCCCAACTCAAGGGGCCACGCAACAAAGCGTGGATTGAGAGTCCCTAACCCCAACTCAAGGGGCCACACAACAAAGCGTGGATTGAGAGTCCCTCCGGTTTCCTCAATAGCACTGGAAGGTTAACAAAGCTTGTAAGACTCAAGTAACCCCTGTCTTGTCGGGGGTCCCCAATAAGGGGAACGAATCAAAATTGGCTACCTCACCCCTCCCTTCTCGGGGACCCAAAAGAGGGCGGAATGGCTACATAACCCCTGCCGTCTTGGGGGGCCCGGGAACAAAATCAGAGGCGGTTCTTCGACCACTACCATCTTGTGGGCCCAAACCGCATTGGGTACGGAATCAAATGCACCATTTGTGAAAGATAGAGGCCCAAAAAGGGGAAGGTCAATCAAATAGGAGAAAAAACTGGTGTGGGGGGGGGGGGGTAAACGGTATGTAAAAAATGTGTGTATGTATGCGGCACTATTCTGCTTGTCTTCGGGTATAGTTACCCAAACTGCGCGCCGCAGGGCACGCTGCAGGGCACGCCGCAGGCGCAGCAGGGAAAGCGTTCCCTTTACAAGGGGTTGGACATCAAATATCATGCCTTGGGGTACGCTACACAAATGACCCCCAAAAAGGGGGGTATACAACGCCCGCACCTGCTCTTGATCTAACAATAGAATTTTCCGGTATGTATGAACCAGGCCTGAACGTGGGACTTTCCAAGCGGCACCACAATGCATGTACAACTATGGTAACCACTTTCCCTGTTGCTACAGGATGCAAAGACCGCATAGAAACTGACAATTGAAGAAATCACCTCGAAGAGGCACCTTGAAGAGAGGCTGATAGTCAGATTGGTTAGTCAGTTAGTCAGGGAAGCAGTCATTAGGCAGCCAGCTGGGCACGCAAGTAGGCAGACAGGCAGGCCGAAACACACAATTTGGCTTTTTTCAGTGGCGGACCACATCTACAGACAGTGCGGAGTCCCAAACTAAAAGGAATCTTCAGCGGCCCAGTGGTAGAACAGCCGGTCCACAGTTGCTGCATCGCCGGTTTGAATCCCGCCGCCGCCCAGCCTACTTACACCGATGGATTCGTCAGCTCTCTTCAATACAACCCCGGCCCAAATGCTTCTGAGCACAAACTTTTGACACCCCCGCCCCCCCCCCCCCACTGCCCCCCCAAAAATGTGGTATCTAGTTTTAGGGGGATAGAGGCCTCAAAATCAAAAAAATGCATGGGGGGATTGTTTGTCAGGCAAAATAATGATTTTACAAGGGGTTGGACATCCAATATTATGCTATGCGAACGACCCCCTAAAAAGGGGGGGGGATGGCATGTGCGCCTAAGCTTGATCTAACAACCTCTCTTCGAGGTGATTTTTCACTTTGCCTACAGTTGTCACCTTGATGGGGCAGTCAAATGCACACACAAAATCCATGGAAACAATGCTGGTCTTCAAACTTGTGATCTCCACGCTCTTCACACCAGCTCTTCACACCAGGTGTCATGAGGGCAATGGGACACAAATGCACACACAAACATGGGAACATGGGTGGCGATTGTAACTACAGTGCCCAATGGGGAATGCGCATGTTGACATCACCGTTGACCATCGCAAGCAAATATCCAATCTGTGTGCTTGAGCTCAGAAACCAAAAATGTGGCATGATGCTCAGAAGCATCACATGCAAAGGACCACCGTGAGTTGCGTCAAGGTCATCGGATGAAATCAATGTTGACCCCTTGCTGCCACAAACAAAACACTTTGTCATGAGAATTGTTTGTCAATGGAAATGGAACAAACAGAATACTTTGTCATGAGAATTGTCTGTCAACGGAAATGGAACAGAATTTCAGAGAGATTCATCACCACAACACAAACACCTTTAGTAAATGGTCTTTTTCACTATCACTACCGGAAATCCACTGATTCGGGCTAACATTTCAGGCTGATTCGGGGAAACCGGAACCCCGAAACGGGGGTGGGGTTGCATTATGAGCTTGTCAACAACCTGGTCCCCACCGCTCACCAACTGAAAAACGGGCAAATGGGGAAGTCACCAGAAACCACCGAAAAATTGGTCACCTTACAGCGTCCAGGTAGACATCCCATGCTGGCACTGGAGGACCGCCAACAGCGACGGCTGTTGGAATGCCAGTTTGACAAGAAAGGAGACCAATCCCAAGCTCAGGCCTGAGGACCCCGCCTTGTCTGTTGGGCCAGTTTGTGACCAAGCTCTAGGAGCACCTGAGGAGTTGATCTATATTGATGCTGATACAGATGCTGGCAAAAAGCTACAAACTCTTCGGAAAAGAAAACTTGGCTGCCACAACATAACAAGAAAAGATCACGGAGCACATGATGAGTTGATCTGCACTGATGCCGCAGTGAAAAGCAATCCCCTCTTTGGAAAATGAGATTTGGCTGCCACATGACTACAACAGAGAATCAAACAGCAAGCTACTTCTCGCTCTTTTAGCAAGTGACTATGCGGCAAAAAAGCTCGCCAGCTATCCACCCTTCCTTGGTGATAGCCTAGAGCTACAAGCAGACGTCATCCGTTGTTGGTGGTGCAGAGGACATTCCTGGAGTAAACCCGCCCTTGCAGTGCGCTGCCTGATGCCCAGGGATCAGTGCCCCAATTGGATGACCTATGCACCTTTGGGAGCTGGTCAATGCAAGAGGTGTGGAACCCCCCCCCCCCCCCCCCAAAACCCTCCGACTTGAAAAACCCATATTCTCCACAGCTGGATGCAACTTTGTCCTCTACAGTTGTGTGGCGCATTTCTCTTGATTGCAAACGAACGACGTGCATATTGCAGGTATCTTGGATGCAGAGCTGCATCTGTGAACCACAAATTCTGCTACTGCTACTATCCTACTATCACCAGTGTGATAATACACCTGCCAAATCAACTTTGAATTTTCATTGCTTGTGTTCTTGCTACATTCCCTCCTGCAACAACCTCGTTTTGTGCCCTGTCACTCTGTAAACTTCACTGGTGTGAAGGGGGGGGAGGCCGGGGGGGGGGGGGGCGGGGGCGGCAAAAGAATAGAAGTGGGATAGCCAGAAAACCAGGCGCCAAGGGCGCAGGGGGGACAACAATTGCACATTTCCTGTGTCTGTTGGGGGGGGCGTTCAGACAGGGCTGAAAGGGCTGTTGGGAGGTGCAATCTCGGTGGGGCAGGCAACCACCCAACATTTCTTTACAAATCACATCCCCTGTTGGGGGGGGGGGTCCCCCCAACATTGGAGCCATTTCCACCCCTGCGGAAGTATCAGAACAGTGGTGGAGTATGCAGCCATGTGCAACCACGTGAAACTTTCAAATTGCAAACTTCAAATTGAGCCTCCTCTACTTTGTGAAGAATTTTCTTGTACAAGTGTGTTGCATCAGTTTTCTTGCGTTTTGTTCTTGGTGAAGATATGCGTTGCATTTGTTCAAAAATTGCCCAGACAAGGAAAAATTGCGTTCGATTGTCTCACACGGAGGCCCATCTGTGGTCGTGATGCAGTAGCTTGTCCAACAATATCCCCCCCTGAAATCAAGGAAAAGCGCCCAAATGAGACTTACCGGCGACAGTGGGTACACTGATCTTGTTGCGTCCCTGTGCACTGGGCCCCCTGGAGCAAACTGAGCAAACAGAACATTATGTGTGTCCTTTAGTCGCTATCTCATGGCTGTGGGCAACTCCGTGTTCAGCATTGTCCAGCCCAACCCTCGTGCAATTCCCCCGTCGCCGAAATACATCCCCACCCCAGAAATTGCGTTCCACCAGAGCCACCTCCATGTCCCCAATTTCATGTCTCTGGAATTGTGTGAGGGGTTGGGGCGTCGGAATCCTGGGCCGGCTGCACAGGCTCAGAAGCGAGCAAGTGGCATGCATACCATCTGAAATCCAGCCGAACCGTACTCTGCAAAAGACACACGGGAAGCTTATGTTGCAATAGCGCCCACCTAACTTACTGTGCAAACCACACTACCAAGATACTGTGCACACCCCACTGACAGCGCCCATTGAAAATACCATGCAAACCGCACTTCCACCTACCAACCATGATGGGCAATCCACATGGACTGCGTCCACCAATCATACAATGCTAACCCCACTGACTGCCAACAAACATATTCCCTCTTACATAAACACACACACACTGTCTCTCTACTGTTGCCTACCCAAGGCAGGTGCTACGATCATATTTCTCTGTCATTCAGGAGGTTCAAGACCTAGCCCTGAGAACGCCTCCGCTACAATGGCTGCAATCCCAGCCCCAAGGCTTGTGCTCCAAGGGCGACAACAGACAGAGACCTGGTATTAGAAGACAAACACAGAACACGACAGCAAGCATGTTGCAACAGTGCAGTCTGCTAGCAATACCCTCATTTGGACATAATATGGAGGCGACACATTTTCTCATGATAGGGTTTCGGAAATACCCTACCCTCAAATCCGCCCCCGTCTTCTTTTCTGTCTTGCTCCCTTGTTGCAACTTTTTCTCAGCCCTCCTTGACCAGCACGCATGTAAGCATGTGGCGTCCGTATATCAGGCATGGGGCCTGTGGCATCTCCTCCCCTTACTTTCAGCCCTCCTCAAGCATGCACTGGGACCTTGGAATCAGGTGCATCATTTTGTGCTGGTCTGTTTTCTGCTCCCCTCTTCTAATACCAAAGGGCCCCCACAAAGTCCCACCCCACCCCCGGGGGGGGGGGGGGGGTGGTTGGACACCCACCCACCCTGAAATTCTGCCAGACCCACCCACCCACCCCCCCCCCGTGGGGTAGGACGGACACTAAGCAAAACCCTGCCGGAAGCAGCTAGCAAGCAAAAGCAACTGAGCAGCCTGCTCTTGATTCCCTTGTTCTCGCGCTGCAGCCCCATCACTTTTCCCCTGCCCTAATTTGTAGCTGCACCCCAACACATGGGCCATCCTCCTCTACATTCGAATGATGTGGCATCAGTGTCAGGATTTGTTGGTCTGCATGCAGGTGGGGACCATCTAGACAGAGGGGTGATGTAGCCACTAGGCCCACTTGTGGGCCACTTCTTATTTTGTTCCCGCTCTGAATTATAGGGGACCCCCAAGATGGCAGGGGTGATGTAGCCACTAGGCCCACTTGTGGGCCTCTTTTGATTTTGTTACCCGCTTTGAAACGTTGGGGACCCTCTAGACGGCATGGGGGATGTGCCACTAGTCCCACGTAGGGGCCACTTCTGATTTTTGCCCCCTCTCTGAAGCGTTGCGGACCCCCTGGACGGCATGGGTGATCCACAGACCTCGCAACCCACCTCCTCTTCTCACCCCTTCACAAATCATTACGCCCCTCAATACGTGCTCATCTTTTGGAAGCGTGTCGAGGTCCCTTAGGCGTATCCAAAGGGCGCAGCATGTCGGTTGGTGAACGACCAGTGATTTGGTGTCAAGCTAGAACAATTCCTTGCAAAGGACATCCGTGGCGCTTATGCGCAGAACAACAATCCGCATGCAAAGCCGAGGGAATGGGACTGAAAGATTGGGCGTGGTGGCGACATCAACCCTGCCATCTTGGGTGTCCCCAACGCTAGGGACAAAATCAGAAGTGGCCCACAAGTAGGCCTAGTGGCTACATCACCCTTGCCGTCTAGAGGGTCCCCAACGCTTCAGAGCAGGGAACAAAATCAGAAGTGGCCCACAAGTGGCCCTAGTGGCTACATCACCCCTGCCGTCTTGGGGGTCTCCAACAATTTAGAGCGGGGGACAAAATCAGAAGTGGCCCACAAGTAGGCCTAGTGGTTACATCACTGCTGCCGTCTAGAGGGTCCCCAACGCTTTACAGCGGGGAAAATAATCAGAAGAGGCCCGCAAGTGGGACTAGCGGCTACATCATCTCTGCCGTCTTGGGGGTCCCCGAAGCTTTAGAGCAGGGGAGAAAATGAGAAATGGCGCACAATTAGGCATAGTGGCCACATCACCGCTACCCTTTGGGGGGTCCCCAACAATTTAGAGCGGGGGACAAAATGACAAGTGGCCCACAAATGGTTCTATCGGCTACATCACCCCTACCGTCTAGGGGGTCCAACGTTTTGGCATGTGCACGCCCTGCCCTGCACCGCCCTGCACTGCCCTGCACCCCTCTGCACTGCGCACTGGACATGGACAGCTACTGTATTTGCAGGCCCCCTGGGGGCACGATGATGGCCTTTGGCCGCGCTTATAGCGCCACATAGTGCGTAGTACAACACCTCCCGGGCGAGTAGTCCTCCCGAAAGCACAGTCAGAAGAAAAGCATCAACTGGGAAGCACAGGGGGGGGGGGGGGGCGGTCAGCCTCAGTCTCTGCCACTGCCACTGCCATTGTACCCCCCCCCCCTCCCAAAACCTCAGTTTTTATGGAAAACTTCGGTTTTGGCATGTGCACGCCCTGCCCTGCACCGCCCTGCACTGCCCTGCACCCCTCTGCACTGCGCACTGGACATGGACAGCTACTGTATTTGCAGGCCCCCTGGGATAAAAATATTGACTGTCATCCCCCCAACCAGACAGGAAGGGGGACCGTGCACGGTCGCACCGCCTTGTCGCGGTCTGCAATAGCCCCCCACGCTGCCCATTGCGGCGAGCTCACCCACAGGCGCTCTTTTGCCGCCGCCTCGATCACTGCTGCCCTGCCCCCCCTCCCGTCCCATGCTCGGCTGATGGAGTCCGCTGGATTTAGTGCAGACTGTACCCAGCAGAGGGTCAGTTGCAGCCCCGTCCAGCGGAGGCGGTGGGCTATCCTCCGCAGTATGCGCTGCTGCTGGACCTTGCCTGCCCCCGCCCTCCCCCAAAGGAGCTGGGCCAGCGCCCCCATGTTGTCCCCCACGAGCACCAGGCGCCGCGCTCGTCGCGCCTGCGCATCGTCCAGCGCCACCAGCGTCCCCCACAGCTCAGCCGCCTGCTGCGTGGTCACCCACGCGGGGCACAGCGACAGATCCGCCCCCCCCGGTCCCCAGGAGCCGACGCAGTAGGAGGGGTCATTCCCCGTGGTAAGGGCACACCTGGCCGCGTCCACAAACACGCGCACTGCTGGCCCCCCTGCGGTAGTGTGCGGCTCCCAGCCCCGGTAGCACTGGGCTATGGCTTCGCAGAGACCACGCACCACTGCCGCCGGTGTGCGCCAGGCCCAGCGCGGGCCCCAGCGCAGCCATGACCGGGCACCCGCCAGAAAGCACCCCCCCAGGTTCCCTGGGCGACCCAACCACCCTATCTTCCCTAGTAGCCGCCTCAGGGCGACATAGGTGTATGGCCTGAGGGCCAGCTTCACCCATGCCGCCACCACCGCCGCCACCGCCGATGCCGCCGGCGCCACCCTGCACCCTGCAAGGTCCACATCCTTGCCCATCCACCGCAAGGAGCGCTGCGGCGTGAAGACGGACTTCTCACTGATGAGGAAGCCCGCCTGTCGTAGGAGGCGTGCCGCACTGTCGGTGACAGTGGCCACCTCCCCCGGATCATAACCGACGAAAAGGATGTCATCCAGGTACTGTACCACCACCACCCCCCCCTTCCCCAGGTCCCGCAGCAAGTCGGAAATAAGGGCCTGGACCAGCCCAGGCGCCTGGTGCCAGCCAAAAGGCACCCGCAGAAAAGCATACGTGTGCCCCTGGGCCGCCACCCGGATGGTGTTTGCCAGGGGGGGGGGGAGCTCCACACTCCAATAGCAGTTAGCTATGTCCAGCTTGGTGCCCCACAGCCCCCCCCCCCCTGCCCCACCCACCCTTCCCCCCAGGTCCCTGAGGAGGATGGCCAGGCCCTCCAGCGACGGCAGCTTGAAGGGGCGGGCCTTGTACTTGCATCCCCGGTTGAACATCTTCATGTTCACAATCAGGGCGCATTTGCGCTCTGATTTCCACTTGACGAAAACCTCCGCATTCGCATCCCCCCCCACCACGCTGACCAGGCCCTGGGACGCGAGGGTGGAGAGGAGGGCCGCCACCCGTGGGCAGCGGGAGGGGGGGAGGGGATAGACACGCCCCCCCGCCCTGCCAAACTCGGGGTCAGCCCAGTCCTTCCAGACGTGCGGCGGGACTTGTACGCGCCCCGCGTCCCCCAGCCCACGCGCCGCGGGCTCCACAGTGACGCGCGACTGGTCGTTCAGGCGGGTCGAGGAGCCCCCATCGAGCGGGATCTCGCCCCCCGCCAGGAGGTGCAGTGCCTCCTCCGCCAGCGCCAGGTCCGCGGCCGCTGCCCTCTCCTTCCACGCCGGGCGATCCACAGCCCACTTGATGGACTCCGCCCACCACGCCTGCAAGAGGGGCAGGACATTGTCAGCAGGGGCCTTCAGGCTGCGCCCCATGTGGCGCGCCGCCGCCTCCAGGTGGTCGTTCCAGTCGAGGCCGCACCTGGCGCACCGGGCAACTGCCAGCTGCATCCCCAGCCGCTCCGCTGCGCCGTCTCGCCGGCGCCCCGCCGGGTGCCTGGGTGCCTCTGGTGCTCGCCCTTGCTGGCGTGACCCGGGGCACAGCCGCGGAACGGGGGGCTGCGGTTCGGCGGTCGGCCGCTCCATTTGCGGCCTGCTTGGCCCGGGGCTTTGGGGCGGGCTCAGCCCGCGGTGCCCGCGCTGCGGGTGCCGACCGGCCGCGGGCCACGGTTCGGTGCACGTAGGCCTTGCGCTGGCCTTCGCGGGGGTGTCTGGCGGCCCTGCGTGCCACCGTGCCGGGCGACTCGTCACTGGAGGAGCCCAGTACGATGGTCTCCTGCATGTCGGAATCGCCACGCAGGCCGGTCCCTTGGCCGCCATGGTTCCCAGCGCGGACATCGGGCGGGGCAGGGGCGGCGCCCGTCCCGTCGGGGCCGCGGGGCCCAAGCGTGCCGAGCGCCCAGAGCTGGTACGCGTGGACCGGCCGGATCTCGACCCCAAATCCCGGCGTTGGCCAGGGCACATTGTCGGGCAGGAAGAACTCCCATCCAGGGGGCGCGCTGGCATACCTGTGCGCCTCCGCTTCGTTGTCCCATCGGCCAGCCACCGCGATGCTGGCGACGGCGGCCCCGAACGCCCGCATGGCCGCAGCTCCTCCGCGTCTCCACGCGTGCCACCCCATGGATTCCCACCCTGTGGCAGCCAGCAAGCCATGGATCGCCGCCTGGAGGTCGAACGCGGCAGCCATAAGCGGCACTGACGCGGGCCTGCTGGACACCCACGGGTGGGCTGCCATCGCCGCGCGCCATGCTTCGGGCCACGCTCCCAGCCGTACCGTGACCCAGTCGTCGTCCTTCTTGTCGTCGAAGAACCCCAGCACGCACCGCTTTCGCAAGTCCACGGGCCGTACGCTGGCTGCTTCACCCACCCTGAGGAGAGTGGCGAAGGAGATGACGGCAAGGCCCAGGCAGAACCAGTCGAGGGTGGTCCTGATGCTCCGGGCCATGAGCCGGAGGGTGACCAGCTCGGCCCATACTTGGGTGGGTCGTGGCGCGGCAGTGGTGGTGGCGGCACCTCGTGCCATGAGCCAGTGCACGGGCCGCACCGTGGGTCGTATGCATCCCAGCTTCTCCGCCAGGCGAAGGGCTGATATGACGCCTCGTAGCGTCACAGGCTGCTGGCCCATGGCGGCGCGTCGGACGAGGTACTGGGACAGTGCCCCCGCCGCGTCCAGCTCGGGCCAGTGCGCCGCGAATCGGCCCACATCCCTGAGGATTGCTGTCCACCGCTCCACGGTTCCAGGGGACCACCGCCGGATGGCCAGCGCGAGGGGCTCCTCCATGTAGTTGCCCCACCATAGGCTGTCCACTGCCGACCCCGCGTATCGGAGGTCGAGTGCCCCGCCCCCTTCGTCATTGGCGCCCCCCTCGCCGGCGGGCCCATCCCTGGCGCTGGCGCCAGGTGCTTCAGCAGCTGGCCGGCGCTGGGGCCGGCCCGGCCGGAAAGGGCGGGGGGGCCTGGGTAGGCGGCGCCGGGCACGGCCCGCCCACGGCCCATTGGTTGCGGCCACACCGAAAACATGGGTACGGGGGGGGTCCAGTCGCGTCATAGGTGCGGCCCGTGCTGTGCGCTGTGTACAGGCTCTGGCTACCCACGGTACTGAACCCCCCTCGGTACGAGCCCGCGACGGAACCGGCGACTGAGGGGGCCCGCCCCTGGGTACCACTGGCACAGTCCCTGGCCCAGTGTCCGTGCAAGCCACAGCGGAAGCATGCCCCAGGGGGGGCAGGGGCCGGGGCCTGCGCCTGAGCCGGCGCCTGAGTCTGGGTCTGCGCCTGGGTCTGCGCCTGGGTCTGACTCGGCGTAGGCTGCTGGGCCTGGGCGTACCACCCCTGTGGCGCTGGCCGCGCCGCCGCCCCAGCAGGGTGGGTGGGCGTAGGCTGGCAGTCCCTGTAGACCACCTTCCACACCGTTTCCACAACCGCATTGCCCCTCCCAACGGGGTCTTCCGCTTTGAGCCAGGTGCTCAAGGCCTGGACGAGCTCCTGCTGCCAGAGCCAGGGAAGTTGCCCCGCGGTTATCTTGGCTAGTTCTCCCTCGGATAGGGGTGGTACCTTTGGTAGCTGGAGCTCCCGGATGCGAGCCTCCAGTCGTCGTATCTCCGCCTGCTCCGGGGACTCCTGCGGCTCCCGCGGCTGGTCTTTCGGCGTCTCCTCTGCCTGCTCCCGGGCAGGCGGGCTGGGCTGCGGCACCGCCTTCCAAGCAGCCGCCTCGACGTCGAGCCGCAGGTCCGTGGATCGCTCAAAGAGGGCCATGTATATGAGGGCCGTCGGGGCGTCCAGCCCGCCGCCGGCCCACTCCACCGCTCGATCAACGCCCGCCACGGATAGGCCATCCTCCATCAGCCGCTCCTCGTACCGGGCAGCCATGATGCCGGCATCCGCGCTGTCCAGGAACCCGTACGCGGTAGCCGCAGCGTGATCTCGCCACCGCTCCCAGCGTGCGTACTCGGGGGTCTTGACGGGGTCCAGGTCCATGTCGTCCCGGTTGAAAGCCAGCCTGGCCCGCTTTGCCCCCCGGCTCTCCCCACCAGCCGCGTCCGATGACCCATTCGATGTATCCCCCGGCATGGTAGTAGTCCCCCCGAAAGCACAGTCAGAAGAAAAGCATCAACTGGGAAGCACAGGGGGGCTTTGGGCTTTGGGCTTGTCTTCCCGATCCGAAGAGGGCCTTAGGGGCCCACGGAGTGCCTCGCATTGGGGAAGCTAGGCTCAGGCGCACCGCACTCACCCCCGAACCATGCGGTGCGAGAGCGGGGTATACACCTCCTAGTGCGGACGTGCTTGTGCTGGCAAGTGCATGGGGCTCGGGGCATGGGACATGCAAGGAACAGAAAGTGGGTCGAGACTCTTTACTGGAAGCGTTCTTGTGTCGGTAGTGTGTGAACTACTGCTGCGTCCCACAGGAGCACGTGCTGCCGGACGGCCAGAGTGTTCATGGGTTCAGGTAGAATGAGGAGCAAGGGTTGCAAGGCGGTGGCAATGGTTAGGACCATCAGGGGCCCTGGGTGTACCTGCACAAGGTGCGCTATGGACGGGTCCTGTAGATTGGGGTGTACCAGAAATGTCACTGTGGGGGCCCACCGCGCAGTGGGGGGGGGGGGGCATGCGCATGGGTAGCCGACCCCCCGCTACCATTCGCCAGTGTTGTAGGTGGCACGTGGTCCATCGGGCGAGGAACGCTACCGACAGTGGTAGGACATGGGTGCGGAGCTCCGCCACATGCGGGTTGAGGGTTGAGCTGGGCCGAGTGGGCCACTCCAGGGTGTCCAGGACCATCAGTAGGTCTGTGAGTGAGGGGGATCCGTCAGCCATCGCCTCCAGGACCACACGAACACGGTCGCCCGTGCCGTCCTGAGCTGCTGAGGAGGGGTGCGGGGACCTGACTAGGCCAGAGGGGGAATAGACAGACCACCCGTGGGGTGGGAGGGGGGACGGTGTGTGTAGGTCCGTTTCAAGCGCCACCGTGATGGAGGTGTTGCTGTCTGGTTGCACGACGGTCGTGCCGTCAGGCAGGTATGACCCCGCCACCTTGGGTACCGTGGTGAGGAGGCGCACAAATGCCCACTGGCTGCGCACGAGAAACGTGGGGCAGGAGTGGGCCACGTGGGACCAGGGGTGGTCCACGTGTGCATCGCAGTAGTCGCATGTGTAGTAATGCACGGAGGTGGGGGGGGGGGGGCGAAACAGTATCGCTCTCAAGCGTAAGGCGAGTACTAGGGGTGCCCGGGGGAGGGTGGAGTTCAGGAGGAGGGCCGAGAACGCTGTGGCGTTCCAGACAGCAGTATCCCACGCTGCTAAGGGCGCCGCTTCTCGGATGAGGGTCTGGTCGTGCAGGCGAGTTACACTGTGTGGTGCATTGAGGAGGAGGCGCCCTTCGCTGGTAGCCAGTGCGGCTCCGCGCAATAGGGGAAGGAGTGGGGCAGTGAAGGGTAGTGCTCGGGAGGCGCCATGTGCGGCCAGCAGGTGAGCTTCTCGCTGGAGCACCGCCACCGTGTGAGTGTGACCCGTGTCATGTTGCGCCCGTACCCAAAACTCTTGGGCCCCCACCGAGGCGGAGACCAGTTGCCTGAAGAGGTGGTTGAGGATGGAAGCAGGGGGGGGGGCTTTGGTGTATCCGCAGTGCATGGACGCGGTGGCATCCGCAAGGAAGCTGGCTTGGCCTTCCCAGCCCTTGAGGAGGGACCGGGCGACTAGCTTAGCCAGCCACTCCGCATCCGCGGACGTGGCAACGACCACTGACACGCCAAAACTGTACGACCGGAGGACTCCGAGCCGGGGACTGTAGAACACTATTCCACCGCCAACTCGATGTCCCGTCAGGGCACCGTCCGTGACGACCCACAGGACGTTAGGCAGAGGGTGGTCGGAGGTAACGTGTGCGTGCACGTGCATGTCTCGCAGGTGGGGGAACGGGTGGGTGTGGACGCGCGTGCGCAGGGTGGCCAGGGCCGTGCGCAAGGCCATGCCCTCCGAAAAAGGGGCCATAGTGTCCAGGAGGTATACCGCGGACACACGGGACAGGGGGTTGCGGCTGACCGAAGCATGCAGGTAGGTCATCGTCAGAAGGCTGAGGTTGCGTAGGGGGAGGGAGGGGCATCCGACGCCGCCAGCGTGCAGCGGGAGATGCAGGAACGCGTTGCACGTCCATGGTGGGAGGGCGAAGGCCGCCCGGTACGCCTTGTGGGCGTATACCTGTAGGTCATGGTGCCAGCTCGGAGGGGCTAGCACGCCAGAAAACACAAAGTCCCAGCGGGACAGGGCAAACGCTACAAAGGACCGTACCATCAGCAGGGGGGACATGGGTTTGTCACGGGTGGAGTGATACACTGACCGGAACGTGCGCAGCAGGTCGCTGAGCTTGGCCGTAGGTTTGAGGGTGTGGAAAATTGGCACGCCTACGATGAGGGGTGGGGCTGGGAGGGTGCGCGTCTTGAATTTGGGCACTTCCACCATCGCCGGATGCGGGAGGCCCTCTGCATCGAGTGTGTGGAAACTAAACTCCAACTTGTCCATGTTGGGCACCCCGTTGGTGTGGAGCGTCGCGCGTACACACTCTCCCGCGATGACGGACACCTGCGCTATGGTGGGTTCAAAGAAGGCGCGGTCATCGCTGTAGCAAACTCTATTGACGGGCAGGGTCGTGGGGGACGGCCAGGGGGGGATGTGTATGTGCTTCGGGAAGGGGAGGGAAGAGGAGGCGAGGACGGATGCGCCTTGATATCCGTTGGCAGAGAAGGGGTTGCCCTGGGAGTATCCCTCCTCGGGGGTGTAGCCTGGCGTGAGGCCGTCCGCCGACACCACCCTGATGCAGAGCTGGGAGTAGAATCCCGCTGCCCATTCCCCGTAGTTCCATGCCGGGCTGAGCCTGGAGCATAGGCGCTGCACATGGTCACGCTGCTTCCGTAGGTATGCATCGGACTCATCCCACCCACAGCGTGCCACGGACCCGTACACTTCCAAGGAGGAGGTGCAGGCTGCGCGACTGACTAGCACTAACTCGGCTGCCCTTAGTTCGTCCCGGTACGCGAAATAGTAGGGGGGGTACAAAGCGGACGCTTCAAGCGTGCGGTCCAATTTGGACTTGGCCGCGTGCGCCTCGGCGCCTGTGACCGGGCTCTCGGCCACTACCGGCCGGTAGGACGTCATCAGATTGGGGGGTTTCTTTTTATCGTTGGGGGTTTTGCCCTTGTAGATGCCATACTGCACTGGCATGGTGGAGAGGGAGGGGACGCCGAGCCAGGCTTGTCTGCGCGAGGCCAGCACGCCTGCACTGAGGCCGAACCCCCCCGGCTGGAGGAGCCGACGAGGGATGTTGTCCACAGCTGTGGCCCAGGAGCCAGGGCGGGATATGGAGGGTTGCATGAGGTGATCCGAGAGCACGGGGTCAGACGAGAGACGGTTGCAGTAGGCTGTCCTGTCTCCCGGGACTTGAGGTCGGAGCCCCAGCCGGAGGAACTGCAGTAATACTCGCACCGGTAGGTCAAGGACCGGGTTGAAAAACGGTTCCCAACACTGTGGGTCGGTGTGCGCCTGGAGCCAGTGATCGTCCAGCACCAGATGGCGGTGCTGGACGTTCACTACAGCCTGGGTGTCGATCTCTGCCTTGAGGGCGTCCGGGGTGGAGAGGGTGGTGCGGGGGTTGGGGGCTATGCGCGACAGGGGTTTGAGGGGTTGAGCAGGCAGACGCAAGGCGCTGCGGGTGGCGCCGGTGACAACCACCTTGGCCAAGGTGACCGCTAGGCGCTCGCGTCCCCTCTCCGCGACCGTTTCGCGGAGCATTCGGGACAGCTCCTGTAGGCGAGCCTGGGACAGGGGGGGGGTCAGGGTGCGCAGGCGTTTAATGACTGTGGCTGCCGTGGGGGGTCTGGGTACGATGGATGACGCATAGTGCCACAGAGCGCGGACATAGTGGTCCGGGGGGGCGGGGTAAAGGGTGATCCATGCCCACACCGCGTCTATCAGGCCCGAGAGCTGTGTGGCGTGGGCTGGTGCCAGTAAGCGCCATTTGAAGCGCTTCCAGTGGAACGGTTGTGCGTTTGGATCATGGGTGTCGATGGTGGTGACCAGGCCCATGTGGGTGCTGTGAGAGGGAAGGAGGGTGGAGTGGAGGGGGGGGACGTTTGGTGAGGTGAGGATGTGATCAATGCCTGTGCATCGCTGCACCCCATCGACCACAGTCCAGTTGGTGAAGGTGCCCGGGGGGTGTGCCAAGTGAAACTCTTGAAAAAGTGTCGTGCTGCGCAGCGCGTAGTACAGTGGGGAGTTGTCCCCGTACGCTTCACAATTGAAATCTCCACCCATGATGGTGGCCTGGGGGCGTAAGAGGGCGATAAGCTGTTTAATCGCCTGGAGAACGCCTTTCTTTTCAGCGAAGCTGTAGTGGGGCCGGAGGTGTATGGAGACCAGGAGGAGGGCACCATACCGGGTGGTCTCAATCACCACTGCAAACCAGTCAGTGCAGTCCATGGCTACGTGGGGGGTGGAGGGTCCCTTAACCAAAGCCCAAGCCCACAGTATCAAGAACCCCGTACCTGCCCCTTGCGTGTGGCTAATGACATAGCCATAACGCCTAGGGATGCTGTGGCGTAGGTTGCGATCCGACCAGGTCTCCTGATATAGGCCGTAGCCTATGTCCACCGAGAGGAGGTGGTTCTCCAGGTCCTCGGTTTTGGTTTCTATACCGCCGAGGTTGTTGCAATACAAGATGGTGGGTACAGGCGGTGGGGTGGGCGGGTCAAGGAACCAACGTGCAACTGCCGTGTGGGGAGGGGGGGCCACTGGGACGACTGCCGACGAGAAGCAGTTACGGTCACCGGTGGTGAGGGAGACCGGGATTGTGTTCGGGACCAGTATCCCCGTCACATCGGATGAGGATCGGTCCGCCAGCTCCGTACGGCAGGTGGCACTGAGGGGTCGGGGAGAGGTGCAGAAGAATCCAGGGTAGTGGGAGTGGTCAGGGGGGCCATGGACGACCGCTGCCGGGCGCTCTGGTCGTCCGCACAGGGGGCAGTGGGGGGCCATGACGAACACGACAGGGGGGTGGAGGTTGCAGTCTAGGAACCACTCATGCCCCCGGCGCGTGTAGCAGAGAATGCCGGCAGGTGCCGGCGGTAGCCGCCGTGCCGTGTCCCAGAACCATATCATGTCACCTTGGGGGTTGAAGAAAGGGGGGGTCACGAGTGCAACACTGTGGTGGCGGGGCATGTGTTCGCGCGTGCCAGACAGCCAATGGATGGTGCTGGAGGCAACCATGTGCCACAAGGAGGCGGGGTACAGCAGAAGCGGCCGCCAGACCGCAGGAGGAAGGTGCGCGCGCGCCTGAACCCGAAGTTGGGCCTCGGTGGAGGGTGTAAGGGGGGGGGGGGGCATAGGAGGGCTAGGCCACCATGGGTGGAGCAGTGTGGGCACTGGGGGGGTTGGCAGCGTGTGCGGAGTGCAAAGAGGGCGCCACAGGTCCAGCAAGCCATCCACAATCCTGTCTGAGACGGGTGCTCTGTCTGTTCTAGAGGGAGGAAGGGCAGGAAAGCGTGTATCTGACTGGGGATGTGGTCAACTGCGTGACGGAGGGTGTGGGTCTCAGCGATGGACTGAGCCACGCGGAGGAGAGGGGCGGAGGGGATGACGGTGCGAGGGAGAATACGGGGGAGGTGCAGTCAGCGGCGTACGGTGCCATCGAAGGGGGCTGTGTCCGCGCCGCGGGCCCCCCCTGGGGCCGGCGGGGGGGCGGGCAGTGGCCAAGGGGCCGGGAGCTGTGGTTGCCATTGGCCCGGCCGCGAGACCATCACCGCCGTGCTTGAGGGGTCCCAAGGGAGGGGGCGTGCTCGGTGCGTCCCCTGGTGGTGCCCTAGGCGGGGGCGCTTGGCGTCCTTCTTGGGCCCGTCCCTGGGAGCGGTCTGGGTGGGGGTGACGGCGGGCGCCGAGGCGTCACAGACGTCGCTGGACCTCTCCATTGGGGAGCCATCACGCCGCGTGCTGGCCAGGGTGACCGACCACTGGGGCGGCACTGCGCTGGTGTCTAGGTACGTGCGGTCAGCACTGGAGGTGAAGAGGGAGGCCCAGACGGACTCGTCCACCGTGGCGATGCCGACACGGCGGCGGATCATCTGGGGCGTTAGGGTGATGGGTGTGAGGAGGAGATGGGTGAGCTGCACACTGGCCGCCATCAGGTGCGCGTCCCCGATGGACTCCAGGTCCCGGAGCATGATGAGGCGTCGGCCTGGAGGGCGGGGGCGGGACGTGTCCACTGGGGTAGTGGCAGTGGCGGGAAGCTGGGCATCCTGGAGGCCCGGGATGACGAGGCGGGGCCCTGGCTGTGGCGGACCCGCTGGGGGGGACCCTGTAGCTGGGCTGGCCGGAGTGGAGCCGCGGCGAAGCACCCAGTCGAAGGCCGCGTCCGAGGCCTTGCTGGTGAGCTCCTTCTTGAGGGTCTGCGTGATCTGCGTCACCCCCGCCTTGGTCTCAATGCCCCTGAACGTCTGTACCAGGGCTTGGCGGAACGTGTCCTCCGTGGAGACCACTAGGAGGCTCTGGGAGGCTCGGTCCGAAACTGCGTCGTGCATAGCCAGCTTGCGGGCCACGTCCCCATACGGTAGGGTCTGGGAGCCAGGCTGCTCGATCAGCCGGACTATCTCCTCCAGGGACTTGGTCTTGAGGTCCTGCAGGTTGTTGTTCTCGTAACGCTCCTCCACGATCCCGACGTAGCGTGCCAGGTCCGCCCGCAACATTGGCTGGCGGTACGCGGGGCAGGTCAGCCACAGGGACTTGGCCACACCCACCAGCGCCGCCGTGGTCCGTACACCGTTGGTGTTGCCGTATGCCTTGGAGCCCAGTTGGTGTGCCCGCGCTAGTGTTAGCAGTGGCTGGGCATGCTCCTCGGCCTTGTTCTCGGGCACGGAGGCGAGGGAGTCCAGGCGTGTGAGGAAATCCGCGGAGTCCGCGGAGGATAGTGCCCGTAGCTGTAGGAGCCACGGGTCATCCGACGCGTCGTCGGCCGTTTCTTTGCGCCAGCGGTCCTTGGAGGCGTACAGCCGCATGAGGAGGCCCGGGTGGCACAGCTTGCCATCCCCATCGGGGCCATGGGCTCTTAGCTCCTTGACCCACTGGGCGGTTGTGAGGACGCTATTGGTGGGCAAGGGCGTCGGAGGGTCTGTGGGCAGGAGGTCGGGGCACGCCAGCGCGGATCCAGCCTGCTTGGCCGCCCAGCTGAGCAACCACTATATCACGGGGAGGCGCATCACCGGGGGTTTCAGGTCGTGCTCTCCGGACAGGACCATCAGGAACTCGTCCTGGCTGAGCGTGCGGAGGGTCTGGTCGCCGTAGCGGGCGGTGAAGAGTGAGGCCTCGGAGTGGAGGTCGGTCATCCGGGCCGGCGTGGCCTGGGCGTGGAAGGCCACCAGGGCGTCGATGGCCATGCCGTAGGTCAGCCACGATGTCTGGCCTGCGTGGTTGCGCAGCGACTCCATGTCAAGGTGTGCCAGCGAGTCGGTGGCAGCCGCCCACATGAGGCACACGGACCCTAGGAAGGCGTCGTCTGCCGGGCACCCCGCGCAGAGAACTCCGGAGGGATGGTGGTGGAGTGTGAGCAGCAGCTCGCGCGCAAGGGGGTTCCAGGCGGCCCCCGTGCAAGGGAAGCTGTCCCTAGGGGTGATGGCCGCCACACGGTCGGCTGGAGAAAGGGCGCGGAACGCATCCGCTGAGACATCGGGGATAACGGCTGCAGCCGGTGGCATGGTGACTGCGAGCAAGAGAGGTGGGGGGGGAGAGAGGTGTCGACTTGGTGTCCAGGCGCCGGTCCGCCGGATTCCCATGACGAGCCCGATGCGCACGGAGCTTCGCCCTGCGGGATGCGAGGGGGGGTTGGGGTGACCGTGGCTGGAGTGGTGCACCAATGGTCCGGTTCATGGTCCAGCAGAGCACCCCTACTGCAGGCTTACACATAGCACAGGGGGGGGGTTGCGGGCGCGCTTGACCTGCGACCCGGGTGTCAGGGTATCTCAGAAGGCAGTCGCCCCGGAGGTAGCGCATTAGGCGCGCGCCGTGAAGGGGCCGGTTCGAACCCCGTGATCGGTGGTCTGCCACCGATCCCCTCGAACACCGGCCGGGGCCTCCCATCGATCTGTTCGAGTACAGGTGACGGTGCGCACTGCTGCAGGAGTGGGTGGCTCCCATGTGTTTTGTTTTTCGTGGGCGGGGGGTAAAATGAACGAGACCTCCACCCGATCCACCGGTACCGGTGGTGGTGCGAGCTGTCGAAGGGGGGGGTGGTTCCCACGTCGCCAACTAGAGAGCTCTACGTGCAGGGGCCCCAGGAGCGCCAACGCCCGGGATCGAACCCCAGCACTGGACGACTGAAGACCTACGCTCTCACTACTGGGCCGCGGGAGTCTCTTGCGTGACTTAGAGGTGCCGCCAGCCACGGATCCAGTTCTGAGGGTGGGGCTGTGCGTTGGCAAGCGTGATGCGCGCGTTGGGAGGTCCCACTTCACGTGTATGGGGCCAGGACAGGGAGGGTGGAGGCAGGGTGGGGTGTGGCACCGCCGGATCGCCGACTGACGTGCACAGGGGTAGGAGGCGGACAGTAGCACCGCCGGATCGCCGACTGACGTGCACGGGGGCAGGAGGCGGACAGAAGCACCGCCGGATCGCCGACTGACGTGCAGGGTGAAAGAGGAGGGACCGTCGCACCGTCCGATCGCCGGCCGTCGTGCCCTAGAGCTGGGGATGTCCCGCCGGGTTGCCGATCTGCCCGTTGGGAGGGAGAACAGGGGAAGACAGGCCACCACGGCCTGTGCTTGCGTTTGTACACCCCTTCCCCGTGGGATGCCCCAAGGTTGACACGCCATCTCAGAGGCGACAGGGCACTGCCTAGCGGTGCAAGCTTCAGCTGACAGGGAAGCACAGGGGGGGGGGGGGCGGTCAGCCTTAGTCTCTGCCACTGCCACTGCCACTGTACCCCCCCCCCCTCCCAAAACCTCAGTTTTTATGGAAAACTTCGGCTTCAAAGCGGGGGAAAAAATAAGAAGTGGCCCACAAGTGGGACTGGTGGCTACATCACCCCTGCCGTCTAGAGGGTTCCCAACGCTTTACAGCAGGGGACAAAAACAGGAGAGGCCCACAAGTGGGCCTAGTGGCTACATCACCCCTGCCGTCTAGAACGACCCCGACGCTTTACAGCGGCGAACAAAATCAGAAGTGGCCCACAAGTGGGCCTAGTGGCTACATCACCCCTACCGTCTGCAGGGTCCCCAACGCTTTACAGCGGGGAACAAAATGACAAGTGACCCACAAATGGTTCTATCGGCTACATCACCCCTACCGTCTAGGGGGTCCAACGCTACAGAGCGGGGGAAAAAATAAGAAGTGGCCCACAAGTGGGACTGGTGGCTACATCACCCCTACCGTCTAGAGGGTTCCCAACGCTTTATAGCGGGGGACAAAATCAGAAGTGGCCCACAAATAGGCCTAGTGGCTGCATCACCCCCGCCGTCTAGAGGGTCACCAACGCTTTAGAGCGGGTGGGGGGGGGGATCAGAAGAGGCCCACAACTGGGCCGAGTGGCTACATCACCTCTGCCGTCTAGAGGGTCCGCAACGCTTTATAGCGGGGAACAAAATCAGAAGTGGCCCACAAGTGGGCCTACTGGCTACATCACCCCTACCGTCTTGAGGGTCCCCAACGCTTTTGGGGGGGGAACAAAATAAGAAGTGGCCCCCAAGTGGGACCGTTGGCTACATCACCCCTCCCGTCTAGAGGGTTCCCAACGCTTTACAGCTGGGGACAAAATCAGAAATGGCCCACAAGTGGGCCTAGTCGCTACATCACCCCTGCCGTGTGGAGGGTACCCAATGCTTTAGAGCGGGGGAGAAAATCAGAAGTGGCGCAGAAGTGGGCGTAGTGGCTACATCACCCCTGCCGCATGGAGGGTCCCCAACGCTTTAGAGCACGGAACAAAATCAGAAGTGGCCCACAAGTGGGACTGGTGGCTACATCAGCCCTACCGTCTAGAGGGTTCCCAACGCTTTACAGCGGGGAACAAAATGACAAGTGACCCACAAATGGTTCTATCGGCTACATCACCCCTACCGTCTAGGGAGTCCAACGCTTCAGAGCGGGGGAAAAAATAAGAAGTGGCCCACAAGTGGGACTGGTGGCTACATCACCCCTACCGTCTAGAGGGTTCCCAACGCTTTACAGCGGGGGACAAAATCAGAAGTGGCCCACAAATAGGCCTAGTGGCTGCATCACCCCCGCCGTCTAGAGGGTCACCAACGCTTTAGAGCGGGTGGGGGGGGGGGATCAGAAGAGGCCCACAACTGGGCCGAGTGGCTACATCACCTCTGCCGTCTAGAGGGTCCGCAACGCTTTATAGCGGGGAACAAAATCAGAAGTGGCCCACAAGTGGGCCTACTGGCTACATCACCCCTACCGTCTTGAGGGTCCCCAACGCTTTTGGGCGGGGAACAAAATAAGAAGTGGCCCACAAGTGGGACCGTTGGCTACATCACCCCTCCCGTCTAGAGGGTTCCCAACGCTTTACAGCTGGGGACAAAATCAGAAATGGCCCACAAGTGGGCCTAGTCGCTACATCACCCCTGCCGTGTGGAGGGTACCCAATGCTTTAGAGCGGGGGAGAAAATCAGAAGTGGCGCAGAAGTGGGCGTAGTGGCTACATCACCCCTGCCGCATGGAGGGTCCCCAACAATTCAAAGCAGGGGACAAAATAAGGCAGAAATAAGAAATGGCCCACAAGTGCGCCTAGTCACTACATCACCCCGCCATCTAGAGCGTCCCCAATGCTTTAGAGCAGGGAACAAAATAAGAAGTGGCCCACAAGTGGGCCCGGTGGCTACATCACCTCTGCCGTCTTGGGTCCCCAACAATTCATAGTGGGGTTCAAAATGACAAGTGCCCAACAAAAATGCGTAGTCGCTATATCACCACTACCCTCTAGAGGGTCCCCAACGCTTTAGAGCAGGGAACGGAATCAGAAGTGGCCCACAAGTGGCCCTAGTGGCTACATCACCCCTGCCGTCTAGAGGGTCCCCAACACTTCAAAGCGGGGGGCAAAAACACAAGTGGACCATAAGTGGCCTTGTGGCTAAATCACCCCTCCCGTCCAAGAAGGTCCATGACGCTATAGAGCGGGGGGGGAAATCAGAAGAGGCCCACAGGTGGGCCTAGTGGCTACATCACCCCTGCCGTCTAGAGGGTCCCTAACACTTTAGAGCGGAGAATGTAATCAGAAGTGGCCCACAAGTAGGCCTAGTGGCCACATCACCCGTGCTGTCTTCAGGGTCACCAACGCTTTAGAGCGGGGGGCGGGGGCCAAATTAGAAGAGGCCCACAACTGGGCCTGATGGCTACATCACCTGTGCTGTCTAGAACGTCCCCAACGCTTTATAGAGGCGAACAAAATCAGAAGTGGCCCACAAGTGGGCCTAGTGGCTACATCACCTCTGCCGTCTAGAGGGTTCCCCAACGCTTTACAGTGGGGAACAAAATCAGAAGTGGCCCACAAGTAGGCCTAGTGGCTACATCACCCCTACCGTCTAGAGGGTCCCCAACGCTTCAGAGCAGGGAACAAAATCAGAAGTGGCCCACAAGTGGGACTGGTGGCTACATCACCCCTGCCGTCTTGGGGGTCCCCAACACTTTAGAGCACGGAACAAAATCAGAAGTGGCCCACAAGTGGGACTGGTGGCTACATCAGCCCTACCGTCTAGAGGGTTCCCAACGCTTTACAGCCGGGGACAAGACCAACAATTCAGAGCGGGGGACAAGATCAGAAATGGCCCACAAGTGGGCCTAGTGGCTACATCACCTCTGCCGTCTAGAACGTCCCCAGCGCTTTAGAGTGGGGGACAAAATCAGAAGTGGCCCACAAGTGGGCCTAGTGGCTAAATCAGCCCTGTCGTCTTGGGGGTCCCCAACAATTCAGAGCAGGGAAAAAAATCAGCATTGGCCCACAAGTGCGTCTAGTCACTACATCACCCCTGCCGTCTAGAGCGTCCCCAATGCTTTAGAGCAGGGAACAAAATAAGAAGTCCGACAAGTGGGCCCGCCGGCTACATCACCCCTCCCATCCGGGGGAGTCCCCAACGCTTTAGAGCACGGAAAAAAATAAGAGAAGGCCCACACGTGGGCCTAGTGGCTACATCATCCATGCCGTCTTGGGGGTCCCCAACAATTTAGAGTGGGGGACAAAATGACAAGTGGCCCACAAGTGGGCCTAGTGGCTACATCACCCCTACCCTCTGGAGGGTCCCAACGCTTTAGAGCAAGGAACAAAATCAGAAGTGGCCCACAAGTAGGCCTAGTGGCTACATCACCCCTGCCGTCTAGAAAGTCCCCACCGCTTTAAAACGGGGAACAAAATCAGAAGTGGCCAACAAGAGGTTCTATTGGGGACGTCACCCCTACCGTCCGGGCAGTCCCCAAAACTTTAGAGCGGGGGAAAAAATAAGAAGTGGCCCACAAGTGGGACCGGTGGCTACATCACCCCTACCGTCTAGAGGGTTCCCAACACTTTACAGCGGGGGACAAAATCAGAAATGGCCCACAAGTGGGCCTAGTGGCTACATCACCTCTGCCGTTGAGAGGGTCCCTAACGCTTTAGAGCAGAGAACAAAATGAGGAGAGGCCGACAAGAAGGCCTAGTGGCTACATCACCCGTGCCGTCTAGAGGGTCCCTACCGCTTTAGAGCGGGGAACGAAATCAGCAGTGGCCCACAAGTAGGCCTAGTTGCTACATCACCCCTGCCGTCTTGAGGGTCCCTAACGGTTTAGAGCGGGGGGGGGGGAATCCGAAGAGGCCCACAAGTAGGCCTAGTGGCGACATCATCCCTGCCGTCAAGAGGGACCCCAACACTTTACAGTGGGGGGGGGGGGGGCGGGGATCAAAAGCGGCCAACAATTGGGCCTAGTGGCTACATCACCCCTACCGTCTTGGGGTTCCCCAACGCTTTACAGCGGGGAACAAGATCAGAAATGGCCCACAAGTGGGCCTAGTGGCTACATCACCTCTGCCGTCTAGAACGTCCCGAGCGCTTTACAACCGGGGACAAGATTAGAAGTGGCCCACAAGTGGGCCTACTGGCTACATCACCCCTACCGTCTTGGGGGTCCCCAACAATTCAGAGCGGGGGACAAAATAAGAAATGGCCCACAAGTGGGCCCGGTGGCTACCTCACCCCTGCAATCTAAAGCGTCCCCAACGCTTCAGAGTAGGGAACGAAATAAGAAGTGGCCCACAAGTGGGCTCGGTGGCTACATCACCCCTGCCGTCTTGGGTCCCCAACAATTCATAGTGGGGGACAAAATGACAAGTGGCCAACAAAAATGCGTAGTCGCTATATCACCGGTACCCTATAGAGGGTCCCCAATGCTTTAGAGCAAGGAACAGAATCAGAAGTGGCCCACAAGTAGGCCTAGTGGCTACATCATCCTGCCGTCTAGAGGGTCCCCAACGCTACAGAGCGGAGGACAAAATCAGAAGTGGCCCACAAGAGGGCCTAGTGGCTACATTACCTCCCGTTTGGGGTTCCCCAATGGTTCAGAGCGGGGGACAGAAACAGAAGTGGCCCACAAATGGGTCTAGTGGTCCATGCCGTCTGGGGGGTCCCCAACGCTTCAAAGCGGGCTGAAAAGACAGTAGTGGCCCACAAGTCGGTAGATTGGCTATATCACGCCTGCCATATGGGGGATCCCCAACACTTCAAAGCGGGGGACAAAAAAAGAAGTGCCCCACAAGTGGGCTTAGTGGCTACATCACCCCTGCTGTATGGGGGGTCCCCAACACTTCAGAGCGGAGGACAAAAACACCAATGGCCCACAAGTGGGTCTAGTGGTACCTGCCGTTTGCCCCCTTCCCCCCACTTCAGAGCAGGGGACAAAAACACACGTGGCCCACAACTGGACAGATTCGCTACATCACCCCTACCGTCCGGGGGTCCCAACACTTTAGAGCAGGGAACCACATCAGCACTGGTAAGTTTGGTTGTTTTATTGGGGGTAAATCACTGTTGTTTTTAAAAGGGTACCCCGAAAAATATGTTTTGCCATACGTCACGTATCGAAAAAAGTGTAGGTTGCGTAACAAACACAACGTAACTCGCTTTTTTTTTCTTCAAAAAGCGCAACTCGCCTATGTTTTTCACAGCAGGTCGCGTATCAAAAAAAGCGTAGGTCGCGCAACAAAAAGGCATAACTCGTTTTTTTTCTTCGCAAAAGCTTAACTATCTTTTTTTTGCAGCAGGTCAAGTATTGAAAAAAAAAAGTGTAAGTCGCTTTTTTTTCTGTTTTAAAAAAGCGTAAGTTGCGTCGCAAAATTTTAGGCGTAGGTCACCTGACCATAAGAGTTTCAATCACGTGCCATACATTTTCAAGTTTATTTTTTTGCACGCTTGAATTACGCCGAGAAACAAAAATAAGCAACTTGCACCCCAAAAAAAAAGTGACTTACGCCTGACACCACAAGTGTGGGCATCCATACAACATCCATTAAAATAATTTTCCTGGCACTCACCACAAGTTGTGATGGTGGAGCGCTTCAGACAACACAAGGCACACACATTTGCCTCATCCTCTCCTTCACCTTGCGTGGCGGACAAGTTGTTTTTATCAATCCAAACATGAGGCAAGACATGGCCCAGTGGTCCACAAGGAGGGTGACACACCTACCTCCGAGTGCAAAATTGTGTGAATGCAACAAAATACGCACAGACTGGTGCAACTCATCAGGGCTACCACGCCACATGTTCATAACCAAACCCCAAGGCCACAACTTTCCAAACACATGCTCAATGCCCGCCCTATACCACCCATGCACATCAATGCACCACTGTTGCCAGGCCATCAAACTTCTATTCTTTCTTCCTAAGAATGGCTGTAGAAATTCAAGTGGCCCACTTTTTTGGTGTTTCACTCTCACTGGAGTTAGGCAAAGCCACAACCAACCTCAAACCTTCAACTCAACATGGACACTGCGACAAAGCTTAGGACATGTCTATTAGATATGCAGGAATACCGGTGTCGCGCGGCATTGCATACAACATGAAATTAACTTCCTTGCTGTTACCTTCGGGGTCCCCATGGTGGGGAGGAATCAATATGGCTACATAACCCTTGCCTTCTCAGGGTCCCCACAGTGGGGAGAAATCAATATGGCTACGTAACTAGGCAAAAAGCGTGGATTACCGCTTAGTATCAAAAACGGTGACCAAAAAGATGGCCGGCGGGCGGCTGATGCGCTAACGCTCCCCCTTTGCCAGCCTCTAACACCAACCTTGGACAGCAAGCAGTACTTAGGCAAGGGGTTGGTGGCAAACAGGCAACAAGAATTGAATTTCTAGTGTTTGTCTGCTCTCTACACATTCCACAGCATGCCACAGCGGTGCGAGTTTTTTTGGCAGGCTGTTGGTCCCGTGAAAAATGTCAGTTGTGTACAAAAAAATTGTCTAGTCGTGGAATTTTTTTTCGGTAAATGCGTGTTTTTTTTTTGAGCGGTAAGTCGTGTGAATTATTAAAAAAAAATTGAATTTTTTTATTTTTGCAGTAAGGGCGTGTAATTTTTTTTTGCGGTAAGTCGTGTAAATTATTAAAAAAATTGAAAAATTGAAAGAAATGCAGCAATACATGTGCAATGTGTACAGCTGCCGGTTCCGTACGGCACCCCATAGCGACCTTAACGATGGGACGCCGAGTCCACAAAGCACATAGTACTCTGCGCGGCCACCAATTAGTTGGGACTCGGCCAATATAACAAAGTTTCACATGGTGTCATAGGCACTAGACTCAAAATCAGGCCCAAGAAAAGATTCCTGACAGGTGCATGGCGAACATCCAGTGTGTCTGCACTGGGAACAAACTCAGGCTCAAGAAAAAGAGTCCTCACAGGACCATGGCCAACGCTAGTGCCACCATTATAGGCCACCAAGGCACTGGCATGGGGCCAATATAATAGCAATCTTATACACTCCATCATTGGTACACCAAACGGCAGAGGAAAATACTGCCCACAAAACATGCACCCGCTACAAGTAGTTGCAGAATGCACACTTGTAGATCGAGTCCGTTTTTGTGTCACCGGACTTGGGCTTTGCACCAGGATTGGGGTTAAACTGACAAGCGGCGCGCAACCCTGCCATTGGCTGCCATTAGCTGCCATTAGCTTGGACATGTCATTGATGAAAAGCTGGTCACACTCCAGCTGGCCAGATGCATCTGCTGGGTAGCCATCCGGCACCTTGCGCCACTCTCCACGGATGAGGACCTTGGGACGGGTGTCCTCCTCCTCTGTGGGAGTGGCCTCCTTGCCTTCGAGTGGTGTGGGGGTGGCCTGAACACTCTCCTTAGCCAAAAGTGCACCTTCAACTTGGGTGCTTGGGGGGGGACTTAGGAGGGCCAGAAAGCCCGTGCCTCTGGGGGGTCCCCACCGCTTCAGAGCGGGGGGCAGAATCACAGATGGCCCACAAGTGGGCAGGGTGGCTACATAACCCCTGCCGCTTGGGGGGTCCCCGCTGCTTCAGAGCGGGGGGCAGAATGAGAGGTGGCCCACAGGTGGGCACATTGCCTACAGGCATGCATTTTTAGTAAAATTGGTAATTCTTTCTTTGTGGTAAGGTCGTGTATTTTTTTTCTTTCTGCGGTAAACGCGTGTAGGAAAAAATCGTCACATCGTGTAATTTTTTTTTTGCGGTATATGTGTGTGACGGGCTTACACGACTTACCGCCAAAACAAAAATTACACGACTAGACGATTTTTCTGTTACACGCATTTACCGCAAAAAAAAAATTACACAAATTACAACATACAGGCTGTGTGGCCCCCCCAGTGGTTTCGAAGTTTTGGAGGGCAATTTTTGGGCCTCTTCTGGGACACTGGGTTTGGCTTGAAATCAAATTAGAATTCAAAAATCCAAATGCTGAGGAACAGTTTATGCACAAAAGAACAAAACAGGCGGCGGTCTGATTGCATGTGACAAAGCAACCTCATCTTTTCCCCCTGGTCCACATCTGGTTGACCCCTGAATAGATGCTCAATCCCATGTTTATTTACAGTTTGAAGTGGCACTGTAGCACATTGCGTTGAACCTGCAATTCACGAGACGCCTCACGACCAAGGACAAAAAGTACAAAGTCCTGCAATGGTTTTCACAGATACATGATTACTTGAGGGGATTGAATCCATACAAACTCATTGTTGGTCAACAAGCCTACCAGCCTGTCTAGCTGCGTGCAGAGGATAGAAGGAAACCGTTCTTGCACAAATAGCTCAATGACAAGAAATGGGGAATCTGCCAAAGGGCCAGCAAGCCGCCACAGAACACTGCGTTGACCCCCAAATATCCTGTTGCTGCAGCGGCCCCCATCAGTGGGGGCAAGGCCCCGGGAATGGTCCCCACCCAGGTGTTGCTCCAGTGGATCCGCTGCATGAGGAGAGAACATGCAGTGGTTATCCATTGCCCTAGCGTCAGGAGCCCTCCTGGAAATGCCGAGGGGCGAGCCTCCTGAGAGTGTGCAGAACGCTGTGTCCCCCGAGGTGAACTTGGCGGTGCCATGAATGTGAGAGACACTGCCTACTGTGTGGGGGCCATGGAATGAAATCCTAGCGTACATCTGTGATAGATACTTGTACCAAGCCCCCTTCCCTCCCCAGAGTTCCACTTAAGGAGGGGGTGGTGGGTGGGTGCGTGCCCCCCCCCCCCCCCCCGGACCTGCTCCTGAAGTAATGGAGGGCAATTTTTGGGCCAGCCCAGAAATACCTTTACCCTTGGGCCGGGAGGTGCCATACTGTGTTGCACAATGTAAACGCAAAAACGACCGTAGCTTTAGTCACGGCATGCAAATGTCCCCAAAGGGATTTGAATGTGCCGCAGTGCCATGTTTGCTGTCAAGGCCCTCTTCACGGGTAGAGGTGATGAAGAATTTGAACTTGAAGGAAATAATGGACACTAGCAGCATACACAGGGTACACCGCTTATGCCTGGAAATTGCGCCAAAGGCGCAGAGCAAAATTCGGCCCAATCACTTAAAAGGGGGGCGGGCTGGTGGGGGGGTGGGTGGGTGGGTCTGAGATGGGGGGCATGGGGTGGTCTGGACCCCCCCCCACCCACTGGTGGTGAGTTGTGAAGTGGAACTCTGTCCCTGCCCCCCAAGCACAAAACACTCCCAAGTCGTCCCCAATCCCCCAAACACAACCAGATCGACCACCCCAATATAGGGGGGGCGGGGGGTCCCCCCTCAGCCACCCCCCCCCTTGTGACATTCTGTCAGGTTGCTGCTTCTTTGCGGGGCCCTGGACAGTCACCCATTCTTCCCTTTGCATGCTACGTCGGGTTGCTGTGTTTTGTCGGCTGCTGCAGCCTGTGCTCCTGCTGGTGTCGTTTCCGCGTTCGCGGAGCCCAATCGTTGGTGTAGGGCTGTGCTGGTTGCGGCGGGTGTCGTTTGTTGGTTAGCGCTGCCCAGTAGTTGGCGCACCTGGTCTGTGTTGGTTGTTGCGGGGTCGCTTGACAGTTTTCGCTGCCTATGCACCTCCGCTCTGCGGTTGTCCACCAACTGCCTCGCCGCGTTTTCGTGTGCATGAGGCCCAAATGCCCCACTCGTCCGCGTGTTGTACCGGCCGTCCACCCACTGCGCATCACCACTCCTCAGTCGCCCATGTGCATGGCGTGCTCCTTGATGGTTGTGGGTGGCGTGCGCTCTGTTATGGTTGACGCGGGTGGCGCCCCCCACCCCCCCCTACAGCGATTACAATTACGGTTGCTCCGCCAGCTGGACCAGTGTGCACCAACCAAATTTTGTCAACTGATATAGGTTCTTTGACCATAAAAAAACAGTGTCACTGTGTGGAGGGCCTGTGACTCTGCCTGATTTCAGAAGTGAAGCCTTGTTAGGCCTGTCCGGTACTAGGGTGGGAGACCACCAGGGCCATTTTTGGAAATCGGGTTTTGTTGACCAATCCTGCGACAATTCTGCACACATTTGATATGAAATCATTCATCAACCCTGTCCCTGAGAACATCTAACACAGGGCAATGCACTGGACAGGTTTGTAGCATTCCTGGGTCGAGCACAATCATTTCTTCACCCATTTGGCTAGAATTCTTTGCTATTCAGCAGGGTCTACGTCAAAACTGTCTGAGCTGTCGGTGCTGGAATTGGAATTATTGTCATCCCCGTTGGATGACGCACTCGATGAGCTAGAGGAATCTGCAGAAGTGGGGCTAGCATGCATGCACAGTTCCTCATGAGTGCTGTCATCACAGGTCAGCAGGGCAGATTCCTTGCGCTTTTTCCCTTTATCACTACCTTCCCCCCCCCATGTCCATCCCCCCCCAAGGGACGACGGTTCCCCCCCACCCCGGGGGGAACCGTCACCAAGTGACGGTTCCCCCCCTGGGGGGGGGGGGGGGGAACCATACACCACTCCCGACTAGCCAATTCTAGTATAACCGAACTAAAAAATTTCTTCAGCGCCTTCGGCGCCTGTGATTTCCTATTGATTTCTTATTGTTCATGGGCCAAGTGACGGTTCCCCCCCTGGGGGGGGGGATGGACACGGGGGGGGGATGGACACGGGGGGGGGAAGGTACGCATTTTGTGCTTCCGCGTTGAGAAGCGCCTACGATCCCCAGACTTTGCTAGACTTCGCTGCTGCCCATGCAGAAGCTACACAGGCATTAGGGTACTCCTGAGGGTCTGGGGTATCCTGCTTTCCAATCAAATGCATTCTGATGCTTTCCCAGGACACCGAAGTATTGATGAGAGAGAAAAAGCACAAGGGACCCTGTGATGACAAAACAAACGAAGGAGTGCGAGACCCAGGCGACAGCACAGCTGCAGATTCCCGACAGAGCCGCCAGCAGACATATCTGCAAAGCAAAAAAGAGCAATCGTAATCGTCGTTTTGTCGTCACCATCGTCACACCCTCCTGGCCCACGAGCCCCCCCCCACCGCCCCCCACCCCCACCTTGGTCATGTTGTCATTATTATATCCAACCCTGCGGCCCACTGGACGACCCCCGCCCCCTCCCACTTGAATGAGAGCGAATGCATAACCAGACATTTTGAGTCGGACCTGGCCCGAGGGAGGAAACACGTGGTGGGCTTCTTTCAGGGCTGTGTTCCACAAAGGCCAGTCAGTTACCGTGTACACTGTGTACACAATGCAAGGCATTGGTGTCCATTGTCAGGACTTTGTGTGACTTGTTGATCCAGGTCAGTTCTATTGGGAATGGGAAGCGGAAAGATTGGGGAGCGCTCCGGAGCACTTTTTGGGTGGGAGTGAAATATTTGTCCCACTGCTCACCATTGCAGCATATTGCCTCCCTGCCAGTGTTGACAGGCTTCACATGTAATCATTCCCAGACCATGATGTTCAGAGGGTGCCCTGCACCTGACATAATGTGGAAAGTGTAAAACAGGGTCCGGGGTTGCAGATCACCAAGTGTTACACATTTCCAGGCATTTTGTCTGTGGTGTTGCTGGTGGAGTAACCACAAGTGGGGGCTGTCAAGGATAGGACAGGGATGGAAAGGCAGATGCATGACCGAAAAGTGTGTGTGTGTGTGTGTCTGTGTCTGTGTCTGTGTGTGGTTTCACCAGTTTTACTAGGTCTCCCGGTTGAGCCTGTATGGCCACACTGGCGTCCTCGGGTCGGGTCCCCATTGGTGAGGCCCACAGTGCAGGCCAGGGGTGCGTCCTTGTGTTGCCCCTCGACCAGTGCGATATGCACTTTAGGCCAGAACCTGGCTCGCTGCCCCAGGACCACCCTGGAAGTGGGGCGGTGGCTCCGTGGCTTCCGCCGGGCCAGCTCCATGGTATTAGTTCAATGAGCCCGTCATCGCCATGCTGCCCCATGTGTTGCATGTGTATTGGGGCTTTCACAGCTGGTGGTGCTCGCGGCGGCAAGGCGGCCTCGGGTTCCTAGACTCTTCCTCGGGTTCCTAGACTTTTCCTTGGGTTCCTAGAGTTTTCTTGGGTGAGCGTTGGGACACAGGGTTGTTGCATAAAAAACTCCCCATCGTTGGGACACAAGGGTGTTGCACCAATGCCTTCCCAAGGTTGCACCAATGCCTTCCCAAGAGCGGACACAAGGTTGTTGCACACATGTCTTCCCAAGAGCATTAGGACACAAAATTGTTGCACAAATCCCTTCCCAACAGCGTTGGGACACGAGGTTGTTGCACATACTCGGTTTCCCCAGAAAGGATGCCCTTGAGGAACGGCTGCCACCGCCCGCCTCCAGGCATGCTCAATCCAGGCATTGATCCCACGACCTTTTGGTTGCGAGACCTACGATTAGCCCAGTTGAGTTACCGGGGATCCGTGTGTGTGTATGTGTGTGTGTGTGTCCGTGTGTGTGTGGTGTGTGTGTGTTCTCCGCACTCTCTCTGAAACGGTCCTTCAAAGCGCAGACATGCAAGAATCAGGAGAAGATGGCCTGGACGTGAACTTCAAGGACACCTTCAGAGGGGTGTAAAGGCACACATAGGTGATCAAGGATGCCAAGCCAAGATAACAGGCCAGGGGATTGGTCCCAAAGTAGAGGACAATGGAGCCTACGACTGCTGCACTGCTCACCTGCGAAAGGAACAAGGACAGGTTTTGCAATGCAAAGGGATCATAAGAGCAGGAAGGATGCAACAAAATGAGGACAGACACTGCCGGATACCCGACATTGATCAGTGATATCCTCTCATTCCCCCTCATTCCGCGCAACAATCTGCGGTGCTCAGTGCCAACTCCCGGAAGCAAAGAGCCCCAGGGCCCCAAGCGTGTCTTGCACACAACGACTTTCTGCTGAACGAAATGGATGGCTTGAGAAACCAAGGAATCGCTTTTCTCATCCCCATCCCCTGCTTGCCAATCTTCCCCATTTTTCCTTCATATGCCAGACCAAGATGCCGCACCCACTGTCCAATTTCCAATCAAAACTGAAAATAACCTCCCCCCTTGCCAGAACAGTGGTAAAATTCCAAAGTTTGGCGGAAAGAACACCTACTGTTGTTCTGATATGGGTGTTGTCTGTGCATGCAGCGAGGAGACACAAGCAATGAAACCACCACTACCTACGATTCATGTGCCATTCTCTGAAAGTGAAGCAAGGAGCAGAATGAGGCATGATATATGCAGGGAGGATCAACAAGTGGTAGGACAGAAAGCGGCATCCCAGAAATACTGCCACCCAGCCCCAAACCACTGAGTTCTTCTCGCAAGGGGAGGGGGGGGGGTTAGGACCAAGCGAGGAGGGAACATCAGGTACACCAGTAAAATGGGCCCAATGAGGGCAAACATGGTTCAAAGGTGGCTGAAAAAATCTTCAAACCAACTGTTTGAGCTTCGCAAATGATCTCGGATCATGTTTTTAGAAAAATGTGTTTTCAACCCCCTTTTGCCCCCTTTTTGGCCCTTTTCAAGGCTTTTTGGGAATGCATGGGGCAATGTGGATGGAAAATGGCTCGAAGTGGTCTAAATTAACCAAGTGGTCCCCGAACAACTTTGAGAAAAATAATTTTGGACTAGTTTTTGACCAATAAGCGACCTCTGCTAATGAAGACGAAATGTTGGGACCAAGCTGGTAGGGGAGGGAACATCAGGCACAGCAATAAAAGGGGTTGAATAAGGACGCATGCTGAGAGACACACCCCAGGGAACATTTTATACCACTGCACACCTCCCAACAAGACCCTAGAAAGGACCCCTTACAGACCTTGTAAGATACCCCTTATCCCACTAAAGCTAAAGCACCCATCCTTTAGAATCTAGGGGACAAAAATGGTTCAAAGATAGCTAAAAATAGCCTAAAACCAACTGTTTGAGCACCCAAAATGATCCAAGATCACTTTCCCCTTTCTAGAAATTTATGGGAAGGTTCCCGGTAAACGGAGGGACAAAGTGGAATTATGTGAAGAGTATGGGAAAATTGGATAATGTGGTTGGGGACTGCCGGAAAACGGGTGCATGTTCACCCTACTGATGTAAACAGTGAGGTTTTATAACCCTCTTTGGGGTCTAGGGTGCAACTACCCTTTTTAGGAGTTGCAATAGCAACGGCAACTACAAGCGAGCAGCAAGCACACGCAAAATGGGCACGGTGCTTAAAATTTGGCTGAAAATGTGGGGGTGATACTTGATAATATGAAGTATAAACACACAAAGTTTGAGCAAGAAGTTTCACAACAGTAGCCGGGACCGGCCGTCGCAAGTGATATACATGGTTTTTAAAATCTGTCAAAAACCGGTAAAAAAAATGCCATCTTTTGGCCGTGATTGGGTGCCCGGGCACATTAGAATTGGAACCAATCCAAATGATGAACAAACACCTTGGGGCATTGTAAATTGGGTTCTGCACCCAACGAGTGGCCTCAAGCACCTCTTTTGGGGGCACTTGCAAATTGTGTCCGCACTGTAAACAACCTTAAACACCCCATCAGCACCAAGGAGTTTCGGCGTTTGTGGTGCCTAGGATGTCCGTGGTGGGGGCGTTTGCATTGAAAGCAATCTTGATGATGAACAAACACATTGGGGTCACCATCTAGTGAAGTTTGCACACATTCAGTGGGCTCAATGACCGATTTTTGGGATCAACATACTCCAACATTGCACACACACATTTTGCCAACGTTGATTGTGACAGATCATTGCCCCAAGGCCATCCATCTAGCCTCCCCCCCCCCCGGCCAAGCGTGGTGCAAATGCTGCACGCAGTTGTGAACGCGGCCAGCGGCCATTCACATTTGCGGTACTGTTTCAAGTCCCATCTCTCTTTGCCCTATTTGAGTGCCAAATTTTGCGTTCGCCACCCTTGCGGTGATGAATAATCCTGAGTGGGAGCAGGTACAACCTACTTCCACGCTACCAATACCCTTCAATGCCCCCAGCACCAACAAGTGGTGCACTACGCGTGTCCTGGGGTGCACACGTGCTAAGGTGGGGTTAGCGCGGGCCACCCGTGAGTTAAAAAGTAGTTCACAATGATTTTTTCCAAAGTTGCTCCTAGATCGACCATTTGGGTGCTCAAGTGGTTTTGGGATGTTTTGAGCCATTTTGGACCCATGAAAGTCTTTGAAAGGGCCCACGCACCTTCAGAGTGAACGAGCAAGCAGTGTGCCGCGCACATGTGCTATGGGACTGTGGGGGACACCTTTTGTTAACCCCGACCCCCCTCCAAAAGCGGTAAAAATGTGTTGTTTTTTCATTCCCAAATTTATTCCTAGACCGCGTAGCTATCTTGAGCCATTTTTGACGCATATTAGGCCATGCAGGTGCCCGAAAAGACTTGAAACGGGCCATTTGCACACCAAAAAGGGTGCCACAAGGGTGAAAAACGCATTCTTTCAAAAGTGACCCTTGATCATTCTGGACATTCAAACCGTTGATTTCACGGCATCATGGCATTTTTGAGCTGTTTTTGTCCGTGTTAAGCTCGTTCTACTCGTGTACCCCAACCCCCACCCCTGCCCACTAGCTCAACCCCAATATTTAGTCTTGATTAGCAGGGTCTCATGTGGTTCAAAAATTGGGCCGAAAGGATTTTTTCCCAAAGTTGTTCCTTGACCATTTGGGGTGCTCGAACAAGTTCCTTTAGGTCACTTTATGGTATTTTTGGCCCACATTGACCCATGCAAGTTCCCAAAAAGCCTTAAAAGGGGCCAAACATGGCCAAAGTTAGCCTTGAAAGTGACCTAGTCCCACTTTCCTTGAATTTGTTTGACAACCATCTATTGCCTTGGGCACCCTTATGATCATGAGAACCGATGAACTGTGAATGGTTGCAAGCTATTTCCACACCACATGTAGCCTAGAGGCCTAGCATAGAATGCCATTATCCTCCGGATAAGTGCAACGCTCCCTGCCCCCAATTTTTTACCGGGGGTTGTGTTTCCTCCACGGATTCGGGGACCGACAGGGACTTCCAGCTTTTCGGTCTGGGGCCCAAAGTCGGCCCACACATCGGACCTGACATCGCTCCTTTGGATCGCAAAAATCAGGCTATTTTTTCCAGGCTCCCGCAAGGCCGCCGGCTACTTCCTTTCAGGCAACAATTTTCGACGCGAAATTTCACAAAAACCGAAAAACCACAAAATTTGTTATTTTGCACCCTCCCGAGTAATATGTATAGTGCTCCGCACCTCCCCAAAGGGAAGTCGCTCTGGCTACCAAGGCCACGCGTGGCCAATCACATGTCCTTGATCGTGGGACGGACTCACGGAGCGCTGGGTTACCCCCACCCACCCCCTAGTTAGCCTGGTTAGCAGGTTAGCACTCCATCACGAATGTCGCTGGTCAGCCGCGGTCACGGTCACACCTTTTGGTTAGCTTAATCAGGGTTATGGTCAAGGTTATGGTTAATTCACGATTCGTTCTTTATTTGCGATGCCACCTCTATGTCCGTGGGAAAGGATCTCCCTCACTAAACAAGTGGGGTGCTAGGGTAGAACTAGATTCTGCATCCACATCAATGGCTGCAGAGACGGCAGGTTGACTGGCACGCACATTGCCGATCGGCAAAACTTTTTCTTGGCAGGTGGAGGAGCAGGGGCCAGACCTTTGCTTAGCAACGGGGGGGGGGGGGGGTCATTTTGGGGTTGCCTTAGGAGGGGCCAATCCACCCAAGCTGACCCAACCCCCCCAATAGAGGGGGGAGGTTCCTTCATCCCACATCCCATCTCCATGGCATATTAAAGATCACCTCGTAGAGGTTGTTAGATCAAAGCCAGGCAAGCGTATATAGGGGAAAACGCCACATACCCCCCCATTTTGGGCCTTTTTGGGCCTATTCGCGTACCCTACCCCAAGGGGTTGAATTGTTAGTTTAACCCCATGTGAAATCATTATTTTGTCCAATAAATGCATCCCCCAATGAGTTTTTGGTCCGGGACCCCCCTAGACCCCCCCCCACTTGAAACCCACTTTTTTGAGGTTTTGAGGGAGGTGGGGGGGCGGGGTGGGGGGGGGGGGGTCAAAAATGTCGAAAAAATGACCCCCCCTTTTTTTGGGTCGAAAATCATGAATCTTTTGGTTTTTTTCAATTTTGAGCCGGAAAAGTGTTTCCGGGTCCCGACTCCATGGGGTTTGTATGGGGCAGAGTGGGACGAGCGCTGATGCAGTTTATGCAGTTTTCAGCCATTTTTGCTATGTTGGCGGTTTTGGCGACCTCAGTGACCCCATGGTACCCACTCTGAGGGGTGTGAGTGGGGATGTTGTGACAGTATATGCCTCCTATGATACGAAAGGACGGGGATTAGTTGGCGACTTGCATGCCCTTGCCGTCGCCCGTCATGCCCACCTCATATCCCAAAACCGTGCCGTCCTCCAAGGGCACATTGCAGTTTGGCTGCAAATGTTCAATTTGGGCGTTAAGCCGGGCCTCGGCATCCATCGCACATAGACGACCACGGTCGTCACTTCCGTACATGACCCACCAGGTTACCCAATTGTCTGGGTTCCCCGCACTCCCTGGGCCACCAGGCCAAACCCCAACAAACACGTCGCAGCGGGTGGCAGCGGCCCGCCACAACGGCGTGGCGTCCGCGCATACCAACACGGGGACCTTGTTCGTTCCCCTTGGGGGGGTGAACACCCCTTGTTCTTGTGCAAGGTGCACTTGCTCACCTACCAGGTCCGCCAAAGACACTGCAGCCGCCGCACGTTTTTGCCCCCCATGTCCCCGCACACTCACGGCCACGGCATCGTACGGCGTTAGCGCACGCCTTGCCTCATACAACTCATCACGAGTGCACCTACCAGGCAACCGCAAAGTTTGTCGCATGGACAGTTGCATTGCGCGAGCACGGCGCAACACATCAACGGCATATCCGTTGACGTCTGCGGCCGCTGCCATCACCTCCCCTGGATTGTCCATACTCCCACCCACCAGCGAAACCACACCGCTGGCATCGCGACGAAAGGACACCTCCGGATCTTGGAGGATTGCCCGCACCATGCGCTGCGCCAGTGCCAGCCGCTCACGTTGCTCGTCTGGCCCAAGGTCAAAGTATGGCTTGCGCAGCATTTTGCCAGCATCAGCGTCAAAGGAGGCCACCATGCGGTCCATCTAGAAAACACAGGCACATGGTGTCTAAACAGGAAGTGCCCGGGAAGGCCCTTTCAGGAACCCTTTCTGATTAGGAACCCTACCGGGAACCCCATTTCAGGAACCCCTTTGTGATCAGGAACCCCTTCCCAGATTGACTTCTCAGGTAACTTTCTGATTTGAGGCCATGCGCCTCCGTTGCAGACATTTGCGCGCGACATGTGCACACATGGGGGGGGGGGGGCTTGCTCGCCCGCAAGGGGGGGGGGTCCCATCCCCCGCAAAGCCCCCCCCCCCGCGCGCAGGACGGGCTCACACAAACAGGCACAACTATTCTCCACTTCATGTCGTACTCAACCTCCGGTTCATGTCGATTTTTGGGCCCACTTTGCGCAAAGCATCCCCACAGAGAGAAAGCAGCAGACAGTGAAGGCCAGTCGCAGCAACCTTGCTGCAAGCCTGGCAGCATTGCACACAATATCCATATGGGGGTATATATGGGCGGCGCACTTGCGCGCACACTTAGCTGCCGCGCACTGTGTGCTCAACGCCTACCTATTGACGCACAGCCGGGATCCCGTCACCAGACCCTGTGACTTGCGCGCACCTCCTTTCCATGAATCATGACATGTAAACGCGTATACCGCTGCTGCACTGCGCACCACCGTTTTCGCGTTCGCACTGCGCGGGGGGGGGGAGGGGCAGGAGACTTCATGCACGTTAAGCCGCTAGTTCTTTCGCTGACCCTTGGAGCTTGGTGAGGGGATCACGTTCTGCGTCTCGCGTGGGCTGCCCATGCCAGGACTGCCTTGGCTGCCCCTCATAGGACTGTCACCACCAAACCGTCCACCGGCTGCCACAGCCGGGTCGCGTCTGCCAGAGCCCAGTCGCGCACCTGCACTGCATTGTCACGTTCCGATCGCAGCCGGGTGTTTTCCTCCGTGAGCCGCACCACATCCATCTGAAGCCCCGCCGTCTCCGCCTTTGCCTGAGCCGCTGCTTCTTGCAATACATCCACGCTGCTCTGCAAGTGGTCAACGCGTTGCTGGATGCCGTCTTTTTCCTTGCCGAGGCGCACAATCTGGGCCTCTTGGGACCCTGGGTTTGGCTTCACGCCTTGCTGGACAGCCGCCCTTGCAGCAGAGGACACTTGGGCGCAGAGGTCATCAACCATGCGCTGGTCCAGGGTCGCAGCAGCCACCTGGCCCACTTGGCGTGCCTTCTGCTCATGCTCCAAATTGCTCCGTTTGCTTGGTCCCAGCATTGCACAGGGCGGTTCCTCGTCCCCTTCATCCTCGATCTTCACATACATTCGGCCGCCCAAACACCCCAATTCCTGCTTCTGCTTATACTCGAACTCCTTGTGCTGTGCATGTCGCAATGCCGGCGCGGACACCTCTGCACCACCCACAGAAGACAGGGAGCTGGTCATCTTTGCTCCCTTGCGGACCTGCCGCCCATTCTCCCAGCAAATGTGTTCATACTTGCCAGACTTGCCATACGCAAACGTTGTGAGGAGCCAGGTACCTGTCCCCAGGGCATCGGTGCTCTCGTATACCACAGGCACCACGCAGTTGAGCTCCATAAGGTGTGTCTTGCCCTCCATCCGCCATTTGACACGCAGTGCGCACTGCTTGTACCACTTTGTATTGCCTTGTCCCATGATGCACTCCGACACAGCCTGGATCTTCACTGAGGCCTTCGGTGGTATCGCCCAACACACATGGGGGCCTGGTCCAACCCCTGTGGTCTGCATCTGGGGCACTTGTTGCCCTTCTGGTGCATCCTCTACTGCAGCCCCATCGCCCAGGAACGCGTGCTAGTCAACCACCAGTGTCGGCCACACGTCAACAGTGACCTACAGGGGCAAACCGGTGTGACAGGCGGTGCAGGGGGTTCTGGGACGTGATTAGGTACCCCATCAGGAACCCAAACTGAGAACTCCGACCTGATCAAGAACCTAGCCGAGAACCCCATTTCAGGAACCCCTTCTTGATGAGGAACCCCTTCCCAGATGCACTTCTTAGTGGACTTTCTGATCAAGAACCCCTTCTCAAAGCCCCTTCCTGGTGTATTTCCTGATTGCATCGCAAACCAATGATAGTCACAAAACCAGTGACAAAACAGCAACCTGCAGGCACCGGGAAACCTTGCTGCATATCATGTCAGGCACCAGGCAGTTTAGCATGCCAGTACAATCAATACCTGTCTGCATCTGTACCAGTCTGCACCAGTAGGCTCCATCCTTCGATGTCTCGATCAGCCAGCCACACGTCAGCCCCATGCGGGGGTCCAGCATTGGCTGCACTGGATGTCCCATGTCCCAACGCACGATGGAGGCCTGCTCGTCGTCTCGACTCATGCCGAAGCCCCCAAACTGGCACCTCGGTGCCATGATGTACCGAGGAGGAACCCTGCTAACCGTGATGTTCCGGCCTTGGCTGACTCCAATGTCGCGGCCTCGTGTGCCCATGACCCGAGCGGGCACCCATCCCACCTCACATTAGAATGATCATCTGGTCGAAAAGGGTTGGGAGGGGGTGCTGGCAGGGGGTGCAAGGCAAGGTGCAGTGTGGAGGTCAGGACGGGAAGCAAGCAAGTGACCCCGACTGGAAACCCCAGCGCCTGAGGAGCACTGGCCGCCGCACTCGCCTTACTACCAACACCAACCTGCGAGCACGCCGGGCACAGCTCCCCCTCGTGAGTGGCGCAGAGCCTTGGCATCCCACAAGTGAAGCAGTCCTTCGCGGCTTTTCACCGACAACCCGAGATAGTGCAGCGCTCTGGCCCATCAACACGGCTATCCTCCAAACCCCAAAACGGAACGTGAACTCCGGCCGTACGAGTAAGTGGTGGGAACCGTGGCAATGCCCAAGAACAGCACTCGTCTCCACTATGACGCCGGCTTGGAAAGAGGTGTACACCCACCCGCATGGACTAAGTTGTTGTACAAGACGAACAAGTCACCACGTCGCAGCGGGACGGGAATAGGGTCCTATGGACGGGGCAAACCATCACGCCTATGTGGCAAGAAGATGGTGTCGGTGTCATCAACGGAATACAAGTCCTCGTCCAAGGCCGCAAAGACGGATGCCACCCTCTTCCCATTGGGAACCTTCATCATGTCGCGATGGTACGATTGCATTTCACGCCCCTCGTTGAAGGTGAACTCGGAGGCCGATACACCAACCGTGGGCGGGTCTCCCATCCCAACCCATGGCAACGGACATTGCCTCGGTAGTGCCACAATCTCCCCCGCCATGTGGGATGGGGTGGTAATGCCCTCCACCGGATCCGCAAAGGCAAGACCGGAATTGGTTGCCAAACTCCGAACCGGAAAGGTGTCCATCTTGGAGGCCGGCAATACACGCTCCTTGTGACCAATTGGGGCACTTCCAAAGGCACGATGTGTCATCTCCGAGGGGCTCGGCTTGGTGCTTGCGAATACCACACAATCGTCCGCATCCTCTCCAATCCAATAAACCACATCCTCCTGGGCCCAACCGGTGGGTTCCTTTCCCTTGGACTTGTCCTTCGGCTTTGGAACGCGCGGCAGGATCCCCGCAAGAAGGCTCGTGACGTCCGCACTATTGAGGTGGATCAAAACGGCCCGAAGTGTAGGATTGAGCATGAAGGTGGTGTGCACCAAATCACTAACGAGCCCGGGCTCCATCTCTCCAAGAACACTCCGCGGCGCCTCGATACGCCCCAACGTAGTCCCCGGATTGAACTTGACCCCTGTGGGTAGCCCGTCGATACGGATGGTCTCCTCCACCTCGGTAGGGGCGGTGGCGATGAGACGGGTACCCAAGCGATCATTGGCTTCACGCAACCAACGACCAATGACGGGGGGCACGGGCATGGGGGTGACTAATGGACCAAAGGTGCAAAGGAGACGAAAGTGGACAAGCGATGGACACACACACCAAATTAGAAACCCCCCGAGAAGTCATTTTGGGAACCCCTTTCTGATCATGAACCCCCCCCGAGAAGTCATTTTGAGAACCCCTTTCTGATCAGGAAGGTAAGCCGAGAAGTCCCGAGAAGGTGTCCGAGAAGGGGTTCTCGGGTTTTTGAAAAACCGCCCCTATGTTGTTTTACCCTAAACCTAGGGACGGCCCCCCTTTAGTTTTCATCCCCCGAACCCCTCAAGTTGTTGTGGGCCCGCTATACCTCGATGGGGGGGGGGTCCCCGGGAGGCCCGTTTTGGGGGGGGGATTCCGGTACCAGCTTCCCGGTTGCACCACATCGCAAGGTCAACCCTTGAATGCTGCCATAATAGAGTTATTAGCAGATGACCCTATTCTGTGCTATGTTGCACTTAGTCGAGTTCGGTCCTCTTCAGATTTGCTCATCTATCGTCTTTTCCCAAAGGAAATCTTCCAACGTGGTGACGGCCCTGGGTTCTACATTCCTTCTAAAGAGACTCCGTGAAAAAACTTTGACCTGCATCACCACAAGGCATCTTATTTCAATGCAGGTTGCTGCAACTTGTGTGCCGTGTGGTTGCCAAGATTACCATCATCTTGGATCATCCGATTTACCTAATCCCCCACCTTTCACTTTGATGATTGTGCACATGATGTCACAAAAATGAACTTTTGCAACAAATGTGGACTCCCCAAGCCAATGCCAAGCTTTTCTCCCTCCCAGTGGCGAATGCCTTTTGAAAAGCGCCGTTGCAAACAATGTTCCAAACAAGTGGCAAACAAGGTCATTTGCCCTTCATGCCAACAACAACGCATGACATCAGAAATTAGTGCAAGGGGTACATGCATGCGATGCACCAAAGTCACTTGTTCTTCTTGACAGCAAGAACGCATGGCATCCGAGATAAGTACAAGAGGTACATGCAAGCGATGTACCAAAATCACCTGCCCTTCTTGCCAACAGGAGCGCATGGAATCAGAAATCAGTGCAAGGGGTACGTGCAACCAATGTACCAAGGTCACTTGCCCTTCTTGCCAAAAAGAGCGCATGGCATCAGAATTCAGTGCAAGGGGTACATGCAACCGATGTACCAAGGTAACTTGCCGTTCTTGCCAACAAGAGCGCATGGAATAAGAAATCAGTGGAAGAGGTACATGCAACCGATGTACCAAGGTCACTTGCCCTTCTTGCAAACAAGAGCGCATGGCATCACAAATTACTGCAAATGGGACATGCCAACAATGCACCAAAGTCACTTGTCCTTCTTGCCAGCAAGAGCGTGTGCACTCAGAATTCGGTAAACACGCACCGTGCCAACGTTGTAGAACTATCTGCTGCCCATGTTGCAACCTTGAAAGAATGCCTTGTGAATTCAATGCTGGAGGTGCTGACCAAAGATGTGTGCATTGTCAAGCCGTGGGAATACAATGCGCTTCGTGCAATGAATTAAAGCCAAAAACATCCTTTACCGCTACCCAAATAGCAGTAGGGAGCAACAGAAGATGCATACATTGCTCACAAAAACAAAAGATGCAAGATGCACTACAATGCTTCTCTTGTGGTATTCGGCGGTTGCGTGTAGACTTTACAAAGAGCCAACGGAAACTTGGTACCAAAAAGCGTTGTTGTTCATGTGTTGCTTCAAAAAGTTCCAATCAACTTGACAAACATGAGGAAGGCGAGGGGCAAAGTATACATCCCTTGCAGCACTCCTCACAAAGAGGTCTCAACGAAAAACAAACAACCAACAACCCACCACAAGTCATCGTTAGTGATGATGAAGAATATGCATTACCCCCGAGAAAAAAGAGACATGCCATTCACCAAGATGAGTCAACTGGTCATCAACCCAAACTTTTCACCAATGACGATGAAGAGCATGTATTACATACAAGGCGAGTTAAGAAGAACCTCACGAAAAAACGGCCCCATGACGATCTACAACCTAAATCTCCCCACAAGCACAAACCACAAAAGAACCAACACACCGCATCATCATCCAACATGACCAAAGCACAATGCCTACTTGATCTCCGCATTGCTTCATATCCAGCAACGTATGAATATTTGGACAAGAACAATTTTGAGGTTGGCATGCAATTGCTTGGGGCTACAAACAAAGCTAACATCCGCAAGCAATATCTTCACCTATCAGCAAAGCTTCACCCGGACAAAGATCAAACCAACGTTCATGCCACTGAACGATTTGCATTACTTCTTAGGACATATGAGATGTTGCAAAAAATGCCGTAATGTTGCACACTATTAGGCACATCCAACTTGGTAATGGTGTGCATGCCAGTAGTCAACCGCAATGTCATGCATTACGGATGTAAGATGTGTGTCACCTGAGTGACCGGACTCAAGTGGGATCAATGACTTGAGCTTCGCAACCGGTGGCACCGGTAGCGATATGGTCATCGGTTTCGCTTGCCAAAGGCCGAAGGGTGATTCACATTCTGCTTTTGCACATCTACCTTTAAAACTCTTTTTGCATATCCATCAACGGCATTATCATGTAAACCTAGCAAGATCGGCTAGCAAGCGGCGGGCAAATCAAAAGAGCTTGGTGTGTGTGTGTGTGTGTGTGTGTGTGTGTGTGTGTGTGTGTGTGTATGTGGTACTGTGGCACTGTGGTACACCACCTCCATCAACGACCAGAACCCGATGCTGTGGGAATTTTGGACAATGTCTAGTCCTGTTAATCGGATTTTGGCGACCACCTCCACCATCAACCAAGATCCGGCGCTGTGGGGATTTTGGATCATGTCTAATCTTGGTAGTCGGTTTCTTGACCTCTTGAACGCGGTCTACATACAAGCAATACCGACGCTTTGGGAATTTTGGATCATGTCACGTCCTGTTAGTCGTGTGTGTGTAATCCTCTATACAACAACGCCGCAACCAAACACACCCTCCAGCTACTTACCTGCCTACCGCTTCCGGAGATGGGTAGGGCTACTGGCGAGGACACTCCGGGGCTTTCCATATCAAAGCCAAATCAAAAGTCCGGCCATTTGGCCCCCGCAAGTCGGGAACGACAGCAAGGCGGGGCCTCAAGGGTACGTCGGAAAGACCGCCACAAAACCCCTTTCTCCTTGGTTCTGAAAGTACATTTTGCTTTCAGTAATTTACCATCATCTTACAACCCTAATTGGAATGGGACCAATTTTTTTTGGACGCTCATTATAAAACAAGTTTCTATCAATTTGGGCTATTTAATTTGCACAGCGAGATTCCCATCAACAGCTCATCACTTAAGTGGGCATTGCTCACGGCTGATTCTCTGCGAGGTGACCTAAAATTCAAATATGCGGTAACCCGGGTTTGAAGCCACACTAGCATTCCTTCCCATGACTTTTGCCCCGGTACGCTTCGACCTTCACCTGAAGGGCTCGTCACAGCGGGTGGTGAAGTTCGTCAGCCCCAAGCCACCTGTGGGGTGGCACCCCGCAGGGACAGCGGGTGCCCATGCTGAGAACCACGTCCGGGCTGACCCCACCTTCCGCTGGATCCAGCACGGACACGAGGACGGCGCGGCCCACCAGCCGAGGGCGCCATCCTACCACTGCGCACGCAGATTCATCCATAGCGTAGCGTAGCAGGGTGCCTGCGTCAGCGAGGGGGCGGGACAGGCCCGCCGGCCACCCGCTTCCACCGGCGCGCATCGGGCGCGCCCATTGGGCGGGCAGTGGAAGCACCACCCAATCCGCTATTATCCGCAGGTACCCCGCCATTAGGGCTGCGCGCTCGCGGGGAGGCCACAGCGGCGGGGACGTGGCCCATATGAGCCCGGACCACGTCCTAGGCGGCACTCTCGGACTGCACGACCACGTCCTCCTCTCGCACTAGCCTCCAATGCGAGGTGCGGCTTGCCTTGTCGTACACTATTTGGGTGCTAAACCCAATGGACAACACCCCAGGGTGTTTGTTTATCATCTAGATTGGTTCCGACTCAAATGGGCCCGGGGTTGCAAAAACGGCCATAAATAAGCAGTTTTTTTTACCATTTTTCGACAAAATTAGAAAACCATGTTGGCCAGTTGCGGCGGCCGTTCGTGGTTGCTACTGTGAAACGTCTTGCTCAAATGTTGTGCGCCTGTACTTCATATGTACCTGCGGCTCATTGATGGCTCAGTGGAAATGTGAAGTTGGGGCTCATTTGGGGCTCAATTGTGCATTGCGATGTCTTTGTCCTTGTTTGTTGTGCTTTTTGCATGCTAGGCAATGTGCATGTACTGTTTTTAGAAGTTTTAGATACTCATTGGGTCAAGGTTCAAAGGGGGGGGTACTTTTTTTGGCGACGGCTAAGTTGACTGAGCGCCCAATTGAGCCGTCACTGAGCCGTCACTGAGCTGACTCACTTAGCTCTCACTTAGCTCTCACTTAGCTCTTACTGAGCGTGCCAAATGGCTCAGTGAGCGCTCATTGAGCGCTCACTGAGAGCTAATTAGGGGCTCACTCAGGGCTCACTCAGGAGTTTCTCCCCCTTTCCGCCCTCTCTTCCCACCCTTGCTGGCCCACACTTCACCCTTTTCACACCAACATCGGTCCGCAGTTCTCACCACGTCTTTTCTCCAAGAACTTGAGCGTGCATGCATACATACATACTTGCATACATGTACCCGTGGCGACAAACACACAAACATCCAAACACACACACTTCGTCAGGGACACAAATATCCAAACACATACACACACATACACCCATACACACGTCCACACACACATGCACATGCACAAATTGACAACCACATTCATTCTTGTGTGCGATTATCTTGCGTGTACATAAACACATGGCCACATTGAACCATGTGAAGTGAAGGGCTAGGGAGAGATGGTTACGGGGTTGGGGTTCGGGGATATGAACCTAACCATTTGCGAGGGTGTTCCTTGTTGCCTCATGACAATGGCACCCGCCCACCCCATACACACACACACACACCATGAAGCACAAATAGGGCACAGAGGATATTGCTTGCTTTTGTGAGGTTCATCATACAACCATCTTGACCTACACCATGACACATTGATCCCCCTCCCTCCTTATCCCCTCCCCTCCCCTTTCGCTATGCTGCGTTCCCCTGCTTCCCTCGTGCGTAGCCCTTCGGTTCTCTTGCTTGTCCCGTCCCCTTGTCCTGCCTTCCCTATTTGTTGGCCGTGGCATCACATGCATGATGGTGGCGGCAAGGACGATGACCTTTGCAGGTATGCTGTGCTATCATGTGTGTGGGTGTGTGTGTGCGTGCTTGCGTGCGTGTGTAGTTGTGCCCATGCGCATGTGCGCAACTGTAGATGGTTTGTTCGTTCTTGGTTTCTCTCATTTAGTGTGTTTGTATGTCTGCTTGTGTGTGTGTGGGGGGGGGGGGGTTGCATGGATCGATGCGTGGGTGAAGGTGTCTTTGTGCGTGAATGTGTGTGAGTGTGTGACTGCATTCTTTGGTGTCTGGTTGCCTAGGTTCGTGTGTGTATGTGGATTCGTGAATGTTTGTACGCGTAGGTGTGTGTGTGTGTGTGTGTGTGTGTGTGTTGCAGCTGTTGTTTTGGATGCTGTTGTTGGTTTTGGTGTTGTGTGGCATAGGCTTTGATTGTGTGCGCATAACATTGTGTTTGTGGCTGCAGATGCAGGTATGGTTGTGTTTGTGCTTGTGGCTGTGGTTCTGGGCTTGCGTGAGGTTGTTGCTATGGCCGTTGTGGTAGCTCTCGTTGTGGGTGTGGTTATGGTAGTGGCTGTGGTTGCGGCTTTGGTTGTGGGTGTGGGTGTGGGTGTGGGTGCGGGTGTGTTTCTGCAAGCTGTGTTGTGTGTGGATTTGGTTGTGGTTGTGTCAGTGTGTGTGGCCCTGGCTGTGGCGAAGGCTGCAGTTGCAGCTTTCACTGTGGCTGCAGCTGTTCTTTGGGTTCTGGCTGTAGCTGTCCGGGGGGGGGGCTCAAATTACCATCCGGCCCCTCCCAAAAAAAACCGCACCAAGTTTACAGTGACAGCGTACAGTGACAGTGTACAATGACAGTGTACAGTGAGAGCATACAGTGAGTGTAGAGTGACAGTATAGAGTGCTAGTATAGCGTCTTGGGCATTGTGGCGGACATACTGTGTGTGGGGATACATTCTACGAGACCTTGGGGAGTACAGTGTACAGAGTACAGTGTACAGTGTACAGTGTACAGTGTACAGTGACAATGCACAGTGACAGTGTATAGTGACAGTGTGCAGTGGCAGTGTGCAGTGTGCAGTGACAGCGTACAGTGCCAGAATACAGTGTACCATGTACAGTGACAGTAGACAGTGACAGCATTGACAGTGTACATGGACAGTGTACAGCGACAGTGAACCATGAGTGAGCCCTCACTGAGCGCTCACTGAGCCATTTGGCGCGCCAAATGGCTCAGTGAGCGCTCAGTGAGGGCTCACTCATGGTTCACTGTCGCTGTACACTGTCCATGTACACTGTGTATTGCACACTGCCCACTGCACACTGTGTATTGCACACTGCACACTGCACACTGTGTATTGCACACTGCACACTGCATACTGTGTATTGCACACTGCACACTGCACACTGTGTGTTACAAATTGCACACTGCACACTGTAATGCACACTGCACACTGTAATGCACACTGCACACCCTGTAATGCACACTGCACACTGTGTATTGCACACTGCACACTGAGCGCCGGAACGCTTGCACTGTACGGTATGCAGTGTGCATGACACAGTGTGCAGTGTGCATTACACAGTGTGTAGTGCGCAGTGTACACTGCGCACTGCACACTGTGTACTGCACACTGCACACTGTGTATTGCACACTGCACATTGTGTATTGCACACTGCACACTGTAATGCACACTGCACACTGTGTATTGCACACTGCCCACTGCACACTGTGCATTACAAATTGCACACTGCACACTGTAATGCACACTGCACACTGTGTATTGAACACTACACACAGCACCCTGTGTAATGCACACTGGGTATTGCACACTGCACACGGTGCACTGTGCAATACCCAATGTGCAATACATAGGGTGCAGCGTGTAGTGTGCATGACAAAGTGTGCAGTGTGCATTACACAGTATGCAGTGTGGATTACATCACACACGGCATACTACACCCTGTGTAGTGCACACTGCACACAGTGTGCAGTGTGCAGTGTGCAATACACAGCGTGCAGTGTGCAGTGTGCAGTGTGCAATACACAGTGTGCAGAGTGTATTACACAGTGTGCAGTGTGCATTACAGTGTGCAGTGTGCAATTTGTAACACACAGTGTGCAAGTGTGCAGTGTGCAGTGTGCAATACACAGTATGCAGTGTGCACTGTGCAATACACAGTATGCAGTGTGCACTGTGCAATACACAGTGTGCAGTGTGCAGTGTGCAATACACCGTGTGCAGTGTGCATTACAGTGTGCAGTGTGCAATTTGTAACACACCGTGTGCAGTGTGCAGTGTGCAATACACAGTGTGCAGTGTGCATTACAGCGTGCAGTGTGCAATTTGTAATGCACAGTGTGCAGTGTGCATGACAGAGTGTGCAGTGTGCATTACAGTGTGTAGTGTGCAATACACAGTGTGCAGTGTGCAGTACACAGTGTGCAGTGTGCAGTGTGCAATTTGTAACACACAGTGTGCAGTGTGCAGTGTGCATTACAGGGTGTGCAGTGTGCATTACAGTGTGCAGTGTGCAGTGTGCAATTTGTAACACACGAGATGCAGTGTGCAGTGTGCAATACACAGTGTGCAGTGGGCAGTGTGCAATACACAGTGTGCAGTGACAGTGTACAGTGACAGTGAACCATGAGTGAGCCCTCACTGAGCCATTTGGCGCGCTCACTGAGCGCTCACTGCGCCGTTTCGCGCACTCACTGAGCGCTCAGTGAGCGCGCCAAATGGCGCAGTGAGCGCTCACTGAGCGCGCCAAATGGCTCAGTGAGCGCTCAGTGAGGGCTCACTCATGGTTCACTGTCACTGTACACTGTCACTGTACACTGTCACTGTACACTGTCCATGTACACTGTCAATGCTGTCACTGTCTACTGTCACTGTACATGGTACACTGTATTCTGGCACTGTACGCTGTCACTGCACACTGCACACTGCCACTGCACACTGTCACTATACACTGTCACTGTACATTGTCACTGTACACTGTACACTGTACACTGTACTCCCCACGGTCTCATAGAATGTATCCCCACACACAGTACGTCCGCCGGAACGGCCAAGTCTCTACACTAGCACTCTATACTGTCACTCTACACTCACTATATGCTCTCACTGTACACTGTCATTGTACACTGTCACTGTACACTGTCACTGTAAACTTGGTGCGGTTTTTTTTGGGAGGGGCCGGATGGTAATTTGAGCCCCCCTCTTTGCAGGCCTTTAAACCCCCCCCCCCCCATAGCTACAGCCAGAACCCAAAGAACAGCTGCAGCCACAGTGAAAGCTGCAACTGCAGCCTTCGCCACAGCCAGGGCCATACACACTGACACAACCACAACCAAATCCACACACAACACAGCTTGCAGAAACACACCCGCACCCACACCCACACCCACACCCACACCCACAACCAAAGCCGCAACCACAGCCACTACCATAACCACACCCACAACGAGAGCTACCACAACAGCCATGGCAACAACCTCAAGCAAGCCCAGAACCACACAAGCACAAACACAACCATACCTGCATCTGCAGCCACAAACACAATGTTATGCGCACACAATCAAAGCCTATGCCACACAACACCAAAACCAACAACAGCATCCAAAACAACAGCTGCAAAAGCTGCAACACACACACACACACACAGACACATTGGCACACACACACACACACACCTGCGCGTACACACATTCACGAATCCACATACGCACACAAAACTAGGCAACCAGAAACCAAAGAATGCAGTCACACACTCACAGTGACGCACAAGGACACCTTCACCCACGCATCGATCCAAGCAAGCCCCCCCCCCCCCGACTCACACACAAACATACATACAAGCACACTAAATGAGAGAAGCCAAGAGGGAACAAACCATCCACACTTGCGCACATGCGCATGGGCACAAGCACACACCCACGAACACACACAATAGCACAACATACCTTTAAAGGTCATCGTCATTGCCGCCACCATCATGCACTCCATGCCATGGCCAACAAATAGGGAAGGCATGGCAAGGGCAAGGAAAGGGGACGCGACAGGCAAGATAAGAGAAGGGGTTCGCATGGGGTAAGCGGGGGGATGAGGCATGGCAAAAGGGGACGGGAGGGGATAAGGAGGGAGGGGAATGAGTGTGTCATGGTGTAGGTCAAGATGGTTGTATGATGAACCTCACAAAAGCGAGCAATATCCTCTGTGCCCTATTTGTGCTTCATGGCGCGCGCGCCCGTGTGTGTATGGGGTGGGTGGGTGCCATTGTCATGAGGCAACAAGGGACACCCTCGCAAATGGTTAGGTTCATATCCCCGAACCCCAACCCCGTAACCATCTCTCCCTAGCCCTTCACTTCACATGGTTCAATGTGGCCATGTGTTTATGTACACGCAAGATAATTGCACACAAGAATGAATGTGGTTGTCAATTTGTGCATGTGCATGTGTGTGTGGACGTGTGTATGGGTGTATGTGTGTGTATGTGTTTGGATATTTGTGTCCCTGACGAAGTGTGTTTGTTTGGATGTTTGTGTGTTTGTCGCCACGGGTACATGTATGCAAGTATGTATGTATGCATGCACGCTCAAGTTCTTGGAGAAAAGACGTGGTGAGAACTGCGGACCAATGTTGGTGTGAAAAGGGTGAAGTGTGGGCCAGCAAGGGTGGGAAGAGAGGGCGGAAAGGGGGAGAAACTCCTGAGTGAGCCCTGAGTGAGCCCCTAACTAGCTCTCAGTGAGCGCTCAGTGAGCCATTTGGCACGCTCAGTGAGAGCTAAGTGAGAGCTAAGTGGGCCAGCTCAGTGACGGCTCAGTGACGGCTCAGTCGGGGCGCTCAGTCAACTGAGCCGTCGAAAAAAAGAAACCCCCCCAGTCGAATCCTCTTGCACTAGGGATTGGGATCCCTTCGGGGACATTCCAAAACCCCAACCCACCCCCGAAAGCCACAAGTTTTCACATGAAACCCCTTGAAAAACACCACTTAGCCCCAAATGAGCCGTTTTAGCCCCAACTGAGCCCCAACTTCACATTTTCAAGTGAGCCGCAGGTACAATATTCACAAATATTATCCCCCACAATTTTGGCCAAATTTGAAGCACGGTGTCAGACATGTGATTTTTGCCCGTGATGTGTGTGCTTGCTGCCTGCCGGTGGCTGCCGTCGCCTGCTGCAACTGGTAAAAAGGGTAGCACATGTCCGTACAACTGCTAGCTAACAAGGGAAGGCCGCTGTGCAAGAAACAAAGCAGGCACAAGAGAAGACTGCCCACACTGCCCACACGGCCATTAGACAGAAGAGTAGAATAGCAGCAAATCAGAGTGACAAAACACCGCAAGATATAAAGTGCACCCGGCCGCCTCCCCACCGTTCAACAGGCCTTTCGTCTTCTCTTCCGGTTCCTGAATGAGGTATGGCTATGGCCTTGTTGGGAGTAAGGCTACGGGGGACTTTGTCCACTTTGTTCACTTTGGTCACTTTGTCCAATTTACTCACTTTAGACTACTGTCTAGACATGTGACCAGCCGACCCACTTTGTTCATTTTGGTTCACTTTGCCCACTTTGCTCACTTTACTCAACTTAGAACCCTTTGCTCCCCTCGTTCACTTTAGCAGCCGTCTGGACATGCGCTCAGCTACAAAAGTGAGCGAAGTGAGTGACGTGAGTATACTGCCGTAAACTGTTTGGAAAACGATGTTTGCATTGTTCCGAAGTGATTAGTATTCACAAGGCGCCCCACTCGTGCGCACAATCCACACTCACGCTGGACAACTTGGGGTGAGAAAGCAAATCCAAATGTCTCCATCGTGCTTTTGTTCCCAACATTGTGGATTCTTTTGCATTGCCAGAGCTTCCCCTTTCTCGAAATTTATGGGAAGGTTCCCGGTAAATGGAGGGACAAAGGCGAATTATGTGAAGAGCATGGAAAAATTGGATAATGTGGTTGGGTATTGCCGCAAAATAGGTGCACGTTCACCGAGCTCGTGCAACCGGTGAGGTTTTATAACCCCCTTTGGGTCTAAGGTGCAACGGACAGTAGTCTAAAGTGAGTAAAATGAGCGAAGTGGGTGAGGTGAACCAAAGTGAGCAAACTGGGTTGTTCAGCGGCGGCCCTGTGTGACACGACACACCCTAAGTGGCGGCACCATGGCACGGCACGCCCCCCCCCCCAAGCTCCTATGTCTCTCTCTCTCTCTCTCTCTCTCTCTCTCTCTCTCTCTTTAGGGATGTGCACGATACTTAAGGAATATACCTCCCAAGTCGCCCAAAAAAATTTCCCTTATGTCGAAAACCATGTACGTACACGGTTTTCACAGAAAAAGAACGTGTAGGTACACGGCTTTTGGGGTCCAAAAAACCGGTGCACGTACACGAAATTTTTTACAAAAATTTCCCTCCCTACACGGTTTTACTTGGTTTGCGACACCAATGTTTAGACGTTCCGTTGGGATCCTACACCAATTTGCGGACATCACCAATGCCTACCAGAGTGGCGGTAGGTTGTTACTTCGATGCTTAAGTTAAGTTGCTCCAAGCAAACGTTTGGATGCATGTGAGATTCTTCGCTTCTCGAAGTCAGTGAAAGAGCAGTTTCTCAATTTCCATTGGGGACACCAATCCTGGGCAAGTGCAGGCAAGTGGTTGCCGAACCATCTACAATGCACACCAATGTGAAAGGCTAGGTCTCAAATAGCTCCAAGGTTGAGCGCATTCCACAAATGCATTTGTTCAATCAGATCTCATATTCCTTTGGCTACATGTAAGCGGTCTACTACCCCCTGTTTTGGGCAATGCAGGTCGCTTCAGAGATGACCTCTGGGATTGGTTTTCGAAGGGGCCCGATGCAATGGCATAAATGGTTTTGTTCAAACCACATGAAATCAAAGAGTTTTACAAGCGGTCGACTTGTTGGTGGTTGTCAAGTGGTAACACCCCTTCGCCCCATTTTGAAAAGCGTTGCCATGCTTTGTTATTGTTGCCATTGAAGTGTGCCCGGTGAGCCCTTTCTTGGCCATCCAGCTTGGTCATTCAGCTTTTCGGAGTATGCTCTGCAGACGAAGGTTTTCTTTGTGTGCTTGTTTGCTTGACAAGTCCTCCAGTACCCGGAAGACACACAATAATAGTATGGCATGTGTTACAGTAAAGGAAATTGATTTTTACCATTCCGCACACCACATTGTTAGTTTTGAATGTTTTTTTTTGTTACTTCCTACCATCCCTCACTTGCTTCACCTTGCGCCATTCACAATGCGACCGGATATGCCCAGATATGCTTAGCCAAGTGAGTGAAGTGAGTATTTTTGCAGGGTCCCGGGAGGGGTCTGCAGGGCCCCGAGGGGGGTGTGACCTAATTAAAAAACAGACAAATGCAAACCAGAGGGCCCCGGGGGGGGGAGATCGGGACCGTGGCCTCATAGTTCACCCAGTGCGTGCCCAGGGCCACAAAGGCAATACTGCGGGCATCACCAGGGACAATGTTGGCGGGGACCCCCCCCCCCCTTGGTGGATGCACCGGCTGTCAAACACCCACAAGTCCCCCATCCCCACGGAAATGCAGCGTGGCCGGTTGCCGCCGCGCCCCAACAGGGGATGTTTGTTTTTTCTGCCATGAGCTCCCGCTGTGCAAGCACCACACGGCAATGCAGGGGAGGTTAGCATGAGCCTGGAGGGGGGCGGGCCCAAGAGGAGCTAGAGTGTTGTGTTGTGTCGTCTGGCATTGGATTCTGCCTCTGTGACTTTTGCTCTCCAGATGTCTAGATCACATGATGATGACCTATGTCCCTTGTGCCACCATGACATCAGGGGGAGGGGGGGGGGCGATGGCATGGTACGCAGTGCAATGGTTCATGTACGAGGGTGATTGGCACTTGTGTCACCTGTGTCACCTGTGCCGGCCGTGCCACCATGACATGGAAGGGGGGGGGAGGGGGGGGCATCGGAAAGTGTGCCGCGGCACGCGCCGTGACATGGGTAAGCTCCAGAGAGAGAGAGAGAGAGAGAGAGAGAGAGAGAGAGAGAGAGAGAGAGAGAGAGAGAGAGAGAGAGAGAGAGAGAGAGAACAATGAGAAAGCAAGAGAGAGTGTGAGAGTGAGTGAGAGAGAGAGAGAGACATGGAAACAAAGAGAGAAACAAAGAGAGAGAGAGAGAGAGAGAGAGAGAGAGAGAGAGATACGAATAGAGAGAGAAACAGAGAGAGAGAGAGAGAGAGAGAGTGAGAGTGAGTGAGAGAGACAGAGACATACAAACAATGAGAGAAACACAGAGAGAAACAGAAGAGAAAGAGAGACAGAGAGAGACAGAGAGAGAGGCAAGCTCTAATTAAACACTATCCAAAGGCCATTTGACTAGTGACTAGTAACTTGTTTATTTTGGTGAAAATTTGTTGTTTTTTTACCGTTTTTTTAAACAAATTGTTTGCAAAAATGATCATTCTGCAGCTGCTTGCCTCCTTATACCCATTCCTTTCATTGCAGGTTCATAGGACACAACTTTGTTCCATGTGGCTGGTACCATTGAGGTCTGTATAATTCTCTACTACATGTTTAGATATGTCTGTATGCCTTCAACTTTGGTACAAAACAAATCCCATGCTGTTTATTTTTGGATGTTCCCAATCCTTGTTTATTTATGGGACCTTCATTCAAATGTTTAATTTTGGGACCTTCATTCAAATGTTTATTTTTGGGACCTTCATTCAACTGAAATGATTTTTCCGCTGTGCCTTGTTTTTTTTTTCCCCGCTGTTTGCGCTTGCATCTGAATAATAATATTGGCTCATCCCTTCCTGTAATCCATACCCTGCACATGAAACAAGAGCACAACATAAACATGCGGAACATCTTTGTATTTGTTTATGTGCGCGGGCTCCACTGCCCCACTGCGGTTGCTTTAGAAGTCCGGTGGCCACTCACTCCCCTCCCGCTCCCTGACAGCCCTGCTGTCGTGCTCCTGCCCGAGGCAGAAGCGCCTCTCCCCCTCACCCTCCTCTTCCTCCTGCCCCTCCTCCCCTGCACCACCCTCGTCCCTCTCGTCTTCCTCCTCGTCTTGTTCGTCATCGTCCACATTGATAACGTTGTCCTCTGGCGCCACGCATTGACTCGCCGGGGGGCCTGAGAAGCAAAGGCAGACCCACAGTCCCGGGATGTGCAGCAGCATATTGCATACTAGAGATGCTGCACACTACTCACACTGCTGCACACATACGCAAACAAACCTGCAGGCTCCGCCGCCTTTTGATTATCATCGGAGTCCTCCAGATGGTACGCCAGCATCTGCTCATAACATTCTTGGTGTCCACAGGGAGGTGGTTCCATGAGCTTCACCAACTCCTTGTTCCCAAAATGCGGTGGGATCCTTCGGAGTTTCCCTGCAAAGAGCAAAACGGGCAGGAATGCACTGTACTGTACTGTACTGTACTGTACTGTACTGCACTATACTGTACTGTACTGTACTGTACTGTACTGTACTGTACTGTACAGTACTGTCCTGTACTGTACTGTACTGTACTGTACTGTACTGTACTGTACTGTACTGTACTGTACTGTACTTTACTGTACTGTACTGTACTGTACTGTACTGTACTGTGCTGTACTGTACTGTACTGTACTGTCACAGAACTGTCACATGTGTCAAAGGCAAGGGGAAAGGTAGAGGCAGAGGCAAAGGCAGGGCAGCAGGGCACATACCTTTTGGGATTGTTAGGAAATTCATCAAGTAGTAGAGCTGAGGCGGGAAGTAGACGGGATTGGCGTCGTGCTTCAAGTGCAGGATGTCCCGGATTGCAGCGCTGCATTCAGGAGTCAGGACTTTCCTCCGCTTGGCCCGCTTTTCGCCCTTGTCCTTGCGACTTCTCTTATGCCCCACCCCCCGTTTCTGAAAAGTGCCCGCCAAATACCATTTCTCCGCAACGGGTAGCGGGTCCCGTTTCGCCACAGGGGGGCCATGAAATTGACACAGCAGGTAATCGTCCACCGTGCTAGCGTGCATATGTGCGCGGCCCAAACCCTTGAGGTAATTCACCTTAGACCAGCCGCGCTCCACCACCGCAGTTGCATCAAGGGCGGTGAGCGCAACAGAAATGACGCACTGCACATCCCCATACACACACGGCACGAACATAAAAAAGCTCTTCTTTCTTTGCTGCGCGGTCTGTGCACGAGTCTGATGCGATGGAGAAAAAAGAAGACTCCTTGATTACTAGACCCTGGGAAATGCGAAATGGTTGGGAAATAAAGCGCAGCACCTCCCTAGCCGAGAAGGGTGAACAATAACTTGGGATAATTGTGCCTCCATTGAGTGACACGAGCTCGGCATCCCCTTCCACATGACTGAGGGGACAAGCGCGGTGCACAATCCTGTACACGGTCCTGAATAGGGCAAGGATGCCCTGTAGCACATGAGGGGGCAAGGTTTTAATAACCGACGTCACCCGACCACCTGATTGCCACAAGGCCAAGGACACAGCGTGTGAGCCTGACCGCTGGTGATGCTTAAGGGTGCACAACATGAAGTTTGAAGTACCTTGCACGAAGGGAACAGAGTGGCCAAAATGAGGGTACTGTTGACATGCAATGCACCACATCTTGTCCGTAGTAGCCTCATACCTTAGCCAAGACCGGGTAAGAAGCCACTCCCTTCTGAACTGCCGTTTCTTGGGGGAGGGGGGGTCAGACGGCCGGCACCTCTCAACACAGGAGGTGCAAATACCATCTGTGGTGCACCCTGGACACACGCGGAAATGACACGTGTGGCATTCCACATCAGGCGTGGACACTTCCTGTCCACAGGCACGGCAGGTGCACGAGAAGCAATGCACGGTTGATCCAACCATGGTCATGCACGCCTCATCAACCACCTTGTGGCACCCCTGACAAGAATACTTGGTGCCACAAATGTTTGCACCACAACATGCACACCTTACCGGAACAAGAAGAAAAGGACTTAGGGAGGGGGTGGCACGTGAGGACGACAGAGGTGGGGCAGCCGATGCGCCTGAACTAGACGCCGGCTTCTTGAGGGTGAAGGCCCAGCCATCGCGCGTGCCATCCGACTTGGCGGCGCGCATGACTTGGGTGTGGGCCAACTTCGTCAATGACCCACTGTCGGGGGAGTGTAGGTACCGGAGGGCAGCCGCGGCATTGCCGAAACGCATCCAATCGGCACCCTCGGGAGCGACCGGACCGAGGCGGCGCATCCATACATCACCACCCATCCCGAGATGCGAGATAGGAAAAGAGGGTCTGAAGGGTGAACAAACAAGAAGACGAGAGATGATAATTCTTCTGGCACAATGGACAAACATAGGAAACAGCAAAGTTCAGGCTTTGTCTATCTATTTATGGTAATGCGCACGGACATGCGGTGAATTAGAAGCGAGAACTTTGTTTATTTTGTGTTGAAGCTTGTTGTTCTAATGTGGATGTACAAATGCAATCCGTCACAAAGTGTCAAGAGGCACATTTCCCTAACCTCTTTGTGGTAAGCGAACGAGATGGCGTTTATGATTATTTAAATTTAAATGACACCTACCGGAAATGACAACTTGCAAGCGAATGGCACAACAAGGCAACCCAAAACCTTCCCCAATGCATGCAACAATATGTGAAAACACCAATAAACATCAATAAACATCGATAAACAGCGATTCTCGCCCCAAACGGGCGTTTTTTGAAAAATAAACGCATAAACGCGTTTATTTTGAATTTGACTAGCGACTTGAATAGCAGTTAATTAGAGCCTGGAGAGAGGGGGGGGAGGGAGAGACAAACAGACACATACACAAAGCAGCAAAGAGAGAGAGAGAGAGAGAGAGAGAGAGAGAGAGAGACAAGCAGCGAGAGAGAGAGAGAGAGAGAGAGAGAGAGAGAGAGAGGGACAGACAAACACACAGACAAAGAGAGAGAGGGAGAGACAGAAGAGAGAGAGAGAGAGAGAGAAACACACAGAGAGAAAGAGAGAGCGAGAGAGAAAGACGGACACATGGTGGGTGCGATCCAAAGGCACACCCCAAGAGTAGGAAAGGGCAACGGGGCCGTGTTCCCTGTACAACGGTTTTTTCTACAAAAATTTCCCTCCAACTACCCGGTTTTTAGAAACAATGTGTTCATGCACAGGTTTTCTCTGGGAAAACTGTGTACGTACACGGTTTTCGGAGAGAAAACCTCTGCATGAACACATTTTTTGTAATAGAACCACCCCGCCACTGAGTACGAGATCGGCAAGGGAGCAAGACCAGTCCGAAATGTGTGTCATTTTAGCCTTGCAATGTAGGGTTTGCAATGCACACGCTATGGGGACTTGGTACTCCTTGGATCGTAGATTGGACCTTCCCCAAAACTCCCCCCCCCCCCATGGATTTGAGCGGCTTGTGAATCGGACCCCGACCAACCCCCCCCCCCCCGCCGGGTACCTAGGGCGCAAATTTGGAAATGACCGAATCCACTCAAAACCGTCGAATTCCCATTTAGGCCGCCACATGAGCCTATGTTGACGACACCTAACGGAACAAGAAGACTGCAGCTTATATCCGTTATCGGTGTCACAATTTCTCGACGAAGAAATGTGATCACCGACCCCACTGGCTGATAACATTTCTTGGCCAAGAAATGTGACATGATAACATTTCTTGGCCAAGAAATGTGAGTAGATAACGTTTCTTGGCCAAGAAATGTTATCACTAGTTTTTTTCTCTCTTTTTGCCCGACGGGTGGTCATGACAAAACTCGCGAATGCCAATGACATCTCTTTGCATGATGCAGCAAAGCATGTTGGTGTGGTTGCGAGAACACTTGGTGTATATCACCGAAAGGGTAAGCAGGTGAAATCAAAAGCAGCAATGCTCTTGAGCAAACATCATGTGCCCCAATCCAAAGAGGAGGAAGAAATCAAAGCAGAACCATGCCCCAAACCGGAAGTCAAAGCGGAACCTTGCCCAAATCCACAAAAGCAAGACTCACCCATCAAAGTGGAACCCGGGTCACCACCCAGAATGGACAATCGTCAACTTAGTACATATACTATCTCGGATGATGATTTGCTCACATGATAAGCTCACATTCTTGCGATTTGTTGAATACTTCTATTGTTTCCTCATCGGTAGATGACGCAAATGAATATAAAGAGTTCCCCCCAACCCAATTGTCTGAAAAGGGGGATGTCTTTTCCTCACTTGCAGAAGGTCATGATGCATATCGTGAAGCAGCTTTTGCAGCCCCACCAAGTGAGGAGGGTGCAGCAAACAATCAAGTGTTTGAAGATATGCCTAACCCCTTCACAGGTGCACAGAAGCCTAAGAAGGCCCCATGTAGACCTAAGGTGGAACCAAGTGTATGCTACATGTGTGATGAGGTGATCCCCCGAAAACGCGACACCATTGCTCTTCAGCCGGTGTCATGTGATGCATGCCGTGCAACCTACCACCTTTGGTGTGCGAAGTTGACTCGCGTGCCTCGGCATGGCTCATGGATTTGCGAAAGTTGCACCATGAACCCGTAGTCCTTCCTTATTTATGGCTATGTGTAGTTGCCACCTGGTAGCCATTTGGAGTTCTCCATTCCGCCTCCAGTTGTGCGGGGTGCCACATCAAACAATGACGTTTCGCAGCTCAATTGAATTGTTGATCCCTCTTGATGTTGATGTCTTGGAAATTTGGGTCTTGCCATGTGGGGTCGGTGATAACATTTCTTCGTCGAGAAATCGTGACACTTCGATAACGGATATAGAGAAACGTGACATGATAACATTTCTTGGCCAAGAAATGTGGGGGCCCCTACCCCTCACATTTCTTGGCCAAGAAATGTTATCATGTCACGTTTCCTGTATAGTGCCCAAAAATCCGGAACATCAAAATCAAGGCCGTAGAAGGAAGATGCTTAATTTTCATGAGCATCCGACATGGCGCAATAACAACAAGTGCAAAGACACTAAATTGAAGCGCGCAACAAAAAGCCCAACGAAAACAATAACACACAACATATCATTGCTTTTGTTTTTCTAACTTCAACTGTCATCAGAACAACACACTAAATTCAAAAGTACCATGGGTTTGTAGTGTTGTTCATAAATTGGAAGGTGCATTTTTTGATCCGGATCGTGGCACTTTTTGATCTGGATCGTGGATCGGACCTTCGCCGAAACACGCCCCTCCCCCACCATGGATCGGAGCGGATCGTGGATCAGACCCCGACCAAACAACCCCCCCCCCCCCCGGGTACCTCGTCCCCTATAGACCTTTTGGGGAGAACACCTAAAGCAGGCATGGGACATGGGGCACCACATAGAGTAGAGACACGGAGCGCATAGAGTCCATGATCCTCGTCCGCCACAACACAGGTTCCTCCAACTCCCGCTAGTGCAACCTCTAATGGAAATTCACAACCCAATTCCACGATCAACATCAAGGGGGAGCCAAATAGCACTGGGTGCTTCCCACCGAGTACAAACACCACAAGAGTAGCCTAATTTCCAGAGCAAAGTACCACTTTGTCTGAGTTTTCCTCATCGGTTGGGATTTGAAGGTGTGTAGTTGATGATGCCACACAAAATTCCAATGCCGACTATTATGTGACGGTAAAGGTGCTTGATTGTCTCCTCGATGTCTCTTTGAAGGACTACGTGTCCCACTTGCATGGGTCCCATCTTGCTTCGTAGTTTTGAGCCGGCTCGCAACCTCATGTTGCTGGCGACCCGTCATACTGGTGGATCCAAAACAATGCGCAAATGGGTCCCTGAGACATTATCGCACCATAAAAGGACCACTCCCATGTGGGGCTCATTCCTACTTCACAACGGCGGGTTGGTCCACTTGCGCACATCACTTCCAACACACGAGCATAGTCCCTAAGCAAAAAATTGCACACCGCCGCAAGAGCATGGGGTACTGTTACAACACCCAATACGAGTGGTCGACGTCTCGTCCGTGGCATCAAAGCGTCTACCCGCCTTTCAATCACTTGATTGAAGCCATTCGCGCCCATGCCTTGCAATGCGGTACCTGTAAAGCACAACGAAAGTTTCAAACTTTTTGCACAGTTGCTTTTACTAACTTAATTTGTTGCGGTGCTCCATTACAATTTCCAACGAGTACTAATGTCCATGAGTGAAATTGTCGTCCGAGAGACTTTGGCACTCCCACGCGGATAAAGGCTTCAAGAGCCACACCTTGGTAATTCAACCAAAAAAAAAAAACTCCCTCACAAACTGAAAAAAAAAAGGCATCCTCCTCGAACATACCAATGACTTGGTGGTCCCCAACACCTACGCCATCATTTGCCAGTTTAAAACAAAATCCATCTCATGATGCATGAGCCATTTCGGTGAGCATCACAGCGCATGAGCATGATGATGGATGATTTGAGAAGTGGTATGATGCTCAAATCAAACCATGAAACCCCTTGGACAATGTAACACAGGCTAGCTCATCAAAATCAATCCGCTCACAAAGCACAAGGCACTCAAAGCACCCACCCCGGCACGGGGTACTAAAACCCAGTCAACATACGAATGCAAACTACACACCTGCCATCAATGCTACGAAGGTCATGGAGAGTACTGGCCCCCCACACATGTAATATGGCACAAATGTTGTGAATACCACCTGGAGACAACACAAATATGCATCCGAAAATTTTTGCACACACACAAAAACAATCTACGCCAATCACAATGGTCTCCGTTCGCATTCCCAGATAGGTTGCGTTCCTCCATTTTGAAAAAGTACAAAGCCAAACACGGTGGGTTCCCTAGCTTCCCATGTTTCGCTAGTGGCCGAGTCGGTATTGAAAAAACAAGGCAATGTGTGGTGGGGTGTCGCGGGACCGGATCGACACAACAGCGGCGGTGTGTTGGATAGAAACCGGCGACGTTGCTCCACTTCACTCTAATTCGATTCACGCACTATGCAAAAAGCTTCCCGTTCCATGCAGTGGTTCCTACGCTATTAAAGCATCACTATCTAAAGAATTGGGGCTAAAACACATGTTTGTGAACGTCCTTTTTTTGCCACTTGCAATAGTTTGCTTTGGCCATCTTCGCATGGCACTTGGGAGTAAGTTTGGAGCTCACCAATGCTGTTCGAGGGTTTCAATTGAGCTTTGTGCATAGCAAGGCAAATTTTCGAATGGCAAGCACGAAACAGAAATCAATCCATTTGACTGTTAGAGAACGGAAACACGTAATGTGGAGTGTCCATCTTGTCATTCAATGCTCTTGCATTCATGTGCACTCAAAGACTCACAATGTTATAATCACATACAACGTCCCAAGTGTCCCAAGGGTGTAGTTTTCGTGGCGTTGAATGTCCCGTCTCCTTCACGGCCTTTTCTGCTGTGTGTCCTGTCACGGGTGTTAGAGTCAATGGAAAGATTCCTTCGACCTCCAAACATTACGTTCGAAAATTTACTTGAAAAATCTAACCACTGTTTTTGGTTCAAAACAATGCAAGCGTGCACTGTAAAGGCTCAACAGCTTAAAGCATGGTTGGATGGTAGACTCCGGGGCAAGCGTAAATTCACAAATGCCAGTTGAAACATCAAGCGCAATGCGTTGTGGTTTTATTTCCACAGCCATGATGTGCTCGAGCCTTAGAGCATGGTAGCTTCATTCGAGTTACAACCCATCGGGGATTGTGTGTCGAAGAAGCCACCTTGATTGGTTTAAGGCAGTGTATTTTGTGGAGACGCTCTCACAATCTGTCAACTCTGTCTCAAATTTAATGAAGCACATTGATGTATCGTAAGTATCGCCATTTTCCTGATCACTCACTTGTATGAATGGCTCGAACGCAGATTATTCAAAAGAAAGAGGACTCCAAGGCGTGTAAACATGCATACCAAACTCGTGAGTCGGATTTTGCCAAGCTTGAGATAAACATCAATCAACTCCCCGTACGAGGTTGCCGTTGCGCCTCTCACGATAGGAGGGGGGTTCTCCACTGTGCACACTTGTGGCGCATCTTTGGCGGCATCCTCCCCAATACAAGTGGCTTGTCCATTTTCGATGTTCTTCGCCTCAACATCACTGATAGTAACGGTTATGAGGCAAAAGCGTTGCGGAGAAGCAACCTTTCGTTCATGACGAATAAGAGAACAAGCAAACACACCTCGGCGGTGAGGATGGTGGCCGCACGATCGGTAGCTTGGCCCCCGCACCTTCCACAACGGCGACCAATTTTCCCACACTATCTAATGGGAGCGTTGCCGCACCACTACGGAGCGCCGGCATAAATCCCTTTGCCGCGGTACCCGTCATTGCTATTCCATTTTGACCCATTGCGAAAGCATTTTGTAGGGTAGAGTACCGCCGGTGTTGCGTTGCAACAATTGCGCGCATGCGCACCGTTGGTCCGACTCGCGTGAATATCATTTGGCAAGCATAAAATCCGGGGCACCAAAAAGATGACCCGACAACTCCCCTAAGTGATGGTTGCGTTCGATGGCTCTTTCAAACTCGTTCCCATGCACGCAAAATTTTGACTACAAGACAGACAATTCGCCGTGACGGATAAGGACTCCGTGATAGCAAGGGCAAAGGCAAAGGCAAAAAGACATGGCCATAGCTTCATTACACGAAGAATTGCATGACGCAAGAATGGAGCCTGACAGAAACCATTGTACACTTTCATGTAGTTCGCTGTTGTGCCCATGGGCGGGATATTCAAAGCTAAGTCTACAGATATCAGCGCTTATCCGTAAAATTCTGGTCCAGCGGCGGATTTCTGGCCGACAAGGAAGGGCGGTGAATTAAAGTGGGTCTGGTTGCCACTCGACTCGAGGACTACGGCTTAGGACTACGCGTAGGAGTCTAGTCTACTAGGACTAACGGATCTGCCCACATTGCGCACGCGCATCCACCGTCAAATTTTGACAGAAGCGAAGACCTTTTCCTTTTATCACAGTACATTTCTGACCAGGGTGACAGATGTATCGCATGCCCCTTTAAGGGATATGCGTTTCCTGGCGCTCTGTAGCTCTTCAGCTCGCAAAACTATGTCCGCCAAAGCCACTGCCACTGCTGCTAGGGACTGGAAGGACCCCGAGGCCGAAGTCCAGGCTCCGGGTCCCCACGCAATCAGCGCACCCAGCCCAGTACCCCCATCGCCGCCCCACGATCCTCATCAGCTGCCCCCCCATGGATACAAGGCTGGATGGAAGGCAAAAGTTGGGAAGGGAGGCAAAGAAATCATATTGCCTGCCGCGGCGTACAAGGATGATGCGGAGACTCCCATAAAATATTGGTGGGACCACCCGGATGGTATGTGGTTGCAAACATTTCGGTTCATGGTTGTGCATTTCATGTCATTTTCATGCAAAATGCGTGCTTTCTCATCCTACCTATTCTTTGTGTTGCGGAAGAGGGTGACATCGCCTTTGTCGGGGACCAGCCCTGGCATGTCACCTGTTATGCCGGCTTTGGTCAAAAACAACGCCACCAACTCCAACCACAAGCGCAACCAGAAGAAGAAGGAGAAGAGGCGCAAGAAGAAATTGAGACGAAAGACGACGACCCATGGAATCTGGTGTGGTCCGAAGAACAACCTCAACCACAACCACAACCACAACCACAAGTAGAAGAAGAAGAAGAAGGCGAAGCCGACCCACACACGCAATGGCAAAAGGAGATCAACATCGAGTTCATCGGCGACATTGTTGGCACTCCAAGTCCAAGTCCAACTCCACCGGGCACGCCAAAGCACTCCCCGCAACCACAAGACAAGGCGGAAGGTGGTATGCACTGCTACGCACCATTGCACCATGGCACGTGTTACATGGTTTGCACCATTCGTCAACGCTTCTTTATAGCAACGATGGAGTAGAGGAGGAAGGACTGGGACGAGAGACGCCGGTTGCGCGAAGGCGGGTCGGAGCCACGCGCCGAGGGTGCACCCAAGACCCGGGCGGAGGGTGCGCCACCAAGCGAGCGAGGTATCTCCGTGTTGGCATCACTTGTTTGCTTGTCCTTTTTTTGTCAATTGTGCATTTGTTGGTGTTCTTGTTTGCCCCTTTTTTCTTCCGCACATTGTACATTTGTATGTTTGTTTGTTTGTTTAGCGAGAAAGGGTGCGGACGAGGTCATTCGGAGGATAAAGGAGCGTCGGGAGCGCAAGGAATGTGAGGAAGAGATAAACTTAAGAAAGCAAGTATATGCCTTTCCCATCGTCTTTGCCGTGCCGTGACAATGGCCCATTACGGGCCCATAGATGTATAAGACTGGGTTCGGGTGTTGTTCGGGTTAGGTGACACGACCTTGGAGTGGGTTCTGGGAGCGCCTCTCTTGTCTTTGAGGTCTTAGCAATGGCCCATTACGGGCCCACATGTGTATAGGAGTGGGTTCGGGTGTCGTTTGGGTTGGGTGACATGACCTTGGAGTGGGGTTTGGGAGCGCGCCTCTTGTCTTTCAGGTCTTAGCAATGGCCCACTACGGGCCCATATATGTTTGGGAGTGGGTTTGGGTGTTGTTTGGGTTAGGTGACACAACCTTGGAGTGGGGTTTGGGATTGCTCTTCTTGTCGTTGCCACCCTTTACTGCATGTATCCCTTTTGCAGCAATGGTCCGCAACATGAAGGATGAGCGGGTGCTGGCCATCGCAGACCACAAAGACCGCGAGCTCGTCCGGTTCATTGTGGGGGAGACCTTCGACGCCAACGTCAAGGTCTTGAAGGCCGTTGTTCCCCGCCCCCAAAGCACGGGCCCGAGCGACACGTACATCGTGCGCCGGGTATGGGTGTGTGCCCCCTTCGCAAGGAGGCACCCCAGGCTCCCATTGCCCCTCACATGGGACCCCCCGGCGGTGGTTGTTGGTGATGAGGAGGGCAATACCTTCATGGAGGAATGGTATTGCCCTCAGCTCACCATAAGTTCTTTTTGAGACGCCAAAAAGAACACACAAAAGCGACAGGAACACCGCGCAATGATCCAAGGGCGGGGAGAAAAGTTTATAGTGGTTTCAACACTGTATTTTTGTCTCTCCTGCTGCTTGCTGTTGGTGTAGGGTTTCCTGCTGCTTGTTTTTGGAGATGAAAACCTTTTGTTTGCAGAAATATAGTCAATCCAGGATAACCCAAGCCAGAGGTGTGCAAGGAGAAGAGAATTCAGGATCAAAGCATGAAGGGCTGCAGTGTAAACAGTGAAAGATGATTGGATATTCACAGAAACTGCAACTCAGGTCAAATCGGAATGCATATTCACAAAGATAGCTGAAATGTTTTGGAAAAGAGTTGGAAAACTGCCCCATGGTCACTCTCTCTCCATAGTGCCATCTCAGGAGATGTGCACTCTTTGTTTTGGGTCCCATATGTGCTGAGGTGGCAGGGCATGTGGCGATGAGGTCACTGCCATGTCACATGGGATCTTCCTACTTAGCTAGGCTGACCAGGAATTGAACCCAGGACCTCTCAAAAAGAGGTGCCCAGCCCCCTAGTGTACATACCACTAGGATAGCTAAGAATTCATGGAAAAACATAGATAAATTCATAGGCTCTGCCTTGGATATGTCAGTTCTCAGTCAACTCAGGAAAAGATGATTTGCCTCACATTGAAAGGGGATTAAGGGGTCCACTCCATATCCTGATTGGGTGTTTGGTTCCATAGGTCAAAATGTGTTATCACCAGTTTTGGTGGGACCAATACTAAGATAAAAATGCATGGATGCTCAGTGCATCTCTAATACAACTAGAGTATGCCTCAAAGCATTGGAAAAGCACTTTTTCTTACTCCCCCCTTGTGCTGTGGTGGCCACCACTGTCGCATTTTAGGAAAAAGGGATTTTTTCTTGGCCTTTCCTTGGTTTCCACATCTACTTTAAAATACCTATAGTTTCCCTCACACAGAAAAATGGGCGCTCACCATGGCTGGCGCTCTTTTGCTGCTCTGTTTGTAACATTTCCTACAGAAGACTCAGCGCTCATGGCGCTGCCGGGGCTCCTGTGGCTTGGTTGGGTTAGTTTGGGAGCATGCCAAAACAAGTGCATGTGCATCCCTCCCTCCAAGACGCAGCGCGACACAAACCCAACGCAAGACACAATATACACACTCGCATGGGTTCTCGTAAACCTGGTGGCGACCTGTGACCTGTCTTAGGGCGAAGGGAGTCGTGAAAAAAATTAAATTGCCCCTTGGTGGGGTCTTGGGTTCTGCTCAGTCTCTCCAGGCTGCTGCGTTTCGGCCAGAACACGGCCTACTCAGCGAGGCTGCGCGTGGGTATCTGCAGAGGCAGGAATGGGAGAATTATGGACGAATCCACGCAAAAACGAAGCGACGATAGCAAAATCCGTCAAATGACGGCCTAGAATTTTTCTAAGACGACACACGTGAGCAGAATCCAATTGTGCATCAGAAGCACATTTTTATAAAAATTATAGTCATCTCTGGATTTTTTAAATCCAAAAATTCATACGCATAAAAAGGCGGCGCGCAGGAGCGGCTCCTAGCGAAGCGCCGGAAAATGAAGAAATAATGGAATTATAAACGTATGTCTCACGTAGTCTTGAAAATGACGGGACACACATTAATAAATAAACATACAGATTCCACCCACACTAATAGAAGTATCGAAAATTCAAGAATTCGAAAATCAACGAAAAGACTTCAATGAATCAGGTATAAACTACAGGTATGCTCGTCTCGTATGCCGCATACACATTGCTCGTCTCGTGTCTCCGTGAACGAGTCTTGTAGCAGCGCTAACCACGATAGGACGCGATAGAGGGATTGATTAGAAAGATTGCAGATGATTAGAGGTCAGATCAGGGTGATTAGACATACACACAAGTGCATAGCAACGTTCTTCGCGTGCGCCCCTCACTTGCTCTCTCTCTCCAGCGGTAGGTAAGGTGAGTAAGCCCAGGCGGGGCCACCCCCTGGTGGAGTTCGTGATTGAGGTACAGATGGGCAGGTTTGCCCACGCTACTCGTGCATGCTCGCGCATTCACACACGCATTAAAGGGTAGGCCACGCGAAGTGCGCACGGTAAACCTTGTTTAGGCTACCCAGGGGCTGCTTGGTACGTTCTTTAAGATAACCTGAGGAGTCCCTTAAAGCTTGCTTGCTTGACAGGGTAGCTGATCTTTCAGCGCGTTTGCGGACAGTGTATTATAGGTCACACTGAGAACCGTATAATACGGGGAGTGTGGCTTGGTTCCTCCGCCGCAAACAACCCTTCATTTGCCTTTGCTTTACAGGTGGGCAGGTAGGGTGATTGGTGCAGCAGCATACCATTTTTTTCATGCCCTGCTAAACAAGGGCCCAGATCACACAAACAAGTAACTCCCCTCTGCCTGTGGCAGAGCAGGGAGTCCGACTCCATCGACATCTGCGCCGTGCACGCAAGAGCACCTCTTTCCTCCAAGCCCTAGCAGGGGAAACGCGTTGTGGCGTCCCCTGTTAGGCCACAGTTGCTTAGCAGCGCCGTGTTCTCTTGTCACTTCACAGGAGGGTCGCTAGGACCCACGACATGTTCTTCCACAACACCCAGTAGAGTGTGCGTGTAGGAGTGGTAGTCCTGAGTGGGGGCTTGAGCCAGTTGCACAGTGCTCGCCCACCAGGATGGTGCCACTGTAGGGTGTGTAGGACCTGTAGTGCGTGTGTCACTGTCCCACCCGTTTCGTGCAATTTTAGCAGGGTTGGTGGGCGGTGGCAGTGGTTAGGTCAGTGTTTTGGCCATTTAGCAAAACGGCGTTTTCATGCCTTCATAGCTTTTGGCCACCCCTCCCTGTAGTAGACAGATAGGTAGGGAAAACAATACCTGGATTAGTACGCTGGGTATTCCCCAAAGGTTTTGCGCCAGCACAGAAATTGGGCGCTTAGGGGAGGGGAGACCCGGGGCGTACCCCGTGGCACCAATAAGCCAACCCTCCACGTTTAGCAAGCGTGCAGACTTGGGTATAATTAGGACACCACTTCTGCGGCTTGCTCTCAGGACCTTAGGAATAGCACACTCACACATACGCTTTGGCAGGTAAGGGTAAGGTTCAGTCCCTAGCTTTAGTCTTGGAGGCAAGCGTCTCAGCGAGCCTCAGCAACTCACCAAGGTTTTTCTGGGACAAGTAGTCAACCAGAACTGAGTTTAGGCGTCCCTCAGGTAGAACAAATGCAGAGAAGGGCTCCCAGGTGGCCTCTTCGACTCCAAACCCTTCCCAGAGGGTGAGGAAGCGCCAACCCTGGCGATAGCGGTGGCGTAGGACAGACTTCACCAGGTAGAAGCCCTCCTTAGCCATCTCCTCGGCGTTCATGTCGGGGAGTTCACCTTCAACTTCCATAGGGCTGGCAGCCCCTTGTAGGTCCAGAGCGGCGATTTCCTCGTCGTTCAGCTCCCACTCCTCCCCACAGAGGTCTTCAGGATCATAGTAGCGCTTCAGGTGTTGAGCAGCGCACACCAGGGTCCCCCCTAGACGGGGAGAACACCGCACGGTGATACGGTGTCCATCCACTGATAGAATCTTGTACGGCCCGAAGAATGGGTCATCGCTGGTAGAGCGTGGCCAGGCGGGTAGTCGACTGTGGTGCACCAGCACCCAGTCCCCCTCTTGGTAGGTGGCCGGTACTCGGTGCTTGTTCTTCTTGTTCCACTGACGCTCCCTCACTCTCTGGAGCATAGCCTTGGCCTTGTCCACCTTCGCTTGTTGCTCTTGGACCCATTCACCCACAGAAGAATGGGTGTCCTCTGGATAGGGGGCATGTAGGAACCATGCCGGGCGCCCTAGGAATAGCTCATGGGGCGAGTAGCCAGTAGCTGAACTCTCTTGGGAGTTCATCATCAAGGATATGACGGGGAGTAGTCTCACCCAGTCTCTGGTGCGTTCAGTTTTGCACCATATCCGTACATTCTCCTTCAGGACACGTATCTGTCGCTCACATAGGGGGTTGCTCGTGTGAGAGTAGGGAATCCCCGTAGACACCTGGACATTGAGCAATCTCAGGACCCTCTTGTACCAGCCAGTATCTGAGCGTACTCGTACGTCCTCATCGGAGTTGATCTCCTTGGGCGCCCCATAGACACAAAACCATTCCTCCAGGAGTATCTTGATAGTCTCCTCCCCGGTAATGTGCTTGGTACATGGGAACACCCTGGTAAACCTGGTCAACCCTCAGGTTACCACGAGGGCGAAGTCATAGCCCCCGAACTTCGGCATCCCCGTGTAGTCCACGTATAGAACACTGTTAGCACAGTGAGGGATGGGCAGGGTCGAGTAGAGACCTCTGTCCCTGATATCCCCTGGTTTACAGGACCTGCACGGGCACTTGTCCACGATAGGCTGGAGGGTCTTCCGCAGTTGGTCGTCAGTCCACGTAGTGTGGAACCACTGCTTGAACAGCCTCAGGGTACGGTCAGCACCCACATGACCGCTGGACTCGTGGGTCCACTTCAGCAGCGCTGGGACTCGGTCACTAGGCACCACGATGCGGTCCTCGTGCCAGAGGTAGCTCTTGTCCCTCTTCCACTGGTCTTGGTTGACCAGGAGGGGTTCAAGGCGTTTCTCCAGGCGCTTGTAGATATCCCCAAACTCCTTCAGGTACTCCGATTGTTCGAGTCCATCCAGGGGGCGTATCATCGTCATGTTGAGGTCCAAGTGGATGTCCATACGGCTGAACGCCTCCTTAGCCAGCGCTTCAGACCGGGCACCAATCAGGGCGTCAAAGTTGTTGCGGCTGATGTAGTCGGCACACTCGTTCTTCACTCCCTGGATATGGTGTACCGTCAGCCGTAGTTGACTGAGGTAGGTCCACCAGCGTCGTAGCTTGGCCTTCTCAGGTGGGGGACCCTTCTGGAAACTGCGAACCGGTTCTTGGTCGCACAGCCAGACCACAGGGTTACTCCCCAACAGGTGCTTGTGAGGATAGCACCAGCATACCCGCGAGCAATTCCTGCTCATAGGTGGAGTAGTTCCCCCTGGCCTGGTTCCACTTCCAGTTCCAGTGGCCCAGAGGTACTAGGACCCACTTGTCGTCAGGGTAGCTGTGCTTGAGGGTTCCATCTGGGTTGAGACCTTCCGTCCCCCATTGGGAAATGGCCGAGTCGAACTCCTCCTTCTCTAGTGCTTGCCATTGGAACAACGTTCCACCACCGCCCACATTGCTGGCGTTGGTCACCAGGATAATCTCCCCTTGTGCCCTAGGCACGCCCAAGCACTTAGCGTTGGCTACCTTGTCTTTGAGCTCGTCAAACGCTTGTTGATCTTGTGGGCTCCAGCGCCAAGTAGTACTCTTCTTGATCAAGTCCGTAAGAACGGCGCTGGTGTAGGTGAAGTTTTTGATATGGCGGCGATAGAAGTTGCACGCCCCAATGAAACTGCGTACATCATGAAGTCCTTTCTTGGGGTCTTCGTGTCGTACCTTGGCATCCATCAGAGGTTTGGCCTTAGAGGCCGCTGGGGTCCACCACCCATAGCCAACATCAAACCCCAGGTACTGCATGGTCTCCTGCATGAACTCACACTTCTCCAGCTTGAGTCGTGTGTGGTTCTCCTGGCAGACCGCAAAGAACTCACCCAAGAGGATTAGGTGATCCTCCTGGGTATTGGTCCCGAGGCATACATCGTCGATGTGAGCCTCCATCTGGGCACCACGGGATATGAGCTCCTGCACCTTAGGTCTCCTTCGTAGGATGGACAAGATCTTGTTCATCAGCTCTTGCAATAGAGCGGGTGCGTTAGCCACGCCAAACGGCATGACCTTTCACTTGAAGACCCTCCTCTGAGGGGTGATGAAGGCCAGTAGTTCCTGTGCGTTGGGCGTCAGGTCCACTTGCCAGAATCCGCTCCTCTTGTCCATCTTGGTCTTGTACCGGCAGGAGGCTATCTTCTCCAGGGTAGACTCCATATTGGGAATGGACCCTGAGTGGTTCAGCGTCTTCTTGTTCAGCTCTCCGTAGTCCACTACCAGCCGTTTGGCTGTAGACCCAGGTTTAGCCACCAGGAAACAGGGGCTGCAGTGTAGGGGGTAGTCCCCGTCCTTGTACTCCAGGACTAGGCCAGCGTCGATACATTCTTGTATCTGTCGCTCGATCTCGTCGGCCTGCTCTTTAGGAGCTGGATACGGCCTCCTCCGGATCTTGTGACCCACAAACTCGGGTTTCAGCTTGAGGTCCATCTGTACCAGCTTGTCACATGAGGCTGGAGGGGATAGTTCTCCGAACACCTCCAGATAGGTCCTTATAAGCTTCTGTACCCGTGGGTCCAATACCTTGATCTTGTCCTCCATGTCCTCGTCAGAGTGTAAGTTGCTTGCCCCCTGAGTAATAGACGTCGGGAGGTGGTCCTCCACCGACTCTTCGCCCGTGGTAGTATCCTTCAGCCCTTGGTAGGCATATAGAAGGTCTTGTTCAACCATCTCCGGTGGACGATGGCAACATAGGCACGCTCGAGGGGGTTCACATACACATTCCTCCGAGAGGTCGTCCTCCTCTGGGGTCCTCACATGGGCGCCCCACACGCTCTTCATGAGCTTAAGATCTACCTCCCTTTGCCAGGTGGTGATCTTCTGTTCCAGGCCCTCCTTCAATTGAGATAGGTCTCCCGTACGTCCTTGCTTCAGTGGCCATGAGCTGCGGGTGGGCTTCGCGTAGCATAGCTTTTTCGCCACCAACTTGCTCTTGGAATCCACATACTCCCTGAGCCTGGATCGAGGGTCCAGCTCCTCGTCCACGGGGTCTTCCACCCTCATGGAGAGTAGGGGTTTCAGTGGGGCGACGTACTCGGCGTTCTCCACTTCCTCCACACAGGTCTGCACGAAGAAGGCGTCGTGCTCAGTTTCGTCTTCTGAGTGGATAGAGCTAGGTAGCTCAGATAGTCCACACTCAGAGACTCCATCAGGAACAGGTACATGACAGGGAGAGTTGGGGGCGTTGGTGTCAGTCACGACGTACTCATCTCCTCCGGGTGTAGTCTCAACAGCATCTTGAGGTCGTAGGCGATCCTTCAAGTCACCCAAGGCGAGTCCGTCGCTTTCTCGTTGTATAGCCTGGACTAGAGTTGGGTCCAGATCCTCCCAGGGGATGGAGGTAAGACCTCCGTCCACCACGCTCAGCATACTCCCCCATCCGGGTTTCCCAATAGGCGTCTTACGACCCAGAGGTACGTAGATTGCCTCATCAGGCAAACGAATAGAGCTGATAGTCAGCCTGTCCAGGAGGTTTCGCCAGTATTCGTTGCCCCCATGGGCTCCCCAATCGGGGGAGCACAGGACCATACGGGAACGTTCCAAGGCCACCTTGGTCACCACCTTCCCCAGTTCACTGAACCTGGGGTTCCCGTAGGCCATCCCGAAAGAGGGCCAGTAAAATTTGTAGCTGCAGTTCTTCCCCTTGCTGCAGTAAAGGTCCAGTACATGCTGCTTGTCGCTGGCGAACAACTCCACACTCAGGTCTTCTCGAGAGTAACCCAACTCCTTCAGACCTTGGTCTAGGACTTCCCCCAATAGTTGATAGTCCTCAGTTTTGGAGGCCGCCATCATGTTCGAGGGCTCCTCCTTCGATAGTCTCAGGTAACTCGAGGTATGTTCCGACTGCTCCAGTGGCACAGACTCTCTGCCACTGCCGTGGTCCGCGTAGAGGAGGTAGGGCGCTTGCAGCGTCAGGGATTGTATCTGGGAGTGCTGTACGAAGAAGTCAGTCCCCAGTACAAAGTCGAAGGCCTCAGTGTCCATCACATAGAACCGATGGGCGATAGTCCAGGAGCCCATAGGTACCTCCACTTCACAGTCCCCGCAGCTGTGCACCACATGTCCATCCCCCATGCGTATAGCAGCGGTGGTCATGGTGTTCTTCAGGCTCCCACAAGGTAAAATTTTCTTGGCCACTATAGATATTGTGGCGCCAGTATCCAATACCCCCAGGTATTCGCGTCCCCCTAGTCGGATACGTACCCAAAACACCAGGTCTTGGGTGCCACCAGAGCATCCCAGTCAGAACTCCGCGGGACAGGTCACCTCGAACCCCTTGTTCCGCAATTTGCGGGCCATCCTCATGAAACGGCTCCTCTTCTTAGCGTTGCCGTCATCACCACCTTCATGCTCACGCTTGGCTCCTTGTTCTTGCTGGGCCTGCGTTTGTGAGCGTGTGGTAGGACCAGACTGCCCTCCAGAGGGCTCGGAGTTCCCCCCTGGATTAGGGTTGGGGTTGCCTCCGTTCTTGTCCTTGTTCTTGTTGTCGGGCTGGCGGTTAGCGCCTCCTCCTCGTCCACCTTGACCCTTGTCTTGCCCTTGACCACGTCCTTTCGACTTCCCCTTGCCGGAGTCGTTGCCTTTGCTTTTGCCTCCACCTTTGCCTGAGCCTTTGCCAGGATCTTCACCCTTAAGCTTCGCCGATAGGCGTTGCTTATGGTAGCACTCATCCTCGTAGTGCTTCCGCTTCCCGCAGAATGCACACGTGATGGTGCACCTGTAATGATCCGGCAGCTTCGCTTTGGCGCCGGTGTTCTTCTCCTGCTGCTTCCCCTGGACTACGAAGCAGTCTCGCTGCTCGCAGTCAGGGGCGTGCTGCAGGTGGCTCTGCTCGTCCCTGGCATCACACCAGAATAGCTCCTTCACGTTCTCCATGATACGGGCGTGGGCGTGTTTGGGGGTAGTCCCCTGCCCAGGTCGGGACCCTTGGTACCCTTTGCCATGGCCTCCAGAACCTCCACCACCAGGACGGTAGTTGTTCAAGTGCTGGTCGCTCTCCTTCTCCAGCGCCAGCTCCAGGAGTAGCACGCATAGATCCTCGTAGCGGAGGGATCTAGCCTTGCGCTCCGCCGTCGAACGGCATTCGTCCCATAGCTCTCGAGGGAGCTTGGCCACCAACCAGAACAGCAGGTCGTCGCTGCTGTAGGAACCGGGCGTCAGTCGTCCAGCCCAGTGATCCAGATCAGCCAACAGCTCGGAGACCCTGCCAGGTTTGGGGTTGTTGGGCAGCACGGGCAGGTTCTGGATCTCGGCCCTGATAGAGAGGTCGGTTTCGTAGGTCGGGTACTGCCTCTCCAGGGCAACCAACACATCGGCAAAGGTGGCGGAGTTAGTCACGATCTGCCTGACCTGCTTCTCCAGGTACTTGGTCTTGCAGCACTGCAGGAGCAGATCGCACTTCACTCGCCCACTAGCGTGGGTTTGGCCGGTCAGTCGTAGGAACCGGCCAAAATTCTCAGCGAACTCGCTCAGGTCCTTGCCTGTGAACTGAGGCAGGTTCACCACGATCTTGGAGGTGGCAATAGCCTTCGCCTCCTGAGACCTGCGTCCCTCAGGGCGTCGGGTCTTCTTCTTCTTCTTCTTCTTCTTCTTCCCCTTTGGGTCCTCGGGGTCCTCCGGGTCATCGTCCTCCGAGGGCGAAGTAGAAGTCATCGACGGCGGCTCGTCATCGGAGGGGTCTCCGCCTAGATCACTAGAGCCATAAGGCTCTACGTCCACCATTGCCCTCAAGGCTGTCAGCCCCAGCCGGTCCAGCTCGGCCCTCGTCGAGTTCGTCACGTGGCTGTAGGGCGGCTGGGCCGTTCTCGGCACGAAGGGACTTCTCGGTATAGCTGCAGGAGTGGGCATCGGTCTGCTCCTCAGGCTCCCCAGGGTGTTTGTCAACCCTGCCGCCAGGTGGTTAGCCTGTACTCGGTGGGGTGACATTCCCACCGTGGTAGGTGACGCTTGGGGCGGGATCATCAGGGGCTCCAGTTTCTCTCTGATTTCTTGAGTGAGGTCGCCCACGATTTTTGAAGTGGCTCCTCGGAGCACCTCGTTGATCTCCGACCGCGTCAGGGACCTGTTGGAGGATCTTCCCGATCCTCTACTTCTGCCACCAAGAGATTCAGGTCCTCTCCTCAACCCACTCAAGGTTGCATACCCAGGTGCATACCCAGGAACATCCACATAGGTTCCAGTAGCGGGTAGTGGATGGGGATATTCAGCCGCATACCATCGCGGCGCAGAGCTGGTAGCCACCGGCTCACTGGCAGTAGTTGCCTCAGGGAGCGCAGTGGTAGGTGGGCCCATACCATAGGCGGGGTAGGGAGGCATGCCAGTAAAGCCTGTGCCCTCTGCCATAGGCGGGTTGGTTGTGGAAGTGGATGTTGCAGCGGCTGGGAGTGTGGTGGTTAAAGGAGAGGGTGACGCGTGGAGGCCAGTAGCGCTTGGTGCGCCTTCGAAGGTAGGGTCATTCGTCAGGTCTTGCCCTTGTTCCTCTCCTTCGTCTGCTTCTTCTCCAGCATCCTTCTCGCTCTCTCTCTTCCTCTTCACAGGCTGAGTGACCACCACCGCTTCGAGAGACAGGGCCCCGAAGGCCGTCTGGAGTCCATCCAGGGAGTCGTCAGCCGCTTCCACTGGCCCATGTAAGGGCTCCGCTGAAGGTACAGCGCCAGGTGCTGGCCTCGCCGGTGCCTCAGGCGCTGGCGCTGTCTTCACGTCGGCTTCCTCCTTCCTTGTGTCCATCTTCAGTCACCCTTCTGCTTATATGTGCCTGTACTCGGCGCACTGGATGTACGGCGCGGGGTTGCTGCCGGTGCGCAGAGACAGACTGCCTCTGCTACCAGAAAAGTTTATAGTGGTTTCAGCACTGTATTTTTGTCTCTCCTGCTGCTTGCTGTTGGTGTAGGGTTTCCTGCTGCTTGTTTTTGGAGATGAAAACCTTTTGTTTGCAGAAATATAGTCAATCCAGGATAACCCAAGCCAGAGGTGTGCAAGGAGAAGAGAATTCAGGATCAAAGCATGAAGGGCTGCAGTGTAAACAGTGACAGATGATTGGATATTCACAGAAACTGCAACTCAGGTCAAATCGGAATGCATATTCACAAAGATAGCTGAAATGTTTTGGAAAAGAGTTGGAAAACTGCCCCATGGTCACTCTCTCTCCATAGTGCCATCTCAGGAGATGTGCACTCTTTGTTTTGGGTCCCATATGTGCTGAGGTGGCAGGGCATGTGGCGATGAGGTCACTGCCATGTCACATGGGATCTTCCTACTTAGCTAGGCTGACCAGGAATTGAACCCAGGACCTCTCAAAAAGAGGTGCCCAGCCCCCTAGTGTGCATACCACTAGGATAGCTAAGAATTCATGGAAAAACATAGATGAATTCATAGGCTCTGCCTTGGATATGTCAGTTCTCAGTCAACTCAGGAAAAGATGATTTGCCTCACATTGAAAGGGGATTAAGGGGTCCACTCCATATCCTGATTGGGTGTTTGGTTCCATAGGTCAAAATGTGTTAGCACCAGTTTTGGTGGGACCAATACTAAGATAACAATGCATGGATGCTCAGTGCATCTCTAATACAACTAGAGTATGCCTCAAAGCATTGGAAAAGCACTTTTTCTTACTCGGGGCCAACCCGAAACCTTTTTTGTTCGGGTTTTTCGGACTTGGCGACCGTCAAGGTCGCAGAGGAAAGAGAGGAGCGGGGTTTGCCCGCATGGGCAGCCGATGTGGTGGAGTGGGAGGTGCCCTGTGAGCTCCTCCTCTTCCTTGCGCACCCATTGGGCCGGGCGGTGCTCAAAATGTTTTGGGACAAAGGGCACTTGGGGGACGTAACGGTGCGGGCGCACCAACACGCGGAGGAGGTGTACCAATGGGGGGAATATCTTCCCTCCGTGCGTGGTCGGACGACGAGGTCGCCGACTACGAGGTGCGCCTGGCGGCATTTGAGGGCGCGCATGTTTTTGTGGAGGGGGAGGGGGTGAAGGAGGACGAAGAGGAGGAGGGGGAGGAGGCCGAGGAGGAGGAGGCTGAGGACCTTCCCTTGACTCGCCAACATGATGCCCTGAACCAAGTCAAATAAGATGGCTAAATGCCATGTGTCAAAAGTCACTACACAAACCCCAAAAATGTGTTCCCCCCCAAGCCTCTAAATCCCAGCCCAATAGGGGAGGTGGCGTGTCATGGCCTAGAGTGGCACTCAGGACCATGCCCTACCCTGACATAACTTTGGTTGGACTTGGAGTCAATTGGGCTTGGAGAATTGCCCCCATGTAGATGACCTCACAACATAGCAAAATTAGGCAAATCACACCATTGTGCCCAAAATTCATTTACATACTCAAAAATGCATACGGCAAATATTCAAATTCTCCATGCATGTGTCAAACCGGAAAGTATTATACATGGGTGATATAGACCAAAGGTCCATGCCCAAGAATATCCCAACATTGGCTCCCAAACCCCTCCGGATATATACATGCCATGCTTCACAAGTCAACTAACGAATTTGAGACCTAATTTTGTGAGGCCTCGTGTGCCACGCGGAAGTGATCACGTTATCTGGCATATGGTGAGGTGCAACACCAAAGCATATGCCAACATATAAGCAACATACCATAGTTCACGGATCTCTAGGCACTTTACTGTTAGCCGACCAGTTGAGCACATAAAATACAAAAATGAGCATAAAATGAGGTCAAAAACATGCAAATAAAGCCAAATTCCAAGTAATCACAATAGTATATAACTTCGCTCACCCATGGTATCAACATATGGTTCAAAACACAATTGCTTGGGACCATTTGCAAACAATCCCCCCACTTGGATCCCCACATGAACGCATAGGGACACCTTCGAACCTCCTCCTGACATGCACCATGAAAATGGGAAAATTGCTAGTGGCGCTTGTGGGTCGCTTCGTAAGCCTTCCCACATGCACTATATGTGCGGTAGACTTAGTCTAGCGCTATGGAGCTCACCATTGGGACATGGGCGAAGCCCCTGCCACGTATGACTCCACATATCTTCCTACAAACGGAGATATACAACATGGGCGTGAGCATAACGAGGCACATACCATCCATATAACACATACCCTTAAAAAGTGGCTCCCACCATGGTATGCCATGCCCCTCCATGGACTTAACTTCACGTTAAAAATACGTGGGAACCCAAGGAAAGTTTCCATGCAACACCAACACTCATGCGGTACACTCGAAAGTCGCATAAAAATATTCCGTCGAATGGTCCAAGAGTTATAAATCACTTTCTACCCTCTTGACCATTATCCCTTGCTACACCGGGCATGTGTACACATCAAAGGCGTTTGATGCTTCCTAAATTAAGCTGAGACCAAGGCGATACCAGCCCATATCTCAAAATTAGAATTCCTGGCAATGAGCCGGAGATATGATTCTTCAAAGTGGCCTCACGAATCAATTTTGTTTCGACTATATCTCTAAGAAAAATGAAGGAGACAACAAAAGGAAGGTTGATTCGTGATCGGGGAAAAATGTAGGACCACTCGAAATTCATTATATCGCGTGTGGCGACCTCGAAGTCGAAAATCCGATTCTGAATGTCTGAAAAAATCGGATTAATTTTGCGAGTGTATAACATGAAAATTGCGGAAGCAACGAACCCTTTTCTGATGAAATTTAACCCTTCATCGGGGTTTCCGCTAGAATATCTGGAAATAACAAATAACCAATTGGTTACCGCAAAATCGCGAGCCAACTGACAGTCGCCGATACATTGACAATCAGAACTGATAGCTGAAAAATTACGGAAACATTATGATAAGAAAACCCTGTTGATTCCTGATATTTTGATATATAAATCTCAGCCGGCGGCGCCTCGGTATTGAATATGGCCGCTCATAGCTGGAATGGCCAAGCCTATCACACTATCACATCAGGTTAGGTCAGGTGGATGGGAGAGTATGATATCAGCCCACGGCGGCTGGCCGGCCCATAGATACACACCCCAAGTGACCCAAAGATGGCCACGGGGGTCCAAACACTTCACCCCCGTTCTCAGAGCATTATATCCGCTCGGAAATAATTGAAGAGAGGACGGGAGGACCCCAATGGGCTCCAAACCCCCCCCCTATGTCCCAAGGACACATGGAGGCCCCACATACGGCGTAGGCGTCCCCCATGCCCCAAGGGAGGGGTGAGGACACTCATACTCGGTGCCCTCCGCCATATCCGGTCTCCTCTTGATCTACAACATAGCCCAAGGGGATCAAAGATAGAAAAACGTCGTCGGTTAACCTAAATACGGATACCACAATGAAATATATATGTGGAGACCGAGTGAAGGGGGTATATGGCCAGTCAAGCCCCAAAATCCCCGGATGAACGCCCTCACCCGTCTCCCAAGCACAAAAACAAACAAAAATGCCAAGGTGGATCCCTCACGGTCCTGCTGCAGCCACCAAATGGACCAACACGTCCTTGACAGCCAAAGAGATGTTCTTCCTCCTTAGATAATCCATCCAGACCGTGGTATACCTCGGCACAAAACTGCTCGGAGGCTCCCACGAATCTCTGGATGCGGCAAATCCCTTCCGACGGACTTTATAAAGCCTCCCCCCAGGCGTTCCCGGGTCTGGCTTGTCCGTCAGAATCCTCTAGGCGGTGAAGTCGTTGTCCTCACCCTCGTCATCCGAGTCCACATCGCCGGCCGTGAACTCGAAGGTGACGGGACGTCCGCTGGGGTCTGGTGCTCGGGGACGAAGCTGGGTATGGTCGCGGTCCAGGATCTTGTTATATCCCACACGAACCGCATACACATCCTGCCCGACCTTCCAAACGATTACCCCCGGCACATACCAAGACGCCTGCCGATGCCCGGACAGGACATCCTTGTGGTGCCGCTCCCACCACACGGTGTCTTTGAGAGCATATTTCTGGATCTTTCCCTGCTTGAAGTACTTGGCCCTCTTCTCATGCTCGTCCTGAAGTGCTTTGCACACCTTGGCCGCCGTGTCGTCCGCCTCAAACATCATAGCACCCGCATCCCGGGCCACTTTGCCATGGTTCAACCACGGGAGAGTGCGTGACACTCGATCCCGTAGGAACACGATACGATGGGGCGACAGTCCGGTGGGCCCCGGAAGGTCGTGGTACGCCTGGAGTACTCACCACAGCGAATTGTTACAATTCCGGCCCGATTCGTCAATGTGCAGCTGGCGGAACTTTTCGAACATCTGCCGCCCGGCCACCTCAGCCCGGCCATTGGACCGGCTGTGGTACGCCACGGTCTTGCAGTGCCGAATCCCCATGTGCTTGCACATCGTCTTGAACCACGTCCCCACAAATTGACTGCCCTGATCGCTGCAGATGACAGCTGGGACATCAAAAATCGTCAGCCAATGCCTGATAATGGCATTAGCGACGGTCTTGGCCTGCAGACCCACTCCATGCTTGTCCTTCTTGTCCTTCTTCTTGGACTTCTTGCCGGGGACCGCCACGATATACCCGCTGTGCCTATCCACCGCCAGGATGACACAGTCGTAGGTCTCGCCTTCCACGGTGACCTCAGGCATGGCGAATACATCCATGGCCACGGACCGCATAGGGGCCTCCGGTATAGCCGTATACACCGGGTTGCCAGCCGTGGAGTGGTTTGGGCTCTTCGTGGCCCGACACACGGCGCAGTTGCTGCAGAACTTGTCCAGGATGGCGTAGTACCCCGGTGGGAGCTTGAAGCGCCACTCCAGGTCCTGCTGCATCTTGTCCCGACCAGGATGCATGAGCTGAGCGTTATGCCAGTGGTCAATGAGCTCCTCCATTCGGTTCTCAGGGACCAATAGCTTGTCCTTGAGGAATAATTTATCCCCATCCCTGGTGAAGCCCTCAGGCCATTCGTCGTCTGACGGGGCGCTCACGGCATTCCAGTACCTGCTCCAGTGCTCGGATGCCGCATAGTCATCCGACCAGTCCTCCGTAAGCACCGACCTGACTAGCTCTACAGGGGCCACCATCCATTGCTCGAGGGTTTCCTCTCGAATAGCTTGGACTCGGGCGCCCCGGAACTTGGCCAGGTCTGTATGGTTTGCCATCACCACAAAGCACTTGACCCCCTCTTGCTCCATGGCTTTCTCCATCTCGATGATGCGCTTGGCCTCCTCGGTCTCCTCAGCGTCTCCATGGCTGGATATGTCCATCCATGCCTTGCCCGCGGGGTAGGCCCATCAACTGAGGCAATCTGCCACAGTGTTGTCCTTCCCCGGGACATATACGACGCTGAGGTCGAACTTGGCGAACGTTTCGTGCCACCTGGCCCTCCTTGCCGCCGGTTCCGAGGGGGTGTCAACGTGCTCCTTGTGCCAGCTCTGTAAGGACTGATGGTCCGTGCAAACCACCACCGGTCGTAATCCGATGTGGCCAGACCACTTCCTGAGCGCACACACAATGGCATACGTCTCCTTCTCCCTCGCGGTCCGGGTTCGACGTTGGCCCTCGGCCAGGATTCGGCTCCAAAACGCCAGGGGTACGTGCGACCCGTCGTCCCGGACATGCTCGAGGACTGCCCCTACAGCAGAGTCCGAGGCGTCCGTCCGTAGCACGAATCCCTTGTCTGGGTCCACCAAGAATAGCCCCAGCTGCCCCAGGAGTCGCTCCTTCAGGCGGCTGAACGCATCTTCGGCCTCAGGGGTCCAGGCAAGCTTCATCTTGCTCCCCTTCCGGCCATCGAACTTCCCCACCTGCAGCATCTTGTGCAGCGGCCCCGATAGTTCTGCATACATCCGGACATAGCCCGAATAGTAATTGCAGAACCCCATGAAGGATCGGAGTTCGCTGATGGTCTGGGGCTTCTCCCAGTGGTGCAGGGACGCCAGCTTCCCAGGCATGGGACGCCGTTGCCCGTGACCAACCACGTGACCCGCGAACTCCACTTCCTTCACGAAGAGTGAGAGTAAGAAAAAGTCACTGCCATGTCTTTCTTGGAGGGCTTGATTCAGGCCAAGCCCCCCTTAAAACCCTTTTGTTGATGCTAAGACAAACTTAAGTGTTTTTATCTCTCTTTTGTTGCCTAAAGTACACTTTCTCAAAGTAACTAGGGTTGTGACCCTAGCCCCCCATGAAGTTCACCCCTACCACTCAACTGAGCGGAGGTACCTTCCTTCATGGAGGATATACCGAAATAAAACAGGCATTTCATGCTTAAGGCCTTGGAGGTTAAGCCTAGTGGTCTCCCACCCCAAGACCCCTATACTCAATTGTTTCTACCACTTATTGTGGTCCTACTTTGTAACTGTTTCTGAATTCAGTTGCTTGCCCAAGTCATTTTCTGTGTGGTCCTGACATCTATGCCCCTCAGTCCTAACCAGCACCATTTCACCCAAAAGAGTGCACATGAAGTGCCTAATGCAACCTCTGAGGCAAGAGTCAGACCAATTTTCATATAAAATCTTTTGTATTATCCATTTGTGATTGAATCTATGTGTATAAACCTGCTTTGTCTATCTGCAGCCCTTCTGTGTTACACTGGATTCCAAAACCAATCATTGATTCGATCCACATCCTGTCCTTGCTCTACTTGCTGCTTTGGTTGGGGTTTTCAACTACAAAACCTGCAGGAATACATCAAAATATCTAGGGCATAATTCAAGGACATCTTTCCGGTAGCAGAGACAGTCCCTTGTGACCTTTTGAACCGACCCTGAGAAGAAGTGCAGCACAAAAGCTCAACAACAAGTTCACAATGTCCACGCCAAGCGTCAGGACCTGGCCCATCCGAACTGTCCAAGTGCAAATGGGCAGCATGGCCCACCCAATGAGTGAACCACCTTACCGAGCTCCACATCATCTCAGTGGCGCATCTGGGTCCCAAGGAGATCCAGAACGCAGAAGGGCGGAAGAAAATAAAGGCCTTACCACCGAGGCCTTAGCAGCACACAGTGGAGACAGCTTTAGTCACCTCCACAGACGTGTAGCTGCTTCAATATCCAGATCCAATTGTCCAGCTTCATCCTCAACTGCCATTGAAGGACCTGAGGAGTATGAGGAGCTGAAGAAGAAGATGGATGAGTACATCCTACATGAGGAGTACTACAAATCCATTCGTGGGGAAGATGGAGAGGAGCCATTGGCTGTACATGGATCCAGACCACGTACAGACCTAGGGTCCTACGCACAGTCTGGTCCTCCGTCCACTGCATCCCTGCCAAGACGACTAAGACCTGAGTATCCAAGACCATGATGTCCAACCCCAAGGGCTCCCGAAGTGGGCCCGACTCGAGTCGAAGAACAACATCATCCAAGGCCAACCTACGGTGCCCTGGATCATACGGCCGAGCTGTTGGCCAAACTCCTGTCTGGATCAGAAGATCCAGATGTGACGGCCCTATCGGAGGCCATTAAGGCTAAACTGGGTAGTGCAGAACCCTTACCCAAGCCAGAGTTGCCCTCTCTCTCTCCAGGACTGAGTACCCTGACCGAAGATCTCAAGAGATCAAGGGTCTCAAGGCTGTTGCCTAAGGTCACCTGCCCCAGCCCCTTTCACCCCCGTGCCAGGACAGTGCCTATGGCTGATCTACAGGACGTGCCTGTCACAGAGATTGAGAGAAGAGGCTTGTCAGCCCTGGCACCTCTTGCCGGCGTGTCGCCTTCAGGCCTAACTCCGGGAGGTGGGAAGACGGGCAGACCAATTGCCCAGGCGAACATCCAGCTGGAATTGCCGGAGTTCGACCCCAAAAATCTGCCCGAATGGGCAGAAGAATTTGCAGAATTCCTTTTGTTGACTGGCCAATCCCATGTGGATGTGGCCACCAAATGTTCACTGCTAAAACGCTCATGCAAAAAGAAGTTTTTGCAAAAACAGGTGAAACAGATTATGAAAACCTGTTCTACCTGGGCAGAGGTACTCCTGAGGTTGGAGAAAACATTCCCAGTCTATGAGACTGACCTCAGCGTACGCACACAGATCGAGGAGCTACCTATGCTCCCTGAGTTTCCACCCGCTGCGCGAATTTCTGAGTATGTGTGCGACTTGGAGTACTTATTTTCGAGGATGAACGTGGGCTCCTACGGAGCCACTGAGCCCCACCTGTGGCTCATGAGTAAGATCCCCCAGCGTACGGGGGATGATTGCCCCTCCACCTCTGAGAGGAAGAGCAGGACCCACTCGTACGATGAACTGGTGGATCTCTTGATTGAGCTAGCTCTTGAGAGAGAGAATGACTCCCTCATGGAGAAGGTCCTCAAGAAGCATTTGGGACGAGGTGGTACCCCTACCCCCGAACGTGGCGAAGGGAAGGGGCATAAAAATCCCACTAACACCAACCAGGGAGGTGGTAAAGGGAGGGGCAACCTACGTGCCATGAACGAGGTTCAACCTGATGCAGGCACACCCCCCCTGTTCTACTGCCGACCTGTCAATGACAAGGGGGGACCTTGTCATGCCTCTGACTGCGATCTCCGCAGTGGCTGTATGCTGCAGATGAAACGTCAGCAGCATACCAAAGATGGGAAAACTGTGACCCATCAGGACCATTTCAGGTGTACCATCACCTGTGGTTACTGTGGCAAACGTCGTCACTACGAGGACGAATGCCACATCAAGAAACGCGAGAGTGACAAACTCAAGCGTCAGGAGGCGGAGCGCCAGAAGTCCCAGACGCCCGCCAGAAATCCCCCGAGCGGGGATAAAGGTGGTAAAGGAGGTGGCAAGGGGGGTGGCAAAATGTAATAACGTGCCTAGTGATGGGTCTCTTTTACGACGCTTTCTCCTTTGGCTTTAAATCCTGCACTGTCCACTCCAAGTGTTTGTTCCAAATCCGTCACAAAGGTTTCAAAATATTTCGCCCAAATATTTGCCATCGGCTGAACTCCCTTGCATCCCTTGCATAGCACCAATACTGTGTTTCTCGTGATTCCTTGAACCCTCGCTGTTCTTCAAGTACTTCACTGTGGCACGGGGACTCGCCGGTAACCCCGTCAGTCGTCTACGACGATCTGGATCTCGCCACCGGTTGAGCATCGCCACTTTGGTGCTAAGGGATAAAACAAAGGGATGCCAAAAATAAATAATAATAATAATAAAAAGCCAAACTCAGCAAAATCCAAACAACTAACTCTACTGCTCACGCTTCTCTGTCTGCGCGTGACTTCTGCTGGCGCGCGCGTTCGTTCCTTGCTGCTCTGGCCTCCGCCAGTGCCAGCAAATTATACAATCCTGCCATGCTGTTGGCAATCCAATTACAATCCCATTACACTCCCTTCACTATCCCAACACCACGACTCTGCAAGAACGGAGTGGGGTGCCAGGATAAGACAAACAAAGGGTATAAACGGTTCTTTTGTTCTGCCACGACCCTCAGAGGAGTGACTGCTAACAATAAGTATACTACTGCACAATCGCACTCCCTTCACAAGGGATTCATACACCTCAGCAATGCCAATTCTATTATAAAAAACAGCTGCAATGAAGCAGCTGCACTCCCTTCACACGCTGAGCGACTCCCTTCACACAGTAGCAGTGCCTATAATAGCAGTGCTGTCTGTGCTACCCAAGCCAACGCAAAAAAGAATACATGGAGAAGGGACCACAAAATTTAATATTATTAACCGCAACCAGCAAACAATAGATTGTCCCCATCAGTAACATCCAGTCTTCAGCCACAGCTCGCATGATATATCCTGCCAGCTCGTAATGCCCGGCACCTTCAACAGATCTCGGCCCTGAGTTCGCTTGGCGCCCCTCACGCACTTCCTCGTCAGTAACCAGGCCGCTCGTACATCTTCGATCCACAGACACACTGCACCTCGCTCCCTACAGCACGTCGTCGACCAGTACAGTCCTCTGGCTGCGCACGCTCAGTGGACAGCACGTCCGCTCCGCTCATCACTACATGGCGCCAGCGCCAACATGTCCTGGTCGCCCACATGCACCGCGCTCTGATACTGTGGCATGCGCGCACAAACAACCCGTCCACGATGACCCGCGCAGCTCAGGCACACTTGCGGCAGCGCTCCTCAACTCTTCTTGCCGTCTTCACTGGCTGCACCCATAAAACGAACACTGTTGATTGCTCGCGTCGGAGGCGCACTCGCTGCGCGCTGCTGTTCCTCATACTCCCTGTTGTGTCTTCTCCCTCGATGTGTCTTTTTGCGCGTTGTACGAAAACTTGGCGGCTTACCCAACTTGCAGCGCTCCTTCAGCTGCGTCAACTCGTCACGAACTTGATCACGCTCGCTACGCAGGCTATCTCGTTCTTGTCGCAAGCTTGCAATCTTGTCATCTCTCCACGCGACCGCTTGACATCTGCATCTCCTGCAATCTCCACAAGCGTCCTCTCCGCCCATGCAATGAACACGTTTTCAGCAGAGCTGCACAGCGATAACGCAGGCACAGGATCAGAACTACTACGAAGCTACCATGTAATAACGTGCCTAGTGATGGGTCTCTTTTACGACGCTTTCTCCTTTGGCTTTAAATTCTGCACTGTCCACTCCAAGTGTTTGCTCCAAATCCGTCACAAAGGTTTCAAAATATTTCGCCCAAATATTTGCCATCGGCTGAACTCCCTTGCATCCCTTGCATAGCACCAATACTGTGTTTCTCGTGATTCCTTGAACCCTCGCTGTTCTTCAAGTACTTCACTGTGGCACGGGGACTCGCCGGTAACCCCGTCAGTCGTCTACGACGATCTGGATCTCGCCACCGGTTGAGCATCGCCACTTTGGTGCTAAGGGACAAAACAAAGGGATGCCAAAAATAAATAATAATAATAATAAAAAGCCAAACTCAGCAAAATCCAAACAACTAACTCTACTGCTCACGCTTCTCTGTCTGCGCGTGACTTCTGCTGGCGCGCGCGTTCGTTCCTTGCTGCTCTGGCCTCCGCCAGTGCCAGCAAATTATACAATCCTGCCATGCTGTTGGCAATCCAATTACAATCCCATTACACAAAACTGGACCCCCTAACCCCCAGAGGCGCTCACCAGCACCTGCTGCTACACCCGCTCCTGCCGCAGGTGACCCTAAGAAACGCCCCCAAGGGGATAACGCTACCCCTGAGGGGAATAATTCCAAGAAGAGGCGCTTGGCCTGGATGGCCAAGTCCCTCATGGCTGCAGGGGTGGATGTGAAATTCCCTGATGAGGAATAGGGGGGCGCCTCCGAAGAAAAGGACTTGGTTTTCTGGATCCTCGTGAAAATCGGGGATCAGGTTTTTCGAGCGGTGCTTGATACCGGTGCAACACTTTCCATAGTGGCCCGGCGCCTGCTTAAGACTTTCAGGAAAACTAAGACCGTGGCCATAAGAGTAGGGGATGGGCGTACCATCCATTCCTTGGGGGGGGTCGATGTGACTATATGTCTGGGCGACGAAACCGTGAGCCAACACTGCAGAGTGTTGGACACTGACGCCTTTGACATCGTCATTGGCACCGACTTTCTACGAAGAAACCCCCAGGTAAAAATGCTCTCCCTACAGCGTCCCTGTTCTTTGCACTGCGACTTTGGCAGTGGGCTATTCTCCGTTCCTTTGGAGCTGTCAGGACGAAAAGAGTCTGGGCTGCGCTACGCAGCCAAGACGAACTATTGTACTGAAAATGGCCAACTGGCCCGTCACGTTCTTGAAAATGGACTGGCGGCCCTTCAGGTAAACCTGGATGAGATCCAGGTGGAATTGTTTGCGAGCCAACAACAGCACATCATGTAGTTGTACTGCTCGAAACAACTGAACAATGCTTTCCGTTTCTTCTGGAAAGCAATCGGCCTAGCGTATGCTAACCCTCCCTTCTCCCTGCTCGCGAAGGTTCTAACCAAAATCGCTTATGAGGGAGGAAGGGTTGTTATGTGCACCCCTGACTGGGGTTGCTCTGGTGAACATGCTTACTGGCGCCGTATGCTAGATCGAATGACCGTGGGAAGAGTGCAACTCCCCGACGGCCCCATCTATGTGCCTGAGGACTCAGACACAGCTATGCAGGCCCCTGAGTGGGCCAGTTTCCTGTCCATCGTCGATGGATCTCTCAATCCTGTACCCCTGTGTGACCTAGACCAGGTGCTACTAAAAGAGGTCATGGCCGAAAATCGTGGCCTGACCCTTTATGATCTCAAAAATCGATCTCCTGAGCACCTATCTGCCACACTTACAGGGTGTGAGTCTTCTGATGACTATCTGGGAGCTGCAGCTGTAAAAGAGGATGCTGACGACCAACTGTCTGAGATCGCCAGCACTATCCCCTCTGTTGATCCCAGCTGTGTTGACCTAAAACATAGTGCTTTCCTAGCCCAGCTGTTGCTAGAGGAGGTAGATCTAGAGTCAACCTCTGAACCCGCTTCCCCTGTTGGGAAGCCAGTGCTACACATGCAGCCTGTGCACACAGGTGAACCCGTGGCCCGGAGTGCTGATGCTCTGGCGCGGCCTGCTGCCAATAACATGCCATTGTCTGAGGTAGGTAGGTAGGTGCACTCGGTCGTGGAGAGGAGCCCCTTGGTTCCCCCTGGCGTCGCCCCTGTGACGAACAGGAAGAGGCTCCGCGCGTGAAGAGGGGAGGCGGCTTACATCCCGCTAGACCTCACTGTTGGCCCCCAACAAAGCGGCCCCGGGCAACACCGGGAGGGCTGATCGCCGCCGGCGTGACATGCTTGTCTCGCCGGGAGGGTGTGCCCCCGTGCTTGCGCACGTCCCCTCCTTTGGGCGGAACCCTAGTGGTTCACCGGACTTCGTGGCGTATCCCGTTCCCAAGGCATGCATGCATGTTCTTGGTACTTGGGTTCCGAGGCGCTTGGGTGTCGCACGCTCCGCCTCGAGTCCCAAAGCAGCGCAGGCCTTAGGATGCATCCTTACCCCCGGTCTCCGGATCTCGTTTGGCCGGGTCACCTGCATGGCTCGGGCTGCCTCAGTGCCCGGGCTGTGGGCACTGGGTTTCCTACTGTTGGCTTGCGTTTGTGGTTGGGTCCGGGTTGCGGTTGGGTGTGGGTTTTGTTAACCCCTGCCAGTCGTGGCTGGGGTCTTGGGTTGGTGTGTTTGGGCTCGGTTTGTGGTGTTGTCCCTCTTTTGCCGGCTGTTTGTGGTGTTCGTGGTTGGGCTTTGGTGTCGGCCTGCTTTTGGGTCGTGTGTGGTTTCGTGCGTGTTTCGCTTGCCCCCCGCCGTTTCCGGTTCTGGTGTGCGGTGTGGGCGTGCGTGCTGGGCCCGGGTCCCGGCTGTGCCCCGCCCTTCTTGGCTGGGTTGTCGGGGTGTGTTTTTTGCGCTTTTTTGTTGTTTTTTTTTTTCTTTCCGGTTGTTGGGTGTCCCTGTCCCGCGCCTTGTGGTCCCTGTCCCCCCATCCCCTTTCTTTCGGGCTGGGCTGCTGGCTTTTTTTTTTTGTGGTGTGTGTCTGCTTGTTTCGGTGCCCCTTTTCCTGGTGGGCCGCTGTTCCTGGCTTGGTGTTGCCGGTTTTGGCTGGGTGGTCCCCCTGTGCCTCTTTGGGGGTCCTGTCTTCGGTGCCCTCTGGGTGGGGGGTATGGCCGCCATTTGTGTTGTTGGCGGGCGGTTTGGTGGCTGTGGGATGTTTTCGCGCGGCCCCCCCCTCCCCCCCCCTTTTTTTTTTTTTTTTTTTCCTGGCTGGTGTGTGGTGTGGTTGGTCCCTCGCCACTCCTGGCGGAGGTTCCTGTGTGCTACTCCCCGCCACTCCTGGCTGGGTTTCGCTGCCGCTGTTGGTGGGCGGTCCCCGCCACTCCTGGCTGGGGTCCGCTGGCGGCGGTGGTGTGTGGTGTGTGGTGTGTGGTGTTGGTGTGTTGGTGGGGTTGTGGCTGGTGTGTGGTGTGGTTGGTCCCTCGCCACTCCTGGCGGCGGCTCCTGTGTGCTACTCCCCGCCACTCCTGGCTGGGTTTTGCTGCCGGTGGTGGTGGGCGGTCCCCGCCACTCCTGGCTGGGGTCCGCTGGCGGCGTTGGTGTGTGGTGTGTGGTGTGTGGTGGTGGTGTGTTGGTGGGGTTGTGGCTGGTGTGTGGTGTGGTTGGTCCCTCGCCACTCCTGGCGGAGGTTCCTGTGTGCTACTCCCCGCCACTCCTGGCTGGGTTTCGCTGCCGGTGGTGGTGGGCGGTCCCCGCCACTCCTGGCTGGGGTCCGCTGGCGGCGTTGGTGTGTGGTGTGTGGTGTGTGGCGGTGGTGTGTTGGTGGGGTTGTGGCTGGTGTGTGGTGTGGTTGGTCCCTTGCCACTCCTGGCGGTGGTTCCTGTGTGCTACTCCCCGCCACTCCTGGCTCGGTTTCGCTGCCGGTGTTGGTGGGCGGTCCCCGCCACTCCTGGCTGGGGTCCGCTGGCGGCGTTGCTGTGTGGTGTGTGGCGTGTGGCTCCGGTGTGTTGGTGGGGTTGTGGCTGGTGTGTGGTGTGGTTGGTCCCTCGCCACTCCTGGCGTTGGTTCCTGTGTGCTACTCCCCGCCACTCCTGGCTGGGTTTCGCTGCCGGTGGTGGTGGGCGGTCCCCGCCACTCCTGGCTGGGGTCCGCTGGCGGCGTTGGTGTGTGGTGTGTGGTGTGTGGCGGTGGTGTGTTGGTGGGGTTGTGGCTGGTGTGTGGTGTGGTTGGTCCCTTGCCACTCCTGGCGGTGGTTCCTGTGTGCTACTCCCCGCCACTCCTGGCTGGGTTTCGCTGCCGGTGTTGGTGGGCGGTCCCCGCCACTCCTGGCTCGGGTCCGCTGGCGGCGGTGGTGTGTGGTGTGTGGTGTTGGTGTGTTGGTGGGGTTGTGGCTGGTGTGTGGTGTGGTTGGTCCCTCGCCACTCCTGGCGGAGGTTCCTGTGTGCTACTCCCCGCCACTCCTGGCTGGGTTTCGCTGCCGGTGGTGGTGGGCGGTCCCCGCCACTCCTGGCTGGGGTCCGCTGGCGGCGTTGGTGTGTGGTGTGTGGTGTGTGGTGCCGGTGTGTTGGTGGGGTTGTGGCTGGTGTGTGGTGTGGTTGGTCCCTCGCCACTCCTGGCGGAGGTTCCTGTGTGCTACTCCCCGCCACTCCTGGCTGGGTTTCGCTGCCGGTGGTGGTGGGCGGTCCCCGCCACTCCTGGCTGGGGTCCGCTGGCGGCGTTGGTGTGTGGTGTGTGGCGTGTGGCTCCGGTGTGTTGGTGGGGTTGTGGCTGGTGTGTGGTGTGGTTGGTCCCTCGCCACTCCTGGCGGAGGTTCCTGTGTGCTACTCCCCGCCACTCCTGGCTGGGTTTCGCTGCCGGTGGTGGTTGGCGGTCCCCGCCACTCCTGGCTGGGGCTCGCTGGCGGCGTTGGTGTGTGGTGTGTGGCGTGTGGCGGTGGTGTGTTGGTGGGGTTGTGGCTGGTGTGTGGTGTGGTTGGTCCCTCGCCACTGCTGGCGGAGGTTCCTGTGTGCTACTCCCCGCCACTCCTGGCTGGGTTTCGCTGCCGGTGGTGGTGGGCGGTCCCGGCAAATCCTGGCTGGGGTCCGCTGGCGGCGCCGGTGTGTGGTGTGTGGTGTGTGGTGTGTGGCCGCTGGTGTGCGTGTGTGCGTGTGCGTGCTCTGCTTGGCCCGGTCGGGCGGGCCGGCCTCCCGGGCGCGTTCTGGTGCGCCTCACCTTTTCCTTTGGCCTCTTTGTCTTTCTGCTTTGGTTGGCCCCCTCCGGGCTGGGGTTGCCCCCCTCTCTCTCGCCGCTGTTGCCGTTCCTCGTCGCCCTGGCGCCGTGTTTTGGTTTTTTTTTTTTTTTTTTTTTTGGGCCTCCCGCTGCCTGGCTCTTCCGCTTGGCCGTTTGCTGCTCTTTGGTGGTTGCTCTCCCGCCCCCCTCCCCTTTTGTGTCTCGCTGTTCTCGTCGCTCCTACTAGGTGCCTTGGTGTGTGTTTTTTTTTTTTTTTTTTTTCCTCTTCTTCTTCTGCTTTCTCTGTGCGCCCCCTTTGTCTCCGGCTTTCTCTGGTTTCCGGCCCCGGGTGCCCTGGGCCTCGGCGCGTGCGTTGTTTGCTTTGTTGGCCTGCTGCCTCTCGGCTCTCCGTGCGCTTGTCCCTCTTTCGTCCTTTCCGCCTGGCTGTTGGGTGCTCCCTGGTGGTTGCTGCCCCAGCCCCCCCCCCCCCTTTGTGTCTCGCGGTTTTCGTCGCTGCCGCTCGGTGCTGTGTGCCGTGTTGTGCTGTGCGTCCCTGGGTGCGGTGCTGCGCCGCGCTGCTGCGCGTTGTGTCGCCCGGTGTTGTGCTGTTGTGCGCTGTGTTGCGCTCTTTTGGTGCCGCTGCTTGTTGCGCCGTGCCCTCTGGCGCTGCCCGTCGCCCTGTGCTCTGCGGCGCTGTGTCTTGCGGTGTTCCCCCGCGCTTTGTGCTCTGTGTGTTTTCTCGTGGCGCGGTGGTGCGTGCTGTTGTTCGCCGCTCTGCTTTGTGCTGTGTGTGTCCCGGGGTGCTGTGCTGTGTGTTCCCTGTGCTCTCCGCTGTGTGCGGTGCTTTGCTTGGCTGTGCTGGTGCGCTCGCGTTGTGCTGTTCGTGTGGTGCGTGCTGTTGCTGGCGCCTGGTGCTGTGGTGTGGTGCTGTGTGTTGTGCTGTTTCCTGTGGTGTGCCGTGGTGCGGTGCTGGGTCTGGTGGCCCGTGGTTGGCTGCTGGTGGCGTGTTTCGTTGTCGGTGTCCCTGTCTGGCCGCGTGGTCTGCTTCCCTGTGGTTGGTGTGGTTTGCTGTGGTGCCCTGCTTTCCTGTGTCGTCTTCTGTGGTGCTGTGCTGTCGCGTGGTGCTGTGCTGTTGTGCTTCGCTGTCGTGTTGCGGTGCTGTTGGGGCTGTCTTTGCCCTCCTGTGGGCTGTCGTGCTGTGCTGTGTTGTGCTGTTGGTTGGCTGTGCTGTTTTTTTGCCCGGTGGTGGTGTCTGCGTGCTGTGGTGCTCTTTTCCTCGTGCTGTGCGTTCCCTGTCTTCTCCGCTCTGTGCGCTGCGGTGCCTTGTTGTGCTGGCTGTGGTGCCCTGCTTCCCTGTGTCGCGTGCTGTGGCGCTGTGCTGTCGTGTGGTGCTGTGCTGTCGTGCTCTGCTGTCGTTTTGCGGTGCTGTTTGTGTTTGCTTTGCTCTCCTGCGGCCTGTCGTGCGGCGCCAGTGTGGTCTGCGCTGTTGTTGGTGCCTCGTGCTGTGGCGTGTCCCTGTGCGTTGTGGTGTCTCCCTGGGCGTTCTGCGGTGTGGTGGTGCTGCTCTGGTGTGTCGTGGTGTCTTGCTGTGCTGTGCGTTGTCCTGTGGTGTCCTGCGCCCTGTGCCGTGTCCTGCGGTGCCGTGCTGCCCTGCGGTGCTGTGCTGGTTGGCTGTGCTGTGCGGTTGTCTGCGCTGCTGGTGTTTGTTTTTCCTTTTGTCCTTTTTTCCTTTGCTAAAAACCCCTGCCGTTTTTCCGTGCCTTTGAAAACTTTCTGAAAACCTAAAATTTAAAATGTTTCTCTTTAGAAAATCAAACTCTACGCAACTCACGCACGCAGGCAAGCAGCAAGACCAAGGTGAAGATTCTGACTTACGCGTTGCCACGCGGCCGCGAAGATGGTGGTCTTGCTTGCAAGGGGTTGACCGCTTTTCCCCCAGGGCCGGTCGCCTAAGCTGACGAAAAGGAGTGAGGGGGGGCATGAGGGAAGGGGGGTGGGTGCCTGGAGAAGGAAAGAAAAGGAAGGGAAGCAGGGCGAAGAGACGCGGCGGCTTAGAAACAATTTTTTCCAGTTTTACGCGGTGCTCGCGACGCGTTTTTCTTTGCGCCTACGGCTAGTTAGACGACGAGAGGGACGGCGTTAGGGTCCTACGAGCTTTACGGTTGTTACGGCGCTAACTATTCACCTATTTCACGTCGAAAAATTTTTCGTCGCGTTTTTACGCGTTTCGCAGCGCGCCTTTTGGCCTAAGCGTTTTTCATGTTAATTACCTCTATATTCAGCTATTTAGAAAATTTTTTCGTCGTGTTTTACTTATCTGTTAATTTCTTTCTGGCGCCAGGCGCCAGCGCGCACGACCTATCGCGTCCCTATTCTTTGCACTGCGACTTTGGCAGTGGGCTATTCTCCGTTCCTTTGGAGCTGTCAGGACGAAAAGAGTCTGGGCTGCGCTACGCAGCCAAGACGAACTATCGTAGTGAAAATGGCCAACTGGCCCGTCACGTTCTTGAAAATGGACTGGCGGCCCTTCAGGTAAACCTGGATGAGATCCAGGTGGAATTGTTTGCGAGCCAACAACAGCACATCATGCAGTTGTACTGCTCGAAACAACTGAACAATGCTTTCCGTTTCTTCTGGAAAGCAATCGGCCTAGCGTATGCTAACCCTCCCTTCTCCCTGCTCGCGAAGGTTCTAACCAAAATCGCTTATGAGGGAGGAAGGGTTGTTATGTGCACCCCTGACTGGGGTTGCTCTGGTGAACATGCTTACTGGCGCCGTATGCTAGATCGAATGACCGTGGGAAGAGTGCAACTCCCCGACGGCCCCATCTATGTGCCTGAGGACTCAGACACAGCTATGCAGGCCCCTGAGTGGGCCAGTTTCCTGTCCATCGTCGATGGATCTCTCAATCCTGTACCCCTGTGTGACCTAGACCAGGTGCTACTAAAAGAGGTCATGGCCGAAAATCGTGGCCTGACCCTTTATGATCTCAAAAATCGATCTCCTGAGCACCTATCTGCCACACTTACAGGGTGTGAGTCTTCTGATGACTATCTGGAACCTGCAGCTGTAAAAGAGGATGCTGACGACCAACTGTCTGAGATCGCCAGCACTATCCCCTCTGTTGATCCCAGCTGTGTTGACCTAAAACATAGTGCTTTCCTAGCCCAGCGGTTGCTAGAGGAGGTAGATCTAGAGTCAACCTCTGAACCCGCTTCCCCTGTTGGGAAGCCAGTGCTACACATGCAGCCTGTGCACACAGGTAAACCCGTGGCCCGGAGTGCTGATGCTCTGGCGTGGCCTGCTGCCAATAACATGCCATTGTCTGAGCATGACACTCAAGAACTCCGGCGGCTGTTGTACCTGAAGGCCGAAGGTATTGAGCGCCAAGAGCGGCTGCAATACCTCAGACAGACCTGGAAATACTCCATCTGGTCTGAGGAGGACGATGAGTCCTGTACGCTGCCTGATCCTGAGATACCTCTAGTGTATTCTCTACACTATGGGCAGCAATGTCCCCCTGAGTGGGACGATGGTACTGTGCCTGCCGAAACTGCTGATCGGCAGAAAAAGAAAGAACACGGAAAAAGCAACCTCCATGCTGAGGAGGATTTCCTTCAGAAACTCGAGAGTCTTAACCTTGACCCCCGCCTGAAGAAACTGCTGATAACCTATGAGGAGGTGTTCGGCGCCTTGCCGCCTCCCCTTTCTTGTAAAAAACTGGTCCAGATGGACCTGAAATTGAAACCGGAATTGGAAAAGACGCGAGTGAGGCGTCGTCCCTATCCCGCTCCACAGGAACAGGTTGAAGAAATCGAGCGCCAGATCCAAGAATGCATTGATGCGGGCCTCGTTGAAGAGTATAAACACGGGGACTATCCCCATCACTGCAGTCCCTGTTTCCTTGTTGCTAAACCAGGGTCGACTGCCCTACGTCTTGTTGTAGACTATGGTGAGGTCAACAAGAAAACCCAGAACCACTCAGGGAGTATTCCTAACATGGAAAACACCCTGGAGCGTATTGCCAAATGCAGGTATAAGACCAAAATGGACAAGCGCTCTGGTTTCTGGCAGGTTGACCTAACCGCCGTAGCTCAGGAGCTGCTGGCCTTTATAACCCCTAAGGGTCGTGTCTTCAAGTGGAAGGTTATGCCTTTCGGGCGGGCTAATGCCCCAGCGCTCTTCCAGGAGCTTATGAACAAAATTTTGTACATACTGAGGCGCAGGCCTCTAGTACAAGAGTTGATTTCTCGGGGCGCAGAAATGGAGGCTCACATCGACGACGTGAGTTTGGGTACTAATACCAAAAAGGACCACGTCCTTCTCCTCCGTGAATTTTTCATTGTCTGTCAAGAAAACCATCTCCGAATCAAACTCGAAAAATGCGAGTTTATGAAAGAGGAGATGGAGTATTTGGGTTTCGACGTGGGGTATGGCTGGTGGAAACCAGCCGCGTCTAAGATGCAGCCCCTACAGGACATGCAGATTCGCGATGACCCTAAGAAGGGTCTACACGATGTGAGGAGTTTTGTGGGTGCCTGTAATTTCTATCGGCGTCACATCCACAATTTTACTTACTCCTCTGCACCCCTCACTGACCTGATCAAGAAAACAACTCCCTGGAGGTGGACCTCCAGAGAGGAAGAGTGTTTCCAGGAGTTGAAGAAGAAGATTGCCTCCTCCAACTGCCTGGGAGTGCCCCGCCCTGAGGGCGAGACAGTCCTGATCACTGATGCCAGTGATGTAGGGGGGGGTGGTACGATCTACCAATGGCAGGAGCTTAACCCCGCTGAACTAACCCACTGCCATTATCGTACTACTGGACTGAACCGTGATGGTTCGTTGAAACATGACTATCCTACCAGTGAGTGGCGACTGCTGCCACTGGGACACTGGAATTGGAAATGGAACCAAGCGCGTTCCAACTACAGCACCTATGACCAGGAACTCCTGGCAGGTATTTTGGTGCTATCGTCACAATCCCGACTCCTGGGATCTAACCCTATTGTCTGGCTGTGTGACCAGGAGCCTGTGAAGTCTTTTCAGAAGGGCCCACCACCAGAAAAAGCAAAGCTAAAACGGTGGTGGACTTACCTGAGCCAGTTCAGGCTGACAGTGCATCATATCCCCGGGATTAAGAATGAACTGTCTGACTATATATCGCGCAACAACTTCGATGCGCTTATTGGTGAGAGCTCTAAGGCGCTCGCCAAAGAGGCTTTCCAGCGTATGGATGTCCAGCTTGACCTGTCCATGCGCACTGCTGGAATCCTGGAGGGTTGGAGTCTAACCGACTATCAGTCAGAGTATGAAGAAATTCTCCAAACCCTCAGCACTGGTCTCGAACCCCGTGTCATTGACGGGCACCAGTGGTATAAAAACAATCAGTACCTCTTCTACGAGGACCGAATTGTGGTGCCTGAGGCACGACTGGATGGGTGCCTACAGTGGTCCCATCTCAGTTCTGGTCACACTGGCGCTAATCGCTCAGTGGACTTCTTCCGTGAGTGTTTCTACTCTAGTCTAACCCTGACTGAACTGAGGTCGCGTATGCAGACCATTGTGGATGCTTGTGGCTGTCATGCCAGCAAGCAGAGCGACAGTAGGGATAGGGGCCTGATCTCCAGCCTACCGATACCCTATTGTGCTAACTCTCTTCTCTACGTGGATTACATCCACGGCCTACCACGCTTTGGCGGCTATGATAGTTGCCTCGTGGTCACCTGTGGTCTATCTCGCTTCACCCGTGTGTTCCCTTGCAATAAGAAAATCACAGGTGAGCAGACTGTGAAAATGTTGGTGGAACAATGGTTCGAACCCTATGGAGCACCTAAGCAGGTGCACTCTGATGAGGATGTACGCATCCGCAGTGACACTGGGTGGTACAAACGAGTGCTAAATGCCCTCAACGTGGAGGTAACCACAGGTGTGCCCTATACCCACACGTCTAACCCTCTCTGTGAGAGACAGAACCGTGTGGTGGAGCAAAACTTAAGAATCCTGATGAAACAGGAGCGCACCAAGGACTGGGTACGCCTAGTGCCCTGGGCAGTGCTGTCAATGAAGTCACAGCGGAGCTCTTCTACGGGTTTCACCCTCCACGAACTGTTCCATGGAGGACGACCTGCTTGGTTCTTCAAAACCCCCTTTCCTGAGGACTTCAAGAGCCCTGTGGGAGATTGGCTGGAACACAAGCAGTCTCTGGCTAACCAGGCTGGTACTAACCTGAGGCACATTCGTGACCGTGAACAGAGCCGACGGAACCGCCTACGGCGACCTGCCAGCTTCAAGGTTGGTGACCTTGTTTTGGTACACCATTCTTGCCTACCCTGCTGGCCACGTAACTGCCTACAGAACCCTTACTTTGGACCCTATCGTATCATCAGGATAGATGGATCCAGGATCCATGTCAGGTGCAGTCCACGTCTAGGTGGTGAACTGCTGTGTGCACCTAAGCAGTTGAGGCACTATCGCTCCCCTGACGACTTGTCTTGGGATGAGTGGCGCCTCAGCGACAGTGAGATTGAACGTATAGACCTAGAGAACGCTGCCAGTCTAGAGGAGGCAGACGAACTCGAAGAGATGACTGCCGATGAGATGGCAGTCGATGGTTACTACGTGGTTGCAGGTATTGCTCGCCACGAGTATAAACAGGGCTGGAAATTCCTTACCCTGTGGGATGGCTATCGGTTGTCTGAGGCTACCTGGGAACCTATGTCAGCCTTCATACAACCAGATGGGAGTATCAACCCCATCTTCCGCACTTACCTCGTTGAGAACAACGAGGGGCAGCTCCTAACCCGTGCTGAGACTATGTCCCAGCGTAAGAAGCGAAACTAATCTCCCTGTGTCAGTCTGTGCCCTGCAGACCCATGCCTATGGTTTCCAGCGTGAGCCAGGTGGCCGCTTACCATGATCGCAGCCACCCAGCGAGTGTGTGCCTTGTTGACCATGTGTTGCATGGGTACTGCCCTAATGTAATGACCTTGGAGAGCCAACGAAGAGCGGTGGCTTACTACACCAGGGGGGAATGACAAGCAAGGTGTTATGAGGCAAGGTGTGTCTTCCCTCCTTGGGGACAAGCGAGCCCACAGTTAGGACCCCTGACTGGTCCACACCCATGGGGTTCTACCCTTCCTTACAGGGTTTACCATTCCCCTAAGTGTGCTACGTATGTCTGTCTGTGTCTCACTTCTCTCCCCAGCGTGGCTCCCGGAGACCGGGCTTCGCTGACGTCGCACCGAAGGTCCTAATCAGGTACTATTACCACTGCTATGGCGCCCAATTTCTGTGCTGGCGCCTATCCTTGGGTAAGACGGCAAAAGCCCTACCTACTAGAGGGGAGGGGTGGCCAAGTGTGCTAAGGGCATACAAAACGCCCACTTTTGCTACAGGCCAAAAGCTAACGCACTCCCCTGCCCACGAGGAAAAGCACGCGGGACAGGAGACACCACTACACTACACTCACTAACGCCAGCACCAGCCTTCGAAGGCAGGGTGAGCACTCATCACTTGCACTCAACTCCTGCCAGACCTGCTGACCCTAACCCCTACACACGCTACTTGGGGCTGCTGTCGAGGAAGTCTCAGGCCCTAATGGCCCTCCTGTGAAGAAGACAAGAGAACACAGCGCTCCTAAGCAGCTGTGGCCTAACAGGGGACGCCACAACGCGTTTCCCCTGCTGGGGCTTGGAGGGAAGGGGTGCTCTCGTTGCGTGCACAGCGCAGATGTCGTTGAAGACGAACTACCCTAGCCAGTACTGGCTGAGGCACAGTGATTTGATTTGTGATCAGCGCCCCTGTTTTGCTGGGGCAGAAAAAAGGATAGCCGCCGAAGGCAGCTGCTGCGTGCACCAATCACCCTTAACCTCTCCCACCTGTACAACAGAGGCAAATGAAGGGGTGTTTGCGGCGGAGGAACCAAGCCACACTCCAGGTATTATACCCTTCTCAGTGTGACCTATAATACACTGTCGGCAAACACGCTGACGGATCAGCTCCCCTGTCAAGCAAGCAAGCTTTAAGAGACTCCTCAGGTTCTCTTAAAGAACGTACCGAGGAGCCTCTGGGTAACCTAAACAAGGTTTACCGTGCGCAATTCGCGTGGCCTACCCTTTAATGCATCATGTGCACGCAGGGAAGGGAGGGTGAACCACTGACTCAACCAGGAGGTGAGCTCCTCCAGGGCTAGCCTACCTTACTCACCATGCATCGTGTGAATGCCGAATTGAACGAACACAAAACAAGCCTAAGCGTTTTAAGCAACCCTACTTTAACGCCACGGCCGCACACGAACAAACGCTTTCTTTACTTACCTGTGAAGAAGAAAACAAGGGTGAATTTGGGGTACAGGTAAAGCGTCACAGCGTGTGGATGCCTCGATTAGGCACATGCATCGCGAGCACAGCGCATATTCTAACCCTACGTGCGCGCTGCGCGCTCTATTCGCATCACATACCTTTCATTCCTGTTTTTACCTGTGCAGAGCACGAGAGAAGAACACCCGACCCCCCAACGAGCACAGCGTTGACAACCCTGACGTTTTGACGAAACAACCAACACGAACGCAATGCGTGAGTGTGAGGTGACACTGACATACCTGAGAGATGGGTTGTTGACCTGCTCTGGGGTGTGGGCTGAATTTGAATGCTTGACTCTAAAGTTTATAAAAATTTTGATGCAACTGTGCAAAAATTTCCTTTAAAACTTTAAAAACTACGGCTCATACCTTCTTTTCCAAAAGCCGTTTACGCTTGCGCAACCCTTTTCTTGGAGTCCGCTTCCTCTGCGCTTGTCTGCGACTTTGAGTTATGTGTAAAAATGACGATTTCCCGCGTGGTTTCGTCGATTTTTAACGATTTCACTTGCTAAATCGCAACCCCTTCCGCTAAACCGCAGGAATCACTCCCTGCTGGTTACATTTTCTATTTTTTCCAGCTCCTGGGGGTTTGTGTCCTCCATTGGGAGTATTGCTCCGCCCTGGCCCTTGGTCAGGACGTATACTAAAACGCTGTTTATACGGCGATAGCCGTCCGCATTAGAGCGTTCGACTGTACCCTAGTGGGCAAGCATATGTGCTCTAGGGAGGGAGTCCTGGGTTCAAACCCCACCACCCCCAAACTTTTTCCAAAAGAAATCGTCGCACGCCGGCGACTTTTGAGGAATGCCCCATCGAAGGGACATCATTCACGGTACATTACACTGTTTTTCAAAGGTACCTACAGTGTGATAGGCTTCTATGAAGTGATGAGGATGTTTTTGGTAAGTTTAATGCATTTTCTGAGGTAATTTTGGGAATATTTGAGCCTTTTTCCTTGGTCCTACTAGCTTGATCAACTAGTACTCCAGGGGGGAGTAAGAAAAAGTCACTGCCATGTCTTTCTTGGAGGGCTTGATCCAGGCCAAGCCCCCCTTAAAACCCTTTTGTTGATGCTAAGACAAACTTAAGTGTTTTTATCTCTCTTTTGTTGCCTAAAGTACACTTTCTCAAAGTAACTAGGGTTGTGACCCTAGCCCCCCATGAAGTTCACCCCTACCCCTCAACTGAGCGGAGGTACCTTCCTTCATGGAGGATATACCGAAATAAAACAGGCATTTCATGCTTAAGGCCTTGGAGGTTAAGCCTAGTGGTCTCCCACCCCAAGACCCCTATACTCAATTGTTTCTACCACTTATTGTGGTCCTACTTTGTAACTGTTTCTGAATTCAGTTGCTTGGCCAAGTCATTTTCTGTGTGGTCCTGACATCTATGCCCCTCAGTCCTAACCAGCACCATTTCACCCAAAAGAGTGCACATGAAGTGCCTAATGCAACCTCTGAGGCAAGAGTCAGACCAATTTTCATATAAATTCTTTTGTATTATCCATTTGTGATTGAATCTATGTGTATTGACCTGCTTTGTCTATCTGCAGCCCTTCTGTGTTACACTGGATTCCAAAACCAATCATTGATTCGATCCACATCCTGTCCTTGCTCTACTTGCTGCTTTGGTTGGGGTTTTCAACTACAAAACCTGCAGGAATACATCAAAATATCCAGGGCATAATTCAAGGACATCTTTCTGTGAGGCTTTGGTGGGCTTGCACACCATGTTGTGCTTGTCCAGCTTGCTGAGCACTCGGCGCAGATCCTTCTCATGCGCTTCGATGAGCTCGTTCTCAGTCATGTCTGCCGTGCCGGACCCGATGATGATCTCATCCACAAAGGGGTTGGCACAGTTCCGGACAGGACCGAGTAGGTCCTCCATCATGCGCTGGAAAGCGGCGTTGCCATTCTTGGCGCCCATAGGCACCTCTTTCCACTGCATGGGCCCCAGCGGCATCGGCAACGCTGTACAGGGCCTGGAGTCCGGGTGTAGCGGCATCTGGTGATAGCCGTGTTTCAGGTCTAACACCTTGAAGATCCGCTTTCTTTGTTGTTTTTGGAGGATGGTGTCGTTCAGAGGAAGCGAGTACAAGTCGTGCTTCGTTTGCTCGTTCAAACCTCTGTAATCAACCACCAACCTCCACTCGCCCTTCTCTTTCTTGGGTATGATAAAGGCAGGGCTGGCCCACTCACTGTCGGAGGGTTCGATCCAGCCCCGTCCAATAAACTCGGCCAACAACTTCTTCATGGCCTTGCCCCGATCGCCCTGAAGTTGGTACTCCCGATGACGATAGATCTTCGGGTTCGGCTTCAGCTTGATCCTCGCTGTGCCAAACCTCCGACGATCTGGAGGGTTCTTGTTGGCGACGCCGCTGAATAGCCGCGGATAGGCATTTATCAGCCTCTCCTTCAGCTCGGCGACCTTCGGGTTCTCCTGGGCCTCTTCAGCCGCTTGCTTCGGTATCGATACAACTGACTGCACTGCGGTATAGGCCTCTTCCGGGTCCGAGTCCGACTTCTCCTCGTCCGATATGCCGTCTTCATCGTCGTGGGGCGTGCTTCCCACCAATAATCTTCGGAAATTTGCGGCATCAGCCGAGTTCTTGTCGCTACCGGCCCCCATTCTTGGAAAATCCCACGTTGGCGGGTCCGACCCAACCGGACCATCAATTTGGTCCGCGATGTGATCCATGACCCTCGCCACGAACTCATCCTTCTCGTACTTGCCGGTGACCAACATCTTGTCATCCCACCAATGCGGAGATGTGACCATGGCCCGCCCCTTCTTGGCTGCCACACGGTCGTGCATCCCCATCAGCATGTAGTTGACGACGTGGTCGATCTCGGCGTAGGACAGGACGTCAATGCCATCCATTGGCTGATCCGTCCCCTCCTTGGGCTCAAACATGACCCGCATGGGCACCGCCTCAATCCTACGGATGAATGCTTCATCACCCGTGGGCTGGGCTTGCGCCCCATCCACCAGGAAAGCCTTGGTACCCCTTGCGATCCGGGGAGGGCATTGATAAACCCTTGGCGTCGATGAACAACTCCTCCTCTGGCCCGAATGACATCTCGTTCAGGGTGATGGAATTCAGCGTCGACTTGAGACCTTCCAGCGGACATGGAGTGGATCCTATTCCGGCTATGACCAGGATCCCCTTCGCCCTATCCGCGACGATCTTCTCCACCGTACGTCTGGTACTTTCCAGGGAGCTATGCCAATACATGGGCCCCCACTCCTTCAAACCCCAATGCCTGTGCCAGGATGAGTCTCCTCGATGCCAATGCCTCCTACATTTCCTCAAAAGTGGGGCATCCCGGGAAGCGAAGACATCCGTCTCGGGCGCTTCGGCTCCCAGCGTCTGGATCATCCTGGCATACACCTGCGGCGCCATTCCATACTCCGTGAGCTGAACTGCGCGGTCTCCTCTGGACTTGGCACCCACAGCTTGCACCGCTTGGACGATCCGATCCTCTTCCTCAGCATTCCATTGGGATGATCCGCATGCATAGTCGGTGGACAGCCATGTAAGGCATTCATTATCCTCCCGGACCAGCGTTGCACGATGGGGAAGGGCTCCAATGGCGTTTCCCAGCATGAAGTCATACCCCATGATCATATCCTAATCTGTAATGTCGGCCACATAGAAGTTCCCGGATAGAGTGCTTCTCTTCGCCAAATCAGGGCGGTTCAAGCGCTCATGCTCCCAGAATTCCATACTGATAGTGGCCTCATGGGTGCCACCACCCATAATCTCTCCATTCGCCACCTTCAGGCGTACCGGTCTACGGCTGGGCTGCAGGGATTCCTCCTTGAACAACCCTCTCCGGACCAGGCTCACCTGGGCACCCGTATCCACCAACACATCCACCACCAACTCCTCTTGTCCTCACGGTACACGCACCTTCAAGTGCAACTGCCGCTCGTCACCCTGCGGTGTATGGACGACTCTCACGGCATGCAACTCTAGCACATCCGGGTGCATCAGGACTTCGAGGGTATGGTCACGGATGGTGTAGATCCTGGGCTGGTCCTGCCCGTCCACGGGGCTCTCCGTGGTCACTCCTTCTTTCTTGCCACGTCCCTTGCCCACATACACTTCCCTTGGCAGGGCGCTCCAGGGGTTGGGAGTGACGAAACTCAGTGGTTTTGGCTCTTCTGCAGCCTTCTTCGGCACCCGATGTGCCTTCGATTTCTCTAGGATTCCACTGATTTTTCGAGGAGAGACCTCCGAGGTCCCACTCCCATGGGGGCTCCTCTAGACGTGGCCTGCCGCAGCTCCCTCCTGCTGCGATCCGCTCAGACGTTGTCCACCACGTTGCTGGGCTTTGAGTTCCTCCAACGTCCTCAACATGTCCTCAGCAACCCCCTCGATCGACCTCACGCGTCAGTCTGGGCCGGGTCCTCCACCATAGCCTTTTCCTCCGCCTTTCCCTTGGCCCTTTCCTTGGCCTTTTCCACCGTCTTCGCCCTTTGCCTTCCAATCGGCAATTCGTTGTTCCTTGGGCTTCTTGTCGGGATGGGCGGCGAAGTAGGTCTTCTTGTCCTCCTCATAGACCTTGCAATGCCGGTGGTCATGTGCACGGTTGTTCCCCTTGCCGTAGCAGACCCAGCAACCGTCGTGCTGTGATCTGTACTCGCGGAACGAGAGCGGCGGGTTCCCGATCCTCTGCGGTTCCTTGCGTCCCTTGGACCCTGGGTCCAGGCGGTTCCACCTGGACCTGTCCTGCCCATACTCCTTCATATTGTGCGCTACGAACGCGAAGAAGTGGGCTTCCTCACGATTCTCTCGGGTGGTCGTGGTCCAGAGATCTTGGCCGCGTCCACTCCCTTCCTCCGTGGTGCCGACCGTGTCACCCTAGACCTCTCGGTGTTGGCGATCTTCCCGATGACCTCGATGTCCCTGGCCCTGTCGATCTCGCACGTGGGCCTCGTTCTTGGCGTTGAGCTTCAGCTCCACCGTGATGTACTTCACAATCTCGTCCAGGCTTATGCGGGCGAAGATGACTTGCATCCTCAGCGGCTCTCCGCGCCTCCACACCGTGTTGTTGAGGAGCATCAGCCTTTGCCCCATGGTGTCGCCCAATACCTCCACCTAGACGGCGTTCTTCAACCCCAACATTCGGCTGGGCTCGCCGAGGTTTCGCCGGAAAAACTCCATTATTCCGGCGTGGGTATCCTCCGATGCCATGATCCGTACGGCCACGCGCTTCTTTGCTCTCTTCTTTTCCTCGTCATCCACTCTCCTCTTCCAGTGGCCGGGGAGGACGTCCTTCAGCAGGTGTCGGATCTCGCTGGCCTCATTCCAGTCCTCCACCAGCTTGAGGCCTCTTCGGTACTTGCGGATGTACCGATTCCATTCCCGGACCCTCAGCTCCCCGCGCTCCAGCGGCAGCGGAATGGACCACAAATCCTCCAACTTCTGGTTGGGGGCGTCCACTCGCTCCTCGTCCTCCAGCCACTGGAGGCAGACCTGCTCCGTCTGGATCAATCCCTTGCGGATCTGATCCCTGAGCTCCTCCTTCAGGTCCTGCGCCAGCCTGTGTGGGAATGTCCGACATGCCCACTTGTCCCTTGACGCTCCCTTCATCTGGCCGACGACCTCCTTGGCGAAGTCCTCCCAATCCAGGATGAAGTCATCCAGGTTGGAGGGGTTCCCATCGTAGTAGGGGATTTTGATTCCCCTGAGGTCGTCAATCCTGATGGCGTCTCCGACGTCCGCAGCCACCACTCCACCGAGAGGGATACCACCTGTGGCCGGGGGGTGTGAGTACACTCCTCGTACATCCCTCTCCTCCATGGAGTGCGGTCCAGTTGGGCCTGAGCCCATGGGGTTTGGGATGCGGGAAGGACTTGCTCCACCGGCTGTCCATATCCCCGTAGTGGGGTCCTTCACCCACAGGTTTCTGCCTGGATGGCCTCGACCATGTCCGTCGGCCCTTCCCATGGTTCGCCCCTGCATGGTCTGGATCTCCTCTTCCGCATAAGCTGCATGGGCAGTCATAGCGGTCGGTTGATCCTGGGTGGCATGGGACATCTGTACCGTCAGGCTCCTCAGGTCCGTGGTTGCGTGCTCTTCCCGCATGGACCCAGCCGGTGCCGTATGCTCCCTGAGCATTATGGATTCGCTGAACATGGGAACAAACGGCAGCGCACCCGGGTCAACGCGCGGAGGCGCGTAAGGTGCCTCTGCAGGGCCACCCATGGGTTTTTCCATGGCGCTCCTGAGGGTCTTCACCCGCTCCACCAGCTCTGCCGTTGCCGGCCTTGCCGGGAGCTCCGGACCTGAGGCAAGGGGTTGTAACTCCTCTAGCCTTTTCAGGCATCCTGACATGTCCTCCACCAGGTGGAGGAGGCTGTCCACCACTCGCTGCTGCTTCTGCAGGGCCATCTCCAGCTTCTCCCGGTACCGGTCCTGCTCCGCTTGCAGCTCCGCCATGTCTCTCTCCGCTTCCGACTGGTCATCCAGGATCCCCGCGATGTCCTCCTCCAGGCCGTCCTTCTGGTTGTCCGGGCGGTCGAGGTGCTGCACGATGGCAACCATCCCCATCTTTGGGTATTTGCCGATGAGGAAGGATACGTGCTCGCAGTGGCACTCAACGTGCTTTCCACCTGATCCGGCGCATCCCACGGTTCCCGGGGCCTCGGACTCCTCCGCCATGGGTGTGTCGCCCATGTTATCCCGCTTTGGCTCCGTGTGCCGGGCCACCGGCGCCGTTCTGGCTCTGGCAGGCCGCTCCAACGCCTCGGCGTCATGCTCCAGGCTGGGTTCGGGGGCCGTGTGCGCCCTTGTTGGCGGTATGGCCATCTCCTCCGACTCCGAAGGGAAAGCGGTCCGATAGCCACCGGAATGCCCCTCAGAATCAGCAGCTGACCACAGCCTGACCGGGCTGGGATCCGTCTCCATCGCCCTGGCTTCCGCCGCGGGTTTTGGGGACCCGCGCTTCCGGTAACGCCGGGCCCTGCCGTTGCTGCCAGTCTCCTCCAACTCCTCCGCAGCGGAGCGTAGATTGCAAGCCTTGCGTCCTTGCCCTTTACACATGGAGGCCAGGTCCTCCATGTCTAGCCCATGTCCTACAAGGGCTCTCCGTCCTGAGCATCTTCGCTCTTCTCGGGCTTCCAAGTCCGGCGTCGACTCCACGGACTCTAGGATCTGCACCCGGGGCGTCCTTGGGCAGGGCTCATGAGGGCCCAAGTACCCGCTGCAGCGGTAGGGGGCAGGTACTCCTCTGCTACGATAAAGAAGTTCCCTACCAGGACCTTCCCTTGACTCGCCAACATGATGCCCTGAACCAAGTCAAATAAGATGGCTAAATGCCACGTGTCAAAAGTCACTACACAAACCCCAAAAATGTGTTCCCTCCCAAGCCTCTAAATCCCAGCCCAAAGGGGGAGGTGGCGTGTCATGGCCTAGAGTGGCACTCAGGACCATGCCCTACCCTGACATAACTTTGGTTGGACTTGGAGTCGATTGGGCTTGGAGAATTGCCCCATGTAGATGACCTCACAACATAGCAAAATTAGGCAAATCACACCATAGTGCCCAAAATTCATTTATATACTCAAAAATGCATACGGCAAATATTCAAATGCTCCATTCATGTGTCACACCGGAAAGTAATATACAAGGGTGATATAGACCAAAGGTCCATGCCCAAGAATATCCCAACATTGGCCCCCAAACCCCTCCAGATATATACATGCCATGTTTCACAAGTCAACTCACGAATTTGAGACCTAATTTTGTGAGGCCTCATGTGCCACGCGGAAGTGATCACGTGATCTGGCATATGGTGAGGTGCAACACCGAAGCATATGCCAACAAATAAGCAACATACCATAGTTCACGGATCTCTAGGCACTTTACTGTTAGCCGACCAGTTGAGCACATAAAATACAAAAATGAGCATAAAATGAGGTCAAAAACATGCAAATAAAGCCAAATTCAAAGTAATCACAATAGTATATAACTTTGCTCACCCATGGTATCAACATATGGTTCAAAACACAATCGCTTGGGACCATTTGCAAACCATCCCCCCACTTGGATCCCCACATGGACGCATAGGGACACCTTTGAACCTCCTCCCGACATGCACCATGAAAATAAGCCTCCCCACATGCACTATATGTGCAGTAGACTTAGTCTAGCGCTATGGAGCTCACCATTGGGACATGGGCGAAGCCCTTGCCACGTATGACTCCACATATCTTCCTACAAACGAAGATATATAACGTTGGCGTGAGCACAACGACGCACATACCATCCATATAACACATACCCTTAAAAGGTGGCTCCCACCATGGTATGCCATGCCCCTCCATGGACATAACTTCACGTTAAAAATACGTGGGAACCCAAGGAAAGTTTCTATCCAACACCAACACTCATGCGGTACACTCGAAAGTCGCATAACAATATTTCGTTGCATCGCCCAAGAGTTATAAATCACTTTCTACCCTCTTGACCATTATCCCTTGCTACACCGGGCATGTGTACACATCAAAGGCGTTTGATGGTTCCTAAATTTAGTTGCGACCAAGCCGATACCAGCCTATATCTCAAAATTGAAATTCTCCGCGGTGAGCCGCAGATATGATTCTTCAAAGTGGCCTCACGAATCAATTTTGTTTCGACTATATCTCCAAGAAAAATGAAGGTGACAACAAAAGGAAGGTTGATTCGTGATCGGGAAAAAATGTAGGACCACTCGAAATTCATCATATTCCGTGCGGCGACCTCGAAGTCGAAAATCCGATTCTCAATGTCTGAAAAAATCGGATGAATTTTGCGAGTGTATAACATGAAAATTGCAGAAGCAACGAACCCTTTTCTGATGAAATTTAACCCTTCATCAGGGTTTCCGCTAAAATATCTGAAAATAACAGTTAGCCAATCGGTTACCGCAAAATCGCGAGCCAACTGACAGTCGCCGATGCATTGACAATCAGAACTGATAGCTGAAAAATTACAGAAACATTATGATAAGAAAACCCTGTTGATTCCTGATATTTTGATATATAAATCTCAGCCGGCGGCGCCTCGGTATTGAATATGGCCGCTCATAGCTGGAATGGCCAAGCCTATCACACTATCACATCAGGTTAGGTCAGGTGGATGGGAGAGGATTGACGCGTTCCCGTGCGGGGCCGACCACGGGACGCTGCGGTGACACGCACAGGTGAGCAGGCAGGCAAGGCACTACGCTCACAAGGGCATCAATACGCTCGTGTCATGTGACAAAGCGTTTCAGAATCCTTGCCACTCTGAAATGAGGGAACGAAAGTATGTACAGCAACACATCAGGATATGTACACATGGGGTTAAGACTGGACATGGGTAAGGGCATCACAGGACAATAGACACTCAGGCCCAACTCGTGTCCCAATCCCAGGTCCGACCCTCTCAGTGGCTGGTGGGGGCGGGGGCTCAAACACAACCCATGCCCTGCTCAGTCCGGACCCTGAAACCCTGCCAATAGGGGAGGTGTCCCGCCCAGCCACAGGCGAGTTCCTGGGAACCAAGGGGCTCCAAGGCCAACCGACAGTTGCTCCCTATGCTCCCTTAACGGCAGGTCCCAACTGTTTCAGCCCAAACTGAAATTAACTCAAAAATCTCCAACATCGACCCCTCGTCCGGACCCGCCAGAGGTAGGGACGAGGCAACTGACCCTATGCCCTTCGAGTACGAACTCCCTGGAGCCCTCACCCAACCTGGTTCCCTCTGAGGTCCCGGCATCAGGGCACCACGTGTTCGTCAAGTGGGGTCATGATGCCAAAATCACCAAAATTGGCCTCATTCCCACGCGTGGCTTGCCCGGCCAGGGCAAGGCCAATGACTCACAGGGTAGGAGGCAGGACCTAGGACCTAATTCTGAGTGTACAACTTGGAGTTAGGTCCGGGCTCCCTATGGGCTTAGAGAAATGGGGCCGCCAATTGACCACACGGAAGGGGGAAATTGGGGTCCCAAAATGGGGTCATTTTGGCTGCCTGAAATGAGCCAAAATTCGGGGTGCTTCCAATAGTATATCTCCACGCCGGCTTGGAGATCGGATTCGCCATTCCATACGCGATGCACCCGGAGTCCAACAGAGACTCCCATGCACTTGGCTCTCAAAGATCTCCATGCCACTCGGCGTGGTGACAATCCCAATTGGGTCCACAAATGCCAAAATGGCAAAATTGCCCACACTCACTTTGGGCTAGCGCCTTAACGAAGGTTGCTCCGCTTCGCCCACGTGGTGTGTGAACCATGGGGACCAATATACATAACACCCATGTCATATATGGTCCATTGGTCCATGCGTCCGGCGTGCACGGGTGGGCTCAACATAGTGCACGGCGGGCAGCAAAGGTGGAAAATTGCACAAAATGGCCAAAAATGCGCACACTCATGGTTGGGGCAAATGAGGTACATGCCCGACTTGGACCGGAGTGTGCCATAGGATTGGTATCAAGTCATGTGTGTCCAACATATCTTTTGGGCGTCGCTCAACTCCTCCGGTTTTGGGAATGGCAGGATCGCCAAGTGAGCCCATGATTTGGGATAGTCCCAAATCCCCAACATGGCGGCCACGGTGCGCCAAGCCCAAGAGGAGTTATTCGCCGGGTTCAAGATATATTGGGCACCGAAGTATGTACCCTCATAACATACTTGGGTCATGATGTCAATTGAGCGCAACGTTGAGATACAAGGTCGCCACTTGACATCATGACGGGCCAAAAACGGCAAAATTGGCACAAAGATACACAAGAGTGCCTTGAAAGGTGCACAATTATATTATAATATCTTCCGCTTGGATCGTGAAATCTACTAATCCTTCTAAACATAATGACTTGACACCAATGACCTTCGATCCCACATATGTGCTCCACTTGGGGCGCTTTGAAAGGTTACGAGCGCTGCCTTCCAAGTGGGCACATGAAAATATGGAAAATTGCAAAACACACACCTTGCTCCCAACGCATCGCTTTGGGATCGCCACACAAGCTTCCCTTCACGAAGGTTAGGCTTGCAATTGATCGTGGGGAGTACGGAGAAGGAGCTTGCACAATATGAGGTCCATTGGCGGGTTTGGCTTGGAGCAATGGACCCGCCAAATGGGCACGCAACACAACACAAGGCACATACTCCATATTGCCCAAAAAGGTAGCTCCCCCCACGATATGTCATGCCCCTCCAAGGGCATAGCTTTGTGTCAATCGCTCATAGGAACTCAAGGAGAGTTCCTATGCAACACCAACACTCGCGCGCTACACTCGAAAGTTATCTTAACGCACGCAATATCATGGCCATAGGGTTACAACGCAAACTCTACCCTCTTGACCATGATCCATTACACTAGCGCGCACGTGTGGAGACGCAAGGCATATAATGCTTCCTAAATTACGTCGGGAGTATTGTGAATACATCCCACGTTTCCTTATTGTCATTCCTCGCAAGCGGCACGAGATATGACCCTTACAAGTGGCCTCACGAATCAACCTTGTTTTGCCCATATCTCTAAGACAAATGGAGGGCAAGATAAAAGGAAAGTTGATTCGTGCATAGGGAAGCACGTAGGTCCACTCGAAAGAGGTCAAATCAAGTGCGGGGATGTCGAAGTCAAAAATCCGATTTCGACATCCTGAAAAATTCGGATTAAGGTTGCGAGTGCAGAATGTGAAAATTGCGGAAGCATCCATGCAGTTCCTGAAGACTTTGGAGCCTTCGTGACGGATTGCGTTAAAATTTCCATTAATAACAGTTCAACTGGCGGTTACGGTAAAGTCGCGATCCAACCGCCAGCAGTCAAAACAGTGAGTATCAGAACGGAAGCGTAAAAATTGACGGAAACAATATGAAAATAAAACCCTGTTGATTCCTGATATTCTGATACACAAATCTCCGCTGGCGGTGCATCGGTTGCCGATGCAGGGCTTTACGGCACGGAACACGCTCCCGCCGGGCTCGCACCGGGCGTCAACGGGCGCCTTCCGTACATGGGGTTAGTGGACCGGAGACTGGTCTTCCCTTCCGTACATGGGGTTAGTGGACCGGAGACCGGTTGTATGCCCTGCCCTAGCCATGGGGTTCTGGGTACCGCTTCACCCCCCTCCTTAGAGCAAACCCTGGGGGGGGCTCGATAACACCCACGCATGGCAGCGGGTACCCAGGACCATCTTCTGAAGGGGGGGGTGTCACATCCTCACTTCAGGCTGATTCTGGGTTAGGCTGCGCATTCCAACTCACAGTAAAACAGGTATGATGCTGTAGGTGTTAGTAATAAGAGGTATAGTATCAAGTATCACGTCCCGGTGAAAGTGCTGCCCTGGGTCGTTGTGGGTGCCGGAGGGCTCGGGGCCAGCAAGACCAGTGGGGCAGGCACGCGAGGAGTCTCCCTGGATGTTGTTATTGGGGGTAGAACCGGACACTCGGACACCAACGGAGGCGAGAGCAGCGACAACAGAAGCAAGGTCCATGCTGATTGTGGTCCGGCAGAAAATCCCGGTCTATGAAGAAAATTGAGGGGAATTATTCTAAATACATCTGAGTGTCCAAAACTGTCCGAATGAATTTAAATAATCCATTTATGTAAAATTGTCTGGCCGATTCGGCCCGCGAGCGCGCGTCAGCGGCAAATGGCGATTCCAGCTAAAATAGCGGAATGCGGCGGATTTACGGGAAATGGACCGCGGAATCAAGTCCGGCATATCAGAAATATATAGGAAATATCCTGTGACTGAGCTGCGAGGCGGCAATTCCGCCGAAGCAAAGAAAATGACCAAAATGTAGCCAATCTGGGCAGAATGTCTGAAAATCTGAGCAGATGGGGCTAGCCGCACTTACACTCCCCCTCCAAAAACACACTGGGGTGTGTCGCTACGTCAACGAAGAACGTAGTGCGGGTAAGTCCCAGAAAAACATAGAAATGTAGCCTCGATGAGGCGAAATCTGCTTGATCTGACCTGATGTGGGCTGAATTGGCACTGAATCAGGCTCGATGAACCTGAAATGAGACAGAATGAGAAGTGACGAACAGTCCTCCGTGCAGTAAAACATTAGGTCAAGGGCTAAAAAGCATGTAAACGTATCGAGGATCGATACCAAACCATGCATTGGTTGAGAATGAGGTAGATTATTGGTGAATTGAGTGGGGGGATCAAGAATTGGAGTGACATCTCAGCGCTCTGGCACAGTTTCGCTGTCGCGGGCACGCTACGGTGTCCTCGCCGAACTCTACATCGTGTTATCCCGCTTTTCTCGTTCTGAAAAGTACAGCATGTGGCTCAGATTTGGCGCATCTGGTGGATGATCACAAGATTCAGCAAAATGAGAATGAATTAGAGCAGAGATTGAGGGATTAAGCAATCACAGAGAGGTTAAACAAATACACATGTGGTCTACAGACCCTAAGTGAACCACCGAAGGTAGAGATGTGTTTCCGTTCACTTAGATCTAAACAGATCTTCGAGGAATGTAGGGAGATGACAGAGGAAATCAATCTAAATTGTCCTAACATGAGTACATTCCCTAAGATGAGGGTGAAATGAAGCGGAATGTGTACAACTGAAACTACCAACACTTTCGTTTAGACTAAAGTAAATATATATTGTCGTTTATTCAACTCAATTGTGCTTTCCGGCACGTTGGTTCGCGAGCATCTAACAGATTCTATCAAAATGTGGATCATGTGATGATGCATCATGATGGGACATGCTGGCCCTGGATCCTTGGCATGTAACGCGCCGAAGGTTCGCTGAAGGCACTTTACTGACAGTATATAACTGAGAGACACCGAATTTACAGTGGCGGTGGTGTCAATCGACTTGGACAAGGCCAATCTTTCGATGGAGTCCCACAAGACACTTGGATTCACCATTGTCGACAGTTTCTGGTCGGATTGAGCTCACATTGGCGTGTGCCAAAAATACAACGAAGCTTACGGACTTCAGAGGTTGCTGTTAGAAGTCCCTAGAGCTCCTAGATGAAGATTGTCTGAACAATTGACGTCTGGGTTTCGTACAACAGTGGCAGAATGATGGACAAACCTGAGAAATTCAAGGTAAGTTTGAGGATCCTGGATCTGAATCTGGACTTTGGCGTCAGCATCACAGCAAATGAAGGTATGATCTGAGTTCCTGGCGTCGCATCTGGTGCAGCCAGTACTACAGGGGTTGCCTGTAGGGGTGAATGTCGCTGGCCAGCGTTTTGATTATGTACATTTGCTTCCATCTGCACGAGTAGCCAAATTCCAAAGATGCACAGACCAACAGAGACAAGATTACCCCGAATCTGCCTGAATTAAGCCTGAGCTTGGTTTTTTCCGAACACGGCAGCACACTCCGTCAGCGTATCTACGCCTTGTCTGCCTAACGGAGACCAAAGAAAAGTTGATTGACGTCAAATTATCAAACATTCGCAGTTCTCCACATCATGACATAAACAGAAAGAATGAACAGTGGATTGAGCAGAATGTGGTAGGATGGCTTCCTCAATTCGGCCAAGCACGAATGCATGTGACCACCAACCTGTCTGGCCTGGCCCTCGTACGGCTTGGGCGCTGCAGATCAGCGGCCGAACTTGAAGCTTGGTCCTCATGTAGCTCCTGGGCTGGCCTGACCGCAGGAGGGGGGATCGACGGATCAGCCCTGGAATGTGGCTGCTGAGGGCCGTAAAAGGCTGGATCTCGATTCACCACAGGTCGTTTTCCGTCGCTCTCCACTTGTCTGTCTGGTTTCGACAAACAATCTGTCAGGAGTACACCAATTTCGGGGTGCTTCTTCAGGAAGTCGATGAACCCCTTGGTGTATCCATGGACAAAAGATTGGGCTGGTTCCCAGTTGTTGTGACTGGAATCAAAGCCCCTCCACTCACACAGAAATTCCCATTCGCCCTTGGCGTCACGTCTTGCTTCAACAATCCTCTTGAGTTCGTACTTTCCCCCTTCGATTACCCGATCGGACAAGTGTTTTGCAGTCCAAAAAAGGGGTTTAACTCGATCCTTGGGGGAGGGGATCTCTCTCTTAAGGCGATCGCCCGAAACGTCAATTTCCCTGCTGACATCCACACGAATCCTCCACCTGTTCTCACCAAGACGCGCTGTAACAGCAAATGGCCCCTCCCACAAGGGAAGAAGCTTGTCATCTCCGTCCAGGGTGGTTTCGGATTTTCGAAGCCAAACTCGATCATCGACTTCAAAATTGTGGGGGTTTTTTCGACCTTGATTTTGAACCCAAAGCCAGTCAGCTTGATGCTTCTCGATTAATTTCGACACAGATTTATCTGCTCGTTGGACTTCGTCCAAAAACAGCGAAGCATCCTTACAGGGGCGAGGATTATTCAACGGCATGTTCCACCAACACTTCTTTCGTCCAAAGACAATTTCATTTGGAGAAAGGCCATGATACAAAGGCGTGTTGTGGTAACGGCGAAGCAATGCGAAGAGAACTTCCATCCAATGGAAATCCTTTTCACTCGCGAGCTCCTTACGAAGCATATTAATTATTGAGCGGCCGGCTCTTTCGCCAGGCAGCGCTCGATGCGAGTGGATTTCACATCGGAGGTGGTGGATTCCAAGGCGAGCACACAATTCTCTCCACCATTCGGAGGTGTACTCTTTGCCTGAATCCGTGACCACCTCGGATGGGACGTCCCAGCCTCCCATCCAGGTCTGCGCGCACCACTTGGCGGCAGCCTTGCCAGTCATCGACTCAATGTTGCAAGGCAACACTTGAATGTAGCCGGAATGACGGCACTGAATGAGGAGCACACCATTGACTTTTTTGTTAGTCCAATGGCACTCTTCGTCATCGAGCTCACCGAGATAGAAAAAATCACTCGTGACTCTGTTGAAGAGACGCTCCGGAATAGGATGAGGCCTCAGATGGCCGTGCTTCTTCGCGCTGGGAGGCGTCGAGACAGCACATTGGGCACATCCGGCAGCTACTTTCATGCAATGAGTGTAGAGCCTCGATCCAAACAACCTATGCTTAATCATCGACCACAGTCGACGGCCATGTGCGTGGGGGGACTCCCATTTGTGCCACCAGTTTAACACTCGGGGGGCTAGGGCGTCTGGCACACACAATTTACCCTCCATCCACAGCTTCCCCCCATCCAACGAGTACTCTGCAAAAATCCCATCCCTGTGAGCATCTTTGGATTTGAGATTTCCAAAGACCTCTTTAAACATGGGATCCTGCAGGTAATCGGACGTCCAGTCACGGATGATCAGGGAATCCTTAGGCAGGGGTGGAGTTTTGGCCGGATCTCGACGCTTAATGCCCTCGATCAACCGAAATCGACTTACTCGTCGGGTGTAATCAAACCGTTTCACACTCCCTGAGGAGGGATCGGTGACTTTTTCCACGACTTTCAGCGTTTTGGTGCAGCTCTCGTGAGCATGCGCCGGATCTGTGATGGCCGTGATGTCGTGACACGGCAATGCGTGCTGTTTAACAGCGCACTGCATGCATGCACGTCGAATGAGTTTCTTTTCTTCCTGATCCCATTCGATGATTGCATGGCGGTTCTGCTCCGTACCATGGATGTTGGTACTTTGCAGCCCCTCTGAGGCGGGGTAAGCCCATCGGCTCAGAGCATCCGCTACCGTGTTGTGTTTTCCAGGCAGATACGACACATGGAGGTCAAACAGAGAGAGAAATTTGTGCCATCTGGCCCGTCGACCAGCTGGGCTCGCGACAGTATCAATGTGTTCAGTGGCCCAATACTCCAGAGATCGATGATCTGTCAGGACCTCGACTCGATTGGTGCCAACCCACGATTGGTACTTTTTTAAAGCACAGATGATGGCGTACGTTTCTTGCTCACGCGGCGACCATTGCATTTGGCGTGGGGCTAGCTTCCGTGACCAAAATGCAAGAGGGTAATGATCGCCGGTGGCTTCATCAACCTGTTCAAGGACAGCTCCGATCGCGTACCTAGATGCGTCGGTTCTAATGTAGAAGGGTCGGTCAAATTGGGGCACCTGCAACGTGGCGACTTCGCAGAGGGCTGCCTTCAAGTGATGGAAGGCCTCCTTGCACTCGTCAGTCCACTTGACACGAACCTTTGAACCTGCCTTGCCCGCATCTCTCCCTACCTTCAATAATTCAGTGAGGGGGGCAGCAAATTTGGCATAATTCGGCACAAAAGTGTGATAAAAATTGCAACAACCCAGGAATCCTCTCAACTCCGTGATCGTCTCAGGGCGCTTCCACTTCTGAATAGCGACGAGCTCCCCTGGACTGGGTCGTCGAGTGCCATTCTCTAGGAGAGAACCACAAAATTCGACTGATTTTAAAAATAATTTTCCCTTCTTTGGCCCACAAATCAGCTGATTGGCGTCAAGAATATCCAAAACTTGGTTCAGCTGCTTCTCATGTAGGGCCACCAGCTCGGCTTCGGTCAGTCCCTCCCCCTCCGTCGCGATGATTATGTCATCTATGTACACACTCACGAAGGCACGAAGCTCAGGATGGGTTGTGAACAGCACATCCTCCATCATTCTTTGAAAAAATGAGGGGGCGTTCTTCAGCCCCATGGGCATGACGGTCCATTGGACTGGGCCACATGGCGTGCACATACAAGTGAGAGGTCTGCTGTCCTTCCTCAACGGCATTTGGTGAAAGCCGTGACGGAGATCCAGCACAGAGAACAAACGACCTCTTGCCCTCTTGGCGATTTCCTCCTCAATGAGGGGCAGGGGGTGTGAATCCGCCTTGGTTTCGGCGTTAAGATTGCGAAAATCAACCACCATTCGCCAACCATCAATGGTGTTCTGGTCTGCAGGCGGTGGCTTCGGGACTGTGAAGGGTGAACAACACCATTCGCTGGTCATACAACCCTCAAGCCAACCAAATTCCCTGAGATTTCTCTCGATGATTTTTCTGAGAATCTCATGTTTGTGTCCATGATTTTCATAAGGGCGCTGTTTTTTTGCCTTGTACCCTTCACGAAGCTCGATGAAGGCTTCACCGTCCGTCGCGCGATCGCAGCAGAAGAAAAATAAAATTACGAGAAAAAGACGCACCGCCAGCAGAAATAAAGCGAAAAATCGTCTTTTCCGACCTCAGAAACCCCCCCAACAATTTTACGCCGCTGTTTGGCGAGGTCGCAAAATATAGGACACTCACCAAAAAAGACGAACAATAGAGTCGCGACGGCGAAGAAACTGAGCGTTGCTTGCCCCAAACCACCTAGCAAAGTGCGTGCCCTAGGCGCTAGGGACTTGTGCGCGCCCCAAAACAACCCACACATAGACAACAACAACGCCACCGGCCGCCGACAAGCAAGTATGTTATGTGCCGCGCACCGCGAAAAACCAACGAAACAAACACAACGCGGAAAGAGGTAGACAAGGAGAATACATAGGTAACGAACCGCACCACGGTGGAGATATACCACAAGTACACGACCAAGCAATGCAAGCCCACTCATGTAGGAAATACGCGCGAAGGGGATCACAACAAAAAGAGCAAGAAGCCGCACATGTACCCAAGTATGTTGAATGTCGTGCATGAAAAATACACACAAGCAACAACAACGCCACCGGCCGCCGGAAAGCAAGTATGTTATGTGCATATGTGCCATATGTTGTGTGCATGACGCCGTAACAAGCGCAAAACAAGTAACGTGATAAGCAACGCCAAAGTGCGCCGCCACGAAAAGCGCAACGAAAACCGCACCGGCAAGGAAAACCGACAAGAGGTAGCACCGAAAGAACGCCTATGCTCACCCCCACTCGCATAGGGAAAGAAAGGTATGCCCGCACGCGCATGCCCGGAACGCCGCAAGGCCAACACCGCCGCGGACGAGCGGCAAGGTATGAAGGGACAAACAGGGAGGAACAAAAAGACCACCGAGGTAAAGCACAACACAACAAAAAAAAAAAAAAAAAAAAAAAAAAAAAAAAAAAAAAAAAAAAAACCAAGCATACACACGTGACTAGTGGGGTTCAAGTATGTTGCCACGCTACGCTACGTAACCGAGACGTGCCCACCGCCCACCCACACGCCCGCTTATGTAGGAGGCGAAGGGGAGCGAAAGGGAACAAAAGGTATGCCGCCGCATGCAAACGAAAATAGTAGACAAGCCACACACCGCCACCAAGAACGCAAGTATGTTACCATGTCGTGCCACGTCGCCAACCGCGGAGTTGCGTGGGTTAGAACACACAAATAGCCAGGGAGGGGGATAGGAAGAGCAAACACACATATGGCATAGCGCCGGCGAGTGCCGGGTCCCAACAAACACACGTGCACGCACCCGTGTTCTATCCTCACAGGTCCCGAAGAGAAGCGTATGCTCGTGTCGTCCGGGCGTCCGGGCGTTAAAGTAGGGTTGTCTTAGACGCTTAGGCAAGTATTGCGTCGTGCCGTCGCCACACATAAGCGAACGCCCGACAAGGCGGGAGGACTAGAACACGTTAAGGTAGTGGGGAAAGAGGCAGGTATGTTGAATGTCACGCCGCGCACGCGGAACGGGCGACGAGAACAGGTAGCGACCAACGAGGGGTGGAAACAAGCCGGGAGCAAATGGGGCGATAAACCTACACGCAAGCCGGTCGCACATGAATGTCGCATGACGTACCGACCAGCTCGAGGTGCCGTGCCGCGACAAAACCGCCGCCGCCGCACGCTTGCTTACGCACCCTGCTCTCCCTACGCAGGTTCAAAAGAGGAAGCCCGGGCCGACAAGAAAAAAGACAGAGACACGCAACAAAGCGGAGGCAGGGAAAAAGTGCATGCCAGGGAGAGGGGTAGAGGAAAGGGTAAAGAGCAACGAAGCCGCGAAAGGAACAAGGGGAAGCCAGCGAACGAGCAAGGGGCGCACACAGAGGAGGGGACACGGCGGGCACACGGCGAGCACAACACCGCACCGAGACACCGGAGAGGGGAGCACCGGAGGACCAAGGAAAGAGCAGCACCACGCACCACGACACGCACGGCACAGGCACCACACACACCGCACACACCCAACGAACCCCGGCAACCCACCCGGCAGTGGGCGGGCAGACGGGAGAGGGACAGCGCCTGACCCCAAGCGCCCCTCACCATGGCGGAAGGCACCCCCCCCGGGGACGCCTTTCCGCCACCCCCACAGCGAGCAACGCCGGCCCGCAAGGGCGCACGCTGTGGGGCCGGTGCTGGGTCCACACGCCCGCATCGACCGCACCCGGGACACACGGGTCGCGGAACCCTGGCTGCACGCTCCGGAAGACGAGCGGCCGGGGGAGGGACAGCGCCTGGCACCAAGCGCCCCTCACAACGGTGGAAGGCAGCCCCCCCCGGGGACGCCCTTCCGCCACCCCCACAGCGAGCAACGCCGGCCCGCAAGGGCGCACGCTGTGGGGCCGGTGCTGGGTCCACACGCCCGCATCGACCGCACCCGGGACACGCGGGTCGCGGAACCCTGGCTGCACGCTCCGGAGGACGAGCGGCCGGGGGAGGGACAGCGCCTGGCACCAAGCGCCCCTCACAACGGTGGACGGCAGCCCCCCCAGGGGGACGCCCTTCCGCCACCCCCACAGCGAGCAACGCCGGCCCGCAAGGGCGCACGCTGTGGGGCCGGTGCTGGGTCCACACGCCCGCATCGACCGCACCCGGGACACACGGGTCGCGGAACCCTGGCTGCGCGCTCCGGAGGACGAGCAGCCGGGGGAGGGGCAGCGCCTGACACCAGGCGCCCCTCACAACGGTGGAAGGCACCCCCCCCGGGGACGCCCTTCCGCCACCCCCACAGCGAGCAACGCCGGCCCGCAAGGGCGCACGCTGTGGGGCCGGTGCTGGGTCCACACGCCCGCATCGACCGCACCCGGGACACACGGGTCGCGGAACCCTGGCTGCGCGCTCCGGAGGACGAGCAGCCGGGGGAGGGACAGCGCCTGACACCAGGCGCCCCTCACAACGGTGGAAGGCAGCCCCCCCCGGGGACGCCCTTCCGCCACCCCCACAGCGAGCAACGCCGGCCCGCAAGGGCGCACGCTGTGGGGCCGGTGCTGGGTCCACACGCCCGCATCGACCGCACCCGGGACACACGGGTCGCGGAACCCTGGCTGCACGCTCCGGAGGACGAGCGGCCGGGGGAGGGGCAGCGCCTGACACCAGGCGCCCCTCACAACGGTGGAAGGCACCCCCCCGGGGACGCCCTTCCGCCACCCCCACAGCGAGCAACGCCGGCCCGCAAGGGCGCACGCTGTGGGGCTGGTGCTGGGTCCACACGCCCGCATCGACCGCACCCGGGACACACGGGTCGCGGAACCCTGGCTGCGCGCTCCGGAGGACGAGCAGCCGGGGGAGGGACAGCGCCTGACACCAGGCGCCCCTCACAACGGTGGAAGGCACCCCCCCCGGGGACGCCCCTCTGCCGCCCCCACAGCGAGCAACGCCGGCCCGCAAGGGCGCACGCTGTGGGGCCGGTGCTGGGTCCACACGCCCACATCGACCGCACCCGGGACACGCGGGTCGCGGAACCCTGGCTGCACGCTCCGGAGGACGGGCGGCCGGGGGAGTGACAGCGCCTGACACCAGGCGCCCCTCACAACGGTGGAAGGCAGCCCCCCCCGGGGACGCCCTTCCGCCACCCCCACAGCGAGCAACGCCGGCCCGCAAGGGCGCACGCTGTGGGGCCGGTGCTGGGTCCACACGCCCGCATCGACCGCACCCGGGACACACGGGTCGCGGAACCCTGGCTGCGCGCTCCGGAGGACGAGCAGCCGGGGGAGGGACAGCGCCTGACACCAGGCGCCCCTCACAACGGTGGAAGGCAGCCCCCCCCGGGGACGCCCTTCCGCCACCCCCACAGCGAGCAACGCCGGCCCGCAAGGGCGCACGCTGTGGGGCCGGTGCTGGGTCCACACGCCCGCATCGACCGCACCCGGGACACACGGGTCGCGGAACCCTGGCTGCACGCTCCGGAGGACGAGCGGCCGGGGGAGGGGCAGCGCCTGACACCAGGCGCCCCTCACAACGGTGGAAGGCACCCCCCCCGGGGACGCCCTTCCGCCACCCCCACAGCGAGCAACGCCGGCCCGCAAGGGCGCACGCTGTGGGGCTGGTGCTGGGTCCACACGCCCGCATCGACCGCACCCGGGACACACGGGTCGCGGAACCCTGGCTGCGCGCTCCGGAGGACGAGCAGCCGGGGGAGGGACAGCGCCTGACACCAGGCGCCCCTCACAACGGTGGAAGGCACCCCCCCCGGGGACGCCCCTCTGCCGCCCCCACAGCGAGCAACGCCGGCCCGCAAGGGCGCACGCTGTGGGGCCGGTGCTGGGTCCACACGCCCACATCGACCGCACCCGGGACACGCGGGTCGCGGAACCCTGGCTGCACGCTCCGGAGGACGGGCGGCCGGGGGAGTGACAGCGCCTGACACCAGGCGCCCCTCACAACGGTGGAAGGCAGCCCCCCCCGGGGACGCCCTTCCGCCACCCCCACAGCGAGCAACGCCGGCCCGCAAGGGCGCACGCTGTGGGGCTGGTGCTGGGTCCACATGCCCACATCAACCGCGCCCGGGACACGCGGGTCGCGGAGCCCTGGCTGCACGCTCCAGAGGACGAGCGGCCGGGAGAGGGACAGCGCCTGACACCAGGCGCCCCTCACAACGGTGGAAGGCACCCCCCCGGGGACGCCCTTCCGCCAGCCCCACAGCGAGCAACGCCAGCCCACAAGGGCGCACGCTGTGGGGCCGGTGCTGGGTCCACACGCCCGCACCAACCGCACCCGGGACACACGGGTCGCGGAACCCTGGCTGCACGCTCCGGAGGACGAGCGGCCGGGGAAGGGACAGCGCCTGACACCAGGCGCCCCTCACAACGGTGGAAGGCACCCCCCCCGGGGACGCCCTTCCGCCACCCCCACAGCGAGCAACGGCGGCCCGCAAGGGCGCACGCTGCGGGGCCGGTGCTGGGTCCACACGCCCGCATCGACCGCACCCGGGACACACGGGTCGCAGAACCCCGGCTGCGCGCTCCAAAGGACGAGCGGCCGGGGGAGGGACAGCGCCTGACGCCAGGCGCCCCTCACAACGGTGGCAGGCACCCCCCCCGGGGGCGCCCCTCCACCACCCCCACAGCGAGCAACGCCGGCCCGCAAGGGCGCACGCTGTGGGGCCGGTGCTGGGTCCACACGCCCGCACCGACCGCGCCCGGAACCCGCGGGTCGCGGAACCCTGGCTGCACGATCCGGAGGACGAGCGGCCGGGGGAGGGACAGCGCCTGACACCAGGCGCCCCTCACAACGGTGGAAGGCACCCCCCCCGGGGACGCCCTCCCGCCACCCCCACAGCGAGCAACGCCGGCCCGCAAGGGCGCACGCTGTGAGGCCGGTGCTGGGTCCACACGCCCGCATCGACCGCACCCGGGACACGCGGGTCACGGAACCCTGGCTGCACGCTCCGGAGGACGAGCGGCCGGGGGAGGGACAGCGCCTGACACCAGGCGCCCCTCACAACGGTGGAAGGCACCCCCCCGGGGACGCCCTTCCGCCAGCCCCACGGCGAGCAACGCCAGCCCACAAGGGCGCACGCTGTGGGGCCGGTGCTGGGTCCACACGCCCGCACCGACCGCACCCGGGACACACGGGTCGCGGAACCCTGGCTGCACGCTCCGGAGGACGAGCGGCCGGGGGAGGGACCGCGCCTGACACCAGGCGCCCCTCACAACGGTGGAAGGCACCCCCCCCGGGGACGCCCTTCCGCCACCCCCACAGCGGGCAGCGTCGGCCCACAAGGGCGCACGCTGTGGGGCCGGTGCTGGGTCCACTGCCCGCATCGACCGCGCCCGGGACACGCGGGTCGCGGAACCTGGCTGCACGCTCCGGAGGACGAGCGGCCGAGGAAGGGGCAGTGCCTGACACCAGACGCCCCTCACAACGGTGGAAGGCAGCCCCCCCCGGGGACGCCCTTCCGCCACCCCCACGGCGAACAACGCCGGCCCGCAAGGGCGCACGCCGTGGGACCGGTACTGGGTCCACACGCCCACATCGACCGCGCCCGGGACACGCGGGTCGCGGAGCCCTGGCTGCGCGCTCCGGAGGACAAGCGGCCAGGGAAGGGGCAGCGCCTGACACCAGGCGCCCCTCACAACGGTGGAAAGCACCCCCCCCGGGGACGCCATTCCGCCAGCCCCACAGCGAGCAGCGTCGGCCCGCGAGGGCGCACGCTGTGGGACCGGTGCTGGGTCCACACGCCCGCATCGACCGCGCCCGGGGCACACGGGTCGCGGAACCCTGGCTGCACGCTACGGAGGGCGAGCGCGGCCGGGGGAGGGACAGCGCCTGACACCAGGCGCCCCTCACAACGGTGGAAGGCACCCCCCCGGGGACGCCCTTCCGCCACCCCCACAGCGAGCAACGCCGGCCCGCAAGGGCGCACGCTGTGGGGCCGGTGCTGGGTCCACATGCCCGCATCGACCGCACCCGGGACACGCGGGTCGCGGAACCCTGGCTGCACGCTCCGGAGGACGAGCGGCCGGGGAAGGGACGGCGCCTGACACCAGGCACCCCTCACAACGGTGGAAGGCACCCCCCCCGGGGACGCCCTCCCGCCACCCCCACAGCGAGCAACGCACCAACGCACCAACGCACCAGCCACGGGACATCCGCACCCCGCCCCCTGCTCTTAGACACAGCGACATAGCAATGGCGGAACCCGCGGCACCACGCAAGACACGCCCCCGATCTCCGACGCTGGACGAAGCACACGAGGTCATCAGGGCGCTGGGACTCAGAGACGGCGAAGGAGACCCCCCACAAGAGGACGCGGGCACAGACTCCGACCTGGAGGAATTGCCGGGGCCCCCCGCGGGGGGCGCGCCCGCGGAACCTGCGCCGCCGGCGGGCAGCGTATCCGCGATCTGCCCCGCGTGGAAACGGGGCCATTGCACCGGCGAAGGCTGGTGCCCCAGACAGCACCCCCAGCCCGATGCCGACGACGGAGCGTTGCCCGAGGTGAAACCCGCGGCCGCAAGCGCCGCCCTACGCTACGGGGTGACGCAGGGCTGGATCCTGGATGAGACCGCGCGCGGCAGCGTGAACATCCAGGAGGCCGTCGACCGCGTCACCCACGCGGGACAGGCGGCGGTGGCCCTGCACACCCGGGGCCGCCACGGTGGACCCGCAGAGGGGATCATTGTGGATCCCTCGGGAATGGTGCTGGTCCTGGCGGCGGACATGGCCCGAGGGGTGCTCCACGTGTCCCGCGTGCGGCGGGCGTGCCCACAGTGGACCATCCAGGTGTACACCCCCCCGCGGGCGTGGCCCTTTTCCACATGGGCGGTGCTCGCCGTCATGTGGCACCTGGCACCAGAGGACGCCCCCACAGGGACCGCGGAGGACATCGCCCGGGACCTCCACACCTGGCCGGCCGACCAGGAATACCCCTGGCGCAGGCCCCGGGGCGGCCTCCCGGTGGCACCAGCAGCGGAGGGGCTCAGCCTCGCAGCAACCCTCCAACGGCACCCCGACAAGTATGCACGCCACTTCCTGCAGACGGGCACGGTCCCGGCCGCCCCGCCAGACTCCGAGTGGCGATGGGACGCAGGGGTGGCGCAACCACTGCCGGGCCCCTGGACCCTCCCGTTGTGGTACTTACCAATGGGCACCTTGGCCCACGCCACCCAGGCCGTCAAGGGGGCCTTCCCGCAGCCGCCCCTCCCCGGCGTGGCCCTGCTCCGCAGCCTGCAGGCGGGGGCTGCCTGGGTACGGTGGAGGGAAGGGAAGGGGCGCTCGAGCCCCTATTTCCCCATGGTCCAAGGCCAGGCGCTGATTCATGCCGAGGGCATGGGGACCGTGGAATGGGGGGCGATCGTGCCCGGCACGGCCTGCAGGTGGATCACGGCGGCCGCCCCACAGCCCATGCGGTCGCCGCCGGCGTGCCACCGCCTCCTACGGATGGTCCCCTCATTGGCCCCCCGGCACGCCTTTACAAGGGACGTGTGGAAGGCCGTACTGAGCCACACCAGGGAGTGGCTGACGAACCCGGGTACGCGGTACCCGCCGAGACCGGTGCTCGAACAGCTCACGGCCCCCACACCCGGGGTCCTCCACGCCCTACACAGGGCGTCGGCCCTCACGAAGCAGCTCAACGATGAAGTGCTGGACCTGGCGCTGGAGCCGCTGCGGGTGCTCTACCCGCAGGCACACATCCCACCCGCGGGCACGTCCAACCGCCTAGGCCGCCTGGGGTTGCAGCGCCGTGTCGAGGCCGCGCACCCAGGAGGCGTGGTGGAACAGTGGCTAACGCTCCGCAATCCGTCCGCCGCGGAGGGCCACTGGTACCTGCACCAGCTCCTCTTCCAGCCACGGGCAGCCCCGGAACACCGCCGGCAGGACCCGTACCACACGCACCCGGAGCGCCGGGGCGCGCAAAACTACCCACAGCCAATCCCGCCCGCCCTCCCGCCGGGGCAGGACCCGGAGGCGCTACAGCGGGGCCCCCCGCTCGACACCGCCACCACGGTACAGCAGTGGGGAGGCGACGATGCGAGCGGTGCCGAACCGGACTGCACGAACTGCGGAGCGGTGGCCTGGATGGCAGCCTGCAGGCACCTCACCCGAGATACCACGGGGCTCCGGCAGTACAGACCCACGGACCGCACGGCGCTGGCGTCCGCGGTCGCGGCCGTCACCATGGGTCCAGTGGCGGCGTGGCCGGCGCAGCTGCTGCCCCACGTCCCCTGCCGCGACACGCGGCCCCGACGGCCGGCCGCGACACACGAGCCGACGGCGCCCCTCACGGCGGAGCAACTATACGTCGTCGCGGCGGCTTTGCTGGCAGACGGCGGGGAGAGCTTCGTCCACCACCACGGCCCGGCGCAAATTGCGGGGTGCATACAAGGGCCCCAGCGCGATGCATCAGACCCGTGGCATGCCACACTCCGCGGGCGCACCCGCGTCTGGGGTGCGGGCGATGGCGCACCCCCGCCCGGGCCTAAGCAGGGGGAGGCGCTGGTACTGCAGACGGCAGGATACCAAGCCATCGTACACGGCCACGCCGGAGGGTACCGGTCGCACGTCCTGGCCGGAGGCCGATGGGCGGTCTGGCACAGCACCGCCAGGCAAGGGGCATTCCCGCCCCTGTCCCACGTCGACTGGCGACAGGGGCCCACCCAGGCCTACTACATGTCGGCGGACCCCTGGCCGCTGGCGGTCCTGCTGCACACGGTCAGCGCCCCCAACAAGAGGCAGGAACCGGGGTGGGTCAACCCCCCCGCACTGGTGTGGAGCCCCGACCAGGAGGAGCATCTACGGGCCGCGTGGCAGGGAGACGCCATCAGGGCCACGGACGTCCCGGACCTCCACGCGGGGCCCATCACGCACGCCCGCCCAGCGGCTACCCTGGCGGTGGCCCAACGGGGGCAGCAGAACCCACAGTGGGTGGTCTGCATGTTCAGCCCGGCGGACGCGCACGTCGTCGTCTGCGACCCTGAACGCCTGCCGGGGCCCGAAGCCGTGATCCGCGTGGCAGACTGCACACGCATGATCATCAAGGCGCTGCGGGAGGGCGAACACCACGCCCTCCTGCTCCAGGTCAGGCTGAAGGACAACGCCCGGGCGGCGAGGCCGGGAGTGTGGCCGGCAGCGGCGCACCCCGCCGACCTGGAGCTCCAGCTGGCGGTCCCGACCACGGTGTACCACTGGCTACAGGCCTTCCACGACCTGCGGTGGAGGGGCAAACCCGACCGCCAAATCGGCTCCACGCACTGGCAAACGTGGCTGCAAGCAGACGTGCAGCGCGATGCCATCCGAGGCCTCGGGCCCGCGCCCGCGACGCGAGCCCTCGATGCGGCGGCCCCGGGCCGCACGCTGGCACCACACACGGTGCCGCTGGCCAACCTGCCCTTCGAACCAGCGGCGGAGGGCGCCATTCGGAAGTCGGTGCAGCTCCCCCCGGCGCGAGGGGCCACGGAGCCGACGAAATGCCCCCTGTGTGCGGACAAGTACTACACCAGCGGGGCGATGCTGGAACACCTGGCGTGGCACGCGGTGCACGCTGCGGCCCCGGCGGACGGCAAGGAGGCGGCCGCCAACATCCTGCAGGGGAGAGCACGGAGGTCCCCGTGGCACGCCCCGTACACCCGGCGCCCCCCGCCCCAGGCAGCCGACCACGCAGATGGAGGTGAGGAGGCACCCGGAGCGGCCCCGGGGGCCGGCGGTGCGGCCCCACCAGGGCCCATGTCCATCCCCGCGGGACTGGCCCCCCTGGCCCCCCTGACTCCCCCGGTCCCCCGGGCCCCCTTGTGGGCCCCGCTGGGAACGGGCTCAGCGGATGCGGCGCACCCAGATGCCCTGGCGGCACCAGCGAACCCGGCGGCGATGCTGACGCGGGATAGCTGACTCCAGGAGGACACGGCGGGCGACGCCCTGTGGCTCCTCTCGTGGAACCTGCGCAACGGCCTCGTGCCGCCAGACCGGTCCCTCCGGGACACACTCCGGCGGCGCAGGGGGCCGGCGGCCTGCACCGACAAGGAGCACCTCATCACCGGCATGCTGCCCCAGGAGGGGGGCTTTGCCATCATGCTCCAGGAAACGGGGATCGCCACCAGGGCGCAGGAGATGCACGTGGCCGCGGCGCTCCGGGACAAGGGGTACACCGCCTACTTCAGCAGCCGGCTGGCGGAGACGGGGGCCACCTCCACCTCGAGAGGGGGGGGCCTCCTCACCGCGGTCAGCAGCAAGTACGTGGCGGAGCACGAGGTGCTCAGCTTCACGGAAATTGTCCCCGGGAAAGCCGCGGCCCTGGAGATCCGCACGGACGGGGGAGGCCTCACCCTCATCAACGTCCACGGGCCGCAAGCAGGTTGCTCCCCGTGGGCGGGACGGGCGGCGTTCTGGGCCGACATACAAATGTATGCCACGGCACGCAGCCTCGGCGGGAGACACCCGGTGATCATCGCCGGTGACACCAACATCTACATGGATGTCCCCGCCAACCCGGCCACGGAGCATTTCCGAGCGGGCTGGGAAGCCTGCGGCTTCCGAAGAGCCGCGGCGGGCGGAGAGGAGGACATGACCCCCACGCTCCACCCGTCCCAGCACAGGGTGGACACTTTCCTGGTCAACGAGCCCCTCCTGCCGTGGTCCCTGCGGGAGAGCGTCTGGGCTCGCGGCATGGCACACCCCCAGGTGGTCGGCTCGGACCACCTCCCGGTCCGCTTGGCCCTGCCGGGCCTCCTCAGCGCAGCGGGGCACGCGGCGATGCCCACCCCCTACAGCCACACGGAAGGCCGCCTCCTCCCGTACGACGCCGAGGCCGCGCCCGTCCAACACTGCCTGTGGGCGGCGGTCACCGCCGCGCAGGATGAACCCTCACTGGCGCCCTGGCTGGGTCCCGCAGAGCAGCACGACTACGGGTCCATGCCCGCGGCTGCGGTGGGCAAGGTGTTCGAACACCTCCACGCGACGCATGACGCCCTGGCGCGCGTGGTGGGACGCCGGCAGCCGTCTCCGGCGGGAACGGACCCGGCGGAGGGGGACCCCCCGGAGAGCGGAAAGCAGCTCCAGGCAGCGGTCCTCCGCTATGACACCCTGGCAGCGCGCGCCCCGGCAGCGTACCAGGCGGACGCGGCCAGGCATGGCATCCGGTCCGAGGCGGCGCTCCGGCTCACGGAGGAACTGCAGAGTGTGTCGCCCGGGTTCCGCCCGACCACGCAGGGCCAGCTGCAGGAGGAGCTGGAGAGGCAAGCAGCCGCCCTCGAGGAGGACATTCGCCAGCTCCGCGCCCTCCTGGCGGCAGACCGCAAGCGCGCCATCAAGGAATTCTGGCGCCGCCACGCCCCCGACATCGCCCAGCGGTGGAAGGCCGTGCGGGGAGCCATAGAGGTAGAGGCCCCAGGCCCGTCAGGCCTCTGGAACGTGCGGGTTCCCAACACCCAAACGCTCCTCACGGAGGCCCACGACGTGATGTTCGCAGTTCGCGCCTTCTGGCGAGAACTGTATGACAAACGCCCGGTGGACCTCCCGGGTTTCCAGGCGGTCCTCGGCCGCCACGTCCCCCGGGTCCCTGAGGGAGCCTGGACACAGGTCCAGCAGTACTCCATGCAGGACCTGAAGTCCGCCCTGGACAAGGCCGATGGCAAGGCCCCAGGCCCCAACCACGTGGAGGCCCGCTTCATCAAGGCCCTCCCGGCACCCGTCCAGTGGCTCCTGGTCCACTCCTACCGGGCCATCCTCCGCGGCGCCCCGCCACCGATGCACTGGAGGGACGCGCACATCTGGCTCAGCCCCAAGGTACCGGGCTCTGCCAGACTGGACGACTACAGGCCCATAGCCCTGGGCCAGCTGGACATGAAGCTGCTCACGGGCCCCCTCACCCAGCGCATCACGGAGGTGCTCACACGGCACGGGGTGGTCAGCGACTGGCAGCAGGGGGCCCTCCCTGGCTCCAACACAGGCCCCCCGCTGTTCATGGCGCAGCGGCAGCTCCAGCGGGGAAGGCCCAACTACGTCTTCTCCTTCGACGCCCGCAAGGCCTTCGACACCGCCCCACACGGCGCCCTCCACCTCATCCTGCGCCACCTCTCCGTGCCGCCGGACATCATTGACCTCCTGCTCTTCCTCCACACGTGCGCCAGGCTGCGCATCGTCACGGCACACGGGCTAACGCAGCCCGTCTACATGCTACGCGGCGTCCGGCAGGGCAACCCCGAGAGCCCCCTGCTGTACGCGCTCCTCCTGGAGCCTCTACTCAGGGCACAGGGGCACCGCCTGCGCCCGCCGGGAGGAGCCGAGCACGGCCTCATCCAGGCCTATATCGACGATTTGCTGGTGGTGGCCCACACGCTGCAGCACTTCGTCGAGGGCGTGGAGGCGGTGGCCGCGTACCTGGGGATGATGGGCATGGAGCTCAACCCCCGCAAGTGCGCCATGGCCACCACGGAGGGGGTCCCGGGCCTGCAGCTACGCCTCTGCCCCCACCTGGAAAACCCGTGGCACTGGGTACCAGCGGCGGACTCCGTCCCCTACCTGGGACTCCAGCTGCAGCCGGACGGGGAGTTCTCCCTGCAGCGCAAGCACCGGCTACGCCTGGCGGCAGTGCACCACTGGTGCCTTAACACCCTCGCGCCACCGAAAGTGGTGCAGGACGTCATCCTGGCGATCCTCGGAGGGGTGACGCAGTACGTCGCCCCTTTCATCGCCGACGACTCCGACACTGCACGCCACCTGGACCACATCACGGTCCAGGTCGCGAAGGACAGGGCACGATACGCCTTCGACGCCTCGCGGGACAGCCTGCAGGATGACCGGACCCTGGGGCTTACACGGGTGCCCACGCGGTGCCAGCAGGCAGCGGTGGCCCTCGTGGGTACACTCGTCCACCACCGCGCAACCTCCGTGCGCGCGGAGGTCACCAAGATGTTCTGGGAGATAGCCGGCGCGCACGGAATATGCCCTGAGGTGCACTACCCCGTCCCGGAGTTCGCAACTCTGGCGGGAGGCGACTGGGTCCAGCGCATACCCCGGGCCCTGGCCGCCCTGGGAGTGGGACTGTACAACCCCATCGAGTGCCCCAGGGCGGCTCATGTCCAACTACAGTCCCCGCCGGGCAAAATCGTCACACTGCGCACCGCCAAGCTGCGACACCGCGACACGTGCCGCCTGACGGTGCCACACGCAACGCCGTGGCATGGGCACCACGGGCCACGCCACCCCTTCCCCGACAACGACGATCCGTGGCCGACGGCGGTGCGGGAGTGCCTCGACCAATGCGCCGATGAACACCTCCATTACTGCCGCCGCGAGCAAGGGCCCACCAACCACCCCGGGTGGCGCGATGCCCTGGCCCACCTCTTCCACACCACCGGCACGCGGGACCCCCGCCTGAGACTCGTCCACCCCACGAGGGCTAAGCAGGACGCCCACACCGGCCCACGGGTGACCCCAGACGGCCTGCACCTCCACGTCGGGGGCTACCGCCGCCGGAACGGCCTGTCCCCCCCCACGCGGGGGGCGGCGTACCACCCGCCGGCGGCCCTCATGTACATCCTCCGCGACGTACTCGCGGAAAGCGAGCACCAAGAGCCCAACGCGGACGTGGCGTGGCCAGAGCCCTTACGCCCCCGGCCCCACGCGCCGGTGCCGTTGTGGCTGGTGACCACAGACGACCAGTGCACCCAAGCGGCGGGACAAGCGCAGCTCCGGGCCGAGTGGGTGATAGTGCAAGTGGGGGCAGGCCAGCCCGAACCCCGTGGACTCCCCCGTGGCACCGCCCTACTGGTGGCTACGGGGGTGCCGCACGACCCACACATGGCGGTGCACGCGCTGGAGGACCGTCCGGAGGACACAGGACACTTGGTGGTACACCAGCGCGGTGGCCCGGCGTGGCTCAAGGAACATGTGACGGCGCTACGGTCCTGGACAAGCACGGTCGCCGGAGCGGAGATCCGGCTGCACGACCACCCGGCGATCAGCCCAGGCGACACCAGGGCGCTGAGCATGGACCAACTGACCCACAGCCACCCCGACGTCCGGTGGCGCTCCACCGACCTCAACGCGGGGTGGCTCAGCCCCACCGGATACTACTGGATCCCGGAGGCCTGGGGACACACCTCCTCTGACGCATCCGGGGGCGGACCCTGCAAACACGCCACCAGCGTCGCTCTCGCCGCCGACCTCACCCGCACGTGGGCGGTGGCCATCTCGGGCACGGTGCCTGACGGAGAGGGGGTGGCCGCCTCCCTCCCCCTACATTACGGTGCACACAGACCATGGGTCCACACGGTGGACGCCGAGGTCATCCTCCACCTCCTACGGCACGCAGATCGCGAGCGAACCACGGGGGTCCCCGCGGGCGCGGCGAAGGTGGTCAACCAGATGCCCCTGAGGTGGCTCCGGGACGGCCTGTGCGCGCGGGGGGAACACGCCGGGCACCCGTTCTGGTACGTCCGAGCCACCTCGCACCACAGTGACGCCCTACTGCACAAGGCGGACTGGGCGGCGTCCCAGGACACCGTCTTGCAGAACACGCCCCCGGACCCTAGCCACGCCCAACTCATCGTCGCCGGCCGTGACGGCCATCTCGATCTACGGCCCCCCACGATGCGGGTGCTCGGCGAGGTCGCACAACGGGCGCAGACGGACCATGCGCTGACGCACCGGGGACACACACCTCTGGGCGCGGCCCACGCCACGGCCTACGTCCACGCCCGGGACCTCACCGCGGCGGCCACCAACCGCCGGGCGCTGCGGGCCCGAGACGGCCACACGCCGGTGCAGCGCAGGCTCCGCGTCCGGAAGGAGCGGCTCTCCGGCGTCGCCATCGTCCCGCAGCCGTGCCTTTTCTGCGGCGGCCCGGAAGAGACCCCGGTGCACATGCACGTGGGCTGCACCCACTCGCGGCTCCTCTGGCCCCACTACCGCCAGGCGGTGCACGAGGCGGCCCGCCACCTCCCACCTGGGGACAAGGCCCTGTGGGTGGCCTCGTGGCGCTCCGCAGGCGCCACGTGGACGGAGGTGTTCTGCTCCGGACTGGTGCCCGAGGACGCGGAGGCGCAGCTCCGCGCCATAACCCGATACGACCCGCCGGGAGGGACCTCGGTGGACGACTTCCTCCACCACATGCTCCGGCTAGGGGACTTCGCGTGGGAGCTTCGCAACCACCGGCTGGAGCAACTCCTCCACGACCCCCTAAGCGCGGCGGCCCGGGCGCACCGGTGGCTCACTGCGGCGGAGGGCGACCACCCTCCCCCTCCCCCGCGCCCTGACAAGGACTTCGTAGCCTCCCTCCGTGTTGTGAATGGCACTCTGGAGTGCCCACTCCAAGAGGGCCCCCACCCGTATCAGGACCTGCCGGGGGGGTTCTCGAGGCACCTGCAAGACGCCCTTTTCCCACCGTGGATCATCGGGCGCGGCTCCATGACCGCATGGGAGGCGCGCATCGTGGGAGAGGAGTGGGCGCGGGAGTGGGGCCGGTGGTGCGCCGCCACGCGCGCCCCGGAGACCCCTGCGCAACGATACGCCGCCATCCCGCTCCGGGGGTGGGGGCCGGACACCCGGCCGAGACCCACCATGGTCCGAGGGGCGGGACCTGACCGCCCGTGGGACGCGGCGACAGGGGAATGGCTGCAGGCGGCCCCGGGGCCGCAAACGGGATGGACCGGGGACGTATCCTCGCTCGTCAGGACGCCCGTCCCGCCCCGCATCGTCCTTCACACCGCCAACGTGCTCCGGGCCACGGAGATACGCACGTGGGGACACGCTGCGGCCGCCGTCCGGTGGCAACCCCCAGAGGACGGGGCCACCCAACTCACCGTGGCGCACTTCAAAGCGGGGGGGCCGGTATACGACGACGCCCTGTCCCGGCTGGGCGACACCCAGGGGCCCTTGCTCCTCATGTTCCCCACCGGTATCGCAGCCGCGCTGCGCCAGGAGCTGGACGGCTGCGAAGGGCTGCGAGTGGGGTGGGAGGCAGTCGCAGACGGCACCCTGCTGGCCCTCCTCCACAGGGACACCGCGAACGGGTGCCAATGGGACGCGCTGACGCCCCACCTCACCGGGCGCCACGTGTACATGGCGAGCCCCCCCCAGGGGCGCCCCCGCCCGTCGTGGGACGACCTCATCGCCGCCTTCCACGACCACGGGATCCTCCCCGGCGACACGTGGCAGGAGGTCCAGCGGAAGACGCTTGGCAAGGGCTACCGGCGCCGCGTCCGCGCCCGCTTGCTGGAGATCCGGGACCCCCTCCGACAGAGGTGGGACGACCTCTGGCTCCGCCATCTCGACCCTTGGTCTCCGCCCTCCCACCTCCCGCACACCTGCCGACTCTGCGGAGAGTGTGACACGGTGTCCTCCGCAGCAGCGACAGGCGCCAACAGGTGCGAGCGGTGCACCCAGGTAGCCGCGTGCCCCTGGCCCGAACCTCCCGCAGGTCCGCGCAGACGCACAGAGGAGGAGGCTTTGCGCCGGCGCATCGAGGGGGCACACACCCCCTCACACGGACAGGCGGGCCCCGCGGGCGCTGCCCTTCTATGGATCCACGTGCACCTGCGGGACCCCACATCCATTGCGCACCTGTCGCACGTGTTCGCCCCCTAACCCCCACCCGCCGCCGCCCTTTGCAGAGCCCGCAGCACCATGCCACGCCGACGGGGGGATGGGCCGGGGCACGCCAGGGCCCGCCGCAGAGCGCAGGAGGCGGCCGTCCGGGGCCTGGTGGCGGACGCGGTGGCGGAGGCAAAAGGAGCGCACGCTGCCGCACGGTGCGACCTGGAGGGCAGTGCGAGGGCCTTCCTCAACGAGACCGCCCTCCCGGCCGTCCGCGCCCTGAACGGAGCGGGAGCCCCTACGTTGCTCCCGGCAATGCACCGGATCGTGAACGCCGTCCGGCCGGGGCTCATCAGCCCGGAAGCGGCCCTCTACGGGCACTGGATGGAGTGGCGCGAGTCCAACCGGTCGGGCCGGCCCCTGTCCATGGGGGACGCCCTCCGGCTGACGGGGGCGGGGTCTGCCATGTCCCTCCGCAGTAGCGCCCCAGCCCTGCTGCACGCCCTCAGGACGCGCTACCCCGGGGACGCGGCCCCGTACCTGAACCAGGCGCGGGCCACGTACCCGGGGGGAGTGTCCGAGCTGGATGCGGCGCTCCACCTTCTACACCCGCCGGACGAGGACCTGGAGGTGGGCGAGGTCACGGTGTTCGTGGAAGGCGCGGACGAGGCGTCCGCCCGCCCCCGGCCGACCAACCCGGTGTATGACGGCACCGGGCCTACCCCCCCGTACGCCGTCGTCTACGAGGCGTTCCCCAGGGAGCCCACTTGGTGCCCCGCCCTCCCACCGGCGACGCACGCGCCCCGCGGCTGGGCTAACCCAGACCTGTCCCCCCCCCTCTCCAGGACCAGGGGTGCCCACCACAGGGGGCAGGTCCTCTGGCAAGAGTGCCCTGGCACCCCCCTCCTCCTCCTCGTCGTCGCGTCCCGCGGGGGCTCGGGGCGGATCCTGGGAATCACCCCCACCCACCTCTATGGGGCCACACCTGTACCCCGCCCCCCCCTCCCGGCGCCCGCGGCGCGGGACGGAGTACACACCTTCCTGCGCACACAGGAGGTCACCGCCGTCACGGGGGTCCATCTGGTGCGGCTGCCCCCGGCACCGCTCAACGACCCCCGGGGGCCCAGGGCCCTGAGCCCCGTCCCAGACTGGGAGCTGTGGCGCGACGCGTGGGCCGCGTGGCTCCCCCGCCTCCCCTCCCAATGCCGGTGGATGGCCGCGGACCCCCGGCCATGCGGGGCTGACGCCACAGCCGGCCCCCCACCCCCTCCCCCCCCCCCCCCCCGCAGAGCACCACACGGCACTGCCCACGGCACGGCACTGATGCACCAGGAGGTAGTGGGAAGGACGCGCCTGCCACCACGCATGCCTACCAGAGTGACAGTAATGGCAGACTCCGATGGGTCCCTCGGGCGGGACGACCGCCACCACCGCCGGTCCCGCTCCCGCTCCCCCGTCTCCTCCCCAGAGTGGACGGGGGAGACCCTCGCGGAGCGCGAGGAGCGGAGGCTGGCGGAGGCGGCGGTGGTCGGACCGCCGCTGCCGGCCCGGGAACCTGGGCCAGCCGAGACGGCCGCCCCCGCCGCCCAAGCGGCCAGCCCCGCCGCCCCGCCCCGCCCTGACGCGCAGGAGGCGGAGACCGCGGCGAGCCACGCCGCGGCCCCGGCCGCGGCCCCCGGCACACCGCCGGCAACGGCCGCGCAGGAGAGCAAGCAGGACGCAAGAGGGGTTGCGACGGGCCCTGCACGGGCCGTGGGCGCCCCGCCGACGGCCGCCGCGGCAGCAGCGAAGACCGAGAAGGATGTGCGAGAGTCTGCGACCGCGGCCACGGGCGCCTCGTCGGCGGCCGCCGCGGCAGCGGAGGAGAGTGCGGAGGGCGCGAGAGGGGCTGCGGCCCCTGGCGCGCTGCGCAAGCGGGGGAAGAACCCCGCACGGGCCGCGGACGCCTCGCCGGCGGCCGCCGCAGCAGCGGCAGTGGGCAGGGAGAGCGAGAAGTACCGCGCCCACGCCAACCCCGCCCACACCCACACCAGCCCCCCCAAGCCGTACCCCCCCAAGCCCTTCCCCCCGGGGCGGGAGCGGCATGACCGCCCCCCGAAGCGCGAGCGCTCACCGCCGGGCGTCACGCTGCCGCAACTGCAAAGGCAGCGGGACGCCCGGCGAGTGGTCCAGGAAGGGCGCAGCGGCGAGGGGGAGGGGAGCGGCGGACGGCGTGACAGGCAGGGGGCAGGGGAGGGGTCGGGGCACGGGAAGGGCGCGCGGGAGCGCGGGCAGGAGGCCCAGGTGCAGGGGACGGAGCGAGGGGTGGTGGGAGAGCGAGCGGGCCGGGGCGTGGTGGACGAGAGGCGGGACCCGCGACACGGGCAGGGGGTCGGGGAGGGGCCAGGGCACGGGAAGGGTGTTCAGGGGCGCGGGCAGGGTACCCAGGCGCAGGGGGCTGGACAAGGGGGGATGGGAGAGCGAGCGGGCCGGGGTGTGGGGGACGAGAGGCGGGACCCGCGACATGGGCACGGGACCGGAAAGGGGCCCAAGGGCAAGGGCAAGGGCAAGGGCAAGGGCCCCAAGGGACAGGAGGGACGGGGCACGGGAGCCCAGGGGGGAGGGCGGGGCGAGGGGAGGGGGGCAGAGGGCGGGGCACCCCCGCAGCCGGAAGTGCAGCCGGTGAGGTGCATCCCCCCCGGCATCCAACAGATGCCGGCACACCACACCTACCACCACCACCACCACCACCACCACCACCTCTACAACATCGACCCTGACGCCGGCGAGCTCATCCCCCCCCAACCCCCACGACACCAGCACCAGCAAGCCCCCCCCGCGCCGAGGGCGGAGCCGGCGCGGGTGGCCTCGGCGGAGGGGGGACGGGGCGTGGCATCGGCGCCGCAGGTGCAGGAGCAGCGAGGGGGGCCGGCACAGGGGGCGGAGGAGAGCCGGCCGTGGAACGTGGACTGGGGCGCAGTCCCGGACCCGCTGGGGGGGGAGACCCTCCCCCTGGTGGGAGAAGTGTACGGGTGGTTGTGCTGGGCCAACCAGGGGACCTCCAGGAGGTCGCGGAACCGGCCCTTCGATGCCGTGCTCCTCCGGAGGGACGGAGGACACCGGGAGGCACCCCCGGGGGGGTGGGCGGCACCAGAGGACCACGAGAGGGTCCTCAGGTCGGTGATCCGGGCGGCGTGGCCCGACAGGGAGCCGCCGTGGCCGGCCTTCCTGGAGGGGGGAGCGGTGCTCCGCATCACGGATGCGGACGCCAACAACTGGCTCCCCCGGGCTCTGCGTAGCGCCCTCGCCCACTGGCGCTACCGCCGGCACAACCCGCCGCCGCCGCAGCCCCAGCCCCCACACAAGCGGCGGCGCAAGTGAAGGCCCAGACGGCGGGCACGGGAGGGGGGGATGGGCCCCCTGACCCACGCCCCCCCCACGGTGCGGCACGACGTGCGGGGATGCGCCGCCACCCGCGGGAGGGAGTGCGGGGGCGCCAAGCGCGGGGAGGAACCGGCTGCCCCGCAACCTGCTAACCACTGACCGCTAACCATCAGCCACCCCCGGCCGGCCGGCGCCGCGCGGCAACGGCCGGGGAGGTGAGGGCCCCGGCGAGGGCATGCGCGGGCATCCAGCTCTCGGTAGGGGCTGGCCCCCGGGACCAGGGCCGCCATGCCGCCCCCGCCCCCCCCCAACGTGCACGACGGAGCAGGAAGGAGGCCGCGCCCCACATGACCCTCCCGTAACCACAGCCCGCTCCGAGGTGACGGAGGGAGGGTGTCACGTCAGATGAGGCCCCCAGGGGGGCGGTCCACGGGCCGCCCCTCACCCCCCCCACCACGGGGCGGCACTTCAACCCCGACCGCAAGCGCGCGCCGGAAGGGAGAGCGCCGGCGACGCGGAGAGAGCCGGGAAGGAGTACCACAGGCCGCCGCCTGGAACGAGAGCAGGGAGGCCGCGGCGCGACACCCCCCCCCCCCCCCCCCGCCCCCCCGCCGGCCCGCCGGCCGCAGGGGCCCCGGCCCCCGCCCCCCGAGGCTGAAGGGACGGACCCCCCCGCCCGAGAGGGGAGCCGGAGTGTGACCCGCCCCGACGCCCCAGCCGCCGGCTCCAATGGGGGCCGCGAAGAGCAAGTGGGCCCGCGCCTGCGCACCGGGACGCCGCGCAGATCGTGCCCAGAGAAGCCGGGTGGGCGCGAACCGGAATGGTATGGGTGGCCACGCCCCCCATGGACAGCACGACGCCAAGGGACGCCCGCTTTGTTGCCTACCCAGGGAAGGCGGCCCCGCAACCCGCTAACCACTGACCGCTGACCCTCACGGCCGCCCTCGGCCGGCCAGCGCCGCGCGGCAACGGCCGGGAGATGAGGGGCCCCAGGGAGGGACTGCGGGAGGATCCGGCGCTCGGTAGAGGGGGGCGGGGGAAGGGCGCGACCCCCCTGGCCGATGGCTGGCCCCCGGGGCTGGGACCGCCAAGCCGCCCCCCCCCCCCCCCCTTTTTTGGCCGACAGGGGGCATCGCCAGGGAACCGGAGGACCCCCCCTCACTCCCCCCCCCCCCCCCCCCCCCCCTCCCACACAGGCCCGAGAGCAGACGGGGTGGCCCCCCCACCCCCCCCCCCCCGCACCCACCCCAGCTGGGGAGCCACAGGCGCGGCCCTCCGCCCCCCCAGGGCCGGGGGGGCGCCCCCACCCACAGGAGGAACGGCGACACGGTAAGGGCAGCGGCGGCTGGACCTGCCCCCACGAACCCACACCGGCGTGCCGGAGCAACGCGCACAACGGAGCACGAAGGAGGCCGCGCCCCACATGACCCTCCCGTGACCACAGCCCACTCCGAGGGGAAAGAGGGGGGGTTTGCAGGTCAGCCGGGGCCCCCAGGGGAGCGGTCCACGGGCCGCCCCTCACCCCCCCCCCGCCCCGGGGCGGCACGTCAGCCCCGACCGCACGCGCGCGCCGGAGGGGAGGGCCAGAAAGGGGTACCACAGGCCGCCGCCCGGAACGAGAGCGGGGAGGCCGCAGCGCGACACCCCCCCCGAGGCAAGGGGAACGGGCCCCCCCACCCGAGAGGGGGGCCGGAGTGTGACCCGCCCCCCCGCTCCGGCCGCCGGCCCACAAGGGGGCCGCGAAGAACAAACGGGCCCACGCCTGCGCACAGGGACGCCGCACAGATCGTACCCGGAGAGGCTGGGTGAACACGAACCGGAGTGGTATGGGGGGCCACGCCCCCCATGGACAGCGCAACGCCAGTGACGCCCGCTTTGTTGCCTGCCCAGGGAAGGCAGAGGGACGGAAAGAGACAGAGCGACCCCCCGCCCTGCAGTCAGTCGGCGACCCGGTGGTGCTACTGCCCGCCACATACCCCAGTGCACGTCAGTCGGCGATCCAACGCACCCCACCCAGCCCCCTCCCCAGTCCCGACCCCGTGCGCGTGGACTGCGCGTGGACGGCGCACAGCCCCACCCTCAGGGCAGGATACATAGCCGACGACACCCCTCAGTGGCGTACGAGACTCCCGCGGACGAGGGCACCCCCCCGGGGACGCCCAGCCGCCGCCCCCGCAACCCCAAGCCAAGTAGGGGGGAACCGGGACCGGACCGCCCCCCCCCAAGCACGCCAGACGGAGCACGGGACCGGGGCAGGACACGCGGAGGGGCACGGACCACATGGAACGGCCCTACCAGCGCCCAGTGCCGGGACCACGCGAGATGCGCGCGCCACACCACCCAGCGGGGAGCGGACACCGCGAGAGCGCGAGCGCACACACACGAAAAGGACACGCGGGGACCACCAGAAGGGCAACCGGACCGAGCGCGCGGAACGCACAGACCACCTGGAATGGCGTACCAGCGAGCGAGGGTAAGGGACACCCGGACGGGACGGCCCGCCACACGCAACGCGGGAAACGCGGGGCGGGAAGGGGGAAGAAGGGGAAACACAACACCAGGAACCGGCCCGAACCCCCCCGAACCGGCCGCGAGCGCCGCGCACACACAGACGGGACACTGCACCCGCCAAGGCAGTAGTGGCGCACAGCGCCACGCCCCAACCCCTAGGCTAGGCAGCCACCGCGCCAGCCCAAGGGGGTCCCACTGGCGACAAGCCAGTAGCACGGGCCCGGCGGCGCCGGTGCCCCGGGCGACCACGCATTAGGGGGGCGACGCAGTGGGTAAGCGCCCGCGGCCACGGCTGCGAATTGATGCACTGACCGGGGAGTGGCGAAACGGGGACGCCGGGGAAGGACGGGGCTCCGAGCTCTGTGAACCCGGGGGACTCCGCCACCAGGCAGGAGGTGCGTCTTGGAGGGCCCCCCACTAGGACCCGGTGGGGAGGATATCACCTGGCCCGACCAGGTGGCCCCCCGGGGCCGAAAGGCGTCTAGTACCCGCAAAATCAAACCTCAAACCTCAAACTCGGGGGGCTAGGGCGTCTGGCACACACAATTTACCCTCCATCCACAGCTTCCCCCCATCCAACGAGTACTCTGCAAAAATCCCATCCCTGTGAGCATCTTTGGATTTGAGATTTCCAAAGACCTCTTTAAACATGGGATCCTGCAGGTAATCGGACGTCCAGTCACGGATGATCAGGGAATCCTTAGGCAGGGGTGGAGTTTTGGCCGGATCTCGACGCTTAATGCCCTCGATCAACCGAAATCGACTTACTCGTCGGGTGTAATCAAACCGTTTCACACTCCCTGAGGAGGGATCGGTGACTTTTTCCACGACTTTCAGCGTTTTGGTGCAGCTCTCGTGAGCATGCGCCGGATCTGTGATGGCCGTGATGTCGTGACACGGCAATGCGTGCTGTTTAACAGCGCACTGCATGCATGCACGTCGAATGAGTTTCTTTTCTTCCTGATCCCATTCGATGATTGCATGGCGGTTCTGCTCCGTACCATGGATGTTGGTACTTTGCAGCCCCTCTGAGGCGGGGTAAGCCCATCGGCTCAGAGCATCCGCTACCGTGTTGTGTTTTCCAGGCAGATACGACACATGGAGGTCAAACAGAGAGAGAAATTTGTGCCATCTGGCCCGTCGACCAGCTGGGCTCGCGACAGTATCAATGTGTTCAGTGGCCCAATACTCCAGAGATCGATGATCTGTCAGGACCTCGACTCGATTGGTGCCAACCCACGATTGGTACTTTTTTAAAGCACAGATGATGGCGTACGTTTCTTGCTCACGCGGCGACCATTGCATTTGGCGTGGGGCTAGCTTCCGTGACCAAAATGCAAGAGGGTAATGATCGCCGGTGGCTTCATCAACCTGTTCAAGGACAGCTCCGATCGCGTACCTAGATGCGTCGGTTCTAATGTAGAAGGGTCGGTCAAATTGGGGCACCTGCAACGTGGCGACTTCGCAGAGGGCTGCCTTCAAGTGATGGAAGGCCTCCTTGCACTCGTCAGTCCACTTGACACGAACCTTTGAACCTGCCTTGCCCGCATCTCTCCCTACCTTCAATAATTCAGTGAGGGGGGCAGCAAATTTGGCATAATTCGGCACAAAAGTGTGATAAAAATTGCAACAACCCAGGAATCCTCTCAACTCCGTGATCGTCTCAGGGCGCTTCCACTTCTGAATAGCGACGAGCTCCCCTGGACTGGGTCGTCGAGTGCCATTCTCTAGGAGAGAACCACAAAATTCGACTGATTTTAAAAATAATTTTCCCTTCTTTGGCCCACAAATCAGCTGATTGGCGTCAAGAATATCCAAAACTTGGTTCAGCTGCTTCTCATGTAGGGCCACCAGCTCGGCTTCGGTCAGTCCCTCCCCCTCCGTCGCGATGATTATGTCATCTATGTACACACTCACGAAGGCACGAAGCTCAGGATGGGTTGTGAACAGCACATCCTCCATCATTCTTTGAAAAAATGAGGGGGCGTTCTTCAGCCCCATGGGCATGACGGTCCATTGGACTGGGCCACATGGCGTGCACATACAAGTGAGAGGTCTGCTGTCCTTCCTCAACGGCATTTGGTGAAAGCCGTGACGGAGATCCAGCACAGAGAACAAACGACCTCTTGCCCTCTTGGCGATTTCCTCCTCAATGAGGGGCAGGGGGTGTGAATCCGCCTTGGTTTCGGCGTTAAGATTGCGAAAATCAACCACCATTCGCCAACCATCAATGGTGTTCTGGTCTGCAGGCGGTGGCTTCGGGACTGTGAAGGGTGAACAACACCATTCGCTGGTCATACAACCCTCAAGCCAACCAAATTCCCTGAGATTTCTCTCGATGATTTTTCTGAGAATCTCATGTTTGTGTCCATGATTTTCATAAGGGCGCTGTTTTTTTGCCTTGTACCCTTCACGAAGCTCGATGAAGGCTTCACCGAACTGTCCACGGACAGGGGGATCTTTGATCAACTTTCCTGAAAGGGTTGTGTCCTTCCGTTCCTCAAAAATCTTTTCTCTTGACTTGGAACACAATTCAGTGTCCACCTGATCGCCAGGAATTACTGTCGAAAAAACTTTGGCGACTTCTTCGGCTTTGGCAGGCAGAATCTTCTTACGGATGTCCCTAAACAGGTCCGTATCAACTGCCTCCTGAAGATAGGTGGGTCGTGTGTCGAAATCCCAGAGATTTTCTTCGCGATCCAGCTCCTCGAAAGGATCCATGAAAGCTTCCACAGGGGGTTTTTCATAAAAAACTCTGAATTTGCGGCGCGATTGGAGATTTTTCCTCGCCCGTGCACTGAAGATTCTTTTCGATGTCGACCGTATTGGGGAAGAGGGAGACGAGGCGGATCCATTGGTCGTTGAATCACCTTGGGTATCTGACGAACAAAAATCAGAAAAAATAGATTCATCATCAGTACCACGGTCAACCTCAGATTCAGACGCAACACAGGAATCTGTACTAGAATCAGCAGAATTAGAGTCAGAAAGCTTTCCATCCACCAGGAATGCAAGCGAACTCCAGGACCGCTGTGGCAGGGGACCTGTGTCGTCCCTGGCATACAGCTTAATCTTCCTGGGAAGTTCGATGTAATCTACACAAATGTCCTGTAATTCCTGAAACCAAGGCTTGTCGTCCCACAAGGGCACAACTAAAATTGCCTGGGTCTTATCTTGTTTGATTTTGTGGATGACCTGCTGGATTAAGTGAAACGGAGGGTTAATCCACAACTTCTTGTCCCATTTGTGGGTCCAAGCGTCGCTGAAGTGCTTGTCAAAGCGCTTGTTCATACGGTTAGCAAAGGCATCATACTGGGGCCAAAAGGAATGATGTTCATGGAAGTATTCACAAATTGCATCGCGCCATTTGTCGACAACTCTGTAGGATGAAGAGTGCCAGCGCGAAGGGCGTCGTGGCTGGGAGTCCCTACGAAGACATTCTAACTCCTGGGAGTAATCGGCACTCCCATTCACCTCTGCAATGGTGACATCTTCACCAAATTTTGGTGTCACTTTTTGCTTCAAAAATTCTTCTGCACTTTTAAACCCTGCGTGCAAAAAACGAAATTCAGGACGCTCCAAGGGACCTGACTCCAGCAAAAAACAACGACGATGACCTACGGGCGCTACCCTGTTCTTACGAAGCCAAGGATGGCCCAAATAAAGGTCATACTTTATGTCAGCACGGTAGAAGTAGTCATCCTTAAGGACAACTTCTTCCACATTTTGCTCTTCCCAAAGGTCTTGAGCGACCAAATGGGTGGATATATAACAACCGCGTTGCCCACCTGCGAGAGAATGTCCAGAAACTCCCTCGAGGGTAACAGGATGAGGCGATTCAAACACGCAGTCGTCGGGTAAGAATGCATTGGATTGGAGATTTACCTCTGATCCATTGTCACACAAACAAGTGGCGAGGTGGAAATTTCCCTTGCAATCAGAGACCCACAGCTTTGTGACAAACTGACGGGCCCTGTGCTTGGACTGTACACCAACCTCGTCCACTACAACAGAAGGATCCGCTGCCGGATCCAGGGGAGAGGAGACAAGCGACCCTACATCAAGTAATGGTCGATCAGGAATTTGGGGATCATGCCTGAAATTGCCTGGGGAGGGGCGATTTTCGTGGCTCCCCTAGGCGTTCTGACCTCCAGCGGCTGCGTTAACATTGTGAACACAGCCTGTTTCGTCGATCCATTCATCTTGGAACGGATCATCCGCTGGATTCAGAGCATTTTCGACGTAATCTCGATCCGCATCAGACACCTGGTCTGCACCTGAGACCTGATCCACACGATGGTTTCCCTTTCCACGTCCACGGCCACGGCCGCCGGATGATGGGCCACCACCGTCGCCACGCCCTCTGCCCTTACCAGAGCAGGGGGTTCCCGAAGGATTTCCCTTACCTTTACCCTGTGATCCTGGAGCATTTCCTTTGTTTGTACCGGATTGAGGGGTTTGGCCTGGATTTCGATTTCCGCCTCCGGTGTTGACATTGGGACTTGTCTGGCCGTTTGGCTGTCCACCGGAGCCGGATGGAGTCCGATTCCCTTTGCCTTGGGACCCGCCAGGGCCTCCGGTATTTTTGTTCCCACCGGAGGGGTTCGGATTACCCTTTCCCCCCTTGGCACCATGCACCTGTCTGTCATTCCTGTCTGAATTCTGCGAATTACTGACATTTTCACCAATCACCTTGTGATTGTAAGCAGACCATCGGTGATTAGCAGTGGAATGTGTCTTAGCTCGGTTCGTAGAACCTAAAAGAAGACAGATGCTACAATGATCCTGAACATTCCGGGTGTCATTCACCTTTTTGTTGCCCTTTTGGGCCCCATTTTGGGTGTTTTGCTGGGTGTTCTTGTTTCCCCCAAGACCTTCATGAAAATTTTGATTGGCGGCGTCAGCGAGCCTCTCAACCTCTTCCCACAGTTCCTGCGGAGTAAACGAAAACACCCAGTTCCTGGCCTTCAGGCGATGGCCGTGGAAACTTACTCCCCTATTGAGGACGTGGACAAACAAGTCCCGATCCTCGTGTTCATTAAACTTGATTTTCCACGTGTTTTCAGTGAATTTCACCTTGGTAAACGACCTGGGGGAGCACTTTTGAAGTGCCTCCCTGACGGTAAACCGGTTGGCCGAGGCGTCAAAGCCATCGATCTCCGCCCACCAGGTCTTGACCTTTTCTTCGGACTGTCGATTCCGAAGGGTGGCGGCGGTTTCTGAGGGGATCTTGTCAAAAATCAGATTTTTCAGCTCGGCACTAGAAAATTTTTCGCCTGAATGTTCAGATTCTTCTACGAGATTCCAGAAGCGCTGTCTCTTGTCCTGCACCTCGTGCAAGATTAATCGAGAGAATGAAGGAAAATTCTTCAACATCTGGTGGTAATGGTCCTCAGGCAGCCGGCATCCACGTACCTCCAACTGTTCCCACACCTCATCAAAGGTAAGGGGGGAACTTGAATCTTCACGATCACTCCAGGTTCTGAGCCAAGTGTTGGCCGGCGCTCCCTCAAGGCAGTCCAGGAGGGCCATCAGGAACTGATCATCCTGGAGCTTTTGAGTCTTAACCCACAGTTTAAATTCCCGTTGGAACTGAGGCCAACGTCTGGGGTTTCCATTATACTTCGGTTGCTTGGCAACCTGACGAAGTCGCAATGAAGTGGGATTTAGGAGTGAATCCAGCCCAACACCGGCCGTAATGGTAGACACCTTGGCGGCATCATTAGCCACACCAGCTCCGGCGAGGGTCTGGGCGAGCAACATCTGGGCAATTGCATTGGAATCAACAGCAGGAAGGGTAGTACGGGAGGCAGTTCTTTTGGCATTCTGAACCTCAGTCCTAGCCTTCGCCGATCTACTCTGTGATCGAGAGATTGTAACCCTTTCCTTTAACTTAGTCCTGCTAATCCGTGCATCGGTGGTCTTAGAGTCCACCGAAGGAGCAATCGAAAAAATTTCTGTCGCCTCCTCCGACGGTTCTGTTGTCTGATCCACCGATGATGCGCCCTCAGACCTCATGTGGGTCTTGAAAAGATCTTTAATTCCCAGCGTCTGAATGATGAGTTGCATTTGATCTTTGAGCAATTGGAGCTCAGTATCTCGCTGTAATCTGCAAGAGCAGTCGGCAGGACAGTACATACCGTGTCCTGAAGGACCTGAGCAGGCTGTCGGACCGCTAATCTCAGTGGTTCGCAGCCAGGAGTCCACTTGGGGAGCTCCTTCAGTCCTAATTTCCAGGCTTGCCTGCCTAGCTGCCTCTAAGATTCCTTCCTCAACCGCGGCGGCTAGATCGTCGCGGATGGAGACAGAGGGATGAGGGGCGGAGGGCCCGGCAACCGGTGCCTTGGTCTTCTCCTTCGGGAAGGGACTTGCCTCCCAGATCTGCAAGAAAATGGCAAAAGATTCATCTTCTTGAGAACACCACCACATCCTGGTATTAATTTCTTCTTGAAGGAGGAAAAAATATTCAAATAAAAAATCAGAGGCGATTCTTTCTTGTCCTATCAGCTTAGACGTGGCTAATAGACACAGGGCCTCAAGCGCCTCAAGGTTACGGGCCACTTCCGAAGACAAATGGTTGTCCCATTGTGCCCATGAGGCTGGTCGATTATAGGTAGGTACCTCACCTGGACCACCCATCTCAATGTCGTCAATGTCGGCATCGATGGTCTCAAAATGTGGACATTGGTAGGGAGCATTGGTACCTGCCAAGTCCGTAAGCTCCACCGGAGCGTTGCCATTAGCGTAAGCTGGGAGATTCCAGCTGCTTGATGGCCAATTTCGACTGGGATCTTGATTGTAATCTGGGCCTCCACAGCTGCTGATTTGTGCCCTTCTTGGGCAATTTGGGGTTGCGCAAGGCATTCCTCTCAAGGCCTCGTTCGCACAGCACCACGGGAGCGTGATCGTTACGTCTCCGGAGGTTGCGGAATCTACGGGGCCGTACTGAGGGGCTAGCTGTGGTTGGGACACCAAAGGAACAACATTCAGGTAGCCTCTGCTACCATGAAAGTGCTGCCCTGGGTCGTTGTCGGTGCCGGAGGGCTCGGGGCCGGCAAGACCAGTTGGGCAGGCACGCGAGGAGTCTCCCTGGATGTTGTTATTGGGGGTAGAACCGGACACTCGGACACCAACGGAGGCGAGAGCAGCGACAACAGAAGCAAGGTCCATGCTGATTGTGGTCCGGCAGAAAATCCCAGTCTATGAAGAAAATTGAGGGGAATTATTCTAAATACATCTGAGTGTCCAAAACTGTCCGAATGAATTTAAATAATCCATTTATGTAAAATTGTCTGGCCGATTCGGCCCGCGAGCGCGCGTCAGCGGCAAATGGCGATTCCAGCTAAAATAGCGGAATGCGGCGGATTTACGGGAAATGGACCGCGGAATCAAGTCCGGCATATCAGAAATATATAGGAAATATCCTGTGACTGAGCTGCGAGGCGGCAATTCCGCCGAAGCAAAGAAAATGAGCAAAATGTAGCCAATCTGGGCAGAATGTCTCAAAATCTGAGCAGATGGGGCTAGCCGCACTTACACCCGGGTCCTGGCGGCGATTGTTCGGCATCCAAAGGACCCGTTAACCCATACCAGGCGCACCGGGTGCCGGCTGCTACGGTCACCACCACAGTGGCAGTGGCATACACGGCCCACATAGGCGACACACGACGACCGAGGTGGTCCCACAGGTCGAGAGGGACCACAAAGATCCATCAGGCTACCCCAAGCTTCCCAAGGCCCGCCGACTGGGGAGAGTCCCCACGGGTCCTTCCTCGGGCGCACCATGTCCATATCCATACGTCGCGAGTCCAGAGTTGTACAGCCGAACTCCTTGAGGGATCTTAAGGGAGCTCCTCCTGAAGGGATCGGGCATCAAGGCCGTCTTTTCCCTCGCCCTATTACCACGAAGGTCATACATGAGGGAGTCCTCATGCAGTGTGGGCGGAGGCGTCGACTCCTCAAACCACCAGTTTCCCAGGCAGACTGACCGAGGTCAGGAGCACCGGAGGCCGCCATCCGACTGCAAGTGCGTCTGCGAATCGGTAGGCTCACACTGGGACTGACAGTGGCGGACCGCTGGGAGTGTAGTCAGGCAACTGGGCTTCCCGCCTGGCGCCATCAGGATCTCCACATCACAGCGAATAGGGCAACACGGTATCACGAGCACTCAAACAGTAGAATCTGTACTCAGGTACTGGTCCAGGCCGGACCAGACTGTAAGAACATGTACACGGCGACTCAAGGCGCCTGCGTATACGACTCGCATCCCCTCGGGGGAAAAGTAGCCCACATCTCAGTGATGGGCCGACAAGACTCAACATACAAATGCACATATCCTGGGGAGTAGAGAAATAAGCGGCAAACAGGTTAAAAGGCGCGTAAACACACTTCGGACAGAGCGCCAAACCACGCCACGGTCAGGATAAGGCATATGCAGGAGGGTAGGCAAGAAAACGCCTGAGTTCAGGCCATATATAGTCTCGAGACACACATCAACTGGTCTGGATTCCGCAAGTGCCATGGAACCAGACCACACACCAAAAATCGCAATGCCGATGACCGCGGCATCCGTTGCGCAACGTCGTATGGGCTTCAAGGCCCCAAGAGCTCAGAAAATATGAAGGTCAGTCGCTCACCTGGTTTTCCAAGGATTCAGCAGGGGGGGAGTGACGAATAGAAGAAGAGAGGGGCCATCCTCCTCTGGCTTCAGCAGGGGGGGGCATATGGCCACTCTGATGGCAGGTCACCGAAACGTGGAAGAGAGCAAGCAAGTAAGGGACGATCCGTCGACCTCACAAGCGCTGAAAACACATCAGGGGAGAGCTCAGGGCGCTGATCAGGCACCCCTGGCTGCAATCGCCCGGGTGAGTGCTGCCAAGTCCGAAACGTGGATCTTGGTCTTGTGCTTGCGGATGTACTCCATGAAGGGAGTATTGACCCGCGGCACGAACGAGGAGACGGGTTCCCAGGTGTCGTGGGACGGCCCATAGCCTCGCCAACGAACCTTGAACTCCAGACCTCCGGGTGCCGAGGCTTTCGGACGCTGAGCAAGGATCTTCTCAACTGTATAGTCGTCCTGCTCCGCATAATCGTCGTCTGAGTCAGCCTCATGTGCGGCATAGCTCAGGGACACATGTTGGCCACGGAGGTCGGGTTCCCGCACACGGAGCTGACTCTCGTGGCGCTCCCGGAACTGTCCGTGACCCACCTTGATGCGGTAGGTGTCCTCACCAATCCTGCGGACCACCTCGCCGGGTGTGAACCAGGTCTTGGTGCGGTGGGTGCCCATGGGGCGGGGTCTGATCACCCACACCGGGTCTCCCACCCTGAACTTCTGCGCTGTCGAGCTCGGGGCGGACTTCTGACGCTCAGCATGCTCCTTCTCGAGCTGCTGGCGGATGTCCCGCGCCGTTTGCTCTTGCTGCGCGAAGAATTCCTTGGCATCCATAGCCATGCCATCACCAGACAAGGGAAGTCCCCTACCCAGGGGGTCCCTGCCAAACAGAATCTGGTGAGGGGACAAACCGCCCGGAGTGGGGGTGTCATGATGGGCCTTCAGAGCAGGCCACATCTCCTCAAACCAGTTCCGACGTGGATTGGTGATGTGCATCTTGCGCAGTTTCTCGAACAGCTGCCGTCCAGCCACTTCAGCACGGCCGTTAGACCGGCTGAGATAGGCGACGCTCTTGGCATGACGTATCCCCATGAGGGAACACATAGCCTTGAACTAGCCACCAGTAAACTGGGGCCCTCGGTCACTGCAAATGGTGCGGGGGATGTCAAAGACGGTCAGCCAATGACGAATCATCATGACTGCCACTTCCTTGGCAAGCAACCCCTTTTTGCGTGCCGGAACGGCTACAACGTAGCCGCTGTGGCGGTCCACACAGAGAACCACACAGTCAAAGGTCTCCTTGCCAATGTGCACTTCGGGCATGGAGAAGACGTCCATGGCCACGCTCTCCATGGGCTGGTCAGGAACCGGGGTCCATTGGGCTTCACCCTTGACGTTCCGGTTATCGGGATTGCAGGCCTGACAGACGGAACAACCCTTCCTGACCTTCTTGATGGCGGTGTAGAGAACGATATGGTCGATCTCGAACCGACGCTGCATGTCAAGAGCTTGCTTCTTGACCCCTGGGTGCAGCAGGTGGTGGTGCCAAGCTTCACAAAGCTCGAGCACCCGGGACTCTGGTACTAGCAGCTTACCATTCCCGTAGAGCTTGCCGTCTTCCTCAGCCAGCCCCTTTGGCCACTTCTGCCCGTCATCAGGGTCGGTCACAGCCCTATACTCGGCCGCAAAGGCCTCAGACTTGGCGTAGTCGTCGGTCCAATCGTCCTGGAGGCAAGACTCCGGGAGGAGGTGCTTGTCGGACTCAGCTCCATCAGAAGCGAGTACTCTGACCGCTCTGCTCACCCTCGACGCGAGGGGGGCATCTGCAGCCATGACGACGAAGCATTTAGCACCCTCCTCCTCCATCAGGCGCTCCATTTCGATGATCCTCTTGGCTTCAGCGGTCTCAGCCTCATCGCCATGGGCAGAGATATCCGTCATGCCCTTGCTGGCGGGATAGGCCCACCTACTGAGACAGTCCGCCACGGTGTTTTCCTTTCCAGGAATATACACAACCGTGAGGTCGAACTTGGCCAAGGTCTCATGCCATCTTGCCCGTCGGGAGGCGGGACCTGAGGGGGTGTCCACGTGCTCCTTGTGCCACGACTGCAGACTCTGATGGTCGGTGCAGACGGTGACGGGATGGAGGGCTATGTACCCAGCCCATTTCCTGAGAGCCATGACGATGGCATACGCCTCCTTTTCACGGGGCGTCCACGTCTGTCTCTGGCCTTCCACCAGGACTCGGCTCCAGAAGGCCACGGGCACGTGCCTCCCGTCGTCAAGCACTTGCTCCAACACAGCGCCAATGGCGTAGTCGGAAGCGTCGGTGCGCAGGACGAACCCTCGGTCGGGATCCACGAGGTGCAGACCCACTGCGGATAGCAGTGCCTGCTTCATCCCCTCAAAGGCACGGTCGGACTCAGCTGTCCAGACCAGAGCCTTCTTGGACCCCTTCTTGGTCTCCTCTTGGTTGCCCTTGAGCATGGTCGTCATGGGGGCTGCATACTCGGCATACATTTTGATATACCCCGAGTAGTAATTGCAGAACCCCAGATACGCCCGTAGCTCAGAGACCGTTTTGGGCTTTTCCCAGTGCTCAATCGCAGCCACTTTGCCAGGTATGGGCTTTCGCTGCCCGTTCCCGACTACGTGGCCAGGGAAGACCACCTCGCTTACCGCAATGGTGGCCTTGTCACTGCTGCCCGTGAGTTTGTGCCGAACCAGAAGGTCCAGCACTCGAGTGACGTCCCTCTCGTGTGCCTCCAGGAGCTCCTCGTAGCTCATACTGGGGTCCCCGGACGCGATGATCACGTCGTCCACGAAGGGGTCCGCACAGTCGCGCACCGGCTCAAGCAGGTTCCCCAGCATCCGCTGAAAAGCCGCATTGCCGTTAGTAACGCCCATGGGCATCACCTTCCACTGGAGAGGTCGAAGTGGGGTGCTCATGGCTGTGCAGGCACGGGACTCCTCGGCGAGAGGCATCTGATGATAACCATGTTTCAGGTCAATCACCGTGAAGATCCTCCGCTGGTGTTGCTTTTGCAGCATGTCCTCAATGAGGGGCAGCGTATAGCTGTCGTGCTGCGTTTGGACGTTCAGGCCGCGGTAGTCGACCACGAGCCGCCACTCACCGGCAACCTTCTTGGGGACGACGAAGCACGGAGAGGCCCATTCGGAGTGGCACGGCTCGAGCCAGCCTCTCTGGATGAAGTCACGGAGGATATTCTCCATGGCCTCTTTCCTCTCGCCCCTCAGGGCAAACTCCCGGTGCCGATACACACGGGGGTCCTGCTTCAGTCGTATCTTGGCCTCGCCATACGGTCCACGTACCGGTGGAGGAAACACAGGCTTTCCGCTGAAGAAGGTATCCCCATACTTCTGCTGCAGCCTGGCCCTCAATGCCTGAATCTTGGGGCAATCGTCGGACTCCGCCTTGGCTTTTCCGGGCACTTGAACCACGGAGCTTACTTGAGGGGTAGCTACTCCGCTCGTATTCAGCTCAGGCGGTCTTCCCAGGTGGCTCAAAGGGCCATCTCTGGTCTTGCCTCGGAATAGATCGCCGTAGGTGGGTGGGTTACCCCCGATTGGCTCGTCCTGGCTGGATAGGTGGTCCAGCACCCTCTGCACGAAGGTGTTCCCGTCATAGGAACCAGAGACGATCGAGTCCACTTCCCACCAGGCTCTGTCCTGGCCCTTGCCCTCACGCTGGTTTCCCCAGTCGTGAAAGGGCTGATCCATATACCCCTGAACCAGATCCCACTTCTCTTCAGTGAGGGGGTCTTCCGATTCCGATTCTTTGATGTCAACAGGGGGAACCGCAAAGCATTGCCGCCATGGCTCCGCTATGATGCGGTTGACACACACGAAGTCCGTGGGGTCGGCCTGATCAAGGCCCCCATCCACATAGTGGAATTCCGTTGGCCATCTCTGGGGTGGCATGGGCTGTCCCTTAGCGTCCTGATAGACACTCTCTCCAGCCAGTAGGACGACCTTGTTTAAGGTCATGTTGGTCAATGAGGCTACCCAATGTCGGGTACTTTCCTCCTCGGTGCATCCCATAGGAACAACCAGCACTGCCTTGGAGCGGTCCTTGCGAATCTTCGCTATCGCTCTTGGAATGTCCCAACGGGGGCAATGGATCCACATCAATCCCTGATGCGGACCCCAGTGCTTCTTCCACGCGGAGTCCTGGGCGCTCCAGTACTTCTCACAAACCCGAAGATGGGCGGAGGTTCCTGAAGAGAACGCATCCAGGGCCAGATCCGACGCTCCCAGGTCCGCGACCACTCGGTTCGCCACTTCCGGCCTTACGCCGTACTCCTGGTTTGCTGGCCCAGTGGGCTCAGTGTCCAGCGCGGCCACTTCGAGCTGATTGCGTTCGGGGTGGATCCATTGGCATTCCACATGGTGCTCAGGTGACGAAAGCCACGAGAGCTGGTCGTCCTGGTACAGGGTCATGGAGGCCTGGGCCGGGAGGACGCCGGAGTCCGTGTCCATCATGAAGTCGTACCCGACGATCATGTCCCAGTCCATTTCGGCCTCGTGGAAGCGACCGTGCAGGAGGATTTCCTTGCCGAGGTCTGGGCGGCTCAGCTCACGATGGTTCACAAACTGCAGCCCAATGGCCGCTTCCTTCGTGCCTCCCACCATGTACTGGCCGTTCGCCACCTTCAGCCTGACAGGTTTCCAACTGTCGGTCAGACACTCTGGTGGAGGTAGGCCAGCCTGGACCAAGCTGACCTGAGCTCCCGTGTCGACCAACACGTCGAAAACCTTTTCCACTTCCCCGCATAAGGCACGGACCTTAAGATGCAACTGCCGCTCGCGACCGACACGGCGCACGGCGTGCAAACTCAGGATCTCCGGCCGTTCCAGAAGCTCAACAAGCGACTGGTGCAGGTCGTGGACAATGGGCTCAGGCTGCCCATCTGCAGCATCCAGCTGCGGTCCGGGTGATCCTCCGATACTCTCGGAAAGATCCTGTAGTACATCAAACACATTCTTGGTCGCGAAGGACGGACGGGTGCAAGGGTTCGTGCCTTCACTTGCCCTCACCCCGCCTCCGCGACTGGGTGCCGGACAGGGCCTTCCGCCCGCGGCAGTCCCTTTGTGCTTATCGACTCCCGACTGGGATGGTTCGGCGCTTCCCACGTCACCATCCTGCGACCGCCCTAGCTGGGGCCCTTGGCGGCAGGGGCTCCGCTAGGGGGCGTCGGTTGTGGAGGAAGGGGCGTTCTCCTCCGCATCAACCTCGTTGACGCCCTTCTTCCTTCCCCCTTTCTTACCCTTGTTCTTGTCCTTGTCCTTGTTCTGGTCATTCTGGTTGTTCTCCTTGTTCTTGTTGTCCGACCTGGGGACCCAGTTCCGCTTGATCTCCTGGATCTCCTTGGCCAACTCGGTTCCCTGCGACACCAGCTTGGAGAGCTCGTCCCTGTCCACCTCCACTTTGGCTTCCCGGATACCCGCGGGCGCACGCTTCTTCGACCCGTGCGCCTTCTTGTAAGCCTCGGTGTCGGCCTTGTGGATGGGGCATGTTCGGCAGTCATGGTTGAAGCCTCGCTTCCTCCCATAACACACGAAACAGCCCTCAGGGTGAGCTCGTATGAACTCGCCAAAGGACAGCGGAGGGTCGCCAATGCGGCGAGAGTCCCTCTTCTCCTGCTTCCTCCAACCCTGCTGCAGGGGCTTCCAGTTTCCCGGCTTGCTCCCCGCGCTCAGGTTCTTGGCCACGAAGGCACACACGGCCACTTCGGCGGGCTCATCGTCGTCGTCATCGTCCACGAGAGTCCCATCGCCGCCGGCTCCCGCTGGGTCCATGGCAGCTTCCCCGCCAGGTCCCTCGCCAACGTAGTTGACGTCGCGGTCGCCGGGCCTCAACCCGCGGGTGTGGTGGAGGTTCCGGTACTCCTTGAGCACCTCCTCTCCAACCCACTCAAGGATCTCGTCGCAGCTCATCCGCGCCGGGATGGCCTGCAGACGGATGGTCTGGCCGCTCTACTCACACTCGTCAAGGCGCCACATCGCGGTCTTCTCGCGATCGCCCGAGAAGGTGATGAGGAGAGCGTTCCGCAGGGAGTGCCGTTTGACATCCCGGGCCACGTTCTTCTTCGCCCAAGCGACCACGTTCGTATGATACTCTTTGGGGAGCATCATCTTGACCGTGTGGTTGGACTTGGCCCTCTTGGATTCCTCCTTGGTGACCCTCTTGATCCATGCTTCCGGCAGCATGGAGAGCAGGCGAGCCTGCTCGTCACCCTCGTTCCAATCCTCCACGTTGCGGCAGAAGAGGGTGTATTTCCCTCGGAAGTCCCGCCAATCCCGCAGGCGGATCTCCCGTCCATCATGCTCAAGCTTGATGGACTTCCACCGCTTCGCAGCCACCTGCGGAGCGTCCACCCGCTCCTGCTCGTTGAGCCACTTCTTGGCTTCCTTGAGGGTCTTGATTTTCCCCTCCTTGGTCGCCATGAAGTATAGCTCTCCGAGCACTTCCGGCAGGCGGTACCTGAACTGTCTGAAGACACATCTCTCCGCATCCGCGTGAGGCATGTCTTCAGTGACGGTCAGCCCCCAACCGTCCAGCTTCTCCAAGAAGCGGTCGAGGTTGAGGGGGTTGCCGTCGTACATGGGGGGCTTGATGTCCTTCAAGTCTTCCCACACGGCGGCGTCCGCGGCCTTAGAGACCATGAACGCCGGCCGCGAGGTCGACCGAGGTTCCCATCGGCCTCGCCCACGGACTCCCACGGCCGCCACGTCCATCTCCTCCATGGAATCCCTGTGGCTACGCCGCGGTTCCTCCATGTACGCTGAACCTAGATGTTCACGCCGTACTGCTTCCATGTACGCATCCTCATCACGGCGCTGGCGGCTGCGTTCAGCGGCCTCCCGTCGTACACCACGCGGCGGGCTGATGTCGAACTCCTCCAGGTCCAGGTACAGATCCTCACCTTCGCCGACATCCCACTCCACGTCTCCTCTGGGGACCTCATCCCTGAGTCCACCATAACGTCCTCCAGCCATTGGGATTGGCACCGGGGCTGGTGCCGGGCGTCGGGGGCGTACAGGCGTCCGCGGTGGAGCACGGCGGTTGTGGTAGTCCGAGCTGAGCCACTCATCACGCCAATCCTCACTGCCACTGCCGGGCGGCACGCGCTCGTTGCGGCGGCCCGCGCTGTGGTGAGAGGGGGCGGTGAGAGAGGGGGCGCTGGCGCCGGGGCAACTCCTGGGGGCTCCGCCGGGGGCGTGGGGTCTGCCTGGACCTGGTCCGGGTCCCCAGCCGTCGTCCGACGGGCCAGACTCCAGGGGTGGGGTGTCGCTGCCGACGCTCCCACGGGCCTCCAGCGCGTCCAGCCTCTGCTGCAGGCCGCTGATGACCGTGTTCAGCTGTCTGATCTCGGCCCTGGCGATGTCCAGCTCTGTCTGCGCGCGCGCGGCGACCTTGGAGATGCGAGTCATCTCGCCCTTGCCCGTGTCTACCTCGCACTCGAGGGAAAAGACCCTCCTGCGGAGGTAGACAATCCACCGCCAGGCGCTATCCGGGTCGCCGTTCCCTGGTGGGTCGTCGGGGTCCCCAGGGGGTCCTCCAGGAGGGCCTCCGCCGGGTCCGCCCGGTCCAGGGGGTCCTCCCCCGCCCGGTGGTCCGCCTCCAGGGGGTCCACTTGGTGGGCGTCCTCCAGGGGGTCCTGATGGTCCTCTGCCAGGGGGTCCCGGTGGGCCTCCGCCGGGTCGCCTCGGTGGGTCCGAGGATGGGCGCTTCTTCGTGATGCCGAAGTCCATGTCGTCATCCTCGTCCATGTCGCTCCACCTGGGCGTCTCGGTCTCGGAAGACTCCGAGCTCCGGTAGGGAGCAGGGAGATCCTCATCCTCACCTTCCGGCTCCATGGGGACGTCTCCGCCTCCTCCGCCCGTCCAAGCCACCACTTGGCGATGTCGGCGGCCTCGTTCATCCCCGTCGCTGGCGGTGAAGAAGGGGTCACTGTCGTGGGGGTGTCCACCCGCTGGCCTCCGCGGCCTCTCGGGGGTCTTCCCCTTGCCCTTCCTCCGTCGATGGGCAGTGGGGCCACTGCTCCCACTGCTGCCTGTGTCGGCCTCGTCCAGCGTCATCTTGGAGGAGGCGTCCCCTTCGAAAAGCTTTCGAAGGGTCTCCACTCGTGATCCTCCCGGGGGAGTCTCGCGGCGGAGTTTGGCCTCTGCCTCCTCCATTGCGGCGGCCGTGGCTGCGGCAGCTCGCGCTTCAGCTTCCTCCCGGGCACGAGCCGCTTCGGCTTCCCGGGCCCGCTGCAGCCGAGCCTTCTCCGCTTCCAACGTCGCCAGCTCCGCCTCCGTCTTGGCCCTCTCCTCAGCGACCTTCCGTCGCGCGGCCTCGTTGGCGTCCTTCTTGGCGTTGTCCGCCTGGGCCTTAGCCGTCGCTTCGGCGCGGGCCCTTTCCTCCGCCTCCTTCTTTGCCCTCCCTTGGGCAAGCGCCTCTTCCAGCGCCTTCACCTCGGCCTCGTTGCAGGCAATGGCCTCCTGCGTCCGGCGGGCTTCCTCGTCGGTTGCCCTGATCCAGGCAGCCACTGCCTCATGGGCGGCCGCAGCCGTGAGACCGGCCGCGATGGCTGCCACTTTCGAGGCGTGGTAGTCCATGCCTCTGCCCCACTCAGTGGCCTCCTCATGGGCGATGCCGACGGCGCCCTCCACGGCAGCATTCCGCTGCGTGGCCCGTTGCCGGGCAACCCGAAGGTTGCAGGGCACCCCACAGACGCGCTCACAGGCGCGCGCCACGTCCCTCTGGGCGGGAGCGGCGCTGCTGCTGGAGCTGGCCTGGTCGGCCGGCATCCTCCCGCGGTGGGCCGACTCCACGTCGCTGCTGGGGCCTGCTGGGGCCTGCTGGGGACTCAGGAGCAGCGAACGGGGCTTGGCCCTGGTCTGCTTGGCGACTTCCATGAAGTCACCAAGGGTGGCGTGGCCGGGGTGGTGACCACCATTGGCCCGTTGGGGACTGGGGGCTGGGGTTCCGCCCTTGGCGCCTTGGGCGGCTTCGGCAGCCAGGGACTCCTGGTACTCCCGCCACTTCCGGTCCTGCTTCCGGTCCCCGGCGGACCGCTTCTCCTTCCCCGGAGACGCGCTGCTGCTGCCCTGCAGCCTGCGCTCGCTCCCCGGTTCCGGGAAGTTCTTCTCGATCATGTCCCACATGGAGACGTTGATCGAGGCGCCCGACGGGTACTCGTTGGGCATCTCGTCCTCCTCAATCCCGTCGGGACGCAGGCCTTCGCCGGGCCTGTCCGGCCGGGTCCACGTCCTCCAGCGCTTGCGGCGGAAGCGGTACTCGTACCCTTCCGCCCGCAGCCACTCCTCCACTGCCCACAGGCGGTCCTCCCCCATGTCCTCGCGGAGCTCGAAGCTCCCGGGCATGCCGCCCTCGCACTGGGGGTGGCTGTGGCGGTAGTGCTGGACCCAAACCAACCCACGCAGCAGGCGTGCCGCATGGGGGTGGGGCCGCGGCCACATCCTGCCCGCTTCCTGCCAGTTTACCATGGAAGCGGGGGGCGTAGTTGGTCTTGAGGTCCTTGGCGTGCACTCGTTCTACTCAACGAACTGGTGGTGGTTGTTGAGGCGGGTGCTTCAGCATTGGACTGGGCGTGCGGCTGGTGCTGGTCAGCCAGTGGTTGTGGAAGTGGTTGACGCGGCCTTGCTGGTCGGCCGATGGGTCTGGTCTGTCCACTTCCTTCACGGTCGCGGCGCGGTCAGGGCGATGCTCTGGACGGCGCTGCTGGCTCCGTGACGAACTCGGCGCTGTCGCTGGGTGGCGCTGCGAGCCGCTGCGCTGCGCTGCGAGCCGCTGCGCTGCGCTGCGAGCTGCGAGCTGCGCCGCGCTGCTCGGGGTTGGTGGCCCCGAGTGGCACGCGAGGGTTGGGTAACCCCGCGGCGGTGAAACGCTTTTGACGGGTTCCCGTGGGAGGCCGGCCACGGGACGCTGCGGTGACACGCACAGGTGAGCAGGCAGGCAAGGCACTACGCTCACAAGGGCATCAATACGCTCGTGTCATGTGACAAAGCGTTTCAGAATCCTTGCCACTCTGAAATGAGGGAACGAAAGTATGTACAGCAACACATCAGGATATGTACACATGGGGTTAAGACTGGACTGGGGTAAGGGCATCACAGGACAATAGACACTCAGTCCCAACTCGTGTCCCAATCCCAGGTCCGACCCTCTCAGTGGCTGGTGGGGGCGGGGGCTCAAACACAACCCATGCCCTGCTCAGTCCGGACCCTGAAACCCTGCCAATAGGGGAGGTGTCCCGCCCAGCCACAGGCGAGTTCCTGGGAACCAAGGGGCTCCAAGGCCAACCGACAGTGGCTCCCTATGCTCCCTTAACGGCAGGTCCCAACTGTTTCAGCCCAAACTGAAATTAACTCAAAAATCTCCAACATCGACCCCTCGTCCGGACCCGCCAGAGGTAGGGACGAGGCAACTGACCCTATGCCCTTCGAGTACGACTCCCTGGAGCCCTCACCCAACCTGGTTCCCTCTGAGGTCCCGGCATCAGGGCACCACGTGTTCGTCAAGTGGGGTCATGATGCCAAAATCACCAAAATTGGCCTCATTCCCACGCGTGGCTCGCCCGGCCAGGGCAAGGCCAATGACTCACAGGGTAGGAGGCAGGACCTAGGACCTAATTCTGAGTGTACAACTTGGAGTTAGGTCCGGGCTCCCTATGGGCTTAGAGAAATGGGGCCGCCAATTGACCACACGGAAGGGGGAAATTGGGGTCCCAAAATGGGGTCATTTTGGCTGCCTGAACTGAGCCAAAATTTGGGGTGCTCCCAATAGTATATCTCCACGCCGGCTTGGAGATCGGATCCGCCATTCCATACGCGATGCACCCGGAGTCCAACAGAGACTCCCATGCACTTGGCTCCCAAAGATCTCCATGCCACTCGGCGTGGTGACAATCCCAATTGGGTCCACAAATGCCAAAATGGCAAAATTGCCCACACTCACTTTGGGCTAGCGCCCTAACGAAGGTTGCTCCGCTTCGCCCACGTGGTGTGTGAACCATGGGGACCAATATACATAACACCCATGTCATATATGGTCCATTGGTCCATGCGTCCGGCGTGCACGGGTGGGCTCAACATAGTGCACGGCGGGCAGCAAAGGTGGAAAATTGCACAAAATGGCCAAAAATGCGCACACTCATGGTTGGGGCAAATGAGGTACATGCCCGACTTGGACCGGAGTGTGCCATAGGATTGGTATCAAGTCATGTGTGTCCAACATATCTTTTGGGCGTCGCCCAACTCCTCCGGTTTTGGGAATGGCAGGGTCGCCAAGTGAGCCCATGATTTGGGATAGTCCCAAATCGCCAACATGGCGGCCACGGTGCGCCAAGCCCAAGGAGAGTTATTCGCCGGGTCCAAGATATGTTGGGCACCGAAGTATGTACCCTCATAACATACTTGAGTCATGATGTCAATTGAGCGCAACGTTGAGATACAAGGTCGCCACTTGACATCATGACGGGCCAAAAACGGCAAAATTGGCACAAAGATACACAAGAGTGCCTTGAAAGGTGCACAATTATATTATAATATCTTCGGCTTGGATCGTGAAATCAACTAATCCTTCTAAACATAATGACTTGACACCAATGACCTTCGATCCCACATATGTGCTCCACTTGGGGCGCTTTGAAAGGTTACGAGCGCTGCCTCCCAAGTGGGCACATGAAAATATGGAAAATTGCAAAACACACACCTTGCTCCCAACGCATCGCTTTGGGATCGCCACACAAGCTTCCCTTCACGAAGGTTAATCTTGCAATTGATCGTGGGGAGTACGGAGAAGGAGCTTGCACAATATGAGGTCCATTGGCGGGTTTGGCTTGGAGCCATGGACCCGCCAAATGGGCACGCAACACAACACAAGGCACATACTCCATATTGCCCAAAAAGGTAGCTCCCCCCACGATATGTCATGCCCCTCCAAGGGCATAACTTTGTGTCTATCGCTCATAGGAACTCAAGGAGAGTTCCTATGCAACACCAACACTCGCGCGCTACACTCGAAAGTTATCATAACGCACGCAATATCATGGCCATAGGGTTACAACGCAAACTCTACCCTCTTGACCATGATCCATTACACTAGCGCGCACGTGTGGAGACGCAAGGCATATAATGCTTCCTAAATTACGTCGGTAGTATTGTGAATACATCCCACGTTTCCTTATTGTCATTCCTCGCAAGCGGCACGAGATATGACCCTTACAAGTGGCCTCACGAATCAACCTTGTTTTGCCCATATTTCTAAGACAAATGGAGGGCAAGATAAAAGAAAAGTTGATTCGTGCATAGGGAAGCACGTAGGTCCACTCGAAAGAGGTCAAATCAAGTGCGGGGATGTCGAAGTCGAAAATCCGATTTCGATATCCTGAAAAATTCGGATTAAGGTTGCGAGTGTAGAATGTGAAAATTGCGGAAGCATCCATGCAGTTCCTGAAGACTTTGGAGCCTTCGTGACGGATTGCGTTAAAATTTCCATTAATAACAGTTAAAATGGCGGTTACGGTAAAGTCGCGATCCAACCGCCAGCAGTCAAAACAGTGAGTATCAGAACGGAAGCGTAAAAATTGACGGAAACAATATGAAAATAAAACCCTGTTGATTCCTGATATTCTGATACACAAATCTCCGCTGGCGGTGCATCGGTTGCCGATGCGGGGCTTTACGGCACGGAACACGCTCCCGCCGGGCTCGCACCGGGCGTCAACGGGCGCCTTCCGTACATGGGGTTAGTGGACCGGAGACTGGTCTTCCCTTCCGTACATGGTGTTAGTGGACCGGAGACCGGTTGTATGCCCTGCCCTAGCCATGGGGTTCTGGGTACCGCTTCAGGATGATATCAGCCCATGGCGGCTGGCCGGCCCATAGATACACATCCCAAGTGACCCAAGGATGGCCACGGGGGTCCGAACCGGCTTTAGAGGCCGAAGAGGATGAGGGGGAGGCCCCGAGGACAGTGACGCGGAATTGAGTATTCCGCTTGACGTCGACCCCGCCCCCTGGCCCCCCGCCCCCCGGCCCAAACCAAGCCCGCAGGGCGCGGGGGCCGTCCCCCCCCCAAAAACCAGCCTCCAAACACGGCCGTGCCCTAGCTCTCCGTGCTCTCTTGGATACCCCCCTCCAACCTCCCTCCATGGCTGCCCCCCCCAAACCTCCCGCCATGGGTGCCGTACGCCGCAAGCCTCGGCCGGCGTACAATTATGGGGAGAGAAAGGCGTTAGTGGAGAGTGCGAGCCATGGCACGCTCCGGGAGGTGCCGGAGGTGTATTACATCATGGGGAGGTGGGCGGAGCGGCGACACCCCGTGACCCTCCGGCGGTTGGGTGCCCCCCGTGGCGCTCCGGGTGTGGGGCACCTATATGCCTTGTTTTTTGAGGCCCACACGGACGGCACGATGCTCAGGCACGTGTGTGACACGGGAGGTGCGGGGTATGCCGAGGTGGACTACATATGTACCCACCTCGGCACTCTGCGGGAGGGTGTCCTGGGCTGCACCAAAATGCTCCCGGTCCCCTTTTGGCTGTCCCCGCCTTAGCGGGAGAAAAGGTTTTCAGTGCGGAGGAACCGGAATAGGGAGGTTGCGCGATGTGCATTGGTGTTGGCACGCAAAATGGCGCATGGGATCAAGCTGGGACACTACATCCCCCTTGAGGACCTGTCCGGTGTTTGCGCGGGCGTGTAGTTCACGACCGTGGCCGAGATGTGGGACGATGTTGCCATGTTGGCTGCATGGGGGGGGGACATGGCACGTGGCCCTGGCTAGCGGGCCTCCACCAAGCTGGACGTCGTGTTTCGCGAGCTGACCACCATGGTGGAGGCCCAGACAAATGAGCCTCCCTTCGTGCCATTGTCTTGGGTTCGGTACCTTGCGTTGGCGCTTGCGGGTGTGGAGGGGTCGCGCGTGCCGTTTGGGTGCGTTGTGCCCTAACCGTTGGGGGGGGCTGTTTTGGAGAAATCCAAAAGTTCGTGTCCAAGAGGAAATGGGAGGCGGGTTAGGACGGAGGCCCATCGCACCAGCAGGGTGCAACAAAGGGTGTGGTTGGCCCAATGGGTGTTGGGGGGAGAGGGGCATAAGGGGGTTGCACACCAGCAACCAAAGGCGCGCGTGGGTAAGAAAGGGAAGTTGACGGTGGGATAAGGGGGATGGGTGCAGTACGGGCACCCATGTGCCCTCTAACCCCATGCATGACGCCAACGCACCACGTGCCAAGGGGAAGAGGCACGGTGGGAGTGCGCCCCTTGTCATTGGCCCCTGAGCGGGACCAAATGTCTTCCATTCGAGGGGGGGGAGGGTGTAATGATCTTAATAATGATCTTGTCTTTGACTTAATTTTTGGAAATTGTTCATGCATTTTTGACATTCCTCAAAATTTCGAGTTTGCAATGACCAACTTGATCACATTAGATATTTTCATCTTGTTGATCTGCAACAAAAGGCGATTTTATAATACAAACTCTCTGAGTACTATTTTGCTGTCATGCTGGCACTGTGCGCGGGATCCCATCGCAGCACTTTGCGCGCGCTCTTATCACACTCCCCGCACAAGACATTTGCAGGTTGGTGCAATACAACGCAAATGGCGGAAAACCCAAGCGCGCGTCCACAAAAAAGAATAGACACTCAGTCATACACAAAGGGGGAGGGGGCTAAGCCGTGTCTAGTGAATGGAAAACATACAAAGTTAAAATAGAAGGAAAATTACTGACAAACTGGTTTCAAAAAAACAAAACTGCTGTATTTTCTGCCATCATGCAAAAGGGTTAACTATACAAGATCCCTACCTGCCCTGCACAAAACACCAGCAACAACACGTGGATATCAGTGGGTTTTCATGTCTATCAGCAAGCGTGCAAAAACCTGCAGCTTCTGTACAACGAACCACTTAACCTGTTTAACCTTATTCTCAATCCACGCTTCGTTCTGGCCCTGCGAAGACAGTGAAAAGGGACAAACACGCATATCATATAAAAAAATGCGCAGCGTGTCCGACTGCGAATGAATGAGCAAATACGTGAGGATTTTTCTAGACTGTACTTCTGACCTCCAACTTTGGAATTTCTCATAACCTGCTAAACAGCAGAGATACACAAAATCTACGACCCAAACAATGCAACTATGCAGGCAGGCACTATGCCACAGACACTCGAAGACGCGCTTGAAATACTTTGCCACCTACACGAAGCATTATTGCGGTAACAAAGAAAAACAAAAGACAACCAACGAAAAAAGGCCGTGTCTACTGCACAAATGCACATACCTGAAACACAAGTATAGCAAAATAATAGCACACGTACGAACGGACGAAAACAAGACTGGAGTAGCAGACGAGGAATCACTCAACACACACGGGCTTTGTCAGCATAAAGCAATAGTAAACCACGCCACAATGGCTCATCGCCGGCCAACAGCTACAAATCCTGTCAATAAGGCCATGTGTAGCACGCACCAAGGACAGGGTGCGCAGCCAAAGTCACGCTGCACCACCGAAAAGAAAAAAATCACCCTAGAAGGAAACACAGTCCAGGGAGGGGTGTTCAGGGGTAGAATGACTCATACCCAAAAACTGGGTGCATCACAAAAATTGTTCACAGCATCGCGCAGTGCGGGCAGAGTGTCTCACACACCACAGCGCATGGTGCGCGCACTCAAGGGTTTGGGGGTTTGGAGCGTTACGCTCCTTAGACAGTAGGGGGTTGACCGTAAATTTCTGAATATCGCCCACAGCGGGCGGCCGTTGCCGAAGGCGAGCAACAAGCCACAGCACGAAAATAAAGGCAAAGGTAGGAACAAAGCCCAAACACCATACATACTCACCCCGAAACGGAAGCACCCTAAAAGGAAAAGGAATAGGGTGGTGGCCATGCGCAAAAGGCGGAGGTGGCCAACCAATTCAGGCTCACAAAAAAAACAGCACCAAAAGCGCGATGAAAGAAAATGAGGACACAGGCATGCAACGGGAGAGCACACCACCGGCGGACAACCCTGGTGTCTCCAGAACATCTGCCTTCAACCCACATAAACGTATCGCAACTGCTAGCCTACAAGGAGAGGAAAAAAACCCAAACAGAAATTCCATCTCATGCACTTCACAGCAGGCATGCAACAGTAAACACCTGAAAACAGGGTGCTCCGCCGCTCACCCCACTGTTCACGCGTCGCCATGCTGTTCAGCCCTGAGGGCTTGCTTTCAGTTTTCCCTGCCCTGCAACGGAGGCAACGGAAGAAATGCAAAAAAGTAACTACCCACTGAAAAAACTACTGCACAACGACGTGAACGTGTCGCAACGCGCCAACATGTCAAAATACTTACGTGTATCTCTTATGAGGCTATTCCTTGCCTCCTTGCGTGAGTTCTGTACGGAGCGCCGCATTAGCACGGCGCAGGTCTTCATTATCCCTCTCGAGGCGCTGCTCCCGGCGTTCAGCCACCAACAGCTTGTCATGCTCGTCGTTCAGCGCCTCCTGCGCTTGCCGTAGCTGTGCCTTCGTCAACTTGAGCTGAGCATGCAGTTTTTTCGATGTCCAATCAAAGTGCTTGCGCTCCTGCTTTAATTCGGGTTGAAGCTCTTCAGTACGTAGCTGCAGCTCCTCATTGCGGCACCTCAGCCGCCACTTTTCAATCTGGAGCTTGCGATGACGGGGCTGATCCGGCATCGGTTGTCCATGAATCTCAGTTGGCCACTCAGTTTTCAAACTGCTCCATGACACAGGCCTCGATTGCGACGAGCTTTGCAACGAATCTCGCACTGCACCAGCAGGAACAGGCATACCGACCTCGATTAACAAGATTCTAATGATCTGAATAATGATCTTGTCTTTGACTTAAATTTTGGAAATCCTTCACGCATTTTTGAAATCCCTCAAAATCCAGCCTGCAATGAACAACTTGATCACATTACATATTTTCATCTGGTTAATCTGTAACAAAAGGCAGTTTTATAATACAAAAACTCTTTGCGTACTATTTTGCTGTCATGCTGGCACTCTGCGCGCGATCCCATCGCAGCACTGTGCGTGCGCTCTTATCACAAGGGGTGCAGTACAGGCCTCCATGTGCCCCCTAACCCCATGCATGACCCAAAAGCACCACGTGACAAGGGGAAGACGCACGGTGGGAGCGCGCCCCTTGTCATTGGCCCCCGAGCGGGGCCATATTTCATCCATTCGAGGGGGGGGGAGGGGTGCAGTACAAGCCCCCATGTGCCCTCTAACCCCATGCATGACCCCAATGCACCACGTGCCAAGGGGAAGAGGCACGGTGGGAGTGCGCCCCTTGTCATTGGTCCCCGAGCGGGGCCATATTTCATCCATTCCAGGGGGGGGAGGCATGCAGTACAGGCCCCCACGTGCCCTCTAACCCAATGCATGACCCGAAAGCACCACGTGACAAGGGGAAAACGCACGGTGTGAGCGCGCCCCTTGTCATTGGCCACCAAGCGGGGCCATATTCCATCCACTTGAGGGGGGGGAGGGGTGCCGTACGGGGCTCCATGTGCCCTCCAACCCCATGCATGACCCCAACGCACCAAGTGATAAGGGGAAGACGCACGGTGGAAGCGCGCCCCTTGTCATTGGCCCCCAAGCGGGGCCATATTCCATCCATTCAAGGGGGGGGAGGGGTGCAGTACGGGCCCCCGTGTGCCCTCTAACCCCATGCAGGACCACAACGCACCACGTGCCAAGGACACGGTGAACCAATGGAGCGCGCCCCTTGTCTTCGCACAATGTCACTCAAATTGCATCCTTTACTTCTTTGCCTTGCCCTTGCCTTTACCGCCCCCTTTCTTTTGTGCGCCGGTGGTGCAGGGTTCAGAATTTTTTCCAAGGGAAAGTATGCGGCATCCGTGGTTGGCACGAACCCGGAGTTGGGCGAACATTGCATGCCCATGAACAATGGCACTTGGGAGCCATGTGTGTATAAGTATGGATGTAGGATGGGAATTTGACTACTTGGGGTGGCTTGAGAGGAGGGGAGGGTTGGGGGTTGCAATGATTGGGTGCTTGACCTAGCTTGGGAGGAGTGGACACCCTGAGACAAACGGGCAATACCGGAGGGTGGTGGAACTGGAAGGGAGGGTGTAAATTGCGAAGGGGGGGGCACCCTGCGAAGCATGTCTACATCATGACTCCTCTCTTCATGCATGGGTTGGGCAGCAAGAGGTACTTGAGGGTAAAAGGGGACGAAGGGGGGTACAAACGGGGGGTTGGCGTACACTTGTGGAGGGGGCGGTGGGGGTGGTGGGACGTTAGAGGCGTCGGGCTCCGCGGTGTTTTTCTTCTTCTTTTTTCCGCCGGCAGCTATCTCCGATGCCTGTCGCTTTTGTGCTTTGGTGGGTGGCTTTGCTCGATTGTCCGCTTTCAGCTCACCCAACGGTTTTGTTTGCGTGTCAATGGATTCGGGCCCTGCGACGTAGAGACGCCAGGATAGCGTCAGGATGGCGTCGGGATAGCGCCAGCATGGCGTCAGGATAGTGTCAGGATGGCGTCAGGATGGCGTCAGGATGGCGTCAGGATGGCGCCACGATGCGTCAGGATTGTTGTCAGGATGCCATCAGGATGATGGGTAGTTTGGCGTCACAATGGCGTCAGGTTGCGTCAGGATGCGTGAGGATGGCGTCAGGAAAACGCCAGAATAGCATCAGGATGGCGTCAGCGAGCGCCAGGGTGGCGTCAGGATGGCGTCAGGATGGGTCAGCATATCATGGTGGCGTCAAGATGGCGTCAGAATAGCGTCAGGATAGCATCAGGATAGAGTCAGGATGGCGGAACCAGGACCTGATGGCATCTCAGGGTGTCAATCAGGCCTCCGGGGTTGATACTTACCAGAAATAGGTTACAAAGAAAAGATAAAATGTTGTATAAGGTACAAACCTGATGAGATGTTTTGGACATATTTTAGAAGGCTTTAAGGCAGAAAATGCCGAAAATTGTTTCTTCCAACAGAGAAATATCTTGGCTTTCTGACATAATGATGGTTTAAGGGAATAGTTAGCTCGTTAGAGGGAGGAAACCAACGCGTACTCCCGAAACCCCATCCGCAGTCCCGATATGAAGAAAATGGTTGACAGGTATGCAATTTACGACTGTTCAGTGTCATTTTGTGTTTGTTCCATTTGATTAAGATTAGTGGTTGAATTTTTCAGTCTTTTCTGCTTGTGCAGGGCGACACAAGAAGCAAGTGAAGAAGAAGGAGAAGAAGAACGGTCAGGAAGCATATGAAGAGAGAAAGAAGGTGACGAAGAAGACGAAGAAGGAGCACAAGAAGAAGAAGGAAAGAAGAGAAGAAAGAAAAGAAAAAGAAAAGAAGACGGAGACGAAATCCAAGGCCTGCTTGCCGCTGCTGCTGCTGAAGCTGCCGATGCAGCCGTGCTGCTGGATCTGCTGCTGCTTGCTGCTAGCACTGCTGGTGCTTGCTGGTGGTGGTGCTGCAACAGCTTGTTGTTGCGGCGGGTGCTGCTGCTGCATGCGCCTGGTGATGCTGCTGCTTGCTGGTGTTGGCGCTACACCTTGCTGCTGCTGCTGCTGCTGCTGCTGCTTGCTCTGTATGTTATTTGATGGATGGCGTCAGGATGGCGTCAGGAATGGTTCACATATGCGTCAGGAAGCGTCAGGGTAGCGTCAGGATGGCGTCAGGATGGCGTCAGGATGACGTCAGAAATGTGTGAGGAAAGTGTCAGGGTGGCGTCAGGATGGCGTCAGCGAATGTCAGGATTGTCCAATCGCGTTAGGAACGCGTCAGGATGCGTCAGGATGGCGTCAGAACGGCGTCACGGTGGCGTTCGGATGCCTCAGGATGGCGTCAGGCAGGCGTCGGAGGTGTGTCAGGGTAATGGTGTAGGCGTCAGGAGCGCGTCAGGATGTGTCAGGATGCATCAGGAAGGCGTCAGGGTGGCGTCAGGAAGGCGTCAGGAGAATTTAGCGTCAGGATGGCGTCAGGATGACGTCAAATGACGCGGGGCCGGAATCAAATCCATGTCCTCAAAGTAAACCTAGCATCTTCAAAGCGTTCTTGCGAAACAATTGCCACGTCCACAAAGGTCGTAGCCAAGGCACTCAATTTCAACCGGTTCCTTATTCCTTGGACCTCCCCTTGGCGTATCAGTAGTGCCGCCTTACCTTCCCCCTCCGGAACAATGCCTTCCATACTTGGTGCCTCCACGGGACAAGGACCAACATGCTCATGGTTGTGGTAAAGCTTCCCAACCACGTTCTGGGACATAAGCTTCAACTCCTCATGCATGGGAGGGTCCTCCAAGAAGTATTGGGAATGCACAAGCCCCAAGTGGAAAGTGGCATATGCGTCGTCGCACAGTACCTGCCAAAAATGCCTACAAGGTATCCCAAGCATGGTAGTAAACGCACAAGTGCACACCACCTCGCGATACAAGGTGTAGGTGACATGTCCATTGGAGGTCTGGACCGGCCCCGAGAGTTGAACATAGTGAGCTACATTGGTTCCTTGTCTGAAACTTCAAAGATGAGCGCATTAGCCGGGGGGGTTACCATTGTGGCGGAGAGATCGAACTCCAAAAGATCCTCCACCCCCCTTCACCTATGATTTTAAATCTCATTTTGTCACATAACTCAGTATCTGGGCATTTTCGCAAACAGCATGGAAATCTCTACATGACTGTGAAGTCAATTTTTGAAAATTCGAATCTTTTGGAGAATGCATTTTTGATCTGGCATCGCACTCACTAAGTATTTCCCGTAATCGCAGATTCATTCGCGATTTAGCGGCAGCGACGCGAGCGTAAATAGTTTGTTTGGTCGATTTGGGGCGTACCTTCCACGGCACGCAGTAACTGAGCATATCAGGTTGCGTAACTAAGCATACTCGACATCCTGAGCACATTTCTGGTCCCCTGCCCTCCCCAGCCGTAAAGTTATAGGCAATTTGCATCCTTTCCCCTCCCTTTTGACACTAAACACGGCTACAAAGGGCCTTTGTGCGCTCCATTGAACCACGGCACCCATACAAGGGCAATGCTCTGTTGTTAGATGGCCTCCAAAGAGGCATTGTATCCAAATAAAATGCTTGTAGCCCTCTTTGCCATCAAGTTATAACACGAATGTGGCTATGTAGAGAAAGGACCTGTTCGGAAGGTCACAATGCCATTTAGGAAGCATAGGGGGTAGTATGAACAAACAAAACAATCAAAGGGCGACGTATGGTGATAGCACCATGATGCAACACACATTGTACCATGTTGAAAGCCTCTATGCTGCATTGCCATGAGGATATGTATCTTTTGTGTCTGCTTTTTTGCTGGTATGCATGGACATTCTTGGTGCCTTTGGACACTAAAAACGGCTACAAACGGTGTTGGTGTGCTCCATAGAACCACGGCACTCATACAAGGGCAATGCTCTATTGTTAGATGGCCTTTCAAGAGGCATTGCATCCAAAAAAAAGCTTGTAGCCCTTGTAGCCGTGAAATTAGAACATGAATGTGGTTATGTGGAAAAAGAACCTGTTTGCAAGGTGAAAATGCCATTTAGGAAGCGTAAGGAGTACTATGAACAAAACAAACGATCAAAGGGCGATGTATTGTGATAGGACTGTGATGGAACACACATTGCATCATGTTGAAAGCCTCTATGTTGCATTGCCATGAGGATATGTATCTTTTGTGCGTGCATTTTGCTCGTATGCATGGGCATTCTTGGTGCCTTTTGACACTAAAAACGGCTACAAACGGCCTTGGTGCGCTCCAAAGAACCACGGCAGCCATACAAGGGCAATGCTCTATTACTGGATGGCCTCCAAAGAGGCATTGCATCCAAAAAAAAGCTTGGTGCCCTTGTAGCCGTGAAGTTATAACATGAATCTGGTTATGTAGAGAAAGAACCTGTTCGGAAGGTGAAAATGCCATTTAGGAAGCATAAGGAGTACTATGAACAAAACAAACAATCAAACGGCGACGTATAGTGATAGTACCATGATGGAACACACATTGTACCATGTTGAAAGCCTCTATGTTGCATCGCCATGAGGATATGTATCTTTTGTGCGTGCATTTTGCTCGTGTTCATGGACATTCTGGGTGCTGTTTGACACTAAAAACAGGCCTAACTTCAGGGTTTTGGAGTTTTTTGGAGACAAGTCGGGTAAGGGGAGCCCCCCCCCCCTATTTTGGGGGTGTAGATTGCGAAAGACAATGTCATTCCTGGCAAAAAAACCCGTTATCCGCGGTTTCGTGTCCATAGGCAGGCACACTGCCGTGCAGCAGTGTTCTGCGGTACTAGCCCAGGGCAGGGAAATATACCCCAAAACAGGCCAAAATTCAGGGTTTTGGAGTTTTTTGGAGGAACGTCGGGTAAGGGGAACCCCCCCCCCCCTATTTTGGGTGCGCCGAGTCCAAAGTGGTGAGAGGATTTGAAGAGCAATATGAAGAGGCCAGGAGGGCATTGTCACAAACAAACACTCTTTTGCTTTCTTTGTCCATCTGTGTTGAGTTTTGCAGTGCATTTGCTTGCTTGCTAAGGTACTTTAATGTGCTGATGTACGTAAGAAGGAAGGTTTATTGTAATATGGATGATGACAACCTATGGGATGACTGGCATCAAAACTGAAGATAGAATGCGACATGCATGATGGTATGGTTGCATTTGTGATGGGGGTCACTTTCGAATTAGGGGTTTGTTACTGAGGTCAGATTATGAATCACATGGGGCTGTGAGTTGGTTTTGAAAGGACGGAAACCATGGTATTTGCTTCGTTTGACATTTCACTGTCATGTCTCTGTGTGTCTGGCAGGAGTGGTGCTGTGTTATGGATTTTGATGGTGGATGTTTGTACAAGGATCAGTGTAGGATGTTTTGGTTGTTGTGCGCAGCCTGGTTGCATGATTGGATGATGGTTGTGGGCAACATGCAATGGTGAGGTCATTTGGAGGTTAGTATGATTGTGTGTAGCAATATCTTTATGGGGCTCGATGTGCCCATGGGAGTGTGGGTATGAGTGGACCGTGCACGCTTGTGCACATTGTATTCACGCACTGTGCACGCTGCACGCACATTCCATGGCTTATTCTGAGGAATGCATGGGTATTTGAGTGTGACGTTGATCGTCCTTGTCACCGTTTCGTTTCGCCAACCAAACTCTTAAGTGCAAAGTCCCTTTCGCAAGTCCACTTCAAAGAGAATCGGTTTCAACAGGCTAGTACGAAGTCAGCGGACAGCTAAATCCGAGCAGCCTTCATTTGGTCGTTTGTACGTGCACAATGCAAGCACACAAGCTGCACATTGCATGCACATGCTGCCCCCACAGCATTCACGCACTGTTTCCACTGCACGCACCTATGCTGCACACTGCATGCACGCATGGTGCACACTGCACGCCTGCACTGTGCAAACTGCATTCACGCACTGTGCACACTGCACGCACGCATGCAGCACACTGCACGCAAACACTGCGCACACTGCATTCATGCACTGGGCACACTGCACGCATGCATGCTGCACACAGCACGCAAACACTACGCACACTGCGGTCACGCACTGTGCACACAGCACGCACGCAGGCTGCACAAAGCACACAAACACTGCGCACACTGCATTCACCCACCGTGCACACTGCAAGCACGCATGCCGCACACTGCACGCACGCATGCTGCACACCGCACGCACGCATGGTGCACACTGCACGCCTGCACTGTGCAAACTGCATTCACGCACTGGGCACACTACACGCACGCATGCTGCAAACAGCACGCAAACACTGCGCACACTGCATTCACGCACTGTGCACACTGCACGCACGCAGGCTGCACACAGCACGCAAACACTGAGCACACTGCATTCACGCACTGTGCGCACTGCCCGCACGCATGCATGCTGCACACAGCACGCAAACACTGCGCACATCGCACGCAGGCGGTGTGCACACACACTGCATTTAGGTACTGCACACACTGCAGTCACGCACTGCTTACACTGCACGCAGGCAGTGTGCACACCGCAAGCACGCATGGTCCACACTGCATTCAAGCACTGTGCACACAACACGCAAACACTCTGCACACCGCACGCATGCACTGCGCACACAGAACTACCTTGGAGCAGAACTACAAGTGTATTGTTCTGCATTTGACCCCTCTATTGTTGTAACCCACCTGCAGCTTGTGTGTTCATCTAGTGCATTTCTGTTGTTGATTTATTGTCTTATCTGCGTTCCCGTTTTAGATTTGAATCTCCTCAATGCTTCAATTTGAATTCGCCAGTGAATTCTTAATTTGATTTTCAGAACTCCAGGTATTGAGTTTTGCATTGTTGATGTACTGCTGAATGTGCAGGGTACGCATAATCTTTCATGGTGTTTTTACGAGTGCACAGTGATTTTGGAGGCGCAAAGTTTCAATCAATTTTGTTGGTGCGTTGCGGGTTTGCAAGCGTCAGTGATTCAGTTTCTGTCCGTGCCTTGCTTGCACTGTGTTGCGTTCCGTCATGCACTTGCAATATTGAGTTTGAATTCCTTGAGAATTGGTTCTATCCTTCACGTTGGAGCCGCAATTTGTTAGGGTTAGGATCGGATATGAAGAACTACTGGAGACCTTTCCGGTGTGCTATGGTCAGTGTTTACAGGGGTGTCAGTGTGGATTGCCCCCCCCCCCCCCGCTGCAGAGCAGCACCATCAATGCTGTCAATATCGACAGCCAAGCAGCTGCAGTCATTTGTTGGATTGCGGTATTTTGGATTTTCTTCACAGCATTTCAGCATGTTGTGTTAGTCTTATTGTTTTGTTGTTTTGTGTTTTGTCACTTTTGTTGCCCTGTTTGCAGGATGTAAGTATGAAGGCAGTCAACTAAGGGTCGGGAGACGTTTTTTCGATCGCCAGAACCCCAGGTCTCATGTTCTGCATTTCGTCGTGTCGTGTGTTTTTTGTGATGCATTGTCCATGCGTGCATTCGTATATGTACCGCGTTCGTTCGCACGTGCAGTTCCTTCATTCGCTTATCCATGTGTTTGTACGTGCATGGTGTTCCTTTGTTCGTCGGTGCATTGCGTTCGTTCGTACGCGCATTGTGTGTGTTCATACATGGATGAGTGATTTCGTGCGTAGATGCCGCTTTGGGCCTCATTTTTTGTTCTTGCTTTGCAGATGCGTTGGAGATGTGGTGGTGTGTCACTGACAGTCAATGTGGAGTTTCATTTGCAGAGCATATTTCTAGGTGTGCCAGTGCTGGATAGTGTCAGGTACAGGGGGTCTGCTGGTTTGCCGGGTATGTTAGTGTGCATTCCACAGCATTGCACCCGCTTTCGTTTTGTGAAGCTCTGTAATTGAGTGCAGAGTCTCAAGCAATTAAGAACAGGTTGCTGGTTGCTGTGATTGAATTTTGGTAATGTTGTGTGTAGTTCACAAGCGATCTGGGGTCTGTGGTGTTTCCTTGTTTAGTAGTAAATGGAGTAGGTCTGCAGGGTTCTTCAGTGGCGGGGAGGCCACTTAGATGTGCCACCCTCCCCTTCAGTCCAGTTTTTAGTTTTGCTGTTGTTTGCCAGGGGATCTGTTCCAGTGGATAGGCTTCCCTTCCTTGGCATCTCCTGCTGCTAATGCGACGATCGGAAAACTTCCGGTGGTATGTGGGTCAACTACCGATGTGTGCTGTGGCTGTTGTTTTCTCAGTTGCCGTCTGTTTTCGGAATGGTAATCAGTGATGATAAGGCAAATGGGCCGCGAATCCAGGTCAGATTTCTGCTTCTCTTCTCCAGATGGATCCCAGGCCACTCAAAACGCCCCTCCCAGAAAGGGAGAGGCCAAGGAGAGGGCTATTTCCCGAGAGCGCAGCACCAGGTGCAGCACCGCAGTCCGGGCTCCTAATATTGGAACATCACCATGACTGCACTCCATCAAGGGAAAAGTATGTCCTCTGACATGTTGGGATACTGGTAAACTTGAGTCATGCGAAACAGCATGTTGTTGCTTTGGTCGCTCACTGGCGACACGTCTACGGTGACAGATGAATGGCATCTTGAGTGCAGCTGTGCCCCCATTTTAGCCCCCAGTTTAGGCTCCTCATTAGTGCCACACTGCTGTCTGTCCCTTCACGCTGCTTTCCGTCACGCTGCATTCAATGATAGTAGACATGCATACGGCTAGGTGTATTGGTTTGATAAAATACTTTGTGGTAACGTGTCCTTTGTGTAAAGAGTGGCCAATGTTTGCATAGGTTTGCGCGGGATCAACTGGCCGAGAGAACAACCAATTATATGGCCTCCGTGATGAACAGTTCTCCCTTCGCTCGCACTACATGGCAGTGGCACTACGGATGTCCAGCGATGGATACCCCCCCCCCCCTCAAAATCTGGGGTTTTACCCATGAAGGGACGGAAAGCACCTGACAGAGACATTGGCATTTACATTGGGAAATGTGCAGAAATGGTCATTTGTCTGAGGATTTTTGCAAAAGTACCATATTGCAGGGTACCGGTGCAACCTTTTCAGGTGGGTGGAAAATCGCACCGAAACAGACAGGCCAAATTTCACGGTTTGTGTTTTCTTTTGGTCAAACGTCGGCTAGGAGAACCCCTGTCCCCTATTCTGGGGGTGTAGAATGCAAAAAGAAAGTCATTACCGGCAAAAAATCCCGCTTGGCTGCGGTTTCGTGGCCATAGGTAGGCACACTGGCGTGCAACGCAGGCAAATATACGCTAAAACAGGCCAAATTTCAGGGGTTTGGAGTTTTTTGGAGAAAAGTCGGGTAAGAGGTACCCCGCCCCCCAATTTGGGGGTGTTGATCGTAAAAAACAATGTCATTACTTGGGAAAGAACCCGTTCTGCTGCAGCTTCCTGGCCATAGTCAGGCACACAGGCGTGCAGCAGTGTTCTGCAGTACTAGCCCAGAGCAGGCAAATATACCCCAAAACAGGCCAAATCCAGGCGCTGAATCCAAAAATAGTGGGTATGATTGCCTGCTTTTTGCTAAAGATGTCTCACACCCATGATCCACTGCATTTCATTTTGTTGTCAGAGGCAAGGTGTTTGCAGGGGTGTTTTCTGACAGAGTCCAACACTTCATAGAAGCAAAATGTCCGTGGTAAGGAACATGAGAGCCTTTTTGGAGGCCTGTCACATGTTTTTGATTTACAGACGGTGCAGATGTCATCAGTGCATTGCGGGGCCCGTGGATGCATTTTGCTGTCGATTTGTCTGATGGGTGGACCAGGTAGGAGCATCTCTGCATTGCTGTGTTCTTCACATTTCTTGCATCCAAGGCACTGTACTGGACTCTGTATCATGCAGACCTCTGAGTTATTTCGCAATTTCAGCCATGAATGTTGTTGGTATTGACACGTATACACCCCGTACGGTTGTGCCTGCAACGACTTGTGGTTCATATGCCTTCGTGTTTGTCTGTGCGTTGGACTCAGGGACTCAGGGACTCAGGGGGGCAAGTTTGGAGCTAAATCGGATATATAACCATTTTCAAAAGGTTTTCATCAAGACCCCCCCTATTTTGGGGGAGCTGAATCCAAAAACAGTGGGTATGGGGCCGAGAGGATATATGGCAAGAGTCATTTCAAGTAAAAGTTGCATGCAGGTAGTTAGTGCCACGTCTGGTGAAATTTGGTAAAACGCCCCCCCCCCGCGGGGGCCATTTTTTGGAAAAAACGGGTAAATGAGCCTTTTGAAAATGTTTTTGTGAGGACCCCCCCGTATTTTGGGGGTGCTGAATCCAAAAAACATGCTTTGCGAGTCCAAAAAATTGCTCTTTGGGTACTTTTTGAGTAAAGTTGTATGCAGGTAGTTAGTGCCTCGTCTGGTGAAATCTGGTAAAACGCCCCCCCCCTGTTGGCCATTTTTTGGAAAAAACGGGTAAATGAGCCTTTTGAAAATGTTTTTCATGAGGACCCCCCCTATTTTGGGGGCGGTGTATCCAAAACACATGCTGATGGAGTCCAAAAACATGCTTTTCGGCTACTTGTTGAGTAAAGTTGTTTGCAGGTAGTTAGTCCCACGTCTGGTGAAATCTGGTAAAACGCCCCTGCCCCCCTGGGGGCCATTTTTTGGAAAAAAGGGGTAAATGAGCCTCTTGAAAATGTTTTCATGAGGACCCCCCCTATATTTAGCGGCACTGAATCCAAAAAACATGTTGTCAGAGGCCCAAAAATTGACTTCGGGTATTTTTTGAGTAAAGTTGTATGCAGATAGTTAGTGCCACGTCTGGTGGAATCTGGTAAACGCCCCCCCCCCCCCCGGGGGGGGGGCATTTTTTTGAAAAAACGGGTAAATGAGCCTTTTGCAAATGTTTTCATGAGGTCCTCCCCTATTTTGGGGGCACTGAATCCAAAAACCATGCCTCTGCAGTTCAAAAAATTCCTTTTTGGGTACTTTTTGAGTAAAGTGACGTTTCGGCCCGTAAAATCTTAGGTGTATGGAGTCAGGAGAGTTGTGAGCGACGGGACAGGCCGGGGACTCGTGTGTGTCGAACTGCAGCCTCTTCATGTCGTATCCAAAGAAAAGGACCATCTGATGGGCTGCCTCATCCCTGCCCCATGTTGTCAGCCGGTTCCTCATTGCCTCATACAGCATTGAAAAAGTTGTCTGGGCCATCTCATGGCGGGAGCGAAAGGAGCCCGTTGTCACGAGTGTATCCAGACGCTCCCATTGGGAAATCAAGTCCCCCACAATGACCATCAACGCGTCACAAACGTCGTTCAACTTTTCGCGCTTGGTGAGGCGGCCCTCCTTTGTCCACCTATGGATCCCCTCCAACCGTTTTGTAGACACAGTCCGTCGTGTGAACACACCCAGCTGAAAACACCGTGCCCAGCGTCGCACCTTGTCCCCCTCCCACGTAGCACTCAAATATGTATGTCCACTTGAAAAGAATGGGTCGCCCAGAATCTCAACATTCCACATCTGTTGGGAGACCACAATGGCAACTTGGCGGTGTGCACGAACCATGGGGCAGACCAATTTAGTGAAGGTGTCGTGGCCAAGAACACCTTTCAGGTTCTTGGCCACATTCTTGGCAATGTGCCAGTAACACCAGAAGTGCTTGGCATTGGGGGAAACCGTGGCAATGGCCGCCGAAGCCTTCACACATGCATCCGTGAACATGACCACAGGCGCGATGCCCACGGCCGCCAACCAGTGGGTACACTGGTACTCAAAATCGCGAATTTCTTCTTGTACCACAATGCCTTGGCCCGTCTGCACTGACTGCCCATAGTTATTGACCGCAAGGAAGAGGCCAATGTTTAGATTATACCTATTACTTTGATAGGTAATAGCGTGGAGCATTGGATGTGGGAAGCGCCGAGCAACAGCAATTTGCTCGACGCTCATCCGGAGGACATGGATTAGTTTCCCGGTGTCATCCTTCACCACATTAATGTACCACCAATGTCTGTCGGGCTTTTCCTCAAGGCGGGTCACCAACTTTTGTCGTAGATGTTTTGTACATCTTTCGCCCTGAGCTCTATTCCACGCTTCCTCGTGAAGCTGACCATATCCGAGGAGGCATGAAGGATTTTTCCAAGTCCATAATGAGGTCCGCATCCTCAAGGGACAAACTCACCGGACCAAGGATTTTCTTTTGCTTGGCCGCTTGCGGTGCATGGTTATGTTGCAGGCAGTGTACTTTAGGACTCACGGACCACACCTCACGCATGCCATCCTTCCGGCGAGAAATGTACACATTGAAGGGATAACAATCCTCCTTTGACTCCGGTGCATATGTTGGCACCGTCCTACTATTCTCAGGAAGGACCCCGGATTGGGCCACGTTACGATTGTGCTGTTCTGGGCGGCCTACTTTCTGGCAATAAAAATATGCTTGGCCGTTGTTTTTGTCATCCCGACGACTGAGAGCCTAGCCGTTCTCATCCTGCCAATCTTCCATGCAGTCATAGACTTCTTGGTGACTAGAAGCGGCAAACGCATGCACAACCGGCTCCCAAGTGTCACCGCTCTCCGGAAACTTCATGCTGGCATCTTCCTTACATCATCTTCCTCATCGGAGCACGCTTCACATGGGTCTTCCTCCAGGACCTCTGATGGTGCCGGGGACAAGGGAAGGGGACTGTAGTTGGGCTCAGATGATGTGTCTGACATCTGTGTCTGAGAAATAGCACAACAGATGCGCTTGATGCTGGCATTCATAAAAATATGCTGTTCAGTCCCAGCAGACTGAAAATGAAGGAAAGTCATTTCTTTTTTTTTCCTCTCATTTTCAGTTATGCAAGCGCAGGCGCCAGATGTGGGCAGATCCTTACCCCTACGCGTAGTCCTAAGCCGTAGTCCTGCATAGCCATTCCCGATAGATGGTACCGGCGGCTGTAATAAGACTCACGTGCGGCGCTTTTTGGTCGTTCAAATTTTGGGAACATCTTCAACAAAAATCCGCGAAATTTGGATTTTATTGGTAGATCTATACCTTTAGAGCTGTCTTATAGCTGGAAGCACCAGAATTTCTGTCACAGTGCACTGTACCAGAATTCTTGCGCGGGGGGGCTGGGGCATTTTGGCCCATATGTGGGAAACTTCCAAAGGTGCCGTGCAAATTTTGCAACATTTCTTCATGCCAATGTCATGTTTTTTGATTCCGAGCTTTTCTGCTACATTGGCATTACAATTCGCATTAAATGGATGCTCGCGTAGGTCCATTGGAGGTAAAGTGCCTCTTCAAAAACCAATATTGGAACAATCGATTTTTTTCCTTTTCTGTCAAATTTCTCACCATTATTAGGAGACCTTCTCGGAAATGCCCTGTGGTCACAGACCATGAGAAGTTGATTGCAACTCTTTCTCGAAAAGATCGTGCCTTGCGAGGTGCATGGGACATCCTCAATGGAGTTCTCAAAGGTCCAACGCAAGCCGAAAAGAGGTGAATGATTTCTAAGAACCATATTGCCTAGTACTTGAAGAAGCTGAAGGAAGGAGGAGTCTGCATTGAAAAGGAGGTTAATGCCCCTCAACCTGAAGAGTCAACTCCTCGACGTCAACAAGATGTTAAGGTTGATCCTTGGGAGCTATGTGTCCAAGCCTACCAATGGGCGGGTCAAGAAGTAAGTAAAGGGAAACTAAGTTCTCGTAAAGCTGCTTCTGAGGTGTACCTTCAATTTGGCGTAAACTTGTCTCGCACTATTTGTGCCAAGGCCACCGAAGATGACAGTGCCCCCCCCCCCCCAACAAGAGAGGGAAGGCTACTCTTGTGCCTGCCGATGTGGAGTGCAAACTTGTCAACTTCTGTGCTGCATTGCAAAGTTTAAACTTTCCAATATTTAAGAAAGAGTTAATAGCTTATTGTAATAACTTGATTCAAGGAACTAAGTTGGTTTCCCTGTTCAAGCCGGGGGAAGTTCGCGACAGTTTTTATTACAAATGGCTGCGTAGGTACCATGAGAGGCTCGGTACTGCTGCAGCAAAGCCTTTAGAGGTGGATCGCGAAGGATGGACTACTTCAAAGAATGTTGGTAAACACTACCAGATCATAGAAGAAACATTTGTTGATTTGGGCTTTGCTTTGAAGAACCCTAGTCACTCAGCAGAGGAGCCTCTTAGTGACTCAATGAAGTTCCATCTTTGGGCTGTGGGTCGAATTGTTTCATTCGATGAATCCTGATTCCAATTAGACACGACAGAAGAGGACTAAAACACACGAACAACCATAGCCAAGGAGTTGTGCGAGAAAGGGCAAACTCATGCAGTTAAGGCGGGTGGCTCCGTCACTGTGGCAGGAGGTAGTCTTGCCTATGACGTTGCTACACCGGCACACATTATCTTTGCCGCTGAAAGCATTCAAGCTGGTTGGACCCAGGTGTACCTGCTTTTGACATCCTTGATGTTAGCAACGACCCCCCTCGCGTGTTTGCAGCCACTTTTGCACGCAACACCACCGGCACCATGAAACATGATGATGGGGCCATCCGATAGGCTAGTTGGAACATCCTTCTTTTGTTTCAAGGATCCCACGCTGTTTCCCCCTGCAATCCCCTTGTATTGATTTGTGATGGGCACGGCTCCCACATGATATATGAGTTTCTTATTTTCTGTCGCGAAATGGGTGTTGTGTTGGTGTTGCGGCCCCCTTACACAACCGCCGCCTTGCAAGGTGAGGATCGTCGTAATTTCAGATTACTAAAGGGAGGTTAGAGAGTTGCACGGCATAAGAAGTCGGCTGAGTCCATCCTGAAGGCAAGGTACCGTATAGGCTTTGACCACTTTTGCAATTGCCTGTGTGCTCTGTGGCAGAAGGGCTTTTCAATTGACAATAATCATAGGGCATGGCATTCCATTAGTGTGGTTGCTTTTACCCGTAAGGTGTATTGGGAGCTCGTGGAGCCCGGGGAAAAGCATGTGCCAAAGTTGACCTTGATGCATCTAAATTGAAGGTACAAGACATGTGTCAAACCGTGTTTGGATCAGACAATAGAGAAGAGGTTGTGGACCCCACAACATAAAGCACACACTTGACAAGCTCCATGTTGTGGGACAAGGGTCCAATCACCTCGGATGTTTGTTGTGCGTTGGATGCGCACGGCTGCGGAGAAGTGAAAGGCAAAGGAGGATGAGGATGCGAGGAAAAGGCAAGCCAGAGACGATGAGACGGCATCAAAGAAACAAGAGGCTTGCCCCCTCACCTCCACAGGATTGACCTGTGCAGAGGATGAGCACATGTTGACGGTAGCGCCACTACGAGCTATCCTTCTTAGTCGCAACGAGAAAAACCCCACAGGGAAAGCTGCAATGGTTGAGGCAGTGGTAGGTTGTCTTGGGTTGCTACCCGTGGCCGATGGAGCACGTAGCTCCAATGCATCACCCGCTCTGAACGTTGGCACACTTGCCTCCAGTTTGCTGCCCCTTACCTTGTTGTCGGATATGTCCTTTCCTTCTTTTCCCATGGCACTGGATTCGTTTTCATGTGCAATGCCGTCATCATCATCAACATCCCTGTTGCCATGGTCTATCCCTATGTCCGTCCCCAATACCGACTCCAATGCGCTCCGTGTATGCGCTTGCCAGCTTGTGCCGCACGCCCGCTTACGGCGACTTGTGCTTGCCGGACAGAGGCATTGCACCGGCAACAAGCTAATGCCTTTGATGATGTGTTCTTCAATTGATTTATTTAATTCGTTGCTTGCAAGATCCATTTTTGTGAGGTTTGTGCAAGGACAGTGACATGAGGACCCAGGGAAACCCTTTGGGCCCCTACTGGCGCGTATCCCATGCCCTCCCTCCTGAATGGCTTTGTGTTTCATGGTATCTAACCCGAGCTGCTTCCTGGTTTTATGCCGTGTGCCACTGTGAAGCCAATCAGCCGACAATTTGTGTTTGTATTAATTTCATGCAATTTCGGGCATAGAATTTCACGAATGTTATTACGGAATTGCTTCCTAGTCAACAGGATACATATGAATCCCCTCCAGAAATTCAGTCGAGGCCTGTCCGCACGCGTGTGCTCGCCTGGTGCTCCTGTTGTGTGCGCGTGCTCCCTGCTGCTCGGACTATGCTTTAATGCGGGCCGAGCGACTGAAAACTCTTCGGAACGGGTGCTAATAGTGGTAGCTCTATCCTGTTACCAAAATGGATACGGATCGGAAGCTAGGGCGACTCCAGTGGAAGATAGAAGGCCTGAGGTTAAGGATCTGGCTAAACCCTGGTGTGGCTCGATCCGCCCACACTGGTTGTCGGTCACTGACTGGTACACGTTAATGGGCGCATTTGCTTGGGCAGTGCCACGCCTACGTGTATGGGGGATCACAAGTCCCTGGAAGCTGGAGGAGTCCTAGTGGAAGAGGAGTGGAAGTGGAAGTGGCTGAGGTAGACGCACCGGAACAGAAGAAAGTACGTCGTTCGTTGCTCCGCAATCCGCAAGTGAACTCTTCTTTTTCTTCTTGTGCTTACGTTTGTCACTTTGCCACGTCCCTCCGTTGAGTTCCTCACCCATCTTACGTATCCTATGTTGCAACGGACATTATCTTCTTTGAATACTCACAAGTGTATGAATCTTTGAACTCACTGTTTTGCACATTAGCTCCATTCATGCTTGGTGCTCATTACAGGAAGGTTGACAAGCATGCTTGAGTGTTGGACAATTGTCTCCTTTGATGATGCAATATATTTGGTTGCATGGCCACATGCATTCATTTCATTCATTCAAGTGACCTTTGCAAGTGTGGTGCTACAGTGCTTGGTCAGGTTCACTTCCACATATCATGTGTTGGTTCATTGCTTGTTTGTTGATAAAGATCATTGAGTCGCGATTGCTTTCTTCCTGGATCTTGTGCCTACTGCCTCTAAGGAGATTGCCCAAGTTTTTTGCTACTCTAGATGAGGAGGTAATTTTGTGAAGTGCTTTGAGGTGAATGTTTTGGAGCATCCTTTGCACTTTGTGTCCGTTTGATTGCCGCATCTCCCTAACCGCACGCCTCTCCAAGAAGTAGGTCGATCCTTTGCAATCAGCTTGAACCACGTGAGAGTGTAGACTAACGGTTTGCCTTCTGTCTAACATGTCAAGGATATCTTCTCGTGGAAGCCGGTTGGAGATGTGGTCCGCCCATGGCGTAGTCTGATTCTTGGTTCTTTTGATCCTTGCCGTGTGGTTCACCAAGCGCCCACCTTTCCCTAAGAGTTGAGGTCAGGTCTCTACCTCAGGTGAACTTGGGACCCTTCCTCTTCATGTGTGGTGCAAGGCAATCGGCTCTCTTCTTCCAAGTGGTTAGGCAACCTCCTCTCCTCTTGGGATAGGGACCCTGTCCTCTCCTCTTTGGATAGGGACACTTTCTTCTTGGGATACCCTGCATGCGCGCTACAGGGTATTGCCGCGCGATGGCTCAGTGCGCACTACAAAACTCTAGCGCGCGTCATGGCGCGCGCTATGGCTCGGGGTCTTGGGTTTGTAACCCCATGTCCTAATAAGCAGGGCAAAAACGCCTATGTTTCTAAAATTTCAGATGCTTCCCGCACCGCATGGGACACTGTCAATGTCAGGAAAGAATGCCAGCATTTTGGGCCCCCACTATGGGTGGTCCTTGTAGAAGAACGAGGACCCTTTGGCGGACCTAGTTGAGTTTTTTTGCTCAGGGTCTGCCGTCCAACGGTTTTTGTGGGCCAGGTTGGAAGAAAGGGTCCCCGTGTCTGAAGCAGAGAAGAAGCGTCGCAGGACCGAGGCTGCCAACGCCGTCACACCCCTGTCGGTTGTGGACTTGGTCCTGCTCCTGAAGATTCCAAGAAGAAGGTATTATTGCGCGCGCTTTGCATGCGACATCGCTCGCACTTCCGCTCATAGCACGCGCTTTGTTGATTTGTGCGCGCGCTACGTTCTCATGTTGGGCGCGCTATTTTCCTCAGGTACAAAGATTTGATTACTTTAGCGAGAAGTAAGGTCCCCACACACCTTTTTTCTCTCCCGTCCTATGCTAGTTTCGCCACAGAATGGAACCAGCTTGCAAGTAGGCAGCTTTTACAGGTTGCCGTGCACACAGATGGGGTCACAGTCTTTTCGCAGTGGCCCCTGCAGCACTTTTTTGACTATATATTTTCCTTTGATTCCATTGTTCCTAACCTCCAATACCCCAGGGAGTGCCAAGGAGAGCTGTGGATCATTGTGAGGGGGGATGGGTTGCCTTGTGGGGGGGAATCGTGGTGCCAAATGTCCATTTCCTTTGCCAACCATGGTCACTTGGCAAGGATGTTGTCCTACCCCTGGACTGTTAACGTCGCCTTTTGTGGTGAGAAGTCCACCTCTGTGTTGTCCCAGGTCTGGGCTAACAATCTTGCTTTTCTTCAGAGTGCCCTTGACAGTGGTGTGGTTCCCATCCGGGGTGCATCCAGCCGCTGCAGGACTTTCTGCGGTGGGGATAGCCCTTGGCTGCGTCGGTTGTCGGGTGTCACTACACATTGGATGGCAGGTAGTCTGTTCACTTACATGACGTGGTGCAAGTCCAGTGCAACATGGTTGCAACAGGATGTGGATAGCAGTTGCTAGGGCTTATTGGAACTGGGGCCAAGTGCCGGCCCATGGATATTTTTGGTGTTGTCCAGAGCAGGTTGTTGAAGGTGCCTCTGAGGCGGCGTCACCTTATACCATGTGTTCTGCACCTTCTGATTTTTGTAGGGAGGCAGGTCACTACCTTGGTACGCAGATTGGCCAAGTCTTTGCGTCCCAGTACTAGGGTCTCTGTTCAGGCTATTCTTCACAGGTCTGGTTGTCACATGGCACTACAGGGGACGGCAGAGCCAGATGGGGAAGAGACTTGGTGCCTTCTAAAGTTTTGGGAGGACCTGGCCCCCCTCCTTGGGGGTGACATGAGGATGCACACAGCAGTGGTTGCCATGTACATACTACTGGGGGACATGTATGGCACAATGTTTGAAGAGGGAGCATTGCAGGCTCCAGAGGTTGCCCTGGCTTTCCAGAGGTGGGTTTGTCCAGAAATAAGATCACCTTATATTAACTGGATGTTGCACGATGCTACAGTCACTATTCAGGCCATACAGCCCTATGGCATAGGAATGTTTTCGGGGGATCTTTTGGAAGGGAGCAACAGGGTGCTGAAGGACATTTGGTCCTCCTTTTGTGATACAGGTGGGGGCACAGGAAGCCTCGTGTCGCGCCGCATTAAGATGCTCAGGCAGGTTAATGAGCGTCTGTTCCTGTACTTTGAAGTACCAAGGTGGAACGGGACCTCCAGAAGCAACCTGTGCAATGCACAGAAATTGGCTGACAACGTTCGGGCATATTTTGCGGATGAGGAACTGTGGTACCGCGCTATTTTTTTTCCAGCGCGCGCTACATGCTATCTAGTGCGCGCAATGACCACTATCGCGTGCGCTATACTGTTTTCAAGCGCCGCATCCCTTGAAATGGCGATATAAAATTGGAAGTAGCGTGCTATGACTACGCACCACAAATGTGCCTCCAATTGCAAATGCATTGACAGACACAGAGATTTGTTCCTTTTCTGTCCGTTTTTTTTGGTGTTTTCAATTTTTTTGTTACTGCATTTTCCTTTTTGTAATATTGCTGGAACAGGGGTACTTTAATGTAGCCCTCTTGCACATGCAGCCCGTGGGCTGGGGATATCCGCCTCCTGCAGCACCGCCAACAACTGCTGCAGGGGCCACAGCAGCTGGTGCGACACCGCAACCACCGCCACATGCAGCTGTACAACCGGGACTGCAGCAGCTGTCCACGACGCCGTGGAGCATGCAGACACAGGTACTTGCCGTGCGCACTACTGTTTCCGTTGCGCGTGCTACGCTCTTGTTGTGCGTGCTACCTGTCTCGTTGTGCGCACTACGCAAGTCCTCGTTGCGTGTTTTTTGTCTTGTTTTCCGCGTGCTTTGTCTTGTTTTTCGCAGACGCTGTCCGGGACGCTGACCCAGTTCTCCCGAACTCAGCCTCTGTGGCCCGCGCCGAAGTCCCCGTTACGAGCTGCCTCATAGCAGCTGTCTCCCATACTGTTCCCCGGTGGGTCGCCCACCTTGGGCTCCCCAGTGCGCGGCAGTCTTCCAGTGGGCCAAGTGCAGCAAGTGCTCTTCGGCCCACTGCCAGGGCAGCAGCAGCAGCCAATGCAGCAGCAGCAAGTGCAGTTGCGGCCCAGCAAGTCAGCAGCCCACAACAACAGCAGCAGCAGCAGCAGCAGGTCCAACCAAGACAGCAGCAACCCCAAGTGCAAGCACAGTTTCAGTCTCCCCCCCCCCCAGGGCCACGTACGGGCTTTGCCTTCAGCAGCGACTTCAGGAACCGAATCTGGCCCAACCAAAACAGCACCATCTGCGTTCAAGGGCCTGACTGGGCATGGCTGAAGGACATGAGGCCGGCCTACGTTTTCGAGGTGGCCTTCTACAAGTTCTGGCGCCAAAGGGCCACGGCGATTGCCAAGATCCCAGACGAAGCCGTGAAACCCTGCTGGCATGACGAGAGCATTACTGGCCATTGGTGCAGTCTGGCGAACCTGTTGAACCCCTCCGTGCCCACCCAAGAAAGACAAGCTGCCTGTGGACACTGCAAGGTGGAGGAGTACGAGCTGCTCTTTTCGTGCTGGGCAAGTTACTAGTGGGGTCACGTTGGGACCCACACGCCTCCGGGTGCCACCGCAAAGACCGTCCACCACTTCTACTTCAACAAGGACCCACCGAGCTTTATCAACGCAACCGACGTGGGGGCAATGGCCTTCAAGAACGAGTGTGCCTCGGTGAGAAGTGCGGGAACACGTTTGCTGCGGGGTCAGCCAAGAAAGAAGCCAGTGCAGCAAGGGCACTTGCAACCGGCGCCAAAGTCAAAGCCACGGCGGTCAAGGACGACAAGCAGCCGCAGCAGCAGCAAGTGCAGCAACAGCAGCAGCTCCAACAGCAGGCAGCCGTGCAGCAGGCAATACTGCAGCTGCTCCAGCAGCAGCAGCAGGTGCAGATGGCCCAGCAACAGCAACAGCAACAACAACAACAGGCACAGGCACAGGTATGCGCTATGTTTGCCATTGCGCGCGCTTTTGACATTGTTGCGCGCGCTCCATTTGCTGTAGCACGTGCGATTTAATTGTTTGCGCGCGCTACCGCCCCACCGTCTGTCCTGTTGTCACGTAGGTTGGCAGCTTCGAGCAGCTCCTGTGCCTGGGATCCCGCAGAGGGCCGTTGATGATCAGCGTGCCCGGGGACATTGCCGGGCAGTCCAAGCATGCGGCCGACTGGCTTGATGGACGGAAGGAGCAAGGCCCCTCACCGGTGCTGGCCCGGGCTAAGCGGCAGATGGAGGAGCTGGAGGTAGACTGGGCAGATGCCTTTGCCGTGCCGGAGACAGAATCCGTGACAGTCCCAAGGCCGAAGAAGAAGCGTACCGAAGAGCCAACAGCCACCAGCCACCTACCACCAGCCATCTCCGCCTCCCACACCGCTAAGCCCCCTCACCCGCCAGGCAAGGTCCTTGCCCAGAAGACCGCCGACCAGCAGCTGATGGCACAGGCGGCACAGAGCGTCCAACGTCAGGCGGAACAGGCCAAGAAGAAAGAGGACAAAGCAAAGAAGAAGAAGAAGGAAGAGGAGGAAAAGAGGAAGAAGAAGGAGAAGGAAGAGGAAGAGAGGAGGAAGAAGAAGGAGAAGGAAGAGGAGGAGAAGAGACGGAAGAAAGCAGAGGAGGAGAAAGCAGAAAAGGTAATGCAGTGCGCGCTATCGGTGTCAATGCACGTGCTATGCATTTTGTCGCGCATGCTATGCCCCGTATTGCGCGTGCTATGGATGTGCTATGCCTCTGCGCTACTCTTTCCAGGCAAGCAAGACGGCACCGCAGCAGGCACCCCCGCCGCAGCTCGCGTCAAAGCCAGCACCGAAGCAGCCTGTCCCAGTCCCAGACCAGCCACAAGAAAAAGGAGCTCCGTGCGGTTTCACCCCACCCAGTACAGCTCCCAAGGCCAAGCAGCAGAGCAAAGCCGACGCGGACAAGCTGGCAACAGATGAGCTCATGCAGCGCCGAGATTGGTCCTACAAAGACGGCCAGGAGCCTCGGTGGATCATCTACTGCACCACTGCAATGGCGCCGATGATTGTGCAGGGAGCCGAAATCAAGCCAGCAGGGGCCAGCAGGGCCCCTCAGGACCACGTGGCCGTCATCATCCCCAACGATCAGTCGCGCCCCAGCCAACAAGGGGAGGAGGAGGAGGAGGAGGACGACTGGTCGGAGTTCATGCCCAGCTGCAAGGTGTTCTCCGCCAAAAGCAAAGCTTATGAGGAGTTGGACAAGTGGCAGTCTTGGCGGGAGACGTACGAGGCTGATGAGATTGAGGACCTCTGCCCCGACCCAAAAACCATGAGGATGTCCCCATCCAAGCCACCAACCCCAAAGAAGAAGCAGCTCCAAGGAGACCAACCAGCCCAGCCACCAGCCCCCCCACAAGAAGACGAGGGACCTGCCGAAGCTGCAGCACAAGCAGAAGCACCAGCAGCAGCTGCACAAGAAGAAGAGGCACCAGCCCCAGCAGCAACTGCACAAGAAGACGACGCACCAGCCCCACCACCAGAAGAAGAGGCACCAGCGGCCGCGCCACAAGAAAGAGAAGGAGCAGCCCCGAAAGAAGAAGAGGCACCAGAAGGAGCAACCCCAGAAGGCGACCCACGCCCACAAAATAAAGGGAACGCAGCCCCAGCTGCCGCTTGGGCAGAAGACCACAGACCCGAATGGGAGAAGGAGTGGGATGCTGAAGTGGTGGTCGAAAGCATTAAGGAGATCACTGGATGACAGCGCGCTCTATACCTGGTAGAGCGCGCGCTGTAAATATGTTGCGCGCGCTACACTGTCTGTGCCCATGAGGACCTGTACTGTTGCACACTTTTCAGACCTTTCAGAAAGTGTTCTTGCATGTGTCCTGGGTTGGGTGAGCAACACGGAATGTTTTTGAAAAGCAAGGGGTTTTTGAGAAACACAGGACACTGGAAAAGGCATGGTTTTGAAACATTTTACGGTTTCGAACAATTTGAAAAATGGGACAATATAGCGCGGTAGAGCGCGGGCAATAAGCGCGCTACAAAGGTGATATTTTTCAAAATTTCCGCGCACTATGGAAAAAAAGCACTGTTGCGCGCACGCAGGGTAGGGATACTCTCCTCTCCTCTTGAGATACGGACATTCTACTCCCCCCACGCATAGTGATTCTCTTCTCCACCTGGGATAGGGACATTCTCCTCTCCCCATCGGATAGAGACTCTCTTCTCTCCTTGGAACAGGGCCTCCATGGATGTGCTCTCATTGGACCCGGGATATCTCTCTTTGTGCACTCACTCTGCGGGCCGGGTCTAGGTCTCTACATGTGACCCGGGTCATTTGTTTATCCAATTCTCTTACCCAATCCCTCTCCTAGTGCATGCGTTCTCTCATGGGTCATGGTTAGGCGAAATCCTCCTTCCATACACATGCTCTCCTGGATTGGATTATGGGAAGGTCGAGCTCTTCATGGCATGGATTGGTGAAGGTCTCTCCTATTAATAGGGCAATATATATGTGCTCTCTTGAGGCGGGACTCCCTCTTTTCGGGATAGGACACTCTCCCCATGGATATACTCTCACGGCTTTTCGAGTATAAATTCTCTTGGGATTTAGTTGGGGAATGGAGGTGCCACCGGATGAGGTTGGGAGGTATTGGGGAACCAGGTCCATGTTGGACTAGGGAGGAAACCCCGGAACATCTCTTCGTTGTTGATCCATTGTTTTGGGATGCTTTGGTGTAATCAAATATAATATTTCCCTCTCCGTCCATCCATTGAGCACGTGGGATTCCAGGTCTCCCGAGGGTATGAGACCAATTAATGTTTGAGGTCAAGTTCTCCATGGTTGCATGTGCATGCTGGACGGTGAGTGCATCTCATATCTCGCGATTGCTTTGCCATTGACCTCAAGGGGTGTTGAATCATGTGAGGTTAATTCTCCTTTGCCATGTTCCATGAGGATGACCACGACCTTCAAGACCATTGGGAGGTTGAGCAGTTTCTTTTTAGCCAATTATTGCTTACTGCTTTGTATGTCATTGGATTTTGGTGTACATTCTTTTGTCTTCTTTTATGTTAGGCGGCAAAGGTTGTACGTTTGTTTGTGTATTGCTGGCAAGCGGTCAAGATAGGGATTCATATTGATTGTCAATGCTTTGATTTTGTGCAGCCGTGTGCCTAGGGAAGGACCACCCCCTAGGACACTCGTAAAAACAAACGTAGCTGACGCGAACGCGTTCAACGCCGTCGGTGGTCGACAACTCGTTGAGTGACGAGTACTCGGTTGCTGGGCATAGGGCTCGAGACCGTTGCGGTACCGTGGTGGGGCGCCGTGCTGTCGAAAAGTTGGTGCCTATAGTCTGACGGGGACACCGTCCACGCCACCGGGCAAGTGAGTGCATCTCCTTGCTGGCGTCCCCTGCCTCAACAGCACAACCTCTTGTTGCTCGCGTTGTCGGAGATCCAGGCTTTCCGCGCCTGCACCTAGACTTCTCTAGGTACGAGTCCAAGAACTCCTCCCAGACGCCATGGTCAATTGGCAACAAGCGGGCAAGACCTGGCCCAAGCCCCATCCCCATGCGGTAAGATTACTGCAAGGGCTGATATGGGACAAGCAGTACCGCCACTCCAACCCCCAATGTGAGGGCCGTGTCCCCCAGACCTTCGAGTTGAGGGAAGATATGGGGGCCGACCGCCTGCAAGCCCTTGAAGATTGGCTGCAGGTGGAAGGTTATGGCTATCGTTTCCGCCAAAGAAGGTGGCGGGTATGGAGGCTGAACCCCAGGGCCGGGGAAGGGCTGTGCCTGGACGGGTATCAGGAGGAGGTCGACGACAATGAGTATAGGGCTGGCCAAAGGATCAATGTTTCCATGTGTGACATGATCGAAAAAGAGTTCCGCGAACCGGGACAAGAACGCAAATTGCGTAAATCAGCCGGTGATAAGAAGCGGTCATCCGGGGACAAAAAGCGAGACAAGAAATGGAAAGAGTTCCAAGAAATCCAAGCTGCCCAAGCTAGAGCGCTAGTTCCCATCGTTGAACGCACAACCGCAGAACGCCCGGGCTCGCCATCTACCCCAGGCGAAGATGCCATGGGTGATGTACACATGGGCACTCCGAAGCCCACCCAGCCCCTGCCACATCATCATCCTTAGCCCTTGCCGCATCATCCTCATCAACGGCTGCTGCTTCATCTTCATCAGCGGCCCGTGAACCCACCATTCAGAGCGCCCGATCAACTCCCGATGTGGAAGAATGCGGTAAAAGGGCAGCAGAATGCGAGAGGTGCACTGGGCGCCCTTGCCATCTCCAGGAACGGCATCGCCTCCTCTGGAACAAGGGGAACAACGAAAGAGGTGGACGGTCAAAGAGATGACGGAACGCCAAAGGGGCCTGGAAGCCTGGCGACAGGGAATTGAGGAGATCCTCGCGCAAGAAGTGGCGCAAAGAGCCGAGGCCCTCAACGCCGAGATGGTGCGGGAGATCGAAGAGCAAGAAGCGGAGAAAGAAGAAGCCGAACAAGCGGCAAGGATGGCAGCAGCACGGCGTGCCAAAAGGGAACAAGAGGCGGACGCAAGCCACCACTTGGATGTGGAATCACTGAAGCGCCCACTTCGTGGTCTGGCTGAAGAATATGGGCGTCGATTCCCATCCGCCTCAAATCCACCGGCCACAGCTCCTGAGGACAACATTACCCTCGACGACATTGAAGTCAAGAGTGGGAGCACCGTCACCGATGAAAGAAGCAAGGGGAAGAACAAAGGGAAGAAAAAGACCAAGATGTGCGCCAAGCCCCAACAGTCCGAGGAGGAGTACTACACGACGTGTGAAGATCGGGACTTCTCCGACTTCCGGGGTCCAGCCGAGGTCATCGTGAGCGCCGTGGCGGCGGGAGGTCAACCCCCAAGCCATCAGAGCTCGAATGGGATTTTTTTGGACTCCATGGGTGGAAGACCGGGAAGATTGCCTTCAAGAGGATCGCGAAGCCACTCCGGCGAGTCCGATGACAGCGTGCGTATCCGACTGCTCCCCGGACACCCACGCGCGGGGCGACTAGATCGAGAACAATTACACGATCGAAAGTCCCAAGACTTCATCGACCGGTGGTCAGGCATTGATTGGCTCAAGGGAAGAGTGGAAGAGTTGGAGAAGGTCACCGAGAATCTTCAGAAGGAAGCAGCCATCGCCAAGCAAGAGGTGGTCCGACTCACTGGTGTGGTAGGTGAAGCTCAAAAGACAGCCACACAAGCACTGGAAGAATTGAAGCGCCACGCGCAAGTCGCCATCTCGCTGCAAGATCGCCTCGATGCGCTCAACTCCGAAGGGCTGGAGGAGCTTGGCAAAGTGCGTGAAGCCTGCCCACAAGCACCACCACGCCGCGGAGACGTTGAGCCCGCAGCGCCGTCGAGGGCTCTATACCGATAGCGGGAGAGATGGAATTATCCGTCCCGAGCGCCTCCCGATGACCAAGAGTCCGGGATCTCCCAGTCCAGTGCCGCACCCTCGGCAAGGTCTGGAAGAGTGTCGAGTACACCTCCAAGAGCACCACCTCCGAGAGGATACCAAGCTGTGCTGCCGGCGGCTGGCTATCAATGGGTTCGCGTCCAAGGAAAGTGGCAGCAAGAGAGACTGCCGAGGGTACAAGAACCCCAAAAAAATCCACGGTCGGCGAACCGCTATGAAGAGTTGCAGCGGTATGGACCGGAAGAAGAAGATGATGACATCGACGTTAGCGACCGCAGTGGGATAAGCTTGGAGGACATGTTGGAACAAGAGTTCGAAGGCCTTCCGCCTCCTTACACCCAGCTTGAAGAGGAGCGCGACATCGCCCACGACATGGACATTCATGCCCTGGGAACCCAAGCCGCGTATGGAAGAGACCGTTAACGATACGGCCCTCGACGCGATTGGGAGCCCCGAGGTCGAGTGCCAATATTGGCAAGCAGCTGACGGGGAGCCGCTGAATTAGAGGACACCCGTGATTTGGTTCCTTCTCGTTGCAGCGGAGATCCGCTCACTCTCGACCACTTCTTCCAGGCATTGGATATTTATGGCTTGCAGCTATGCGTTGGGATGCCGAGGTCAGACCGAGAGGAACATCTTTTCAATCGTTTTTGTTACCGCCTCCAAAAAGCCTTGCAAACTTCATACTTGCAAGATTTGGCCGATGCAAAGATCAGGGGCTACAAGCAAGCCAAGAAGTGGCTCGAGCAGGAAGAAAGAGTCGATGCTCCAGAAAAAGCGTCCAAGCTTTGGAAGGCTGTCACTCTCGTACACAACGGGAATGATATCTTCCTATACAAACGGCGGGATTTCCAGCGAGAATACGCTGTAGACAAAGCCGCCTTTGCATGAGCCAACCCGGACCGCAAGCTCAAGAGCGAGCGTCAGCGTCCCCAAGGGATTCGTGAAGTTCAAACTGAACTCCAAAAAAAAAGGTGGGTCTCAAGGAGTTGCTCGAGAAGATGCTGACATCGGGGAAGAGTCCAAAAGAGGGCATGCCTCAAGCGGCGTCGCCCTCAACAGCCGCTCATTAGCGGGGCCCTTGCAGCCAAGGGCCCCAGCTGGCGACCCGGCCGCAGGCAAACCCGGCCAGAAGGTCGGAAGGACGGTTGACGAGGCACCATCCTCGGAAAGCTTTCTCGTCTCCTTCACCATCACCAAGTCCTCAAGAGGACGATGAGGAAGAATTACCCCCTCTTCAATCCGGAAGTGAAAGCAAAGGTGAAGAAGAAGAAAAGACCTGCAGCAGAGTCACCAATGAGCAAGGAGCTGCAGACAGGCCGCCAACCGTAACCTACACCCTATACGAGGACCTCATCGAACTGCTTGAGGCACCCCAGAAGCTGGAGCTATTAGGCGTCCGCTTGGTTGGCGGCGAGGGACAGCTCCACTTGCGACTCCGTGTAACCTTCCAAGGGGTCGAAAGGTTGGTGAGTGTGCTGGTGGACTCGGGAGCCCAAGTCAGTCTCGTGAGGACTGTGCTCTTCACAGCATCTTGTATCAGGACGAGCCCTAACCCGGTTTGCTTGAGGGTCGCCAATGGGCAGTACATGGGTGGAGGCAGGACTGAAGCTCACCTTGAGATGGAATTCCTGAACCATGAAGACCTGTCGCGACCGGACAAGGGCAAGCGTGTTACCTTGAGTGGTACCTTTTACGAAGTGGACATGGACTGGGATGTTATTATTGGCTATGACTTTATGGCGGCCACGGATACAGGTGTACAACAGGCCCAAAGTTCCATGACCCTCTACAACGATGACCGTTTGTCCTGGTTTACCGCCCACCTTGCATTTGAAGAGAGCCATTGGGCACACGCGGCACGCGAGCAGCTTTGCCGCGTTGTACGGGCAGTCAAACCATGCCAAAGGCCCCTCGACAAATATGGTTTTACTCCCAAACCCTTCCAAGAGGCGGTTGCCAGATCGGGAGCAGGCGAGCCATCGGTAGATGCCTTCAGCTCTGCATACTCCTAAAGGTTTCCTTTATGCAAGACATATTGGCAAACCAAGGACTCCGCATGGTTCAAGCGATGGTATGAGCATTTTTGGGGACTGCTATGGATTCACTGCAACCCAGGATGTGTGCCGCGCGCCAGTGCAAAATTTAAGTCCAACGGAGCCAAGGCCCGCCTTGTGCTGACGGAGAAAGTGTGGGAAGATGACCGAATGGTGAGGCTCCAAGATGATTTGGAACGTATGACCCTAAACTCTTACGATTTTCCGGCGGGTCAGAGCATCTACAAGGATGCTAGGGGCCAAAAATTAGGCGACACGCCCGGCTGAACCACGGTGGTGTATGTGGACGGCTCACTCTTGGATGAATTGGAAGCCGATATCCAAATGGTTGCGCGAGTAGTTGCCGAGCCCATGCGCTACATGTTCGCAGCACCATCCCAAGAAGCTGATCAATACACAGAAGGGCGTGATGACCTAACCACCGACGAGCTTGACGCTGTGGTGGGATACATGCACAACCCTATGCACGACATCATGTCTGCAAAAGGGAGCAAGGATGACACCAAATGGTGGGAAGATGACTCCATCGCCTCGGGCGCCTTTGATGGCAATGCATTTGTCCGTAGAGTGCTTGACCATTGCGCCGACCAAGATGAGCAGCGAGGAGGAAACGCCCCCACGTTATGGAGATATTTACCGGACAGAATGTGGAATCCATCGTGCCCCCAGAGCCTCTAAGGACCCTCGCGCCTTGGACCCGGAACAAGACCAAGTCCACCTGTCCCAAGATACCCATGAGAGGTCCATGGTGCAAGTGGCGACCAAGGTCAAAGCTTTCGCCGACTCCCACCCTGGTGTCCAAGCGCTAAGGGAAAAAATCAAGGGAGATTATGCGAAGAACTTCTTCAGTGGAAAGCCCACCAAAGATCCTCCAATTCGTGGCCCGTATGGCGAAGCAAAAATCCGCCTCCGACATCCACACAAGGTAGTCTGGCAACGTTGGTTCGCTTTGAAGGGAGACCGGCTTGAAGCCATGAAAGCCAAGCTGAAAGAATTCAGGGAGTGTGGGTGGTTGGAACCATGCACCAGCGAGTGGGCCTCCCCTGCCTTCGTTGTTCCAAAGAAGGTGGCCGGGGAATGGCGGCTGGCCGTCGACTACCGAGGGCTGAACGAGCAAACGGAGTTCGACTCCTACACCCTGCCCCTCATCAAGGATATGTTGCAGAGGCAACATGGGCGACGGCTCCTCACGGTGATCGACCTGAAACACGGTTACCACCAAATGCCGTTGGCGCCGGAGTCTCGTGCATGCGCTGCCATGTCTACCCCGCTGGGTCCTCTCCAATGGAAGGTAATGCCCATGGGATGTGGAAACGGCAATGCGTCTTTCCAACGAACGTTGGAAGACATCCTCAAGCCCGTTGCCGACTGCGCCGATCCTTTCGTCGATGATATCATCGTTCGGCCAGACACGGAGGGTATGACCGATGAGGAAGTGCTTGCCGCCCATGAAGCTGACGTGAGGAGAGTCTTGGACCTCCTGGTCTCTTTGCAACTCACCGGAAGTGCCAACAAAGCCACCATCGCAGTCAACGAAGTGGAATTTGCTGGACACGTGGGTGGCATGGGGCAAGGGCAAGCCCATTCCCGGCAAGATTGCTGCGGTGGAAAATTGGGAGCGCCCCAAGACAGTCTCGGAGATGCACGCCATCCTCGGATTCTGCAATTACTACACAGGTTATGTCCGTATGTATGCAGAAATGGCCGCCCCGATGACAGCCTTGCTGAAAGGCAACCGAGATGAAACCAAGAAGGGCAGCAAGAAGCCCATCATATGGGACGATGAAGCCAATGATGCCTTTCAGGCCATGAAGCGCGCTTTGCTTGATAAGCTGAAGCTCTGGCTCATTAACCCCGACAAAGGGTTTGTGCTCCGTACGGACGCTTCGGACTATGTGGTCGGAGCGGTCCTCGAGCAAGTGGAGGATGATGGAACCCACGTTCCCGTCGCCTTCTGGAGTCGAGTTCTTGCTCCTGGCCAGCGCCGGACCTGGACACCCAGAGAAAGGGAGACATACGCCATTATTTGCGCGCTACGTAAGTGGGCAGGACACATCAGACTGCAGCCGGTAGTTGTCTGCACGGACCACCAGAGCTTGCAATCTTGGCACAAGGAGCATGAGGATACTCCCTCCGGCCCAGCGTCTCGAAGTGCCTGATGGCATGAGACTTTGGCCAACTTCGACCTATTAGTTGTGTATGTCCCAGGAAAGGACAACACGGTGGCGGACTGCATGAGCTGATGGGCGTATCCGGCAAGCAAGGGACTGGCGGATGTACGTGCCAATGGGGACGAGGAAGAAACCAAGGAGGCCAACTGGATCATCGAGATGGAGAGACTGATTGGGGACGAAGGAGTCAAGTGCTTCGTCGTAATGGCATCTGAGACCAACACTACCGATCGCGCGGATCGGGCGGTGATGCAAAATATGGCCGAGACAATGAGCATCCGGCCACTCGCGCAAATGCCTGCCAATGACAAGCCGCAATTGAAGTCCAAGGCTACCTCCTCGACGGATGCAAATCCTTCAACCTCTCAGTCGTGCCTGAAGAAAGCCTGGACGTCCGACTATGCCGACTCTGAGGCGTGGGCCCAGTATTACAAGGTGATCTCCAGCCCCGACGACGACGAAGAATGGCCCCAAGGACCCTCGGTCGAACATGAAAAAATGTTCTTGAATGGGAAGCTGCTCGTCCCTGAATCTCATGCCAAAGACCTACTGGATGAGTGGCATCAAGAATTGATGCACCCCAGTGCAGCGAGGCAACGGAGAGACATGGAACCAAGGTTCTTGTTTCCTCACGGAGCCCGGGAGCTCCTCAATAAGGTGAAGAGCCACTGCCAAGTGTGTGCCGCCTGCAACCCGGCGAATTACTCGCTAGCCGGTGATCAACAATGGACGCCGATCCCCGATAGACCCATGGAGTCTGTCAGCATGGATGTTTTCTCTATGCCTGAAGTTAAGGTGGGTAAGGACACTTATGATTGTGTAGTCATTGTTGTCGACCGGCATTTGGGCTATCTTGTTGCCGTTCCGGCCAAGAAAGAGGGTCTAACAGCCAAGGAAGTGGCCGAGAAGATGATGAATTATTGGTTGACCATTTTTGACATCCCTGCGACGATTTGCAGCGAGAACGCCCCGCAGTTCACGGTTCGGTGGTTGAAGGCCATGTGTGCTTACATGGGTGTATGGCATGCCACGTCCGTAGCACACCTGAGCCGTTCAAATGGCGGAGCTGAAGTGGCCGGTCGCAGGTTTTTGAGAGGCTGCGCAAGCTTCACCTGGAGAACCCAAAGAAGAATTGGTTTAAGGGGATGTGGAGAGCCATCCAAGTCTACCACGTCTTGCCCACAACCTCCGGGCTGTCTCGCCATCAAATTCTCTTTACCAGAAACAGGTTGAGTCGCTCCCTTCCTTGGTACACCACCGGTCTCGCCAAAGATGCCGTGGAGGCATTCAAAGAGGCCGAAGACACCGCCAAACTGGTGAAGGATGCTCTTGAAAAGGAGCATGCTAAGCGGCAAGACAAGACACCCAAGGGCCCCGTCACCTCTCTCAAGGTTGGAGGCCATGTCTGGGTTGAAAGACCCGGGCCGTTGGGCACTCATTGGACGAAGACTTGGTATACCCCTGGTACGATAGCCAAGAGGGTTGGTCCGAGCACCTTTCTCGTTCAAACGGGTCCCTCTCAATTCAAAACCCGGCACGAGACTCAATTGAAGGACCGTGTTCGGGATATCACGGGGAAGCACGTGGACTTCCAGTACACCCAACATGAGGACGATTCCGACGAGGATGAATACCTTGAGGAGGACGACTATGTCGTTGACAAGGTTTTGAGCCACCGGCCAAACTCCGCCGTCCCGGGTGGAATTGAGTTCAAGGTGAGGTGGAACGGATACGGGAAGTCTCATGACTCCTGGGTACCTCCCTCATCGTTTGTGCCCCGCATCAACAAAGTGTGGCAAGCCTATCTCGGTCAAAAGGGCGTCGATATTTCCGCCAAGGACTTGATGGCTCCCATCATCCAGGCTGAGGACGACATCTTGTCCCTCACTGATCCCTTCGTCGATGCATGCTGTACTATGGGAGGCTGATAACCCCCTTGTCTAGTGTTCTACATCATATTTTTAACTTTTACGATTGGACTTGATTTACTGGTACTTTACAATTGTTCCTTTGCATGAGACAATTTTTTTTTTGACGTCATACCTTTGAACAATGCCTTTGTGTTTGTATTTTACGGACTTTACCACATGCATGGGCAGGTGCCATACATTATATACATTCAGGTCCCCAAGATTCATACTTGGGTAAATTTGGCCCATACGACGTTGCGCAACGGGTGTTGTTGCCATCAGCACTGCAAATCAGTGAGTGTGTGTGATCAATTCATGGCACTTGTTGAATTGTGTAAATATACCGTTGGGGTATATTTGGGTTCTGGCTCTTTTTCCGTGAGTTCTCTTAGTTTTTCAAAATCAACTTCCCAAAAGTTCAATCATCCTTCCAAACTCCTTCCTGAGTATCCCACAACGCGAGCACAATGAGCGTCATTCATGATTACAATAAATGAACAGAGTGTTCATTTAGCATGCCTGCACAACAAAGTACTGCAGGGCCTGCCAACAACAACCTAAATTATGCATGTCGAAAAATATACATGACACTCAGCAATTTTCTATAATAAAAATGTAATCTTTCAGGCGTGTCCTGCATGCGATATTATCCTGTGAAACTGCAACGCAATCTCTGTGCTGTCTGCGTGCGCGTGCTTCCTGTCGAGGTGCTTGCGCTCTGTCTGTTTGCGCTTCTGTTTCCTGTTTCTGACTCTTTTACCCCACTGGATTCTGATCTAAAGGGGGGGCTGTCACATTGGTGTGTGGGTCTGATGCCAAGGGTATTGCACTCCCCTCCGAAAACGTTTCATGGGGGCACCAACAGTAGACCCCTGAAATGTTTCAAAAAAAAACTGATACCCTGGCATCTGTCACACTTACCTTACCAACCCCAAACTCGTTGTGGTCCTTCATGGGCCTTATGTCCCTGTAAACCACCCCACTGAGGTGGGTCCTCTCTATACTGTTTACGATTGACATGGTATCTACTACGTCGTGGTCCCAAAAATCGTAGCATGGGCCACCTGCACAAATCTCGCCACCGTCAGCAATTTCGTAGTTGCTGACAAAACGAAAACATAAAAAAAAAACACAAAAAAAACAAATCCAGAAATACCTACAACAGACAGCCTGCAAACAGCACCCTTGCACGAACCTGTAGTACACAGTAAAAGATGAGCCCTGCCTTTCAGAAGAAATTGCGGTGCACTGCCATTCATGCTGATATACTGAACCCAGCGTGTCCTGAGTTTCGGTACGGGTATTGCTCTTGCTTGACATGCGACTTGGTGAAAAAGACTACAACAACAAGGTAATGGGCATAGTGCAAGGCACTCTGCAGAACGTGCAGTGTTCCGTGGTGCCTGGGCTGCTTTAGTGTTTTCCGCCGCGGACAAAGCAGTAAAACCTGGCGCAAAGCTGGGCTCAAAGTCCAGTAATGCCTGGACTATCTCATACATGTATGCTGTGGGGTCTCTGGTCACCATCTCCAGTGCTGCGCAGCACCACTCCCGTCAGCAGTGCCGTGGCATGCCATCTGACTCTTCACTGTGGGGAGGGGGGGGGGCGTCCCTGTCAGCAAGTGTTATGTGTTGTCGTAAGTGTAAAAAAAAACTGAGCTGTGAAGTCCCCTGTTGGTGTGGAATTAAAACTTCCCTGGTGGCTGATCGCCATGCTGTGCACACAGTCCGCTGTCATGGGTTCTGGCCTTATTCTCTCGTGTCTGGGGATCCTGGAGGGGAATTCTGCCCTCCCTTGACACCAAGGGGAAACCCAAGCGCTGCTTGCCGTGACCCTGGGCTTGTGTCTTCTACTGACGTTACTTGCCCCTTCTGGGGTTTCTCCGGCGTAAAAAAAATGGAACGGCCTCTGCAGCCACATTCCCATTTCCCAGCCCAGGGGTTGATGCTTGTACGATCCCAGGGCTGTTTTGGCAATCCCCTGCCCCATCTGGTCCGCACCAATAAAAACCGTGGCGGGGGCCTGCCCAAGGAAAGGGGGCTTCCGACCCCCCTCTGTGGCGATTCTGCCCAGCATGTGTATGTGTCCTAACCCCTGTTGCCGGCTCAGGCGCTGTGACAAGCCATCTGACCTTCCTGAGCAAGCAAAAATCATATAACCGCGTGTTATTGTGGCCTGCCATCTGGCTCCCCACTCGGTGTATGTTCACATTGTAGAAAACGCAAAGAAAGAGAACAAACTGTCAGCACAAGCCGACATAGCCGTGTAAGTTGGAATAAATAAGCTGCACAGGGGATGCATCATTACCACGTTTAATTCCTTAGGAACTCCTCGCTTGTAGTCTTCGTCGCTGTCGTTCTGCCTTCGTTGGGCGCAGTCCTCGATCCTTTCGCCCTCTGGATACTGGTGGATTGTCCACAGTGGCCGCGTAACGAACTCCCACGCGTTCGACCCGCTCCCCATTTGTACTTGCCTGCCAGGGGCGTCGCGCTTGGTGTTCATGGCCTGGACAGGGGCTTCCTGTCACCTCGTTGAACAGGGACGTGTGCGCCGTTGGCCTGTCATGTTCTTGGTGTTCACCGGCGCCCCTCTGCGGTTCCTTCAGTTGTTTGTATTTCTCCTTCTCCCAAGCTTCGAGTTGGCGCTGTTCCCATTGGATTCAACGAAAGACATGTGCCGCCGAGTGCGGCTTGTTTTTCCCGTGCCACTCATACCACTCTCGTCGGCGATCTTGTTTGCTCTTCAATTCCTCCAGCGTCGCCAGTCTCCTTGTCGTCTGCTGGCCACTGCTGGCTGACTCCTTATCTTCGGGTATGATCAACGCCACTCCTGTCACGATGCACCTCAGCACACCTCCATGCACGAACGCTATGTCACTGTGATACCTCGTGCGCTGCCTGCAGTCATATTGGCAGCACGCTTGTGTGCGTGGATTATCCTTGAAGAACTTGTCGCACTCTTCCAACATTTGCCGGCGTCTGTCCGTGATGGCCATAAACTCCTGTCCCGCTGCTGTTACGGGTTGTCCTTGAACGTTGTGCACTCGTGCTTGCGCCTTTCTCGCAATCAGCATCTCCACAATGGCCTCCTGTAGGCTGTCTTCAACGTCCACGTACTCCGGCGGCTTTTTTTTCTTCTTCTGGGCCGTCACCACAAAATCCTCCCTGTCAGCAGCACGCACATCCTTCTTGACAGCAGTGCACGCATCCTTCTTGGCAACAGTGCACACATCCTTCTTGGCAACAGGGCACGCATCCTTCTTGGCAACAGGGCACGAATGTTTCTTGGCGACAGTGCACGCATCCTGATGGATGCTCTCGGCTATGCCATGATCACTCATTTTCTGTCCGCCCGCGTCCTTCTCGAAGCTAAATGAATGTAAATATACCGTTGGGGTATATTTGGGTTCTGGCTCTTTTTCCGTGAGTTCTCTTGGTTTGTCAAAATCAACTTCCCAAAAGTTCCTTCATCCTTCCAAACTCCTTCCTGAGTATCCCACAACGCGAGCCCGATGAGCGTCATTCATGATTACAAGAAATGAACAGAGTGGTCATTTAGCATGCCTGCACCACAAAGTACTGCAGGGCCTGCCAACAACAACCTAAATTATGCATGCCGAAAAATATACATGACACTCAGCAATTTTCTATAAGAAAAATGTAATCTTTCAGGCGTTTCCTGCACGCGATATTATCCTGTGAAACTGCAACGCAATCTCTGTGCTGTCTGCGTGCGCGTGCTTCCTGTCAAGGTGCGCGGGCTCTGTCTGTTTGCGCTTCTGTTTCCTGTTTCTGACTCTTTTACCCCACTGGATTCTGATCTAAAGGGGGGGGCTGTCACATTGGTGTGTGGGTCTGATGCCCAGGGTATTGCAAATTGTCACTCTATTTGCGTTTCTAAGCTTCTCCACTTGTTTGACTCACTCCTTCCCCCTGAATTGTGCTGTCTTTTGTTGGGTGGTCCTACATTTGAGCCTTACCCTAACCCTGGAGTAGGTGCGAGACTTACTACTCCTCTTAACTTCTGCCCGAAAAAAAAAGAACATGTGTGTGCTCACTTCATATTGATCAATTTTGGTATGAATTTCCGTGGTTCAAGACTTCTAGAATTTGGAGGTTTTGCTCCCTCTTCTCGTTGAGAGGATTCACTTGTATGCCTCTTGACCTGAATTTTGATGTTGCAATGCCTTCCTTTGCTGCAGAGATGTCTTTACTCATGCTCCAAGCCTCCAAGGTACCCCCTCAACCCAAATTCCTTACCATGAGACGAGATTATGGAACGGAGATCAGTCTTGGGCCGTGTGTGCTACCAGCGTGCGCGGTCGGACGCCGCTTTCTCAGTGGACTCCAACGAACTACTGCATGTCAAGACCCATGAATTTTTTCGGTGGAGCATGGGGCATCTACATCCGCAAAAGCGACACCTCTGCTATATGAGATCGTTCGTAGACTACTTGGTTGCAATTGGAGAGTCTGCGGGGGATATGAAGTTGCGTCAAATTTGCTTTCCTTCCCTCATCCCAACTATCTGTTGGCTTGTTCCTTGAACCTTTGAGGTCACCTAACCCTATTTTGAGGTTGCTAGACGCAACCACGACATCCGTTCGTGGTAGCCCCTTCGAAAAATGACATTTCTATTTTTAGGTCACCACTTCTATTTGTAGAACATTTTGTGCTATTTCTATTAGCAAATTTCTTTTTTTAGAACGCCACCCTACCGCCCCTGTTTCGCAATTCCTCGACGTCCGTAACCACCTAAGAAGTGTGCCGGACGCACTGGTGAGGTCGGTTTCCCTCCAGGTCCCCTCCATTTCAAGATCCCAGTTTTAGGGTTGTTACTAAAAATAGTAGCAATTCTCGAAAATTTCTCTGGCCCGCCATTTGGACATGTCGTGGAGGTGGACAAAACCGTGGATACTCGCAGCCATGCGATCGCAGTGCCTGGTCCAACGGTGCTATCGGTTTCCCTCCCGCTCTCGCCTGGGCCAAATTGGCTGAAAAGATTGGTGAAAAAAAAAAAGGAAAATTTTTTTTCCGGGGTCGAAAAAATATTTTTTTTCCGTTTTTCATTTTTTCAGCATTGCGTACCATATTTTGAGGGTTGTGGATTCAGTGGTGATGATGGTTCGCCTCAACGAAGCGATATGTTCGGAATTGTCGGGTTTTTCAGCTGTTGTCATGTTTGCGCTTCCTGACCAGGTTGGGCATGGTACACGCTCCCAAGGATCAACAAGGAGCGAGCATACCCCGTCACGTATCCCTGGACCGTGGATATGCTCTAGGGAGGGGGCTGACGGGTATCCCATGCCCTCCGTCCTGAATTGCTTTGTGTTTCATGGTATCTAACCTGATCTGCTTCCTGGTTTTATGCCGTGTGCCACTGTGAAGCCAATCAGCCGACGATTTCTGTTTGTATTAATGTCATGCAATTTCGGGCATAAGATTTCACGAATTTTATTATGGAATTGCTTCCTAGTCAACAGGACAGATATTAATGCCCTCCAGAAATTCAGTCGAGGCCTGTCCGCACGCGTGTGCTCGCCTGGTGCTCCTGTTGTGTGCGCGTGCTCCCTGCTGCTCGGACTGTGCTTCAGTGTGGGCCGAGCGACTGAAAAATCTTCGGAACAGGTGCTAATAGTGTTAGCTCTATCCTGTTACCAAAATGGATGCCGATCGGAAGCTAGGGAGGTTCCAGTGGAAGATAGAAGGCCTGAGGTTAAGGATCTGGCGAAACCCTGGTGTGGCTCGATCCGCCCACATCGGCTGTCGGTCACCGACTGGTGCACGTTAATGGGCGCATCTGCTTGGGCAGTGCCACGCCTACGTGTATGGGGGATCACAAGTCCCTGGAAGCTGGAGGAGTCCTAGGGGAGGGGAGTGGAAGTGGAAGTGGCCGAGGTAGACGCACCGGAAAAGAAGAAAGTACGTCGTTCGATGCTCCGCAATCCGCAAGTGAACTCTTCTTTTTCTTCTTGTGCTTTGATTTGTCACTTTGCCACGTCCCTCCGTTGAGTTCCTCACCCTTCTTATGTATCCTATGTTGCAACGGACATTATCTTCTTTGAATACTCACAAGTGTATGAATCTTTGAACTCACTGTTTTGAACATTAGCTCCATTCATGCTTGGTGCTCATTACAGGAAGGTTGACAAACATGCTTGAGTGTTGGACAATTGTCTCCTTTCATGATGCAATATATTTGGTTGCATGGCCACATGCATTCATTTCATTCATTCAAGTGACCTTTGCAAGTGTGGTCCTAGAGTGCTTGGTCAGGTTCACGTCCACACATCATGTGTTGGTTCATTGCTTATTTGTTGATAAAGATCATTGAGTCGCAATTGCTTTCTCACTGGATCTTGTGCCTACTGCCTCTAAGGAGATTGCCCAAGTTTTTTGCTATTCTAGATGAGGAGGTAATTATGCGAAGTGCTTTGAGGTTAATGTTTTGGAGCATCCTTTGAACTTTGTGTCCATTTCATTGCCGTATCTCCCTAACCACATGCCTTTTCAAGAAGTAGGACGATCCTTTGCAATCAGGTTGAACCATGCGAGAGTGTAGACTAATGGTTTGCCTTCGGTCCAACATGTCAAGGGTATCTTCTCGTGGAAGCTGGTTGGAGATGTGGTCCGCCCATGGCGTAGTCAGATTCTTGGTTCTTTTGCCCCTTGCCGTCTGGTTGACCAAGCGCCCAGCTTTCCCTAAGAGTCGAGGTCAGGTCTCTAACTCAGGTGAACTTGGGACCCTCCCTCTCCATGTGTGGTGCAAGGCAATCGGCTCTCTTCTTCCAAGTGGTTAGGCAACCTCTTCTCCTCTTGGGATAGGGACCCTCTCCTCTCCTCTTGCGAAAGGGACACTCTCTTCTTGGGATAGAGATACTCTCCTCTCCTCTTGAGATAGGGACATTCTACTCCCCCCACGGATAGTGACCTTCTTCTCCACCTGGGATAGGGACATTCTCCTCTCCCCATCAGATAGAGACTCTCTTCTCTCCTTGGAACAGGGCCTCCATGGATGTGCTCCCATTGGACCCGGATATCTCTCCTTTTGCACTTACTCTGCGGGCCGGGTCTAGGTCTCTACATGTGACCCGGGTCATTTGCCTATCCAATTCTCTTACCCAATCTCTCTCCTAGTGCATGCGTGCTGTCATGGGTCATGGTTAGGCGAAATCCTGCTTCCATACACATGCTCTCCTGGATTGGGCTATGGGAAGGTCGAGCTCTTCAGGGCATGGATTGGCGAAGGTCTCTCCTAGGGCAATATATATGTGCTCTCTTGAGGCAGGACTCCCTCTCTTCGGGATAGGACACTCTCCCCATGGATATACTCTCACGGCTTTTCGAGTATAAATTCTCTTGGGATTTAGTTGGGGAATGGAGGTGCCATGGGATGAGGTTGGGAGGTATTGGGGAACTAGATCCATGTGGGACTAGGGAGGAAACCCCGGAAGATCGCTTGGTTGTTGATCCATTGTTTTGGGATGCTTTGGTGTAATCAAGTATAATCTTTCCCTCTCCGTCCATCCATTGAGCACGTGGGATTCCAGGTCTCCCGAGGGTATGAGATCAATCAATGTTTGAGGTCAAGTTCTCCATGGTTGCATGTGCATGCTCGACGGTGAGTGCATCTCATGTCTCGCGATTGCTTTGCCATTGACCTCAAGGGTTGGTGAATCATGTGAGGTTAATTCTTCTTGCCATGTTCCATGAGGATGACCATGACCTTCAAAACCAATGCAAAGGTTGAGCACTTTCTTTTTAGGTAATTATCGCTGACTGCTTTGTATGTCATTGGATTTTGGTGTACATACTTTTGTTTTCTTTTATGTTAGGCGGCAAAGGTTGTACGTTTGTTTGTGTATTGCTGGCAAGCGGTCAAGATGTGGATTCATATTGATTGTCAATGCTTTGATTTTGTGCAGCCGTGTGCCTAGGGAAGGACCACCCCCCAGGACACTCGTCATTACATTCTCCCCCATACAGGTACAGGTGAGCAAGAGATGGCCTGACAGGGCCAGGCAGCAGGTTTTACGACATGTTTCAAAGGACATTCTAGAAAATAAGGGCCACAAAACTCACCGGTGGCGCCAAGTTACCCACCCGGGACATTCGTTGCTCCCCCCGTGCAACACGGCGAAAATGGCCGAAACCAGGCGAAAGTCCCCATCATCTTTCACACAATAGCTGAAAGTGAGCAAAAGACGGCCTGTCACGGCCAAGGATATCCTTTTAGGACATGTTTCGAAGGACATTCTAAAAAAAAGCGCCACAAAACTCACTGGTGGTTCCAAGTTCCCCCCCCCCCCGCACATTTGTTGTACCTGCAAAAACACTGTGTGCCACTTTGGCAGTCAAAACTTGAGAGCCCCATCCCCCGGCCAAAATACCTCAAAACTAGCACAAGACAGCCTAGCACGGCCATGGCTATCCTTTTAGGACATGTTTGAAACGACATGGTCAAAAAATGCGCCACAAAACTCACCGCTGGCGCCAAGTTACCCCTACGGGACGTTTGTTGCACCCACCGTGCAACATGGCGAAAATTGCCCAAAACAGGCGAACCCCCCTACCATCCTTCCCAAATGGCTCAATGTGATCAAAAGACGGCCTGGCATGGCCAAGGACATGATTCTAGTACATGGTTCACGCTACATTCTAAATAAAAAAGCGCCAGAAAAATCACCGGTGGCGCCCAGTTGCCCCTCCTTGACATAGGTTGTACCTCCGAAAATACTGTGTGCTACTGTTAGGGTTCGGAACCGGTTTTACCGAGTAATCAGAAAAAACAGTTTTTTGGCAATAATTGAAGGTTATTTTCAAAACAACTGCCACAACCGGTTATTTTCGAGACTGATTTGAACCAATTTATTGGAATGGTTCCACATTTTTGGGGTTTTTTTTGGCAGTACATTTTGTCCAACTTTTGCACTAAACAGAGGCTTTAATAGCAATAATCGATGGCCCATGGTGAATAACCCCTTCTAATGTAGTTTTGATCACTCCTTTCCAACTTGTATGGGCCGTCTGCTGCTGATGGCAAGATTTTGGTTGGTAAAGGGAAATCAATCAGAAAAACCGCTTACTTTGAGAACTATTATTCGGCAAAACGGGTTTTTTTTATAAAAATAATAGTTTGAAACCGGTTATTTTACAAACTACTAGGTTCAAAACCTTAGCTAATGTGCTGCTAAAACCTGGAGAGCCCCCCCCCTCCCCCACCTAATCTGCTCAAAGTGATCAAATGACGGCCTAGCAGGGCCAGGGATATACTTTTAGGACATGACTCAAAGGGCTTTGTAAAAAAAACGCCACAGAACTGGCCGGGGTCGCCAAGTTACGTCCCGGGAAAAAACATTTCCCCAAAGAAATTCGAGAACATTTTGGTAAATTTTTACAAAGTCAAGTTAACACATTGCAAAATGGTTCAAAGCTGATGGGATATGAGTGACAATCCACTAATTCGTTATGTTCTGCACAAAAGAGGCTTTCAAACAACCGGCCACGGTGGCACCAAGTTATGAATGTTTGGGGGTCGGACGCATGTGATTGTGTATGCAAGTGTGCATTTGGTGAGTTTTGTGTAGCGTTGTTCTATTGTGCCACCTATGTGGGCCTTCCGGGCCCACTTTTGATGTCAACATGTACCCTTTGATGCCCCGGGGCGTACTGACTGGTAATTGGTGATGATGCGTATGGGGGTCCCTACCCCTCACGCTAGGGTCAGGAATTTCGGTTTCAGGGGTCCAATAGGCCAGGATGACCCAGAGTACAGAAACGTCACTACCATGTCTTCCTTGGGGGATTTGATCCAGGCCAAGCCCCCCCTAAAAGCCTTTTGTTGATGTTGAGACTAACTTAATCATTTTTATCACTCTTTTGAAGTTTGAAGTACACTATCTCAAGGTAACTAGGGTTATAACCCTAGCCCCCCATGAAGGTCACCCCTACCACTCAACTGAGCGGAGGTCTCTTCCTTCATGGAGGTAATACCAAAATAAGGTAGGCACTTCATGCCTGAGGCCTTGCAGGTTAAGCCTAGTGGTCCCCCACCTCAAGACCCCTATACTGAACTGATTCTACCACTTATTGTGGTTCTACGTTTTAACTGATTTTGAATTCAGTTGCTTGGCCATGGTGGCCAAGCCATATCCTGTGTCTGGCCTAACTCTTATGCCTCAGATTCCTAACCCACTCCATTTTATCCAAAAGAGTGCACATGAAGTGCTTGGTGCTACCTTGGAGGCCTGAGTCATGCCATGTTCACATAAAAATCATTTGTTTTACCCATTTGTGATTGAATCTTTGTACTTAAGCCTGCTTTGTCTATCTGCAGCCCTTCCGTGATACACTGGATTTCGAAACTATTCATTGATTCGATGCACATCCTGTTCTTGCTTTACTTGCTGTTTTGGTCTTTTTTTTCAACACCAAAACTTGCAGGATTTCATCAAAGCCATTAGGGCATAACCAAGGATATCTTTCTGGTAGCAGAGGCATCCCTTGAGAACCTTTTGAACCGAGTCTGGAAAGTACACAAGCCAAACCCAGTAAACGAAATGTCCACACCATCAGTGCAACTGTCTTCCAGGATTTGGCCAATTCGGAGTGTACAAGTACAACTGCGCAGCAGTGGGCCCATCTCAATGAGACAGCCCAAGCTCAGAGTTGCATCTGGGTCTCAAGAAGATCCAGGTCACAGAAGGGCGGAACAAAAAGCGCCCAGAGAAATACCGTTCACCACTGAGGCCTTAGCGGCCCGTGGTGACAGCCTGCAGCACCTCCGCAGGCGAGTTGCTGTCTCCATCTCCCGCTCAGCCTGCCCTGCATCTTCGTCTACGGCAATGGGAACCTCTGAGGAACAGGACAAACTGGGAAGGAGAATGGACGAGTACCTGCTCCATGAAGAGTACTACAATTCTGTCCGAGGAGAAGATGGAGAGAAACCTCTCGAAGCCTTGGGGTCGCCAACACATACGCACATGGGGTCCTATTGTTACTCCGGCCCACCTACCGACCTTGCCGACACTGTATCTCTACCCAGGCGACCGAGAGGATCTGCTTGGCGTCCAGAGCTGCCAACAACCATCAGAGCCCCCGAAGTGTGTCCAGCTTACGTGGAGGATTCCCATCTCCCAGGGCCAACCTATGGTGCCCTGGACCGTACGGCCGAACTACTGACCAAGCTGCTATCCGGGTCCGAAGATCCAGATGTGACAGCCCTGTCTGAGGCTGTCAGGGCAAAATTTGGTATCACTGAACCCTTACCCAAGCCGGCTTTGGCCTCACCTTCCCTCAGATGGAGCACGCTTGCTGATGATCTCAAACGATCAAGGGTTTCCAGGTTACTACCCAAGGTCACATGCCCCAGCTGCTTTCATCCCCGTGCCAGAACAGTCCCTGTCGCTGAGCTACAGGACGTGCCCGTGACAGAGACGGAGAAAAAGGGACTAACAGCTCTGGCACCTCTCGCTTGCAGACCACCCCCCCCTTGAGACCGAACCTCAGGGGGTGGGAAGAGTGGCAAACCAATTGCCCAGGCGAACATGCAGCTGGAGGTGCCGGAGTTCGACCCTAAAAACCTGCCCGAATGGGCAGAGCAATTTGCTGAGGTTCTTTTACTCACCGGCGAATCTCATGTGGATGTGGCCACTAAATGTTCTCTTTTGAAACGCTCATGCAAAAGGAAATTTGTGCAAAAACAGGTGAAGCAGATTGTAGAAACCTGTTCTACTTGGGCTGAGGTTCTCCAAAGATTGGAGAAAACTTTCCCGGTCTACGAAACAGAGCTCAGTGTTCGCACACAGATTGAGGAGCTCCATATGCTCCCTGAATTTTCTTCCGCTGCGCGAGTCTCTGAATATGTGTGCGACCTGGAATATCTATTCTCACAAATGATTGTTGGTGGCTATGGACCCACGGAATCCCACCTGTGGCTGGTGAAAGAAATGCCTACACGTACGTGGGACCATTGCCGCTCCACCTCAGAGAGGAAGAGTCGGACCCATACGTACGATGCTCTTGTGGACCTGCTCATCGAACTGGCCCTAGAGAGGGAGAACCACTCCCATATGGAAAAATTCCTCACGAGACACCTGGGTAGAGGTGCCAACCCTACCCCTGAACGTGGCGAAGGAGAAGAGCCTAAAAATCCCACTAACGGCAACAAGGGTGGTGGTAAAGGGGGGGGTAACCTGCGTGCCATGAGTGAGGTTAAACCTGAAGCCGGTGCACCCACACTCTTCTACTGTAAAGCTTTCAATGACAAGGGAGGACCCTGTCATGCCCCTGACTGCGACCATCGCACTGGTTGTGTGCTGCAACTGAAAAGACAGCAGTCCACTAAAGATGGGAAAACAGTGACCCATCAGGATCATTTCCGGTGTACCATCACCTGTGGGTACTGTGGCAAACGTCTTCACTACGAGGACAAATGTCAGATCAAAAAACGTGAGAGTGACCAACACGAACGGCAGGAGGCTGAACGCCAGAAAGCCCAAACAGCCACCAGAACTCCCCAGAAAGGGGACAGGGGTGGTAAAGGAGGAGGCAAGGGGGGTGGCAAGGGTAGAACCCCCCACCCCCAGAGGGGCTCATCAGCGCCCGCTACTTCTCCCTCTCCTGCCGCTGCTGACCCCAAGAAAAGCCCACAGGGGGATACCGCCTCCCCTGAGGGGTCCAAATCCAAGAAGAGCCGACTGGCCTGGATGGCTCAGTCTCTCGTGGCTGCTGTGGTTGATATGAAATTCCCTGCTGAGGAGTAGGGGGACGGCTCTGAAGAAGATGACTCGGTTTTCTGGATCCTCGTGAAAGTCGGGGATCACGTTTTTCAGGCAGTCCCTGACACCGGCGCAACACTCTCTGTACTGGCCCGGTTTCTGCTAAAGACTTTCAAGAAAACTAAGACAGTCGCCATAAGAGTAGGGGATGGGCGGACCATATATTTCTTGGGGGGTGTCGATGTTTCCATTTGTCTTGGCAACGAAACTGTGACGCAATCCTGCAGAGTTTTGGACACTGACGCCTTTGACATCGTCATTGGCAACAACTTCCTGCCAAGAGACCCCCAGGTTAAAATGTTGTCTCTCCAACGCCCCTATTCTCTACACTGCAACTTTGGCAGTGGGCTCTTCTTCGTATCTTTGGAGCTGTCAGGACGAAAAGAGTCTGGGCTGCGCTACGCAGCAAAGACTAACTATCGTGCTGAAAACTACCAATTGGCCCGTCACGTTCTTGAAAATGGACTGGCGGCCTTGCACGTATCCCTGAATGAGATCCAGGTTGAATTGTTTGCGAGCCAACAACTGCACATCATGCAGTTGTATTGCTCGAAACATATGAACAACGCTTTCCGTTTCTTAGGGAAAGCAATGGGCCTAGCGTATGCTAACCCTCCCTTCCCCCTGCTCGCGAAGGTTCTGAGAAGAATCGCTTATGAAGGAGGAAGGGTTGTCATTTGTACCCCTGACTGGAGTTGTTCTGGTGATCACGCTTATTGGCGCCAACTGCTGGACCAAATGACTGTGGGAAGAGTGCAACTCCCCGACGCTCCCATCTATGTGCATGAGGATTCAGACGCAGCGATGCAGGCCCCTGAATGGGCCAGTATCTTATCCATTGTCGATTGATCCCTCAACCCTGTACCCCTGTGTGATCTGGACGAGGTGCTACTGAAAGAGATCATGGCCAAAAATCGTGGCTTGACCCTTTTTGATCTCAAAAAACGATCTCCTGAGCACCTTTCAGGCACAGTTACAGGGTGTGAATTCCATGATGACGATCTGGAACCTGCCGCTGTGAAGGGGGATGCGGACGACCAACTGTCTGAAATCGCCAGCCCTGTTCCCTTCGGTGATCCCAGCTGTGTTGAACCCAAACACAGTGCCTTGCTGGCCCAGCTGTTGCTGGAAGAGGCAGACCTGGAGTCAACCTCAGAACCAACTTCCCCTGTTGGGAAACCTGTGCTGCACATGCAGCATACTTGCTCAGGTGAACCCGTGGCTCAGAGTCCTGACGCTCTAGCATGGCCTGCTTCTAATAACATGCCACCGTCAGAGCATGACACTCAGGAACTCTGACCCCTGTTGTACCTGAGGGCCGAAGGTATTGAGCGCCAGGAACGGATTCAATACCTCAGACAGACCTGGAAATCCTCCATCTGGTCTGAGGAGGACGATGAGTCCTACACGCTACCTCACCCTGAGATACCCCTAGTGTATTCTCTGTACTATGGGCAACAACATTCCCCTGAGTGGGATGATGGCTCGGTACCTGCTGAAACTGCTGATCGGCAGAAAATGAATGAGCGTGGTAAGAGCAACCTCCATGCTGAGGAGGACTTCAGGGAGAAAATCGAGAGTCTGAACGTTGACCCCCGACTGAAGAAACTGCCCCTGACCTATGAAAAGGTGTTCGGTGCCCTGCCGCCTCCCCCTTCCTGCAAAAACCTGATCCACATGGACCTGAAACTGAAACTTGAAGTTGAGAAGATGCGAGTGAGACATCGTCCCTATCCCGCTCCTCAGGAACAGGTTGAGGAAATCGAGCGCCAGATCCAGGAAGGCATAGATGCTTGCCTTGTGGAAGAATATAAGAAGGGGGACTACCCCCATCATTGCAGTCCCTGCTTCCTGGTTGCTGAAACTGGATGGACTGCCCTGCGACTGGGTGTTGACTATGGTGAAGTCAACAAGAAAACCCAAAAACATTCAGAGAGTATTCCCAACATGGAAAACACCGTGGAGCGTATTGCCAAATGCCTGTACAAAACCGAAATGGCGCGTTGTTTTGCTTGTGCGGTGTCCTGGGCCACTTGGCTCCTGTTCGTCGGTCTGCTCGCTCGGTGTGTTGTGTTGCGTGAGCGGTGTCCTGGGCCACTTGGCTCCTGTTCACCGGTGTGCCCGCTCGGTGCGTTGCTTTGTGTGTGCGGTGTCCTGGGCCACTTCGCTCCTGTTCACTGGTGTGCCCGCTCGGTGCGTTGCTTTGCGTGTGTGGTATCCTGGGCCACTTGGCTCCTGTTCACCGGTCCGCCCGCTTGGTGCGTTGTGTTGCGTGTGCCGTGTCCCACGCCACTTGGCTCCTGTTCACCGGTGTGCCCGCGTGGTGTGTTGCTTTGCGTGTGCGGTGTCCTGGGCCACTTGGCTCCTGTTCACCGGTGTGCCCGCTCGGTGCGTTGCTTTGTGTGTGCGGTGTCCTGGGCCCCTTGGCTCCTGTTCACCGGTGTGCCGGCTCGGTGTGTTGCTTTGCGTGTGTGGTGTCCTGGGCGACTTGGCTCCTGTTCACCGGTGTGCCCGCTTGGTGCGTTGTGTTGCGTGTGCGGTGTCCCAGGCCACTTGGCTCGTGTTCACCGGTGTGCCCGCGTGGTTTGTTGTGTTGCGTGTGCGGTGTCCCAGGCCACTTGGCTCCTGTTCACCGGTGTGACCGCTTGGTTTGTTTTGTTGCGTGTGCGGTGTCCTGGGCCACTTGGCTCCTGTTCCGCGGTGTTCCCGCTCGGTGCATTGCTTTGCGTGTGTGGTTTCCTGGGCGACTTGGCTCCTGTTCACCGGTGTGCCCGCTCGGTGTGTTGTGTTGCGCGTGCGGTGTCCTTGGCCACTTGGCTCCTGTTCACCGGTGTCCCCGCTCGCTGCGTTGCTTTGTGTGTGCGGTGTCCTGGGCCACTTCGCTCCTGTTCACCGGTGTGCCCGCTTGGGTGCGTTGCTTTGCGTGTGTGCTATCCTTGGCCACTTGGCTCCTGTTCACCGGTGTGCCCGCTTGGTGCGTTGTGTTGCGTGTGCGGTGTCCCGGGCCACTTGGCTCCTGTTCACCGGTGTGTCCGCGTGATTTGTTGTGTTGCGTGTGCGGTGTCCTGGGCCACTCGGCTCCTGTTCACCGGTGTGACCGCTCGGTGCCTTGCTTTGTGTGTGCGGTGTCCTGGGCCACTTCGCTCCTGTTCACCGGTGTGCCCGCTCGGTGCGTTGCTTTGCGTGTGTGGTATCCTGGGCCACTTGGCTCCTGTTCACCGGTGTGCCCGCTTGGTGCGTTGTGTTGCGTGTGCGGTGTCCCGGGCAACTTTTTAAGACGTCACAAATCCCTCAGTGCGGAGCCAGTGATACTATCATACAAAGCCAGAAGCTAATGTACAAAGTCATGGACTCGCATAACCCACGGGCCCCAAAGGCGCCCAGCGGTGTCATGTCGGAGCGGCGGCGGTAACCGAGGGGCATTGGGGACCCGCTGGCAGGCGTAGGGATGAGTAATTGAGGGCAGCACGACTTCTGAGCCGCGCAGCTTGCATTGCATGCACCGAATACGTATGACATACGGAGGGAGGCACATAGGAGCGGTAAGGGTGCGGACACAGGGAGCGATGCATGGAACCAGCAGGGCGCCGTAGGCGCCACAGACGAAGTAAAAGACTTGAGGGAATGATGTGAGGCAAGTGAGTGAGTCAAGGCGCTGCCTATAGCGTCTTAATTGTCGGGAGTTCCAAGGTGAAAAGGGGGGGGATAAACGGAAGTTCTGTCGGTCTGGACCCTGAAAAAACGCATTTTGGGGTGTCCCAGCGCTTGGTTGATGAGAATTGAGCTGATAATTGAATTCAGCACCCCCGAATTAGGGGGGCCGGATACCTGAAGTGCCCTGCCGGGCTCACGAGATGAAAGAACCCATTTTTGGCACCGTTTGAGGGGGGTGGATAAACGGAAATTCTGTCGGTCTGGACCCTGAAAAACGCCCTTTGGGATGTCCCAGCGCTTGGTTGATGAGAATGAGCCTCATAATTAAATTCAGCACCCCCAAATTAAGGGGGGTGGGTACCTAAAGTGCCCTCCCGGGCTCACGAGGTGAAAAAACCAATTGTCGGCACCGTTTGGGGGGGGCGGGCGTGGAGAAACGGAAATTCTGTCGGTCTGGACCCTGAAAAACGCATTTTGGGATGTCCCAGCGCTTGGTTGATGAGAACTAGGCTGATAATTGGACTCAGCACCCCGAAATTAGGGGGGATGGGTACCTGAAGTGCCCTCCTGGGCTCACGAGATGAAAGAACCAATTTTTGGCACCGTTTTGGAGGGGGGGTGGATAAACGGAAGTTCTGTCGCTCTGGACCCTGAAAAATGCTTTTTGGGATGTCCCAGCGCTTGGTTGATGAGAATGAGCTTCATAATTAAATTCAGCACCCCCAAATTAGGGGGGGTGGGCACCTGAAGTGCCCTGCCGGGCTCACGAGGTGAAAAAACCCATTTTCAGCACCGTTTGGGGTAGGGGTGGACAAACGGGAATTCTGTCGGTCTGGACCCTGAAAAACGCATTTTCGGATGTCCCAGCGCTTTGTTGATGAAAACTAGGCTGATAATTGGACTCAGCACCCTCAAATTAGGGGGGATGGGTACCTAAAGTGCCCTCCCGGGCTCACGAGGTGAAAGAACCCATTTTCAGCACCGTTTTGGGGGGGGGGGGTGGATAAACGGAAATTCTGTCGGTCTGGACCCAGAAAAATACATTTTGGGATGTCCCCGCGCTTGGTTGATGAGAATAAGGCTGATAATTGAACTCAGCAACCCCAAATTAGGGGGGGTGGGTGCCTGAAGTGCCCTCCCGGGCTCACAGGGTGAGAGAACCCATTTTCGGCACCGTTTGGGGGGGGGGGTGGATGAACGGAAATTCTGTCAGTCTGGACCCTGAAAAACGCATTTTGGGATGTCCCAGCGCCTGGTTGATGGGAATCAGCCTCAGAAATGAATTCTGCATCCCCAAATTAGGGGGGGTGGGTACCTGAAGTGCCTTACCGGGCTCACGAGGTGAAAAAACCCATTTTCGGCACCGTTTTGGGGGGGGGGGGCAAGCGGAAATTCTGTCGGTTTGAACCCTGAAAAACGCATTTTGGGATGTCCCAGCGCTTGGTTGATGAGACTTAGGCTGATAATTGAACTGAGCACCCCCAAATTAGGGGGGGTGGGTGCCTGAAGTGCCCTCCCGGGCTCACGAGATGAAAGAACCCATTTTCGGCACCGTTTCGGGGGGTTGGGTTGGGTTGGGTTGGGTCAAGGCGTCGCCTGGTCGCCTACCCACGGTCCGCGCCGCCTTCCCTGCGGGACCCGACTGGGCGGCCGTACCCGGGTGTCCGGTCACAAGGCCTACCGGACTGTTGACCGCCCCCAGACCCCGCGGTGGCGCTCGCGGGCGGGAGATGCCGCCGTGCCTGTGTGTATGTGCCCTTGTGTGTCTGAGGGGGGGGGGGGAGGGCTGTGGCACACCTGCTTGCTCCATTGTTGTTCGGCGTTGGCGCGGGGAAGTGTGTGCCTGGTGCTCCAGGCCCCGGCAGGGAGGCTGGAGAGCCTGACGCTGAGCCCGCCGGGGGAGATGTGGGCCTGGGCTCGCAACCTCCACGTCACAAGGACATGCTACCCAACCACTCCACGACTGCCTATTGGCACGGGAAGGCGGTGGTACGTGGCACGACTGGGGTCAGACCCGCACTCCTTGACTGCCTTAGGCACAGGTGGTGCTGCCTCGCGGGCTGGGTCCGGCTCCCACGGCCGAGGGCGTACCCTGGGCAGATGGAGGGGCACCAGGGCACGGAGTGTGCTTCCCTGCCCTGGGTGCCACCAGTGCTGGCTGCACTGGCTGCGGCGCTACAGCCCGCGTAGACGAGGGGGCCCAGAGGGCACCACACCCGAATGGCCTCTCCGTTGAGGAAGGGGGGGGGGGGCAGGGGTCGGCTGGTGGCTGTCTGGCCTCCAGGGGTCACCCACAACTGCACTGGAGTGCACGGGGCTGTGCTGGCCTAGGCGTCTGTGATGAAGTTGGAGGGGCACGTGCACACCTGGAGGTTCCCTGGGCAGGCCGCTCAAGGGATACCCACAGCGGTCAAGCTGTGAGCCCTTCACAGCCTCCACTTTTAGGCCCTGAGGGCGCCGACTCCGTGCACCCCTCCCGTCGGGGGCGCAGGCTGGGGGGGGGGGGGGTAGGGTGGTGGATGGGTCTACCTGTTCACTTGTGTGGGAGAGGAGGACCACCTGCTGGGTTACCATGCGGGTCCCAGATCCCAACATACTTGTCGCTCGGAGTCCGCTCCCTGAGGGACCTCGATCACCATGTGACGGCCTGCAGTGAGGGTGCGAGGGCATGCGGGGGGGGGGGGGGGGGTGCTGGGCCTGCTTTCGGTCCGGCCCCATTTCTGTTGGGGGGGGTGGGGGCAGCAAAAGGTCTGCTCCCCTGTTTCCTGGTCCCCAAGAGGAACCAGCCCACGGCCTGCACCCTCGCTTTGTGGTGGCTGAAATTTGGGCCGACACCGTTTGGGGGGGGGGGGCGTGGACAAACGGAAATTCTGTCGGTCTGGACCCTGAAAAACGCATTTTGAGATGTCCCAGCGCCTGGTAGATAAGAATTAGCCTCATAATTGAATTCAGCACCCCCAATTTAGGGGGGTTGGGTACTTGAAGTGCCCTACCGGGCTCACGAGGTGAAAAAACCGATTTTCAGCACCGTTTGGGGGGGGGGGGGGGGGCAAACGGAAATTCTGTCGGTCTGGACCCGGAGAAATGCATTTTGGGATGTCCCAGCGCTTGGTTGATGAGAATGAGGCTGATAATTGAACTCAGCACTCCCAAAGTAGGGGGGGTGGGTACCTGAAGTGCCCTCCCGGGCTCACGAGGTTTGGTACCCGGGGGGGGGGGGGTTGAGGTCACATCAAATTCAGTTCGTTATGCTTCACGAACAAATGTAGCTGCTTGGAAGGGCGGTTGAAGGATGCGTGAATGACGTATGTATGTTGTCAACTGGCTGACTGATTGACCGAGTAGTAGGCAAAATTAGAGTGAGGATGCTTGATTTTTAAGTGGATGCCCGCGGAAAGTGGTGGAGGACTCGAGGCGGTCGGTGGGGACGGCTGGAAAGAGGTGCACGTTGTAGCCCCATATTCGAAGTTGTGTCGAGCTGCGTAGCGTAGTGCTGAACGTCTTGGTACCCGCTGAAAGGTGGCGGAGAATTCGAGGTGGTCGGTGGGAACGCCTATGATGGGGTGGACGATGTAGCCCCGTTTGGTCGAAGCTGTGCCGCTGTCGTAGTGCTGCGTGAAGTGGCCTGTAGGAGATCCTGCGGAGGAGGGAAGGACGCGGACGGGGAGGGGTCTGGGAATGGTGCTGACGGGCCCGAGATAAGAAGCGGCTAATCGCCAGGCTGACGCCTCCGACCGTCTTTTCGGGCGGGCTTACGTGGGAGTACTGTTTGGCAGGGGCGGCTAAACGCCAGGCTGTCGCCTCCGCCTGTCACTTCAGGCGGGCCAGAGTGGGCGGCTTAGTAGCCAGAGCGTCTCCAGCGGTCGTTTCCGCTGGGCCCAGGTGTGCATGTCCCGGGCCACTTGGCTCCTGTTCACCGGTGTGCCCGCGTGGTTTGTTGTGTTGCGTGTGCGGTGTCCCGGGCCACTTGGCTCCTGTTCACCGGTCTGCCCAATCGGTGCGTTGCTTTGTGTGTGCGGTGTCCTGGGCCCCTTGGCTCCTGTTCACCGGTGTGCCCGCTCGGTGTGTTGTGTTGCGTGTGCGGTGTCCCGGGCCACTTGGCTCCTGTTCACCGGTGTGCCCGCGTGGTTTGTTGTGTTGCGTGTGCGGTGTCCTGGGCCACTTGGCTCCTGTTCAGCGGTGTTCCCGCTCGGTGCATTGCTTTGCGTGTGTGGTGTCCTGGGCGACTTGGCTCCTGTTCACCAGTGTGCCCGCTCGGTGTGTTGTGTTGCGCGTGCGGTGTCCTTGGCCACTTGGCTCCTGTTCACCGGTGTGCCCGCTGGGTGTGTTGTTTGGCGTGTGTGGTATCCTGGGCCACTTGGCTCCTGTTCACCGGTCCGCCCGCTCGGTGCGTTGCTTTGCGTGTGCGGTGTCCTGGCCACTTGGCTCCTGTTCACCGGTGTGTCCGCATGGTGTGTTGCTTTTCGTGTGCGGTGTCCTGGGCCACTTGGCTCCTGTTCACCGGTGTGCCCCCTCGGTGTGTTGCCTGTGTGTGCGGTGTCCTGGGCCACTTGGCTCCCGTTCACTGGTGTGCCCGCTTGGTGCGTTGTTTTGCTTGTGCGGTGTCCTGGGTTACTTGGCTCCTGTTCACCGGCGTGCCCGCTTGGTGCGTTGTTTTGCGTGTGCGGTGTCCTGGGCCACTTGGCTTCTGTTCACCGGTGTGCCCGCTGGGTGTGTTGTGTTGCGTGTGCGGTGTTCTAGGATCCTTGGCTCTTGTTCAACGGTGCGCTCGCCCGGTGTGCTGTGCGGTGTCCTGGGCCACTTGGCTCCTGTGCACCGGTGTGCTCGCTCGGTGTGTTGTGCTGTGGGTTGCGTGTGCTGGGCGTCGCTACGGGGCGCTCACTCGTCCATCCAGACTGCGGCTGTAGGTGGCCGGCAGGGGCTGGGTACCCTCCAGGCGCACACGCGTCCATCCGGACGGCGGCTGTTCCGTAGCCGGCAGGGGCTGGGTTTGCTGCCGGGCGCACACACGTCCGTCCGGACGGCGGCTGGTGTTGCTTTGCACCTGTCCTCGTGCCGTGGTTCGTTGCGTGTTGTGCGCGCTTTCGGGGTTTGCGGCACCAAGCGGCCGTTGCTACTTGGCACCCGTTCGTGTGCCTTGGTCGTGGCTGGCGGCGTGCTTCTCTGGCGTGCCTCGTGGCCCCGCATGGTGCGCCGCGCCTCGTCCGGTCCGGTCGCTCTCGGTGCTCCAGTTGGCTTTTCCGACACCGTGGTGCCTTTCCCCACTCCGGGGGCCTGCGCCCCCGGCTTTACTGGGTGGCTGCGCGGGGCATGCGGAGGCCGGCCGAGAACCGGGCTCATTGTGCCTGCCGCTGGACCCCGCCGAGGCAGGGGCGCTGGGCCCGCTGCGCGTCGTACCCGTTCAGGGCCCTGCGATGGGATTGTCCCTGGCGGGTCCCTCCGGCGTCGGTCTTGGGCTGCGTGCGCTGCGGTGGTTGGCGTGTGTGGACCCGGTCACTGACGCGTCCGGTTTCCCGTACCGTCCGTCGGTCGACGGGGGACTCGGCCCGTGCACCGGGGCTGTCTCGTGTGGATGCGGACACCTCCCCTTACGGGTCGGAGGACGCCACACCCGGGTCCCGTGCATGTGTGCGTGTGCTCCTCCGTCCTGGCCGGGTCGGGCGGGCCGGCCTCCGGGGCGCGTTCTGGTGCGCCCCACATTTTCCTCTGGCCGCTTTGTCTTTCTGCTTTGCTCGGCCCCCCCTGGGTTGGGGTTCCCCTCTTCTTGGTCGTTTTTTTTGCCCTCCCCCCCCCTTTTGCCTTTTTTTTTCTTGCTCCGTTGTTGTTTTCCGTGCGCCCCCTTTGTCTCCTGCTTTCTTTGGTTTCCGGCCCCGGGTGCCCTCGGCCTTGGCGCTGTGTGTTGTTTGTTTTGTTGGCCTCGCGCTTCTCGGCTCTCCGTGCGCTCTTGCCTCTTTTTATGTTGCCCGTCTGGCCGTTCGCTGCTCTCTGGTGGTTGCTGCCCCCCCTTGCCCCGCCTCCTTTGGTGTCTCGCGGTTTTCGTTGCCGCCGCTCGGTGCCTTGTGTTTTTTTTTTCTCTTCTTGTCCGCGCCCCCGTTGTCTCCGGCTTTCTCTGGTTTCCGCCCCGGGTGCCCTGGGCCTTGGCGCTGTGGATTTGTTTTCCTTTTTTTTTGGCTTCCCGCTTCTCGGCTCTCCGTGCGCTCTCGCCTGTTTGTGTCTCCTGCTTGGCCGTTGGCTGCCCCCCCCCCCTCCTCCCCTTTTGTGTCTCGCGGTTTTCTGTGCTGCTGCTCGCTGCCTTTTTTTTTCTTTTCTTCTTTTTCCTCCCCCTGTCTGCGCCCCTGTTGTCTTTGGCTTTCTCTGGTTTCCGGCCCCGCGTGCCCTGGACCTTGGCGCCGTGTTGTGTTTGCTTTGCTCAGCTCTCCGTGCGCTCCCGCCTCGTTTGTCTGTCCCGCCTGGCCGTCGGCTGCTTCCTGGTGGTTGCCCCCCCCCCCCCTCCGATTGTGTCTCGCGGTTTTCGTTGCCGCCGTTAGGTGTTCTGTTCTTTTTTTTTTTTTTTTTGTCCTGCGTTGTGCGCCCCTGTTGTCTCTGGCTTCCTCCGGTTTCCGGCCCCGGGTGCCCTGGGCCACGGCGCTGTGCGTTGTTTACTTTGTTGGCCTCCTGGTTCTCGGCTCTCCGTGCGCTCTTGCCTCTCTCGTGCTTCCCGCCCGGCCGTTGGCTGCTCCCTGGTGGTTGCCCCCCCCCCCTCTCTTTGTTTCTCGCGGTTTTTGTTGCTGCCGCTCGGTGCTGTGTGCCGTGTGCTGTGCTGTGCTGTGTTTCCCTAGGTACGGTGCTGCGACGCGCTGCTGCGCGTTGTGCTGCCCGTTGTAATGCTGTTGTGTGCTGTGTTGTTTTGTTGCGCTCGTTTGGTGCCGCTGCTTGTTGTGCCGTGCCCTCTGGCGCTGCCCGTTGCCCTGGGGGCCTGTGTTTTGCGGCGCTGTGTTTTGCGGTTTTCCTCCGCGCTGTGTGCTCTGTGCTGTGTGTGTTTTGTCGTGGCCCGGTGGTGTGCACTGTTGTTCGCCGCTCTGCTTTATGCTGTGTGTGTCCTGCGGTGCTGTGCTGTGCTTTCCCTGTCCTCTCCGCTCTGTGCGGTGCTGTGCGTTGCTGTGCTGGTGCGCCTGCGTTGTGCTGTTCGTGTGGTGCATGTTGTTGCTGGCGCCTGTTGCTGTGTGGCGCAGCTGTGTGTTGTGCTGTTTCCTTCGGTGTGCTGTGGTGCGGTGCTGGGTCTGGTGGCCCGTGGTTGTCTGCTGGTGGCGTTTTTCGGTGTTGGTGTCCCTGTCTGGCCGCATGGTCTGCTTCCCTGTGGTTGATGTGGTTTGCTGTGGTGCCCTGCTTCCCTGTGTCGTGTTCTGTGGTGCTGTGCTGTCGCGTGGTGCTGTGCTGTTGTGCTTTGCTGTCGTTTTGCAGTGCTGTTGGTGCTTGCTTTGCCCTCCTGTGGCCTGTCGTGCTGTGCTGTGTTGTGCTGTTGGTTGGCTGTGCTGTATTTTACCCGGTGGTGGTGTCTGCGTGCTGTGGTGCTCTTTCCCTCGTGCTGTACGTTCCCAGTGTTCTCCGCTTTGTGCGTTGCTGTGCCACGCTGTGCTGGCTGTAGTTCCCTGCTTCCCTGTGTCGTGTGCTGTGGCCCTGTTCTGTCGCGTGGCGCCATGCTGTGCTGTGTTGTGCTGTTGGTTGTCTGTGCTTTTTTTTGCCCAGTGGTGGCGTTTGTGTGCTGTGGTGCCCTTTCCCTCCCTGCCGGCACACACAAAAAACATCGATTATAACCGTGTGTTACTCCGCGCCCGTCTCTGTGTCGGTTGTTCACGTCGTTGAAGAATCCGGTCTCTTCTTTCGTCGCTGTCGTCTCGTTTGTCGTTGCTTGAGTTGATGGCGTCGTCCTTGCTTGAGTTTGTCTTGACTTGCTTCGCCTGCAGCGAGACGGAGGGCAAAAGCAGCGAGGATGGGGCGGAGAAGGGAAGGGAAGGTACATGGAGAAGAAAACAAAGCGAGAGGGCGCGAGTTCAGGGGCGTACCGTCTCAGAAAAATATTTTTCGGTTTTTACGCATTGCTCGCGGAGCGTTTTTTTTACATATACGGCGTGTTAGCGGGCATGGGGCACGGCATTCTACTCGTATGCTGATGATGCATATGTGGCCATGTGCTCATATGCAGGATCATTTCTATAGGTAAAAGTGTCTCCTTGGAAGCCAGGAAAGCTCCAGGTGTACGCTGACACACCAGTGCTGAGCCCCCTAGCACCCCAGGGGTAACCCGGGGATGCACAGTGCAAAAACCTCAGTGCTGATGTCAGCTAGTCTGTAGTATCAGGAAATAGCTGCAGCCTGGCCTGGAATTAGCTATTTTAGTCACATTTTTAAGGTTTTTGAAGTTTCTAAAACATTTGAAGGTTCATTGAACGTTCAAAGTAATTAGAACCAACGGCGCGGCAGCGGGCGCCAATCGTCGCTGTCATTTTTACGACATTCTTTTCTTGACGGAAAATGTCGTGAAGTTGCGTAAAAGCTCCAGAAAAGCCGTTTTTATATCAATTTTTAGTGAATTATGATGGATGTTTAGTGTATTTTATGGCATTTTTCATGAAAATGCACTATCTTGCCAAAGTTCTACAGACGTCCTGCTGCGACGGCCGTTCCCTCCCCTATGGGGGATATTAAGTATAAGACCATAGGTTTTCAGAAAAAATATCATATAGCACCATAATGCCCTCAGGGCTCTAGGCTGGCGCTTGGGGGGAGACCCATGTTTCAAGTTTTAACCATGTTTTCAACATGGTCATGACATTGTTTGACTTGTTTGACGTTGCTCTGACCCGGAACGGACTTAGACATGTTGACCCCAGCACAGTTCCTGTCGACGACAGTCGTTGACGACCTGAATCTCAGGTCACAGGGCCTGTGGTGCCCTGATTTACTGTGATGTTTCCTAAAAATTTAATCTTAGCACATGGATTGGTACTTAGGTATGTTTATATGTGTATTAACCTAAGTTATTGCCTTGTTTGCCTTCTTTTTCTTTCTTCAGGACACCAGATTGTGTCATGGGGCGAGCCAAGCTCCTAGAACAATTTGTATTTGCGTGGTATTACGGAATCTCTTGTGCCTACTTGCTCTTTCAATGTGTCTTGAAGAGTGCTCACATAGCCTCTAAAATGAGTTGTAACTGCGGTCGCCCACCAAAGCAAGACACCCGATCCAACAACAAGTTCTGATCTTATATACACCTACAATTCATTCCACGCATATTTTTTGCCTTCACCCCAAGGCAGTACGAGGACTTAATTGAAGCGCGACGCCTTTGACAGACGCGCACACGTGCTATTCCTACGCATGTACAGTATCATGAAATGATGAGAATGCTCCGCAGGATAGCCAGGACAGCACACCAAGAGTGCTACGCAATGTTTCTGCTTGTGGGGATTTTATTGCAAAGTTTGTATCTGACAGAGATGTACATACTTTCCTGTTTGTGTTGCTCAGGGGTGTTGTAAGCCCATGTATTGTCTCTGGCGTTGTGGACCTACGTGACAACCGGAATAACAAATCAGTACAAGTACTGCAGCTTTGGTCTTTGCCGTCGCTTCCCTTGTTCCTCCCAACTATTTTCTCAAACTGTGATTTTGTCTCAGCCGGAGACCCAGCAGGAGAATCATGATATGGGCTTCAAACAATAAGTGGGGCAGCAAACTACGGCAGAAGCAAGCACCTCAAAATAGGTCCACTCCACGCCTGTTGCCACCTACATGGGCAAGCGCCGCAGAGTCGCCGGGGCCCAAGCACCAGGGCCAGGAATCACCCCAAGGTTCCCCTTCACTGCCGCTCGGACTACCCAAGGGTCCAGAACACGGAGCTACCGCCAGACAATGGCCATGTGAACCGAGCGCACCACAAAGGGTGAACTTACAAGACAATACATGCTCTATGTCTGCTGCGCTTGTTGATGGTGCTACAGAGCAGAAGCAGAGCTGCGGCGAATGCAGACGCTGTTTGATTGGCTGGTCGTGCGTCAATGCAAGGCTACACAGCCCGCGCCCAACAGAATCATGTTCCTGGGATGACATCGTTGCCCGTCTTGTGAAAGAACGTGCTCAGTTTGAAAAGGAGGCAGCCGAAGTCCGAGCTCGCGGGCTCGCCACGAGTGTCACATGTGAATGTTGCTTCTTTGGTTGCCCTTTCTGTATTGTGTGGGATGAGATCGACGAAGAGAGGAACACTTATGCCGAAGAGCCAAACCACGATGGAGAAGAGACGCGCGAAGTGTTTCATATTGCAGGGCTGAGAGCGCCAGACGCCGTCCACGTGGTTTTGGAGGATTTCTGGGAAAGTCTACTGGATGTCGCCTGAAAATCTGGATCCGAGGTTGTGGAGAATCTCTGGGAAGTAACAGCGCAACAGCTGCAAGATATGTTCGGACACGTCGACTCACTGTCTGCTGCGAGGCTACTACTGAGCCCAGTCAGGTGCTGGGCTAGGATTTGTTGCAAGGTTCTTTGCGGCGAGTGCGAGCCGTGGCATGATTCTCAGGCGCTGTACGATTTTGTTTATCTTGTTCTATATAACTTCTGGATGCAAAGTGAAGGGAATGCTATGGTCTCGGGTCATTTGGACAACGAGTTTCAGACTACCTACCACTATGAAGAAGACGACGGACAAGAAAATTCTGATGGTAGCGAGCCCATGGAGCTGGACGCTGACGACTACTGGGACTCCTTCATTATCGGTGAGAAAGAACAGTTAGAGTGGTGGTACCTAAAGAACAGTGGCCCTCAGTTGCAGCTGTACTACACAAATGAGGACTACTACCAAGACCAAGTCGAAGACGAAGAGGCAGAATCAGACGTCGATGCCGAAGAGGAAGAGGCAGAAGCAGACGTCGAGGCTGATCAGGATGAGGCACAACCAAAGGAATACTACTATCAAGACCAAGTCGAGGAGGAAGAGGTAGAAGCAGACGTCCATGCCGAAGAGGAAGAGGCAGAGGCAGAAGAAGATGATTACCAGCACCAAATGAAAGGTATCCTCCCAGCCAACTGCAGTGTGGCGCCGCTCTGGACTGTGAGTCTGTCGAGTGGGGCCCACGAACATTCACAAGAGGAGGGACCTCAAGACGCGTTTGCACAAGGCGTGCATGGAAACTGGGACTACGGCTCAGTGGAAGAAAGCCAACACTCCAACCAGTACGCGCAAAAACGTTGGTGCCGTTATGGCAAGGCTTGTAAATATCTGCAGTTTGGACAATGTGTCTTTCGTCATGTATGAGAGTGATCACAAGCAGCGGGTCATGGCAGTCGTGGAAGCAAGAAAGGCCCCTCGCAGCGACTTTGACGCCGACAGAGTGAGGATTGCAGCAGGGCTGTTTGGAGGAACTGGCCGCAAAGAAGCTTGGTGTCGCAAATTTTGAGCACAATGCAGTTGCGCTTCCGCTTGGGCGCCCTGAAACCAAGCACAATGCAGTCGCGCTTTCTCTTGGGCGCCATGAAAACAAGCACTCTGGTCTTCGCTAACGTTTAGTTGGAAGTACAACGCTTTGGTTGATAATTTCTCGTGTCAGGGTCAGTTGGTCAGTTTTGTTGTTGTTTTGGTTCAGTTGATGGTCAATAGGAGGCTTCGTCGTTTGTTGCAAGCCCTGGCGTTGGCCGTGCTAACCTCACTCCCCTGACCACTCCCTTCCTTCCCTCGCTCACGCACCATGAATTTCTAGGTCCTTGAGGGAACAAGCTTCACTTGAAATTTTGACTCCAGTGCCTGACTGACTGTAAATTTATTCAAGCTTCGACTAGTTTTGAGTTATATATAAATGCCTCACCCTCGACTGTCAGATGTGGCCTTTTTTGAACTGTCCTGATGTCCCATATGTTGTACTTCACATGTTTGATTTGTCCAGGTCTTGGTCTGTTTGTTGGTTTGTTTTATTGTTCCTACAAGGTCAACTGTCCATCGTCGTTCTGTTTGCCCTTCCAGTGGAGACATCGTATTCAAATGAACGAAGTCCTGGTTTGTTACCTTTTGTTGGAATTTGGGGAGTACAGTACAGGTCCACAAGGTGTTTGTTTCTCTCATTTTGGTGTTCTTGAAGCAATTTTGAAGTTTGAAGTTGGATTTTGATATTTTCTTGCGAATCAGAGTCCCTGTTCCCTGGCGACGCGCTCGGACAGGGTTACGGCGCTCACAACGTGACGCTCTACGCTGCGCTGACAGCGTTTGACTGTCCTGCGCCACCTGTAGCAGGTAATTCTGTTTCAATTCTTCAATTTTGCAAATTTTCAAATTTTGCTCTCTTTTTCTGTCGGCGACGCTTGTCGTCGCTTTTCGAAGCGCGAGTGCGTTCGTGGCACTCGTCGACACTGGTATTGTGTGTCGACGGCTCTCTTCCAGCGTCCTGCCCAGTTTCAGGGCTTCATCCTGGCCCATTTTGGGTTTTTAGACCTTTTTGGCCTGTTTCGGGCCAAATGTGCCATTTTTGGCAGGATCGGTCGCAAGCGACAGCTGCGACGCGTGGCGACGCCCTCCGTCGTTCGCCACGGCGCTGCTGGGGCACTCCGAGTGCGCCTGGCTGTTTTCGAGGTGAGTTTTGATCCTTGTATGTGACTTCAAAGTGTATGAGCCACGAGTTCCCATGTCTCTAAAGTAAGTACGAATTTGTCAGGAATTGAGCGCAGAAACGCGCCCACCCAAGCGACGAAATTAGGCACTAGGCCCATGGCCTTGCCGTACTCATCTCAAACACCAGAAGTGTTGCAGAAGCACTCACTGTTTCATTTGCGTGTAAGTGAGTTACGAATGGTCAGAACTTGGTAACAACCTTTCACATCTTTCACCATCCACGCTCAGTGCATCAAGAATGACAGTTCACATGACACATGACACATGACTTGCAGAAGTGACCATGATGGTAGTTGAGCAGAGGATTAACCCACTCAATTGCTGTATATCGGCGACCCATACAATCCAGTTTTCTTCCGACAAGTCTACTTCTGTTTGGCGACTCAGATCACAGACACTGATAGGTTGTACCACAGTGTCCATTTTGTTCTTGTCTGGGGACTCATACGTATTACCAGGGTCTCGCGCTGATAGGTACTACCACAGCGGACACCACTCCACGCCACTTTAGCTCTGCACAGTACCTGCGTCTGAATTAGCCATTGCATTATGGACACAAGCCGGTTGACGTGCGGCAACACGCAACTAGTTACTCTTGCCGGAGTAGGGCTGACTTGTACTCGTTCGGAGAGACAAGAGATCCACGTGTTTGTTTGGTGGGTCTTAGCTGCCGGGTCTCAGGCTGAACCCTGAGTCCACCCTTAGCAGGGGGGTGTAAGTACTGCCGTGGCAGCACTGCAGCAAAGACCCCACAGACCCCACAACCACAGCAGGCAGAGAGGGAGATGACCCCACAGACCCCACAACCACAGCAGAGACGCAGAATGTTCACTTGATCCCTTTTCTCACCCGCATATACCGACATTTTTTCGCACATTCTTTCTGTCCTCCAGCCATGTATCTGTGTGCCAGCTTCAGGCGCCACTATCGCTTGTACATACCTCAGTTTGGGTACGCCAGAGAAAATGGAGCATTCAGGAGGTTTGGAATTTCAGTTCCAATTTCAATCAGCAGTTCATCTCAGCAATCATGTCAGTGTCATTCATGTCATCAGTTTCATCCATCATTCATCATTCATCATTCAGCACTTTATCAATTCATCAGGAGTTTATCAGCAGTCTATTGATTCATCATCATTCATCATCATCCGCAGCATCACTCCATAAATTATTATCAATATTTACAGCTCTTTTGACTGTCATGCAGCGACAATTCCAGTGTATGCATGGCATGCTGCGATGTGTCAGGTTCATAGGTCAAACCACAACCAGGTTGATAGGTCAAACCACAGCCGCAAAAAGAGTCACTGTTTTGTGGGACACATGTGTAGACCCGGAAGTTGATAGGTAACACCACAGCTGTCGAGGGTATACATGGACCAGCAGTGAGCTGCCAACCACTCGTTAGTGAGATAGGTAATTGAATTGCTTGACCAGCACACAGGGGACACAGTCGGCTGGGGTGCGGCAACACCCAGGTAGCTGCGCTTGCCGTTGCAGGGCTGTTGTAGGGATGCTTCAGACTGCCCTACTTTGTGACTGTGACGGTTTCTAGGTTCAAGCATGTGCCAGGTGTGGCCGACCGCATTACTCTGTGCGTATCGGCCTCACCCCCGTAGGTGCGTCCTGGTAGGGGGGTGTAACTGCGGTCGCCCACCAAAGCCAGACACCCGATCCAACAACAAGTTCTGATCTTATATACACCTGCAATTCATTCCACGCATATTTTTTGCCTTCACCCCAAGGCAGTACGAGGACTTAATTGAAGCGCGACGCCTTTGACAGACGCGCACACGTGCTATTCCTACGCATGTACAGTATCATGAAATGATGAGACTGCTCGGCAGGATAGCCAGGACAGCACACCAAGAGTGCTACGCAATGCTTCTGCTTGTGGGGATTTTATTGCAAAGTTTGTATATGACAGAGATGTACATACTTTCCTGTTTGTGTTGCTCAGGGGTGTTGTAAGCCCATGTATTGTCTCTGGCGTTGTGGACCTACGTGACAACCGGAATAACAAATCAGTACAAGTACTGCAGCTTTGGTCTTTGCCGTCGCTTCCCTTGTTCCTCCCAACTATTTTCTCAAACTGTGATTTTGTCTCAGCCGGAGACCCAGCAGGAGAATCATGATTTGGGCTTCAAACAATAAGTGGGGCAGCAAACTACGGCAGAAGCAAGCACCTCAAAATAGGTCCACTCCACGCCTGTTGCCACCTACATGGGCAAGCGCCGCAGAGTCGCCGGGGCCCAAGCACCAGGGCCAGGAATCACCCCAAGGTTCCCCTTCACTGCCGCTCGGACTACCCAAGGGTCCAGAACACGGAGCTATCGCCAGACAATGGCCATGTGAACCGAGCGCACCACAAAGGGTGAACTTACACGAGTGCTCCATATGCCTCAAAAAAGATAATAAAAATGGGTTTGAAAGACCTCAAGCTCTTCCCCATGGAGCAGACTTCAGTACCCAAGATCCAAGGGCGTACCGATACGCGTCAAAATTGTTCTAGAGTCGATGCAGCTCTCCAGGAGAACTTGGAGTTCTTTGTGTTCTTCAAGGTTTGTTGACCCTTGGCACAAGCAACAAGAAGGAGCCAATCCAAGGAGCTCAAGTTCTTCACCAAGGCCAAGATGGGACCTCAGCTCAACCAGTCGACGCCCTGGTCTGGCCTGGAAAGGCCTGGAGCGACAATACGTCCAGGTATGTCCTCCACAACCTCGATCTCCTCCTCAAGTACTTGGACTGAGGAGTATCATCAGGAACTTCAAGAAAATCAAGAAATTGATCATGACCAAGACAAGGAGCCTTGGTGGGCTACTTACTCTGGTTTAAAAGCGGCGGAGATCGCCGAATATTTTACGACAAATTCGTCAGCGACGTCCTGCGACGACAATGGGCCAAAAACCAGCCCAATAAAATGGTATGACCATGCTCGCCAAGATGTCAACAAGCCATGGAGTTTTATGAAGCACAACAACAAGACCATCAAGAACTTGACATGTGGGACATCTCTAGCGAAGGTAGCTGTTGCCAGACAACGACGTCAAGAAGAAAAGAGCGTCGTCCCCTCGCAGCCAAGGAGCTGGAGATCTTTGACAAGGAGATGGAGAAGCTTTTCGAGAATTATAAGAGCCCCATTGGCTCTGAGAGTGGCTAACCCTCTCTAATGATTATTGTTTGATTTTTCCAAGCCCTTTGTCATTTCCTGCCAGTCCTGCCAGAGTCCCAGTGTTATATATTCAGGAGTATATGTTGTAAATACTTCTGTTTTCTGGCGATTCTTGCCATTGTTTGGTTGTACTATACTTATTTTTAAGGTTGTTTGAACCATACATTTTACTTGCACCACAGTTTTTTATACTTGTTTCTTTTGCTTATGTCTTCTTGCCCAAGGACTCTGTTTTTTTAGGATGGGTGTTTTTCGAATCACTGAAGCAGGAAAAACATATAGGGCAAAGCATGAGTTACTTTTACCCCTTTGAGGTTTCTCTAATCAAAGCTCATACAAACCTTTTTGAGGAGGGGGGTGATGCATATGTGGCCATGTGCTCATATGCAGGATCATTTCTATAGGTAAAAGTATCTCGTTGCAAGCCAGGAAAGCTCCAGGAGTACGCTGACACTCCAGTGCTGATGTCAGCTAGTCTGTAGTATCAGAAAGTAGCTCCAGCTTGGCCTGGAAATAGCTATTTTAGTCATATTTTTAAGGTTTTTGGAGTTTGGAAAACATTTGAAGGTTCATTGAATCTTCAAAGTATTTAGAACCGACGGCGCAGCAGCGAGCGCCAGCCGTTGCCGTCATTTTTACGACATTTTCTTTCTGACGGAGAAAGTCGTGAAGTTGCGTAAAAGCTCCAGAAAAGCCGTTTTTATATTAATTTTTAGTGAATTATGATGGATTTTTACTGTATTTTATGGCCTTTTCCATGAAAATGCACTATCTTGCCAAAGTTCTACAGACGGCCTGCTGCGACGGCCGTTCCCTCCCCTATGGGGGATATTAAGTATAAGACCATAGGTTTTCAGAAAAAATATCATATGGCGCCAGAATGCCCTAAGGCCTCTAGGCTGGCGCTTGGGGGGAGACCCATGTTTCAAGTTTAAACCATGTTTTCAACATGTTCATGACATGTTTTGACTTGTTTGACGTTGGTTTGACCCGGAACTGACTTAGACATGTTGACCCCAGCACAGTTCCTGTCGACGACAGTCGGTGACGACCTGAATCTCAGGTCACAGGGCCTGTGGTTAACCTTAGCACATGGTTTGGTACTTAGGTATGTTTACATGTGTATTAACCTAAGTTATTGCCTTGTTTGCCTTCTCTTCCTTCTTCAGGACACCCGATTGTGTCATGGGGCGAGCAAAGCTCCTAGAACAATTTGTATTTGCGTGGTATTACGGAATCTCTAGTGCCTACTTGCTCTTCTAATGTGTCTTGAAGAGTGCTCACATAGCCTCTAAAATGAGTGCTCCATATGCCTCAAAAAAGACTATAAAAATTTGTTTGAAAGACCTCAAGCTCTTACCCATGGAGCAGATTTCAGTACCCAAGATCCAAGGGCGTACCAATACGCGTCATTAGTTACGGTGCTTACGGCGTTAACTATTCACGGAATTGAGGCCGAAAAATGTTTTGTCGCGTTTTAACCTGTTTCGCAGCGCGCTTTTTCGCTCAGCCTTTTTTTATGCTAATTAGCTTTATTTTCAGCTATTTAGAAAATTGTTTCGTCGAGTTTTACCTATGGTTTGATTTCATTCTGGCACAGGCCGCCAGCGCGCGCGACACGGACCCACTCTTCTAACGTAAAGCTGTCAATGACAAGGGAGGACCCTGTCATGCCCCTGACTGCGAGCATCGCACTGGTTGTGTGCTGCAACTGAAAAGACACCAGCTCACTAAAGATCGGAAAACAGTGACTCATCAGGATCATTTCCGGTGTACCATCACCTGTGGGTACTGTGGCAAACGTCGTCACTACGAGGACGAATGTCAGATCAAAAAACGTGAGAGTGACAAACACAAACGGCAGGAGGCTGAACGCCAGAAAGCCCAAACACCCACCAGAACTCCCCAGAATTGTAAAGGAGGAGGCAAGGGGGGTGGCAAGGGTGGAACCCCCAACCCCCAGAGGGGCTCATCAGCGCCCGCTACCTCTCCCTCTCCTGCCGCTGCTGACCCCAAGAAAAGCCCACAGGGGGATAATGCCTCCCCTGAGGGGTCCAAATCCAAGAAGAGCCGACTGTCCTGGATGGCCCAGTCTCTCATGGCTGCTGTGGTTGATGTGAAATTCCCTGCCGAGGAGTCGGGGCACGGCTCTGAACAGGAGGACTCGGTTTTCGTGATCCTCGTGAAAATTGGGGATCAAGTTTTTCAGGCAGTGCTTGACACCGGCGCAACACTCTCTATACTGGCCCCGCGCCTGCTAAAGACTTTCAAGAAAACTAAGACAGTCGCCATAAGAGTAGGGGATGGGCGGACCATATATTCCTTGGGGGGTTTTGATGTGTGTATTTGTCTTGGCAACGAAACTGTGACGCAACACTGCAGAGTTTTGGACACTGACGCCTTTGACATCGTCATTGGCACCGACTCTGTGCGAAGATAACCCCAGGTTAAAATGTTGTCTCTCCAACGCCCCTATTCTCTACACTGCGACTTTCGCAGTGGGCTCTTCTTCGTGTCTTTGGAGCTGTCAGGACGAAAAGAGTCTGGGCTGCGCTACGCAGCAAAGACTAATCATCGTACTGAAAACTACCGATTGGCCCGTCTCGTTCTTGAAAGTGGACTGGCGGCCCTGCACGTATTTCTGGATGAGATCCAGGTTGAATCTGTCGCGAGCCAACAACAGCACATCATGCAGTTGTATTGCTCGAAACATATGAACAACGCTTTCCTTTTCTTAGGGAAAGCAATGGGCCTAGCGTATGCTAACCCTCCCTTCTCCCTGCTCGTGAAGGTTCTAACCAAAATCGCTTATGAGAGAGGAAGGGTTGTCATGTGTACCCCTCACTGGAGTTGTTCTGGTGATCACGCTTATTGGCGTCAACTGCTGGACCAAATGACTGTGGGAAGAGTGCACCTCCTCGACGCTCCCATCTATGTGCATGAGAATTCAGACGCAGCAATGCAGGCCCCTGAATGGCCCAGTATCTTATCCATTGTCGATTGATTCCTAAACCCTGTACCCCTGTGTGATCTGGACGAGGTGCTACTGAAAGAGGTCATGGCCGAAAATCTCAGCTTGACCCTTTTTGATCTCAAAAAACGATCTCCTGAGCACCTTTCAGCCACACTTACAGGGTGTGAATCCCATGATGACGATCTGGGAACTGCTGCTGTGAAGGAGGATGCGGACGACCAACTATCTGAAATCGCCAGCCCTGTTCCCTTTCTTGATCCCAGCTGTGTTGAACTCAAACACAGTGCCTTGCTGGCCCAGCTGTTGCTGGAGGAGGTAGACCTGGAGTCAACCTCAGAACCAACTTCCCCTGTTGGGAAACCTGTGCTGCACATGCAGCATACTTGCTCAGGTGAACCCGTGGCTCAAAGTCCTGACGCTCTACCACGACCTGCTTCTAATAATATGCCACTTTCAGAGCATAACACTCAGGAACTCTGACCCCTGTTGTACCTGAGGGCCAAAGGTATTGAGCGCCAGGAACGGCTTTAATACATTGAGCTTACGTGCGCCCTGCTCTGAGGGGTAGACCACGCCAGGCCTCGGTGGCCACCGGCGCCATGGGACACCTACGAGGTGCAACGGAGTGCGATCCTTATCTAAGCGGCTGGGCTCGACAATGCAAATGCAGCGACGGGAATTCGACAAGCGTCTCCCTGGCGTTCTCTCTGTGTTCATTCGGCACATGCGGCCGCTCATGGTGCGTAGGCAACCAACAGCCATGCCAGACCTCGGGCAGGGCCACAGTCCAGAACATAGACACCCCCCCCCCCCCCCACACAGGGCGCCAGGCAACCAGGATGGAGTGAGAGGCGGGGACCGAGGGAGCACCCAGGGGAAAGGGTAGGGGCGAGGGGGAGGGGCAGGGGTAGAGCACGCGGGTGGCACACACCAGTGACAATGCGGCACAGACAGGGAGGGCAGACGTACAGGCAGGGTTGACAGCGAGAAGGAGAATGGGAGGGAAGACAGGCGAGAGAGGGGGCGCAGGGCAGCGGGACAGGGGTAGCATGGAGGAGAGCAGGGGGCACACGCAGGGCGTGCAAGAGCAGCGGGGAGCGCGACCACGAATAAAAACAACAACAACAGGACAGGCGGACACACAGGAAGGGCACATAGAGGAGGCAGGGCGCGGGAGTTGGGGGGAACAGGGGGCCAACAAGGGCGCAAAGGAACACAATGTCTCACAGAGAAGCACCATGCGAAAGACCCGCATAGAGCCGTACCGGCCACCCCGCCCGACCATCAGGGAACTGATGGAGGGGCGGCCGGCGGGAGAGCACGACGGGGGAGTCCCCCCGAAGGGGTGTCAGGGGAGGCCACCCAGGTCGGCCTACAGGTGGGAACACAGGGCGGAGGCCCTGAGGCGCGTGAGGGCGCGCAAGATACAACCATGGCCCGGGGACGACCAGCGGCGAGCACACTCAGCAGGAGAACAACACTAAGAGGGCGGGCAGGAGACAGAGGGGAGGGGAGGGTAGAGAGGAGAGAGAGAAGATACATGTACGACAACGCGGGCTAAAAAGCTGGGTCGCCTGGCATGGCTGGGGACCGCCAAGGGCAGCGCCACAGGATGGCGGAGGGACAGGACGAGAGCACCGAACAGAACCGAGACAGATGGCGATGCAGTGTTGTTGTGCGTGCATGCAGGGAGGAGGGAACCACGCGGAAAACAGCGCGGCAAAAAAAAAACGCGGACAACATCCGCAGCACCACAAGGAGACAGGACAGAAAAGGACGAGTGGCTAGGGCCACGCGACGGCCCCAGGGGACTAGGACAGCAAGAGAGGCGGCACAGGAGAGAGAGGCGTGGGCGGGAGGGGAGCGACCCGTGCTAGGCGCACAAAACGGTCCCCGGATGGATGAGGATCCAGTGGGCCCGCGCCACAGAATTGCTGGCGGCCCAGTGGGGTATAAGCACGGGATGAGGGATGGGATGGGGCCGCACAACAACCCAGGGGATTAGGCCGGGGCCGCGGCACGGGGGAAGGGGGCGGGAAGAGAGCGACCCGTGCTAGGCGCACGAAACGGTCCCCGGATGGATAAGGATCCAGTGGGCCCGCGCCACAGGGTTGCTGGCGGCCCGGTGGGGTATAAACATGGGATGAGGGATGGGATGGGGCCGCACGACAGCCCAGGGGATTTGGCCGGGGCCGCGGCACAGGGGAAAGGGACGGGGGCGGGAAGGGAGCAACCCGTGCTAAGCGCACGAAGCGGTCCCCGGAAGGAAGAGGCTCCAGTGGGCCCGCGCCACAGGGTAGCAGGCGACCCGGTGGGGTATAAACACGGGATGGAGGGACGAGGGGACGGGGCGGGGAAGGGCGTGTGGCTAGAGCCACACAACGGCCCGACGGGGTAGGGAGTCCATGGGACGTTGGGAACGGGCCGGTGCCGGGATGAGGCAAAGGGGAATGGGACATGGGATCGGCAGGGGGGCCGAAAGCGCCAAGCAACAGCCCCATGGGATTACGAAACCAGTCGCCATGGAGTGGTGAACCATGGGCCAACCATGGGGAACCTGACCACGGGAAGTCGGGAAAATGCCCTGAACTCCGGGACGGCCGTGAGGTGTCCGCAGGGGTGAGGGTTGACCTTGAGAACCCCGGGTCAATGGCCTGAGTACACGTAGGTTCACGCGTGAGCGGGACCAGGGGGAACGTGGAAAGGGTCGCCCCCTGGGCTCCAGCCGTGGATGGACGATAACCAAGTGTGTCCGGGAGCCAAGTGGGTACTCCAACCCGTGAGGGATGCAGAGTGGTGGAATGTGGTTGGCAGAGAGAAATGCTCCGCTGTCGGCGAGGGCTATCCACAGGAAACCCGCCTGCAGGCGCCCAATAGGCTATGCTAGGGGGGGAAGGCCGGGAGATCCTTCAAAGGGTGACCGGAGGGAGCTGAAACCGTGAGAGCAGCGACTGAAGGGAGCCTACCGCCGGTCATGCCCCAAGGGAACCTGGTTGAAGTTCTCGGCCGTGAGGTGAGACAGGGGTCGCCAGGGGAACTGATGGTGGAGAGCACTCCTTCCCGCCAGAGGCGGCCACCATGTAAAACAAACAAGGAGAAGTCAGATGAGGCTGCGGACGCGGCCGCCCTTACTTACTTACTTACTTACTCCGACCCCTGCTGTACCTGAGGGCGGAAGGTATTGAGCGCCAGGAACGGCTTCAATACCTCAGACAGACCTGGAAATCCTCCATCTGGTCTGAGGAGGACGATGAGTCCTACACGCTACCTGACCCTGAGATACCCCTAGTGTATTCTCTGTACTATGGGCAACAATGTTTCCCTGAGTGCAATGATGGCTCAGTACCTGCTGAAACTGCTGATCGGCAGAAAATGAATGACTGTGGTAAGAGCAACCTCCATGCTGAGGAGGATTTCCGGGAGAAAGTCGAGAGTCTGAACGTTGACCCCCGACTGAAGAAACTGCTCCGGACCTATGAGGAGGTGTTTGGCGCCCTGCTGCCTCCCCTTTCCTGCAAAAACCTGATCCACATGAACCTGAAACTGAAACTTGAAGTTGAGAAGATGCGAGTGAGACATCGTCCCTATCCCGCTCCTCAGGGACAGGTTGATAAAATCGAGCGCCAGATCCAGGAATGCATACATGCTGGCCTTGCGGAAGACTATAAGAAGGGGGACTACCCCCATCACTGCAGTCCCTGATTCCTAGTTGCTAAACCTGGATGGACTGCCCTGCGACTAGTTGTTGACTATGGTGAAGTCAACAAGAAAACCCAAAACCATTCGGAGAGTATTCCCAACATGGAAAACACCGTGGAGCGTATTGCCAAATGCTGGTACAAACCAAAATGGACAAACACAGTGGTTTCTGGCAGGTTAACCTAACAGCTGCAGCTCAGGAACTGCTGGCCTTTATAACCCCTAAGGGTCGTGTGTTTAAATGGAAGGTCATGCCCTTTGGGGTAGCCCACGCCCCGGCACTCTTCCATGCACTGACGAACAAAATTTTGTACATACTGAGGCGCAGACCTCTTGTATAGGAGTTGATTTCCCGAGGGGCAGAATTGGAGGCCCACATCGATGACGTGAGTTTGGGTACCAATACCCAAGAGGACCATGTCCTTCTCCTCCGTGAGGTTTTTATTGTTTGTCAGGAACCCATCTCCGAATCAAACTCGAAAAATGCGAGTTCATGAAAGAGGACATGGAGTATTTGGGTTTCTCTGTGGGGTATGGCTGGTGGAAACCAGCCGCGTCTAAGATGCAGACCCTACAGGACATGCGGATTCGCGATGACCCTAAGAAGGGTTTTCACGACGTGAGGAGTTTTGTGGGCGCCTGTAACTTCTATAGGCAACACATCGACAATTTTGCTTACTCTTCTGCCCCTCTCACTGACCTAATGAAGAAAATTACTCCCTGCAGGTGGACCGCCAGAGAGAAGGAGTGTTTTCAGGAGGTGAAGAAGAAAATTGCCTCCTCCAACTGCCTGGGGGTACCCCGCCCCAGGGGTGAGATAGTCCTGATGACTGATGCCAGTGATGTAGGGGGGGTTGGAACAATATACCAATGGCAAGAGCTTAACCCAGCTGAACTAACTCATTGGCATTATCGTACCACAGGACTGAACCGTGATAGTTCCCTGAAGCACGACTATCCCTCCAGTGAGTGGCGACTTGTACCACTAGGTCACTGGAACTGGAAATGGAACCAGGCCCGTTCCGATTACAGCATCTACGACCAGGAGCTCGTGGCCGGTATGCTGGTGCTCTCATCGCAGTCCCGACTATTGGGATCTAACCTTATTGTCTGGCTCTGTGACCAGGAACCGGTGAAGTCCTTTCAGAAGGGCGCACCACCGGAGAAAGGGAAACTAAAACGGTGGTGGACTTACCTCAGTCAGTTCAGGCTGACAGTCCATCATATCCCCGGTATAAAAAATGAGCTGTCTGACTACATATCGCGCAACAACTTCCATGCGCTTATTGGTGAGAGCTCTGAGGCTCTTGTCAAAGAGGGCTTCCAACGTATGGACGTTCAGCTGGACCTGTGCATGCGCACAGCTGGAATCCCCGAGGGATGGAGCCTAACTGACTATCAGTCAGAATATAAAGATGTTCCCGAGACCCTCAGCACTCGTCTCAAACCCCGTGTCATTGACGGGCACCAGTGGTAGAAAAATAACCAATACCTCTTCTACGAGGACCGTATAGTTGTGCCTGAGGCTCGACCCGATGGGTGTCTACACTGATCCCATCTCAGCTCAGGTCACACTGGCGCTAATCGCTCAATGGACTTCTTTCGTGAGTGTTTCTACTCTGGTCTAACCCTGACAGACCTGGGGTCTGGAATGCAGACCAGTGTTGATGCTTGTGGCCGTCATGCCAGCAAGCAGAGCGATAGTAGGGATAGGGGACTGAATTGCAGCCTACCCAGGCCCTATTGTACTAACTCTCTCCTCTACGTGGATATCATCCGCGGCCTACCTCGCTTCGGTGGCTATGATAGTTGCCTAGTGGTCACCTGTGGCCTGTCTTGCTTCACCCGTGTGTTCCCTTGCAATAAGAAAATCACAGGTGAGCAGACTGTGAAAATGTTGGTCGAACAATGGTTGGAACCATACGGAGCACCTAAACAGGTGCACTCTGATGAGGATGTACGCATCCGCAGTGACACAGGATGGTACGAGCGAGTGCTGAACGCCCTCAATGTTGAGGTAACCACAGGTGTGCCATATACCCACACGTCTAATCCTCTTTGCAAGAGACAAAACCGTGTGGTGGAACGGTACCTGCGACTCCTGATGAAACAGGAGCGTACGAAAGATTGGGTACGCCTGGTGCCCTGCGCAGTGTTGACCATGAACTCTCAGAGGAGCTCTTCTACAGGTTTCACCACCCACAAGCTGTTTCATGGAGGACGACCTGCTTGGTTCTTCAAAACCCCCTTTCCTGAGGACTTCAAGAGCCCTGTTGGGGATGGGGTTGAACACAAGCAGTCAATGGCTAACCAGACTGGGACTAACCTGAGACACATCCGTGAACATGAACTGAGCCGACGAAATAGCCTATGGCAACCCGCCAGTTTTAAGGTTGGTGACCTTGTTTTAGTTCACCATTCACAACTACCCTCCTTGCCCCGTAACTGCCTACAGGAACCTTATTTTGGGCCCTATCATATCATCAGGATAGATGGATCTAGAATCCATGTCAGGTGCAGTCCACGTCTAGGTGGTGAACTGCTTTGTGCTCTCAATGATATCTAAATTGACCCGACACCACGACGCGCGTGCAACAGCGAAATGAAAAGAAAAAACAAGAAAACGACGCAGAAAACAAAGAAAAGAATCAGAAAATGGGTTTCTCCGACCTCAGAAAACCCCCACAATTTTTTGCGCCACTGTTTGGCGAGGTTGGCGAAAAATCCACCGCACACAGCAACAAAACGCGGATCAAGGGAGAAAACAAGTGAACCAGCTTGTGTGCACGCTCCAAAACAATAGCAAAGTGCCCGCAAGCAGGGAACTAGGGCTTGAGTGCACGCCCCAACAACACACAAAGTGCGCACAAGGGGAAGGGAAGGCAACACGCATGCTCTTGGGCGTCGCCAAAAACAAAGAGTCCTAAACACGACAAATAAATAGCATGTGACATGAGTGCAGGAACAACACACGCTTACTCTTGGGCGTTGCAAAAAACAAGGAGTCCATGACATAAAGAATACGTAGCATGACATGAATGCATTAAGCAAAAACGCCTACTCTTGGGCGTCGCAAAGTACAAAGAGTCAACAAACCAAAGAGTATGTAGCATATGCCGCCATGCATGCATTAAGACACGCTTACTCTTGGGCGTCGCAAAAAACAAAGAGTCCAAGACAAAAGGAATAAGTAGCGTGGGTGTTGCAAAATACAAGGAGGCCACAAACCAATGAGTAAGTACCTTGCACCGCCTTGCGTGCATTAAGACACGCTTACTCTTGGGTGTCGTAAAAAACAAAGAGTCCATGACATAAAGAAAACGTAGCATGTCATGAATGCATTAAGCTAACACGCCTACTCTTGGGGGTCGCAAAATACAAACAGTCCACAAACCAGCGAGTAAATAGCATATGACGCCAAGCATACAATAAGACACGCTTACTCTTGGACGTCACAAAAAACAAGCAGTCCGCAACGCAACGCAACGACATATTACATGAATGCACACAAGAACCAAAGAGGAGTACACCGACGCCAGAATGCCAGTGGCAAGATCGCTGCAGCGTTCCCCAGGGTGTCTACTCTTGGAGACACGCATAAATAGCGTGCGGTAAGAGTGCAAAACGAATGAGATGAGGAGGGTGGCAAACTGCATGCGTAGGAGTAGGAGCCAGCGTGCGTGCCCCAAACAAACAAAAGAGGAGATGTCACGAAGTAGGCAAAGGCAACACAAAGTGCATGCGACAAGGGAAGGGACGTGAAGAGGAACAAAGCACGAGAACAAAGAGAAGGCAGGAAAGAAAGAAGAAGAATGAACGTGTGTGCCCGCCCAAAAACATAGCAACATGCGCGCGTAAAAACTAGGTGCTTGAGGGCGTGCCCCAGCAAAGCCACCACAAAGGAGGGGGAGGGAGCAGGTGAAGAGAGAAACGGGACCGAGGGGGACGGGGGTGGGGAGGGAGAGGAAAGGGCGGGAGGGAAAGCAAAGCGGAGCAGGGGGAGCGGGGGAGGAGCAACCATGATGGGCGCGCGAAAAAAGAAAAGCACCAATGCACCACACACGCAAACGCCGAAGACAGCAAACAGAGTAAGATACATGACGCCCCGGATTGGAGCATCCGGGGCGGAGTGGAGCTCAGCCCGAGCCCCCGGACTGGATCGTCCGGGGGTGAACCCGGTGCCACGGACTTGAGCGTTCGAGGAAACGGAGAGAATACGACAAAAAGACGCCCCGGATTGGAGCATCCGGGGCGGAGTGGAGCACGGCCCAAGCCCCCGGACTGGATCGTCCGGGGCCGAACCGGGTGCCACGGACTGGAGCATCCGAGGCAACGGAGAGAATACGATAAAACGACGCCCCGGATGGGAGCATCCGGGGCAGAATGAAGCACGGCACTAGCCCCCGGACTGGATCGTCCGGGGGTGAACCCGGTGCCACGGACTGGAGCGTCCGAGGCAACGGAGAGAATACGACAAAAAGACGCCCCGGAGTGGAGCATCCGGGGCGGAGTGGAGCACGGCCCAAGCCCCCGGACTGGATCGTCCGTCGGGGAACAAGACACCCCGGATTGGGGCATCCGGGGCGGAATGGAGTGCGGCACAAGCCCCCAGACTGGATCGTCCGGGGGGGAACCCGGGGCCACGGACTGGGACATCCGAGGCAAAGGAGAGAATACGGCCAAAAGACGCCCCGGATTGGAGCATCCGGGGCGGACAGGAGCAAGGCCCAAACCCCCGGACTGAATCGTCCGGGGGTGCACCTGGTGCCGCGGACTGAAACATCCGGGGACGCAACGCACCTGGACTGGAATGTCCGGGGACGAAGCGGCCCGGGAATGGAATGTCCGGTGCAACAAACAAGGAGAAGGAGACGGCGGCGGAGAGACACGGAGAGGAGAACAAGAACAAGAGCAAGGAACGGATGGGGGAGGACAAGAAGGAGAGAAGACGCGAAGCGGGAGGAGAAAGAGAAGAAGGTGAAGCAGCCAAACACATGGAGCTCGGATGGGAACAACCGGGGAAGCAAAGCAACCAGTCAGTATCAACTGGGAGCGGGAGGGCACAGGAGACCGTCAAGCGAGAGCGGCCGAGGCTCAGTGAGGAAGGAGCAGCGGCGGCGGCAAGAACCGAAAAGGAGTGCATGAACAGGAGTCAGGAAAGGTGGAGAGAGAGGACGAGAAAAACGAGAGACGGGAAGGGGGAGGAGAAGGGGAGGCAGGCGCACGGAACCCGGACCGGAACATCTGGGGAAGCAATGCGCCCGGACTTGAACATCGGGGGGGCGGAAGCCCTGGACTGGAACATCCGGGGAGGCAACGGCCCGGGAGTGGAACGTCCGGGACCTCAGAAGGGGCAGGAAATGGCGGTGGAGAGAAGCGATGAGGAGCACGTGAACAGCTTGGACCAGCATGGACCAGAAGGGGAAGGACATGACGGACGAGAGAAGGGAAGTGGGAGGAGAAGGAGCAAAAGGAAAAGCGGCCAACAACGTGGAACCCGGACGAGGACAACCGGGGGAGCAGCGCACCAGGACAGGTACATCCGGGGGCGAGGCGTCCATGGAAAGGAGCGTCAGGAGCTCCAGGAGGAAGAAGAGGCGGCGGCGGCAAGAATCGACAAGGGGTAAGGGGTGCGTGCACGAGAGTCAGGGTTGGTGGAGAGAGAGGACGAGAAGAGCAAGAGAAGGAAACATGGAGGAGAAGGAGAAGCAAACACGTGGAACCCGGACTGGAACATCCGGGGAAGCAAAACACCCGAACTGGAACATCCGGGGGGCGGAGGCGCGGGACTGGAGCGTCCAGGGAAGCAGCGGCCTGGGATTGGAACGTCCGGGGCTGCAAAAGGAGGTGGATACGGTAGCTGAGAACAACGGCAAGGAGCACATGAACAAGGGCAAGGACCAGATGAGGAAGGATACGACGAGAGAGAGTCAGGAAGCGGGAGGGGAAGGAGCAGATGGAAGGGCGGCCAAACACGTGGAACCCGGACGGGAACAACCAGGGAAGCAGCGCACCAGGACTGGAACATCTGGGGGCTAGGCTGCCCTGGATGGGAGCGTCTGGGGCTCCAGAAGGAAGATGAAGCGGCGGCGACAAGAAAAGGCAAGGAGAGCAAGTACACGAACAGGGGAAGGGGGAGAACGAGGACAAGAAGAGCATGGAACCCGGACCTGAACAGACTAGAGTGTCCGGGGTAGGTGAAGCCGGTCCTGCTGCCCCACGACCGTCTTCGGCACAGACCTCGTAATGGTCAGCGCCGTGTGGCATCGGGCGAGAGTAGGCCGTCGACGTGTGGAGCGGGGAGTGTGGGGAGTACAGCGGGGAACAAAGAGGAACAGCAACGCAAGGCGGCATGGGCATGGAAGAGGTCGGAGGGTGCATTGGAGGGGGCGAGGGAGAGGGCAGAGGGAGGGGTGCTCGTAGAGGACATGTACCGGAAGGATTTCAACACATTGTGGGAGGTGTTGTGTGCGCTGGAGGGCAGGCCGAACATTGAGGAAGAGGTACAGCGGATAAGGCAAGGAGTGGCTACCAGGGTGGAGAGTAGACACAATATGGGAGAAATGGAGGAGTTCCTGCCACAGGAAGAAGTATCGTGGCAGAAGTACATACAGCGGACTAGGCAGGGGAGGAGGATGGGGGGGCCACCGGAGGTGAAAGCATGGGCAGCGGAGGGGGGGTACAAGGTGGCGGTTTACAGGGAGACAAAAAGCGGAAACGGGTGCAGAAAGCTCGTGGAGTATGGGGGAGGAGGCCCGCTGGATGCGGCAATCCTGTGGACCACGCGAAAAACCTATGCGGTTCTGTGGGGTGTCAGAGGTCGAAGGAGTGACGCGGCAGAGGTGGCGGCGGCGGTACAAAGGGTGCTGGACAGTGCACAAGAGGGACAGGAATGGCGGAGAGAAATGCTGGAAGGGGCGAGGCGACAGGTCATACCAGGGGATGGCAAGTGCCTATATTGGGCACTCAGCGCGGAGGACGGAGCAGGGGGGCAAGCAGCGGCAGAAGAGGTGCGCAAAGCGCTCATGGAAGGGGATATGGCGCGGCCCCCAGAGTCGGGCTGGGCGCGGAGAGTCATGAGGGATGCAGGAGCGCGAACGTGGGATCAGTACCTGGACAAGGTGCGCAGGGGAGAGATATGGGGAGGGGCATGTGAGGTTGGGAGGAGGGCGCAGAGCAAGGGATGCAGAGTGGCAATGTACCAGGAGTGGGGACCTCGGGGGGTGTATCGGAAGATGGCAGAAGTGGGAGAAGGAAAGCGAATCGCAGCGGCACTGCTGTGGAGCAGACGAGGAGGGGGACACTACGAGCTGCTGTGGCCCCCGGAGGAAGAAGACGCAGAGGCAGTGGCGGAGGCACACGAAGAAGACGGGACAGAGTCGAAAGGCGACGCTGAAGTGACAATGGAGGAGGAGTACGCAGAAGAGAGTCCGGAGAAGGGGGGGGGGGGGAAGAGAGCGGACGGAGGAGCACATGTGGCTGGATGTGCATCAAATACCGATCCAGGAGGGGGGTGAGAGGTGGAGGTACCAGGGACAAGAGGGTCCCGGGAAGGAAGGGAGGGGAGTGGGGGGGGGGTACAGCGCGAGACAGGAAACTATGGGCGGGATGGGAAGGGGTGCTAGGAGTGCAAGTACAGGAGATGGAGTATATGGAAGTGCCAGAGGGTACGAGGAAAGGCGACTGGCACAGGAGGCAGGCAGGGGGGGTGGACGTGTGGGTCACAGGGGGGGGCTAGGCGGTGTTGCAGCTGCAGCACAGGGAGGATGTGGGGACCGGGTAGGGGGCAGGGAGAGCGGTCCAGATGCCACCGGACAGAGCGGTGTGGCTGGAGCCGGGATGGAAGGGAAGGTACAGGGTGGCGGCGGGGGGACGCCGGTGGTGGGGTTGGCATATGACGTGGCGAGCGGACCAGGGGGAGGGGGCCCCAGTCAGGAATGAGTGAGGAGGGGAGCTGCCAGGAGGAGGACATGAGGCGAGTGGCGTGCGCGAACAGTTCACCAGGGCGGCATTGACTCCGGCACCCACGACACAGGGACACAGGGGGCAGGGGTTCGTGTATACGTTCGGAGAGGAGATGACGCTGAAGGCGGCAGAGGCCATCAAAATCGTGCTCCACAAAGGGACGGCGTGCATGGCCAACCGCACGTACCATGTGCACCCGCACACGGGGGACACGTGGCAATACGCGTTCCCGGGGGATGACGGCATGGAGAGTATAGCGCCACTGCCGGAGTGTGAGAGGCAAGGTGCTGAGATATCGGCCCTTGCCAGGATGGCAGAAGAATGGGTGCGGGAGACAGGAGGAGTGGAGCACGAGAAGTGGGCAGTGGGGGCCATTTGGCATGCGAGGTACCGCAAGGGGAGAATGGATGACACGGGAGGACACAAAGGCGATATTCCTCGTGGCGACGAAGGGGCCAGCGGCGGCACAGTCGAGGGTACAGGCAGTCCACATCATCCTCCCGGATGACAGGTCGGGAAGCAGGGGGATGGTGGAAGTCAAGGTACGCCACGGGCAAGGGGCAAGGTACCAGTACGATGTGCTCGTCCCAAACGTGGTGGTCACGGCAGCAGCGGCGGCGGGTATGGAGGTCCGGATTGGACTCGGCCGGGAGGGACAGGCGGTACAGGTGTACACCATGGGACACTGGGAGGGACAGCCAGCAATCCAATGGATGGCGGAGCCCACGTGGAGGGAGCCGCTGCATCCCGAGGGCCAGGTGGGGAGGGGAAAGGCGGATGGGGCGGACGCTGCGGAGCTGGACAGAGCAGAGAAAGAAAAGGAGAAGCGCCAGAAGGAGGCAGCAGCGGAAGGGTTGGACATGCTGCAGGACGGCAGGGACAAAAAGGACATGCTACAGAAGTGGGCACAGAGGCTGAGGGGTAAAGAAGGTCCCTACCAGGACCGGCCCCTGCTGTACCCCTTCCACCATATCCCGTCACTCCTAGGGTCTTGCTTCTCACCAGGGTCTGCATGATCTTGCCCTATCCTGCACAATTTCCCACAGAAAATAGAAAAATAGGCTCCTTCACACAAAACCCTTGCAATACCCAGCTCCCAAGTACAATCCAAATCCAATCAATCCACACTGAGGGCTTCCTTTCAACACGCCGGTCGTCTCACGGTGCACACGGAGACACGGGCGGTGGGCATGTACAAGAATTGCACCAAAGAGGAAGCCCTGAAATTGGCATATGAACACATATCAGGCAAAGTTCGGGAAAGATGGAAACATACACAATCACAGCCCTAGACCCCTCATTCCCTGGACTCAGGACCTTCCCTTGACTTGCCAACATGATGCCCTGAACCAAGTCAAATAAGATGGCTGAATGTCATGTGTCAATGGTCACTACACAAACCCCAAAAATGTGTTCCCTCCCAAGCCTCTAAATCCTAGCCCAAATGAGGAAGTGGCGTGTCATGGCCTAGAGTGGCACTCAGGACCATACCCTACCCTGACATAACCTTGGTTGGAGTTGGAGTCGATTGGGCTTGGAGAGGTGCCCCATGAAGATGACCTCACAACACGGCAAAATGAGGCAAATCACACCATTATGCCCAAAAATCAATTATATAATCAAAAATGCATACGGCAAATATTCAAATGCTCCATGCATGTGTCAAACCGGAAAGTAGTATACAGGGGTGATATAGACCAAAGGTCCATGCCCAGGAATATCCCATCATTGGCTCCGAAGCCCCTCCAGTTATGTACCTGACATGCTTCACAAATCAACTCATGAATTTGAGACCTAATTTTGTGAGGCCTCGTGTGCCACGCCAAAGTGACTACGTGATCCGGCATATGGTGAGATGCAACACCGAAGCATATGCCAACATTTAAGCAACATACCATAATTCACAGATCTCTAGGCACCTTACTGTTAGCCGACCAGTTGAGCACATAAAATACAAAAATGAGCATAAAATGAGGTCAAAAACATGCAAATAATGCCTAATTCAAGATAATTACAATAGTATATAGCTTCGCCCACCCATGGTATCAACATATGATTCAAAACACAATTGCTTGGGACCATCTGCAAACAATCCCCCCACTTGGATCCCCACATGGACGCAAAGGGACACCTTCGAACCTCCTCCCAACACGCACCATGAAAATGGGAAAATTGATAGTGGCGCTTGTGGGTCGCTCCGTAAGCCCTCCCACATGCACTATATGAGCGGTAGACTTAGTTTAGCGCTATGGAGCTCATCTTTCGGACATGGGCGAGGCCCTTGCCTTGTATGACTCCATATATCGTCCTACAAACGGAGATATATAACATGGGCGTGAGCATATCGAAGCACATACCATGCATATAACACATACCCTCAAAAAGTGGCTCCCTCCATGGTATGCCATGCCCCTCCATGGACATAACTACATGTTAAGAATACGTAGGAACCTAAGAAACGTTTCTATGCAACACCAACACTCGTGCGGTACACTCGAGAGTCGCATTAAAATATTCCGTTGCACGGTCCAAGAGTTATATATCACTTTCTACCCTCTTGGCTATTGTCCCTTGCTACACTGGGCATGTGTACACATCAAAGGCGTTTGATGCTGATTCAATTAAGTTCAGACCAAGGCGATTCCAACCCAATTCTCGAATCTGGTATTCCTCGCCGTGAGTTAGAGATATGACCTTACAAAGTGGCCTCACGAATCACTTTTGTTTCGCCTATATCTCCAAGAAAAACGAGGGAGATAACAATAGAAAGGTTGATTCGTGAATGGGGAAAAATGTATGACCACTCGAGATTCATCATATCAAGTGCGGCGATGTCGAAGTCGAAAATCCGATTCTGAAAGTCTGAAAAAATCGGATTAATTTTGCGAGTGTATAACATGAAAATTGCGGAAGCAACGAACCCTTTACTGATGAAATCTGACCCTTCATCGGGGTTTCCGCCAAAATATCTGCAAATAACAGTTAACCAATCGGTTGCCGCAAAGTCGCGAGCCAACTGACAGTTACCGATACATTGACAATCAGAACGGAAGGCTGAAAAATTGGGGGAAAATAATGATAGCAAAACCCTGTTGATTCCTGATATTCTGATACAGAAATCTCAGCCGGCGGCGCCTTGGTATTGAATATGGCCGCTCATAGCTGGAATGGCCAAACCTATCACACTATCACATCAGGTTAGGTCAGGTGGATGGGAGAGTATGATATCCGCTGATGGCGGCTTGCCGGCACATAGATACACACCCCAAGTGACCCAAGGATGGCCACGGGGGTCCGAACCGGCTTCACCCCCCTTCTCAGAGCGTTGTATCCGCTCCGAAGTCATCGAAGAGAGGACAGGAGGACCCCAATGGGCTCCACACCCCCCCCCCATGTCCCAAGGACACATGGAGGCCCCACGCACGTCGTAGGCGTCCCCCATGCCCCAAGGGAGGGGTGAGGACACTCATAATCGGTGCCCTACGGCATATCCGGTCTCCTCTTGACCTGCAACATGGACCAAGGGGATCAAAGATAGAGAAACGTCGTCGGTCGACCTAAATAAGTATACCACAATGAAATATATATGGGGAGATCGAGTGAAGGGGGTATATGGCCAATCAAGGCCCAAAAATCCCCGGTTGAACGCCCTCACCCGTCTCCCAAGCACAGAAACAAACAAAAATGCCAGGGGGGATCCATTATGGTGCTACAGCAGCCACCAAATGGACCAACACGTCCTGGACATCCAAGGAGATGTTCCTCCTCCTGAGATAATGCATCCAGAACGTGGTATACCTCGGCACAAAACTGCTCGGAGGCTCCCACGAATCCCTGGATGCGGTGAATCCCTTCCAACGGACTTTATAAAGCCTCCCCTCAGGCGTCCCCGGGTCCGGCTTGTCCGCCAGGATCCTCTCAGCGGTGAAGTCGTCCTCCTCACCCTCGTCGTCCGAGTCCACATCGCCGGCCGTAAACTCCAAGGTGACGGGACGTCCGCTGGGGTCTGGTGCATGGGGACGAAGCTGGGTATGGTCGCGGTCCAGGATCTTGTTATCCCCCACACGAACCGCATACATATCCTGCCCGACCTTCCGCACGATTACCCCCGGCACATACCAAGACGCCTGCCGATGCCTGGACAGGACATCCTTGTGGTGCCGCTCCACCCCTACGGTGTCTTGGAGAGCATACCTCTGGACTTTTGCCTGCTTGAAGTACTTGGCCCTCTTCTCATGCTCGTCCTGAAGTGCTTTGCACACCTTGGCTGCCGTGTCGTCCGCCTCAGCCATCATAGCGTTCGCATCCCGGGCCATTTTGCCATGGTTCAACCACGGGAGAGTGCGTGACACTCGATCCCGTAGGAACAGGATACGATGGGGCGACAGTCCAGTGGGCCCCGGAAGGTCATGGTACGCCTGGAGTACTCTCCACAGCGAATTGTACCAGTTCCGACCCGGTTCGTCAATGTGCAGCTGGCGGAACTTTTCGAACATCTGCTGCCCGGCCACGTCAGCCCGGCCATTCGACCGGCTGTGGTACGCCACGGTCTTGGCGTGCCCAATCCCCATGTGCTTGCACATCGACTTGAACCACGTCCCCACGAATTGACTGCCCTGATCGCTGCAGATGACAGCTGGGACATCAAAAATCGTCAGCCAATGCCTGATCATGGCGTTGGCGACGGTCTTGGCCTGCAGACCCACTCCATGCTTGTCCTTCTTGTCCTTCTTCTTGGACTTCTTGCCCGGGACCGCCCCGATATACCCGCTGTGCCTATTTACCGCCAGGATGACACAGTCGTAGGTCGCTCCGTCCACGGTGATCTCCGGCATGGCGAATACATCCATGGCCACGGACCGCATAGGGGCCTCCGGTATAGCCGTATACACCGGGTTGCCCGCTGTGGAATGGTTGGGGCTCTTCGTGGCCCGACACACGGCGTAGTCGCTGCACTATTTGTCCAGGATGGCGTAGTACCCTGGTGGGAACTTGAAGCGCCACTCCAGGTCCTGCTGCATCTTGTCCCGACCAGGATGCATGAGCTGGGTGTTATGCCAGTGATCAATGAGCTCCTCCATTCGGTTCTCTGGGACCAATAGCTTGTCCTTGAGGAATAGTTTATCCCCATCCTCGGTCAAGCCCTCAGGCCATTCGTCGTCCGACGGGGCACTCACGGCATTCCAGTACCTGCTCCAGTGCTCGGATGCCGCGTAGTCATCCAACCAGTCCTCTGTAAGCACCGACCTGACTAGCTCTATAGGGGCCACCATCCATTGCTCGAGGGTTTCCTCTCGAATAGCTTGGACTCGGGCACCCCGGAACTTGGCCAGGTCCGTACGATTTGCCATCACCACAAAGCACTTGACCCCCTCTCGCTCCATGGCCTTCTCGATCTCGATGATGCGTTTGGCCTCCTCCGTCTCCTCGGCGTCCCCATGGCTGGAAATGTCCATCCATGCCTTGCCCGCAGGGTAGGCCCATCAACTGAGGCAATCCGCCACAGTGTTATCCTTCCCCGGGATGTACACGCCGCTGAGGTCGAACTTGGCGAACGTCTCATGCCATCGGACCCTCCTTGCCGCCGGTCCCGACGGAGTGTCGACGTGCTCCTTGTGCCAGCTCTGCAAGGACTGATGGTCCGTACAAACCACCACTGGTTGCAATCCGATGTGGCCAGACCACTTCCTGAGCGCACAGACAATGGCGTACGTCTCCTTCTCCCTCGGGGTCCAGGTTCGACGACGGCCCTCGGCCAGGATCCGACTCCAAACCGCCACGGGTACGTGCGACCCGTCGTCCCGGATCTGCTCGAGGACTGCCCCTACAGCATAGTCCGAGGCGTCCGTCCGTAGCACGAATCCCTTGTCTGGGTCCACCAGGAATAGCCCCAGCTGCCCCAGGAGTCGCTCCTTCAGGCGGCTGAACGCATCTTCGGCCTCAGGGGTCCAGGCAAGCTTCTTCTTGCTCCCCTTCCGGCCATCGAACTTGCCCACCTGCAGCATCTTGTGCAGCGGCCCCGATAGTTCTGCATACATCCGGACATAGCCCGAATAGTAGTTGCAGAACCCCATGAAGGATCGGAGTTCGCTGATGGTCTGGGGCTTCTCCCAGTGGTGCAGGGACGCCAGCTTCCCAGGCATGGGACGGCGTTGCCCGTGACCAACCACGTGACCCGCGAACTCAACTTCCTTCACGAAGAGTGAGGCTTTGGTGGGCTTGCACATCACGTTGTGCTTGTCCAGCTCGCTGAGAACTCGGCGCAGATCCTTCTCATGCGCTTCGATGAGCTCCTCCTCAGTCATGTCCTCCGTGCCGGACCCGATGATGATTTCATCCACAAAGGGGTCGGCACAGTCCCGGACAGGACCGAGTAGGTTCTCCATCATGCGCTGGAAAGCGGCGTTGCCATTCTTGGCGCCCATAGGCACCACTTTCCACTGCATGGGCCCCAGCGGCGTGGACATCGCTGTGTAGGGCCTGGAGTCCGGGTGTAGCGGTATCTGGTGATAGCCGTGTCTCAGGTCCAACACCGTGAAGATCCGCTTTTTCTGTTCTTTTTGAACGATGGTGTCGATCAGGGGAAGCGAGTACGAGTCGTGCTCGGTTTGCTTGTTCAAGCCCCTGTAATCCACCACCAACCTCCACTCGCCCTTCTCTTTCTTGGGCATAAAGGCTGAAGTGGCCCACTCACTGTCGGAGGGTTCGACCCAGCCCCGCTCAATAAACTCGGCCAACAACTTCTTCATGGCCTCGGCCCAATCGCGCTGAAGTTGGTACTCCCGATGACGATAAATCTTGGGGTTCGGCTTCAGCTTGATCCTCGCTGTGCCAAACTTCCCACGATCTGGAGGGTTCTTGTTGGCGACGCCGCTGAATAGCCGCGGATAGGCATTGATCAGCCTCTCCTTCAGCTCGGCGACCTTCAAGTTCTCCTGGGCCTCTTCAGCCGCTTGCTTCGGTATCGATACAACCGATGGCACTGCGGTATAGGCCTCTTCCAGGTCGGAGTCCCACTTCTCCTCGTTCCATATGCCATCTTCATCGTCGTCGGGCGCGCTTCCCACCGATAATCTTCAGAATTTTGCGGCATCGGCCTGGTTCTTGTCGCTATCGGCCCCCATTCTTGGGAAATCCCACCTCGGCGGGTCCGACCCAACCGGACCATCATTTTGTTCCGCGATGTGATCCATGACCCTCGCCACGAACTCTTCCTTCTCGTACTTGCCGGTGACCAACATCTTGTCATCCCACCAATGCGGAGATGTGACCCTGGACCGCCCCTTCTTGGCTGCCACACGGTCATGCATCCCCATCCGCATGTAGTTTACGACGTGGTCAATCTCGGAGTAGGACAGGATGTCAATGCCATCAATTGGCTGATCCGTCCCCTCCTTGGGCTCAAACATGACCTGCATGGGCACCGCCTTCACGCTACGGATGAATGCTTCATCACCCGTGGGCTGGGTATGCGCCCCATCCACCAGGAAAGCCTTGGTACCCCACGCTTGACCCGGGGAGGGCATTGATACACCCTTGGCGTCGATGAACAGCTCCTCCTCTGGCCCGAATGACATCTCGTTCAGGGTGATGGAGTCCAGCGTCGACTTGAGACCTTCCAGCGGACATGGGGTGGATCCTATTCCGGTTATGACAAGGATCCCCATCGCCCTATCCGCGACGATCTTCTCGACCGTACGTCTGGTATTGTCCAGAGAGCCATGCCAATACATGGGCCCCCACTCCTTCGAACTCCAATGCCTGTGCCAGTCTGAGTCTCCTTGATGCCAATGCCTCCTACACTTCCGCAAAAGTGGGGCATCCCGGTAAGCGAAGATGTCCGTCTCGGGCGCTTCGGCTCCAAGTGTCTGGATCATCCTGTCATACACCTGCGACGCCATTCCATACTCCGTGAGCTGAACTCCGCGGTCTCCTGTGGACTTGGCACCCACAGCTTGCACCGCTCGGACGATCCGATCCTCTTCCTCAGCATTCCATTGGGATGATCCGCATGCTTAGTCTGTGGACAGCCATGTGAGGCATTCATCGTCCTCCCGGACCAGGGTTGGACGATGGGGAAGGGCTGCAATGGCGTTTCCTACAATGAAGTCATACCCCATGATCATATCCCAAGCAGTAATGTCGGCCACGTAGAAGTTCCCGAATAGAGTGCTTCTCTTCGCCAAATCAGGGCGGTTCAAGCGCTCATGCTCCCAGAATTCCATACTGATAGCGGCCTCATGGGTGCCACCACCCATAATCTCTCCATTATTAACCTTCAGGCGTACCGGTCTACGGCTGGGCTGCAGGGATTCCTCCTTGAACAACCCTCTCCGGACCAGGCTCACCTGGGCACCCGTATCCACCAAAACATCCACCACCAACTCCTCCTGTCCGCACCGTACACGTACCTTCAAGTGCAACTGCCGCTCGTCACCATGCGGTGTATGGACGACTCTCACGGCATGCAACTCTAGCACATCCGGGTGCATCAGGATTTCGAGGGTATGGTCACGGATGGTGTAGATCTTTGGCTGGTCCTGCCCGTCCACAGGGCTCTCCGTGGTCGCTCCTTCCTTCTTGCCAGGTCCCTTGCTCACATACACTTCCCTTGGCAGGGCGCTCCAGGGGTTGGGAGTGGCGAAACTCAGTGGTTTTGGCTCTTCTGGAGCCTTCTTCAGCACCCGATGTGCCTTCCCTTTCTCTGGGATTCCACTGATTTTCGGATGAGAGACCTCCGAGGTCCCACTCTCGTGGAGGCTCCTCTAGACATGGCCAGCCGCAGTTCCTTCCTGCTGCGATCCGCTCAGACTTTGTCCACCACGTTGCTGGGCTTTGAGTTCCTTCAACATCCTCAACATGTCCTCAGCAACCTCCTCGATCAACCTCACGCGTTGGTCTGGGCCAGGTCTTCCACCATAGCCTTTTCCTCCGCGTTTCTCTTGGCCCTTTCCTTGGCCTTTTCCACCGTCTCCGCCCTTTGCTTTCCAATCGGCAATTCGTTGCTCCTTGGGCTTCTTGTCGGGATGGGCGGCGAAGTAGGTCTTCTTGTCCTCCTCATATACCTTGCAATGCCGGTGGTCATGTGCATGGTTGTTCCCCTTGCCGTAGCAGACCCAGCAACCGGTGTGCTGTAATCTGTACTCGCGGAACGAGAGTGGCGGGTTCCCGATCCTCCGCGGTTCTCTGCAGTTCTTGGTCCTGGGGTCCAAGCGGTTTCACCTGGGCCTGTCCTGCCCATTCTCCTTCATATTGTGCGCTACGAACGCGAAGTAGTGGGCTTCTTCATGATCCTCCTGGGTGGTCGCGGTCCAGAGATCTTGGCCGCTTCCACTTTGTTCCTCCGCGGTGCCGACCATGTCCCCCTTGACCTCTCGGTGGTGTCGATCTTCTCGATGACCTCCATGTCCTTGGCCTTGTCGATCCTGCACGTGGGCCTCGTTCTTGGCGTTTAGCTTCAGCTCCACCGTGATGTACTTCACGATCTCGTCCAGGCTCATGCGGGCGAAGATGACCTGCATCCTCAGCCGTTCTCCGCGCCTCCACTCCACGTTGTTGAGGCGCATCAGCCTTTGCCCCATGGTGTCGCCGAATACCTCCACGTAGACGGCGTTCTTCAACCCCAACATTCGGCTGGGCTCGCCGAGGTTTCGCCGGAAAAACTCCATTATTCCGGCGTGGGTGTCCTCCGATGCCATGATCTGTACGGCCACGCGCTTCTTTGCTCTCTTCTTCTCCTCGTCCTCGACTTGCCTCTTCCAGTGGCCGGGGAGGACGTCCTTCAGCAGGTGGCGGATCCCGCTGGCCTCATTCCAGTCCTCCACCAGCTTGAGGCTTCCTCGGTACTTGCGGATGTACCGATTCCATTCTCGGACCCTCAATTCCCCGCGCTTCAGCGGCAGCGGAATTGACCACAAATCCTCCAACTTCTGGTTGGGGGCGTCCACTCGCTCCTCGTCCTCCAGCCACTGGAGGCAGGCCTGCTCCGTCTGGATCACTCCCTCGCGGATCTGATCCCTGAGGTCCTCCTTCAGGTCCTGCGCCAGCCTGTGTGGGAATGTCCGACATACCCACTTGTCCCTTGGCGCTCCCCTCATCTCGCCGACGACCTCCTCGGCGAAGTCCTCCCAATCCAGGATGAAGTCATCCAGGTTGGAGGGGTTGCCATCGTAGTAGGGGATTTTGATCCCCCTGGGGTCGTCAATCCTGATGGCGTCTCCGACGTCCGCAGCCACCACTCCACCAAGACGGATACCACCTGTGGCCGGGGGGTGTGAGTACACTCCCCATACATCCCTCTCCCCCATCGAGTGCGGTCCAGTAGGGCCTGAACCCATGGGGTTTGGAATGCGGGAAGGACTTGCCCCACCGGCTGTCCATATCCCTGTAGTGGGGTCCTTCACCCACAGGTTTCCGCCTGGACGGGCTCGACCATGTCCGTCGGCGCTTCCCATGGTTCGCCCCTGCATGGTCTGGCTCTGGATCTCCTCTTCCGCATAAACTGCATGGGCAGTCGTAGTGGTCGGTGGGTCCTGGGCGGCATGGGACATCTGTACCGTCCCGCTCCTCAGGTCCGCGGTTGCGTGCCGTTCCTGCATGGACCCAGCCGGTGCCGTTTGTTCCCCGAGCATTGTGGATTTGCTGAACATGGGAACAAACGGCAGCGCACCCGGGTCAACACGCGGAGGCGCGTAAGGTGCCTCTGCAGGGCCGCCCATGGGTTTCTCCATGGCGCTCCTGAGGGTCTTAACCCGCTTCACCAGCTCTGCCGCTGCCGGCTTTTGCCGGGAGCTCCGGACCCGAGGCGAGGGGTTGTAACTCCTCTAGCCTTTTCAGGCGTACCGAGATGTCCTCCACCAGGTGGAGGAGGCTGTCCACCACTCGCTGCTGCTTCTGCAGGGCCATCTCCAGCTTCTCCCGGTACCGGTCCTGCTCCGCTTGCAGCTCCGCCATGTCTCCCTCCGCTGCCGACTGGTCATCCAGGATCCCTGCGACGTCCTCCTCTAGGCCGTCCTTCGCGTTGTCCAGGCGGTCGACGTGCTGCACGATGGCGTCCATCCCCATCTTTGGTTAGTTGCCGATGAGGAAGGACACGTGCTCGCAGTGGCACTCAACGTGCTTTCCACCTGATCTGGCGCATCCCACGGTTCCTGGCGCCTCGGACTCCTCCGCCATGGGTGTGTCGCCCATGCTATCCCGCGTTGGCTCCGTGTGCCGGGCCACAGGCGCCGTTCTGGCTCTGGCAGGCCTCTCCAACGCCTCAGCAACATGCTCCAGGCTGGTTTCTGGGGCCGTGTTCACCCTTGTGGGCGGTCTGGCCATCTCCTCCGACTCCGAAGGGTAAGCTGTCCGATAGCCCTCGGAGTGCCCCTCGGAATCCGCAGCTGCCCACAGCCTGACCGGGCTGGGATCCGTCTCCATCGCCCTGGCTTCTGCCGCGGGTTTTGGGGACCCGCGCTTCCGGTAACGCCGAGCTCTGCCGTTGTCGCTAGTCTTCTCCAACTCCTCCGCAGCGGAGCGGAGATCGCAAGCCTTGCGGCATTGCCTTTCACACATGGAGGCCAGGTCCTCCATGTCCAGCCCATGTCCTGCAAGGGCTCTCTGTTCTGAGCATTTTCGCTCTTCTCGGGCTTCCGTGTCCGGCGTCGACTCCACGGACTCCACGATCTGCACTCGGGGCGTCCTTGGGCAGGGCTCATGAGGGCCCAAGTCCCCGGTGCGGCGGTAGGGGGCAGGTACTCCTCTGCTACCATAAAGAAGGTCCCTACCAGGACCGGCCCCTGCTGTACCCCTTCGACCATATCCCGTCAGTCCTAGGGTCTTGCTTCTCACCAGGGTCTGCATGATCTTGCCCTATCCTGCACAATTTCCCACAAAAAAAAGAAAAATGGGCTCCTTCACACAAAACCCTTGCAATACCCAACTCCCAAGTACAATTCAAATCCAATCAATCCACACTGAGGGCTTCCTTTCAACACGCCGGTTGTCTCACGGTGGACACGGAGACACGGGCGGTGGGCATGTACAAGAATTGCACCAAAGAGGAAGCCCTGAAATTGGAATATGAACACATATCAGGCAACGTTGGGGAAAGATGGAAACATACACAATCACAGCCCCATACCCCTCATTCCCTGGACTCAGGACCTTCCCTTGACTTGCCAACATGATGCCCTGAACCAAGTCAAATAAGATGGCTGAATGTCATGTGTCAAAGGTCACTACACAAACCCCAAAAATGTGTTCCCTCCCAAGCCTCTAAATCCTAGCCCAATAGGCAAAGTGGCGTGTCATGGCCTAGAGTGTCACTCAGGACCATGCCCTACCCTGACATAACCTTGGTTGGACTTGGAGTCGATTGGGTTTGGAGAGGTGCCCCATGAAGATGACCTCACAACACGGCAAAATGAGGCAAATGACACCATTATGCCCAAAAGTCAATTATATACTCAAAAATGCATTTTGTGAGGCCTTGTGTGCCACGCCAAAGTGACCACATGATTCGGCATATGGTGAGATGCAACACCAAAGCATATGACAACATTTAAGCAACATACCATAGTTCACGAATCTCTAGGCACCTTACTGTTAGCCGACCAGTTGAGCACATAAAATACAAAAATGAGCATAAAATGAGGTCAAAAACATGCAAATAATGTCAAATTCAAGATAATTACAATAGTATATAACTTCGCCCACCCATGGTATCTACATATGATTCAAAACACAATTGCTTCAGACAATTGGAAAACAATCCCCCAATTTGGATCCCCACATGGACGCATAGGGACACCTTCAAACCTCCTCGCAACACGCACCATGAAAATGGGAAAATTGATAGTGGCGCTTGTGGGTCGCTCCGTAAGCCCTCCCACATGCACTATATGAGCGGTAGACTTAGTCTAGCGCTATGGAGCTCACCATTGGGACATGGGCGAAGCCCTTGCCACGTATGACTCCATATATCTTCCTACAAACGGAGATATATAACATGGGCGTGATCATATCGAAGCACATACCATGCATATAACACATACCCTCAAAAAGTGGCTCCCACCATGGTATGCCATGCCCCCCCATGGACATAACTACACGTTAAAAATACGGAGGAACCCAAGGAAAGTTTCTATGCAAAACCAACACTCATGCGACACACTCGAAAGTCGCATTAAAATATTCGGTTGCACGGTCCAAGAGTTATATATCACTCTCTACCCTCTTGACCAGTATCCCTTGCTACACCAGGCATGTGTACACATCAACGGCGTTTGATGCTTCCTAAATTAAGTTGAGACCAAGGCAATTTCAACCCGATTCTCGAAATTGGTATTCCTCGCCGTGAATCAGAGATATGACCTTTCAAAGTGGTCTCACGAATCACTTTTGTTTCGCCTATATCTCCAGGAAAAACGAGGGAGATAACAAAAGGAAGGTTGATTCGTGAATGGGGAAAAATGTAGGACCACTCGAGATTCATCATATCAAGTGCGGCGATGTCGAAGTCCAAAATCCGATTCTGAAAGTCTGAAAAAATCGGATTAATTTTGCGAGTGTATAACATGCAAATTGCAAAAGCAACGAACCCTTTACTGATGAAATCTGACCCTTCATTGGGGTTTCCGCCAAAATATCTGCAAATAACAGTTAACCAATCGGTTAGCGCAAAATCGCGAGCCAACTGACAGTCACCGATACATTGACAATCAGAACGGAAGGCTGAAAAATTACAGGAACATTATGATAGAAAAACCCTGTTGATTCCTTATAAACTGATATATAAATCTCAGCCGGCGGCGCCTCGGTATTGAATATGGCCGCTCATAGCTGGAATGGCCAAACCTATCACACTATCACATCAGGTTAGGTCAGTTGGATGGGAGAGTATGATATCAGCCAATTGCGGCTTGCCGGCACATAGATACACACCCCAAGTGACCCAAAGATGGCCACGGGGGTCCGAACCGGCTTCAGGGGCAAGGCGACGGCATGTCAGAATGTCTTGATAGACAATGGAGAGGCACAGCTAGGGCTGGAAGCACGCATCAAAGGATGTAGGGGTGAAGAGGTACGGCAGGCGGTGAGCAAGGCTAGGTACCACCTGAAGGCCAGAGCGGAGGCGGTGGAGGACAAGTGCAGGCCAGAGTGCACGCTGGCCAGGTGCCTTTGCAGCCTGGACGGACCGCAGGAGCCCAAGGGAGGATACCATGGGATCAGAGTACGGCAGCCCAGGAGACAAGGGCCCATGTGGCTGCAGATGGAGGAAGAGGAAGGGGCGCCGCTGGTGTACTTCCACCAAGTCAAGCACATGTGGGTGGGATATGCGGATGGTCGGAGCGGAACAGTGAAGGAGGAGGAGGAGGCGGGCGAGAGGCAAGCAAAGGCGCAGATGCTCACGGCAAGGAAGGTGGAGCCAAAACAGGCGGTGCTGTGGATGCAGATGCATCGGGATGCGCAGGTAGCGGCGTGTGTGGACAGCACGAGCAGAACGGTAAAGAGTTGGGGGCCCACGAGGCAGGTCTTGGCCATGGCGCTGTACGTTAAGGAGACAGTGCGTCGCAGCAGAGGCATGGCCGGAGATTGGGACCCAGACACAGAAATGCACCGGATGCGCAAGGTTATGACCATTATAGACTATGACGTGGCAGCGGGGAGGAGGGCCAAAGGGCACACAATACAAGTAGTGTCCCCACAGGCAAGTGCCACAGGGGCTGCAGACCAAGGGGTCACAGACCCGGTGCAGGACGGTCACACGTCGTGGGTCGTGGAACCCAGGGGGGATGGGCGCCAAGCGGTGGTGTATACGGCGGCGCCGTTGAAAAGGGTGGAGCACCCGCTCATGCGCTGGGTCGGGGAGGTGGAAGAGGTGCGGGTCGAAAGAACGGAAGAGGTACGCGAGATGGCCGTCCTACGGGCGTTGGAGTTGCAAATGGATAGGTGTGCGGAGGCGGAAGAAGCGGAAGATATCAGGGAACAGATCCGGTTGGCATTGGAGTGGGTGGCCAGCAGCAGGGGAGGGGAGCAGCGGAGGTGGATAGTGGCACCCGGAACGTAGGACGGGCACAGGAAGGAGGCATTGGAGAGAGCGAGAAGGCTCACGGAGGGGGCCAGGAAGCAAGGCCTGGAGGTGGAAGACGATCAGGGGGGGGAGAGGCCAAGTAGGTGGAGGGGGATGCGGAGGGGGAGAGGGGGACAAATGAGGTTCATAGTGGGGGATGGGTATGGTGAGGAGGAGCGAGACGAAAGGGAGAAGGACCAAGCGCGGGGAGTGGAAGGCTGGGAGCCGGGGCTGGCAGCAGGCGGGCGGGAAGAAGGAGAGGAGGGAGAAGAAGGGCTGGAAGAGGGAGAAGCGGAGGGGGGAGGGAAGGAGAGTGCTGCTGGAGACAGGGTGGAGGAGGGGAGCAGTGGGGAGGGGACAAGAGAGGGTAGTGTGAGGGAAGGCGGCAAGCGGGGGAGAGAGGCGGATGAGCAGGATCTGCAAGCAGAGCGGCAGCAGGAGGGGGAAGGGGAAGGGAGGCCAAGAAGGAAACGGACGAGGGGAGTCAGGTACGGGGAGGAGCAGCGGGGTCGTGAAGAGCAGGGGGCGGTGCGGGAAGGGATGACAGTGTATGGTCCGCACAAGGTGAGTGGGAAGTGGAGGAGGTATGTGGGAACAGTGGAGGAGATGATTGAACAACAAGATCGCAAGGGACATGTGACGAGGGCAGCCATCGTGCAGTGGGAGGATGAGGGGGAGGGGGATGAGGAGAGACTGCCGTACCCGGTGGAAAGGTTGCAGGTATGCCCGCAAGGTAGGGAGATGGAAATACACGGGCAACTGGTTCCGGAGCAGGAAGCGCGAGAATTGGAAGGAGAAGAGGTGTCGACTGGGGGAAAGAACAAGAAGAGAAAGTGACAATTAATGAAGCGGGGGGCGGCCGGGAAGATGAAGAAAGACGCCAGACGAAGGGAGGGGGGAAGGAGCAAAGGGGAAGGAAAAGGCCCGACAGACAACGGAGAGCTGCGAGTCGATGGGGAGGGCAGGTGGCAACGCATGAAGTTGTGCACCCATAATGACCCCGCGGTACTGTATCGGGCGGACAAGGCAGCGTGGCAGCAGATGAAGCTGCATGAGGCGGACCCCGACGTGGTGGCGTACCAGGGGATAAGGTTGAAGGGGAAGGACAACGTCGTGTGCGCGCAGATGTACGACAAGGAGGGGAGAGAATACAAGCGGGAGTGGGCGCAAGAGGTACCGCTGTGGGTGCGCAGAGGGCTCAGCGTCGTGCAGGACAAGAAGGTGGGAGCGAGGGGAAGAAGGGCGGTGTATGATGTAGTGACGGAGCATTGACAGGTAGTAATCATCAACTGCCATGTCCCACATGGGAGGAGGGTCAAGGAGTATGTGGCGCAGCTCAGGATTGAGTACATCAGGGCGCTGGAGAGGGGGCCAGTCATCGTGGTTGGAGACTTCAACTACGATCCCCGGAGGAGGGGCGCGGAGACGGAGGTGGACCGCAGCGTGGGGAAGTTTGTGGAGGAAATGAGGCTGCAGGATGTGTCATACAGTGGAGCGCCGGGCCCCTCACACTACCCGGCACCGGAAGGCAGCGCGCCGTCGCGGATAGACGCGGTGTACGCGGACCCCAGCTGGGTCAAGGGGGTGACGGCGGGATACATGGTGGGGCCGGAAGAAATGCAGGACAGGAAGGGGCATTGCCCATGATGGTGACAGTGGACGTGAAGGTGGGGGAGCCCGGGGACGACCAGGAAGATGAGCACGGGTCGGACGAGGAAGGCGTCAGCCTGCCGCCAATGGTGAAGTGGCCGGAGGAGGGGGACGAGTGGTGGCAACAGTGGGGGCAGCTCGTACACGCCGAGATGAGGCAGGGGAACCACGTGCATCAAGCCATGAGGAGGGCAGCGCGGATATGCGGGTTTACCAAGCAAGGGGGGGAGTCGCAGGCACAGCCCATGCTGCAAAGGCTGGTGGCCACCCTGAGGAAACGGCAGCACCAGGAGGTCGAGGCAAGGGCGCGGGAAGAGGGAGCAGAGTGGCAAACGGAGGTGACACAGGCGAAGAAGAGGGTGCGAACAGCGAGGAGGGCTGTGGAGGAGGAACACGAGAGGATATACCAGAAAGTGGTGGCGGAGCATAAGCGGTACATGGAAAGAGCGGTGCCGTACAAGTCGCTACGGTACATCAGAGAGCTCGCTGAGGCTGGAAAACCACAGGAAATCCGGGCTGTAGGACTACAGTGTGGCAGGGTCACGGGCAACAAAAAGGAAGTGCTGGAGGAGGTGGCGCAGAGTTTCAGGAGGCAGCACAACCAGGGGCAGCAGGAGCTCAACGGGATCACACGGAGAATGGTAAGGGTGTTACCGCGGGTGTTCACGGCGGAGCAGAGCGAGGACATACACCGCAGCAGGGTGACGCTAGGGGAAATTAAGGAGGCAGTGAAGGCTCTCAAGGGAAAAAAGAGCCCGGGAGTGGACCAGCTGCTGGCAGAGGCATACCAGCACCTAGAGGCGCCGGCGCTGGATGGTCTAGCAGGGAGGGGCACAGAGGTGTTGCGCACGGGCGAGCCCCCAAGGGAATGGGGGGGCAAGGTGCGGCCCCTGTACAAGAAGGGGGATCACCTCAGGCAGGGGAACTGGAGACCTATATGCTGTGCCGTCACAGAGGACAAGCTGGTCTGCATGGTGTTCTTCGGGAGGATACAGCGGCGGCTGTATGTAGCGGGGGTCATACCGGACAATATGTGGGGGTCTGTGCCGGGTAGGTCCACACAGGAAGCAAGCTTCCTGTACGATATGTACCTCGATGATGAGGACCTAGAGGCGTTCATGGCGTCTGTAGACGTGAAGGGGGCGTTCCCCAACACGCCGCATAGGCTCATAGAGGAGGTGTGGCGACAGCTAGGACTCCCATATGGTGACTTCGTGGAAAAGTACCTGCGCTCAAGGAGGTACACGGTCGCCGCGGGGAAGGGGTGTACCGAGTGGGTAACCCCAGGCAGCGGGGTGCCACAAGGCGGGCTGGAGGGCCCATTCCTGTACTTGCTGGCCATGCTCCCCCTGATGAGTTGGATAGCGCGGGAATATCCACAACTGGCGAGGGCACCACACACGTCGCCGGCGCAGGCGTATGTGGATGATGCGGTACCCATGGCGCGGGATGAAAAGGCCAAACAGGTGGTGCAGGACCTGATGCCGAGGTACGGGAGAGATAACTGCCTTGTGTGGAGTGCGGAGAAGTCGGCGGTTCTGAGGAGGGATGGCGAGGAAGGCATGGCGCTGGATGTAGGAGACGGAGTGGCACGGCTGGAGAGGGCAGAGGAAGCCCTGGTGCTGGGACATGTGCAGGCCATGGAGGCGAGGGGAGTCAGGCTACCAGACAAATTAGTCAGGGGGTTCAGGGCGATGCTGGTGGTTCTGCGGCATCACCCTCCGTCAGTGCAGACGACCCTGTACTACCTGCGAGCGGTGCTCAATGCGGCGGTAGGGTACCAGGGGATGCACCTCCCGTACTGGAGGGAGCAGCTGGAGGAGGTGGAGGGAGAATGGCGGAGGCTCATCAGAGGGTATGAGGGGATACCCACGGAGGTACCGTGGTGCGTGTTGCGGTCCCCGACGGCCTACTATGGAGAAGGGATGCCCACAGCGGGGGAGGCGTACAGGGCACACACGGCGAGGACGCTGAGCAGGATGTGCCACAATCAGGAAGAGGTGGTGAGACGGGTGTGCTATCACGCGGTTGCAGAGATGCAGAAGGAGGAGAACATGTGCCCGCGCTATGTGTGGCACCGGCGAAGGCGGTTGGCGGCGGGGAAGAAGGAATGCATGTGGCGCGCCTCAAAGGGGGTGTTGCCGGGGGAAGAGCACATTCTGGCAACCAACAGGACGTGCGGTAGGCGGGGACCAATCCTGGTTCTGGACACGGACTTCGGGGGGGCGGCGCATGGGACAGTATGGTGCATCAGGAAGGAAGAAGTGAGCATGGAGGTGCTGCACGTGCGCAGGAAGGATATGAAGGAATACAAGATGGCGGGGCTGCACCATGCGGAGTTCTATCGGGACACCAGGGTGGTGGAATGGGGTGTATACAGGTGGATGGTGAGGAGAGCACGAGGACAAGAGGACCGCAAAAGGTGGAGCAGGACGATGCGCAAGATGTGGAACGAGTGGGTGGCGCTGTGGGGGATCCAGAAGAGGAAGCCAAGATGCGGTGGTGAGAGGGGGCGCAGCAAGAGAGAGTGGTGCTGGACAGGGGGGAGAGGGACAAGGCCAGACCGGGCATACTGTTGTGTGCGCCGCTGGGACTCAAAGGGCCGAGGGGGAAGGTACAGAGTGCGACCGGGCAGTGGTATGATGTCCATGCAGATATGTTCCGGAAAGACAACATCCCAGAAGGGGCAGGACAGGGGGACCAGTGCTGGAGGTGCACCAAGGAGGCGGGGCAAATCCCGTGGCCAGTCCTAAGAATGACGGCATGGGCGTTCCTGAACGCGACCATGCGCACTACGGACACCAGGGGGCAGTGGTGGGGGCCGGTGCTGCGGCTGCCCAAGGAGGTGCGGGAGGATGAGGACGCACGGGGAAAGGCAGAGGTCTGGTGGGGAGAGGAAAAGGAGGGGAAGGGGACAGGAGTCCAGTTGGGGTGGGACACAGTGCGGGGACTGCAGGAAGAGGACGATGGAGTGGCAGTGAGTTTCTGGATGACGAACTCGGGCAGGCCCGACGAGGAAGCGCCCATAGTGCCCGTGGGCAACAAGTGTGGAGAGAGTGCGAGGAGGATCAGGCTGACGGTTCACTGGTTGGCAGCAGACAGGGTATTGTACTTGGTTCTGGTAAAGGCATACCTGGAGCAGGGCAGGGCGAAAGGGGACAGGGCATGGTGTCACGGAGTGGTGGTGACGAAGGGATGGAAGGCCAGGACGGACAATAAGTGGGCAGTGTACAGAGCGGTGAGAGACCTAAGCATCGGGGTAGGGGTACGAGAGTATGGCATTGGGAGGCACAAAGTGTACTGCCACTACCCGAGGGAGGTGGTGCGCATACCGGAGCCCACGGAGGAGAGGGTGGTGCTCTTTCTGGACGGGTCCGGACTGGAAGGACAACCACCCAAGGCGGGGGCAGCGGCAGTAAGGGTCAGGGGGGTGGGACAGGTGACGGAAAGCGTGGTGGAAAAGGTGGTGTACGGAGCGGCGTCCCATGGGGAGGTGCAGGCGGTGGCAGACGTGGTTGGGGAGATAGGAGAGGAAGTACGGGACTTGTGGATGGTGGTGGACGCAGAAGCGGACATGGCATCCCTCAGGAGGCTGGCCGGCAGGCCGCTGCATGAGGACCTGGGCACGGGGCTGGCATCGCAGGTGTACGCGATATGGCACGGGCTGGAGATGACGAAAGTGCCCCTGATCATACACTTGGTGAAGCAGGAATCACACAGGGCAGGAGTGGGGAATAATGAGGCGGATGGGGCGGCGCAAGCAGTGGAAAAGGAGCAGGAACCAGAATGGAGGGTGCCAGAGAGAAAGGAGCACCTCCACTTGGTGCATATACCTCCGAGGGTCGGGGAAGAGGAGAAGGCCAGGTGGGTGGTGGAGGGGGACAGAGGCAAGCAGGAGCTAAGGGTGTATCCACAGCCGGTACACATGCTAGCTCAAGTACGAGGGGCGCCGGAGGTGGTGGAGCTGAACGAGTACCTGGAGGGCAAGGTAGGACAGCGGGTCCACTACCCCAGTGTGCTGCGGCCGGAAACGATGCCGTAAAGGCTGCAAACCAGAAGGCTACAGGCAATCATGGGGCAGGTGCCGGTGCGGGAAACAATCATGAGGTGGTACAGACATAAGGGTATGGACCTCCCGGAGGAGTACATGAGATGCCACTGTGGCCAAGGGCAAGAAACATACGAGCACTTCATGCGGTCTGAACAGTACAAGGGGACCGAGGAACCGCTGGTTTGGGATCGGGACGTCCCGTTGCTCAAGAAGGGTGCAAGAGGCAGAGGCGCGGTGGAGAGAGAGCTGGAAAAAGAAGGGCACCGCAAGGGACTGTGGCACATGGTGATAGTGAAGCAGCTGTGGCGGGCACTCCAGGAACATACGGTGGTACCGGAGGCCATGGCACACAGGCTGTTGGGGCGTATTGTAGAACATCTCCAGGAGCGCATGGCATGCATAGAGACGCAGTTGGAGGCGCGGGCGGAAGACATGCGTGATCCACTCACTAAACGGGTGGAGATGGCGTTGATCAGGTACAACCCAAAAATCACGGAGATGGAAGTGCGGAGGCGGCCAGATTGGCGACCAAGGCGGTCAGGGGGAGAGACAGGAATGGAGGACAGAGAGGGAGAAGAGCAGAGGGACCGCCTGATGGCACGCAGACGAAGGAGAATCCGGCAGATATGAGGGCCGGACGGGTGTATGATGTCACCGCGCAGGGGGACGTCTGTAAGGGGACCGGAGGGAAAGGGGTAGCAGTGGCGCCCGTCGCATGGACTGGAGCGTCCAGGACTGGGCACACTGAGTCATAGGGCGGAACAAGAAGCGGGCCAGGGGGGAGCGGAATGGGGTGATATGACGAGGGGAAAGCGAAGCGGGTAACAAGAGACGCAAGCGGACAAGAGGAGCGAGGCCGGGGGTGCGGGGACAAGGACGACGACAGTGCGGACCAGAACGAAGCCGATGGCCACCAGGCGAAGACCTCAGATCCCGGGGGAGAAGACGTGGAAGAGAAGCCGCAGGTGTACCAAGGGCAGAACACACGTAGGGCGCGCGAACAGAGGGGGTAAAGAGCGTGGGTGGTGGGGGAAGCGGCGACAGGGCGCGGGGCTCAGGCGCGATCCCATGTGTGCAGCGCAATGTCCCAGAAGCCTGACCCGAAGCCCAGCCAGCCACCGGCAGTGAGGGCAGAGGTGGCCCGCATGCAGGCGGGCGCAGCCCCGCAGCCCCCCTCGCCGGCGTCCTCGGCGACATCTGCAGACGTGTCGTCGCCCTCGTCTCCGGAGAGCCCGGAGACGGTTAGGAGGGAAGGGCCTGGGGCGACAGGGCGGCAGAGGGGGGAAGGAGCCGTGGTGGGGAAGGGGGAGGGAGGGGACAAGAGAGGACAGGCGGAGGCGGGGAGGGACAGGGCAGAGGGGCCAGCGGCAGGGGCTGAGGGGCAAGGAGAGGGGCAGGGGCAAAGGGCGGCGAAAGGGCCACGGGCGGACCCGTTCAACGTCGCAGATGTGAGGGCGGGCATGGATATGAGGAGGAGGGAGTGGAGAAGTCGGAGGGAGTCGGTAGTCGCCGACATCCTCGAGGTGTCGGAGGATGAGGGGTAGGGGGCGGGGAGGATGGCGGTGGAGGGAGGCCCAGGACAGCCGTCGGCGCCCAACGTGCCGGCGGCTGCCATGAAGTCCATCCTCCTGGAGTTGCGGAGTCAGGAGGAAGGCAGAGGCGGCCGAGGGCAGCTAGAGGCAGGAGCGGGTGGCAGCGGAGACAGCAGCCTAAGCGCCGGAGGGAGAGGGCAGACGGGCAAGGGAGGGAAAGGGCAGGCGGGGACGTCGGGGGCTGTGCACGCAAAAGGACACCTGGCAGGGAAGGGGGGAAAAGGGAGTGGAGGGGGGCGACAGTGGCTGTAGCCCCAACGCTCATTCAGGCAGTCACCGCCGGGGTCGCCCCCACGAGTCAGTGCGGCGGTAAGGGCGGAGGAGGAGAGGGAGGTGCGCCGCCAGCAGGCGGCGCGATACAAGGCGCTGGCGCATGTGGAGCACCAGCGCTGTCGCCGCCAGCCCCCGGAGCAGGGACCGGACACCGGCTACCAGTTGGAGATGGAGCCGCAGAGGACGGGAATGAGGGGGGGGCAGGCAGAGCAGAGCAGCGCAGCAGTGCAGGGCAGTGGTGCGGGACAGGTAGAAGGCGGCAAGGGCAAGCAGGGGAAAGGAGCGAGGCAACGAGGGCTACAGAGGAAGGGACAGGGGAGGGCGGGACTCCACGGAGTAGGCCGCAAGGGACACGGGGCGATGGGGCGACAAGGCAAAGGGAAGGGAAAGGAGAGTGGCCATGGGTACGTGGGCTCGCCGGTGTTCCCAGGGAAGGGATTGGGGTGGTGGGGAGGTGTAGTCCCGCCAGCCGTCCCACCAATCGTCCCACCATTCCCGCCGCCACCATACCCAGCGATGGGGATGGTGTACCCGCCCCTGCCGGCGTATCAGGGCATGCAGCCACAGGCGCACATGCAGCAGCACCAGCAGGCCGGTGGGACAGCGTGGGGGGCGCCAGAAGGGAAGGGCGGAGAGCACGGGAGGGCGTGAGAGAGGTTAGGGGAGGCAGAGAGGAGCCTGCGGGAGAGGGAGGCCAGGGTCAAGAGTGAGGTGGGCGGGGCGGAGGAGGGGAGGACAGAAGGGACGGACAGGCCGCAAGGAGGGGAAGCACAGGCAGTGGAGGAGCTACAGATGGCGTGGGCGGACCTTCGGAGAAGGCAGGAGGGGGTTGAGAGGGCAGAACGGGAGGGAGGACGAGAACCTGAGGGAAGGGGGCGGGAGGGTACCCCACTGGTGCCGTTCCGACAGCCGGCTATCCCACCGGAGCAGGAGGGAGAGATGCAGGAGAGGGCATGGAGGCCGATCAGGGGGGAGGCGGCGAGGCTGGCAGAAAGGGACAGGGAGGTGGCAGCGCGGGAGCGCAGGGTGCGGTAGGAGGAGGAGGCGGTGGCCCGGGGGGCCCACCGGGTCCTCCCGGATCCAGAACGGGACACCCCCTCCACGGATGTGGAGGGTCGGTCGCCGTCAGGGAAAAGGGCCAGGGAGGAGGACGAGGAGGCGGGGCAGGAAAGGGGGAAGCGGCGCAGGGGGGAGGAGCGAGGGGCAGGGGAGGGGGAGGGGGCGCCGCGGCCGGCCAGCCCCAGCCCAGAGCCGGCGCCGACAGACTGGGACTCGGAGTCCCCGCAGCCGCGGCAGTATGCGCCGTCGCCGGTGCGGAGGGGACCCGGGACGGTCGCGGGGTGGACAGCGGGGGAAGTGGCAGAGCTGGCCCGCTACGTGAAGTGGGCCGGGAAGTCGAGGGGAAGGCGGGAGAAGAGGGGGACCTGCCCCTTCAGTGAGCTGGTCGGCAGGGCAGGGAGGCCCAGGAGAAGGGGGCCGGAGATGGATGAGGGGCGGCGCTCCCGGGGGTGCGCCTGGACTGTCCCCAGGAGAAGGGGAAGAAGCCCAGGGTTCAGATGCTGGGAGAGCTATTGCAGCGGGAGGTGCGGTACGGTGGCGACGCGTAGGGCCGGGCAGGAGCAGGAACGGGAAGCGCCAGGGGCCGGGGGCCAGGGGCGTGTGGAGGGACGGGCAGGTGGGATGCGGGGAGGCGGACGCGGGGGTCCGGCAGAGGTGGAGGAGGGTGAGGAGGGGATGTGACGGACACGAGGAGAGGAGGAATGGAGCGGAGAGGTGCAGGTGCGCAGGGCAGGGCAGGGACACGGCTGAAAGTGGAGGGGGATGTGGTGATGGCGGACGCGGACGAGAACCCCAAGCGGAGACCACAGTGCCAGCGGCGGGGGGGAGGGGAGATGGGGCGGCGGAGTGCGGGGGCGCAGGCGAGTGCGGCGGGAGCAACCGGGCAGCGGGACGTGAGACGTATCGTGGGTACGGCGAGCAGTGTGGGGCAGATCGAGAAGCAGACGGGATGCAGTATCGGAATGTGGTACAGTGACGGAGCAGAGCGCAAGGTCGTGACCGACGAGAACGGCCGGAGATGGCGTGGAGCAGCTCTGTGCCCTTCGGGTGCAGCACGGTGCCAGGGCTCTGACTTGCAGGAGAGGCGAACGGGCAGACGAATCCAATATTCCGACACGTTGGTGCCAGGTTCTTGGCTGATGGTGCAATCGGAGAGATTGCCGGGATGGGCAGGTGGGGGTGCAGGTGTACTCGAGTCCGGTGCAGTGGAGCCACGACTCGGTGGCGCCCCTGTGGACTGGCAGCAGGAGTGTGCGGGCTATCCGCCGACTTGTTACATGGCGGCAAAGCTCTCTGCATGACAAGATGGTGCTGCATTGAAACCATTGGACTTACACGCACATGCTCTGAGGGGTTGACCACGCCAGTCCTTGGTGGCCGCCGGCGCCATGGGACACCTGCGAGGTGCAACGAAGTGTGAACCCTTGGTGACCGCGCCGGGTCCCAATGGGGGCTCTGGTCCGCAGCTGGTCTATGCGGCTGGGCTCCACAGTGCAAATGCAGCGAAGGGATTTCGACAAGCTTCTCACTGATGTTCTCTCTGTGTTCCTTCGGCACACGCGGTGGCTCATGGTGCGTAGGAAACCAACGGCCATGCCAGTCCTCGGGCAGGGCCACAGTCCAGTCCGCAGATACATCCCCCCCCCCCCCCCCCACAGGGCACAAGGCAACCAGGGTGGAGTGAGAGGCGGGGACCGAGGGAGCACTAGGGTGGGGGAGACCCCAGGGAAAAGGGTAGGGGCGACGGGGAGGGGCAGGGGTAGAGCACACGGGTGGCACACACGAGTGACAGCGCGGCTCAGACAGGGAGGGCAGACGTACAGGCAGGGTCGACAGCGAGAAGGAGAATGGGAGGGGAGACAGGCGGGTGAGGGGGCGCAGGGCAGCGGGACAGGGGTAGCTTGGAGAAGAGCAGGGGGCACACGCAGGGCGCGCGGGAGCAGCGGAGAGCGCGAACACGGAGAAAAAAAAGAAAACAACAGCAGAACAGGCGGACACACAGGAAGGACACGTAGAGGAGGCAGGGCACAGGAGGTGGGGGGAACAGGGGGCGAACCAAGGGCACAAAGGAACACAATGTGTCTCACAGAGAAGCACCATGCTGATGACCCGCATTGAGCGGTACCGGCCGCCCCGCCCGACCATCAGGGAAGGGATGGAGGGGCGGCCGGCGGGAGAGGACGAAGGGGGAGTCCCCCCGAAGGGGTGTCTGGGGAGGCCGCCCAGGTCGGCCTACAGGCCGGAAGACAGTGCAGAAGCCCAGAGGCGCGTGAGGGCGCGCGAGATACAACCATGGCGCGGGGACGACCAGCGGCGAGCACACGGAGCAGGAGAACAACACTAAGAGGGCGGGCAGGAGACAGAGGGGAGGGGAGGGTGGAGAGGAGAGAAAGAAGTTAAACGTATAGCAACGCAGGCTAAAAGGCTGGGTCGCGAGAGGGGCGCCCGGCTGGCATGGCCGGGGACCGCCAAGGGCCGCGCCACAGGATGGCGGTGGGACTGCACGAGAGCACCGAACGGAACCGAGACAGATGGCGATGCAGTGTTGTTGTGCGTGCATGCAGGGAGGAGGGAGCCACGCGGAAAAAAGCACGGCGGGGACAAAAAAACAAAAACGCGAACAACACCCCGCAGCACCACAAGGAGACAGGACAGAAAAGGGCGTGTGGCTAGGGCCACGCGACAGCCCGTGGGGACTAGGACAGCATGGGAGGCGGCACAGGAGTGGGGGGCGGGGGCGGGAGGGGAGCGACCCGTGCTAGGCGCACAAAACGGTCCCCGGATGGATGAGGATCCAGTGGGCCCGCGCCACAGGGTTGCTGGCAGCCTGGTGGGGTATAAACACGGGATGAGGGATGGGATGGGGCCGCACAACAGCCCAGGGGATTAGGCCGGGGGCGCGGCACAGGGCAAAAGGGCGGGAAGGGAGCGACCCGTGCTGGGCGCACGAAACGGTCCCCGGATGGGTGAGGATCCAGTGGGCCCGCGCAACAGGGTTGCTGGCGCCCCGGTGGGGTATAGACACGGGATGTGGGATGGGATGGGGCCGCGCAACAGCCAGGGGATTAAGACGGGGCCGCGGCACAGGGGAAAGGGACGGGGGCGGGAAGGGAGCGACCCGTGCTAGGCGCGGAAAGCAGTCCCGGCATGGAGGAGGATCCAGTGGGCCCACGCCCCAGGGTTGCTGGCGACTCGGTGGGGTAGAAACACGGGATGATGGGACAAGGGGACGGGGCGGGGAAGGGCGTGTGGCTGGGGCCCCACAACGGCCCGACGGGGTAGGGAGTCCATGGGACGCTAGGAACGGGCCGGTGCCGGGATGAGGCAAAGGGGAATGGGACATGGGTTTGGCAGGGAGACCAAAAGCGCCAAGCAACAGCCCCGTGGGACTGGGAAACCAGTCGCCATGGAGTGGTGAACCATGGGCCAACCGTGGGGAACCTGACCACGGGAAGTCGGGAAAATGCCCTGAACCCCGGGACGGCCGTGGGGTGTCTGCAGGGGTGAGGGTTGACCTTGAGTTCCCCGGGTCAATGGCCTGAGTACACGTAGGTTCACGCGTGAGCGGGACCAGGGGGCACGTGGAAAGGGTCGCCCCCTGGCCTCCAGCCGTGGTTGGACGACACCCAAGTGCATCCGGGAGCCGAGTGGGTACTCCAACCCGTGAGGGATGGGGAGTGGTGGAATGTGGTTGAAAGAGAGAAATGCTCCGCTGTCGGCGAGGGCTATCCACAGGAAACCCGCCTGCAGGTGCCCAATAGGCTCTGTTGGGGGGGGAGGGCCGGGGGATCCTTCAAAGGGTGACCGGAAGGAGCTGAAACCGTGAGGGCAGCGACTGAAGGGAGCCTACCGCCGGTCATGCCCCAAGGGAACCTGGTTGAAGTTCTCGGCCGTGAGGTGAGACAGGGGTCGCCAGGGGAACTGATGGTGGAGAGCTCACTTCCCGCCAGAGCCGGCCACCATGTAAAACAAACAAGGAGATGTCAGATGAGGCTGCGGACGCGGCCGCCCTTACTTACCCACTTACTTGCTCTCAAGCAGTTGAGGCACTATCACTTTTTCCGAGGATTTGTCCTGGGATCAGTGGCGCCTCAGCGACAGTGAGGTCAAGCGTATTGACGTAGAGAATGCTGCCAGCCCTGAAGAGGCAGACAAAGTCAAAGAAATGACTGCACATGAGATGGTAGTCAATGGCTACTACGTGGTTGCAGGTATTGCCCGCCATGAGTACAAACAGGGCTGGAAATTCCTTACCCTGTGGGACGGATATGGTCTATCTGAGGCGACCAGGGAACCCACCTCTGCCTTTTTTTAACCATTTCAACATCTCCAGAGTCTCTTGTAGTTCGCTTGCGATGACACCATGGACAGTGTAGGGGGCTGAGTATGGCTACCTGTGGGCTGGTGTGGGCCACGGTGGTAGAGAGCGGGTTTTGCGGCCCCAGAGGGTTCGCGTGGACCGTGCCTGCCGGATGTGGCTGACTACCCCCTTCGGGAGAGATACTATAAGCCCAGCGCATACACAGTGCACCTCCGCTACAGTACTCGAGGCTGGACCTGAAGTATGTACAGCACTCATGCAGACCAAAAGGGAAAGAAGATCAGTGAAAAGTGCTGTCACCCCACCCCCTGAGGGGGTCGCCGGAGGGGCGTGAGGAACCCACAGGTTTTAAAACAAAAGCACTGTGCCAGCTGGTATGAAGCGGCGGCTAAACTGCACCTAGGGAGGGAGGGAAAAATCGTATCGGCTACCAGGCTGGTCAACGCCTGACAGCAAAGCGGTGGGGGCTCCACACACGGGGATGTGACAGCGAAGTGGATGCCTATCCGCTGGTGATCCTATTCTGTAGCTACCAAACCACACACGAGGACTGCGCCAGCACCAGAACTGCTCCTGTTGGCAGGGCTGACTGGCTTCGGGGGGGGGGGGGGGGGGGGGGGGTAGAGGGCAGGCTGCTACGAAGTCGCTGGGGGAGGGGGCGAACCTGGGCGGGGGGGGGGGGGTTGCCAAGGACAGGGGGGAAAAGAGGGGGTGGCACACCCCTAGATCAAATACCACAACACACGAACTGCAGGCAAAGAGAATTCACAGCATCGCCTGGAGATGACAGTGCGTCGTATTGTGCCAATAGACCTCAGGAACCTGGCCTGTCTTACGACTTAGAATCCAGTAGACTTTCACCACGGAATGAGTGAAGCAGAAATTGGCAATGTTCTCACAAAAATCGGCAGAGGCGCTAAGCGAATCAAAGAAATATGGAAGTAAGGTCCGAACGGAACGCGAAGGAGGTGCAGTCGGTTATTGGTCGTAACCTGCGGAAGGGAAGTCACACAGCAGACAAAAAATGGGAAATAGCGGATTGGCGGCGGACCACAGAGGGAGGGGAGGTTTTACGTTTCTTGGTGTGTATCGTGCGAGGTGGGGGTGCGCGGCGTTTTGACTTGCTGGGGCGGGGAGTGATGCGTTCAGGTAGAGGGGGGGGGGGGCGGTACAGATGGACTCGGCTGTGGGCTGGCCTGTCTGACGTACTGTAGGGTCCTTTGGAAACAAAGAAAGTGTTGGCGCTCAGAGGGGGGGGGAGAGGATCAGGGACAGGGTGCTTCCGACGGTGGGAGCAGGCGTCTTTGATCGCTGAGGTAACCTTTTTTCGCCTGTCTGGGAGGACAGAAGTGAGCATACGTTTGGCAGACTTGTCAGGCACCAGGGCGTCATAGAGGGAGTGAGGGACGAGGGTGCGGGCAAAGTTACGGAGCTCGCCCTTCGACCTATCGTCGGCAAGCCAGGAGTGCACCACTGGGCTCAGATTGGGGCCCCAGGAGTCAGCCAAGCGGCAGCGAAACTCAGACATGTCGGGGCAGAAAGCCACAGCGGAGATGATGTCGAGAGGGTGTGCCGTACCACAAAGGTTGCACTGCCTGTCCGACAGGTCCCACATGGGGCTACTACCTTGTATGCCTTTTACTCCCAGCACCCATTTCGCGGCAAAGGAACTAAACGAAGAGTAATTCCTGGACCAGTCAAAGCTAAGCTGCTTATTTATGCCTGTGTGGTCATGCTTCTCAACAAGGCGAAGGCGTGCCGCCCCCCCGAGTTTAGAGATGCTCGGGTTGCCGTGAAAGGTGATTGTGTGCCGAGCAGGGGGCTGTTTGTGGGCACCGGCCACTGCCATAGCATAGGAAACATATTTCGCAAAACTGTCGGCGATTTCGTTGCCATGAAAGCCCACGTGTGACTTCAGCCAGCCCGCTCCCACGTTAAAACTGCAGTGAACCAGGAGGTCGGCAATCACACTGTGCCAGGTGCCCTGAGCACTGCTACTGGGGGGGGGGGGCGGAGATCCGGAGAGGAAGTGATCTACACAACCGACGACCTGTGAGTTATCAATACAAAAGAAGACTGAACCTGTGAACCCAACGTACTGGAGGTACCGAACACACTGGACGAAAGCCCAGAACTCAGCGTCCTTACTGCCTAGATAGGGGCAGGGGATGGCAAGCACCACGGTAGTGCCATCGGGCCAACAGAGGACCGCAGCAGACCCCGCTAGAGGGTTATCCCATGACCCGTCCAGGTACACCCAGAGCCAAGAATCACTATCTGGAGAGGAAAGCGCACCCAGTATACTATCACAGGACCATGTGTGCAAGTCAGACACCTGCAGCGGGTCGAGCCGCCCAGTATAATGAAAGACGTAGCCAAACGCGTTGGAACCGACACACTGCGAAGAGTAAGGGAAGGGGTGCGGGGGAAGCGGGAGTGGGAGAGAGAGCAGGGGGGGGGGAAACGCGAGGTGAAGCTTGATTGAGGGAGCGGCAGGACCGTTCGACGTTGGGTGGAGAGAAAAGGTGTGACGATTCTTTACATGAAACTCTGTAGAGTCGACGTGAAAGCGAATCAGCGCCGAGGCCCTGGGTTCGTCGTAAGTGAGGACTGATCCAGAAAACCAACCAGAGTTAAATTCTACATGGATTTCTTCCCCAGGACTAAGTGTTTTCACCGGACAGGGGTTCCAAGGCCCGAAGCCGTGGCATCTGCCACCAAGGGCATGCACTGAATCAACAAAAGACTCTTGAAGCCAGTTCGTGTTTTGGGCAGTAATGGCTAGACGCACTGACTCATTGCTTTGGCTTGGGCCATCTAAATTGAGGTACCGGAGGCCGTAATTGTAGATCTGGGATCGCATAAAATGGAGGAGCGGTGTGATGCCCAGGCCCCCTTCCGCGCGTGGAACGTATCTGTCTTTCGGGGAGAGGAGGCGAGGAAGCTTTCCATAGCTGGAGATGTTTGCCCAAATTAATTGCTGGAGGGCATACAACTGTTTGTCAGGCACAGGACCTGCAAGGAGGCGGTACGCTACCGTAGGGAGGAGCTGTTTATTGGTGAGCGTAATCAGTTCCGACGCCGTGAGTTCCAGTGGCGCCAGGCGTGTGTAAAACGCATTTATTTCAGCACGCATACAATCATACACCCGTGTGGAGTGGTCGGAGGTGTAAAAATAGACCCCAAGGTACTTGTACATTTGGTGGGGATTGCCGTTTTGATCTCTGGTGGAGATGGTCCCACCGTGGCAGGAGTGAACTACTGTGTGGCCCACGCCACGAACTGCATGAAGCTCGGTTTTGCTGAGATTCATGTCAAGACCGAGCAATCTGGCAGGGCCACCGAAGGCCTCGTACACCGTTTTGATGTCCTCCACCGACCTGGCTCGGAAGAGGATATCATCGATAAAGGCATGTATGCTCCTTTCCAGGCCCCACTCTATTTTACCATCTAAATGAAAAAACATCAGGTTTAGATAAAGAATAAACAAGAGGGGGCTCAGAGGACACCCTTGTCTGACCCCACGCAATTGTGGATGTCCCTCCGTTGTGGACCCGTTAATTAGTGGTTGGTCGGTGGCGTGGTCATAAAGGCGTTGTATAGAGGAGATTAACGCCTCCGGAAGACCATAGCCTCTCAGGGTGGTCCAAAGGGCTCGCAAGGGGACAGAGTTAAACGCCTTGTTAAAATGAATATACAAGTGGTAAAGGCGCCCCTTTGACCTCAGCATGCGGGATTCCACATCGTATATGTGGTCTCCACAACGGTGGTTTTTCAGGCCTCCGTGTTGGCAGGGGTGGACGAGCCTATGTTGTTGGGTGAGGGCTGTGAGCTGCTCGCACTGCCAGGCCGCAGCCAGTTTAACCAGGGTCTGGATGAGGCAGATGGGCCTGTAATTGGCCGGATCTGTTTTGTCCCCTTTTTTGTATAGAAGACATACCCGCGCCCTGGACCACGCAGGGGGGGGGGGCATTCAGCAGGATGTAATGAATTGAGCTGAGCAGGAATCGCTGCAGGGAGGGGGGGAGGAGAGAGAGGACGTGGTAATTGACCTCGTCTTCCCCTGTAGCCTTCGTAGGTTTGGATCGGCCAGTTATGTTCTGAAGCCAGGGGAGGGTAGGCATGTCCAGGGGTGCAGATGCAGTTCCACCTGGGCATTTAGGAAGGTTGTGGATAAATTGGTTTAAAAGCTGTTGGTCTACAGCAAAATGAGGGTCCCCCCCGAGGTGAGAGAGACAGTTAGAGAAAAGCTTACCCACTTTGGAGGGGTTTGTCTCGAGTACAGGGGGATCTGTGGAGCGGTCGAGGATATGAATGGGGGCCGTTTGCGTGGGATTGAGCGCTTTGTTGATGGCTGATTCAATTTTAGCGCCCTTGACGAGGGAGTAGTGCAGTTTTTTCTTTTCTCGCTTGCGCTGGCGTTCTCTCCAGTCCTCGCTCAGTTTCTGTAGGCGTTGGAGAGTAGGAGAATGCGCCTTTCTTTCCCGAGGCAAGCGGCCCAATATCCTTTTAAACTCTCTCTCTACTGAGGTTTCGCGGTGCTGGACACTGGGCTTGGTAATAGTGTGAAAAAAGGAGGATATCTGCGGGATGACCTTGTTGACATACTCCACCAGGAGGTTTGAAGGCAGTGTCTGAAAACAAACCTGCGAAGCCCAGTCCTCGAGTGGCTGGATGTCAGATAGAAAGCGAGACTTCTCATCTGAGGTGAGCCTGCGGAAGAGCGTGGAGGGGGGGGGGGGGGTTGCGCCGGCGTGAAGGGGAGCTGAAGGGTGAGTGTGATGGGGTGATGGTCCGAGGATGTATCGTGGTGGAGTATGTCTGCGTCTGCAATGGATATGTGAGGGGTGGAAATAAGGGATTTAGAAGCGAAGTAATAGTCAATGCGGGTGTCGCACTGCAGCAGGGCATTGCGAGAGCGGGTAAATGAGATTCTATCGTGATGCACGACACGAAATGTGTCGACCCCATGCCGCTTTTCGTCGATGAGGGACGAGAGCCAGTTCCACTTGTTAGGTGTTTTTCCGTTGGTATCTAAAGATGATAAGAGCGCGTTGAAGTCGCCGCCAATGACCCAGCGTTGGTGGCGAGAGAAGAGGATGTTAAGAGCCCTTTCAATTTCAGGACGCCGAGGGGGCTGGGCATAAACGGAGACAATCAGGACAGGGGGGTGACCGGGGGGATGAAGGGTAGCTGGACACAGGGCTCCAGGACACGGGGAGGGAAGGGGGGTCACAAACTCAGCAAGTTGTTCGGCCACCAGGATACATGCGCCTTCTGCACCATTAAGTAAGAGCGAGGAAAGGACTTTGGGACGGGACTGGCAAGCATGCAAGCCGAAGGGAAGTTCGGGCGCTGACGGGAGCTCCTGATAGAATACTATGTCCCAGCCCTCGTGGAGGTCGGCATGAACGAACGCCTCTGGTTTGTGTTTGTTCAGGTTGTGCGACTTGAAGCGGAGGCACGTAGCACTCTGGGGGGGGGGAGGTCGCTGAAGAATTCTTTGGGGGAGTTCCGGGGGTGGCAGATGGCTCGAGAGGGGTTGGTGAATTGTAGGAAGAGCAGGGGCATGTGGAGGGGGGGGGTCACGGGGTGCGGGGTTTGGTCCTTGGTGACTGGGAGTTCCAGGGGGGGTGTGCTCGCGCGGACGCAAAAATGTGTTGATAGACTCTTCTTGCAGTCCTATCATGCGGAGGGCGTCCTTCAGGCTATGACCTGTTACTTTGACACGGTCGCTTGAAAGGGACAGGGGGGCTGGGGAGAGATGAGGGGTAGAGGGCTGGGAGAGGCCAGGGGGAGTACTGGAGTTTCAGCACGTGGCAGGGAAGGTGTGGATTCATTGCACACCGGTGAGTCACATGGTGAGCCATTCTCGGCATCCCGAGGATCCTGTCGAGCTCATGATGTGACTGTGTCCAAAACAACCTTTGGGGGTAGGTCATGAGTGTGCGTAAGGTGTGGGATGCCATGTTGGTGAAGCCTAAGCAACGCACGCGCCAGCACACGCGTGCCCGCGGACGGAGCTCGGGATTCGGACCCTGTAGGAGGCGTCCACACACCTTTTTGCGCAAGTCCAGCGAAAACAGTGGTCTAGAGTAAATTGCAGGGGGATTATAAGTGTTGCACCCAGTGTGTAACTTAAGCATATCCAGGGTCACACGGATCGAATGATCACGCCATGGGCGGGGCGGGGGGTGGGAAGCTGACACTAGACAGTGAGCGACGGGAGGGTAGATTCCGAACTCGCCTTGGCAAAACGAGCGTGGTGCTCCGAGCGATTGGTGGTGGCAGTCACAGTCCTCACCCTTTAAAATCGGAGAGGCGCCACTGTGCATATACCGTTCGCCCCACCGAGGAAGGAATTCGTACCGAAGGGTCGACTCACGTGACTGGACGAGCAGACAAACAAAAAGGGTGCAGGAATGCCACCAGAGGTGAGCGCCAGCGCCCTCACGTGATGATCGGGGAGGGTGAAGCCCTACTTCGCATGCTCGGAGGCCGTAGAAAATTTGAGGCGAGGCGTCACAATGAACTATGGGAGTGTCACCTCCATAGAAGCCTTGAAAGCTCGCAGCAAGACCATGCCAACAGTCCTTGCTTTCCGTGCACAGCGAGATGTGGAGATTTGTACCATAACTGAGATGGGAAAGAATAACCCTATGGAGTGCTGCGTGTGCAGGGGCGGAGCCCCAATTGGTGGGCAGAACGTGCGTGTGTGACACAACCACGTGGGTGTGAAGAGTGGCAGAGAGAATGGCGAGTGCAGGAGCGAAGATATTCTCAGTGGTATGGATGCACTGGGGGGGCGAAGCGTGGCTGGTGAAGCGTGAGTGTGCATTCACCCAGTGAATAACCGCGGGATGTGTGTAGTGCATCAAGGGAGAAGAGAGTGAACACCAACATACTTCACTGCTCGTCGACAGCGAAGCATGGAGGTCGCTGATTCCAGAAACGTAATTGGCATTCACGAATGTAGTGACAGGATGCACTAAGAGAATAACAGTGAAGCCATGGTCACTGAAAAACGCAGCGGTCCGTTTGTTCAAACGAAGAGCTGCAGGGCGCGACAGTGCACAGTGTGGTGAGGCGAAGTGATCCGGAGGCCTGTGTGGAGAGTACTCGAACAAATGAAAGTGATCTCGACACAGCATGCTGGCCATGCAACGGGGAAGGAAACATACTTCGCTGTCCATCAGCGAAGCATGACCACGCCCAGAATTATAATAGGCTTTGCGCCATCGAATTGACTTGTGGGGCAATGAATGCCGCAAAGGCGCTGTGTGAGTGTAGGATGTGCGATGCACATTGTCATTAAAAATGAGACGGGTATACGAAGCGATCAAAGCGCAACCACAATAGCATACTTCACTGTATGAGAACAGCGAAGTTGGTAGGTGATGAAACTCGGGATTGCTCGAATAATAAAGATGGGGGCGAAAGACGCGCTGACGTGGATGATCCCAATTGGCATTCACGCATGCAGTGACAGGATGCACTAGGAGAAGAACAGTGAAATCATGGTCACTGAAAAACACAGCGGTCTGTTTGCTCAAACAAAGAGCTGCAGGGCGTGTCAGTGCACAGTGTGGTGAGGCGAAGTGGTCCGGAGGCCTGTGTGGAGAGTACTCGAACAACTGACTGTGATCTCGACACAGCATGCTGGCCATGCAACAGGGAAGGAAACATACTTCGCTGTCCATCAGCGAAGCATGACCACGCCCAGAATTATAAAAGGCTTTGCGCCATCGAATTGACTTGTGGGGCAATGAATGCCGCAAAGGCGCTGTGTGAGTGTAGGATGTGCGATGCACATTGTCATTAAAAATGAGACGAGTATACGAAGCGATCAAAGCGCCACCGCAATAACATACTTCACTGTATGAGAACAGCGAAGTTGGTAGGTGATGAAACTCGGGATTGCTCGAATGATAAAGATGGGTGCAAAAGACGCTCTGACGTGGATGATCCCATGCATAATGTGAAAAAACTATAGCAAGAACCCAAAAGGAGGGACAGGCACACCGGCAAAGTGTGTGAGAGAAGCATTCAACACAGCACAGTGCGGAGTTGTTATTCAGAAGCATCGTGAAAGACTTCAGGTACACTTCCAAACACCAGTGCGATGCGCCGACTTCTGGGGACGGACTCCCCATTGATTACATCATGCGTGGTCGATGGGATGCCGTGTTTGTACCCATATCTTGAAACACCTGTGAGGGCTGTCATGGAGAACCGCTCCAGCAGTACGGTGGTGGGTTCACCCTTGTCTTTTGGTGCAAGGGTCATGGGGAACGTGCTCAGCAGATGGAGTGTAACCACAACTTTCCCAAGCATGAAATTTTCAAAGTGCTCTCCCACACCCACTCCTGGGGGGTAATCTGCAATGGTGCGCTGGTTGATTGGCTCTTCTATGTCATTTTCTTTAAGAAGCTGCTGAGCCAGATTGCGGGCGGTCTCAACGAATGTTGGTATGGGATCAGTGGGCTGAATGCTGCCACCACTTTGGTCATGGGAAAATCCAAAGTGTTTTAGTCTACGCCGAGTGCTCGTGTCCCATGCTTCTAGCTGTTCAATTGCTGCAACAAGCTCTTCCTCTTGGGCGTTATCGATGATGTTAGGGTGTACCAGTGCACCCGAGAGGGCTTCAGTGTCATTCGAGGCGTGTACCTCCGACAAAAAGGCGATTTTGTCTTCGGTTGGTAGGGGTGGAGCAGCCAGCCGTTCGTTTTCTTCTATGATGGCGGAGACGAAGGATTGGGAACCGAATTTAGTGCCCGCCATTACCACCTGGTTGTGGGGAGATAGGCTGGGGTCTTCGGCTCCTATGAGCGACACCTTTTAATTTCATTGGGGTAGGCGCACACAATAGAAGTGGAACCCATGCAGAACTCATGTGCGAGGATGGCGGACTCTTCGTGCAAATACTCCGCGCGGTAAACATTGCCATCAAAATTAGGATCCGCCGCACGACGCCAATTTCTGAATGGGCCCAGCAACCCCGCGACCACTTGGGCATGAAGAGCCCTTTCGGAGTAGGGGGTGCGGATTTCGAAGGAAGTGGCATTTGGTTTTTTCGGCCCAAGTGCTATGAACAATGGGGGTGAGGCGAGGACCCGAATCTTTGGGGTCCGAAGCTCCGGAGGAGCCCCAAAAGCGGACTAGGGACGCATCCGGGCCGTGGAAGAGCACAAAACCTTCGTTGTGAAAAAGACTCCACGCGAAGGATTGCACCGGGTTCCGCCCCCCTTCACATGGGAAACCACCGACATCTAAATTTGCGAGCACACTCTTTGCGGAACGCACCGTGCTGCCCTTAGTGTACATGTACGGGGGTCGTGCATGCGGGTTTTTGTTTAGGGTGGACCAAACTTCAAGGGCATCGTACTCGGGGTGGGCCGCGATGGTATCGCGAGAGGCTTGCATTTTATACAAATTCCCGCCTTCTAGGTCTTGGATGTGAATAGCAAACATGGAACCTGATTTTGCCCATTCATGGTCAAGAATTTTTTGGAGTAGTCTTTCACCTCTTTGTGACGCTAGGGTCCACTCAAAACGCATGGTGCTTTCGTGTGCCGAGCGAAGAATTACCCCACCACCCAATTGGTAGAAGGCTTGTCGGGAGTTGATGGAGATGTCATCCTGCCCGGGTTCAAAAGTTCTATTAAGAAACTTTTGGAATCCTCGGACGTCCGCGAGTGTCTTTTCGGTCACCGGGGTGGGGTTTTTCCCATTGGACACATCGATAATATGACGTTCATTATAGTATTTGAAGAGGATGTCCTTATGCACATCTATCCTTAGTGTGATGTCCACGGCCGCAATGGTCTTATTCACTTGGATAGTGTTGAGGGCGAGTTGTAGGTCTTGTCCACGATAATTGAGGTCTCGAAAGTCGATTTCGTCGTCCACTTTCTTGGAAGTGTTGATATGGATGGATACGTAAGGACGTTGGGGGATATACCCGTCCCGTAGTGAGAAGGCCCTCGTCGGTACTAAAGGTCGTGTTCCGTGGTGGACTACCACCTTATCCACCCATTGCTTGAGGTCAATCAAGGGGCCGGCCGCGAACAAAAGGTGGTTCTTGGCCATGGTATGTCGTTCCCAACTTTCCATAGTGATCCACCCCGTGTAGGATTTCTCCTCGTCTTCCTTTTTCAATTCCACCAAGGCGTTCTTGATCGCTTTTGACCAAATTTTTGAGGATAAGTATTTTGGTGGAGCGTTGCGTTTGTCGTTGGGTGGGAACACATAAAAGTCCCTATGGGTCTTGAGGGTCTCCTTGATGCGTATGATCGGTTCGTGGGCCTCCGTCATGGAATAGCGTTTGGTTCCTTGGGGAATTTGAAGGTCTCCTAGAAACACGTGAAGGTCGTCATCATGTAGCCCGACTTTCCACGGCGCCATGGTGTAAAGGTCTTGGCGCGCTTGTGTTGGCAATGATATTGCCTTGCGGTTGAAGGCATGCGTCTTGTCTTCGTTGAGGGCATAATATTTGAAGTCGTTTTGAATCTCGTTCTGGTTGGAGTTGGTCACCCACGTTGCTAGTCGTGAAGTTGTCGGGCTCACCAAGTTGAGGTCTATGGCCAAGGGCTGGTTCTCTAATGGTGTTGGAGCATGAGAGTTGCTGGAGTTTTTGCCGAAAAGGAAAGCCATGTTGTTGACAGTGATAATAGTCGTGACAAATTGACGGTGATGGACGACTTGGTTGGTGAACGGGTCGGAAAAGACGAGATGGACTATAGGATTGACGAAAGGTTGGTAGAGGTCGATTGGAAGGACTCGGCGGCCACAAAAGTCGTCGAGGATAAAGGTTTTCACTTGAAACTGAGCTGCACGCCCAAAATCGGCCAAATCAGGACGATTTTGGGTCGATTTGGCTTTACTGCATTGTCCAAATGCTAAAATCGAAAAAAAAATAGACACTCAGAGAGTGACCCACCTCTGACTTTATAAAGCCAGATTGGAGTATCAACCCCATCTTTTGCTCCTACCTTGTTGAGAACAACGAGGGACAGCTACTAACGCGTGCTGACACTCTGTCCCAGTGGAAGAAGAAAAAATAATCCCCTTGTGCCTATCTTTTTACTGTGCCTAACCCAACTGAGGATGTTGCAAGGAGGCGGTGGTATACCCCAGACATCTCCCCTTCCCGTTGGCAGTCTCCTTCGGGCCACTGCTGCGGAAGTATTGGCTCCCCCCGGAGGTACACTCTCCCCGCACCAAGGGAGAAGCAACACTGAGGATTGTAGGAACACCACCACAAGGCCACTTATCTTGTTTGCAGCCCAATGGTCGGTGCGTCATATTGCCCCAGCCTGCCACCACACGTTCTCCGTGCAGTGTAGTACCAAGAGCGTGCCCAGGCGCAGGACTAGGTACCCGTGGGGTCGGTTCAGTCCGGGGTGACCACCTCCATACAACCACCTCAACTGCGGATCACGTGAACGCGCTGGCCTATCTGAACAGATTCCCCTTAGATTGAGACTCACCGTTGAGGCCCTTTACTCGCAAACCCCTCTATTTTGTAACCTCCCAGGGGCGGTGAGCGCTCTTGTGCTGATAGCTAGGCCTACTGAGTGTCTGCCAGGACAGGTTCAGGACTCCTGTAGAGCTCCAGTTACGGTGAATGTACTAACTCCCACCCTCAATCGGGTTCGGCGCTCCACAAACCTGCGCATCCGCTGCTTGCAGAACACTGCTCCCGCCCCCCCGAATGCAGATTCGCAGCGAATTCAATATGAATTCGCCGAATTCGCTGCGAATTCGTTCGCAGTGCGAATTTGCTGCGAATTCAGCCTGAAATTCACAGTACTGCAAATTCGGGGCGAAGTCGCGCTGCCATTTTGCAGGCGACGGCAAAATGATCATGCGTGCGCCGTCTTTTCCCCAAATGAAAACCTAACCTTGAACTGTGGTATGCATTTTTTTGACTTTATACAATGTAAACTATGATGATTCCACTGTGATCGACCAATTCAGTTTGTTCGGCTGCACCTCTGTACCCATTTTCGAAACCAAGGTTGTTTTTGAGTTTCGAACACACTGCTGTGTACACCTTGCTTCACTGAACACAGTGGTACCCTCCGTTCTCCTCAGAACTCCACCAGTTTGGAGAAAACCCGTCACGAACTTTTCATTTTCTACTTTTTTTTCCACTTTTGACAGTGAAAACGTGTTCACCCTTGCCTACCCTTCACACTGGTACCCTCCTTACCCTTCATGGTGCCCTGTGGGCAGAGAAATCCTGATGACGAGGTTTGAAAAAGTCCAGATTTGACTGTCCTGCGCCCCACAGGCCCCCCCCCCCCCACCGCACCACCGCCACACCGGGAAGGAAAAGGGCACGGGCAAGGGGAGGGCAAGGGAGAGAAAGGGACACTCCGGCAAGGGGGCAAGGAAGGGCCCTAAGTGACAGGCAGGCGCCCACAGGGACAGGGCACTGGGAGCAACATAACATGGCAACAGGTCACCACCCATGGGCCAGGAAGGGGAAGGAACAGAGACTGAGGCGCAGAGAAAGAGGACCTGACGACGGGCACCAGGGCCCACACGCAGGAAGGGCATGCCTTGACGGAGGGACCAACACTGCTCCACCCCCAGCGGACACCGCACGAACCCCGGAGACGCACATTCCCAACACACGCCGCCAAAACACGAATCGGACGCCGTACGGACAACACCGGCTCACGCCCACCAGCCACCAGAAACCAGACAGGGAAAGGAGGGCACACCTGCACGAGGACAAAGAGCTACACCCACAGAGGAAGCCGCCAAGAACACCGCCGCGCAGCCCACCACCACGACCTCACCGCCAGGCAACGACCACGGCCACAGCAAGGGCCACCTCACAGGCACCAGAAGAGGAAAAAGGCGCGGCCACAGCACCCGGGGATAGAGGCCAGGACCCCCAGAGGACACGGGACTACAGCACAGGCCGCCAGGGAGGGCAACCCTGCGGACACCTAACCGACCCACCAGCCCGAGCGGCAAACCAGACCCCATCAGCAGAGACCCAACGAGCCACCCCGCACCTAACCGCACCCCCCGGCCACCGGCCAGCCTCACTCCGACCCGCACTCCGCACCACGACACGGGCCGGACTGACCTCCTCGACACGACCACGGCACAACACGAGTCAGCACGGCACACCGCACCGCAGCGCACCACTGTGCAAGGCACCACGACAAGGCACCCCAAGGCACAGCACGCCACAGCACGGCGCAACGTGACGTGGCACAGAGCGGCACACCACGGCACGACACAGCGCAACACGACGCGACCCAGCAGGACGCACCGCAACACAGCACGGACCAGCACGACGCAGCACGGCGAAACACGGCACGACGCAGCACGGCGCACCACAGCACACCACAACACCAAAGCAAGGGACGCTAACGAGGGTCTAACCAAAACAAGCCAGCGCACAGCCCAGGAAGGCGCCGCACCCGCCCGCCACACACCAGCAAGGGGCCACCATGCCTCGAGGAACAACAGTGGCGGTCCGCCGACACAAACCGCTGCCAGAAAGTTAAAACGGGCACCGCGGAGGCGAAGGGACACGGAAAACCCCACCCCCCCTAACACAGAGCCTCACGAAGCCGCCTGGCGCAACCGCGCAGGTGGCAGAGCCAGGACCAAACCCAGCAGGAAGGGCCGCCGAGCCCAACGTGAACATAACCCACCCGACCCATGGGGCAGGGGCAAGGTCTGGTAAAACGCAAACACCAACAGCAACCCGGAAGACCACACCGAATGCCGACCAGTGCGTGCACCAGCCCAGGGAAGGCAGAGGGAGGAACAGGCAGACCCCCCCAAAAAAGAAGCAGGGGGGGGGGGGCACGAGAAAGGCCAACAGCCACGAAACTGCCCACCCAGGCCACAGAAAGCGGCCGAACCCCCCAGCCAGAATGCATCGAGGATGGGACCCCCCGAAAGGGCACCGGAGGACCACCCAGCCAAAACTGGCAACACCAAACCGGGAGCAGCGGCCCACCGGAAGAACAAACACCCCGAACACGCCAACACACACCACGCTGGGGCGAAAAAAAAACAAAAACAAAAAACACACAAAGGCGCCGCCCGAACGAGAGGGGAAGGGGGGACAGACATCACGAGACCCAAGACCGGGACAGCCAGCGACCGACACCACAAAGCCACGACACGACACGCCACGGCGCCCCCCCCCCCAAAAAAAAACAAACACCAAAGGGGAGGGGGGGGGGGCAAACCCCACCCACGACCACCTAGTTTTGTAAGTGCTCTCTTTTCCCGAATTCTCATTTTTGTCAGGACTTTTTTCATTTTTGCGAAAACGTTACAAAATGCAGATACCTAGCGCATATACAAACGCCTTCACTTTTTCTTTGGGAACATTTTCTTTTGCCAAAATCAAATGATGTTCTGAAATTTGGCTACGTTTCCCAATGCTGCTTTTCGAGCGAATGGCTCAAAGTGGTATGTTTCATTCTCATCTTCCCCAACATTTTCACCTTCAACTACCATATTCCACCTTCTTCCATATTGACTGAAAAACCAAAAAAACACAATAACACACAACACCAGCTCAGAAAATCCATCAATAGAATCACAGGGCCATAATTGTTCATTGCAAAATCAGTGCATGTCGGGGCAGCTGTAAAAACGCTGAAAACAGACACAAAGGTCCGCCCCACCACTAAAAGACTCGCTGCAAGCATGCAAACAACATGTTCATAGTTTATTGAATCTTTTGTGTTGTACTCGTGTTGTCCCAAGTTCTCATTTGGTCTCATTTTCATCACTCTCTCAAATTCCGCCACTCAAATACTCGCTCCAGGAAAGGGGACAACAGCATCTCTCTGGTCACTTTTGTTCACAGCTGTCATTCAAGGCAAAAGGTACAGGTGATAATAGCGGTTGGAGTGCTGACCGTTTTTTCTGTAAACACTCAGGACAAATTCACTGCATGTTGTACTCACCGTGGATCTGGGTCAACCATCTGGGTAACGAACAATCAAAAGGAGAAATTCTGAGACTGTCAACAACCGTGAGTGGTTCTTCGACAACGACGGAGGCAAAAAACAAACAAATAAACAAAAACACCAGCCCTACATACCTCATGCAGGCACAAAATTTTTTCAGTCTCTTTTTCTTCAGCCGAAAGCACATTTCGCGGTGCAACCGTGCAAAATGAGAACAAATGAGAATCACGACGTTGAGAGGGTGTACGACCATAGGAATCTCTGAGGGCACGCCAGGATGCCTACTTGGACTGCCAGGCACCAAGATTTGGACTGTTTAAGAGGATGGAAAGTTTGCGAACGCCAGCAATGCGCTGTGTTTAGTGCCAGAGTGCAACTTATTGATAATAGCTAATGTTCTGGGGCAGTCCAACAGGCTTTCGTACCAAAATGGTAATTTGTGGGGTTTTTGCATGGAATTTCTGGCGGCGGCCGGGCAAAATCCGGGCATCTGACTATGAAAACCTCGCCCGGGAAGCTTTTTCCAGTAAAATAAGAGGTGCAACACCCGCACACCCCCACGCCACAGGCGGCCCCCGAGGGAGGACGGGGTGTAAGCGGGGCACACACACAAACACACACACACCCCAGCAACCCAGCCAAGAGGGGCGGAACACAGCCGAAACCCGAGCCCAGCACGCACGCCCACACCACAGACCCCAGCCAGGAATGGCAAGTTACAAGCGGGGCGCCCACACAAACACACACACGCCCCAACACCCCAGCCAGGAGTGGCCGAGTGCGGCAGCAACCGGGGCCCAAGCACACACTCCCGCACCGCACCCCCAGCCAGTAGGTGCAGGGGACCACGTGGGAAGAGCACACAAACACACGCACACCCGAACACCTCCCCTGCAGGTGGCGGGGCGCAGCCAAGACCCGAACTCAAGCACACACGCCCACACCGCGTACCCGAACCGGGAACGGCGGAGTACAGGCGGAGCGCACACACAGCCACGCACGCCCCAAAAACCTCAAACAAGCATGGTGGGATGCAGGCCGAAACCCAAGCCCAACCGCAAACACCGCGAACCCCTACCGGGAAAAGAAGGGTGCAACCACAACCCGTACCAAAACACACCCAACCAAGACCCCAACCAGGGCTGGCAGGCTTACCGAAACCAAAACCCAAGCACAACCCGGACCCAAACACAAACGGCACACAAAAAAAGGAATCCCAGTGTCCAGAGCCCGGGCACTGAGGCAGCCCGTGCCATGCAGGTGACCCGGCCAAACGAGATCCGGAGCCCGGGGGTAAGGCTGCATCCTAAGCCCAGCGCTGCTTTTGGACTCGTGGCGGAGCGAGCGAAACCCAAGCGTCTCGGAACCCCAGTACCAAGAACATGCATGCATGCCTTCGGAACAGGATACACCAGGAAGTCCGGTGAACCTCTAGGGTTCCGCCCAAAGGAGGGGACGTGCGCAAGCACGGGGGCACACCCTCCCGGCGAGACAAGCACGTCACGCCGTCGGCGATCAGCCCTCTCGGTGTTGCCCGGGGCCGCTTTGTTGGGGGCCACCAGTCAGGTCTAGCGGGATGTGAGCCGCCCTCTGTCTTCATGCGCGGAGCCTCTTCCTGTCTGTCACAGAGGCAACGCCAGCAGGAACCATGGGGCGCCCCTCCACGACCGAGTGCATTTACTCACCTACCTTTAAAAACCACGGCTCATACCTTCTTTTTCAGGAGCCTTCTACGGTTGCAAAACTTTTTTTGGGGGTGCGCTCCTGTTGCGCTTGTCTGCGACTTTAGGTTTTGGCCTAGAAATGACAATTTCTAACGTCGTTTCGTCAACTTTTAGCGATTTCACTCCTTAAATTGCTACCCCTTTCGCCAAACGACCAGATTCACTCCCTGTTGGTACCATTTTCTTTTTTTTTCAGCCCCTGGAGCTTTGTGCCCTCCATTGGGAGTATTGCTCCCCCCTGGCCGTTGGTCAGGACGTTTACTAAAACGCTGTTTATACAGCGATCGCCGTCCGCATTAGAGCGTTCGACTGTACCCTAGTGGGCAAGCATGTGTGCTCTAGGGAGGGAGTCCTGGGTTCAAGCCCCACTACCCCCAAAAATTTTACCAAAGGTTGTCGCCTCACACTGGTGACCTTTGAGGAATGCCCCATCGAAGGAACATCATGCACTGTACATTACACTGTTTTTCAAGGGTACCTACAGTGTGTTATGCTTCTATGAACTAATGGGAGTGTCTTTGGCTGGTTTAATGCATTCTATGAAGTAACGTTTGGGAAATTTGAGCCTTCTTCCTCGGTCCTACTAGCTTGATCAACTATTAATCCAGGGGGGAGTAAGAAGAACTCACTACCATGTCTTCCTTGGGGGACTTGATCCAAGCCAAGCCCCCCCTAAAAGCCTTTTGTTGATATTGAGACTAACTTAATCATTTTTATCACTCTTTGAAGTTTAAAGTACACTTTCTCAAAGTAACTAGGGTTATAACCCTAGCCCCCCATGAAGTTCACCCCTACCACTCAACTGAGCGGAGGTCTCTTCCTTCATGGAGGTAATACCAAAGTAAAGAATGCACTTCATGCCTGAGGCCTTGTAGGTTAAGCCTAGTGGTCCCCCACCTCAAGACCTCTATACTCAACTGATTCTACCACTTACTGTGGTTCTACGTTTGGACTGATTCTGAATTCAGTTGCTTGGCCATGCTGGCCAAGCCATACTCGGTGTCTGGCCTAACTCGTATGCCACAGATTGCTAACCAACTCCATTTTATCCAAAAGAGTGCACATGAATTGCTTGGTGCTACCTTGGAGGCCTGGGCCATGCCAATTCGCGCATAAAAATCATTTGTTTTATCCATTTGTGATTGAATCTATGTACTTAAGCCTGCTTTTTTATTTTTGGCATGGCGGTTTCCCGCCCAAAGTGTAACAATAAACTGAGTTCAGTGCTGGGTGGGTGGCAGTGACATAGGGGTCCCCCATGCTAATCCGCCATTTCCCTAATTTACAGAGTAAATGAACACTGAAGTGCCGGAAAAAAACTGAGTACCTGAATTCCTGCCCTGAAAAATTGAAGGTGCAATGCACTGCCCTAATGGCACCAGAGGCTTGCAAAAATTCTAGGAGGCCACACAGTGGCTGGCTGCAGGGACCTGAAACCTCAGTTGAAAGTCCTGCTGCTCAGAAAATCCTGCTGTTATGTGTGGACTTCTAGCAATGTGGTCGTGGTGGAAATGACTTGTTGTGCCAATGTTAAAAAGAAAACGAAAATGCAAAGAAAAACCAACCGTATCCTCACTCCACCCTGCAGGGCATGCACTGGACCATTGATGCAAAGAAACCATTTATCACAGCATCCCTCAGTGTCTCATGGTGTCTGCGGCGATGGAAGCTTGAAGTACAGCAGTGCCGGGTGTTGGTCTTGAACTCTAATGTATCAGATTGATTGAGAGATAGTGTATTTACGGCGTCTGAGAAGTAGTTCGGCATGTCGTGCAGAGAATGGCTTCGATTCTTCAAGTGAGTCATTGGCGAGTTGCCAAGCATCCCAAAAGGCATCGTTGTGATTGTCATTGTGGATCGCTTGTTGCAGTTTTTGGAGTAATCTTTGATCTTTGAATGCCCAATCATCTAATGAACAGTACTTGGTAGGGATCCCTGCTTGGTCGTGTGCTTGATGATTTTTCTGATGTTCGAAGAATTCAGTATCGTTGCCTCCCATGAATTCGTAGTCTCTCTGGGCATCCGTTTGTTGCTTGTCAGCGTGGTAGCCGTCGTACTCGTCTTCGGAGTCATCTCATACTTAAGCCTGCTTTGTCTGTCTGCAGCCCTTCCGTGATGCACTGGATTTCAAAACTATTCATTGATTCGATGCACATCCTGTTCTTGCTCTACGTGCTGCTTTGGTCCTGTTTTTCAACACCAAAACTTGCAGGATTTCATCAAAACCATTAGGGCATAAACCAAGGATATCCCCCTCCCAGTGAAGGGCAAAAACTATTCCGGTTGGAACCTTTTGGCCAACAAATGCCTTTTTCTGACCCTCAAACCACTGTTTTCTGCCCAGGATCTTGAGCGACGACTGTTGCCGTTGCCTGCCTTTCTGTGAAGTTTTGAGAATATATTTCCTGATTTTTTAAGAATTTAATTGTTTTAGGTATGGAAACATTAATCTCAAGAATATCCGCATCGTACGGCACCAAGCTGGCATGTATCCGTGAGGGTCAATTTTAGCGTTAGACGGTTAGTGTTAGATTTGTTTGAAATCGCTGAAGCGCTTTTGGATTTAGATCATAAGCACACATTGTCGCACAGGAGTCAGACGGCCCGCCGCCGACGGAATGCGAATAGACAGCGCTCCTCTCAATCCTGACGCTACACAGCTGGATGTAGAACCACACCATTACCCCCATAGGAGCTGTCGCGCGCGCTGGTGTCCTGTGCCTGAATTATGTAAAAAGATGAGTAAAACAGGACGGAAAACCTTTCTCAATATCTGAAAATAAAGCAAATTATCATAAAAAGCCCTTAGGCCACAAAGCACGCTGCGAAACGCGTAAAAACGCGACGGAAAATTTTTCGACCACAGATAGGCGAATTGTCAAAGCCGTAAGCAACGTAACGCTCCTAGGAGCATAATGCCGTCCCCCTCATCGTCTAACTAGCCATAGGCGCGAAGAAAAACGCCCCGCGAGCAGCGCGTAAAACTCGAAGCATTTTCGTAGCTAGCCACGACCCCTCGCGTCCCACCCTGTCGCCTTTTTCTTATTCTTCTCCATGTACCCCCCTCCCCACTCCTTGTACCCATGACTCCCTCTGCCCTGCAGCTCAGGCGGCGGCCATTGGGGAAAGCCGTAAACCCCTAGCAATGAACGCCAACAAATTTAACGCTCACCACCTCAAGTACGAGCCCACAAACACCAGAGCATCGCCGCCAACGACAGCTAGCATGTAACTCAGCACAAAGTACATGGTCTTGTTGGTCGCGGGTGTGTTGGGTTGTGTATCATTTTTTTTCTTTTCAAGAAAAAAAAGAAAGAAACTTTTACGTGTTTTGCAGCGGTTTTAAGAGAAAAAAGCAACAGCAAGCACACACAGCACCGCAAAAAGTCACCAGAACACGACAGCACAGCACCACGGACCAGCACAGCACCACAGGACACAACACAGGGGAGCAGGGCGCCATTGCAAGCCGACCGACCACAGGGAAGCACACCAGGACACACACAGCAGAAAGTGCAGCGGCGGGAAACAAACAACAGGCACAGGCAACGCCGCAAACAGACAGCAGAGCACAACAGCACACCAACACATGACAGCACAGCACCACAGAACACAACACAGGGGATCGGAGCACCAAGACACACCACACGAAACCACAGGCCAGCGAGCCACGCGGCCAGACAGGGACAGCACCACCGAAACACGACACCAGGAGACACCAGGACACAACAGAGGACAGCCAAGCCCAACAGCAAACACGCAAACACAAGAGGCAACAACATGAAACACCAGCCAGCGTCAGAGGGGCGAGAGAGCACTGCACACAGAGCAACGGCACAGGCAGACCAACACAGCACCACACAAGAGGCGCCACAAAAAGGGAGACGCCCAGAATAACGGCACAAGGAACGACAGCACCCGGACCACAGGCATTACAGCAGGACGACACAGCACCGCGCCCAAAGACAGACAGAGCACAAAAACCCGCCACAGCAGCGGACGAGGCAAGACGCGACCGAAGCAACGCAACGAAACAAACAACACAGCACAGAACCAAGAGACGCACTACAGCACGGCAGAGCACCAAACGGCAAAGCGCAGCAGAAGCCAGCACAAGAAGGCAACGCGACAGGGCCACGCAGAACAGCAGGACGCACCACAGCGGAGCACCGCACAGACTAAAACAGCCCGGAACACCACAGAAAGGCAACGAACAACGCAAAAAATAAAACAAGCAGAGAACACAGCAGCACCCGACAGCAGAACACAACAAGAACAGCACAACAGACCCAACACAACACCACGCCAGACAGCAAGGCCCAAGAATCCAGCCCAACACAACCGCGCCACACAGCACCAGGCAAAACACACAACATACCCCAGACAAGAGCAGCACACGACACGGCACACGACAATGCACAACACAGGGCACCACAACCAGGCGGGGGGGGGGGAGCACAACCAGCACAAAACCCCCCCCACCCAAAAAAAACAACGGCGCGCAGCACACGGGGAGGGGGAGGGGGGGGGCGGACACCACCACACGGCACAGCACAACCGGGCAAAAGGCCAAACCAAAGAGACCACCACACACCTACTTAAGGCGGAACAGCACGACAAGACCCGGCGCAACAGGGCAACCCCACCACAGCACCCAAGGGCAACAACAGGCCGCAAACGCCGCAAATCAAGACCAGAGGACAAAGCATCCAAACAGAACACCAGATGCAGCACGGGGGAGGAAAACGCCGCCAGCACGGCGCCACCAGACACGCGCAGCACAACAGGCAACAGCACACAGAGAGCGGGCACAACCAGGGAGCACCAAACGACACAGACCCGCTTCCCGCCGGGGCACAACGGCAACAGCAACACACACCAGCACACCCCACAGCTCAAGACAAACAAACGGACCCCGCATCGCACAACCGGTACACCACAGAAGAAAAAAACAGGGAAGCGGAAAAGAAAACAAACAAACAAAACGCCGCAAAGAAAGAACAAAGGAAAAGCAGGAGAAACAAAAACGAGGCGGGGGGGGTGGCAAAAAAAAAGAAGAAGAAAACGAAGGGGGGGGGGGCAGGGGGACAGCAAAACGCAAGGCCCAAGACACTCCGGGCCGGAAATCACGGAACGCCAGAGACAAAGGGGGCACACAAACGGAAGAAAAAAAACAAAACACAGCAACAACCACAAACCGGGCAACCCGAGCCCGGAGGGGGCCTAAAAAAGAAGAAGGACAAAGCAGCCACACGAAAAGGTGAGGCGCAGCAAAACGCGCCCGGTAGGCCGGCCCGCCCGACCCGGCCAAGAGGGGCACGCACACGCACACACGCGGGGGACCCGGGCCTGGCGTCCTCCGACCCGAAAGAGGCAGTGTCGGCGTCCACACGAGACAGCCCCGGTGCACCGGCAAAGTCCCCCGTCGAAATACGGGCGGTACGGGAAACGGGACGCGTCAGTGACCGGGTCCAGACACGCAAACACCGCGGCGTACGCACCCCAAGACCGACGCCAGAGGGACCTGCCATCAACAACCCCATCGCGGGGACCCAAACGGGTACCACGCGGAGCCAGCTGAGTGCTGCTGCCTGTGCAGCAGCTAGCGGCAGGCACAAAGAGCCCGGTTCTCGGCCGGGGTGGAGAAAGGCACCACAGCGTCAGGAAAGCTGACCGGATCGCCGAGAGCAACTGAACCGGACGAGGCGCGGCGCACCAACGCGGGGCCCCGAGGCACGCCAGAGAGGCACGCTGCTGGCCACAACCCCGGCACAAGGACCAGTGCCAAGCAACAACGGCGACCGGGTGCCGGAAATCCGGGCAGCGCGCACAACCCGCAACTAATCACGGCACAGGAACGGGTGTCAGGCAACACCCAACCGACACACCACGAACCCCAGCCAGGGATGGCGGGGTACAAGCGGAGCGCGCACATCGACAGACACACCAGCCAGCCAGCCAGCCAGGAGTGCCGGGGCGCAGCCAAAACCCGAGCCCAAGCACACAAACACACGCCGCACACCCCAGCCAGGAGTGGCGGGGTACAAGCGGAGCGCGCACACAAACACACACACACACACCCACGACCCAACCAGCAGCCGCGGGGCGCAGCTGAAACCAGAGCCCAAGCACATACACCCACACCGCAAGCCCCAGCCAGAAGTGGAGGGATACAAGCAGACCACACACACAAACACACACAAACCCTAACACCCCAGCCAGGACTGGCCGGGCGCAACATAGACCCGAGCCCAAGCACACACACCCAAACCGCACACCCCAGCCAGGAGTGGCGGGGTACAGGAGGAGCGCGCACACAAACACAGACACAACCCAACACACAAGCCAGGAGTGGCGGGGTACAGGAGGAGCGCGCACGCAAACACATACACACCCCAACACCCCAGCCAGAAGTGGCGGGGCACAGCCAAAAACCCAAGTCCAAGCACACACACCCACACTTCACACCCGAGCTAGGAGTGGCGGGGTACAAATGGAGCGCGCACACGGACACACACAGACCCGAGCACACCAGCCAGGAGTGGCGGGACGCAGCCAAAAAGCCGAGCCCAAGCACACATACCCACACCGCACACCTAAGCCAGGAGTGGCGGGGTACAGGAGGAGAGCGCACACAAACAAACACACACACCCCAACCACCCAGCCAGGAGGGGCGGGGCGCAGCCAAAATCGGAGCAGAAGCACACACATCGACGCCGCACACCCCAGCCAGGAGTGGCGGGGTACAAGCGGAGCTCGCACACAAAAACACACAGACCCCAACACCCCGGCCAGGGGTGGCCGAGCGCAGCGTAAACCAGAGCCCAAGCACACACACCCACACCGCACGCCCGAGCTGGGACTGGCGGGGTAGAAGCGGGGCGCACACACAAACACACACAGACCACAACACCCCAGGCAGGAGTGGCGTGCCGCGGCCGAAGACAGAGCCCAGGCACACACACCCACACCGCACAACCCAGCCAGGAAAGGCGGCGTACAGGAGGAGCGCACACACAAACACACACACCACAACACCCCAGCCAGGAGTGGCGGGGCGCAGCCAAAACCCGAGCCCAAGCACACACACCCACACCGCACACCCCAGCCAGGAGTGGCGGGGTACAGGAGGAGCGCGCACACCAACACACACACACACCCCAACACACGAGCCAGGAGGGGCGGGGTACAGGACGAGCGCGCACACAAACACGCACACACCCCACCACCCAAGCCAGGAGCAGCAGGGCGCATCCGAAACCTGAGCCCAAGCACACACACCCACATCGCAGCTCCAGCCAGGAGTGGCGGGGTACAAGCGGGGCGCGCACACAAACACACACAGACTGCAACACCCCAGGCAGGAGTGGCGGGGCGCAGCCGAAAACAGAGCCCAAGCACACACACCCACCCCGCACACCCCAGCCAGGAGTGGCAGGGTACAGGACGAGCGCGCACACAAACACACACACACACACCCCAACACCCCAGCCAGAAGTGGCGGGGCGCAGCCAAAACCCGGGCCAAAGCACAAACAGCCACGCCGCACACCCCACCAAGTTTTTGCAGGATACAAGCGGAGCGCGCACACAAACACACACACATCCCAACACCCCAGCCAGGAGTGGCGGGGCGCAGCCAAAACGCCAGCCCAAGCACACACACCCACACCGAACGCCCCAGCCAGAAGTGGCGGGGTACAACCGGAGCGCGCACACAAACACACACACACCCCAAAAAGCCCAGCATGGAGTGGCGGGGAGCAGCCAAAACCTGAGCCAAAGCACACACAGGAACACCGCACACCCCAGCCTGGAGTGGCGGGGTACAAGTCAAGCGCACACACAAACACACACAGATCCCAACACCCCAGCCAGGAGTGGCGTGGCACAGCCAAACCCTGGGCCCAAGCACACACACCGACACGGCACAACCGAGCCAGGAATGGCGGGATACAGGCGGAGCGCGCACACAACCACACACATCCCAAAGCCCTAGGCAGGAATGGCGGGGTGCAAGCCAAAACCCGAACCCAACCGCACACGCCACGAACCCCAGCCAGGAATGGTGGCGCGAAACCAAACCCGTACCCAAGCAAAAACACCCAAGACCGCAGCCAGGAGTGGCGGGGTTGCCGCGAAACCCAAATCCAAACACAAGCACCACACAAAAGTAGGAAACCCAGTGTCCATAGCCCCGGCACTGAGGCAGCCCGTGCCATGCAGGTGACCCGGACAAACGAGGTCCGGAGACCGGGGGTAAAGCTGCATCCTAAGGCCTGCGCTGCTTTGGGAGTCGAGGCCGAGCGTGCGACACCGAAGCACCTCGGAACCCCAGTACCAGGAGCATGCATGCATGCCTTCGGAACGGGATGAGCAAGGAAGTCCAGTGAACCTCTAGGGTTCCGCCCAAAGGAGCAGACGTGCGCAAGCACGGGGGCACACCCTCCCGGCATGACAAGTACGGCACGCTGGCGGCGATCAGCCCTCCCGGTGTTGCCCGGGGCCGCTTTGTTGGGGTCCATCAGGCAGGTCTAGCGGGATGTAAGTCGCCTCCCCCTCTTCGAGCGCTGAGCCTCCTCCTTTTCGTCACAGCGGCAACGCCAGCGGGAACCATGGGGCGCCTCTCCACAACCGAGTGCACCTACCTACCCTACCTACCTGCATTTTCTGAGGTAATTTCGGGGAAATTTGACCCTTCTTCCTTGGTCCTACTCGCTTGATCAACTAGTACTCCGGGGGTGAGTGGGAAATAGTCAATACCATCTCTTCCATGGGGGACTTGATCTAGGCCAAGCCCCCCCTAAAAGCCTTTTGTTCATGTTGAGACTAACTTAATCATTTTTATCACTCTTTTGAAGTTTAAAGTACACTTTCTTAAAGTAACTAGGGTTAGAACCCTAGCCCCCATGAAGTTCACCCCTACCACTCAACTGAGCGGAGGTATCTTCCTTCATGGAGGTAATACCAAAATAAAGTAGGCACTTCATGCCTAAGGCCTTGTAGGTTAAGCCTAGCTGTCCCCCACCTCAAGACCCCTATACTCAACTGATTCTAAACTTATTGTGGTTCTACGTTTTAACTGATTCTCAATTCAGTTGCTTTGCCATGCTGGCCAAGCCATATCCTGTGTCTGGCCCTAACTCCTATGCCCCAGATTCCTAACCAACTCCTTTTTATCCAACGAGTGCACATGAGATGCTTGGTGCTACCTTGGAGGCCTGGGTCATGCCAATCTTCACATAAAAATCATTTGTTTTATCCATTTGTGATTGAATCTTTGTACTTAAGCCTGCTTTGTCGATCTGCAGCCCTTCTGTGATACACTGGATCTCAAAGATATTCATTGATTTGATCCACATCCTGTTCTTGCTCTACTTGCTGCTTTGGTCCTGTTTTTCAACACCAAAACTTGCAGGATTTCATCAAAATGAACGGGGCATAAACCAAGGATATGTTTCTCCCAGGGCAAACAAGCCGGCCATGAGGCGGCTGAAACAACTGTGCACCAACAAAACCAATGCAGCAGCAACGACGTGACCATAAAGAGACCACACGCAAGCCGGCCAACACGGAACAAGCGGAGGGGCCCCCACAAGATGGGGAAGGGCAGTGTGCAGGCTGCGATCGCCTTTAAAGGGTATCTGTCGGACGTGGAAGTCTGATTGCACAATATGCACGTGCATGATCAGATATTTTTATCAAAGAACGATGAGCATGTTGAGGAAATTTGAATGAAGCAATGATACATGATATGTTGTGCAGCATGTGTAAAATTAGGATTAAATGAATCCTTTGTCTTTTGTGCTTGGTCTGGCTTTTCCTTTGCTGGTGCGAAGCACCATCAAAAGACAAGCCTTATTACGTTTTTAGCCTTTTTCGGGTCACCTTTCTATGTCGGAAATTGAGCCGGGCGGTGATGGACAAAAGCAAAAACACTCCTTTGCCTTGTGCTTAAGCTAGCAGCGCAAGGACAGGGAAGGTGCATTTGGCAAGATTAGCGACACAGGGTGCAAATAGCATAAAATTGACAAATTCAGAACTCGGGCCTATTGTATCGGATTTTGACGACATTAAGGGCAATTTTGGTCAATTTGGAAGTGTTCCTCTTTTTTTTGAGCTTGCAAGGGCGGCTGCGTTCGCTAAAAACCGTCAAATCGAAAAGCGGTGCTAAAACAAAATGACAGCAGTTTTTCAATTGTACAGCAAGACGGAGCTTTTCGATTCATTTATAAATCTGGTCTTAGATCGAAATGTCGTGCACCGTAGCCGGAATTCCCTTTGGACAGTCAAAATGAAAGATTGCAAATGCCGGCGACTGCGAAATGCACGCGTGCACAGCAAATAAATAATATGGCAAACAGATTTCTTGAGATTTGGGGCCTGTGGCTTATATATAGTGTTGTTCGGCACCACAACTTTGCTAGTGCACCTTTGAATCGCATCCCTAGCTTATATGGAATTAGTGGATGCTGGTAAAGAAGTTGAAACCTTGTGAAGGTCCTAACTTTGCAAAACAGCCATGATTGATCCAAACAAATATGACGGTGCGAATCAGCTCTCCGAGGCAGTCATTTAGAGGGGCTGCATCGTACACTTTTGAGGTATGTTT